>JAPMUZ010000011.1:1413897-2827794 GCA_029931735.1 Dactylonectria alcacerensis | reverse complement strand
CTTATTCACTTCTGTAACGTTTTTCTACTCTTTTAATGCCTACTATTCTTAGCCCTTTCGTACTATTTTATCTTCTAGTTAGCTTAACTCCTCACCTTACCTTATAGCATACTATACCCCTTATTATTAAGCGCTATATTATAACTCTATACTCAGTAGTATTATTATTTCCTTATACCTTTTAACTCTTAATATACTGTGTTTTATTTATATTCATACTCTCTTTTTACTTACTTTATCTCACTTCTTCTATATACCTTGCCTGCCTTATCTAAATATTAGATACTATTCTAGATCTTTTTTTCTATAGTTATTAGTCTAACTTTCTATTTTTATTATTTTTTACTTATTAATCACACATTATACTATTAAGATCAGCCTTTTAAGATAATCTCCTCTCTATTCAGCAGTTCTATTTAAAATCAGCTTAATTCACTATAACTCATACTAGACCGCCAAATCTTATCTCTTAATCTTAACCTTCTTCTCACCCTTTAACTACTATTCTTCTCTTACTAATACTCTTAAACACACTATCTATTTATAACCCTAAAGTCACTCACTTACTCTAACTCTTTTAAAAAATCCCTACCCTTAACTATCATACCTATTTATAAACTACTATATAATTAATTAATCATTATTCTAAACAAACCCTATTCATATAATATACAAAACTACTATAAATACTATTACTAACTGAATTAAAAAACACCCTACTTAATAACTATAATCTTATACTTCTACTATTCCTTTATATTATTTAATAGTTTTCTTTTAATCTTTTCCTCATCCTAACTTATCTATTACCTTTATATCCTCTAATATACACTTACTAACCCTTCACTTTTAATTATCTAACCTATTATTAAAATCACTATATATAATATTATTATTATAATCCTTTATACTCTATATAATCCTATTTCATTTTATTATTAAATGACTTATTATTATACTTACTCTTACTTATTAATAATATATATAATTCACTACTCTCTCTACTCTTATTATAACTGTTTTCCTACTTATACGTTTATAAACTATTATTAACCCCCTGCTTATATATTTATTAATTTAAATAGTTACTTTACCCTATATTAATAAAACTATATTATATTTATAACTTTATTCATTACTTTATATTTATAATCCTATATTATATAAACTTAAAATAATATATTAAACTCTATTATAGTAGTTTCTATACTTATTTATAGTTCTAATATATACTCTTATTACTTAGTGCATACTAAAATAACTTATATTTAAATAAACTTCACTTAATTTAAACCCTTAACCTAACTTATTTTAAGCCTACTCTGCACACCCATTCCTATACCCATCCCCATAATTACCCCACACACCACCCTCCTACCCATATATAAAATAAACCCATCCTTCTTTTCATCCTTACTCATAACTAATTCTACTAATTATATATTATTATCTTCTATATCCTCTCCTAATGATTAAAACTACTTTAAATTACTATATCTTCCCTAATCTATTTTACCTTACCCTAACTCTCCCCTCTAAATCCCATCTCTTCCGCTATTTTATAAAAATAATATACTACCTAACATAACCTGTTCGTCTCTAACCCTGCCCACTTAATATACCCTCTCTAACCATATATATAACTTCTTATCCCCCCTAAATGCATATCCATCTTCCTTCATTATTATTATCTCCTCTCTAACTTCGCCTTTACTTCATCTATATACATTATAAATACTCCAGAATATACCCCTACTAACATCCTGCTATATTAACATTCCTATCTGCATACTCTAATATTACTCCTTACTTCTTATTAACTACTAATCCGCTACTATAACCCTGCAATTAAAACATACTAAAAAATCTATAACCCTTTCCTTTTAAATATTGCCTTCCCTATCTCATTAATCCTAACCTATATTACCTATCATTCCTTATCCTTATCTTACCCCTTAGATATAATTTAAATGTATATTCCCATTCTTCTCGCCTCCTTCCATTCAATCGACATATAATATAACTCTCTATCCACATTTCTAACTACTCTATAAAATCATCTACCTCCTCTATCCCCGAATTATATAAATTACCCTATAACTAAATATATAAATAATCCTATATATACTATTCATTTATAACTCTCCCTATTCGATTAATAATTACTTATATATATTATATAATATAAACTATCTATCTTATTAGATTATTTTAACCTTCTTAATTCCTCTTTCTTATTATATCTTTAATGCCTTCTTTAGACACTCTACTATCCCATCCTCTAATACGCCTCCTATCATTCCCAAATCTTACATATAATATAACACCTATCCTAACTCCCTAAATATTCAACTCCTTCGCCTCTCACACTACCCTAAACTCTCCTTATAACTCCGCTTACTATACTCTAATCTCCTTCTTTCTAATATACTTACATCCCCTATACTTTATACTTACCCTATACCTACCTATAAACCTAGCTGTTAATACTACTCTATACCTTATACTTCTTAGATATATACTAAGCTATTACTTTAATATTAATATATAAACTTTTAAACTATACTTAAATATAATAAAATAACCTCTCTTTATATAAATTATTAATATAAAACTTAAAATGAATATCCTTTATTAAAATAAACCTGCCTTATATCTAATCCACTTTACTCCCCTTACTGCGTTTATAACCACGCCTTATCCTTCCTATTCTATATTATAACATTCATTACTAAAAACATATTACATACTACTAATTTCTTTTATATTAACTATAGATATTTATAAATTTAGCTTTTATATACTATAGAATTAGCTCTTATTATAATCTTTTAATATACTATACTAGCTTGTCTAGTAATGCAAGCCCGTTTATCATCTATTTCCTAAATACTGGCCATACTCACACTAACTAACCTTAATATTCCCTTTCTTTCTATATATTAATACTAAAGACATCCTTTATAAACACATACAATTACAAACTATCCTATACTATTATTATTACTAGAAGCACCCAATCCTTATAACCACACTTACCTTTTGCCTATAATATTATACACTAGTTATATAATAGTCCATAATCCTAATAATATAGAAAGTCTATAAACCATAATCCCTTCTACTATTACAGAAAGTCTCCCTAATATAGCAATATGCACTATATACAGGCATGCTTATAGCACTACTTATCTACCTCTCATTTCCTATAAAGATACTACTTAATAAAGCATACACTATAACCAACCCTCCATACTATATTAAGCCATCCGTATAGTACTTTAAGATAGCGAGTTTTATCCTATGTATATTCCTATAGCCAGTTAATCAAACCATCTTCTAAGCCCTAATCCCCGTCATTACTATTATCCCATTCCTCATCCTCCTCGCCCTGCTCCTCACCCTACTGCTCACCCTCCTCCTCGCTCTCCTCACCACCCTCCTCCTTATCTTCATCCTCCTCTCTCTCCCTCTCCAGCCCCGAACTACACCAGTCATAGTACTCAGCTACTAGCTTATCGCATCGCCGCCCCTAACTATCTAGAAACGCACTAAGCATAAGCCGCTAACATTCCACACCTTTCATAAACGCCTCCATTGCCTGCCGGTTCTTATAATTAATATCATTACTGCACTCATTATAGCAGACCGGCCTGCTATCCGTTATAATAACTGAGTCCACCACTTCCCCTTTCTGCCTCCCGCCCCGGCCCGTCTGCTGCATAAAGTCGACTAACCCATACGGTTACTATATATACACGACCGTAATAATGCCCTGAATGTTAATACCGGTCCTAAGCCTAGTTATAGCTATAATCCACCGCTAATCACTCTAGCCGCCAATCCACTCATCTAGAGCTTCTTGCTTTTGCTCGCTCTGCATCCCGCTGTGATATGCCCTACAGCCCACCCGTGCTGCTAACGCCTCGCACTCGGCGATCGAGCGGCAGTAGACTACCCCCTTCTGCGACTCTTCTATGCGCGTCTCGATCTGCCCCATCACCGCCATTACCTCCTCCTCCACCGCTGCCTTACCCCCTCCCCCTCCCCCTCCTCGCTGCTGCGGCTCCGTCACCTGAACCCTGTAGCGGATGTTAACCCGTGCCGTCAGCGCCCGGATAATGATAGCATCCTGGGCTAGCATCTGCCGCCAGAACCACGGCTCTATTATCTTTAGTAGCGTTACTATAAGCATTACTATCGGATATTCATACTAGTAGAGCCCTATGAGCAAGCCGAGCTATTCCTAGAAGCTAACATCCATAATAAGCGTATAACACTCATTAAAGAATATCTTGCCCAGAAGCCCCTGGCCGCGGATGCTCTTAACGTACTCCGTAAACCCTCTATAGACGGCTATATTAATACTAATAACTACGAGCCGAGCATCTCACTACTACTCTTCGCAGTTATTATTAATGTCAGTACGCTACTGCATACAGTCAATGCCCAAGCCCTGCGCCCTTAAGACTAAGTCTTTAGCTAATGCTATAAACAGCACTACTATAATGTTAATCAGGCCGCTCAGGCCATACTCCTCTTCAAACAGAGCTAGTAATAGAAAGAAGATACTCTTACTACCGCCTATTAGGAGCATAATAACGAGCATCTCGCTCCGCACTCTGTTATTCTTCATTACCATGATTCGATACATGCCTTCCTACTGCTCCTAAGACCTCTAGCTAGCACTCTCTCCGAGCATCTTCCGGAGCCCTATATCGATCTACTACAGCTCGAATCCGGCTTATATATCGTCTTATTATTATTATTATTATTATTATTTATAATTAGCTATAGTTACTATCTTCTCTCCGTTCTTTTTTAAGCAGCCTAGACGAATTACTATTTTTATACCCCCCATACTAACTACTATTACTAGAGATCGCTTCTACCTTTTAGCTAATAACTATATAAATCCACTATCACTATTATCATAATAATAACTATAATAACAGTTACCCTCGCCCTCGCCCTCGCCCTTATCTATATCCTGATCTATCTTCCTCTTTACCTTTCCAAACTCTCCGTCTATCTATATAAGAAACTAATACTATAGCCAGCTAATCTCCTAAAAGCTTAAAATCATCTCCGGCTATAGCTATACTAAGTAGAGCATATTAATAGCATAGTGGTTTAATACAATACGAGTACTATATATAGACTGAATATCCTACATATAATCAATGCATTCTTACTTATACAACTCCCCTATTAATAAGTCTACTAAATCATCACTATCACCCACGCTACTACTACTAACTCCATCGACCTCGAACTATTAGATAATCAAGCCCTTAATATAGCAGCTAAACTCAATAGCAACATACTAATAGCTTAACACAGTAAGACTGACTTTAAGATAGGTTCCTATTAGTAGAGCAAGCTCCTGGCTGAGCACTGCAGTATCCCAGAGCCCCTTTTCAGCCGACTTCCAGAGCCACGGGTTAAGTGCATTAGACAGTCCTCAGATCCCGGAGAGCTTATGCAGCACCTTCTCAAACGGCAGCAGCTACGCGATAAAAGCAACCATTATCTTGCTCAGCAGCTCCAGTAAGAACCGCGCCACCTTATGGCCACGCCCAAGCATACCTCTACTCTTATCCCAGTCCGTAATCAGCATGACCTATCCGTTAAAAACGAAGACGTTCTTTAGTAACTACTCTATATTATAGTGCTTAAGAGTCGATACTTCTGGCCCTCGTCCCGGCTGCCCGCCCTATATATATAGCATAGCCTTAAAGCTGCGCCTAAACTGCCAGAGCTGGATGATGAACTCTTCTGCCCGCTACTACTTACACTCAATCCGCGCCACTCCGCTACTACTATTACTGCTTACCTGCTTCTAGAGCGTGCCTCTAAGAAGCTCTACTATCCAGCCTGCTCCGGGTTATAGTTACACATTCCTACAGTTAGTAACGAATGACTTGCCCAGACCTTCATATACTAGACTATTAGCAATCCTCTACACATCGATTATCTCTCAGACCTAAGTCTACTGCCTGTCTATAAGCTTATTAAGCTAGCTCTTAGCCTTAGCCACTACTGCTTACACTATCTTCTAAAAGTCGACTACCTTCATACAGTCTACATAATAACACAGCGTCTTACCATCGCTTTCCCACATAGCCCGCGAGGCTCCGCCCTCCTGCTTCTAATAACCGTAACCGAACGCTATTCACTTAATAATCCTACTGAACGGTGTATATAAGCCGCTCACAAGCCAGTGCCAGTAGCTTTCCTAAAATAGGTTAATGGCTTTAAGCCTGGCTTTATATATAGCTAGCTCCTTATCATCATCATTATCATCATCTGACCTATTACCTACTGAGTTACCTTCATCACTCGAGTTACTTAAGTCATCCGAATCATACTGATCACCCTTAAAGAAGTACTCTAGTATTAATAGCTGGCCGTACTATAAGAAGCCAGCTAGAAATCGAGTGTGTGAGTGTAATAGGATCCATTCCTCGCCTGCTTAATCAATACTAAGAATAGTAGTAAAATGTAATAGCGGGTTATTATAGCTCTTACAGCCTAGCTTCTGCTTAAGCGAGCAGATATAAAACTCAAATATAGCATTATCTAGCTCCTTCTAGTCTAAGTCCTCCTCCCCCTCCTCTTCTGCCCCCTCTTCTACTATCTTCTTACTATCCTTTTCGATAGCTATAGCTATAACATCCAACCTATGCATAACTTCGCTAAGAGCGTCCTACTAGACATTTATAAACCATACCCTATGCTCCTTCTTAGCCTTCTTACGCCTAAGTGCCCTGACCCTAACGCAGTAATATAGATAGCGCTTAAAAGATAAGTAATAATAGTCTATCATATCCCCCTCCTGCTTATTATCAAACGGTTTACTATATAGCTTAGCTGGGTCAATACTAGCGAGCCACTCGAGTGTATTATCCAGCACCTTATCTAAGCGCTTTCAGCACCTGGTCATAGCTCAAGTAAAGCTTGCTAAGAGCTACTGCAGCCGCCGGTTTGCCTTCGCCTCCTTATCACTCTATAACCGCGCTTCGGCCGCCTTGGATACGGGTGGCTGCCCTGCTTTCAGAAGCATTAGCCAGGCCTTCTTTAGGAGGTGCGTAGACCATTTCATAAACCCGACCTATCTTAACTCCCTATCTATAGCTTTAACTATTTTATCTTTAGTAAGTCTTCAGCGCTCGTCCGCTTCCTTCTTAATTTCCACTTCATAGCCCTAGACTAGCTATAATACAGCACTACAACTAGTGCCATAGCTCTACAGTATTAGTTAGCTCTATAGCGTTAATACTAGCGCAGTACTGCTATTACTACTATTACTATTTTCACTACTACTACTACTTCTATTATTTACAATCCAGTACTATATATATCAGCCCTAGTAAAACATCTATAGAGTTACTAGCTCTAAGCATGCCCTACTATTATCTTTTCGTAATTCATAGCCAGCCTTAGCCAAATATACGAACATCTTCTTCTTACTAGTTATAAAGAATCAGCACTATAGCTCTATATACCTAAACCCTGCTAAGATCAGGAGCCCCTAAATAAGAATACTATAATCATTAGGGAGCTCGGCTATATGCAGGTCATTAAGTGGGTTATTAACTACATATAATATAATAAAGTCAAGCACTTACTCTAGCGGCTTCTTCTAGAACTTATACTACTTATGAAAATAAGACTTAACTATACGGACATTAGGTCAGATGCCCACCCTACTTCCAGAGCATTCCTAGTAAACTAAGATCTAATATAGCTAGATAATCCAGATGACTTTATTTATATTGCGGATCTCTTCTTTCCTAATAAGAGCTTAAGCAGTTCGGATTAAGTTTTTAGATATAATAGCGATAGCTGTTAGTACAGCTATTATTAGTATGGCTACTAGTAGTACTAGCAGTAAAGACCTAAGTAGCTATGCCTTTGCCATAACAGAGTAATATAAGATAAATAATAGTATATAAAATATAAACACTCTAA
The DNA here is from genome assembly GCA_029931735.1 of Dactylonectria alcacerensis. Lineage (NCBI taxonomy): Eukaryota > Fungi > Ascomycota > Sordariomycetes > Hypocreales > Nectriaceae > Dactylonectria > Dactylonectria alcacerensis. The sequence goes on along the minus strand of JAPMUZ010000011.1, from coordinate 2,819,820 downwards.
ATCTAACTTCCTTTTAAATAAAAACGAGTTTTAAAAAAGTAGAGAATTAGAGGGGAAGTTTAAAGCAGGCGCGTAAGACGCGAGTAGGTTAATAAATTAAACCAGAATTCAAACCATAAGTAAACTAGAATAGCCCAGAGCACCAATCAGATTAAGAGCTTTATGCCGCAATAACGCGACGCCAAAGTCACGCCAACCCTGGTCAATGCGCGCTCTGATTGGTCCGCTCAACATTCTCGAATCGAATGACCACCGGATTGCGGGTTAGGCCTACGCTATCCGCACCTGCTGCCAGTCCTCCTCGCTCATATTACTATAATAAAAATCATACTCAATCTCTTCAGCCATTGCCTCACACTGCTTCTAGGACTGGCAGTATACCACTCCCTTCTAATAGCCTATTATTCCAGACCCTAGCTATTACACTATCTTAACCGTACGTTCCTTAACTGCCTTACGCCTTAGTAGCACTTAATCGACCCAGTACTAGCAGTTAGCCTTAGTTATCTAAGCCTATATTATCTATATTATAACTAATAGTATAAGCATCTCCTTATAAAACCAGTCCTTAAGTATAAATAGTATTATTATAGTAAGTAGTACTAGTAAGCATCTGTATTAATATAAGCTCTATAGCTCTACTAGCTTTGCTTAGTAGCTTGTATTTATAATAATAGTATAATACTTATTAATAAAGATCTACTATAATAAGCCTATAATCAGTAGCCTGTCTATATATATTATAAACTCAGTACTCTAAACTATATTAATACTAATAACTATAAGCCTTACAGCCTATAGTAAGCTCTTACGCCCTATGCTAATAGATGTTTTAAACTTAATACAGTCTACGCTTACCTCTCTTATTTATATTATTAAGTCTTTAATAAGTATAACGAATAGCACTATAATAATACTCATACTTATATCCTTTATAATACCTAGTAATATAAATAGTATGCTCTTTCCAGCCCCTATTAGCAGTATGCTAATAACATTCTGCCTTACTTTAGTATCTAAGATTGTATACATACTCTTAGCCTGCTTCTTAAATCACTATATAGCCCCTAAGCCCAGTAGCTTACTAAGCTCCTTAATAACTACGTCCGCTTTAACAGTATCTAGCACTATCTTAAGCTCAGATTATATATCCCCTCTTACGCCCTTAGTTACTATTACTATTATTATAGTTATTATTACTAAGTCCAGCCTAGCCCTTTTATTATACTATTATTACTATTACTTCTATACTTTATTATTATTATTAGCCGCAGGGCCTGCCTTTCGCTTTATACTTACTACTTTACTAGCGGTCTTATTACTATTATCATTTCTACTGCCTTCCTTTACCTCACTCTCGCCCTCTAGAAACTGATACCACAGCCTACTAATCTCTTAGAATGTCTTAATTATCTCTAGCTATAGTCACTCCAGCAGTCCGATATATATAGCATAGTACTACAGCACTACCCAGGTCCTATATATAGCCTATAGATCTTATATAATATTCTAACTATTACTATAGTCTACTAGCTTGCCTATTATTAAGTCTACCTTAATATTATTATACTTATTACTATTATCCTACTATATATACGCCTTAGTCTGGTTTATTATAAGCCCTTAGATCTTTCGCCCTATCTTAATTACTACTGGCTAGTATTACCCTACCCTAAGATAAACCCCTATACTAGCCTATATAAACCGGCCTATTATAATACTAAGCCAGTCCATGCCCTATACTTACGAATTACTATTACATTATATAAACTCAAGCTAGTCTCTGCATAGCTCTACGAGCTTAACCTCATACTATAGTATGCACTCAGCCAGCATTAGCTATATAATATATATAATTACCATATAGCTAATACAATCAGGCAAGAACCGCGCTACTTTACGGCTATTATCGCAAATTGCCTTTATCTTATTACAGTCCGTAATAACTATAACCTGCCCGTTAAGTACGAACACATTGCGTACAAGCTACTACGAGTCGCAGTACTATAGCGTTATTACCTCCGGCCCTCGCTTAGGCTGCCCTCCCTAGATGTAAGTAAGTATGACGAGCGCCTTATAGAACTAACGCAGCTGCTGCAGCTAACGCTAGACCGCCGGCCGTTTTTACCGGCCCTGAGCCATATCCTATATCGACTTCTCTATTAACTACATTACTTTACTAAGCCTAGGCTTAAGCCATTCATTCTTAACGTTCATTATAAATAACTAGCCCGCCCTGAACTAGAGTAAGTTATCTTTAATGCAGGTCATATTAGACTATAGCTCCTTATTAACCACCTTAGCCCATACCCCTCCTATTATCTTATTTAGTAAGCCCTCAGCCTTAGTAATTACATTATATACTACTTTAGTAAACTTTTTAATCTTAATACACTTACTACTCTAGAATAATACTTTACTATTATCAGTTTACTAAATAGATAGCTAGCTGCTTATCTTAAGCTACTATCCCTTTCTATATACTATTTAGCTAATAATAGTACTTATTACTATATATATACTAATATATATCTATATGGTATACTCCTTCTAGAATGTAAGTATAGTATTAATATTAACCTCCTCTATCTCCTATAGCTTGCTCTTAAACGCAGACTTAATAAAGAAGAGCTAAGCTTACTATAATATTATAATAAACATCCCTATATATAAATATAGTTTATTATAATTAAGCAGCTACTACTATATACTTATAATAGTATAAAAGCATAGTAGTAGGCTTATATATATATTGCCTTTAACCTATTACTTAATAGAAGCTATTATAAATAAGTATATAGCCTGATCTAGCACAGCCTTATTAGCAGCGGCCTTAGAGAACTGCAGTTATTAGCTATAATTATAATCCCTATAGGCTGCCTTAGTAATATTATTACTATCCTTATCCTCATCCTTATCCTCATTCTTATTATTACTACTATTACCTTCTTTATCTTCGCTTTTATCTTCGCCTTTATCTTTATCTTTATCTTTATCTTTATTATAACCCCTAGACCTCCTACTTATACAGTACTACTATATACTACTACTAATCCTACTATTATAACTACTTAGCACTACCTCTTTATTACTGAGCTTATATATTATATCCTATAGTAAGCTCTATTACTTATTTATAAAGTAGATCACTTACTATTTAAAAGCCTTATTATACTTAAACTAATATGCCTATAAGCAGAAGCCTAAGTAGCACTATCTAATACTATAGTACTTAGCTATTAATAACTGCTTGCTCTTAACCCTGAATAGCACCCCTTATAGGTTAATAGCTAAAATGCTTACAAGCTATTATAGCATTTCTATTAGTACACTATTAAGCTACTAGCTATAACGCTTAACCTTTCGGTTAAAGCTCTTACTAAGCCGCACTAGTAGCTATTACTCTTAAGCAGCTGCCTCATCCTACAGCTACTGCCTAGTTACTTCCTTTGCCTTAACTCACTCAGCGGCCTTAAATATGCTGAGCTTATCCCATGACCTAAAGTGCTATACCCATTAGAGCCGCTTTACCTATAATGAGTTACGATCTAACCCTTCTTTAATATTGCCCTTCTAAAGCCGCTTAGCATTATCTTTACTAAACATATCTACATACTTAGTAATCATACGCTATATAGCACTCTCTCTCTAGCTCAAATTAGCTATTACCTTTTATATATATATTAGACTCTCTATACTCCTGTCCTTAACGATCTAATACTGTGCATACTTTCTACATATCCAAGTTTATAATTAAACTTTAGTCTATTAATTCTTTACAGCCTTATACCCTGCCTCTTTCTAATAGTAGGTAATATTATCCTATACTATTATAAGATACTAGCACGTAGTATAGCTATAATTATATAGTATATTAAGCTATTTAATTACTATATTACTATTAACTAAAAGTTAAGCAAGCTTTAGATTAGCCAAATCCATAGTACTATAATAGTCTTTAATGTCTTTTAGCATCTGTTCTATCATTTAATACTCATACTAGAAATATAACTCAATACTAGCGCCAGATCGAACTACTACTCTATAACTCTAGCAAATAAGCATCTAGTGCTCTTTATTAAGTTATATAATATTATCTATAATAGTCTGCTATTAACCCTTATACTAATAATCTAAGTTTTAAATAGGTTAATAGATAGATAAGCTAAAAATACGGTTATAGAGTCCTTCTTTCTAATAAACCCCTTTTCTATATAACCTTAGCCCCCCTAACTAACCCTAACTAACCCTAAACCCTAAAGCTCGAGCATTTTCCACCAATCAACGAACAGGCTTAACTCCAGCCAATATTACTTTAAAGCCCAGGCTAGATAAACTCTAATTATATAGTCGATTTTACTTAAATCGCTGGAGAATAGTGCTTAAGGTGATTTTATTAAATAAAATCCCTATATTATTATAACTTACTCTAGTTATTATAACTATTTTCTTATTTATCTAGAGTTCTTCTTCTTATTAACTAACCTATTTTACCTTCTTCTTACTTTTAAGTACTAGTTTGAATTATTAATCAGTTTTAGGCTTTTAGTATTTATAAAAAGTATATTCTAAAATACTATAATTCTAATAAAGGACTTTAGAATAGTCTTTCTTAACTATTCTAAGGTTTATAAAGCCTAAGTCTATTCTATATAAAGTATCCATTTATTATTTCTTTTTATAATTTATATAGTTTCTTTTATTCTTTTATTATAAAGTATAAAATCCTCTAGACTTCTTAATCTTCTTTTCTTATTATCTTTTAAATTATTAGTTATTAATTTCTATAGTAAGTTATACTAGTCTATTATATATAGTAGGTTTAGTTTTTTTAATTATTATATTTTTAATATTAGACTTTAATTTATTATAAAAGCTTATTATATATCCTTCTTCTTTTTAATTAAGTTATAAGGCGAGGTTATAGTATTTAGCTATATATATAAATACTACTCTTTTTTAATAGAGTTTTTAGATTTATTATTCTATTACTTATTTCTTATTCTAAAGTCTAAAAGCGCTTTTAAGCTTATACTTAAAGACTTTATAGCTTTTATAAATAGCCTTAGTTTCTTCTTTCTTATTAATATAAATATAATTAATATAATTCTTTATAATAAGTTTAAACTATTAAAGGGCTTTATTTTTAATGAACTTTATAATATATTAAACTTTAGTATTATTAGTAATAAACTGAGTTAAATAGTATAGTTAGTAAGCCTTAAGCTATATTAAGAATCCTTAAAGTATAGTTATAGATTTATTATAAGGGTCTGGTTATTTTAATTTAAGGATTTCTCTAGTATCTTTTCTTATTATTATATTAGAAGCTAGATTTTTAATATAGTCCTTATAGAGGCTGGTTTATTTCTTAAAGGCTTTAATAAGCCTTTTAAGTTTATTTATAAGTATTTTAACTTAGTTATTTAAATTATTAATTTATTCTTACTTTTTAATAGCATTTTTATAAAAGGCTTTAATAAGGTTATTAAATATATTACTAAGTTATTTATTATATTACTTTAGCTTATATACTTTTACTTTATAACTTATAAGTATAATGATTTCTTTTGTATTATTTATATCTATTAAGACTAAAATAAGTAGTTTATTTATTAATTAATAAAAAGAGGAAAGAGTTAATTTAAATATAGTAAGTAAAGCTATTATAATAATTTAATATTATTTAAACTTAATATAAATAATATAATAAATAAGAGCTATTAATATATAATAATTAAATTAATATACTATTTTTATAAAACTAATATATACTAAGTCTTAATTTAAAGGTTTATATAATAAAGTAATTAAATAAGTTAAGATTAAATAATGCTTATTATATTTAATAATAATAAAATAAAATATACTTAATATAACTAAGTTATATTAATAGCTAAAGAGCTACTTATACTAAATATACACTTTATAAAGAATAAATATTATAATAAGATAATAAGTAACTAAGTATAGTAATAAAGCACTAGTCTTTATATTCTAAGACTAAAGCTTAAGGATTCTAAAGTAAACCTTAAGTGTATATATAAGGAAAAGGAGGCAAAGCCCTACTAATTATATAAGATAACTAGTTAGGTAAGGCAGCTTTAAATTCCTATTATAACTATCTCCTCTTTTTATAATAGCAGCCTTATAGCTCTAAAAGTAAGGCATTTTATAATATTACTAATCTTAAATATCTTAAGTAATATCTAATACTAACTATAAGTCTTATATTATTATTATTATACTATTACTCTACTATTTCCTTAGCACTCAGGCCTTATTTTATATATATATATCTTTTACTTTTATATAGCTTTTGTTTTTCTTCTTTAGCCTTTATATTATAACCCTTTTTTCTTTTTAGCTATACTCTTATTTCTTAATCTCTTTACTCTATCTTTATTCTTATTACAATACTTTCTCATTTTATTAACCCTCTAATTAGTATTATTCTTTACTATTATTAGTATTTTTATTATTTACGCACTACTATTACTACTTACTAAAAGACCTTACTCTCTAACTCTAAAATTATAGTAATTAACTATTATTTTACTAAGGCTTGTACTAAGCGCTATATTTAATATAATAAGTATAATAATACTTATATTCCTATATATACTTATTTTATTTTTAAGGGCTTTTTATTATAATTAATATTATACTAAATCTTTACTATTCTATTTAGTAATATTACTAATCTCTATACCTTACTATATTTTCTTAACTATCTTATAAATAAAGTTAATCTTAATAAAAATAAGCTTAATAATAATAATAATAAAGAACTAAGCTATCTCTTCTTATTAATAACTCGTTATTATATTAATAGCCTTTTAATACCCCTTCTTTTTACTTTTAACTATACTAAGGCTGCTTATTGCATTACTCATAGTCTGACTAGTACTATAAAGGTATAAAAAGTATATATTACTCTTTACTAATATTTCCTTATTAATTCCTTACTAATTTATTTATATATAGAGCGCTCTTATTATATACTAATAATATATTATCTCTTACTAATAGTTATTAACTACTTAGACTCTTACTCTTATATTTAGCTCTATATATTTTAGTATTTCTCCGCCTCTTTAGTATCTTTTTATATAAAGTCCTTATATATAAAATATATAACTGATAAAGAAATATCTCCTTTAGCTCTTATTAAATAAGACTATAAATAACATATTTAAAATCTCCTGATTTTTAGCTTTATAATAGTATATATTATGCCTTAGAAAGCCTATCTTCCTTATATTATAACTACAAAGGACATCTATAATAAGAACCTTTAATAAGGTTAGAGTTCAAGCATCAGACATACATCTAACAGTCCTAAAACTCAGGACACGTCTTACCCGGTTTTACTATAACAAATTGTCCAAATCCCCTATTAGATTGGATATATGATTAGACAGCAATCTCTCTATAAAGCTGGGGCTTTTCTCTAGCTAGTCCAGAAGGATTATCATTATCAATACATGCATTTTTCAACCAATCACATCAAACTGACTACCTTTCTAATCGTCTTTTCCTGCTCTTTCTAAATCTTTAATCCCTTTTCTAATTGGTCAATTCCTTGACCCACAATCGCCGAGTTCTACTAATAACCTTCCACCCCTTCCACTCCTTCTACTACTATAGCCTTTACATTTTACTAACTTCTTACTAAGAGAGATATATATAGCTTTAGGTTAAGTAAGAAAAGACCTAAGTCTTATGCCTTTACTTAACTAACCTTAGATATACTATTTAAATAGTAATAATCCTCTCTTTATACTAAGGCCTTAAGGAAGTAATTATAGCTAATAAATAGAACAGTAAGGAGATTAATCTAATACTTCTAGTATTAGAGTTCTTAATTAACCTAACTAAAGTCTAAATAATAGTTCCTTATTATTTTAATAGCCCTTTAGAATAGTAAATATATATAATACTTAGTATAGCTTTAAGCTTTAGCCCCTTAATTAGTTATTTTTTATAATTTGCCTCTCTTTTTCTAGTAGTTATTTATCTTATTTATTTATATAATAGCATTCTATTTTCTATTCCTTTTTACTTATAACTCCTAGAACCTATTTATAAGTCTTTATATATTTACTATATTTTCTTTAAGCACTTACTAGTTATATTCAATTAGCTATCCTTTCTATTTTATAAAGAAATAGTTTTTACTTTTAAAGATAGCTTCTTCTTTAATTTCCTCTATCTCCTATTCTCCTTTATTCTCTTCTAAGTTAAGTAATAATATATTTTTACTAGTATCTTACTTTCTTTATATCTACAGTTTTAAAAAGCTTATATAGAATATATTATAAATCTAGCTATATTTCTTAAGAAGTGCTAGCCTATATACTTACTTTTTGATTATTTTAAAGATTCTAAATAGGCTTATAAACCAGAGTGCTAGCTTCTTTTTCCCTTCCTTTAGTTTAAGGTTCTTTATAACTAGACTTATAAAGTCGCCCCTATATAAAGTCATCTCTTTATAGTATTTATTATAGTATTTTACTTATATTTTAATAGTATTATACTAATAAGCCTTTATCTCTTCTTATAGAATTATAAACTTTATAATCCTAGCTCTTACTTTAAGAACCTCTCCTTTTAGGATATTATTCTTAATATCTGCTTATAGGTTTAGATAGTATCTTAATAAGGCTTAGAAAGGAAATATTCTTATAATAGTATTCTTTTTATTATTATTTATAAATTAAGCTATTTAAAGTAATACTAGCTATATTACTTAGGCTATATTAATAAAATAGTATAAATAGTATTTTATAACTTAGTTCATTCTTTCTATTTAGCTATTAATTTATAAGTAAAATGCTATTAAAAGCCTCTATTTTACTTTATTATAAAAACAGACTTCTAATTAGAACTTGCTTATAAATACAGAGCCTCTATTAAAGACAATTCCCCTTAGTACTTTATACTTAAGCTTAACTTCTATATAGAATAGATAAGCCAGTTCTATTATATTTATAGTAATAAAGACTAAGAATAGCTAAATATATTTAGTAAATTAGTTAATAATTACTAAGATTATATTTACTTCTTATCCTTTTTATAAAACTAAGAGTAGCTTTATAATAAAGTCTATAAAGAGTTCTTTTATTAATTACTAAAGAATTAGTAGTAATTTAAGCTAGCTATATAGTTAGTACTTTTATATAACCACCCCTTAGTATATACTATAACCTTAAACATATTCTTAGACTTCTTACTTTAAGTAGTATTAATAAAACTTCTGTTAGAAGAGTTTAGTAGTTCTTCTTACTTTAAAATGCCTTACTAAAGGATTATTATAATATAGTTATAACAGCTCTATCTTAAGAGCTGTCTTATTTAGAATAAAAACGTAGTTCTAGTATAATAAAATGCCCTTCTTACTAACTGTCCACATTAGGCTTTTTCCTTAGCCTTTTAAATACGCTTTACTCCTCTTTTACTATTTATATTCTAAGTCTTTATCTTAAGCCTCCTTAATTAGATCTATTAAGGGCTAGGATATACTAGTATTATATATTACTTCTTAATATAGGGCTTCTCTAGCCTTCTACTCTAAGATCAGTTATTTATAACTAACTCTCTTATAAACCCAGTCTGTCCAACTTTTAGGAAGTATAGCCTCTTTACTAGTACTTTACTAATTATAAGCCAGGGTCTTATTTACTTTTAAAGACATCTTATTATACTTAGACTAGCCTTAAGCACAAGGCCTCTCGCCTTATAAAGATATCTTATTATACTTATATTTCTCTATTATATTATAAATTACTTACTATACTAGTTATTATTAGAAAGGGAGGAGTAGCTTAGTATTTGCTTTATTTTTAGCTTTATACTTAGGCTTTTTTAAAAGGGAGTTTATAAAGTTACTTTTCTTTAATTAGTACTTAATTATAAAATTAAATAGTATAAAGTATATATACTATCTAGCCTGCTTGTGACAGGAGCGTCTGGAGTGCTGGACCCAGGGTGGGGTCGATATGTAACTAGGACGCACGGGGCAGGCTACACAGACTATTAACGCGTCCACGCGTCTACGCGCCTGCCCGCTTTCTCTTTCCTCTTCATCGTAGTATTCTCGCAATACAGTGGCATTACCTCTTGAGTTGATCTCATCTGGCCCGTGACATTATACTACGATCTTTTATTCTTTCCACCTACATCTTGATTAACTCTGACGCGCATCAGCGCGAGGTTAATCGTCGCGTCGGATCCGACTATAGATCCGCCTACCTGCAGCGAGACGCAGGTACGAACAGCAAACCACCGTTGACTGGAACCAATCAGCAGTCGACATGACCAGGAGCTCTGAGTTGGGCGCGTGGAGCGCTGACAAAGAGGGCATCGATAAGGCACGCCAAGAGAGCGCCTTTTATCAGCAGGTCCAGCAGTACCTCGCTGAGTCCGTAGACGAGGACAGCGAAGGGACTACCAATACAGAAGACGACGAAGGGATATCTATCAGACCTTTCGCGCGACTCGCAGCAGATTCTATCGAAGAAGATTTAAACGCTCGAACCTGCGAGATCACGGACAACGGCCGATTCACAGTCTACGTGAAAGACCAGGACGGGAGATTCAGGAACCTCCCGATCGATGCCGACAATATCGAATCGATGGTCCAGAAATACCCTGAGGTGCGAGCCTCGATAATTCGCAATTTTGCCGAGCAATTGGCAATCAGAGGGCAGCGAGACGAGCTTATCGAGCTGCACAATAAGCACGTCGAGACGACCGAGCGACTCATTAAAGAGCACAATGAGGCAATTGAGGCCGAAGCGATGGCCCACGCCGAGGTGGCACGGATCAATAAGGAACTGGCACGGTTGAAGGCGGCACAGCATACTGTCCCTCTCCGCGAAGACACGCCTCTCGGGAGCGAGACAACGGCCGAGACCAAGCTGCGCCGGAAGCGGGAGAGTGACCCACCCGAGCTCGATGATGGCAAGGAACCGGACTTCGAAGACTGGCTCATCAAGGCCAGACGCAAGCTGCGACGCGACGGCCCACGAGACTACCCTGAAGAGGAGGACAAGGTATATTATATTTTCAGTCGTTGCAAGGGTATCGCGGCTGCCTATTTACGCCCCCGCATGCCCGAGAACGCTGAGGAAGACGCCTTCGAGACCGCTGAAGATGTCTTCCAAGCCCTGACGACCCTCTTCCGGGATAAGAACAAGAAGATCAAGGCGCGAGAGGAGTTCAAGGCCTTGAGATACTATACCAATGGTAGCTGGCGTAGCTTCTACGTCAAGTTCTTGGCTATAGCGAACGACGCTAAGATCCCCAAAAGGGATTGGAAGGAAGAGCTCTATGACAAAGTGCCAGTGGAGATGAAACGTACTGTGGCTACGCAGCGCTTTGCTGAAGAGGTAAGCTTCGACACCTTTGCAGCAGCGCTTGGCGACATCGCGGTAGTAGAAGAGGCCTATGCGAAGACCTTAACGAAGAAGGATAGCAAGAAGACCAGCAAGTTACAGACCAGCAAGAGCGATAGTGCTGCTACTGGGAAGAAGGACACTAAGAAGTCAGCAACTTCAATACCCAAGTACTCGAAGACTAAGATTGACGGCAAATGGACTTTTAAGGACCCAGAGGTTCGCAAGCTAGCCGAAGAAGGGAAGTGCTTCAAGTGCAAGAAAGTCGGCCATACCCACCAGGAGTGTCCGGAGGGGGGCGAAGTGAACGAAGTTCGTGCCAAGGCTAAGAAGGCAGGGCGGACGATTACTATTGCGATCCCTGACGAATCAGATGAGTCGTCCTCCGAGTCGGAAAAAGACGAGTCCTAGGGGAAGTCTCCTCTCTAGGACCTGAATTGCAGTCACTGATCTTTGACGAGGGCTCGATCAACATGGATGAACTACTCGGCGGGGAGAAGCTCTACCGTCCCTGTACGATAGCAAGTTCAGGGTTGGCAATTAAAGTTAAAGGTCTATGTGATACCGGAGCGGATGGTTATGTCTTTGTAAATAAGGATCTAGCCCTAAGGATGCACCAACAACTGCAGAGCCGTCGAATCCTAATCCCGGGGCGGGGACTCGCCGTCAAGGGATACAAGGGCGGACGACAACGGATTACCCACATCACAGTGGCAACGCTGGATATAGATGGCAGACGACAGCCAAATTGTCCGATGTTGGAACTCGGGATGCATCAGGAGCTGATCATTGGGAGGAAGTGGTTCGAGAAGCACGACGTGGAAATCTCTGCCAAACATCGCCGCCTACGATGGCCTGACGACAGGCCGAAGGATTACCCTAGTAGCGATATTGTGATACCGATGTCTTCGTTGAAGGGCCCTCGCTGTTCAAGGCCAGCGGACCAGGCCGACATGGAACGACGCAACCAACTGAGCGCAGAACGAAAGAAGGCCCGCGAGGATCGGATCCTTAGGAGGGGAGATCGCCCGCCAAGGAGGCAATGGTCGGATGACGCCAAAGAGAACATGGCTAAGATGGACAGGGCATTGAGGGATACGGCGCCCTCTCTCCCGATGAGGGACTTCAATACCGAGCTAGCGATGATCCAAGCCGACCTGCCACGGCGACCAATGATTGATACTGAGGGAGTCATAATCGAAATCAGTATCATTAGTGCCAGCAGGTGGCAGGAGAGGGTGGTCAAGCAGGAGGACACCGAATGGATCGGTGAAGTCACCCTCCAGGAGATCGACAAGATTATCGAAGAACGACTAGAACGGAGAGAAGCCGGAGGGGAGAACCTTCGTAAAGATACGCCCGAATTGAGGGAGAAGGTAGAGTCGAAGTTGCCTCGACAGCACTTACACCTGCGACATGCCTTCTCTAAGGCTGAGTCTGACGCCTTGCCACCCTACCGGCCAGGCGTTGACATGAAGCTGGAATTGAAAGAGCCAATCCCCGACAGTCAGAAGGTCCCGCCAATGTACAAGTTGAGCCTCGAACAGCTAGAGGTGATGAGGAACTATATCGAGGAGCACCTGCAGAAAGGATTTATCATACCAGCAGGTGACGCGCCATACGCATCACCAGTCCTGTTTGCAAAAAAGAAGAACGGCGGATGGCGCTTCTGTGTGGACTACAGGAAGCTCAACGAGTTGACGGCGAAGGAACATTGTGCATCACCCCTGATAGAAGAAACCCAGTCGAGGCTGGCAAAGGCAAAAGTATTTACGAAACTCGACATCCGACAGGCCTTCTATCGGATGCGGATGTCCCCGGAATCCGAGGATCTCACAGCCTTCAAGACTCGGTATGGCACCTACAAGTATAAGGTAGTACCGTTTGGTCTGACCAACGGCCCTTCGCACTTCCAAGCTTACATTAACCACGTCCTGATGGATCTCCTAGACATCTGCTGCACGGCATACATCGACGACATTCTCATTTACTCAGAAAACGTCAAGGACCACGAAGCGCACGTTAATGCAGTCTTGGAACGACTGGTCGCAGCAGGGTTGCAGGCAGACATCGACAAGTCAGAATTCTATGTTACAGAGACGGAGTTCCTGGGCTTTATAATTACGACAAACGGGATCCGGATGGACCCGAAAAAGATGAAAGCCATTATAGACTGGGAAGAACCAACAAACGTACGGGGAGTACAGGCCTTCCTTGGGTTTTGCAACTTCTACCGAAAGTTCGTCGAGTTTTACAGTCGGATAGCGCGACCGCTTACACTGTTGACGAAGAAGGGGATCCCATGGAGGTGGACTGAAGAGGAGACGACCGCGATGAAGGCTATGAAGTTGGCGATTTCGTCGGCCCCGTGCCGGGCCTGGTACGACCCTCTCCGTGATACGATCGTCGAGACCGACGCGTCAGGAGGTGTGGTGGCTGCAGTACTAACCCAGAAGAGCGAAGACGGGGACTGGCACCCCGTAGCTTTCTTCTCCAAGACGATGAACGACGCGGAGATGCGTTACCCGATTCACGACCAGGAGATGCTCGCGGTGGTGCTGGCCTTGAAGGAATGGAACGCCGAGCTCTTGGGGCTCCAACGGCAATTCCTAGTTATTACTGACCACAAAGCCCTCGAGTACTTCTCGACGAAACAACGCCTTAATGGCAGGCAAGCGCGGTGGGCGGACGACCTGGCACCTTATGACTTCAAGATCACCTACCGTCCGGGGCGAGAGAACGTTGTAGCGGATGCTCTGTCTCGGAAGTCGTCCGAACTGGCTACGCAGAAGGCGCGACGAGAAGCCGCGTGGAACAGGGTACTGCTGAGTCGGGACCTGGTGATTAGTTCTATTGACTATGAGGTCATGGCCGGCCCCTGTACCGAGCCTGATTCCGGGGAAGGACCAGAGGTGGCATTGATCGGGGCCGAAGCTGTCGAGTCCTCAGTCAGCTCCGGGAGAGAGGCTATCCGGGCGCCGGAGGGATGGCAGCTGCTTGACGCCGTCCTCCGGGCTAATAGGGCCTCTCCCCAATCACAGCCCTACCGAGAGAACGCAGAGAAGAAGGCCGATGGTTGGACGATGGACGAAGGTGTGGTTTGCCAGAACCAGCGCATTTTTATTCCGGACGAAGGTGTTCTCCGAACGCTGGTCATCAAGGAGAACCACTGCAAGCTCAATGTAGCCCACCCGGGACGCAACAAAACCGTCAGATTGGTTGCTAAGAGGTTCTAGTGGCCAGGCTTATCGGCCGACGTCGATCGGTTCCGGGCAAATTGTAAGCCGTGTGGAAGAGCTCACGCTAATAGAGATAAGACCCCCGGATTGCTACACCCATTGGAAGTCCCACACCGGATTTGGCAGCATGTTACAACAGACTTTCATTACATGCCTAAGGACAAAAACGGATACGACTGCGTATGGGTAGTTATTGATCGGCTCAGCAAGATCGCTTTTTCTATACCTTGCTACCGGACGGTAACAGCGAAGGACGTTGCGTATATGTACTACCACCACGTCTACCGTGTTTTTGGGGTGCCGGAGACGGTGACGTCAGACCGAGGACCACAGTTTATCGCCGCCTTCATGGATGAGCTATGCAAGCTTATCGGGGTGAAGCAGAAACTGAGCACAGCAGAGCACCCCCAGACAGACGGGAACACTGAGATCTATAACCAGTACTTGAACCACCGACTACGACCGTTTATCAACCATTACCAAGACGACTGGAGTGAACTACTACCGTCGATAGACTATGCGCAGATGAATCTCTACCACGAGTCACTGGGTATAGAACCAGTAAGACTGTTACTCGGCCACTTGCCCCGATCCCAACTCGACTGGGATAAGAGAACTGACCTTGAGGGCTGCAAAACAAAAGCTGAACGTTTGTCGAGGGAGGATGCCCAGCAGTATGCCAAGCGGATTGCGGACTCCATCAAAGTTGCTAGGCAGAATCTCCACCAGGCGCAGGAACGGCAGATCCGCCAAGCTAACAAGAAGCGCCGGGAACCGGATTTTACGGTTGGGGACAAAGTCTGGGTCGACATGCGCGGACTTACGAGTACAAGACCCAGCCAGGCGTTAGACTGGAGGAAGAGAGGGCCATGGACTATTGTGGAACAAGTCGGGCATTCATACCGCCTGGACTTACCCTCCTCGTGGCACATAAACCCAACTCTACACGCGGATCGGTTGCGGCGTTATCCCGACAATCCTATGCCAGGGCAGGATGAGGACCCACTACTACCTGAAGTCATCAACGGTGCCAAAGAGTACGAGGTTCACAAGGTCAAGGAGTCGCGGTACAATAAGCGCGACAAACAGCTCCAGTATAGGGTAGACTGGGTCGGACACGACCCCGACGATGAATAGTACCCTGCCGAAAACTTCAAGAACGCACCGATGCGACTAAAGGAGTTCCATGAGGAATATTCGGAGGCACCTGGGCCACCGAAGCGATTACAGGCCTGGGTCGACGCGGCTGCTGCGGATACGGACGTACCGGAGCACCCTGACGATAATCAACCGATCAAACTGGGCCGGGGGCCCAAGAAAGCACGACGGAAACGAAGAGTCTTCGTCATCTGGCGATCGTGAGAATTTGACAACTTGCGCTCACGCGGCCGTTTTGAGCGCCTTGAAGAGGGGGGTGATGTGACGGGAGCGTCTGGAGTGCTGGACCCAGGGTGGGGTCGATATGTAACTAGGACGCACGGGGCAGGCTACACGGACTATTAACGCGTCCACGCGTCTACGCGCCTGCCCGCTTTCTCTTTCCTCTTCATCGTAGTATTCTCGCAATACAGTGGCATTACCTCTTGAGTTGATCTCATCTGGCCCGTGACACTGCTTGCTATTTAGCTTTAGCTACTTTATAAATATCTATAAGTTCTAGTAATTTAAAAGGACCTCTATAAGATTCACTGCTCTTTTAATATAGTATTACTAGTATTTAAATAACTTTATAATTACTAGTATCTCTTAGTCTAGAATGCTATAATTTGCTTCCAGCCCTTTAAACTTCTATAATTAGAAAGCAATAGAGTAGTATTTACTCTTAGTATTTAATTATAAAATAATCCTAGCTATTACGAATTTTAAAGCATTAGTCTCTATTTAGATTAGTATATATAAGTTATAGTATTATAGTAAAGGAGCCTTTTAAAAGGCTTTCTTTAACTAGTAAAATGCTAGCTCTTCTTCCTTAAAGAGAATTATCTTCTCTAGCTTCTTCCTATCTTAGCTTCCTTTTAAAAGAGTATATAAGAAGGCTATAAGGTATAAGTAGCTATAAATAAACCTCCTATAGAAGTTATAAAAGCTAAAAAAGACTTAAATCTTTTAGTAGCTCTTTAGTTCTTTTTATAAAGCTATTACTTTTACTCTCTAAAGATCTATTAAAATGCTAGCACCTAATAGAATAAACCCTAGAAATTCGACCTAGTCTTAGTAAAACTCGCACTTAGAAGGCTTAGTATATAACTCAGCTTTTTATAACTATTATAAGACTTATTATATATAGCTAGTATATATATCACAGTCTTTTAAGAAAATAAGGATATTATCTAAATATACTATACAAATAGTATTTAATAGCTTATATAGCGCTTAATAAATATAATTTTAGAATATAGTTAGAGCATTAGTTAAGCTAAAAGGCATTATAGTATATTTAAAGTGCTTATATTATATATAAAACGCTATCTTCTACTCATCTCCCTCTTTAATATAAATATAATAATAAGCATCTTTAATATTAATCTTAATAAAGTAAACTAACTTAGAGATATAATTAAGGATTTCTAAAATAAGCAGTAATAAGTACTGATTCTATTCTATTACTTTATTAAGTCCTTAGTAGTTAATATATAACCTTAAGGTCCTGTCCTTCTTTAGAATAAATAGAATAGAAGCACTTATAGGGCTTTTAGAAGTGTAAATATAGCTATTTACTAGGTTTTTTATAAAGTATTACTATAGCTCTTCTAGCTTTACTAAGAATAGTAAGTAAATCGGCCTAAAGGGCGGGGAGCTATTAAGTAAAAGGTCTATTATATAGTCAGTCGCCTTATGCTTAAGTAAAGCTCTTATATTATCTAAGTTAAAAACGTTCTTAAAGTTTTATAATTCTATAAGAATAATTTAGATTTCTCTAATATTTACTATATCTTTACTTAGTAATAAGTAAGGTTTTAGTAGGATTATTACTTAGTAAACTACTATATAGTTCTTATACTACTTTTTAAAAGTAAGGGCCTTCTAAATTTATATACTCTTTTAACTATATTCAAACTACTACTACTAATTAGAAGAGAGGTAAATATAGTATTTCTTAAGAATAGTCTAGAATAATAATATAGAGCTTTCTTAAGTATTTAAGTCCTTATTAATACTAATATAAAGCTAAGTAAAAAATCATATAGTTCTATAAAAGTCTATTATAATTAATAGTACTTCTTAAATACTATAAGTAAGGAGTTTTATCTTATTAATACTCTTAAGACTAAGTACTTTCGCTTTACTCTTCTTTAGGCTATATTAATAAGTAAAGGTTTTATTAATTAAGTTAACTTTAGTATAGCTATTAAAGTCTATATATATTTCAGTTAGTTATTAACTATAGATTATTACTTATATATAGAATTAAATAACTACTTTAACTTAGAGGTCTGTAGTTAATAGTAAGATTAAAGTACTAGCTACTTATTGTTTTCCTTCTTCTAATCTATATTTAAAAGAGAGTAATAAGGCTTAAAGTAGTTTTTACTATTATAAAAGTAGTATTATAGCCTTAAGAAGTTCCTCCCCCCTTAGTTCCTTATTAACCTAGACCTATTACTTTACTACTAAGAAGAAGGTAAATTATTCTAATTTCTTTACTAGCTTTTTATAAAGTTAGGTCTATTATTAATAATACAGCTCTATTTCTAGCCCTATAGTATAGAGTCCTAGTATTAGATAATAAGTACTACTATTTCCTTATAATTACTTAGTAGTATTAGGCTATAAAGATTAATATAGTCCTATAACCTGTCTTATAGTTTCATATAGAAGGAAAGAGCTTATTACTTCTTAGTCAGTCTTTTAAAGTATTTCTTTAGTAAATTAAAGTAAATATAGAAGTCTAAGAGTAATTAGCCCTTTTATTACTTTACCCATTTTAATTATCGCATTAAGAGGGGTTCTTAGTTACTAGCATCCTTAATAAGAATAAAAGTCTACTCTTTAAAGGACTCTTAGTTATTTTTAAAGTTCCTTTATATAATCTCCTTTTATTTATTAAAGTATTAGTCTTATCTTACTTAGTATTTAGTATTTATATAATTAAGTATAAGGAGGATTTTCTTAAAATTATAATAATATTATTTCTATATACTTATAAAAGCATACTATAAGTCATTAAGCTAATTATTACATTTCTATATAATAATAAGGTATGAAAGGCAGGGGATGTTCTTAATCCGCACTTCGCCTCTATTACTTAAAGTAGATAAGCAAGAGGATTACCAGCTCCTTAGCTCTATAACACACAGGTTTCCTACGCTAAGCGCTTCTAATAGCGTAGCTTCCTAGTCTTATAGCTTCTTTAGCTCTTAAAGCTGCAAGATGCACGTATATAATACTAATTACTTCTCTATAAGGCTAGGTTCAGGCAGGTCTTCTACTACTATAAGAATTATATCTTCTTATATGATTTCTAGTATTAATAGATCGTTTATTTTAGCCGCCCTTTAGTATCGACTTAGTGCCATTTTAGCTATAAGTAGCTATAGAGAGAAGCTTTAGAATTATAAAGAATAAATATTATAATAAGATAATAAGCAGCTAAGTATAGTAATAAGGCATTAGTCTCTATATTCTAAGACTAAAGCTTAAGGATTCTAAAGTAAACCTTAAGCGCATATATAAGGAAAAGGAGGCGAAGCCCTACTAGTTACATAAGATGACCAGTCAGGTAAGGCGGCTCCGAATTCCCATTACACACTTCTTAAATAACTATATACTAAAGTGCTTACTATGCTTTAGTTCTATCTGCTTATAATGCTCACTCTATAGAGTATTATATAAGTAAGTATCCGTATTATTACTCACTCTGTTTAAAGTGAGTCTGCTTACTCTGGCCTTAAGTATCCCCATACTTCTGATTCTGCCAGCCGTGACCGCCCTGGCCTCTCAAGAGGTCGCCCAAGCCGTGACAGCTGGGGCTTTTCTCTAACCAGTCCAGAAGGATTATTATTATCAATACATGCATTTCTCAACCAATCACTTCAAACTGACTACCTTTCTAATCGTCTTCTCCTGCTCTTTCTGAATCTTTAATCCTTTTTCTGATTGGTCAATTCCTTAACCTACAATCGCCGAGTTCCACTAATAACCTTCCACTCCTTCCACTCCTTCCACTACTATAGCCTTTACAATAAGAAAGTATTAAAATAGCTTTCTAATATCTATTCATAAAGTACTTAAGTCATTTTTTAAAAGAATAAAAATAATAATATATTAAATAGTATTATTAAAGTCTAAGAACTAGATCCTTTAATAAGTAAATAAGACTCTTAGTAAATAGTGCAAAGTAAAAAGAACCTGCTTATATTAAGGAGGGAAAATAATAATAAATAAGAAAAGGGGTAAGATAAATTAAAGAGATATTAATGTATAAGTAGTAGCTAAATTATTAAGAAGTAGCGGTTAAAGGAAGTTAGTAATGCTGAAAGAAAGGCGCTATAGAACTTATAGAAAGGCTAGTTATAATATAAGGACCTATTAGGCTATAATTAAGACTTCTAAAGATAAGAATAGTAATTAGTTTTAATTAATTGAATAGTTTGTTATATTTTTATTAAAGTTTTAATTTTAAAGGTTAAGAAAAGTGTTACACTTGCTTATTTATTACACTCGCTTATTAAGTATATTATATTAATAACATTAGGAAAGTTAATTATTAAAGCAGCTAACATTTCCTAGCTATTAAAGACTATTTACTAATTTAGTATAGATATTTAAACTTTTACTGCGCTATTAGCGTCTAGTTATATATGTTTTGACTTTCTATTACATTGACCTCTTATGTACCAGACTAAGGCCCGGCTAGTAACAACACTCTAATATATCAATATCCTGTCTTAGTCATAGAGTGTAAGATTGACCCAAAAACCCCTCATAGGAAAAGAGGGGACCGGAGGCATCCTAGATTCTACACACATGAATACTATCATCTTTAGGCTCCACTGCTTTAATCCCCATCATCCTAATCATCCTAGCCATATTAGATCCAACACTCTCCGCACTGGGATAGATTGTAAGCAACCCCCACCCGGCCTGAGAACCAGATAAGACCCCTACATAGACTTCAGCCATCGAGTATTAAACACTGCTCGAATAAGTACGCAAGCGTCTTAGATGTTTGGTAATCACAGCACCATGGATGGACGTACTAGAGGGTTCTCTGCAGGAAATGGGGGAAGCAAGACCTCGGGTCTCATCATGGCAAGTCCACTCTTTTTTCTAGTTTCGTGGTTGAAGACGCGGGGAGCGCATTATAGGCTTATGTCAAGCGAAGAAGGATGAGATTATGCTGTGCTTTGATGTGCGGTGGAAAGTATAGAACATGGTGGGGGACAAGATATTGAATGTGAACAAGGAGGTCCAGGCAGCATTAGCAGTGCTCTGCGTACGCCCCTGTATTTCTAGTGTTCCTGTTGAAGGCCATCTCCATAGAGTGCTTTATAAAACGATGTTTATCTATGATATAATCTAGAGAAGCATCCAAGAAACCTTCTATCACGTCTAGATCGCTAGCCTTACAATCTCCACAGCCTCCGTGAGTTGCCCATACATATATGTAATGCTACCAAAGCGACTGATCAGTTTTAGAACCCGTGGTTATATCTTCTAAAAAAAAATAACTTCATAAGATGAAAATGAGTATGATTACAGTAAGATCAACGAGGCTTCTTTCTTCGTTTAACGCATCCTCCCGAACCCAAAACCGTATTCCCACCAGCCAACCCAGTGTCCCAGATTCCCCCCCGTTAATAATTCGACTTTCCTATTCCTTAATCATGTCAGGGTTCGCCCCGATGCTCACCAAAGCCTCTTACCACGCGCGCGGCGTTGACTATTTCGCAGTTATACACAGGCGTAAGCTCGCTAATGTCCCATTCTGAGACGCCGTATGGCACATTCACTTCAGTTGCGTTAGCAGCCTCAAGAAATCCCTCAGATGTGATATTAATAACATACTCGCTCAACTCAGAAATGTTGTGGAGCGTATCATTGGCTGAGGTAAGTCCACCTGTGAAGCTAACTACGAAACGAGGCGGGTCGTAGTTCACTATGTTGAAGTAGCTGAAGGCTGCTAAGTTGGTAGAGTTTCCGTCGGCGCTGCGTATGCTAATAAAGGCAATCGGTCGGGACACCACAGACGAGATGAGCAACTTGTAGTTGAAATGGGGCTGCTGACTGTCTTTGTAGAGGTCAATGGAGACATGGGGTATTTGGTTGGACCCAACATCAGTACTATTGGAGCCACTCCAAATGACCACTCCGGAGCAACGGTCTTGGCGAAGTGGAAGGGCTTGGAGTCCCTGTTTGATGGGCATATCTCCCAGTTGCAACTCCATATACAGTCCCGGACCTATAATACAGCCATCATTATCTTGAGCAGTTTCTAACCAAACCCTCGTCGGATGCTAGCCCATGCTCGCATGGTGCCAGGTGTCATGCCATAAGCATTACGGCAGCTAGAATCAGCGCCTAAATCAAGCAGCTGATCTATGGACGTCGTGCTAGTGGTGCCACTAAAGAGTGCGGCGTAGTGCAGCGGCATGTCGCCGTTAGCATCCTGAATGTTCACGAGGTCGGGCCCCCCAGAGTGTCTGTGTTCCAGCAGTGAGCGCTGATTTGAGGTTGCAGCTTGTGGAGCATGAAACATCTCCGTATCCAGCGGCTTGGCTGTCCAGAAAAGGAGGTGCATGGCTGATAGCTTCTTGTTACTTGTTAAAGCGTGTATATCTGCACCGGTGCTCAGTAGGAATTCAAACACATCTTTTCGGCCGTGGAGTATGGCTGGTGTAGCGGCGTTTATCTACGGTGTCTTGATTCGATGTCAACACCTCCTCTAATAAGGTATTGCACGATATCGAGATGGCCATTCATGGTACCCGCCCAGAATAGCTGCGCATCTGAGCCGGCGCTCCGGATTATCTCCTTGTACAAGGTACGGTGCCACATCCCCGAAAGCCCTGGCAACATTCATGTCCTCCTCTCCAGTACGTCGATATATCGATGGTTCTGCAAGACTGACGTAGCACATGTCCCACGGCCCATGCAACTATACTCACCCACGGAACCTACGGAAAGATTGCGGGGCCCGGCGGTTCCTAATCCTCATCCCTGCAGCGGCTGAGGTTCTTGGCAAGTGCGCGCCGGGCGTACTATACGAATACTTCCACCCGGAAGGGTTACGGCCCGGCATGCTATGCACGGGATTTTTAGCATCCGGGACCCGGCAGTTCCGAGTATGTCTTGCATCTCTGAGGGCATCATCCACGCTGTTTTGAGGGTTTGTCTTGAAGTCTATTAGTTCTCCAGGCTTGCTAAAGAAGCTTGGATGCCCAGAGGGGGGGGAGGGGGGGCAGTATCCATGTGAAGCCACTGAATCATGGCCGCTATCCCTCAATAGCTACTGTAGCATTCATGATTGGGCGTGTTAGAATACATGACAGCAATTAGAAGATTTCCCTTTGTTGATAGAATGCGTGGAGCACTAGTTTGTATTGCAGAGAGATTGAGAGGGTTAGTATCTAGTGGGATGGGAGATTGGGGTTGCGGTAAGCACTAGTCCCGGGATCTATCTATCCGACACCACTATGCGGCTCAAGTGAAGTATAACTTATACTTAAATGAATGCTTACGAGCCACATGACCTGTCGCAGTCGTTTGAATATTTCACTCATAAGGCTTTGTAATCAAGACACTGATTTAGCCTAATGGATGGTGATGATCTTGACCAAGGTGATGAATACCCATTTCGGGATACGACAATGATCAGGGTTTACTATTAAGAGGGAAATTATGTCTATCCTGTTCAGCTCTCGCTTAAAGAGACCTTTCATTGGCTTGCTGGTAGCTGGTAGCTGGTTGCCGGCTTGTTGGCGGGAATGGCTTGTTGATGAAACGCAGTTGAAGGGGCGGCCGCTGGCATGCTACTTTCCTTGTCTCTCTTCCTATATAATACAGCTTCATTTTCTCACTCTTTGTGAGGTTGGTTTCATCATCAGAACCTCAATCCAAACACCTCCATCCACCATTCTCCATCACCCCCTCTCTCTCTCCCTCCCTCCATCATGTTCACTGCCATTCTTACTCTCTATTGGCTCGTATGCCTCCTCTTCACCCGGCCCTCCACAGCCCAGGTATTGCGCTGCCCAGCTGGACAGCGTGCCGTAACCAAAAGCCCAGCCGTACCAGTTGTGCCCAACGGCTGCGGCGACCAGAGCGGCGGCATCAAGTACCCGGACCTCGACTTCGAGTCGGACTGCTGGAGGCACGACCGGTGCTGGGGCAACTGCGACAGGGACTTTACGAGCTGCAACTCCGAGTTCTACGACAGTATGATGGCCACCTGCTCCGAGAAGTACGGCATCCCCACACAGAACCTGCTTTGCAGAGCCGCCGCTGTCGTCTACTTCGAAGCCGTCTCCGACTTCGGCATCGAGAAGTTCTATGATGCCACGGCGAAGCATTGCAACTGCTGTAGCACCGATCTCGCCGTGTGTGGAGGTCGCTGCGTGGACACGGATAACGACCCATCCAACTGCGGAGGATGTGGTGTTACTGTGTGTCCCTTTCTTTTCCTACTCTTCTCTTACTCTTCTCTTACTCTTCTCTTACTTACCCTATCTCTCTATCACTATCACTATCACTATGAACGGAAAGAGAACTAACAATCCTCAGTGTCCTTCTGGCCGCTGCGTGAATGGATCTTGCCTCGTCTTCTCCTGCTTCCAGGGCGGCGTCTGCAACTCGTTCCCAACCTGCGGGCCCTCTCCGAGTTGCGTCTGCGCTACGAGGGTCGAAGGAGGGACAGCCTGCGTCCTGGGCACAACCCCATGCTCCGCCTTATCGGCCTGTTTCAGTACCAGCGGATGCCCCAATGGATACGCGTGCGTCGTTAATTCTTGTTGCGGGCGAGCCGTGTGCGCACCGGCTGGAGGGTGCATGGGCGGCTCTGCCAGGACGAATATGCTCAAAAATGTTACTATTGACGGTGAAGGGCCGTGGTTTGGCAAGATGGAGATGGAGTAGGTAGGAATGGATGGCCCTCACAACTCGATCCGAACTGGCCATGTCACATATATATTGTGATAATCGGATATCTGGGGTTGGTGGATCGTCTCCTTTTTCAACACATCGAAGACCACTAAATTGAGGGAAATCAAACATAAAAAATGGTAGGTCAAAGTATTGTCATGCCGCTTACTTCAACAGAAAGTGATTGGTTGTGTTCTTGGGGGGAATCTGGGAACTGATTTTTCTACAACTTATTCTTTATGAAATTCAAATATCAAGTACCACTAATGCCTGGGGAACCCGCTTCTGGCGCTCCTAGCGCTCTCCATCTAGATCAATAGTATATACTAAAGAAGTGATAGCTGACGCGTTTGAACCCAAGTCACAAAGGAGTGGCTCTAGTTTGACATAACATTCATGAGCTTTGAAACAGCATCGGCTCATTTCGGAGAACAAGGATAACGAGCGTGTGATCCCTCTCGCGAATAATGACCAAAAGTAAGTAAAACCGCCAAGTCCTTAATAACCTCTTCCTGATGACGGACAATACATCAGGACGGACGGTGGACAACCCCCAAGAAGCGTGTCATAACGGACGCTCCTCCAACTACCACTATTGTGCCTGCTAGCGATTCGCAAGCTGCAGCACGTTATATCGTCTACTTCCTCTGGTACCGAAGACGAAAAGCACAAGTATCTCTTCAGTGCCCACGACGCCACGCGCAACAAACCCCCATCACCCCTCAAGCAGGCGAACGAGCAGCCGACCGTCATCCAGAGCCCGGATAAGTACGAGCTCAAGGATAAGTGCTGGTCTGTTGGTGTATACTCCTTCGCCATGGTCCCCACCTAACCTCATTTCACTCTTTAATATATCAATCCCTAGTACTGCTCCTACTAGTGCTACTCTATTCAGACCTTACGTTCAAAAACTCAACTCTGCTCTCTGGTCCTATCCGGCCACGCGATACCGTGTCCACTATCATCTTTCAAGACCCTCTTCCGCAACGCAAGATCGCAAAGGCTCTTTACACTACAGTCAACATGGCGAGGTATTTCGGCGTGAGCTCGTATTTTGTTGGTGTCAGCTTTGGAGATGCTGCTACTTATATTCTCTGGTCTAAGGACCCCACAACAATGGTGAGTCAGACTCTCTTATATCCCCTCTTCACCATGCTCGCTCCCTGGTGATGTTATCACCTTCCATCGAATATGGAGCAGACCCAACGGTGTCGGAATACTAGATTCAACCTCATTGAAGAAGTCAAACTGAGGCTCAATGTTCGCCGCACCAAAGCCCAAAACCAGCTGGCTTAATACCAAGTGCAACGGTCGACAGCTCAAATAAGGGAACTTTCCCGGCCATGCCGTCAAATTAGCATTATTGCAGAGTGGAATAAAAATCTAAGAGAGAAAGCTTCATGCCAGGAAGAGAACTTCTAAGTTTGCTGTCCGCTCCATCGAGGGCGAGTTGCTGGTGTCACAAAGTCAAAATAACACAGTTTCTTTTTTACATTTGCCAGGAAGAGAATATGTACCGATCACAAGCTAACTGAAGCGTCAAGATATTAACTTCGAAATTCCTAAGACTATTAAACTGTAAGACACTGTTTAAAGTAATAAAGAAATAGAGGAATGACCCAAGGGCAGCTTGTCTCCCGCTTCTAGAACCCTGTTCTAAAATACAGTACAGAGTAGTTGATGGGTATCCAGGGGCTTGACCTTAGCTGCCCCGTCTCTGGCAACTCAAGTTGCCTCTAGCAGCTGATAGTCTGGTTTTAGACAGGTTGTCCTGACCTAGCAAACCTCGTGTTCTCACGCGATTCCTCCAGACTTCCACATAGATAGTAAATTATCTAAGTAGACAGCGTTATGCAGGTCAGCTGAGTGCCAGTGCAAGGCTCGCCTATTCGTAAAATTACTGCAATAATCGCTAGACAGAAGCGTATACAATCACCAAGTCATCAATACCTTGAACTATTTTCTAAGTGAAGACTACCCCCAGAAATGTCATGAATGATGTGAAATGAGCCCGCGGATCCAGCTGCCTCCGAACGCACTGCTCAAAAGGCCGTCTCTATAAGAGTAAACTGTTTTTGAATAAGAGCACTGTTTCTCGCAGCATAGACCGTTTCATCCGTAGACCTGCTCTTATTCCACAATTCAAAGTTGAAGTTGGCGGTAGTCACTCTGTAGTTGATGGTGGCGCTTGACCTTTGGTGTCATTGGATAGTTTCCCACCTGGCGCTTAGGCCTCGGTAACGATGATGTCCAAAGCGAATGTCTTCACAACTGTACACGAGTGATGAGGGATTAGGCACTGCCTTTATTAAGATTGGGTGGGGATAGGGAAAAGGACCTACTGGCTTCACTGGTTTAGAGTACTTGATCAAGCTGATGATCAATCATGTACATGGCATGTGGTTGCACCAAACCCGACGTGACATGGACGTCGAAGCCCACAGCCTCAACTACGTTCAAGACTTGTAGGTTGTTAGGAAGGTCCCCGACCCCAAGGAGGGCATACATAATCGTCATATTAATCTTATCCTCAGTAGCTGTAAGCTTAACAGTGCAAGTAGCCAGGCATTATATTGCCAAAAAAAAGTCTACTAAAATCTAAAAAACCCCAGAACTCTAAACTATAACTGCAAACTTGAACCAAACCTATAAACTATTAGCCTTTACCCCAGAAAGTACCCACACCTTCCGATCGACTCACCTCATGAAAATTCGTCGTCACTATCCTTCCTCCGAGCTTGAGCCAGTAGCCCTAACAGCTCTGTCACCTACGCCCAGTTCCGGGCGATCTTTTCAGCCTCAGCGTAGTCGGCCTCAGTAGCTTTATCCTTGTTAAAGGCATTCGTATGCTGTTAGAGCCTGCGATTTTGTTCCTAAGTAAAAGGCTTGGAGTTGTTTATATCTGAGGTTATGAAAAAGGCTATAGAGCTAAGTAGTGTTAAATTAATATAGTTTCAGTTACTTAGCTATTTTAATTAGATATAAATTTTAATTAACGTGTATGATAAGCATGCGGCGCATCTAAGTATGCGACGCACTTATACTGTATACCTTAAAAGCTGAACCTTAAATTTTCTAAAACAGCCTATCTAGGCCTAGGATTTTTAGGGATTTAATTTTAAATTTTTAATTAAAAAGTTAATAAAGAAGTATTTTTTTAGATTTTTTAAAAAAATTATTAAGCTCTCTATAAATAAAAATACTATAAAATATAGTATGAATGTTATATTATTAGCGCTATATATATATATAATATAAAAAAATTCTTAAAAATAAAGTATATTATAAATAAGCTAAGTATAAATATATAGCTATTTTGAGCTTAGTTTGAACTTTTAAGAATTATTTTAAAATTGTAATTTAAAGTGAAATCTTAATACATTATATACTTAGATGCGCTGCATGCTTATTATACACATTAGATATAAATTTTAATTATATATAAATTTTAATTATATATAAATTTTAATTAGATTTATAATATTATTAATAAATTAAAAGCGTCACTAAGC
This sequence comes from Dactylonectria alcacerensis, assembly GCA_029931735.1. Lineage (NCBI taxonomy): Eukaryota > Fungi > Ascomycota > Sordariomycetes > Hypocreales > Nectriaceae > Dactylonectria > Dactylonectria alcacerensis. The sequence goes on along the minus strand of JAPMUZ010000011.1, from coordinate 2,791,590 downwards.
TGTCTTAACCATTCTATTCTATCCTCATAGTTAAACTGAATATTCATCTAGTACCCGGTTCCATATCCCGGTCTAAAAACCTCGAGGTGCATGGGATCCCTTAAATAGCAGATGACATAGGGTTGGAGGATGTCTTATCTGCCCCTATTATCGGGTTCTCTCGAGCAAGTGGCATAATGATTCGAAACCAGCAACGATAGTATATTAGTCTGGATGTCAGAGGTGGCTTTGTTCCTCGTGTATCATCATCACACGATGGCCAATATCAACCAGCGAAAGTCTACAACACGAATGTCTGCTTACGCGTGCCGCTCGCGATGCCATTTTAAAAGTTAATGAATACATTAGATCTCTATTTAGGCTGCGGAACCATGCAGTTAATATCTACATGTAAGTACCGGCTTGCTAAATTCAAAATCAAACGGCGTTAGTTGATTCGATGGACCGATTCTCCTGCCTTATCCCGACGCTGAGAGGCTCCGAGTCTAGAACCATCGCCGATGTGAGCCCTTGTGAGGACTAGGTTGACGCACCCATCGCAATGATACCAACCTCCCAAAAAGAAAAGAAAGTGAACAAATATAAAACTCCTTCGTTCATTCTGCTTCTATATTCCATGTTCCTTAACCCTGGAAACCCAACATGTAGCTTCTTCTATTTGACGAATGTCTCTCTTCTTCGTTGAAAGAAAAGTCTGGGTAGCGATGTCATGTGCGTTCGCTCTGACATAGAGGGTTGCGCCTCTGGGGAGGGTTGCGTCTCTGAGGAAGTTTGTCGTCGGCCAGGTGTCGAGCAACACCCCATGATAGCATGAAGCAGGAAGGCGACGTCGGTAAAGATGGCGGCGATCCACATGAAGGCAAACATCTTAATACCGATGTTGGCCTTGATGTTGAGCTGGTCCTGTGCCGTCAGAGCGACTTTGGCGACAATGCTAATGACAGTCGCGATGACAGCCGCGAGAGAGACAAGAATGGCGGCGATAGCGCCGATGATAGAAAGTACCAGACCCCACCATCGGGTGCGTACAACAAGGCAGTTGAGGAGCATGAGGACAAAGTTGACGCAGATGCCGGCCATAAAGGAAGTGTATATGATTTTAGAGCCAATCTCGAGGAGTTTCAAGACGGTGACGACCTGAGACGGGAGCGCAATCCGGCCACCTGCAAGCAGTTCGCTAACTAGGATCTCAACGGGGTTGAACCAGTAGAAGGCCTTTGGCTTAGAGCAATAGGTGACTCCCCTGACGTCGTCATATTAGCAGGATTCTCAGCGTAGAGGAAGTTTGATGTACTCCTCGAGATAACCCTCGCAAAAGTTCCATAGTCCAAACTGATAGAAATCATGTAGGCCGAGACTTCGCATGACCGAGTTAAGAAGATTTGAGTTCTTGACAGAGATGGGGATGACTTGAGAAACGTCGAGTTGGAGGAAGTAGATGCTGTTGAGAACGGAGTTGACATGTGTGTTGCCGATTATGACAACGATTAGGAAGGGAATCGTAATAAAGTAGAAGATAGCAGATGCGATAGCCATGTTTCGCCTATATTTATCTATGATTGATGAAGCTGATGATAATGATATGTGGTTATGATGGCCAGCCGAGATTCACTGCTAGAGGAGGGGAGTCGCTGAACGGCCCACTTATTTTCGTAATGCGGTCGTTCGTGCCTCGAAGATCCAGAAATACGACGAAATATAAACGAAAAGGGCGGACTGGGAATTGAGAAGAGTGAGTTTCGCTATCGTCGCTATCCACAAAATAAATTTGGCGTTTCGTGAATGTTCTCCCAAAGTGTGCCTGTTGAAGAAAACGTCCATCAGATCAAACCAAGAGCCGGAGCTACCCATATCATGAAGAAGAGGCCGGAGCTGTCGACCTGGCGCAATACTCCATTTCACCTTCACCACCAAAAAAGCTTGCCGCATGACGCTACAGGGTCATGGGCCCATTCTGGGCCCAGCTTGGCGGGGTCAGATGCCACTGACTTTTACGCGACAGCAGCCCTATCAGCACGTGAGAGACTGGAGCTTATTTCCCCACAAGACCTGAGCATCAGTGGAACCCTGCGTTGGGCGGTTTTCAGCTTCAAGGAGGAGGCTTGGCTTAAATTTGTTGAGGGCGCTATTTTGGGCTCTTTGATGGGCCTGGCAGGCCAGCATTCTAACCTCTATAGCTCGAGACCCGTCACCGCAGCTGCGGCCAACGTGATGACGCTTTGCGGCGACAGAAGGAAATACTGTACGGGGTACGTACTCTGTACGCATGACAGCTGACAGTCTTGAAATTCAAAATGGTCACAGGTCCCTGACAGACTGACCCCTCGTAGGTCAGATGTCGATGAGCGGATCCGTAGATTGATTGGGCCTAGGATTCTTGTGAGACAAATTAACAGCTGATTGAATGACTTCAGTGCCTCAAACTCCCTTATTGTCTTGGGCCTGTCCCTCTGAGGCCCGTCCCAGACCGCTGGCATAACGCCCTGGCCAGAGAAACCCCATATTATAACTGGACTATATCATGGTGGGTTGGCGCATATCATCAACACAAGCCTGGTTTTTCCCTCAACCCAAACTCCGTCTGAAATCGTCTCTCCTTTTTCTAGCTCTATATCCTCCATTCTTCCGAGGTAAAATAACAGGACCCCAAAAGTCAAGCCAGGTTGACTCTCGCAAGTCCGCAGAGCATGACACACTTCAAACCACCACCAAGACAACATCTTTTGAACGGCCAAGTTGCACCATATCAAATACCACTTCTTCCCTTTCTAAAGGACCTGGGAAAGGATCGCAGCATCTTTTGCGCATCGCTTTAGAGCCTCTGTTGGCTACTTGCCCGCCATGGAGCTCCCTCGTGCAGCTCTCGCCGCCCTGGCACTCGCCTTTAGCCAGGTAGCAGCGCAATCCGTTGACCTCTCAGCAACTTCAGATCTCACCTTTCTCGAAGGCACAAGAGAAGCTCAAATCACAAGCCAGACTGGTCCTCCAACAGGCCCCTATTCTTCTTATGCCTCCAAAATCACATTGTTAAGGTCTAGTGATACTGAACCGGACTGGCTCACCAGCACCCCGACTAGCCGCTTCCCTACGGTAGCCACAGGAACTATCACCACTGTAACCCACTTGACTGAGACTGAGACGGGAACGTTGGCGAAAAATGGAAGAGAGACAAGTCCGACTGGAGCAAAGCCAACCAAGGCCCAACCCTGCAACGAGTATATCGAGCTTTGCAAGCGCAAGTATAGCAATATCACCATGGTCGGCGCGCACAACTCACCCTTCGTGAGACCTGGAAACGCCGGCTCTAACCAAGAGCTTCCCGTCCGGACGCAGCTCGACGACGGCATCCGCTTCATCCAGGCGCAGATTCGATGGCCGACGAACGGATTGGTGCCGCACTTCTGCCATACGTCATGCGATTTGCTCGATGCCGGGCCTATTACTGAGTGGCTCACCGAGGTGCGAAAATGGGTAGACGAGCATCCTTACGACGTCGTCACCATTCTCCTCGGCAATGGCAACCGTTCTCACCCCGACCTCTATGTTCCATACATTCAGCAGACGGGTATCCTTAAATATGCTTACCACGCTCCCTACCTCCCTATGGCCCTAGACGATTGGCCTACTCTGGGGGAGATGATCGCCATGGGGAAGCGAGTCGTTATGTTTATCGACTACATTTCTGATCAGAAGAAGTACCCCTGGCTTCTGGACGAGTTCAGTCAGATGTGGGAGACGCCCTTCGACCCCTTGGACCGCGATTTCCCCTGCACAGTCCAGCGTCCCCCAAATCTGACAGAGAAGTCCGCCAAGAACCGTCTATACCTCCACAACCACAACCTCAACGTCGAGTTCGACATCTTCGGCACCAAGATTCACGTCCCGGCCGTGGCGCTGCTCACAGAGACCAACGCTGTCAGCGGCTATGGCAGCCTTGGCCTCGCGGCGAATAACTGCCGGTCAGAATGGGGCCGGCCGCCCAACATCCTCAACGTAGACTATTACAACTATGGCAGCTTTTGTGGGTCAGTATTCAAGGTTGCTGCACAGATAAATAATGTCACGTATGATCGGAACAGCTCCTGTGGCCCTACGAACCCAGCGCCGAGGTTGGCCCAGGCTTCTTTGTGGGTTACTCTGTTGGTGGCTCTCTTGTCGGCTTACCTACTAATCTAGAGAGGAACATGCATTTGATGACTGGTTTGTTAATCGGAAGCATTATGTTCTCTAGGTTTGAATGTGTGGTTACGGCGCATGGTAGAATTGGCATATGCCGTACAAGGTTCGCTCTACATCATGGCGCGGAGGTTTCAGTTCCGTTTCGGACACATTCGAATTGATTCATATTCATGGCATTCTTAATCGTGTTTACGTGCTTGCGTGGATTTATCAACCAGACACTGAGCCCATAGTGCAAACCACAATGGCTGGCTATCATGTGCGGTGTGAGTTTAAGCATCTACAGTGTGTAATCGCGGCTGCAGGTTATTACAACGCATTTGTCGGTTGTCAATGACCCTGTATATCGCCTCTTTCTCTAGATGTCTCCATCATTCTCTATCATCAGTATCGCCCAGCATGAACCAGTTATGCGTGAACGCATGGGCTACCCTCGCCAAGTTATATAGCAGATCCGGGCGTATTCTGGCAGAATGACCAGAAAGTGATACCTCAGCATGCAGTGCTTCCAATATTCTCTTATAGTTTTGGACCTTGCAGCATTTGCCTATTTGGAATTACCTACAGCTACCTAAATAAGCCACATAGGCCAAGTTCCTGTACTATTGTAACTATATCTCCTTGCCGTTCTTCATGTCTTAGCTTACAATCGATCTCCCTCTCCACGGCGGTAATGCGATCTTGCCTCTCTTGAAACAACTGCTAGCAGCGTGTTTCAGGAGTTGCCAGGGATTACTCAAGTCAGGACGTTGCGTTGCCTAGAATTGACTTTCTTGTTGCAACTTTTCCCTAGGTTGAAACGTAGTAACATCCCGCTTGGGAGAAGTAAACTTACCAAAATCAGCCCTAGGTTTATATTCTCCGAGATGAGGGTTTTTTCATGGAGAAACTCTGTGCACCGTTCGATGATTCTGCATTCAGTTCTGTGTTGCGTACGATAGAAACAGAGACTCTGTCCCAGACCCTCGGTGCTCCTCAGGTCTTCATTCAACTAAAGCTCACTGCCCCTATTGTTAATTAAAGTCAGCCGGGTTGATTGTTAGATTAACGTCCCAGATAATCGCCTTCATATAGTTGGGCGCTTATATCAATGCCTGCTGATCTATTAGCTGTTTTTGTACCTATTCCCACATATAAGGAGTTTATGAACCTCTATCCGAGGTTCATTTTAGTTTTTAATTACTTATTTATCAAAACTTGTTCGATCATAAAGACGCCCTATGATATATCCTCGTAAATTGTTAGTTGCTCTTGCAACTGCGTTCATCTCGCTTCCCTTTACACCTGCATATGTAGCAACCATCCCGGAAAATCTAAGCGATCTTACCAACGGTCTCGTATCAACTCATAGAGGGTCAACTCTTGATACTTTGGCAGAGAGAGCCGATACGCCAGCATACTTTGATCTTAAATCACCTTCCCAAGATCTATTCCGTTATAAATCCCTTCGCGACAAAACAGTCCAGCAGAGCCTCGCCTTCGACCAGGAGAACCGTCGCCTCTTCGTCGCACAACGCCGCAATGGCACCCCCATAAAAAAAAGGCGACTTCTACATCACGTAGCTGGACTTTTCCGGAAAATACCTCGTACACATATACCTGAACGGTTATGGTCATGGCGTTGCGTTCGGCGCTTAGGCAGCGGGGAAAGATACCTACTTGTGGACCGAGGTCGACTCTATATCGAATGGCTACGGCGAGCGACTTGCACGGTTCAGGTTTTTTAATGGCAAGACGCTGTCGAACAAATACAGCGACTTGACAAAATGCAAACCTATTCTAAAGTCCACGTCGATGATATGTGTAATCAACTCTGTCGACAACACATTGGTCGTTCGGTACACCCTCTTAGGTGTAAAGCGAATCGCCGTCTGACTTGGCAGGCGCTATTAAGGGAGACTTCTCCAAGCCTATCGTCAACTTCAAGATCCTAACCTAGAAAGGCTGATCGTCCGTGTTCCACGGATACACCGCGTATGGCCAGTACATGTATGTCCTACCCCGAATATGTATTGAAACTTGTTAGATACGTCAGAGGTACATATCACATCTATCAATTGTTGAGACTATGGCCCGGTGTTAACTGCTGAGATTGCGGCCCGGTCTCAAAGGCCCGGATCTCTATCAAGCCGGTCTTAAGAAAACCTTATCGTAGCTCCTATGACGATGAGGGAACCTTTATATATAGAGCCGCTGCGAGCCCTCTGTTAGTTAGAAAGCAAGATCTTCCATCGTCACTAAGCTGTCTCAACCATTCCATCCCGTCTGATAACAAGCTTCTCTTTGTACTGCTCAAGCCAGAAAGTCTCAAGTATCCGACCTGCTCGAGGTAGTCTGGTAGGTACTTGTTTTCGAATTGCGAAGCTCGGTCCTTAAACGCTTCCTCGTTCGGCGCTCCCACGGAAGAAAGCCCTGGGATCGCGAAGAATACCGAGGACCTCCGTGTCTTCGCATGGATCCCGGACGAGTACTGAGACGAGATAAAGGCACATACGAACTTTGCCCTACGACACACAATCTACAAACAAATAAACATCACAATTGCTAATATCCCGGACGTGCATCATATTAGAACCAGACTTGCAATATGACCTAAGGACCAGGCAACTAGAGCCAAGATCCTAGGGAAAAAGGACCTTATAGGTAGATACCTGAAAGCTATAAAAACTCAAAACACCAGAAACCTGGTATATATACGCTGCCGCCCACTGCCTAAAACAAATCCCCGACTATACAGGAGGAGACCCGATTGCTACAGAGACGCTCAGCATAGAAGAGATCTATGCGCAGACTAAGACCAAGCCTAAGAGCGCCCGGCCCTCAAGATCACACCCGACCCCACAACGAACCCTGAATAAGATACCCAGACATGGATTATCTCGTTCCTATAACCCGTCAAGCCCTTCCGGCTCTTCGGATCTAGCAGCCTGGCAGAACAATCGAGAAGAAGTTTATGCTGACACGACACAGCCCTGGATGCCAGGGCTACCTGCGGAAGGAATCCTCGATGCGGACATGTGGAGAGGCAGCTACAGAAGACAAGCCCCACGCAGAACCCTGCAATAAGCCAGCTAAATGCGCCAACTGTTATGGGCCAGCGCCAGCAGACTACGAAAGCTGCCCAGCTGAACCTATCAGGAAGAATGGCAGGCTGCAGAGGCCTACAAAGAAAGAACTGGCAGCGATCCGACGCCTCGGACGCAAACAATACTAGGCGAAGAACCTTCCTACGAACACCGAGAGCGATGAGAGTACTAATAACGCAACAAGCAATGATGACGATGCCGCCAGCGAACATAGCGATATTACAATCCCAGACCTGCTAGCAGAAAAGACAGGAGAGGCTAAGGATGCCAGCCCAGATAAGGATATGAACTTCAGGCCATGCGATGGCGAAGAGGACGAGCCTCCGATGCAAGAGACAAGATACAGACGGGCCAGTTAAACGAGGAAGCCAATTACCTTGCGACCCAACCTGCCGCCGAAAAGCAAGTAGTCGGGCTGCGATACAGATGTTTCTCGTCAAGAAAGTGACCAAATATCGAAATAAAGGTCAGTCTGTTTGGAGAGGTCCATAGATCAAAGTTGATGTGTATTTGGGTGATGGCCTTGTCGAGCTCTTTCCTGACAGACGCCTTCTTCTGAGTGAAAATATCCCCCAGGTCGTTCCTTACTGTGGCAAGCGGCAGGTTCGAATCGACAATGTAGCCAACGGACAGCTCTCAGATCCGCGTGATCTTGCTCGGGGAACAACCGTGGCAGTCGGAGCCGGTGTGCTGAATTACTGTGGCGCGGGGTTATTGTCTGTGATATCGGACTCACATGGTGGCTCGGACTCCGATGTCATCGATGAAATATCATGGGGACCGTGGAAGGGTCTCAACAAAACCCAACAGGCTGAGACAAAATGTCGCGCCATCTACACATCTCAACATCAACTCAAATAACACATCAAAGGGCGACGATGGAGGTCATCAACATCCAAATGGCGCAAGAAGTGTTTGGCCGAGGAACTGCGGATCGAGTTTCGAAGCCCTTGCTGATCTCCGGCAGCCAAGATGCCACATATGGGTCCCATGATGCCAAACCATCAACGTGTCAGGGCCTCGGGCCGTGGAGGACTTGTTACTTGTTCCAGGTTCCAAATCCGGTCGTGTGCGAGCTGTAGGGGAGCGGCGCAGGCTTGAGACAGCATGGATGGAGCTAGACTGATATGTGGCCGAGCTCCAGCAGGGGCTCGAGCGCATTCCGTCAGCCCAGCCATGGGCATGATCTTCACGCACGGGACGCGCCACTGTCTTGGGCGGATGGGTCACCCGGGCTCCCCGCAGTCAAGGCTTTAGCTAGCGCCTAAATTAGGTCCGGTCCGATGGCCAAGCAGCATCTTCAAGTGGTTGAGCCCTCATCCAGACGCTCGGTAACGTTGCTAACCTTCCGTTTGCAAACAGCCACGGTGAGCCCAACATCTAAGTGATCAGTTGAGGACATTAACTCGTGAATCCTGTGTTCTTGCACGCTGGTTTGTCGCTGACTGCCATCGCAGCCTGAGATATTTATTTATTTACCGCTCTATGTCACCCGATGTTTGATCCATATCTAGCTCCATATAGTCTTCTTTATCTTCCCTCTTCCTTGCTTATAAGGTCCTTTTAAAAACCAAGTTAAAAACCAAGTTAAATGTTCGATGCATTACTGTACCCTATCTCCTGAGTGCGTGAAAAGCTCCAAGCCGTAACTCGCCCCAGTTTCAAGCCTTTAACAGTTAGCGCCCTATTGGGGGGGGGGGGGGGGGTCTCAGGCATGGTAGTTCTTAAAAGTTCTATCAAAAGTCTACTTACTTCCTCGGCGAGAATTGGGGAGAGGATAAGGTACTGTGCCTAACGAGAGCTTTAATTGGGTTGATATCCTTGTCGTGGCTGCATTCAGGAGATGGTCGAGAGAAGGTGATACGGATAAAAGACCAAGTTACATCCTGACTCGAAATGAAACTTGGAGCACCATCTAGTGATGAAGGCCATTGGCGACAGACTGTGTCTCGCGGCGCACCCAGAATCGGTAGGTCGCCTCGAACCTGGGTTGACGCGGTCCAAACATTGGCGATGGCTCTGTACATCCCTACGGTACACGATATGTTTTGATTCATGACGAATGTCATACGATCTCGTCACTCCTGCGTCAAATGCCAAGGTGCTAGGGTGACACTAAAAGGTGAAGCGTGGCGTCAGCCCTTCGCCACATCCCGTCCCGTTGGTTCGGGGGGAAGTGGCCATAGCGGAGTGATTTCAAGATCTCCCCAGTTGCTAATCGACCCAGTATTGAGTTTCTAACAGATGTGGTAGCATTGCGCCGTAAATCGGCCAGTTTCTGGAGATGATCGCGATGCTCCGGCCACTTTTATGCTTGCTTTTCCTAGCATGCCCCCAACGCCACAATCATCTCTTACCCTGGTTCTGGGCCACTTAAGCCCCACTTTGGCCTACACCCGGCTAAATGATAATACCAGCCTTTACGCCTCCTCATCTTTGACATTGACTCATTACCCTGTCTGCCCGTGCATTGGTACCTCAGCAATAATTCCTTCCTTTTTTTTTTTTTTTTTTTTTTTTTAATGAGACCTTACATTTATCACTGTATACCCACGCGGAGAGTCCTCGCTGACATCCCAGCCTTCGCAAATTAATTCGAGCCTGGCCGTCTCTGGCTGGTTGGTGGTGTGGTGGGCGTCCCAAGGTATTGTGATATGTGATTGCGCTATGGCCATGGCTGGCATTAGCGCTTTGCCTCGTCGGTGCCCTGAGACATGCTGACGAAAGCGTGATACCGCCACGGATTTGCGGGTCATCCACTTGTAGCCGAACGCTTGGTTCTCGTCCGTTTCATTGCCTCGGAAGCGCGCTGAGAGCTTGGTGAGTTTCTCCCTCTCTCTCTTCTGGTCATCAGCGAATTGACCGAGCTGGTTTTAGTCTTGCCCTCGATGGACCAAGACGCTCATCTACCGCACGACTCGCTGGGGCCACGCGCTCAGGCTATCCTTCTCCCCTTCTTCATCGTCGCCATCCTCGTCTTCTCGGTGAGGATATACACTCACGTCGTCCCGGTGTATAAACTGGATGCCTCGGACTATACCATCTCAGTCGCGGTCGTGAGTACAAGACAACATGCATGAATAGATGAGATTCTGATCCGAATGCAGCTTATCGAAGTCGTCGTCTATTCGTTCTTCATAGCCAGTGTTGCTTCCGGGTTGGGCCGTCACAGCTATGATGTATCCCCGGAGCAAGGCGTCACGATCCTTCGATATGTTTATGTGGTTATCTTGTTGTCAACCTGGGTACCCGCTCTTGCTAGGATCTCGGTCGGGTTCCTATTACTGAAGTTCGCATCGACCAAGATCTGGCGCGCAATCGTCTGGCTCACTATCGGGATCCAAGCTGGCTGCGTCATCAGCACGGAAATCTTTCAGCTTCTCCAGTGTCGCCCGATTAACGCCCACTGGGAAGAGGTTCCAGATGCTCGGTGCTTTAACGCACAGCAAATTTGGATATGCGGCTACGTGACTATAGGTAAGTATCACGGAATAGCGCTCGTTAGACGATGCTGACCCTCCTTGCAAGGAGTTGCTCTATTCGGCGACTTGACCTTCGCAATTATGCCCATGTTCTTGATCTGGAAGCTGAGTCGATCGATCGTGGAACGGTGTCTTATCACCGTTTTGATGGCGCTTGGTCTGGTTGCAACCGTTGCCGTCGTCATGAGGCTCGTCAAAATGCACACCTTGGACTTCGCTTCCCCTGAACAGTTCCGGACTATAATGCCGGTATACTTTTGGCTTCGGATGGAAGAGGTTATTCTGATAATAGCTTCTTGCGCGCCGATGCTCAAGTCTCCGATTGAGCATATCCTTCGTCGATTCCACGTACCTACTTTCCAGCACAAGACCAGGGAACTGACTTCGTTTCACTCCTCCGTTCCGATGTCCGATATTACACCACGCTTGCACCATCAACGGTCGCAACAGGAGCTGCTAGAATACAAGCAACCCGTTACTATGACTGAACGACGGTTCGTAGAAGCCGAGGGCAGCTAATGCAACAATTCACTAGCGTCGAGCGATATGTGGTCACCGGAACCTTGACTTGCTTATGGCAGAGTTGCGGAAACTTGTTTGCAGTCTGATTGCGGATAGCTCGATAGGGGACACGACGCATGGAAGTCGAGTGCCTTTTATCAGACAGGATGGGTTAGATGATACAGCTTTGAGGACGATAGAGGTCCGCGCCTTGCTAGGTGTGCTATCCCTTTGACTGTCGTAAGGCTACACTTACGCTAGTAGCAGGGATTCGAACCAACGAAAAAGTGCAAAAGCTGAGGTACATAGGATCCTACATATTTTATATGGCGCCAGAAGTCACGACTTTGAGGGATCTACATCATAGTACATAAGTCTTCCTATGACTATGTAGCTTTTGAAGTCACAAAGCGTACCGTTGATCTCCCGGGCCTCCGTGGGGACTATGGGTCAAATGTAGTCTTACGACAGTCAAAGGGATATTAGACCAAGAATGCTGTTTTTTTTTCAAAGAAAAACTGCGTGATTGAGCTAAGACCTTACAGTATGTTGTTTCTGGACACCTGCGACTGTTCCTTATAGATAAGCATGGGAAGTTTTACGGTCTATCTCATGCAGGAACGCAATGCCCCCGACTGACACCCTGTACTGAACAATTCAACAGTGGGCATCGATGAGACCAATTTCATGATGATGTAAGCATGGCCGAGTACCCAGCGAGCCTCCTATGGACACCTGTTTTCATGAATCAAAACCTGCGCATTGTAGATATGGCGGGTTTGAGAAAAAAAAACTTTTCACAACAGCGAGAACGAATTTTTAAAACAACAGCCCAAACAGCACTCTCACGCCTCTCCGACGGGTCAGTTGAATAGCCTGAAGTTTAGCGCATCGCCCAGTGCGTCTTCAGACGATCATGGCGACCTGGTGGCCCCGAGAGGTGGCATGGCCAGCCGAATTCCGCGAGCACGCCACGCAACTCGGCAAATCCCTCAGGGACGCCCTCCTGTGAATCGAACGCGCAAAAGACCAACCTGTTCCCCATGACCTAGCTAAGATCATGGCTATGGCTATGGGCGCACTATTCCTCGTCAATAAGATCCACAACATCCCAGACCTCGACACTGTACATGACGCACTACAGATGGTAAGAACCAAATCGAAGATCGCGGCGGAAAGCACGATGCAAGCTCTCAACGACATCACGGCGGAACTACTCAAACAGGCAGCGAACACGGGCCGGCAGGCATTAGAAGGAATACGCGAGGGCCACGGAACACAGAACGAAACGAAGGTAAAAGGCAAGCGAACTTAGAAAACCTTACATACGTTTGCAGTCTGACGTCATGCTCATTCCCATATCCTCTTTAGATAAACAGGCTGGTTCGACCCCGCGCGGCGACGCCTCTTCATCGATCGCGACTCGTACTTTGACAAGAAGGGCAAGAAGAATAACCCGGCCCTCGGCAGGACCTACTCGGACGACCTGTTGCGGTTCATCACGCAGATATATGCCGTGCTCATGACGCGCGAGATCCGGGGGACGTACGTGTATGCGTGCGATTCCGGGTTACAGGAGTACCTTAAAGGCCTCATCCCATTCCATTCGTGAAACTGTGCAAGCTCTGCGCTACACCTGAGACAACTGTCGTCGGGCCCGCAAAGGTGGAGGGGATTCCGTTGTCGGAGAAGACTGGAGTTCCTCGGGAGGGTATTCGGCGGTTATTTGTTTCGATCGCATGCGTAAACCATTTTAATCCGCCCGTCATGGAAGCACCACAATGATTTGCTCCTTTGAGGAAGGACATATAAATTGCATCTAGAACTGTGATGTGTGCTGGATTTAGGGTAAGAGAGATAGAAATGAAGTGCTATATGATTTGCGTGATTGGAGACCACGAAGCCCTGCGTAGAGACGAACACCGACCGCTTGATATTTGACCTGCATTCCATTAGCACTATGCTAGGATATTTCCCGATTCTTGAGCTTCGTAGAGTAATGGACCTGTGGACTCTCGACAGACTGCTCTAGACGGGCCTCACTGAACCGCTGGTGAATCTCGGGCGACGCTAGCATCTCCCTATCCTCCTTTAACTCAATAAGAAGATTGTGACGATCGGTACACTGCCCTGGGCTCGTGAGTCTAGGGTAGGCTGGGAACCTGATCTGAGGGTTTATGTAACAATGAATCAGGCGTGTCGTACTTGAACAATGTCAGTCACGTCTGGTAATAGTAGAGCCTGAGGTACTTAATGTAACCAAGTTGTATTGATAGCTGAGGAGCTGCCCATACTAGATGTGCACTCCTCAGATGACTATATGTTGCTGCTAGCAAGTCATAACGGAATGTGACGCATGTCACGATACAAGACATCGCGTTCTTAGCAAGCCGGCCCTAGCAACCGATTGACTAGAGGAATAAGGTCGCTAGGGGGACCGTTAGGAAGGCACGCACTATATTTAAGGGAAGAAACCCTCCTACATCCTCTAGCTATTCTATACGCTTTCTAAGACTCTTATATCCTATACCTAACGTGTCCTAATGAGTGATATGACGAGTGTGTGATCCCTGCAACACTATGTACTAGGCGGGATCACTGGGATCACCAATGATCCAGGCGATCCAGGTGATCCAATCGTTGATTATTTGGCTCCCATCCCGTTCTGCCGGGACTGACCGCCCGGTCTCTTTGGGGTTGTACATGGGTCGTGACACCCAGTACCTTCCTCTGCCAAATCCTTTAACCTATCGCAGTCAATGTCAAAGATGACCGGAACCCCTTAGTGCCCGGTACAGTCATCAGTTCTTAAACTGCTTATTAATAGCTACTGATTTTTAGGAGTCTTGGACTTTCTCAGATGAGGTTATCATAACCCGAGGCAAGGGCCAAGATGCACTTAGGTACGTTGTCTCTTTGCGATTGTGACTTCCCTAACAGTTCCTATTACAAGAGGCTATTTAAAAAGAATGTTCAGACCTATGTCACTCCAACGAGACATTCGCAGATGTTTTTCTCTGCCTTCAGCTATCACAGGCGCCTCCCAATGATCCCTCTTTCCGGCGACCCCGAGTCTGACCGTGGCGGCGTTAGGGCGCGAGTTCTGCTTGAATCCTTGCAGCAATACCTTCCTCGAATTGTCACCAGAAATAGCCACTTTCAGCACGATAACTCACCACTCATCCGGTCGCGATTAATGATAGGCTGGCTGCTAGGATGGTGCGAGAACAGAAGTGCTGAGGTCATAGACTGGCCGCCTTACAGCCCAGATCTCAACCCCATTGAAAACCTATGGGCAATACTCAAAAAAAAAGGATATATAAGCGACAGATAGTATATATAAATATTTAATTGACATTTATTTGGTTTTACTAGAATTATCTAAAGTGAAGCCTTTATTTAATGGGTATCGTGAGACCGGGTTGACTCAGGATGTGTCGTAATTTTAGCAGCCCCACTGTAGCTGGTAGTGTCAGTACGAAGAGAGTTTGGGGGCCTATTTGAGCGCTATGTGACCCGTTTTAGCATCTATCGTCATCACGACGCCATCGCAAGCTACATTAAGCGCTGCTAGTTTCGCCTTTTCTGTGGTAACATCTGCCTCCCTTTTCTCCTCCAATTTAGGCTTCCATCTTTTGATATGCACCCTATCCACCTGCATGCATCATGAGGAATGATGTTCCAAACATTATAGCTTCAGTGGCGGTGACTTTTCCGCTTGCGACACTGGCGGTTAGCCTCCGACTAGTCTCCCGACGCATCACCACAGCTGGGTATGGCTATGACGACATCTTCGCGGCGGTGGGATGGGTAAGCCGCGCTCTCTGCCCTTGTGGAGATATCCCCAATAACATCGTTTCTATAGTTAGGCTCGGTGGCGTTCATGACGGACGGCCTGGTCTGTAAGCTTATTCTGTACCAAAGCTATTCTCACCTGGACTCTTATAATGTTGGCATCTAGGGATATCGCATGGTCTCGGCCGCCCCATGGAGTACGGCCTCACTACAGACTGGACCTGGCAAGATAAGCAACGACTTGGCTGGAAGCTGCTCTGGGTTTCGAGCATGACCTATACGTTCGCCATCGCTTTTTGCAAGTTCGCCATCCTGGCCTTCTACTGGCGCATTTTCCAGCATTCCGATATTCGAATTCCGATCCAAGTGCTCTCGATGTTGGCAGGCGCCTGGTTCTTCCTGCGACTATTCATGGTGTCGCTCCAGTGCATCCCCATCTCCGCTCTTTGGAACGAGACAGGGCAAGCCAGAGACAGAAGATGCCACATTCACGAATCGACATTCTTCTTTGCAACAGTATTAACCCATGTCTTGCTCGAATGCGCCATCCTTGCGCTGCCCGCCATCGAGGTTAGCAAACTACATCTACCAAGGGGACAGAAAGTCGCCGTAATCATGTTGTTCATGTTTGGCGTCATGACGTGCCTCGCCTCTGTCTTTGTCCTCATCGAGTCATTCAGATTCAAATCAGACTCAAAAGAGATGACACTCCAAATGGCTCTTCATTTTGCGTGGGCTATGGCTGAATGTAACCTCGCTGTCATTGCGGGTATGAGCTCCCGAAGGCTTCGACATGCCATTGACTTGCTGACCCGTGCCATAGCTTCACTTCCGATGCTCCGCGCTGTTGCTCGAAAGGTTATGCCGGGGTCATTCCTGACTTCAAATAGTGGCCAATCGAACTCGAATCAAAATAGCGCCCCTTTCAGCAACGGCATCATGCTTGCTGGTGTAACGAGGCAAAAACATCCGGATGCTGACAGATCGAGCTCCACAAATGGGGTGCCACATCCAAAGGCCGTGCCATCAGGCTTTAAAGCTGGACGAGGTCTGTGTGCCACACAAACAATTCTATTAAATAGTTCGAGAGTAGATACGCCTTTGAGAGATTTTGAAGTTTACGAGCGGATCCATGAACGGTAATTAGTACATGTTGAAAGCCTGAATGACAGCGTATTACCAGGGCAGCTGTTCGCCTTTAACATTTGGAGAATTGTGTCTCTAAAGACCAATTGTCAAAGTTGAATGTTATTTATTGTAGTCTTGTAATGTTAAACAGTACTAGTTAAGAGGTGACGGCAGGGGACAACTTAATGCAGGGATAGGAGAAACAAGTTAAGAAAGCTATATATACAAATCCAGGGCAACCAAGTCCCAAGCAATGAAGTTATCAGTGCTACAGTAATCAATGCCAAAACCACCGAGCGAGGACTTAGCGTCTGTTAACTGGCTGCCTGCCACCCCACACTTATAACAACCCTTACCTGAGTTTTAAAGTGTTATAAATAGTAATAGAAGATATTAAATTAGAGGATGTTATAGAATCTAGCTATATTTCTCTTTAGCGATAGTAATTTGTTGAGTTGGACCATGCTGGAACATGTCAGACGGACTGATAGGAAAGCTAGCTGTGCATAGGGCCGGATCGATATAGTGTTTTCCTTTAAACTTTAAAAGAGACTTCAAACCTAGTCCACTCTTAATAACCTAGACAGACCTTAATAACCTAGATGACTCTTAATGCCTAGAAGGACGGCTTGCGATGGCATCATCGGTTCAAGGGTGTCTAGATCAGCCGGATCCCTAGGGATAAATAGCTAGCTTTCTTCCCCCCTAGACAGAGAGAAAAGACAAGATCTTCTATCGTCACCAAGCTGTCTCAACCATTCCATCCTGTCTAATAGAATACCTAGGCGCAGAGTGGTCACGTGAGGCCAGGGGGTCTTTCGTGACCGAATCGGGGAGGGCTCGCCGAGCCCTCGCTAGGCTAGACCGGATTAGGAAGTTAGGAACAGCCATAAGTTACCTCCCTGACCTTAAGGGGCGGGAGCTTAAGCAGAAGCTACACAATACACACACACGTTACAGGGTCATCATCGTGGTCACCTATGCTATCCAACAAAAGCACGTCAGCAAGCAACTACGTCACGTAATTATTTAGCCTGTTTGTAGTGTAAGAAATTAGCTCAAGTATCCCCCGCATTTATAAATCTGACAGCTCGGTTGTAAACGAAGTCCATCTCTTTCTACCATTCTTAATCGCCGCTTTGACCTATTCTAGAAAGCCTTTCACAGAATCTCGTTGCAGCCATGGCCCAACACTCAGTTGAACTCAATAGACTTTGCGCGAGAGCAATAAATGAAGACGCCCGGCCGCGACATGCCATTGATAACACCTCCGAGCCCCGAGCCCCAGCTGCCGAGTTCTCCCTGCCACCCGCCGACACTGGAAAGCAGGCGTGGCTATTCTTGGCGGCTTGCTGGGTTGTCGAAGCTGTGACATTTGGTTAGACCCCTATCAGCGCGCTCCGTCTTGGGCCCAACTAAGTACAACTAGGCTTTGGCTTCTCGTTTGGCGTCTTCCAGGACTACTACACCAATCACGAACCATTCGCGGGCTCGGGTGGCATTGCTGCCATCGGAACGACGACGACGGTAAGGAACCCCTAAAGGAACCCCTAAATAGATAACACCACACGTACTTACCGGGTCGTCTGACTCGGGCACCAGGGGGCCATGTACATAGGAACACCATTCGTCGTCGCGCTATGTCGTCTCTACCCCCGCCAAGCCCGCTGGTTTACGCTCGCAGGGCTTTTCATCACTTCTCTGGCTCTGGCGATGAGCTCCTTCTGCACCACCGTGCCCCAGCTCATCGCCACGCAGGGGTTCATGTACGGTATTGGAGGCTGCTTCGCTTACTGCCCTTGCACTCCGTACATCGACGAATGGTTTGTCCGGCGCAAAGGCCTTGCCTATGGCATCGTGTGGAGCGCCGCTGGAGCCGGAGGTGTCGTACTGCCTGTGGTGCTCGAGTCGCTTCTTGGCAACTTTGGCTTTCAGACAGCTGCGCGTATATGTGCTGGTATTCTCTTCGTCTCTGCCGCTCCGCTGGCCTTTTTCATCAAGCCCAGGCTGCCTATCTCGGCTGTCTCTCACAACAGGCCGTTCAACTTGCGATTTGTTACGTCAAAGTTATTTATTCTACATCAACTGGCCAACATTATCCAAGGAACAGGCTACTTTCTCCCGGGCATCTATCTCCCGACCTACGCCCGCACGGCCTTTGGGGCTTCGGCTTTCATGTCTGCCTTGACAGTCATGCTCGTAAATATTGCCACCACCATCGGCATGATGGTCATGGGCTATCTTAGTGACAAGCTTGCTGTCACGACTTGTGCAATCATCTCGGCGACCGGTGCAGCTGTATCTGTCTTGCTTCTCTGGGGCCTCTCGGCGTCTCTCCCCCTTCTGTACGTCTTCTGCATTCTGTATGGCCTATTCGGCGGGTCCTGGGCATCTATATGGCCGGGAATCATGAGAGATGTATCCCAGAGAGATGGGAGTGAAGGATACCAATATGCAGACCCTGTCATGGTACACGGCCAACTGTGCGTTGGGAGGGGGCTCGGGAATATTATTGCAGGGCCACTGAGTGACTCACTGATTAGAGGTATGCCGTGGCAGGGGAAAGCTTTGGGGGGCTACGGAAGTGGATATGGCATTCTGATCTTGTATACTGGTTTAACAGGCCTTATAAGTGGTATAAACTTCTTATTAAAGCACTTAAGCTTGCTATAGTTATTAGATAGTTCTTGGTATTTAGAAAAAAGAATAATAAATGTTAAAAGAATATGGATATATAACTTTATACATATTTATTACATTATAAAAGTATAGTTAATTAATTAAAATATGTATTAAAAATATAATAATTTAACTTTACTTTTACGATTTTTTAATAAGAAATATATAAATATTATTAATGTATTTATTTTTAGCTATATATTTTAAAAAGGATTGGGAGAGACGGATCCGTGACCTATCGAGGTCAGGGGCTGAGGAATGGAAGAATAAGGTCCCGGACGGCTTTGCTATTAGTGAGCTATTCGAACAGGAAAAGCCTCGTCAGACAGCTCCAAAGGAGGCATTTTCTAGGCTCTAAGGAGCCCCTGACGACCCGGCTGTTGATACTAATATAGCTAATAAGCCGAAGATACGAAAAGCACTAAAATGCCTCTATAGAAACTGCTAGTAAGTCTGGCCGTGAAGCGGAGGACTCGTCGATACACAACTTACAGACTTGTCATGAGCTACAGCGCAGCACTTCCCTCTTCAGCAAGATGCCTTCCTTGGCAGGAAAAATGGCGCAAAGAGGTCAGAATCTGTCTGTATCTAAGATCCCAGTCGTTGAGCTCTAGCACTCTGAGCTGTCAGGAGCGGTGACCCCCTTTACTGCTGCCGTGGCCGTGGACAAACCAGCTACCACCACCGCCGATCTTGTCTTCTTGAAGACGGATCTCTTTGTGGGCTTGTTCACTAAGAGAGATGGTGATGGAAAGCCTCTGGTGGACCAAAATGACCCAAGAATGATTGGAAGGCACATGCGCACATCTATCAACACGCCCTCCTCACCCACCGAAGAGAGATCGACAACCAAGGAATGGCTTCCGGTACGGCGTCCCCCGAAGACCAGACCGGGAGTTATGGAGTGGTCTTCTCAGGTCGCACCGGTCCAAGCTCCATCAAGAAACCCACCGTCATCTACGTGCATCTCGTGTCTCTCGAGGGGATAGACTCGATGGGGAACTGGTCGCCGGATCCTGCTTCTGTTGGATACGTCGCCTTGCCAACATTGTTCAGCTGGAGCTATGTATGTCTTCCGCCAGCTTCGGTAGGCATATGGGAAGAATTTAACCACTTGGGAACTCGTCCCAACATTGGACTTTTGACACCGTTCAAAGACTCACCTGCACTCAGCGGTGTATCGGATCCAACAAGGGACTACATTGTGTCCAGAATGACCCAGGGATACTCCATGTCGCGCTACAGAACACAGACTGGAGAGCAGACGGTCTGTTTCACACGAGGCTCAGCCGTGCCCGTAGAAACAAGTTCCGCCAAGTTCCCTGAGCACTAGCCCGCCACCTCCATGACAGGCGAGGATCTCCAGATCATGGATGGCAATGTCGGCATTATGGACATCACCTAGTCGGCCGCCTGGCAGCTGGGCCGTACCATGGCGCTCGGAGACCCGGCGTACACCGCTACCCTATTCCGCGTGAGGCCTCAGATCTTGCAGCGTGCTGTTCCTCTTGCGCACACAATGTGACAGAGTCAGATATCAGCACTCCGTATGACGAGTACAACACTCCCTTCTCCACCGACTGGGCAGTGGCGTTGCACTGGATCATGGAGCGCATGTTCCTGGGCAACGTCTCGGCCCACTACCCGCTGTCAAACTCGAGCCATCTACCCTTGGAAAGCATCCGGTTCTTCGAGAAAGATCAGGCGTGGGTCAAATGGCTAGTCAACGGCGCCTTGTGCCTCGGCAACCACACTGGCCAAGAAGCCGACGCGGTACGAGACGGTATCAAGGCGGCTCTGAACACCTACCTGTCATACACTGTGACCAGCCTCGGATTCAAGCCCCGGGTCCCGAGGTACGGCTGCTATATACGCTCGGCTCTGGTGACCAAGTTCCCGGATCTCGTCATCTCGACCGACAAGACGCACTCCGACACGGACAACGCGCCCTTCCTGCTTCGTCACGAGATCATAGGCGAAGGTGTCATGCTGTGCCTCTTCTCGCAGATGCCATCAAAGGATACATACCGAGTGCTCAACATCACATTGCCGCTGCATCAGCAAAACTTCGTCGCAGGAGTAGAACTGGATGATGAGCAGATCAAGGCGCAGTACAGGAAGGCCTACAACGTGCCGGACCCCCAAGTCAATCATGGAGAAGACATCTCTGCACCCATAGATGACAGGGTATGGAAGCCTGACGGCACGAGTCAGCCTGATGGCCATGGCGTGGCGTATCTTTGGGACAACAAAGGAGACAGTGCCACCGGAGCAGCCACGGGCAGAGCTCAGACTGCTTCTCATAGAGAACCTGGCGGCTGACTACTTCCTGGCAGCAACAGAGTATGACATGAGGACGGCAAAAAGGCATATCAGGATACCATGGCAACTTCGGCGCTGCTAGGCTACCAGTGTAACAACCCGGCCTGGCAACTGGTGATCAACCTACCGGATATTCCAATTCCGTCGCATCCTTCCTCTCCATTGCTGCCTGTTCAACCAAGAGAACCTCCCCCTAAGCCTGGTCTCCCTGCCCTACGCAGCCCAGATCGTATGTCCGGGCTGCCATCGTCGAGGCAGCGCTATCAACACAGTTCTCCTCGAGCCATCCGCCACCCTCATGGCGATGAGGCGCAGTCCAGCTCGGCGAGGGCGACCCCAGCAGGGGCGGTGACGTCCCAGCCAACCTGCCCGTGCAGGCGTACAACTACTGGCAGACGCTGGACCCCGGAAAGCCAGGCGACCCAAAGCCGGTGCCAATGAACTCCAAGCTCCGGCAGGATGTCATCTTCAGCATTGTGCTCCAGTCAGGCTTCGCAACCGATTACGAGCTGCGCTGGATCCAATTCGATATCCCAATCGGGCAGCCGACGGCGAAGCGAACGACCCTGACGGAAGAATACTACGGCTTAGGGGCAAGCATGCTGTCGAATCTCCGCTTCGTCCCGTCGATCAAGTACTCCGAGAAGAACATGCTGCGGATCACGCTGATGCCTCAGTCGTCTACCAATCAGAGGGTGGTCATCATCAAGTGCCTAGAAGTCTCGTTCATCCTGTATGGTGTGGACGTCAGTGATAACTCTGGCGCCCTTGGGCCGCTTAAGAACGTCAATGGGACGGTGAACTTGCCTGTGATAATCCGGGAACAGTATAATAACGTGGGTGAGAAGATTGTGCAGAACCCGACGCCGATTGTGTTTAAGAACTCTCCTCCACTTCAGTTATTGTAATTATCATGGTTGTGCACATGAGCTAGCCTGTATGTACTAGTCTATAGATAAGTTGGTGCGGGATTTGCAATGCCATTATTTACATAGTTGAGATGGTCATACCTTCCGCAGACTTGACCGGTATTTCTATGCTTGTAGAACCAACGGAGGAAACTACTGACTATGCCAGCAGTCGAACGCATATCCTACAGCTTGGAGTGGACCCTACCGTCCGGGAACTAGAACACTACAAGTCTGAGACGGGGTTTTTATGTTAAATGTCCCATCAAGTCGTTGCTATTAGGACTACATTTGTGGGGCGGCTACTCATCAAACTAGAATACATTTAAATCATCACCCAACCATATCCATATCTCTTCTAATATTATGCAGCTAAAAAAAAATATATTAAAACCTCAATATATTAATACTTAGGATTCTAAACTCTAACTAACTAACTTTTATTTTTAAATACTCCTAAATCTTAAAAATAACTTAGATAGAACTCCTATTATCAGTTCTTTTTACCTAAGCCTGCCTTAGCAGCCCCATGTAAGGGTTGGGGCGGCATGCCCAAGCCGCACAAAGACCCGTTGCCCGTTGAGGCCAAAGATCAAGCGATTCCGAGTAGCTAGCGTTACTCAATCGTGCCGCACATCTAATTATAAGGTCCGGCCGAGGGCTCACTAAGCCCTCGCCGCTAACTCTTACAGTTAAAAAAAATTAAATTATTAAAAATATGTATATCATTTGCACATAAATTCTTAATAACCTTCTTTTAGATATTTTTATTAAATAGCTTAGGAAACCTCTTTAATAACTCTATAATATGTGTGTATTCTATGTATAGCTAGGAGGTCTCCTGGCCTTACCTCTTTAGTCCAATTCAACACATATTAGCGCCGAACACAGAGATGATTCTTTGGAGGCAGGCGATATCACTTAACTAGCTACATTACATCTCTGTTCTATGTTAGAGCTAACGTTTGCAGAACACATAACCCAATCCGCTGTTTGTTCATTGACCCGTCACGTTCCTATCAATACCAATCCATCTAATCACGGTAACAGAAGTCCGAAGACAGAGGCAATGGCAATAAAAGCGAAAAATGACGTCAAGGCAACAACCGTGGCGCTCTCTGGAGTCGACACGACGGTAGGTGGTGCGGGTCTGTTCCTGACATGGTCGGGAGTAGTTCCGTTTGTGGGCGGCTGCCGATGTGGACCGTTTTCGGGGTAGAGATAGTTGAGCAGTCCTGTTTCAAGGTAGCCTCCGCGCTCGGACCAGGTCGTGACGTTTTTACAGACGGTTTTTGAGATGTTCTGCCAGCCCAAGAGTAAGATGATGGAACCAAGGTTTAATTGGGCAACCTGCTAAGACAACGGAATTCCAATCGCAGACTGAGGAAAGAAGAAAGAAAAAAACAACTAGGGAACAAAGGAAGGGGGAGGCGGAGAAATGAGTGTCAAGGCTGGGAAGAGTTCTCACAGGGTGGTCCGCGCAGAGCTGCATGAGCATCAGCCTGTTCCCCGCCAGCGTGGCGTTGAGCACCAGCCACAGCCTCTCGGAAGCTTGGCACATTTGCCAGGATGTGTCCCCTGTGTGCAGACTGATGTTCGTCTGCTGCTCGAGCTGGGCCTCGGCGAGCACGATGGCTTTCCATGCGGCGAGCAATGACAGCACGGCCAGGGCCACTGTCGCGATAGCGATCAAGAGTAACATAACTCTCTCGACGTTGTTCAGGCGCAGCCATCGGTAACGTCCTTGCGGCTGAAAGTGGGGATCTTGGGACCGAGCATCAGATGCAACGGAGCCGTCTTGGGGCGTAGCATAGGGTGAATGGGAATCATTACCCACCTCCGGCAGCTCGATGTCTTGGTTGGTTTCCATACTTGCATGCTATGAAGTATTGGCTGGAAGGATGTGTTTTTTAGAGGGACTATGGGGTATTTGAGCATGCAAAATGAACATTAGAATTGACGGGATCTGATAGGATGTTAAATAGCTTCCAAAACGTCATCCGCTCTTTCAATTCAGGGGTTGCAAACTCGTATTCTTTCTATGGGAGTGCAAAGCTCCACATTTATTTAGGTCAGGCGAATTTTGGGTCGCAAAACTCTAAGGGCAATAGAGGCGAAGAGGACGCGTTGCAATTAGTTCGCCTAAGGCCTACTGCG
Source organism: Dactylonectria alcacerensis (assembly GCA_029931735.1). Classification (NCBI taxonomy): domain Eukaryota; kingdom Fungi; phylum Ascomycota; class Sordariomycetes; order Hypocreales; family Nectriaceae; genus Dactylonectria; species Dactylonectria alcacerensis. Next base: position 2,767,353 of record JAPMUZ010000011.1, on the reverse strand, counting down.
TCGTGGCATATTAATGTGCCGCACTGATCCCCCTGGGGCTGAAGTCACATAGCGGCCTCCCACCGGAGACGGCGACCGGAACTCCAGTGGGACAGTGGTTTGTATGCGGCCGGTCTTCACAGAAATAGCGAAGGATAGGCCGAGGAGATACTTCTTTTGCAGGGTTTGAAGCGCTCGTTTTGGAATTAGACGATCCTCACATCGAAGAACGCTGCGATTATATCGACGACTGCGAGAATCTCCCCCAGAGAATCTGATAACCAGGTTCTTGACTCCCAATATTTGAGGCCAATCGTGAAAGCGGCAAAAGTGAAGATGTAAACCTAGAGGTATTGAGCTACTGGTTATATGCCGGATATGTTGCTTTGGCGGCCTCAATGGCGAACAGTGGCGTCCGGTCGCCTAGCAGAGCGCTGGGCGAAATCCGCCTGGCGTGTCCGTACACGAGGCTGCCAGGCATCAGCTTTTTCCACTTCGCGTCTGAAATTGTCATTGCATGAATTTGCTGGACGCCATTCTCATTTACCATCCCAAATCCGGATCCGTGAAGCCCTGGAGCTGACTCCTTCCCTTGGTGCGAAGCTCCAATCGGTTTAAGAGCTTAAATTTCTCCGGCCCCGCGGTAGTCATTCTGCTGAACGACCAGTGGATTGATGCCGAGGGCAAAGGGTGGTTAGCCGCGCGGTCGAGGATCGTTCCGGGAGGCTGTGTCTGTGTGGCCGATGTGGAGGGCCCTTCGTGATTTCGCTGAGCTTTGTACCTACAATGTAGAGGAAAGGCTTGTACCAACTAACCCTTCGTGTTTCGTTTACTCCTCGGAAACGCATGTGCCCGCATGTGCCCATGCTTACACACCACCCCGGGTCGCTGGTAGTTTTAGTTTACCTACCGTGGCCGCGCCTACTGTGTCACGAGCGTCGGGGAGACTGTCAAAGGCTAGGTCATAATACTAGCCGCAGCCTTGGTGTAACTTCAGCGGCCGCCGTCGCCGCAGACTGCATGTGTTAGATGGAATCATGTATAGAGCGTCTGATTGGATGGTCATGTGACCACCTCCGGTGTACACCCGATCGCTCGCCAAGCACTCAGCGGGCGCAGAAAGGCGGCTAGAGCAGTCTACTAGCTAGATGCCTCAGGCCCCCACTTTTACAAGGACTGCATTTCTAGTAGGCTCTAGTCGAACCCTGAGTCGAGGCAGCCCTGCCCTTACTACCGCCAGGTTCGTCATCATCTGCTCTATTATCTGGGTCTTCTCTACCCTTCTGTTCGAAATTTCGGCCTACATTCCCCTCAATGGCGCAGCTCCGGATCACTATATTACTCGCTTCCTCCCCAAGTCTTTTGGATTTGCTATGGGCTGGAAGAACTGGTACGCATACTCGATTCTTGTTCCTTTCGAAATAACAGTGGCTGCACTAGCAATCAAGTACTGGAACCCCCATCCACAATGCTGTTCTTATCTCTGTTTTCTTCGTGATCATTGCGACACTGATTTATTTACCGGTGGGAAACACTGGTGAAGCCGAGTTTGCCTTCTCTTCCCTCAAATTGACTATGCTAATCGGTATAATCATTCCATCCATCGTCAATGCTGCCGGAGGAGGGCCTTCAGGTGAGAGTGTCGGCTTTCGATACTGGGATAACCTAGGCCCAGCCAATCCGTGAATTTTTGAGGGAAGCACAGGGAAATTGGTGAGCTTCGTAGGGTTCTAATCAGCGCCGTGTTGCCTGTAAAGATATTTCAATACATTCATTTATCACATTTGGAACTGAAGCTAACTTTGCATCCGCGATCAGCTCTATTTGCCGCCGAAATAGTAGCTGTATGCGGCGGTGAGACCAACGATCCACGGAAAACGATGACTAGAGCGGAAAAAGCATTCTTTGTTCGCCTTGTTGTTTTCTGCGTACTCCCTATCCTAGGAGTCACATTAACATGCCCTTCGAATGCCTCTGAACTTACCTCTGGAGGCGCTGGAGCGGATTCATCACCCTTTGTTATCGGCATTAAGAATGTGGGCATTCACGTCCTCGGCTCCATGTGACGAGCTACACTGTGCTCACTCTGCTGGAATACTCGAAAGTAACTTCCAGTTCTGGTACAGTGTTTAACTGGCTTGTCAACATGATCAACATGGCCGCCTTCTTCTCTTGGGTTCTGATCGCATTTGCGTACCTTCGATTTCGAGCGGCACTTGAGCTTCAAGGCGTGGATCGTTCGACTTTATCCTACGCTTCAGTCTGTGGCAAGTCAGGCACCTATCTCTGTATCATCTTTTTAACTATTGTCGGTCTTCTGAACGGATTCTACGTCTTCTTTCTTTCACAGTGGAATGTTTCGGACTTCCTGACAGCGTATCAGTACTCTTATATTTGTGGTCTTATATACTGGATATAAGTTTACGGTCGGTGGACAAGAGGCTTAGGTTGATTCCGATCAGTGAGGTTGAACCTATCTTGTCATCCTGATTGTGATTACAGAGTCAATTTAAAATTATATAGAGTGCTCTAGAACATTTTCGCAGGCACGGAGGAAAGTCTTAGGAAAGTCTACGTAATCGGCTATGAAAGAATACTACCGGAGTAGCCTTGTGAGACTTCTACTCTCGACCCCAAGATAGGATTTGCTAGGTTGCCACCTTCACCTTAGCGTAGGTTACTATTATCTAGTTTAGGGACTAATGCTTCAGCTATAAAAGTATGTGTTTATGGTATGTTGTGAGCAGTAGCTAGTCGCGCGCCTAATACATTTCAAAGAAACTGAATTCCTATGGGTTACGTAAAAGACCAAAGGTACTCGGCTATCGGATCCTCCCACAAAGCTGGGCACGCCGGATACTCCTTAGAAGGCGGCCTGAAGGGCGGCTGCTGGAAAAGGTTTCTCATTTCCTTAATCTTGAAAAATAGCAAACAGTCGCTTCCACTGGCCATTCCGGGCCATCCAATGAACAGCCAAGGAGTCAGGAGACACATCATCAGGGCAAAAACCAACACTGCGACAGCCACAGCACCTAGCGCAAATAGGAGCAACATCCAAAGAGGTATTCGGTCCGCCAAGTCCTTAAGGAAGAAACGTGCCCACAGCTGAGTGACCACAAAGATAGTCCCGAATGTAGAACTCATGACTATGTAAAATTGTGTCATGGTCATTCCGGCAGGGAGACTATTGGTAAGCGAGTGATACATAGATGCATACGCGCCGCCAACTGATGACATCAAGACGGATTTGCCGTTTAGTGTGGTCGAAAAGACGCACCACAGGTAGGTCAAAGCTGTGGAAGCTGAAAATCTCCCCGTGCCGCTGAAATAGATTATTTACCACCAGTAGCGGCAACGTCACCGGTCGCCTCTGAAAAAATGGCCCGCAGAATTAACGTCAAGGTCGACGATTCCCTCGATGTATTCGGTCTCGGGTGCCGGCGAGGTAAAGTCGGGCAGTCCGAGCTAGAGTGCGAGAGACAGAACAGACGCAGTGGTGCCGCCCATGGCAAGTTCAAAGGACCGGTGATCGGCGTTGGTGAGAGATTCCCAGCCGTAAAGATCATATCGTCGCCTATAGAGAAATATCGTGGCTACACACTGGGAAAGCGTGCCAAACGCAGCCAGTGAGCTCCCCAGTCTGACCCAAGCGCTTCCGAGCCTGGACTGGATGGGTGATTTAGTGGTGTTTGCTTCCATCGTTCCAGTCGGAGCGCGACTAAGCTTCGTCGCTTCAGGTCGAGGCTTTTTGCAGAAGAGGACTTTCCATCGCCGAACAAATGTTTGAACTGCAACTAAGCAAGATCAAGGTGCAACCGCAATACTGCCGACAAACGCAATGTGGATGATAATGAGTCCGGTCACTGTCTGGGTCAGAACGGACAGAGGAGCAAATAAAACAAGACAGGCTCGATCGAATCCAGACGCTCGTTGCGTAGGGATAGAAGGTTGCAGAATGAGGCGACAGCGGTGACGTGTGCAGCGATGAGCTTGACGATGAGCTCTTTTCCGTACGGTTCTCGTCGGGCGGACAGAGGCCATCGATGAGAGTAGACGCATTCATACCGGATGCCGGTTAATTTCAGTCTAGTTGTCGTAGTCTTTGCGAGACGATATTTGTCGATGGAAAGTCGAAATGGAGGATCATGGCATCATGTGCAAGAAAAGAGCGCTGATTCTGGAGCTGGAGATCACTGTCAGCTGAAGGCGCTGCCTGGGAATGTCCCAAGCCAAGGCTTACAGCAAGATCTCGCGACCAACAGGGGGTTATTTGGGTTGTCAAAGGCGGGATTAAAGCCGGATAGGCATGGAAATTATGGATATCCCACTCGCCTAAAAACCCTTCAGCGCATTAACTATACAAGGAATCTGCCTTTCGCCAACCGAAGTTCCCACGCCCGAGGCTGTGCAGGGTCGATCCAAGTAGGAAACTTCTCACACGACACGGAAAGAGAAAGTTTATCATGAAGCATGCTTGATTAGCGACTTCCGAATCTCTAGTACTCTTGTTCCAATCTCCTCTTCCTGGTTGTATCAACCCTACTCATGGTAGGTCACCGCGAGATCCGCCATACTGCTGATCGCGTTGGAATGCTTCTCCCCAAGAACCTGTTGCCGCAGCCTCTGAACCCCTTCATCCATCGGTCCCATCCCCTTCCATCGCTCACGTTCGTACAAGTATTCCGAAACTTGATCCAGAAGCTCCGATACCTTCACATGCGCCATTCGCTGTAAGCCTCTATCGCGTTGCTTCCTGCACAGGCTTGTGCATTTCGTACTGGTGCCTAGTCTCATGTTCTCTGTGTATCCCAATGAACGCACACTCTCTTACTCGAGCAACTGCATCCATCACCCGTTACTCTTCCTCCCACCATGGTGTCTTCTGTTCATCTTTGCCGAACAGACCTTCTGCCGTCATGATCTTGAACGACATGCTATGGTCTTTAATAGGCAATAACATCAGGATCTTGTGCGCCATCTCGCTGTCTTGTCGAATACGCTTGATGGAGATACTCAACGTCTGCAAGACACTGTTAGATTCACTAGGCTGGTCCCGATTGTGTTCCATCTTCTTGAAGACTCACCATCGCCTCTCCAGGGCTCCTTCAGTGAGTAAAATGCCTCGCCGCACACCAATTAGGGTACCGACGATCCGCCCGTCGCGGCGCGTCCAGAGTACTGTTCCATTAGCGTCTCGCAGCACATGGTCGCAGAAGCTTTCTATGCCTTTCGCCGAATCGTCGTAGAGATGAGGGTTCTGTCAGGGGTTACCCGAGCAACAATACCAAACAGCGTCAGGTCGTTGGCGCTGTCGAGGACGAGCAGCCATCACGGCAAGCTCTCGATGCGCCGCTCGCGCACGGGCGTCAGCGGCTTCTCACTACCGACTTCGTCTCTGATACCTATTTTTCTTGCAATTACGTTGCAGTCAGGCGCAAAGTCATATCGCTGTGAGCTCGGGCTTGGAAGACGAACCAAGCGGGATCGTGGCATCAGCGATGGGCATTCCAGTCACCCATGTTTGCCTGAGGCCATATGTTGGAAATCGAAAGGAACTAGTACCTCAGCATAGAGGACATGCTCAGAACCGCGAAGGTCGTTTCGAGCAGTGCTCTGTTGTTATAACGACGACGGCAGGAGGGTCTAGCTAAGCAGGGATTTCGGCTCGATCAGTAATGTCATCGTTGCGAGATACAGGGAATCCCATGATGAGCTTGGAGTGCGGTCTCTGAAAGCGGATGGATGATTCATGTGTATAGCTACGACGTTCCAAAACATCTGATAATATTTTATTGTACTTTATTGCTCTATTCTTAATGATTTTCAGAGGAGATTCGAGGTCTAGGGTAGGTCACATGATCAGTCACCGAACTAAGGTGTGGAGAATTGAATGTGAACCCAAATGAGTTTGTGCAATGCGCTGGCACCCATAAACAAACAGACCTCCGGCTCCGAGCATCTCAGATAGCCTAGTCGGGCTGTTTGCGTTGAGTTACTGGAAGCGTTAAAATACCGAAAGGCACTGGCGCTAAAAGGATAAGCTTTTGCCAAGAGTACACTAGCATGATAGCCTTAATTTCTCCAAAGTCCTGGTTGCCGCCTCGATCTGCTGCTGAGGGGACTTGTTACTCAATGTCGTCCCCGTAGTTGCTTGCAATCAACTATCACCGCAACTTACTTTCTGCCTTACCACGCTCGCGCTTCATAAAAATGCGCAAGACCAATGCTAGCTCCCCCCAGTTCTGAATGAAACAAGCTTTTTGGCCAGGTTCGATGATCGCAAGACTTGAGATAAGCTCCCGCATGCGATAACCCTGCATGACTCTGAGACCGAGGCCACTTGAGTTTGGTAATGATGAGTTTCCGATTCAAATGTCCGTGTGATCTCAAGAGGCCGCCAATGACGGAACCTTCCTCCACTTTGCATCTCTTACCGAGGCGTCAGTTGAGGGGGTTGAGGGATAAATGGCCAGGGGGCTGTGTTACGCATGCTGGCGCTTAGGCCACGCGATCCCGCATCCGGTGCTCATTTCTTTGTCTCCACCGATCGTCATGGGGGTGGAATTCCCAGGAAACCAAACCTCCTCATCTCTTTGCTGGAGTTCAGTTAGGACGATACATGACAAAAGGGCACGAGGTGCTGCCCCCAACCAGCCTAGATATGAGGGTAACACAATAATTCCCTCACCGACAGCTCCATGCAGACGAGGAGATGAGAGTGATAAAGGAGAGTGGTGAAGGGCACAGACGCATGTACCTGCACACATCGTACCCTTTCTTTCCTGTCTAGCTAGGAGGGACAGCAGCTCTCGGGTATCAAGGAAGTTTCTGTCCTGAGTAACTTTTGCATCCCCTAATGGATTCTTCTCGCATTATGCATGACAACAACCTTGATTATGGCTCCTCAATTTCTTCGGCTAGCGACGGTGACGACGATGACCCTGACCAGTCGGCCTCCGCAAATTTTCCAGTCGGCAATGTCCCCAGCTCTCAGCATAAACGGGATATTGTGAACGGGGGCGGGTTGACTAGAGGTAAGTGGCATATCCTGACTGGACAAGAGCTCGACGAAGTTGCATGGAAGACTTTGACCCGCAGGTGCACTGCGGGCCGGAACGTTCTCACATCTCGTATAGCAGTGTTATGCAGCATTAGATATGCATATCTGAACCTACACTGTTTTCCTTTTGGCCGCTGTGGTCGGATGCCTTTTTGTGCTGACCAGCACTCTTGAAACAACATCTTTTCGCATAGAATTTGCTAACAAGCTCTGGTCAACTGCCAGGCGGCACCCAAAGAGTAGCGCACATCTGGAACTCGATCCGCGACATCTTCCGCCGCAAGACACGACCAATTCTATCCAGCATCGAAGCTCAGCCGCTGGTCGATCGTGTCGATGCAGACGACAATACAAAACACGCGATGGGGACAACTGTCGTCGGGCAGATCCGAGCGATGCTCTTAGCTTCCTGGATCAACTCCCTGCTCGCATTTGTCGTGGCGGGTATTGGCACATACTGCACCGGGATGAGCCCGCTGTTGGTGTTCGTTTGTAATGCCATCGCCATCGTGCCTCTATCGGCCTTGTTGACGGACGCGACGGAGCGGATTGCGGCTACGGCGGGCGATGCCATTGGTGCGCTGCTGAACATCAGCTTTGGCAATCTTGTCGAGTTGATACTATTGTAGGTCGACACGATTTGCAACTTTACAATTCGACGCGCTGACAACTGTACAGCATGTGGGTGCTTCGCTCGAAACTTTGCAGGACGGCCAAACTAATCTAGTCAGCATCGCCCTTGCCCATGACCAGATCTACATCGTTCAGGCTTCCATCCTCGGCTCTATGCTTGTCAATCTGCTCTTGATCCTCGGCTCTGCTCTGCTTGCGGGTAGCTTCATCGACATTGAACCTATCTACAACACGGTCGAGGCGCAGCTCCTTGCTTGCCTGCTCTTCGTGTCCGTCTTTGTCATCCTGATGCCCGTAAGTAGTGTTTGCTGATGGAACTGGTTCTAATAGACTGACATCATCAGACTGCGTTTGGATATGCTATTAATAGCCAGAAAGAGGGCACAGGAACCGCCCTCAAGATGAGCAGAATTTCGGCCTTGATCGTTCTGCTCATCTACGTCCTGTACTTCATCAACGAGATCAAGTGGCGGCGACGCAATGAAGAGAACATGATGTCGCAGACTCCAGATCTGGAGAACGGTTCGGGCATGGTCGGCCAATCCCTCGCAACTCGATTTGCGGCTCATCATCAAAGCCCTGCAGGCTCATACACTTTGCCCCCTCGGACGATCCGCTTCGCAGACGAGAATAACCCTACGGGTATGAATCATGATGCGGGCATCGTAGCTGAGATGGAGATGGTCGACTCCACATTATTGGAACACAATGATGATGCAGTCTCGCATCGGGGCCGTAGCAGCGAGGACGGCTCTCGCAACGATATCCCGCAAAGCGCTTACCAGCCATACTCATACCCACGCAGGCACTCTCGCTCGCTGTCGCTCAGTTCCCGCCGAGGAGCCCACAGCCGGGATTCCTCAATCAGTGGCGAGGGACGGCGGGTCGCCACGTTCCAATTATTACGGGAAAACCGCGCCGACATGGATGCCGTAATTAACGACCAGTCACCCCAGCATGGCTCCTCTGGTGATAGGACGGCTTCTGTGATCATGCTCATACTCTCATCGTTTCTCATGTCAGTCTGCGGCGAGTTCCTTGTGAGCACCATCGACGATGTTACACACGAAGGCGGTCTATCTGAATCGCTCATTGGCCTCATTATCCTTCCGATTGTGGGAAACATTGCTGAATACGCCACTGTTGTGACGGTAGCAGTCCGAGGCAAACTGGACTTGGCTATTGCTGTTGCGGTCGGTTCATCTATCCAGATCTCCCTTTGCGTCACGCCCTTGACCGTCGTGGCAGGATGGGTGCTTCACCGAGACCTAGGATTGACTTTTGATGTCTTTGAGATGGTGACGCTTGTGGGTACGGTCTTATTGGTGAACCTGCTCATTTTGAATGAAGGAAGCTCGAGTTTGAGAACGAGTGGACTGAAGGGAGCATTGATGTGTGCTTGCTATGTGATATTTGGGTAAGTCATATCTTTCTCCCTCACTTCTAGAACAAGTATTGACTGGCTTATCAAGATTGGGAGCGTATCTATCGCCCTAGGACACCACATATACTTTGCTCCTGCCGTTGTGCCAAAACAAGAAGACCTATATAGATCCCTCTAGTGGCAGTTTTCTTTTTCTTCGCGAACGAAGTCTTCCGATACAACCTTGGTCTTTAGCATTGAGAAAGATAGGCTACTCTGGAAATGATCAGCAGTTATGATAGTCTCCCGACATACCTTAGTGGTTATCAAGTGAGGAGAGACTTTGAAGTTGAAACTTTATTTGAACCTCGAAATTATAATACAAATAAAGAACATGTGTTATCCCTTAATTCTATAGAGCTGCTTGGCCCCAATCCTCCAAAGCAGTGGGCCGTCCGTTGGGCTGCTCAAGACGGTCTTGATTCGACATCTATGTTTGTGACAGCTCAGCCACATATTTAGCGAATCATCTGCTTTCTCTATTTTGTTATCATGTCTCGTCTCAGCGGTGAGTGATATTAGTCGTCATCACCAATCCGCGATGCAGAATACCGGCTCGTGGGCGCGAATAACTTATCAATTGCATCCAAGGCTTAGTGATCAGAGATCTGGGAGCGCGCCCATTATGGCCCAGGTAAGTGCCAGTCCAATCTTCTGTCGGGTATGTTGAAGTCTGAAAGCTGTCGGGATGGCATGAGCTCCTATCCTCATAGCACTTTAGAAAGCTTCGATTTGCTGATGGAGCAGGAGTCTCATATTGTGAAATTAATAGTTGGTGTTACTGCAAAAATAAACGAAGCCGATGGGTGACGAGAATCTCAAGTTTACCCGGCCTGACAGGCTGCCTTAAATCCGGAATGCGGCCTAGGTATATCCATGCCCTCTCGCTTGGAATCTTACTCGTCCAAGGGCCGCCGACGCCATCCTCCTTGATCGCTCAATCCGCTAATGACAATATTCTGCTAACTAAACAACATTATGGACTAGAGGTATCGAGACAAAGCTCATTGTAAGGCCTATTCGCTGATGGAGTGATTCCTTTCTAGCCTGGGCCGACTGCCTGCAACTCCATTTTTCTCTGACGATGTCTTCAATTGCTTCAAACTTCTGACCCGACGGACACGGCGAACGGTATGGTTGAAAAGCTCGACTGCGCGCCGTGACAAGTGACCCGAAGTTGAATATGTTGCATCTCTCAGAAAATCAGAACGGGTGCAAAGGGCAACTCCGTCATCCGCTCCGAGGCAGAGAACCCGCGACGTAGAGTCGTTGCTCTGTCGAATGTTCCGCCGATGGTCCCGTTCTGTCGACGGTGGAATACGCCCGATTCGGTTGCTAAATTTTCTCCTCAAGCTGCCACCGTCTCCATCGCTTAGTTGCTCTGAGGATACACCAGAGTTCAAGAGTCCAGTAAGAATGGAGCCTTCTAGAAGGTCGCGGATGATCTTGACGGCATTGTCCAATTCCGACGGATGTGGGGGGATCTTGGACGATGGAGTCGCGAGAAGTTGACAGCGGACTTGGGATGGAAGATTGAGCTCGCGGTCTCCATCAGAGACGATATAAGTGATCATCAGGTCATCCCACTGCCCTCGTAGGTAGTCATGATGCCGCCCTAGGATATCATCGGGAATCCGAGTGTTGTCGACTATCTCGGCATAACAATCTCGGTATTTGGAGGCATCCTGGAGGAACTGTATTGTTTCTAGGCAGTGGCTTTTTGAAAGGTATGCAGTTATGTCGTGCAAGCTCCATGGGTCTGGGAACAAGTCGGAAATCACGTCGTCTAATGCTGGCATTGCAATATATGCCGTTAACACCGAGACAGATTATTGATCAGGCCGTGTACTGTTTTGGGCAATGCTGCCTTAAGTTATAAGATAGGAGCTGCGTTTTTGTCTTGCTGGTCTCGCCACATGCCTGCGGGGCTGTGCCTCATGGTTGTCACTCCGGGCAAAAAGCTCCACCTCGATTGATGATTGGGGTATCTGCCGGAAGATCGTAAGCGAAATGGTATGGTAAGGGTGGGGTTTCCCCAGGATCGCGTCAAGGGCCCGGTCAAGTGGTGTGAAAAATAAATGGCACACTTTAGAAGCATGACAAAATTACTCATGCACACTAGCTAGTATCAAACCGCCAAGGTGATCGGCAATATTGTCAGCCAAGTATCCTTACTACCAAAGGTGTGCCATTTAAATTTTCACCCCGCTTGCCTGTCTGGGGCGAGGCTCGCATCCACATCGAGGCACAGAACTCTAACCAACCAACCCTCCAACTCAAGGAAGTGGTATGGCGTGTAAGACACTAGAAGCGAGGCCCTCGCAATCAACGTTAGTTGCAGCAGTGGCGTAATCACATGTTTTTCGAGAACCTATCGCCGTCACACACATGCGAGCGCCTTGATTGGTAGTTGGAGGCTGGATCCGGCTCGTTTTGCCACCCAGTCACCACCAACAATTCCCGTTCATCAAAGATCTGCCTCCTCACTTGCTCAAAACTTTCAGTGGCGCCAGGGATTGGACCGAGGACTATTGGGGTAGACGACGAATATGACGGTAATACAAAAAACATCTGGGCTGTCATGTATTTGTTCCATCTCCAGGTTCTGTATCATTGCCTAGCATGACTCGGTCAAAGCTAAACCTAGACGCAAATGCGGCCAAGATCGACGTGAGTTTGCGTGGAGTATGCATCCTCGGATCCTCAGATTGGACCATCTCGAATCACCGGTGACCTCCGATACGAAATATGCAGGTAAGACTGGGGCTGGGTGTTGGGCAACGGAAGTAATCTGCGCCTCTGGACGCAATTGCCGACCCAGAAATGGACGGCGAATCCTCTTTCCCGTTTGATCTTCACATCGGTTTGCTGCATCTACCTGCTCCGCCTGGATCGCATGCGTGGAAAGATCTGGCCCTAATATACTGAGATAGTGGCTGTTGGAGATTACGATATGTCCGGTGCATTGCCGACACTGATTGGCGTGACGGCGACACTCCTGACACTTATCACTACCTTTGTCGCCATCAGATTCTTCGTACGCAGCGTCTTGTTACGGCGCATCGACTGGGATGATGGTGAGTACTTCTATTAATGATTTATGCCCTCGTAATTTTGACTTGTGAGTAGCCCTGGTGTTTACCAGCTGGGTAAGAGCTCTTCCTGATACATGTCAAAGCAGCCCTTGCTCATCCTACCAGTCCCTTGCTGTGGCTTTGCTAAGCACAGTATTTACCTGTGAGTGTAATCATACCCTGTATCATTCTGCATGTTTACGGTCTTCCCGCAGTGACCAACGTCGGTCTTGGATCACACTTGGATGATGTTTCGGATAATAACCTCCGTGAGTTTCTCAGGGTAGGCATCCCATCGACATGTCTTCTGACTATTGGCTCACAAAGACTTAACAGCTTCAAACAGTCGCTTCGTTGACCTACATCTGGGGCTTCGTCACTGTCAAGATGTCTTTCGCTGTCCTCTACTTCAGGCTGATCCCGGGTACCTTCTATCGAAGGATTAATCAAGGACTGCTTGTCTTGTTGCTCGCACAGGGTATCGAAGAATGCCTTGTTGTAATACTCAAGTGCAATCCAGTTGACAAAGCATGGATGACGTCAAAACAGGGCACCTGCCTGGACTTGCGAAGCTTCTACTACGCCTCGGTATGGAAGCACAGAACGACAGTCTTGCGTAAGAAGACTAAGCTGACTGTGATACGGCTATAGTTTGGTATCAAGCTCACAACCGATATCGTCCTTTTCGCTCAACCAATCCCTGCCATTTGGAGGCTGCAACTTTCGGCGGCCAAGAGAATCGGTGTACTAGTGATGCTCTCATTGGGCTTGTTGTGAGTTCGCTGTTCCGCACATTTGAGCAGACTGGCTAATAAGTAAAGCGTCTGCGTCATCTCGATTATCAGAGTAACCTACATTGCAGGGTTGAAAGACGACATCACATGTAGGTAATGAACTCAAACGCATATATCACCTGTATTAATAGTGGTAGATGCACTTGTAGACTCTATCATGTGGTCCGAGGTCGAAATTTGCGCTCTCATTATGTGTGCCTGCATTCCCTCCTTCAGACCGTTCTTTCGCTGCTTCCCATGGGTCAACAGGGTACTTGGGCTCTCGTCGGACGAAGCGTCATCCTCATCCTACCAACCAGATATATTCCTGGGTCAACCCTCGATTACATCGCCAAATCGAAGTTTCAAGCATGAACCACTACAAGAGAGGAGAATGTATCAGCCACCAGAACTCGAAATAACGCATGCGACTACTCAAAGGAGACGCTCAAGCGATCATGCAAGCTTCGAGGGCATAATTTTACAAGAGGTAGAATGTTCTGTACGACCCCCATGAGAGTGAAATAGTCATCTAGAATAAGTTTAGTAGGTTGTTTGTTTGTCTCAAATGATCTGTTGACCAAGCTCATTTAAACTTGTGCAAGCATGAAGACCGTGGCGATACAGATCAAAGCTTCTCCACTTTGTAGGTAGAAGGCAAGGGAAAGAGAGTAAAGACAAAATAAGGGCATTGGGTGTCTTCGCCCTTTTGTCCAGTCATGAGACGCTATCAACGACAGCGGCATTATGCCTTGACTTGTTTCTTATATCATCCGGATTCGAGGCATCGGATTTGGTACTAAGGTTACATCTATTACAACGGAGAATCTCGAGGCGATTGGCACGTAATGAGAAATACGGCCGTAGAAGCGGCACCTTGTGCTGGCTCACGCGTTGCTTGTGTAATTTGTCGCATTACTTTGATCTGTGGCTGGTCCGAGGACAACATGGGCACATGTTCGTGGAGACCTCAAGAAGATGATGAATTCCCCGTCGGGCATATTTTATACTCGTGACCCTCAAGCGGGGACGAGGTAGGAACCTAGCCAGTGACATGCCGAAGCCTCACCCAATCACCGGATCTTTAGCTTGGTGGAATTGTCGTGTAGAGAAGCTGCCACGAACCGATAACAGCAGCCATCCGAAACAGGAAAATGTTAGCGAAAATGAAATCAAAGGCCGTCGGGGTTAATTTCTTCCCCCCTCCCTTCACTTTTCTCACACAACGCAAGAACTCAAATTACCTGCTCTTCGAACTATCGTGATTGACCAGGGTCAATCGTGGAGTAAGCAGGGGCTAATCCGGGGAAAGCTTGCAAGTTGCTAAGCGCTTTGGTGCATCGTTATCTCTTCAAGCTGCCCGGACCCTTCACGCCCTGTCGCTCAATCTCATGGCTATATCAGAGGGGTGTTGCCGCACCCGCATCCATTCGGTGCACCTTTCAAAACGTGCACCTTTGAAAACGTTACCGTTCAGGATCCTCCGCTTTTATCTCGTTTTCAAAACCGCTTCCATGATGCGTGTCGAAACCCCCCCACATACACCCAAGAAGCCTGCATTGGCTGACTTTGATCATGGCCATGACGCCGGTGAGGGGACTATTCAGGATCTCGGCTATCGCCAAGACTATCGACGAGTCTTCAAAACAATCGGCAACATCGCTCTTGTTTTTGCTATGGCCTCGTTCGTGCTCCTCCCTTGCATTGGTTCCACGCGCACATGCTCACAACTTCAAGGCCATTGTCCGGCTACATGATCACCACTTACTACCAGATCTCTTATGGAGGATATTGGGGGTTGACATGGTGCGTCTCCAGCCTTTTATAGCACTGAATCGGCTCTAACGACACAACAGGGGCTGGGTCTTGCCAGTCGTTCTGTTCTTCCCGCAGGCTTTGGCTATAGCTGAACTGTCCTCGTCCATGCCAATTAACGGCGCATTTTACTGGTGGACAGCAGCCCTAGCTCCTCGACACCTGTCTAGGCCGTTATCCTACATGCTCGGGTGGTTTTTGATGCTGACAACCATGACCTCTGTCGCCAGCTTTGCTTATGCAACCGGATCATCTTATGCTGCCTTGGCCTCGTTTTTGACCGCGGATTGGCATCCTTTAAACGCACAAATCATGGCTATAGCAACGGGATTCATCGTACTTTGGGTTTTGATGCAAATGTTAGGCATGGAAAGACTAAGCCTGGCGTTCTTATTCCTTGGTTCGTATTCGAAAGCCCTACCCGCACGATTGAAACACTGACATTGTAGCCTCGTTCGTGGTCGTACTCTTCTTTGTCTTCGTCATTGGATTGCCCGTCACGCACGCTAAACAGGGAAAGGCATTCGCGAGGGGCTCTGATGTGTTTGGCTCGTATGAGAACTTCTCTGAGTGGCCTGCTGGCGTAGCAGTGCCTTTCACATGGTTTTGCGCCGCATGGACCGTGACTGGCTGGCCCAGCCCTGCCTTCATCGCCGAGGAAACAGTAGATCCCAGCAGGAACACACCGAGGTCAATCATCATGGCGTATTGCTCAACTGCTGGACTAGGTGTTGTTTTATGCGTCATCACCGCTTTCTGCATTCCCGATATAGAGACTGCTGCAATGGATCCGACGTAAGTTCCCCAGACTCCGACAAGTTCAACTGTTGACCTTGAATAGGGGCTTCCCTGTCTACACCGTCATCCTGGAGCATTGGGGCACCAAGCTGGGCACAGCCTTTCTTATGGTGAGTATGAGCACCGTCGCGCTAGGGGGCTCCTCATACCTCTTCACCGCTTCAAGCTCGCTCGCAGCGTTTGCCAGAGATGGGGGACTACCTGCCTCTCACATTTTCGAGCGCATCCATGAGAGAACCAACCTGCCCTTGGCGGCGTGCGGCTTGGTCTCGGTCGGAGGTTTCCTTATTTTACTGTTCAGTTTGTCGACCCAGGCGGGCAGCATCATCTATTCCTTGGCCGTGATCGCCATCTTTGTCATGTACGCCGTCCCCATGGTACTTCGAATCACTGCTGGGAGCCGTTTTGTTCCGGGTCCGTTTTACCTTGGGAAATGCAGTATTCCCGTTCACAGCTTTGCCATTCTTACCATCATCTACATGATCATAATGGAGTCTTTCCCAACAACACCACACTGGACCGCAAGTACATTCAACTACAACTGGATCGTTGCGCTATGCGTTTACGGTTGCTGCGGAATCATGTGGATCGTTGTGGGTCGCAAAGCCTACAAAGGTCCGGATCTCGCGGCGTTGGATGCTAGGATGCGGGCAACTGAGCACTGCGGTACCTTGTGAACTAGTTTGTTAGTAACTGTCTATAGTTTTCAGACTAACCGACAATTTACGTGGGTAATGCTTGTTTGTATCACTTTTAAATTCTCTAGTCATCAATTTCTGTGTTTGTTTATCACAGACTTTAACGTCCTGTCAGATTGAAGTTCCAAAGCTACATCGATTATAACATTAATTCAACCATGTTTGCCCTGATATCTGAATTCGTGTCGGTATATATGAGATCACTTTGCAAAACATCTGACGTCCGAGGACTTATCGAGTCGAGTATATATATAGCTTCGAGTTTAAGGTATGAGAGAGTCACATGGGTTGCTTGAGTCAAGTGAAACGATCCTCACATCACACCAAGCAGTTTGACAACTGGAACTAGGACTGATCGACCTTTATTTGACATTTAGTACGCTAATCTTTTTTAGATGCGCTCTGAAACTTATTGCACATCTCCTTGAAAAACTCGAAACCGCTTGATGGCCAGGTCCTGCCCCCCCTTGAATAGCCTTTCATACCAATCCTGAGATGAGAGCTCCCTAGCTCGAGCATACCGTCTCACTGGTTCATCATCTGCCTCAGTGAGGAGTCTCGTTTTGCCGTGAGGACCCCACACCTTCCACTTGCGACCCACATTGTACGGTTCCCAAGGGTGGTCGCCGTACGCGAACATCAGGAACGCAGTGTGCATGGCATCAGCCATGGGACGCTCCTCTGGAGTCATGGCCTCGTACTTTGTCAGAAAAATGGACAAAAGATCCATTGCATGATATGCCTCCTGTCGATATATGCTGTCTGGGAATGAGCATTGCTGATCCCAGTGATAAAAATAGGACGGAACTTTGCAGTCCTTTGCAATGATGGAATCGGCTTGGAGAATGTTGGGGTTTCGGAAAAATAAATCTCCACAAAGCTCCTCCGAGATTCGCATCTTGTCGTTATGAGTGATGTCGTCGTGGAGGCCGTAGAGCTGCACCACTCGCTCCACCTGCCCAGGGTTAAGGTATCTTTGCAAATGACCTTTGATTGATTTGATATCCTCTAACCATAACTCATCACGAAAGACTACACCTTCGTCGTATGTCTCGCTTGTCATGAATGATTTCAGCCAGTCCGGAGGATTGGTGATATTCAATGGTCGATGCTCTCTACCTTCCGCAAAGAACCAACCATCATTGCAAAGAGAAGGTACTGCAATGAAGGTTGTGAATATGTGTGGTGTCGAGGAGATGATTTTCTCGTCCGGGATGGCTTGTAGCTGCTTCAAACGGTCGGGGGCATCAATAGGAATGTCGAATGTTTTGAGGACCTTTTCGTAGAAAGCCTCGTGTTCCTCCTCACTGAAAGATTCGAAAGAATTGAGGCTACCAGAGAGCTGTGCCCCACGATGGAAAAGTTCTGAGCCTTTGCGCGATGCTATCTGTGCAGCCACTGACATGCCTCCTGCTGATTCGCCAAAGATGGTAACGTTGGTCTTGTCACCGCCGAACTTTGAGATATTCTTCTGAATCCACTCCAGAGCGACTTGCTGATCTGTCAAGCCAAAGTTGCCGTTGCCCTCGAAGCCATCTGCTTCAAGGTCTTGGGCAATGTCCTTGGAGGCAAGAAAACCCGTGATGCCTAAGCGATAGTTGAAACTAGCATAGACAACTGGCTTCCCTTTACGGACAGACTCAGAAACCAGTCTGTAGCCGTCATAGATTGGGAAGTGCGACGATCCAAAGATAAATGCCCCCCCATGAATGAAAGTAAGTACTGGTACCTTGTTCGAAGTGTCGGGAGGTATGGTCAGATTGATCGTCAAACAATTCCGATTATCATGTTCGTCGGGACTATTCAAGTACGCATACGGCTTGACCGGCACCGATGAATGGTTGGTGACGTACACCCAAGGTACAGGCTGCATGGCCCATGATCTATCATAATCAAGTCAGCTTATTTTGCTTTGCTCTAGATTCATGGGTGCAATCGGACCCAAGTCTGGTTCCGTCGTGTTCGTTGTTCGGCCATGAGTCCACCAAAGTGGACCGAGTCCAATTCTTTTTGAATACGCCATACGGAATACTGAAGAACTGCTGCACGCCATTAGGCCATACGTAGCCATGTAAGGTCCCCAGTCCTGGTACTTCAATGGAAGTTGACTTGGGTGGACTTTCGTCCTGGCGCTGGAGTAGCATATTGCTGGGCTGTTGGCTGGCCATGGCTAGTGGATGCGAGTGTGTAACTTAGTACTGGATATGACGAGGCTTTGACTGAAAGATATTTTGGTGCTTTGGATTCCAGGGTAGTCGGGGCCTGCTGGAACCACGGGGTCTTATTAAAGTAGATATCGCGGCTTTCCCATTCGTTTACATTTTCAAATACTCGTGAATCATTGGTACGCTGTGGACTATGTAAGCAAGCGCAGACGAAAAAATTTCCCGGCGGAACAAATAAGACAAGAGGCGAAGAGTTTGAGACTCTGGAGCTGCGTCAACCTAACTCTATTAGGCGGTCGTGTCCTGTGACTATTGCCAAGTCCAATCAGAAAAATAGCCGAATTGACATGTCTCCCATTTAAGCCAGAGACAGCGGACGAGCACGGTCTCCTGGTTGCATCCGATTCATCGATCCTCCCGCTACGGGTTAGCGAAGCCCTGAAGCCAGTTCGCATACTCCCCAGGATCGGAAAGGGGGGTCATGAATGGAAAAACCTCATGACGCGCACTGCCGTATACCGGTCTGAGGGTTGGATAAAGCTAAACATGAAGCCGTCGGGGATATATTACATCATCATAATACCCAATTACCTGCTATTTGTGATTAATTACTAATCCAAATGCAACAAGGCAGTGGTAGCCACTTTTGAATCTAACCCGATAGCGCTCTTTGTCCAAACCCGGCCATGGCCCGATCCTCCATTCATTCTTCGTTCCCGTCTCTAGCACTACCACCTTCGTCGTCCCTTGCACGGATGCCTTACGGCACCCTCGTTTCAATCGTCAGTAATGACGCGGCCCTCTATTAAACTCCGTTTTTGAAGGATAACGTGACCTGGCGTTCGTTCCTCTGACCTGTCTCGTATGTCCCGCTTAGTCCTTAGCTGGTCATTTTTGTGAGCGTTTCGCTGCTGTGGTTCTCTAGCAATAGAAAATAGCAAGAGTATTGCTGTCATTTCAAGGCCCAGCCCATAGGTAGATTTAGACTAGTTTAAAGTAACGCCAGAAGCCATGCCATAGCACGGCACGTCACGTACAAACAAATAGAACCGTATAGCCTCTAATATAGGAGTAAAATGTTTTGAGATAGCTCAAAGCTTGGCCAGAAGACACTCGTCTTGGGCGGTGTCATATGCTCTATTCAGCATCACTTCCCACTCATCATCCTTCTCCTCCAGCCTCTTTGTAATGTCAAAGTACAGTTGTGGAACCCTAGAGTCGATGGGCTCATTGAAGAAAGCTTGCATAAGCGCTCGAATAGTAAGTACTACTCGAGCCATTCCTGCCACCTGTTAGTACTGATCTATGTAGTGTGATACGATCGTAGCAAAGTTATGTGGCACTTACCATGTCCAGTATAGCCGACGGAAGCAAACTGCCCGGGTCGACCAGGAACCCCTCCGACGAATGGAAATCCGTCGGCAGTAAATCCCATGACCCCGGACCAGGTGTATCGAGGAATCGACTCGGGGCCCCATCCTCTGATGTGATCGATTGGGAATCTCAGCAGCGCATTGACAATTTCAGGCGTCGTGGTCGAGTCGTCTGCATCGCCGACAGGACCCAGGAGCTTTCTCTTGTGATGAAGATCCCCGCCCCCGTAAATCAACGGCTTCCCATCAACAGGCTGTTGGATCATATAATCGAAATCTTCGCCCCATTGTACGCCTGCTGTGTGTGGCAAGGGACAAGCGGCAAGCTCAGGGCTCGGCTCCATTGCGATAACATTACCTTTGACTGGCACGACTTTGCGCGTCAGCTCGGGCAGTAAATGCGAGACGTACCCATTGGTTGCGTGGAAGATCTTGTCACAAAGTATGGGACCCCTGCTGGTATGGATCTGCCATTTACGCTCTGACGCCGGCGTGATGTTCAGAGCTGCTGTATGCGTGAAGAGCTGCATTCCGTTGGCGACAGCTTTTTCTACCAGACCAACAGCCAGCTTGTAAGGCCAAAGACTGCAAGCTGGGTACGTTACCGCCCCGTATATGCCGGAAAATCGGAATTTCTGTCAAGCAGAACTCTAGTTAGCAAGCAGGGTCAAGTTATTTCTGGGTTTTGAATATTCACGTTTTCAGCTTCAGCCTTGTCATAGGCCTTGATTTCGCGCAAGTCTCCATTGGCTTTAGAATAGAGCTTCAGAGATTCTTGAGCACCAACCCATGCTTTCTGGGTCATGAAGAAGTCTACTGACTTCGTCTCCACAAGGTCTACGGTCTCGGCAAGCCCTTGCTCGGTAATGAATTTCACCGACTCCCTCATGTTGTCGAGCTCAAAGCGGCACAATGATTTTGCCACCTCAGTGCCGTGGCGTCGCTGGTAGGAAGCGAAGTTCTTATAGCAGTCCGGCTTGATATGGCCTCCTAATTCAGGCGTTAATGGCCACCTTCGAACCTTTGGTTGCATCCGTGAACAGCGAGCTGGGTGTTCTGTTTTGAGTATTTTTTACTGACCATTACGACCAGTAGCGCCACTGGCTAGACTGCGTGCTTCTAACATGATGACGGGCTTGTCTGCCCCATGTGAGCGTCGTGTACAAAGCTCATGAGCAATCAGTGACCCGGAGATACCGGATCCTATGATGACCGTGTCGGCATATGCTGGGAGCTTCTCACTCCTACGAAATTGTTAGGGTCGAGTGTTGTGTCGCAGCAAGATATGCTTAGCTCACGAGCTGAAGTTCTGCAGTTGGGGGTGTGGCTGACTCAACCAGTAGGAAGAGGTTGGGTTGCCAACGGGTAGTGGTGTTGGATGTATGCCCATTTTGTCGATGCTTAGGTGTGACGATTGTTGTGCTAATGTAGGACAAGTAGAAGTTAAGGTACGCAATGAAAAAGAGAAAGAAATCCCATCTTGGTTGTAGTAGGAAAATAAAGGCCCTTCTTCTGCCTTTGTCTTCCGAGGTGACGTGCCGTACTCATCGACAGAGGATTCCGATTTGCTGCCTCAGGCATGATCGAGAGGCGGCTTCCCGAAAAAGAACCGTCGGGAATTTATTCGACACCATGACCAATAATCTGCCAGCCGTGGGTCCTGCTAAGCTGGCAGGCGTAAGACCCTACGGGTAGTACTGCAAGGACAGAACCCTCCGGTTGTACCAAATGACACGCCCGTTTCTCTATTAAACGGGCTGCAACGATCTAGCTCAGCTTCGAGAATTCCTAGAGAGCTAGCTGACCGGCCTCGCACAACACTTACTTTACCGATTCCTCGGTCTTCGTCAACCATGGCCACCTGGATGGAACTGGAGCAGTTCGCTGCTCAAATTAGAGACAAGGACTTCCCTGGCTTTGAAAACTTCACAGCACCATCTCCGGCGGAGTTTGATGAAGGTCAGAGCTACTGGATCAAAGAGTACCCAATACCACAGGAAGAAACATACCGCAATGCCGCGCTCCCAGAAGAGGTCGATGTCGTCATCATTGGTTCCGGTATCACAGGGGCCTCTGCTTTGTACCAGCTGGCCAAAAGGGCGCCTGAGCTGCGTGTCACATTGATAGAGGCCCGTGGCATCTGCACTGGCGCAACAGGCCGCAATGGCGGACATCTCTGTAGGCCCGAAGCTTACGATATCCGGAGGCTCGCGGAGGTTCATGGCCTGGACGAGGCAGTTCGGCTGCGCCAGTTGCCTCCACGCAACAGAGACATGCTGCTTCAGGTCATTGACGAGCTTGGAATTGCTGACGAGGTTGATCTCCGACTCGAAGGGACTACAGCGGTTTTCGGATCCTCTGAGGAGCGAGACGACTTCTCACAAGACCTAGACTTCGCGAGGCAGGCTGGCATGGAGTGTGAGGGTGGCATCTGGAGCCCTGAAGAGGTCCTACAGGTAATTGCGTCACCATCTCCTCTCCCGACGTTTGTAATCATGCTAAAGATCGACGATGGCACGTAGAAACTCCATATCGCCCCCGGAAAGGCTCAGTATGGGGCCGCCTACATGGCGAGGTCGGGAAGCATCTTTCCTCGAAAGCTCGTCGACCATCTTATTCGCCATGCCCAATCATGTATGCCTAACCTCACTATTCACTCCTACTGTCCCGTTGAATTAGTCCAAAAGGATACAAAGGCTCCAACACACATGAATTTCGGATACAGCGTTCTTACGAAACGAGGCACAATACGGTCCCGGTCTGTGTTTCACGGCACCAACGCCTACGCAAACCGTCTCATTCCGTCGTTAGTTGGTCAAAATGGTGTCTTCGGCTGCAAGGCGGATGTGGTAGCCGTCCAGCCAAACTGCGACCCGACAGGAGCATCGACTTTGGAAGGCGGGCTCGGTTATGACTTTTTCTGGCATTGGGCAATACAGAGGCCCCAAAATGGCCCATTCATCTATGGGTGGTCCGGCGTTGAGAAACTGCTCGATTACGACGATAGTGCGACTCTGCCGCCCGACGGCCCCTCTAGGAACTACATGCGTCAATGGTTGGAAGAGTCATTTCCCGGAAATTTCAACGCAATTGAATGGGATAAGGATGTCTTGTGCTCCTGGTCCGGCGTGATGGCTTATACGATGGATGGAACCAGTCAAGTTGGACACCCTTCAAAAGATAGCCCAGGAGAGTTCATGTCCGTTGGCCACAATGGTGAAGGAATGGGGAGGTGTTTTGCCTGCTCTTCGGTCGTTGTGGATAAGCTCCTGCATTATTTGCAAGACGGTGGGGATCAGAAGCCGTGGTCACCACCTAGTTGGTTTCCCAGAGCTTTTCTGAGAAATGTAGGATAATGCTTCTGTAGTATGTTGAGTAAGTGGCAACGTCTCGGAGCGCCTTAGCTATTAGTTAATAAGGATGATGGAATGTTTCTGAGGGAACGATTTAATCCAGATCGTGAAATACGACATAAGTGGCATAGTCTCCTGGGTTTGTATTGAATTGCTTGAATAATCCATCATCACCATCATCTGTTCGAGTGGCCCATTTGAACTTCACTCTTTTTCCAAGAATAAGTGGCTGTGAAGCGAGTAATACGAGCTCTATCTTGGATACCGGCTAAAATCCTCGTCATAAAATCATGCTACATGATCTTCCCGTCTCCCAAGAGCCAGATCAATTGCACGTAAGCACGCAAGTACCTTTTCCTCGGTCAATCGTTGGCCAAGGACTTGAAGGCATATCGCCCCGTTCTCGTAGGACTTGAGAGAGTCTAGGATAGTTAGCAAGCCACAAAAATAAAGATTTCTTCTGATTTCTACACTCACAACTCTCCCAGTTACGGTGGTCCCAAGATGACATCATATTCGCTTCTCTCGTTGGCGCCGTGGCAGGATCTAGGTTTGGATCGACTCGGCCCACTGGGATCGTCGCGCAACTCCAGTCAAGGATATTGGAAATAGCTTCATAGAGGAAATACTCCATGGAGCTGTGTGGAGGAGCTACATGACCACCTGAAGGAAGGATGAAGACATCTACTGGCTCACCAGACCTAGTGAGATGTCTGGTTTGGCGCCACTTATCGAGAAATTTCTGACGGAGATTGAATATTCTTTCGCCTTGTCCTAGCAGCTCTGGGGCTGTGGAAGCACTATTCGGTAATGATAGACCCATCTCCTTAATCAACGGTTCAGGAAGTCTGGATACCATATCCATCAGAGGCTTCGAGCCTGCAGATGAGAAGATTTCCTGAGCCGTCTCCCACATCTTTTCGGTACCGTCGAAGAGGTCAACATCCACAACGTCAAACCCGAAGTTCTGCAGCGAAGTTCGAACTTCTCGCATGCCGCGCTGTATGGGAGGATGCGGGAGAACAACCCCGTCATGCGCCACTAAGCCGAAACAGAGGTCTTTAGAAATTGACCGGCTTTTGACAGAATTGTAAAGATCTTGGGACCAAGGCATGGGAATACAAAACGAGTCCCACTCCCAGGGGCGTAGTGAGAGGACGGCCTTGGTGTAAACTTCTAGCCCGTCAATAGAACGGCAAAGAGGCCCAGCAACGCCATTGATTAAATATGACGGGACTGTGTACTTGGCCGAGTGCAGTGGAAGACGTCCATACGAAGGACATAGGCCATATATGCCGTTGAAATTTGCTGGGGTGCGTATTGAGCCGGCAATATCCGTACCGATCCCCAATGGACTCCCTCCAAGTGCAACAAGCGAGCCCTCACCACCGCTAGAGCCTCCGGCTGATAGATTGCGATTATCCGGTGTTGAGGTACGACCGTAGAGGAAGTTGACGCATTCACCAGACATGAGAGACTGGGGTACATTTGTTTTGCAGTAAAAGACAGCTCCCGCGGTTGAGAGCTGATTGATGAGTTCGTCGCTCTCCTCTTTGACGCTATCAGCTAGGGCAATGTAGCCTATGGTGGTTGCATACCCTCGGATATTCATGACGTCCTTTAAGCTGATGGGCAGGCCATGTAGAGGACTGATAGGCTTTCCCACGCGCTGCAAGTGGCTGTCGAGTTCTCTAGCCCTCTGCAGTGCTTCTGTGACGAACATGTCCGTAATCGGGTTGGTGAGATGGTGCGCCAGGACAGCTCTAGCCACGAATGCAAGGAGGACTTCTTCAGCGGACCAAACCCCTGCAGATGCTTTTTGCAGTAAGCAGCTGGGTATTGACTCTGTAATCTGAATCTGCCGCGGAGTGAGGTCGCCAGAGACCTTCGGCCATTCTCTGACATCGCTGACAGAGGGCAACGGGAGGCTCGGGTATGATTTGCCGATGGATAATTTTGCAGCTGCCGCGATGGCTTTGGACCGCTCGGTCCGTTTTCGGTCAGCTACTCGTGCCCATCCAGGTAAATTTGATTCCTTTGTTTCCTTAGTCTCTTCAAGGATCGTGGTAGTCATGGCGGGCGTCTCAACGAGCATGAGGATTGTTCGGGGCACTGATTCGATTGCAAGAAGGGTCAGGGGCTATGACCCTCACAATGAGGAGGGATGAATGGGGGAAGGGGGTGATTTTGAGACACCAGAGAGAGCAAGTTTCGAGCCGCGGCTTGGTAAGTCGTTTTATGACTAAAAGGTCGCCGACGGGCAATTGCTACAAGATTCTGAATGGCAAGGCCGTGCTTCTCATCCGGCTAGTCGAACGACCGCTTGCGACTGCATGTCCAAATTATTAACGAATGCTTTCATGTAGTTCGGGGCCCAGGGTTAGACTATGGGTGGGCATGCTCCATCTGTAATTCGGGAATATCCCTTGCCATTCCTCTAGCCGTTCCCCGGCCGCCGGTAGTTAGATATGTCATAATAATACAGGGGCCGCTAGGTTAAGCAGTAGCAGGGGGCAATGCGATATCAGACTACAAATTACCCTGTGGAGCGATGACTAACTCCAGGCCAGAATGCGGCGAATTCTTGGATAGCTATCAATACTCGCAAACTAAAATGGCCGACGGCAAATTCTTGAAAAGGGTGCTTTGATGGACCCATTACTTCGGCCGGTCAAGCCGGAGAAAAAGGCGGCCGACGGAGCTTTTGTGATTGGATGATTTCGAAAACGAGGAACCGTTTCCCGAAACTGTACTCAAATTAAAAGAGGAGAAGGAGAAATTTGGAGAGCGACAAGTGGAGAAGGATGTAGTTGGTGGGCGAAGATCAGTGACCTTTGTCAAATTCCGCTGCATGACGACATGTGATCAGCTGAAGTCAGTCAACGAGGAGAGGATTGTAATAGACATACGTATCAGTTGTCTGCTGTATATCTAGCTTTAGAGGAGCATACAACAAAAGAAATATAAAAAAAACAGCCTCAAAAATCATCTAAACTTTCTGTCTTATCCTACTTGAATATCACACCATGTTCACGGTGAAAGGCAGATCCCCACCTAGCTGTTGATGTGTGTCAGTCACTTTTATTGATCCAACTAATGGCTGTAATCTTGCTACGCCTTGACATGACTGTTGTTTTTGATAGTTACCATCGAGTCAAGAACCTCCTCTGATAATGCACCTAAAATTGAATGCTCATATCGAAACAGCCCTGACAGAGTCGGGCATCGGGTGAGCATAGTCCTTGGATACTTCTTCGTCGCTTGGCTGTATCCTCAGAATCCGCTATAGGAGGTAATCGTAGTCGACGGACCACAGAAGTGTCAGCGACCATGGGCTGAATGTGACTTACATCGCCTACAATGCCAGCCACTCTACTGATTCCACACCCATCAACGCTCCAACGATAACGAGCGATCTCAACCAGCGATGCCTGCAATATTTGATACGAGTCAGGATATAAACCTATATAGATGGTCGATAGTATATTAGATATAGCCTTGATCAGCTTGATGTCGTATCTTGATCCAGGGCTTGAGAGAGCCTCTAGAACTTTTCGATGATATGTCACATTCAGAGCGAGGGAGTCCGGCAAATCTACTACTACCGTGCTTGATGTGTCTGGATCGATGAAGCAGTGGAACTGCCACAGAGCTGAAGCTATGATCGATGATGAAAGGTTGATAAAGAAGACTGTTGCTGGGGAAAGATTTTGTAGGCTTGGGTCGAGTCGCAGAAGTGTTGGGAAAGTCTGTGGTGAGGTCGTCAGGGAGGAAGATGATCGAGGTACGGCAAACTCTGCTTACTTCGCCAAGAAGAATTGCATGTTCTAGAGCAAAATAAAAATGATCATGCAAGAGGAAAGTCTCATCAATCAATATTTCAAGCAAGTCCTGTCGTATGACTTGGCAAAAGTCAACAAAAGGTCATTTCTGAAGACATGAGGATCGGCAGCCAAACTTACACGTGAGAATGAAAATACCATGAAACCATATCATGGCTTCGAGTTGATACACAAATTTGATGGATGAGAACTCAAGCATGTTGGGTGGAAAATCGAGGAAGAACTGCTCGAGAGAGTCTCTAATCCCGTCCATACTATCTATATCGCGAGGCGAGTTGAGAACAGTTTGCAAAAGACTATAGATAAGAGTTAGGTCAGCACTGAATCCGACAGTAAGTTCTCTGTCGGTTGAAGCCTACCGCATTAGGGGGACAAATATGGAAAAGTAGTCGTGACTTCCGGTCGCGAAGCTCGGGCAGGACCCGAACTCAGTCCCAGGCGACGTGTATATCTGAGCAGCACAGGTATCCGTTTCGAGGCCAACAGGCCCGCTTAGACGAGAATGATGAAGAAGATCTAATACACTGAGAAACATCAGTCACAGTTGTTGGAGCTTAACAGCCGTCAAGAGCGTATTCTGCTCGTTTGTGCCTTTTAGGGTACTCACACCGCCTGAAGCTGAATGGCTCTCCCTACACTACTCATAATTAAAATTGGTCCTGGCAGGGGGTGGATGTGTCCGATGGACTCGCACCTCGTCGTCAATTCTGGATAGACTTTGCCACTCTCACTGATTCTGATTTCGTTCCAGATAAGCCTCGCAAGATCATTCCACCGACGTGCCATCTGAACGAGGTCCTCCTTCAGGCTCCACGTATAGCTGGCTAGGACAAGCGATGCGCATTGTGAAAGGCTCAAGTCGGAAGTTTTCCACGCCATCGTAGGCACGCGCGTCAGAAATTCTATGCGTAATGTGTCGATAAGAATATCTCGTCCATCATGGAGAAAGGACGGTAGACAGCTTGGCTCGAGCTCAATCGCTATAGCGAGAAGCGCCAATGGCAACTCTTGAGAATATGGCCCAGTATCGACGAGGCCATACGTGTCCAAGGCCACTCGAAGCTGGGGGTGATTCAGAAGTTTGAAGATTCCCAACTTCTCGGCATCTGAAAGCATCAGCCTGAGAAGTGCTTGGGCCGTGTCATGGTCCAAGGCGGTTTGTGTACAAGTAGAGGCGGAATGATGATTTGTAATCGGCCACGCTGATGAGCGCCAAGCCATAGGAGTGGCACCAGCGACAAGTTCGGTGCTTGCAGGCCTTTGGAGCCGAGATGATGTATTAGATACACTCTCAAGGTCGTCATTAGTATAGGGTGTATCGTGACCGGCCCCATCACCATCATCCGCATGATCGCTCTCGTCTCACGATCTTGCTGCTCGCCAATATCTCGGTCTATGCCAGCCTGAGCGTCGACTAAAATTGGCTCGTCAATTTCTATTGTGTACTCCGAACTCTGTTCCGATTGCCCAGCGGGAGCATCAGAGACGGTCCACTCCAAATTCTCGTCGGCCTGCCAGCGATGTGACGCAGTCACCACGACAGCACCAGGAACACCGGGTCCTGTTTCTGTACCTGTACCAGCACCGACCTGTGAGTCCGCCTCTTCGGCCGGCGAGGGCGCCGAAGTGCGGCGTGCGGGGGATCCATGGAACTTCCTGGGTCGGCCCCGAAGCCGATATGGTCTGTTCCTGAGGCACGGTATCTTCAGCCTCGCACAGCGGCGGCAAGGTCTTGAGCCGTCGCATTGTGTTTTCTGAGACTTCTCATCAGTCAAAAGAGCTACAAGTGGGTTGTGTGACTTGACGTCGAGGGATCACCAACAAGAGAACAGCATCGATCGCAAGAACGCAAATTGTCAGGCATTGGAAAGCTTTACTACGTACTCAGCAGTGTGTTCATGGACAAAAGGCCATTACTGGGACGGATGGAAGAGGTAGCAGAGTCGCCGATGAACGTGGTGCTAAGACTCGTTCTAAGACGCGTTCTGGATGGTGGCTGCGGAGACAGGGTTTATCCATTTCCCGCCACAGCAGCAAATGGCAACTGAATGGCAATAAATAAAACCCGTCGGACATTTCTGGTCATCTCTGACTTGTCCTTGCTCTTACCCACCTTATCCACGAACGTGCCGCTTCTCTACGCGGCCAACTCCTCCATGACTCACACGACTCAATCACCGGTTGCCCTTCACGTCTGCAACCCTGGCCTTCGTTTATCGGCTGTTGAAGCCCAGAACCTACGAAGACGTAAGTCCAGCTCTTCCTCGGCTCCATCCCATTCGCCAAGTCCCAGAGCCCACCTGGCCCATTCTATCCACTTACTGGCTCTCTTACTCCACGCAGTCATTCGGCGATGTCGGATAGCTTTTACGGCAATTCATGCACCCCGGAGCCCATCTCTGCTGCAGCTGATCCTCCCTCTGGGCTTACAGTCGTTGTCCATCTTGCACGGTCTACTCGCCTTGTCTGTGCGAGGCACGGAGCGTTCATCGCAAGAGCTACAGCACCATCAACTAGCACTCACTGAGTTGCGCAAAGAAATCCAGGCAGCCAGCCTAGACACCACAAACATCCATCAAGTTCACAAAGTTCTTGCCCTGTGCCTGCTTTTGTCTCTGTTCACTCTGCCCCGGTGCGACGGGAGTTGGGTACAGCATCATCGTGGCATGCTTAGCCTCATCCGTTCAGTCGATCAGACTGCCATCGTCAGCACGCCTCTTGGTAGATTTCTTCTCAGTTTCTGCGCGTGGCAGGACATATCGGCACTATCACTGGGACGTAGCCAGCTTTCTCAAAAGGCCTGGCTTTCTTGGATGCTACCCCGCGCGCGCAGGCCCTCTGGTGCGGCTTTCACATCACTTGAGGCAACCGTAGGCTATCCAGAAACATTGATTGATATCATTGCCCAAATCTCCGAATTTTCAGATGATAACTATTACCGGTACTCGCAAAGTGTATTGCACTCTTCGCTTAATCATTTCTCCGGTCCGTTGCCTGTTTGATCAACCTGCTCGGGGTGCACTAATCGTAATGTCAGCCTTAGCTGATCTGACAACTTCGTCAATAACAAGAGACGACCTCGAGATGTCTTTGAACACCTGGTCATTCCCGAGGTTACCAAACGATATATCTTCATTCCAGCAGCTGGCGGTGCGACTCGCATGGGAAACCTTGAGAAAAGCCAGCCTCATCTTCCTTTGGAGGAATTGTGGATTCCACGCCAACCTCATGGAGCCAATGCGCCCTGATAGAAAAGTTCAAGCTGACTCGTACGTCACTGAAGTCATTACTGACATACGTGCTGTTTTCAATTTGGGGAGGGTGCATCGATTCTCAGTGGGAAACGCCTTGCTTTGGGTTGTTGCCGTAGTGGCTTGTGAGTGTACAAGTGCTTCTCAAGAACAGAGGGACGACGTAATGGAGTTGTTCGATGATATGGGTCGGCTTTATACCATGGATCACGTCAAGAACTTGAGAGCAATATTCGACAGACTATGGAAAGACTCTATGGAGCCCATGCCCGGGTACTTGAGCCTAGAGAAAACGTGTCGAGCCATGGGTAAGGTCGTCCCTTTATTCTAGAGATATAGGTCGTACATTCTTCGAATTTCAGAGAAGAATTGACGACTATCAGATCCATCAGCCTGGCTCCCGACATAATCAAAGCTTGAGAGATATATTAATGTGGACAGCCTTGGTCTGGCAATACGCATTCAGCCCAGCCTCCCCTAGTTCTCTGCCGATGCCACTTTGCTTGACCCCACCGAAAGGGATCCTCGCATCACCATCATTGCTACTGTTGACCCATACCTGTCCGGACTCCAGCCTCGCAATGCACCTATGTGCTCTTTCTATGTCAGTTGTGAAAACGGAAGCCCCGAGCCCATAACGGGAATTGTTGGCGAGACGGAGGGCCTCGTTCTCATTACTGAAAGTAGTTATCGCAGCTACAGGCCCAAAGACCTCTTCTTGGAAGAGTTCCATGTGTTCTGTGACGTCAGCGAACACTGTTGGTTCCACAAAGAAGCCTTTTTCCTTGTTAAATCTCTTGCCCCCGTGGACGAGCTTAGCCCCGTCGTCCTTCGCTCTCTCAATAAAGCCCAGCACACTTTCATACTGAGCTTTTGAGACCTGGGGGCCCTGGAAGGTGGTCTCTTCAAACGGGTCGCCGACAACGTTCCAATCTTCAATAGACGCAATGAGAAGCACCAGAAACTTGTCGTATACGTCCTTGTGGACAAGAATTCTGGATGTAGCCGTGCAAATTTGACCTTGGTTGCTCATCAAGCCGGCGTTGGCCCACTTGCTGGCTTGCTCAAGGTCAGCATCTGGAAAGACGATGATAGGCGACTTTCCACCAGTCTCGAGGGTTATGTCTTTGAGGTTTGAGCTGGCGAGCTTCATGATTTGCTTCGCTGTTCTCGTGCTGCCCGTGAATGCAATCTTGTCGACGCCCAGACTGCTCGCTAGCGCAGCCCCGGCGACTGACCCCAGTCCATTGACGATGTTAATCACACCAGGAGGGAAGCCGGCTTTTGGTACTAGACTAGCGAGCCATAATATTGACAGAGGTGTTTGTTCTGCCGGTTTGAGGATGACCGTATTGCCGCAAGCGAGAGCTGGGCCGAGTTTCCATGAAGCCATCCCTATCATCGTCATTAGCAGGGGCATCCTGGAGAAGGGGCTGAGAACTGTGAGACCCATACCTAGGGGGTAATTCCATGGTATGATCTGGGCACACACGCCAATGGGCTGCTTGATGGTGTATGCAAATTTGTACGGCTCGGCTCCGACATTGGTGATAGTCTGTCCATGGATCTTGTCCGCCCACCCGGCGTACTAACGAAGCACGGTCAAAACCTCCTCGATGTCCTCCTCAACAGCTGCCTTGTAGGGCTTTCCGTTGTCCCAGGCCTCCAGCGTGGCAAGGATTTCCTTGTTCGCTTCGATAAGGTCGGCGAGCTTACCTATCATAACACCGCGGGATGCGGGCGCGATGTCTCGCCAGGTCGGGGGTGGTTGAACGCGGCCCGCGCGGCCTTGAGGGCAACCTCGACATCCGTAGCTGATGCAGATTCGACAGCGCATATGACGGTTTCATCAGTGGGATTGACGCTTTCGATTCGACGATTGTGGCCAACCACGAATTCGTTGTTTATGAAAATGCCTGTTGGCAACTCAATTTGCTACCCGTTTGGAGCGACGAGCGTTTTCGTCAACGAAGCCATCTTGACAGCTAATGCCTGAGGATGATTAGAAGATTAAGGGAAAATGAAGAACCCTAGCCTCAATAAGTACCCCGCAAGAGCAGCTGTAAAATAAAAATTACCCGATCTCTTGAGATGGAAATAGGTGCGGACACTTGCTTTGGTGCTCCTGGAGCTACCGGAATTTGACCAGTCAGAAAATGGCCGGCGGTAATTATCCCAATGCCACTTCCGGAGCCGGTTAGCAAGATTAGCTAGGCTAACCATTACTGCGACGACTCAATTCATCTATCTAGAATTCAATATACGAGGATTTTCACTATTATCTAACTCAGGTTTTTTTAGTATTCTTTCATGAACCTCGTGGATCTTCTTACTAGTGATGCTCGCTCAGAATCGTCTTACGCAAGTCGTTATTAACTAATTCGTCGGCCTATTAGCTACTGTATTTATGTTACAAAAATCCAGAATGGAAATACTGAGCAACATATATTAAAAACTATATACATGATCATAGCTAACTATATACATGATCACAGCTAACTATATAACGGTCATATCCCGAGCTAGCTTGCACGAGGTATAGGGTAGCTTAAGATTGGGTTCCTAAGGGATAGACCGGGGTCTATATTAGTAGAGCAGTTAGGCACGTTAGTATAGCAATAGTCAATTTATAATGATATGCAGCAATTGGGGTAAATTAAAGTAACTAAGTTATATTAAACATGTGTTAATAGCTGAGGAGCTAGTGTCCTGGTGGTTAATGACCTACGTGGTTGTCTGAATCACCGAATCACTGGTGTAAGCCGGTGGCCTAAAAATCACCAGGTCATCCTAGTGATCCTTCCACGATTAGTTGCGAATGTGGGTGCCATGTATCGCCAGTCCCGACCGCTTTCACAAGTTGGGATGCCTTTGCATTGGTCGTGATAATATAGATGGGCCGTCGAACTTCTTCACCTGGATTAACTGAAACACGCAGCTTAGTAGGGAGTCTGATAATAACTTAATTACCTCAATCCACTCTGACTGCTACTTATTGCCTTAGTGAACCATTGTTAAACGTAACGCTTATGCTATGCTAAGTGTCAGATGTTTAACCTGCCAACATAAACCATACTGATTGAGTTTGCCCTTTGGATAACACGACCGTTACACCTCTCTGGTTGGTGGTAGGGCAGGCTCAAACAGCTGCACGCTCAACACTTCTGCAGGTTGTAACCGCCTACATCCGACATCGGCCGTGAAAATTGGTAACGCCTCATTTATACCCTTGTCGGCTGAACGATTTGGTCAGTCGAACCACAAGTGAAGAGACTTTCGCATTCTTTGTCATCTTCTAATTTCGTTACTTGATGGCTTTTAGGAGGAAACTCGATAAGTTCTGCAGAGTCCGGTACACTAGTCTGATGATGCCTGGAAATGTCGCCGGCCCTTGTACGACTGCTCTTGTGCGTATTCGAGTGATGGTTGCTGGAGTTTGTCGCATGGCTATAGACATATTTCCTAGTGAAGGCGGCTGAAATGCCAGGGAAGATGCCAATGACCAAACAGACTGTTAGCTCGACGGCGGTGAGAATCATGATTTTTTCTATGCTGTGCTCCGCGTCTGTAGCGATGAGAACTGCGCGGGTAATAGTCACAGCAATTGAAATGAATGTGAGACTATAAACTCCGCAAACGGCGATGCGGAGCCGTATTTCGGACACTTTTAACAAGGCCGGAAATGGCAAGATGCAGACTGGGAGGTGTGTCAATGTGTTAATCATCACTTTGGCAAATGCCTGAACTCTCCATGGGTATGAAACCAAAATGAAAGAGACGTACGAAAAATATCTGTAAGAAAGTGAATGGCGAGATGCGTCCACTATAGCACAGTTAATGAATCCGTGATATTCTTCCAGGGGCTTTTTGAGCTTACAAAGTCCCATGCCTGTGAAATCGGTGGACAGTGAGGTTCACTTGGACCTGCCCAATGCTTTGTGATGGGCAGACACCCGAGGAAGTACGTTATGTAAATGAATGGCCAAGATATGATTAAGACCCAGAGGCAGCGAACACTCCAAACACGGATGTTTTCGAGTTTCTGTGTAAGTTGAATATGGAACAGGTTAATGGAGATCTTAACCGCCCACAGTGAACCGATGTAGAAGAAGGTCCCCGAAAAGAAAAGCTAGCCACACATCTAGTATTAGCTCGAACATGATCACCTCCAAGGGGTTCTAAGGAGAGTTCACCTTTCCAAGCTCTACTCCATCTGCAGGGTCGTCCGAGCCGAGGAGCTCGTACATCCGGATTTGCATTGAGCAATTGGCCAGATGAAAAATCTGCAAAGGCGGCATGTCTTTTTAGCGGTGGGTGGGGATGACTGGAAGAAGGTTTATTCTCCTTACCGTAGCCCAAACCAACGCATATTCCATCATCTTATGTCGTCGGCCCTTGATTACGCGAAGATAAAAGCGTAATGAGCATGCCAAGACAGCTATGATCATCATAACAAGTGTCGCTATCTGCGCGAGGTCCATGTTGTAAGTTATTTTGTGTGAATAAAAGATATTGAATAGGGGAAGCTGACCTGGTAGGCGTTGAACATTTTGGATGGATTCCCGGCACCTTCAGCGTTCTTGCCAGAAATTTGAGAATATTTATGCTCTTGATTGAGACCTAAGTTTTGAACCCGTCTCCAAATCTCTTCAACCAGAGATATAGATGGCGAATCGCGACCACGGTGTTTACGGGGGTGGAATCATTACTTAACCTCCTTTTGAATGGGATTGAATCCAATCACATGCATTCTAGGCGGTTCGTAGTTTTTTTTGGAACTAAAAATCGGGGCTTCCGAAGGACATTGCGATGGAAAATGCCGAAAGGGTCATGCCCCCTCATGGAGAAATGGTGCGACTTGTGCGTTGTGGTGGCTGCTTGCTACACGACCCTTGTGTTGTGGTGGCTGCTCCACGACCCTAGCCAACCCTCCAAGTATCTGGCTGACCTTTAGCGAGATAATGCGGGTGCAATATGGGCTGTCTGTTAGATACATTGCCCTTTCCCAGACAACCTCAGCCAGAAGGCCGGGTGTTGAATACGCCGGTCTACAGTCTGTTTATCGGGTTGTCGATAGCTTCGTCATGCTGTCCTTTCGAGGAGACAGGGAGCCACACTAGGCAGATATTCTCCCCGAATAAAGGGACAGACATGGAAGCCTCGCAATGAAAAAGACTTGTTGTTTTTTCAAGTATGGTGAAAGACAAGCATGACTTGTGGAAATGTAATATGTCATCAAAAGTGACAGGTCGGTTCGCAGAGCTTGCTGAGACTGCCTCCCGAATCATGCGCTCTCTAGGTTAGTGGCTTGCTAACTACGCCTGAGACATGATAAAATCACAATCACCACTTGACTCGAAATTCATGAAAGTCCATGTCCATCTTGCGTTAGCGCTGACGTTCGGCTAAGGTGCCTTGGGACGCCTTCTACTTTGCATCCCATACCCTTGCAGAGATGGAGGAACCTAGGCTGACTGGAGCCCCGGCTCACACTGCCGCTAAGCAGCCGGAACCACTCCCCCGCAACTTACCCAGGGCTTCGGAACAGGTCCCTAGTTCTAGGGCTGTGAGACGGTGCCTAGGGTCTACTCTACTACGTAGTACGTAGTACAACATTCGCTTAAGCGCGGGAATTCACTAGCGTCAACACTAATTAGGGTGCTTCAGGGGAACCAAAAGCTTACCCCCGCGAGTAAACCCCCGTTCCATTCTTGAAGCTGACCCGTCCGATTGTCGATCCGCGCTTCCCTTCTGAGCGTCGATCAGCTGTCAGGTCCGAAGGCAAGACTCACGTGGAGTTCCCGGGGCTGATTCCAAACCCTTGAGCAAGATGTGAGATGGACCAGCCTCGAAGAGATCAGAATTGGGCCAGAACAGAAGAATGAACTAGCGCCCAATGCCGTGGCGACAATACGACTGATTCAGCACGAAAGAGCAACCTCAGCCAGAGAGTCTAATTGATTTGTCAGTTGCAACACCATTTTGAACGTACATGGAGTACGCCACAGAATTCTTCACTGTTACCCTGAAAACCTGCTTGAGGGGACGCCTCGAACTGAGATGACTCGTTAGCGGTGAGGCAACATCCCACCATCCGCTATAAAGCGTAGTTGCAGTGATGATTTTTAGTTAGTGGTGGTAGTCTATGGAATTGGTGGCCAAGGGTCGGATGGATCGAGCCGGTAGCGCAGCCCTACGACAGGAAGGTTTACCCTAGAGTCAGACAGGCTGAAGTCAAATATGAAGGGACTACGGAGCACGCTCTAGCTCGGAAGTCCAAGCTAAGCCCCAAAAGAAGCTCAACGAGGTGGTCGGTATTGCTGTCACTTGCCTTAGGTTGAGGGTCAGCACCTAATCTCTCGCGTTCCCCCTCATCCCCATCCTCATCATCTTCAGTCACCTCATTATCATCCTTTTCCTCATCCGCCTCTTCTCCATCATCCACGTCATTTCCTCTATTCGATGATCCATCCTGGTGATAGGAAGCAGGCATAGCTCAGGAGTGGTGGTTCCGTATCGACTGAATGAACCCATATACACTCTTCTTCAAACGGATGTTACGGAGCTTATCCTGAGTGCCCAAGTCTAGTCGATATGCCCGCAGTACAAGCACCAGCACCCGCTTCCATAACCTTCAGTGACCTTTCTTAGTAGAGGCTAGCTGGACAAGCCTAAACGGCTTCGTATACGCAGATCGAGGTTGGGTGCTCCAAGCTAGCGGCGCAAGTTGCGGGCCTGTCTTTTCTGTTGTCGCCTCACACCGGTCCATAAGGGCATCCACTTGGCTTACTATGCGAGCAATCCTTTCCTCATCGTCCGGTGGGCTCACCAGGTCCTCTTCAAGCCCAGCTTGTCCCAGGCCACAGACCACATGACCTATGCTGCTGCCGATGGGGTTGTAGTGAGGCATCCGAGCGATGGCGATTAATGCGTGGCGGCTTTTATTTCTGTATGCCTTATCCCAGCCTGTTCTCTTGATCCAATAGCTTTGCTCCGTATACGTGAAGTATGCGGGATTCGACGCGATCTGCAGTGCTAATACCTCTTGCTGCTCACTCCCTGCCCTGCCGCAGCATGAGCATGGCGGACCTCCTCGCGCTTATCTATATACCATATGTGGACGTTGGTGCGTTCACCTGTTAGGGGTCGGGCTATGCTCCTATATGCTCCTATCTAACTTGATGATCCTGTACTTCCGCTTTGACCCTGTTACCTATGTCTGTAGAGACACGTACTAGAAAAGCTGGTCAGGATTACTGCATCGTACTGTACTGGTATTGCTTGGACAATCTGTAGCTAAAGGGTCTGAGAAAAGGCGCCTCATGGACGGAAAATGGATTGTTCTAAATTTGCATTGGAAATAAGCAAAGTCATCATATACCTGGAACTTAGGGTTCTCGAGATGTGTATCTTTAGTAAGTGCTCAGCCTCAGTAATCAACTGCGAATAGTAGCTCGGCCTAAAAGGCGAAGGTTGCAGCTGCAGATCCAGGCGGGTGGGGAGACTAAGAACTTCGAAGGTAACAGTTAAAATGCAGGAAATCTGCGATGAAATTGAAAACAGTCTAGAAACTAAGGTCCGGCCGTATATAGTCTCTGGGAGGTCTCGTTCCTCCAGCTGTTGAAGCTGGTGATGTTTCTTAATAAGTCTGACTCTAGAAAAATCCCAGAAAATATCCCCTCTCTAGGGTGTTGGATCCTATTTTCCTAGCCTCCCTAATCCGCAGTCTATCTCGGCTGGCATCACTACTCCTACTCCTGCTCCTACTCCTTCTACTAGTGAAACACCAACCCCTGCCAAGCCTCGTATGATCGGTAGTGTATCGGTGAAATGCAAGCACTATCACACTTAAGCAGCAGCGCCTTCAAGAAAGCTTCTGGCACCGTCTCTTGTGAGTTGATAGACCTTTAGACATAATGACACTTTATTGAGCCGATTCTGTCATTCCAGCCGCTGGTTCTCAAATCCGAATTCCAGCCCGCCAGTGCGTAGGCAGATTCCCGTGTACAATCACCGGCACTGTTAGGGTAAAAGTGCTTGTTAGCCATATGCAAAGTAGAGTTTCAGGCAGAGGGAAAAAGGGTGAGTATACTCAAAAAGCCAACAGGCAACATTTGAAGCAATAAAGTATGAAGATATTTTATCTACATAGTCCTGGTGCCAGATTTTTCTGGAGAGATCCTTGTGGGTCACTAGTGTAAATGTCAATTACTTGTACTTGCTTGGTGCTTAGTGAAGTGATCGTACTGCATTTCTGGTTTCGCACATCGACGTCGTGCAGCCTGAAACCATGAGCATCCCAATAACTGCTGTAATTTATATCAGACCAGACTAGCTTGTTAGCATTATTACTATTTGAGAATGTTAGGTGATAACATACATTGGGCTGGACCATAGTATTGGTCGTCTGTCCGGCGTGGTTCGATGGCTTGTGGAGCAGCGGAAATACCGGAGATCGCAAGTCCAAGCAAGGCTAGATGAAGCTTCATCATTGTGAACAGGGCACTGAAATTACAATATCAAAATTTGTCTCGAGAGCTGAAGCCTGATTTTAGACTGTAAAGCTGTTCGTATTTTGAGGAGAATGTTCCTCGTGGTTATATAGTTATGTAAACCAAGTACGGGTAACCCATAACTTAGTCTCCCCTCTTCCGTCTCCTTCATGTTCTGTCCATTTTCTTGGACTAGTGCTTACATAGAGAAGGAATTTTTCGTATATCATAAGCGAGTCAGATCGTTCAATACCCAGTCTCCCCCCTGCTAGGCCTAGCCTAGCCACTTGTTTGCCTCTGCCTTTAGGAATCATTCTCTAAACAAGCCTGGCTATGCTTACACGGAAGTCTTTATTCGGCTAGTTCAGGCTGAGCATTTGACGGCGATGCTTATTAATGGGATCGGCTCATGTCAATGATGGCCCTCCCCTGCCAGTGGGCGAGAGAAATGCGGCTTAAGTTTTGAAGTTAGTGTCCATTGATGTCCTACCCCGCTCTTACTAAGCTCGTATTTAGTGAATGTCGTATTTCTTCTTTCGTAATGTGAACCCTACCTCTGTCAACCCCCCTGCTAGCGCTGTGATAGGAGACTACAAACAGTCCTGAAGTAAGCGGCCTCCAAACAGTTCTGAAGTAAGCGGCCTGCATGTACTATTCTAAAGTTAAGCATTGGCTCTAAGTGCCAGGGTTATGTCGTGTGTTTTTCTTTTCTAAATTCCATGATTTGTCAATAGGGCTGAGCAACTGGAAGCCCGTTAATCTGGAATGAACTGGGCGCTTATAGCGGGTCCACAGCCATACATATACATAACGAGGTCGTCCATTTCTTAAGGGCCTGGAGTGTTGAAAGGCAGCATTTTCTTGGTATAGGCCACTTTGACTCTACAATGAAATACTTATTTTCTATTTCCCTACTGAGTCTCCTTGCCACAGCAGCACTTGCTATTCCAGTGGAATTCCTGGAGCAATCTGCCAATAGTTCGGATTCCCATTCTATTGATGAAAGTAAGTCCGGAAGGCATGAAAGATCAATCATTGTCTCTTTCCAAGTAGGAGTTAGACTAACTGAAAGCCGGATTCTACAGACAATGGAGAACTTCACGCCCGTGCCAGGGGCTGGGTTGTCGAAACCTGGCAAATCGACCCGCATCACCCAGAAGTTCACATGGTTGAGCTTACTCGCCTAAATGCACTTAGCCCCAGCCCCAACTGCGTCGCACTTTTCTACGTCATGTACATGACAACTCGCACAGAAACACAAAACCCGTTCTCTAATCACTGGTGCGAGGGTCAGAATTGGTCGCCAGAATCATACCCTTTGAGTGCGAATGGGGGGATTGCAAGTGTCTCCAATTTCCCGGGTCACGAAGAATTTTTTTTCGTGGACAAAAATCAGTTGAGAATACGCAGCCTACGTCGAGATGGCCCAGGCAAGAAGTGGGGATTGGGCCTTGACAAGCAGCCGACACCGATTCCACCTGACGCTGGCATCGCAGCGGTTTCCTTTTCTAGCACCATAGAGCTCTTCTACCCGGGAACAGGGGATCGTAAGGGATATGTTATGCACACATATTCTTCCAACGCCGGTAGTACGTGGAATCCAAATCAGGTAATTTCGGGGCCAAATTGGGGAGGAGTCTCAACAAAGAGCTTGGATCCCATCGCAGCCTTGAGGTAAGTTAGAAATACCCCTCGTCCGCAATTTATGTTTCTAGATCCTCTTTATAGGGTGCCTACCAGTGTTGCCAAAATAGAACAGCCACTAACTCAATATTATCTAACAGTCGAAACGGTGAGCACCAGCAAATATTCTGGATTACAGCCTTGGGGCTTCTAGAAAGTCGCTATTGGACTCCTTCATCCGGCTGGACTCGGTCAGACATTGACAAGGCCGCAAAGGCTAATGCAGCCTCCTCGATTGTTACCCTCACGCGCTCATCAGCCACGAAAGAAGGTAGCAACATGAACTTCTTCTACGTAGGCCAAGATAACAAGATCTGGCAGGGATATTGGAAAGCTGATTCACCTACTTGGAAATTCAGTAAGATATCAGAAGATGAGGCCTTCCCGGGAGCTATCGCAGCTGTATCTATGCACAGCCAGCATCAGGAGGTGTTCTGGACGAACAGAGATGGCATACTTAAGCATGCCTATTGGACCAAGGATCAAGGAAAATGGATAACTGAGACGCTTCCTGGCTTAGGCGATAGACGATGTCTGCCTGGGAGAGGTC
Source organism: Dactylonectria alcacerensis (assembly GCA_029931735.1). Taxonomy (NCBI): domain Eukaryota; kingdom Fungi; phylum Ascomycota; class Sordariomycetes; order Hypocreales; family Nectriaceae; genus Dactylonectria; species Dactylonectria alcacerensis. Next base: position 2,726,391 of record JAPMUZ010000011.1, on the reverse strand, counting down.
TTACCGTTGTAGCTAGGAAAGGTAAAGAGACGATGGAAGGATGGTGCAGACTAAGGGGTGACCCTTCAAAGCTCATTCATTTCTATTATTATGCATTTTAGAAGGATGAATTAAGTTATTCAGAAAATTAAGGAGCGCTCAGTTGGGTGAGGTAAAAAGATACGTCTTTAACTTTTGGATGTTACCTGTTTCTTGGCTGTATATTATCTTGCCAGTCGAGAGCTTTAAATATATCTTGCTTAATTCAAAAAAGAAAGACGCCCTATTTCTCTTGAAAGACGTCTTTAAAACACAACAACACGGTGAGTACAGTATATCTAACTTACGTTCTTCGGCGACGATATTCCGCGGCCGTAGACTATATTTTCGATATTTTCGCGCACAGGGAGCAGAGGGGTCATCTTTGCAGATTTGATAGCAGGTCCAGCAAATGATAAGGCCATCTATAACCATCGGTGCTGGACCCTTCAAGAACTTATCATTAAAACTAAAGGCGCATCTGACAAGCTTACTATAGTAGGGATCAATTGAGAAGAACTTTTTAGTCACCTTCAGTCTTTTTGATCTTGCTGATAGAACACTTAGAGAGAGGCAGCTTGCAGACATACAAAAGATACTTGGCAGCGACACCTTCCGTCATACTGTTGTTCTTCATGGCGTTGACGGAATCGACAAGACGCAACTGACGGAATATTTTGGTTCAAGTCCAAAAGCTAGGAAGTGTGGGCGATTCTGTCAATGCACCGAGTCAAGAAGGTGTACTCAATAGCGATGTTAGTCTAGGTTTGACTTTACAACACTAAACTCAATAGATTTTGACGATATAGAACTTGCTAAGGAGTTGGATGGACTCTTTGTAGGAGACAGATCCGGGTTCCTATGTCGGAAGAGGAGCCACTATGGAAGCTCTTTCCAGAACTCTGATTCGAGAAGCCACATACTAGCTCTGGGGTATTAGAACGATGAATTTAATGGTCTCGAGTGTCTACTTAAGCTTGCTGGCCTTGCGTCAAGAAAGCAATAAGCCATGGCAATATACATTATTGACTATAGCGGTAAGGGTACCGCGTAAGCGACAGTGACAGCGGGGCGAGCGGCTAAACATGGTTCTATTACACTAAATAAGGGGAAGCATGGGAATAAGAGCTGAGATACATGTCTGTTGAACGAAGTAGATGCACGAGTTCAAGGCCGGGCAGACCGATGACGGGTTACACGGTTGACAGTGCATAAGCCCACATAGAACCCGCAAGAATTGCAGAAGCTCTAATAAATCGACGATTGCTGAAGAGTACATTGTGTCGTACGCTGCCTTGGAAATGAGCTGGCAGGACCTGGGCTCACCTCTGCAAGCATCGACGGCCTACATCGGACGCCCTGACGATGCCTACGACATGAACAGACCCGGATCCCGTCTAGAGTAAGGGATCATGCCGCTTTCTCCCTTCTCGCCAAATTCGGAGGAACGCAACACACCCTTAATATCCAGACCTTACTAGGCAGACTAAATTATACAGTCCCACTAAGTTGCCCTTCACTCTAGCTCATGTCCTCCGTTTAGGCGCCTACCTCGAGAAAATAGGCTCTAAGGGTCTCATGACGTGCAGGTTATGAAAGTAACAATCCCTGACACAAAAATTGGAAATCTAAAAAGGGCAGGTTACGCGAGTCTTAGAGCCTCGCTGGCAAGACCCATTACGAGTTTCAAACTGATCCTCTACGAGTAATATGACTAGCGCTCCCCTGTACGGTCACCTTTCAAACTATTCTTGTCACGCTTCTTTTTTCTTCATCGCTAGGCTCTTGTATAGCGCAGCAAAAGCTGAGACTTCGGGTCCCTTTTCCAGAAGTTCTCGCGGAGATCCAAACTCTTGCAGTTCACCTGCGTCAAGGAGGGCCACCATCTCGAAATCCTTAAGAGCCGACTCAAGCTTGTGGACAACGGCAATGACTGTGCAATTCGAGAATCGCTCACGAACGACACGCTGGACGAGCTCATCGGTGTGCGAGTCCACGCTGGCCACGTTGTTAGTATCTGGTGTGCAAATAGGGATTTGATAGAGGGTATAGCAACGTACCTACTTGTGGCTTCATCGAGAACTACGACGGGTGAAGCACGCAGCATAGCGCGCGCGAGGCAAAATAGCTGCTTCTGACCATGCGAAAAGTGCAGCTCCTCGATGAACACATCAAGTCCGCCCTTTTTCTGCTACAGCTCAACAACCATCAGTGCATCTTCAATTGCAGCATCCACGAGTCCCTCAGAAGGGTCGGCATTAAATCGCACACTGCTTCCGTCGATGAGTAAAGCATATTGCGGCACGCCCACTAACCGGGTGCGAATCTCCTCACGGGGCAGCGTTGCAATGTCGAGCCCGTCTACAGTTATGCGACCACTGTGGAGATCAACCATGCGGAAGAGGCATGAGACTAAAGAGCTTTTACCACTGTGAGCGCATATAGGTTAGCTTAAGAAATGGAAGTACAATAATACAGTGCAACGGTGTTACCTTCCAGTTCGACCGCAGATGCCAAGCTTCTGCCCGGCCTCGATCGACAGAGATATGTTTTTCAAGACACGTTCGTTTTGCCTGCAATTAGATCGCTTAGCAACTGCAGGACGGGAAAAAAATATCGACGCACCTGTATCCAGCTGAGACATTGTCGAACATGATGGTTCCCTTAGACGGCCACACGGACGGCGGTTGTTCCTTTTCCTGCGGCTCGTGCTCCAACGCGGTATGGGACGTGAAGGATTTGATCCTGGAGATTGCGCAGATGTGGGTCTCCAGGTTTATCCAGAACGTCACCAACAGCTTCAGGTTCTGGCTAAACTGGATGACACTGACGAGGGCCACACCGATCAAGCCAGCGGGCAATATGCCTCTTAGCTGGGTAATGAGGCCGATGAGCAATACGGCGATGCCCGTGACAAACATGTCGAGGACAAAGGCCAGCCACCGCTGAATCGCGTAGAGGAGGTAGAAGGGCCTCTGCGACCGGTCCAGCAGCTCGTGATGCTTCTTCTCCAGCGCGTCACGCCAACCAAACGCGCGCAGCGGCGCCAGCCCAGTGACAGACTCGATGAAGAGCGCGTAGAGGGGGCTCTTTGCCTCGAGATCCATGAACCGGATCTGGCGAGAAGTCCGCAAGTACGTGTGCTGGATCACCCACAGCGCCGCGAATAGAAAGGGAAATGCGACGGCCGTGGAATACGAACCGGTGGCGATTAGGGCCATCTGCGCGATATATAGCACGAAAGTGGCAAAGGTGTTGAGCGCGGAGATGGGCAAGTCCATGTCGATGAGCTGAAGATCCTGGCTGAAGCGGTTGATGGTGATGCCAGCGTCGGTGGCGGCAAAGAAGGACATGGGCGCGTCAAGCACCGTCATGAGTAAGCTCGATGGAAGTTGTTGCCCGATAGCGGTATCATAGTGACGATCATCCGCCAGGTGCTCGCGACCAGGAAGAGGATGGCCAGCACACCCAGCATCGCGTAGATGCCTAGATAGTAGCCGAGCCTTGCAGATGGGTCTTTGGCGTTGGCAGCCGCCCACCAGTTAAGCCAAATGGTGGGGAAGGACTGACAGAAGATGAAGGCGTAGATGGTGAAGACGAAGATGAAAGTTGGGACCTAGCCGATGGCGCGGATGTAGTACGTGTAAATTGCCACGTCCCCGGTGCGACGACCGGCTCTGCCTTCGAAGTCTTCGAGAAGGGCTACTTCCGAGTTCACCAAGGCATCAGCAGTGGACTCAGTAGGAGCAGCGGGAGTTTGTGCGTATGTCCAGTCTGCTGAGGAGACTAGGGGTCGAGACACGTAGCCGCCAGAGCCGGTCAGCTTATCGAAACTTCCCTCCTCGCAACCTCTGCCGGTACCATCCAGCCTGATGATGTGGTCTGCGTAAGGGAGTCGTTTGGCTGTCTTAGGGTCAGTCTAGCTCCAGTGGAGGCACTGAGGGTGTGCGCTTACCGCGAGAAGAGGCGATGATGAGGTCGCCTTGAATTGCCGCAGGATGCCATGGGTACCGAGGAGGTTATGGAAGACGGCATTGTCAGTGTGCGCATCTAACCCGCTGAAGATGTCATCCAAGATGATGGTATCTTTTTGCGCATACACGGCTCTTGCTAAACTCTGCACAGCTTGATGTTAGCGAATTTTCGTACCCACAGGGGAACTTCCAAATACGCACGACTCGTTGGCTCTGGCCTCCGCTGAGAACAATGCCCTTGCTTCCTATCGTGGTGAGATCTCCTTTGGGGAGTTGAGCGAGACCTTGCTTAAAGGCGTAAGCCTCCAGCACTTGCTGGTACCAGCGCTCGTCTACGGGTGAGAAAGCGATGATGCTTTCTCGCACGGTGCCGTTCATGTGCCACGGTGTTTGGTCGCAGTATGCAATCTCAGAGCTCGATATTTGGATAGACCCGGCCATGATGCCCACCTCTCCAAGGAATGCCTTGAGTAGAGTCGACTTGCCACTGACTACCGGCCCCACGAGCATGGTGAACTTGCCCAGGGGGACTGTGGCATTGATATCGCTCAAGATAGGCTCCTTGGTGGTGCCGCATCCAAATGCACCGGCCTTGACAACTACAGCATTGCCATTTAGCAACCTTTTAGGGGCCGGGTTTTGCAGCAGCTTGGGCTCTTCCTCGGGCAAGGAATCCTTCTCAATGGCGCTGCCTGAGGACCTAGAGGTCCAGGACTCGTCGCATTTGTTGCCATCTTGGATTACTCTGTCATCGACACGGACGTCTGAGTCGAGGAAAGATTGGATCCGCTCAAAGCATCCGATCGACCCCATCAGAGAAGACAGCGACGTGACAAACGAGGCCGGAGGATCCTGCAGTAGTGCAAACGGAGACAGCGATGCAAACACGCGGTTTGTGTTTAGGTTACCGCCTCCCTTTTGTGCCTGGGCGAGCAAACTGTACGCCGTGAAAGTCAAGATGGGGGGCGAAGATGGGAGCGAGGTACGCTGTAGGATTATAGTTAGCAAGGCTTCTTCGAGCTGTACAAGTATCAAGCCATTGCTAAGTATTTACCCAAAAGCATATTCCAAATCAACAACCGGCGGAATTTGCCTGAAATGTGCAGATCCTCGGTCCGCATGGCCTGAATACGAGTCCCGAGTACGTCGGTTAGGCCACACATTTTGACGCCCTTCATTGCCTTCAGAATCTGCGATGTCACGGCGATTCTCCTTTCGATGGCCTCGAGCCACATGGCTTGGCGAGCCATTACGAAGCTGACGGCAATGACAGATCCGATAATGGAGCCTGAATTAGTACCGGATTAGCACGTTGATCTTCTGTTTCCTCCTTTCAATCCCAGCTTGCACTCACTAATTGCCGCTCCTACAGAAATCAGGCACGCAACCTTTTTTAATAAGTAACTACCCTATACTTAAAAGGCCATTACTATCCATAATCAAATCTTTCTAAATAAAGTAATTAGATGTTCAGATTAACTTTTAAATGCCCATGATTGTGAGAGGTGTATGAAACCCTGCAAAACTCCATTGGGCTACTTGTAGTAAAATTAGCAATTGATTGTAATGAGAATAAGGGCTGGAGTGAGGGATGGTAGGAAGGGGATGGTTGTAGAGAAGCGGTTAGATCTAACCATGCAGCATCAATAGACAGAAATTTCTCAATATGACGCCGAGACAAGTCCGGTGGCTAACAATTGTCAACCAATGGCTTCCCAGCCCGGAACATGTAGCCAGAAAGGACAACTCGGCAGGCTGTCCTCAACTCCCCTTGAATGAACTCCTTTCCGGACTTGGATCACTTGGATCACTGCTTTGTCGAGGTATAATATCCCCGGATAAGATACTTCGTGCGAATTACATCGAGGCAGTCGGGTTGCGATGGATATTGGTCTCGGAATGGCCAGTGGTAAGTAAGAGTACCGTGGTCGTAGATAGTTAGGGCGTACTTGAGAAATAAGAGCCGGCCAACCTAAAAGACAGACTCTACTAATACACACCCAACTCTCAATTCATACGCCACTCCCCACATTCAGCTCATACTATCTACAATGCCTCCCGATGTCGCTAACCTTGCAATTCGCTAATAATGATATCTCATATATAGTATTTTCGCAACTATTAATAGCAATAAATCAAGTAATTTTAAGAAGATAATTAATTACTAGCTAGCTATAGGTACTTTAGTAGTCCTTATAAGGCCAAGTTCTAGATAGTAGGACTTTATATGACTCAAAAGTCATAGATCTCTAACCTCTACACTTTATTTAAAGAGTCTAACTATAAAAAGTATTAGTATCCTATTCAAAGGAGAATAGCAAAAGAACAAGAGGTAGATGGAGTACAATAGCTTCACCCAGCATCATTATATGGCCTAACAATAAGCTATTGCCATGGCCTTTCCGATGCCGCCTCCTTCAAGGCTTCCTGAACCCGGTAAAGCGCTACCAGTTTAATCAGCGGATGAATATAGCGATTCCGATGACTGTGACCATTTCTCCACCGGAGTTTGCACACCACTCCGGTGGCTGTAGTTGGTCAAGGCCTCTGTATACGAGGGGGGAGATTCTGTGGGTCATACGGGTGGGCGTTAATGGACATGGATGAAGATCTATTGGCTTTGACCACAACCACGTCCTGACCACCTGTTGTGATCGCCGCAGACTTAACGTGTCCAGCTCACATCGGATTGGAGACTCCCATTGTCACGTTCCGCAATTCCCGACGCAGGACCCAAAGGCTCCCTCCATATGATCTGCTATCAGCATTTCGCCTTTTTCAATCTTGCATCCCCCTTCCTACTCGGCAATTAGAGGGTGTCCAGGACTACGCCGTTACTCATTCACCTTAACCACCGAAGCTATGACCCCAACGAAAGCGAAGGGGGCCAACAGATTTACGGGTACCTGCGAAAATGTTGGCTCCCAATTTGCAACTCTAGCTCAGTGACGTCATCCTAGAGACTAGTTTACGCCACTCGCAGGCTCAGCACTTAATCTCATCTCCAGACCTCTCTCTACAGGCCGTCCTATCACGAGGCATGAGACTATCTATCAATTTTTTTTTTTTTGGCATAGAAGGTCAACACAAGGTAATCTCTACTTCACTTGTCAGTAGGGATGCTGGTCTACGAGAAATTGGAACCCAGCTCTGTTAAGTGGAGAATGAACCCTACACACAGGGACATGATGGAAATATAACACCAATCTGTATCTTTCTAGCACCATCATCCTTACAAATATCCTTTCACATGTCAAGCTTTAGTGGGGTTTTATTACTGTTAGGGGGTGGGGTGAGGGTGTTTAGTGACAGAACGCTAGGTGCGTCGTCTCAACGGTCCCCAACAAATCGAAATCGAGATACTACTGATATAAACATTATTATTCTATGGATACTTTGGATTGGGTCTACAAAATCATGGCAATTCCGATCGGTACCATTTACGTAGTATTAAAAATCATTCCATGAACTCGCTGCAATTGCTCGCGTACGGGGTTTTCATCTTGAATACCCATAACCACCGATGGCGTCCCTCTGATAGTTACTAATACGAGCCCCTACGACTCCATCTCTGCTCCTGCGAGCGAGCCACCAATAAACCCCGACCTGACTTGTCGCAATTCAATTCATCTACTGCTCATGTTGGCTGTTTAGTTCACTCGCTGCCGCTTCGATAAACCCTTTTTTTTCTTTCAGCTAGGGAGCAGGAAGTGCGTTCAGATAGTTAGCGTTTCGTACCTTGAGAGTGAATAGAATTTTAGTTAGGGTCCGACTCGGCTGTAGCCGCTTTGCAATAACGAGATGACGAGACGTATATCACTAAACATAACCGGTTCGATGACCAAAGAAAACAATCAATGCTACAACACCACAGAACATCATTATCATTCCAGAGAATCCGGACACTACTCAGATTTCTTTAGAACGACAGGCTTGGTACCCAGACCGTTGTGGTTGCGGAAGAAGAGGATACCTTTGCCAGCTCCCTCAGCCTCAGCACTAGGCTCAACCCACTGACACATCCGGGCGCTGATCCACAAGGCACGAATGAAGCCCCAGGCGCCATCCTTAGTGTCGGCGCGATAGTGGTCGCCCATGACGGGTCGGATAGCTTCTGAGGCCTCGTCGGCGTTGTAGAAGGGAATGGTGCTAACATAATGGTGTAGGACGTGGGTCTCGATGATACCGTGGAGCAAGTGTCGGCCGATGAAGCCCATCTCACGATCGATCGTAGCAGCAGCACCACGAACAAAATTCCACTCGTCCGCAGTATAGTGAGGAAGCGTCGGATCAGTATGCTGGAGGAAAGTGATGGCAACTATTTTGATGAGTTATGAGTAGGGCACATTATGTAATTGTAAAACTTACCAAGCCAGTGGTTGACCCAGAGATAGGGAATGCCGTACCAGACAAGCATGTTGGTCCAACCGAAAGTGTTTCCAAAGTATACAAGAGCCGCAATAGCGATCCCGATGCCTATATCACTCAGTATGATAAGCTTGGCTTGCTTGGCCTCATACAGGGGGCTTCGGGGGTCGAAGTGGTTTACACCCCCCCCCAAGCCGTTCTTCTTCCCCTTGCCGCGACCTTCGCACTGGCATTCATGGTAGTTGTGACCAGTGACGTTAGTGAGGATGTAGCTGGGCCAACCGACGAGCTGCTTCATGACCAGCCTAAGCAGGGTGTAAGCGGGGGTCTCCTCTGTCAGTTCAGAGAGCTCGTAGGCTATGCGGCCAATGCGGGTGGCGTGCTGCTCGCGAGTGCGAGGAACAAAGACCATGTCACGCTCCATATTTCCAGTGGCCTTGTGGTGTTTGCCATGAGAGATCTGCCAACTGAAGTATGGGACGAGAAGAGCTGAGTGAAGGACCCAGCCGGTCGCGTCATTGACAAGGCGGGACTCAGAGAACGCTTGATGGCCACATTCGTGGGCAATGACCCAGAGACCAGTTCCAAAGAGACCCTGGAGCGTAGTGTATAGGCCCCAGAGCAGGGCTCGCACAGGCGTGGAGGGAATGTATTCAGGAGTCACGAAGTTGTAGAAGATGGTGAAGGTGGTGACAAGGCAAATCATGTCGCGGAGGATGTAGATGTAGCCTTTGAAGGCGGATCGCTCGAAGCAGTGCTTTGGGATGGCATCGCGGATGTCCTTAATGGTGAAATCGGGGGGCGTGAACTCGTTGCCATATGTATCAAGGAGACGGCCATGTGTAGGCTTGGCCTGGTTGGCATCCACCGAAGAGAGCGAAGAAATGGAGGTCGAGGAAGCTGAGGTTGGGGGGAAATCCGAGAGCGAGAGGGCGGCAGAGGACTCGGAGTCAGTGACGGTGTGCCGAAACGCTGGGTGCTGCCGGGGGACAGTCGAGGTCGAGACGGAAGTCATTATCGGGAAGATAGATTACTCTAGTCGGGATAAAGTCAATTGACTTAACGAATGGTCGACGAGGAGATTGGGTCAAGAGATGGAAAGTATCTGGTGGTGCTGCCGTGGCAGTGGGAGTTGTTATGTGCGATTTTCCTCAACTGGGGGCTTTGTTGGGGAACTGGACAAGTTTGAATTGCTGCTCAACGCTTCCACGCCTTCATGTGGTCATTGGGGTTCCGTTGAATTTACCTATCTGACGAAGGTTTTTGGGGTTAGAAACCTCGTCAAAAACCTCTCATTGGCCGACGTCCATATGATCCCCACTATTTTCCAAATCGGTCTCTTCCCAACCCCGGCCGGAAAGTACTTCTGACATCGTCCACCGTTAAGCCGCAGGTGAGGATCGTGGCGCTGAAACTGTGGCGATATTCCTGGCTGGCAGCTTCATTAGGGGGACCCGAGAGAATTATTTAGTTGCTGCTTGAGAAGGCAATACGCTTCAGGCAACTTCATATACTAGTAAAGACTAAAAAGAGTCTAGCCCACACACCTCTCTTGGAGTTTGGAACAGTAAGCTGCCGTCCATGGTTGGTCATGGCGGGACAACATTGTGCCGGCCAAATTGACCCGGGCTGCCTCCGCCAAGGAGGCCCAATGCTTCCTCGTCTTCTTCCACTTTGCAGGCGGCCTCAAGCCATACCCCCAATACCAATGCCTTCCTATGCCTGATGGCCCCGGTAAGATATATCTCACCGTGGCGGTCATTCTTGAACGACAATGCAACGATCAGAAGATCCTAAAGGTGACAGCCTTAGGAAGGGCTCAACTCCACGGTATGCTGTTGAGCAGAGAAAGTATCACACCCCTTGAGAATGCACCCTCTAATAGAAAGCTTGCAGTCACCTTCATCTCAGACGAAATGAAGAAAACGGCGGCTATTGGACCATTGCAGATGCCGGAGAACGGAACACGGACGATGACGAAAATGACAGAAGTCCCATTGAAGTTTCGAGAGGTCTCATACCCAAAACCATCAGCCACTCTTGAGTGTTGGACGTACAGCTAACTATTGAAGTAGCCTCAAGTCCTCCCGCTATCAGATTGAATTATATCGGTAATCGACGAGGAATTGTTCACATATCTGTATCCTGGCCCATTGGCCTTCCATGGTTTCAGTTCCAAGATGCATGCTTCAATGGTACGTCCTTGCTGTCAAGCAAGCTCATGCAACAGAATCTGCATCTGACATTGATCGAATATATCCAGACCTTATATCACGAATTCTGATCGCACGGCGACATTTCTCGAAAGCTACGTCAGCCCAGAACATAGTGCCTAGCGATGATCAAGACGACAAGAATCAGGACCTCCCCAGACATCATGCTACCAGCGTTTTTGCGCGACAAAACTTTTCAGATCTGGAGAGTCACAAGGGCGTCCAAGAGGCAGTATCAGAAATGAGCATCTACATGCCGGAGCGTTACGAGGGCGAAAACGCTGCCAGGCTGCGCGCTCTTGTCAGCACTGACCCTTACACGGTCAAGATGAAAGAGGTTGAAATTTTCGCCTACAAATTATCTAATGGTTTGATAGAGGGAGTGGCTAGTGACCAAGACCAGTATCTATACGAAAGCGTACTTGATGAAAAGTATTTCAGCATCATCGACATGTACCATGAGATCAACCTACCTCGGACAGCGTGGAGACGATTATTCAACCAAAGGCTTAGGGCTACAAGTCCAACAGGCAGCGCTCTGATGGAGAAGCTATTCGAGGCAGCCATCATGACCGTCCAGCACGACATCGTGGAGTTGCTATTGGAAGCAGGCGCGGATCCGAATCAACCTGTTCGGAATTACTTGACAGGCGTCTTACAATTGCCGATCCAATTTGCGGTGCAGGGCCGTGGGGATGACCTCAAACTATTACAGATGCTGATTGGCTTTGGCGCAAATCCCAATCTCATATCGAATGCAGACACGACCACAGCACTTCAACAGGCAGCTACTAATTGCTCGCTGAAGGCAATCGTCGCGCTCGTCGAAGCAGGAGCTGACATCGGAGTCCCAGCTGGCGTTGATGAAAGCGAAGATGAAAGCGCGAATGGCAGTCCTACGGTCCTGTTGAGGGTCATAGAAACAGCCGCATGGTCCCATAATCTTCGCTGTGGAGGTCAAGGAACAGCTACTTCTGAAGAAGATGGTGGTGGTACTCAAGAAGCGGCAGAGGAGGAGGAGGGAGAGGAAGCAGCAAGCAGTGACATGTCCAAGGAAGGTCGACAGGGGCTCGCAGCTCTGGAAATTCTCGCGTATCTCGTCCCCCTCTACAATCAAGCTACTGGCCATGAAGCTCTTCAGAGCGCCCTCTTGGCAGCGGCGGCGGCGGGTCAGACAGACATGTTCGATCTGCTACTTTCTGCTGGCGCTAGGATGGACGAAGTGTCCTGGCCAGGATATACGCCTCTCATCGCGGCGACACAACGGTGTTGCATGTGCAAAAGTGTCCGGACAGTATCTAAGCTTTTAGTCCTCGGAGCTGATTCAAACGGACTTGTCAATAATTCCAAGAAAATGGGCATCAGCGCGCTGCACATTGCCGCGCTCAGAGGCCACGACGGCGTTGTACGGCTTCTCGTTGACAGAGGTGCCAACATAAACGGTCATGCCCAGATAGCTAAGCATACGATCCATCTCTTCGGAGACTCTAAGAGGCCTGATGGTCACCTCCTTGAAGACATACGGCAGTGCAAGACTCCCATCGAGCTTGCACTTATCAGATACACAGCTCCATTCCACCGAACGAAGAAGACAGCTGCAGCCGCGTTGACCCTTGTCCGCGCCGGAGCGGAAATAGTAGGGGGAGAGTTTGCTCGAGCACCAGGTCTGGGCGACACAAGCCCATTGACCATGTCTTTACTGCAAGAGCTCATTGGCCGCGGCGCAGATGTGAATGAATTGGATCAGGCTGGACACAGCGCGCTATATCATGCTATTGTGGCTGATGCTGTGAGCTTAGTCTCATATCTAGTAGAGATGGGCGTTGTTCTTCATGGTGACGAGTTGCGCCATGCCGTCCGAGTGGGAAATCAGGACATCATTGAGATTATTCTTCAACACATGGGGGTATCTCGAATCAACGAAGATGAGGCTCAATTAGGTGAACAAGTCTCGTTGCTTGAGACGGCAGCACTGAGCAAGAATTGGAGCTTGATGGCCTGGCTTACGGAGACTCACAGCCTGCCGTATGACCCGGCGGCATTGTGTGCGGCCATCGGTCTTGGCCTTGGGACGAGGGATCAAGGGAGCCAGGAACAGGACTTGCAACACCTCGAGACTCTACTTCGGGCTCGGCCGCCAAACTATGAGGATCATAGTCCAATGGAAGCTACAGCATTGGCATTCGCCGCCTTCAACGCGCTGACAAGCACAAAACGATCCCACCCGTTGCTGCGACGACTCCTGGATATCCAAACATTTGCTACAGCAAACGCAATCTGCATTCTTCCTGAAAAAGAGACCAGCAGCTGGTATGGTGGCACCATCGCAACGGGTTTCACGGATGTTAATTCCGCCAATGTGTGGAATGAGCACTTCTGGAGTGACCCAGGCATGGCGCGATGTTCGCTCCTGGCGCCCTTTATTGCTCTCGGGAAGTGGGAAGTCGTGGAACGCTTTCTCCACAAGGGTCACAGGCCAGACCATATCTCGCTACTCATGGCCATTAGATACGCCTCTTTGGACCAGACATGTCGGCTCACTGAGCACATGAGTCTGGCCAGTCTAAGTGGTGCTTGGCGTTGTCGTTTTGATACACCTCTACAAGCGGCAACTCGACTGCGGCGCAAGGATGTCGTTCAGCATTTACTGCATCAGGGAGTACATGTCAATGCCGCTCCTGCAACCCGAAAGACCGAGCTCTTCGCACAAATAACCGAGTTTGTCCTTCCTCGTACGGCTTTTCAAGCTGCCGTGGAAAATGGTGACCTCGATATCATGGAGCTTCTGCTAGAAGCTGGCGCGGATGTTAATGCCCCGCCTGCCGACGATTCTGGCGCCACGGCATTGCAGATCGCCGCTGCCACGGGGCAGATCGGGATTGCTCGCAGATTGATTGCCTTGGGAGCAGACATTAATGCAGATGGTGCTCGCGCTCACGGCCGGACGGCGCTTGAGGCTGCTGCTGAGCATGGAAGACTCGACATGGTACATTTCCTGCTGGAGGTAGGGGCGAAGATACTTGAGCCAACGGGAACAGAAGTGAAATCAGCGGCTCATGGTCGTAGCGACGGTGGGACAGCTGTGGCCACTCCCCTTGTTGCGACACGACAGTTCCGGCGAGCAAAAAGCCTTGCTACAAGGAATGGCCACAGTGCAACCGCACGCCTGTTAAAGATGTTGAGGGCGAAGCAAGACACCGGGGACGATGTCACCGAAAATGGCTCCTCTGATGGAAATTACTCAGACGACAGTCTCGATACGTTCGCCACTAGCGACGAAGACGGTGGGATGAGTTCTAGTGATGAGTTTGAGGGCAGTGATTTTGATAGGAGTTCTGAAGGTGGTAGTGAGAATTGCAGTCGCGAGGAAGACGTCAGTGGCAGTGACAGCAGTCAGGGCGAATGAGATAATTCCAACGACTATGAGGTTATGCTGCCGCTAACAACTCCCTGGGCAACTTCATCGCCGCCTCCGTGTAATCCTCCATTGCCTGGCCTTTGACTCCAGAACCAAGTACTTTCATTGATGGGCAACTTGTGAATCTAGTTACTAGGGGGTCTCGTGACTTCGCGTAATCTCGACCCCCCGTTCGTCCCTCAAGGGGGGATCAAACAGGGCCTGTTCGATATGCATATGCGTGTCAGTAATAGTTGACCAGAAAGAGTATGTTAGGTATGTCAGGTTCTGCCGGATGTGACCGCCTTGTCCCAAGCCATGCGCGGAACTCAAAGGATCCATCCGCATCACAACGGCGCTCGAGACGACCGCATGCCCGAGTTGGCCAATGGTAAGTTTTCATTTTCTAGTACTGAGACCTACCGCGCATTCTGAGGCCTCTGAGCCCTGATTTTCAGTTGCGTCACTTGATCTCATGTAACCGAAACCCATGTATTTTGAGTTGCTGTTGCTTTCGGTCTCGTGAGTTTGATTCAATTAGTTAGGTGATTGTCAATCTTCAACCCTCATTCTCCGCCATGTCCGCTCACCTGCAAAGGAAACTCCGCAAAGCTAATCAGTTGGCCACACGAAGACTAGGTGCGCTCATAATATGAATACAAGAAATCCTTAGACAGATGTGGCCTGACACGGAAAACCGTTCTTCTACTCAACAAACAGTCCACGCTGCAGGCTAATCACAATGGCCATTGTAGCTGTTGCTGGAGGGACGAGAGGAGTAGGCAAGACAGTTGTTGAGAAGCTGCAGCGCCACGGTCCCAACCACAAAGTTTTCGTCATCGGCCGCAAAGTATGGAAAATTGGCTCGACCTTACGAGCTCGGAATGGACTAACTCTGATTCTTAGATTCCAACCGAGACAACTACCGGGTCTCTTGCGTTTCTTGAAGTGAACTACGCAGACGTTGAACCCCTCGCTACGATCCTACAAGATCACAAGATCGATACCGTGATCTCTACCATCAACCTCGAAACCGACGTTGGTAGCTAGGCACAGCTGAACCTCATTGCGGCGGCCGAAATGTCTCAAACCACCCGAAGGTTCATTCCAAGCGATTTTATGTCAGTTATTGAGAAGGAGTAAGCCATTGATACAAGCCATTCCACTGGTTCCTCGATATGGAAAAGGGAATCGCCGTGGTTCCGGGTACTAGTGATGAGAAATTCCCTATCACCTACAGCGGAGATCTCGCCCGCGTAATCCTTCGGTTTCTTGACACGGATGGCAAGTGGCCTAATCTTTGGTTCCTATCTCGTTCAGATATCTCTCTTGACGAGCTTATCGCGAGTGCTGAGAGCATTCGAGGTATGTATCAACGCTTTTTCTTGTTCTGGCTGGTTAAGATTATGTTCTGACATGGCCACATAGGCTCCAAGGTGTCGGGAAAGAGAGCCATGGCTGGCGGTGCTGGTCAAATCATCACCCCAGACACGGAGGAACAACACGTCAAGGAAATGGTGGATGTAGAGTATCCATGGACGAATGCGATGCGCTTGCGCGTTGACGCCGAGATCAAGGACCAGTCGACCGCTGAAAAACTCAAGGCCTGGTACCCTGGTTTTTGTAAGCGGCCAACCTTTCACGAGTCGTATCTCTCCCTCTTTAACAGACCAAACGTCACACTCGTTGATACAAACGGTGAAGGCGTCGATGCTTACACTCCAGATGGCCTGTTGGTTAATGGCCGCGAATACCAGTTCGATGTCCTCGTTCTTGCAACAGGCTACACTGTTGGACTTGTCG
Organism: Dactylonectria alcacerensis; assembly: GCA_029931735.1. Lineage (NCBI taxonomy): Eukaryota > Fungi > Ascomycota > Sordariomycetes > Hypocreales > Nectriaceae > Dactylonectria > Dactylonectria alcacerensis. Next base: position 2,710,618 of record JAPMUZ010000011.1, on the reverse strand, counting down.
AATCCTGCCCTTCATCAGCACTAAATGCACCTCTTGAGAGGCGTGACAACCGACCTTTAAAGAAAAAGTGGGATGGAGAAGACTATGGCACTCTTTACGGCGCCATGACGAATGGATTTCCAAACCTCTTCTTTGCATCTGGGAACGGGGGCTCGGTGTCCCAGAATGTGCACAGCTTTATAATCTCCTCTCACGACTGATATCGCACACGGTAAAGGAAACTCTCAAGCGGGCAGAAAATCCGGACAGAGCAATCGTCGAAGTCGAGAAGAGCGCCGAGGATGGCTGGTCAGCTAAGATTGCGGAGCGAGCGCGATGGTTTGCCGCTTTCCTCAACTGCACAGCTTATCTCTAGTTGTTACAACCTTCAGCTGGTAGGCGATACAAAGCTGTTCAGCAACCCCATGCTCTTGGTATTGTGACACATCCCATCTAGCCAATTGGTTGTCTATTCCTCTACAGCCGGGGTTTCTGGCTCATTGGAAACAGATCAGTATTTTCTCTCCATTTCTGGCATTTCCCAAACCTAATGCTTCCAGAGTTACCGTGTATCTACTACTCTTTTTCTAAGGTAAGGGCAAAAGAACTTGCGTGCTGCAACTTTCATGATCTTGTTACCCAGCCGTCTTCTCCTAGCTTTGTACTCCGCCGAGTCGTTGACATGCGGAAATGGCACGTTAGGGACTTCCTTTCCCAGAAAACGACAAAGAGGTTCCCATCCATCAGACAACTTGAATTCAAGGAGCTGCTCACTTGGGACAGCCCCTCGCACGTATTTGTTGTGTCTTGCATATGCCGGCTTCAAATACTTGAGAACATCGTTTGAAGAATCAGACCTGGGCCAGCCCTGCTGCATCCTGAAGCACACAGGCCCACTCGCGTATCCCGTAAAATTTGACAATTTGGTCACAAAGGCTCTGTATCTGGGGCTCTCTGAGGCTTGGACGACAGGGACGACGCTCTTGTACCACGTTTCGATGTCGCGCTCCACAAGAATAACCTTGGCGTCTGGATAGGCGGGGATCAGGGATTCGGCGTAGTGAGAGGCGATGTCTGACACAGCATCGTATTCACCAAAGAGCTCGTCCCACTCAGCTCGCGAAAAGGGCGTGCCTCGATATGTCGAGAGGTTAGGAAACGTAGCGTCGTTGGCCCGGTCAAAGGTAGGACACTGCCACTGAAGATTGTCGGACTCGCACGCTTCCCAGCCGTGGTGCACGCTGGAGTATCCCAAGATCCGGAGAGCCTTCATTAAGGACGCTGTTCCAGTTCGAGCTGCCCCCAAGCAAAGTAGCGGTGGTGTTGGACTCGACTTCGGCGGCTCTGTCAGCGTTGTCATCCCATTGTGAAGAATTGTCTTATTTGAGGTAGCAAACTCGCCACACTTTCGTCCTTGTCCATAGTCATTGGAGATGCCGAGTGTTGCGCCACTGTTTTCTTGGAGCTTAACATGAACCTAAAGAAGGTTGGAAATGACGAGTTTAAATGCTTTCAGCTCCGCTTATGCGGAATCTCCAAAACCGTGGTACAGTAAGCACTAAGCGAAAACTCCAGCCAACAAGCAGTGAGGGTGGATTGTACAGGATCGTACATCCTACTGTGACGGCATGAAGCCACCGGATTGGTGAGGCTGACATGGCCTTAATTAGCGAGCGACTTGTCGGATGTACCCCTGCTCCATTTTGTCACTAGTTAAGGCTTTTCTATCGGCGTTTCATAGTAACACAAGCTCACCCTGACACTAGTCATACTGTACTTTGTACTCGGAAGGACAGCCGACCTAGCGGGGCTGCTTTGTCACACCCCGGGTATTGTTTGCTTTCCTCAACCAACTTCAAGTACCTAAATATTGAACCACCCTAGGCCGTGCAATAAAGAGAGGACCAACACAGTAGCACTTAACTGAGAATCAATTAGCCTGTCCAGGGTAGGAAAGATTGTGTAGACTATGAGGCGAATTGGGGCGGAAAGGTCTGTATTTTCCGGGGTAACGGAACTGCTGCAGCTGGGCTAAACAAAAGTCAACTGGAAGTTGTCACTACCTTATCCCGGCTCCTGGGGCCGGCAAGTAATATATTCATCAAGATATAAGCTTCCTAGTTCTCATGAGGTGGAAATGCTTGATCTTGGGCAACTGTGGAAGCGTTGGGTTTAAGAAATGCTTAAAATACGAAGAAAACTGTGTTTTTTTGACTTCGTGATAGCAGCAACTCGCCCTTGATGGAGCGGACAGCCAACTTAGAAGAAGTCGGTTTTATATTTGCCTTGGGTGGCACGCCGCTCTTCTTTCCTATCGCAGCCGCAATGCGCGATATTCGTCTTTATAACCGAACCTTGATAGCATGTCAAGCTATCGTAACTGGCACGTGTGTTTTCATTGGCTGTGTTGTTTACGAGTTTTGTGGCTCTTATGTTGCATCACCTGCCCTTGGCTCCGCAGGCTCGACGATAAAGAAAGCCGGTTACGCAATTGCCCTTCTAGAGTTACTTGTGACCACGACTCTAGTGGTTCATGTGAGTTCATAAAACTATAGAGGGCCCTTTTGCGTCCGTGCTGATGTCTCCTGTTAGGTTATTAGCAAGCATGTCTTTGTCCGAATCTTACGAAACTCGAAACATCTCGTAGCTAATATGCTTACCCATTGGGCTAGTTGGCTTGGTTGCACATTTGGCGTATCGGGACTGGCTTATATCATTGCTAGTGCTGTTCCTAACTTTGGTGGACTTGTTGCTCTTGTGGTAACCCTTTTTGGAACTTTGATGGCATTCCAGCCGATGGGCTGTATGTGGCTGCATGACAACTGGGGTACTGGAAAGGGAGACAGGACACTCAAATGGGCTTTTGGAGTCTGTTGGGCTTCTTTTGTTGCTCTTGCGGGCATGTTTTTGATGGTTGCTGATTCATACGGTGCTATCAAGGGTCTCATTGAGTCAAGTAAAGTAGAGACCTCAGCTGGGCTTTGGTCGTGCGCGGATGGCTCGAACTAATCTTAATTTATAGTATATACTAGAGCTTAGAAGTTTACTCTATGTTACGGTTTGGTCCCCTTCAATAGCGTTGTAAGGCTCTATATCCAGTTGTGAGCATCGCAGTAATTGCTAAAGAGCGATCGTAGCCCAATATTTTGCCCCATGTGTTGCGAACTTCACGGCTGCATCAAATGTGCAGTCGCCCCCCACCCCTGAAGTGTGAGCAGAACCTAGTTCCTCGCGACCGCACCGTTGGGATAACCTATAAAACACTTTCATTTGCAATTTCATAGACCTCAGCTCACCAGCTGTCAACAATGCTTCTTTAGAACAATGAGCCTCACGCGCGTTACTTATCTATCAAGAGACATGGCGTCTTCGCTAACATAAAACTAGTACGTACTAGTTCGTCCCTTAGAAAACACAATCGTCATACGTAGGATATGATTAAATCAAACCAAATTAATCTGGCTGAACTGAAACAACTGATCAAGGGCATACACTGGTGGTTTGTTTGAGGATGACCTTTGAATTCTGCTTATCTGTGGCCTGATATCGGACTTTTCGTGGATCTCTTGTGATGAAGCTGTAATCTTGTGAATGTCTTCGACGCCGACATTTAATATCTGGTCAAGCAACACTAACAAGCCTTTCTACCTACCATTTTGGCTCCAATATTAGAGCCTATGTCCTCAGGTGACATTTTTAGGACGTAAATGATTCATAGATGCTTCACGATACGGGACTAACGGTAGCTTCCGATGATGTACAGCCATAACGTAACGTCGCTCATATCCCCTTCGTGGCACCTCATGACCCAACGCTATGAAGTTACGAGACGACTTCGTTTGGTTTGAAGGTATCGTACATGGTGAATCGTACCTTCTCAAACAAGTCCGCTTTATGGATTCGCGACAACATGGCATGCACCCCCCCACCTGCAATATCTCCCTTTCATTTTTCTCGCGGTCCACTCATTCCTTTCCTTGATATGAGATTCGGGAATCGAGTACTATGTGAACATCTTGGTACTCATCAAGCGACTCTTGCGCGACACGCGATTCAGTGACTAGCTGGCTAGCTGATCTGATGGCTGCCGTCACCTTGAGGACATCCTTGAGTTCCACGAAGCCTGACCTTTTCTCCCAGCCCAACTCAATAGGTAGGCGTTCGTTGACTTCGAAGTAGTCAGTTCACATCTTGTTATAGTTATTAGAAGCAATAATTTACCGAAAAAGTACTCAACGAAAGCTCTGTCGACCGTCATGTTCTCGATGTCACCAAATGCGATTATCGGCGCCCCGACCTCGCCCTCACTAAAGTTCTCTGTTGACGAAGTAAAGGTATACGTAGGATTGAAGGCCTTGGAGGTAACCTGGCGAGCAAGCTTACTAACAGCTAGCATTTTAGCGGTGAGCAATGGTTCAACCCAGTACTTGCGCGTTTCATCGAAGACGGTCTGGTTGAAGACATGGTTGTTTCCAAAGTAAGCGTCGACACGACTGGAAAATGGGTTAGAAGCTCCTTAAATGACGACGTGTGAGGCACATCAAAATGCGAGTATAGCATCGAAAGACCTACCTCAGGCTTGCATCATGCTCAAGAATGTTGTGTCGGTTTAGATGATCACTGTTTTCACTGTCAGCGTAATCTTTCTCGATGGGGCACTAGGGATAGCATCATACAGGGTGAAAGCGGTGGCTCCAGGCTCTGGATTGACGAAGATAGCTTGGTCGAACATGACGTCGGTGAGGGCTGAATCAAAATTCAGCGCACGGGCTAGAGCCTGTCTCAAAACCTCACGAGTGATGTCTCTCCCATTGTGCGGAAGATAGCCGTGGTTGGACAACGTGTTCAACATCGGGCATGGCCCCCTGACTGATTCGTGTAGACATTACGTCAATCATACGTCTACTTCAAGGAGAGAGCGTCCGTACCGTCATCCGGCGTAGGGGGGTGCCATCCCGGAATACCCGTTTCGCTGTCGACCAAGTGGCTCCAGCTAAGGATAAGTGTCGAAATAAGTAGAACAGATTTCATGATGGTATCTGATTGTAAGATTGCTGATGCGCGAAAGAGGATTCAAATCAATGTTGAGGAGGATCACATGTATCCAAAGATAAAATAATCAGGTTGTGTGTGACAATGAACAATGTCCGACGCATCAAATGGTTCCCGGAGGGGGGCGGCACAAAAGAATACGCAAATACGCGTAACCGGACAACTAGACTTACTAACATCCGAATACGTCTCCTGGAAATACGCGTATAGGTGTAGGTCCGTTTTGAGAGCCACCTTCCCAAACAACCCACAGTGCGATCATGACCCCCATGCTTTCCCTACGTCCATCTTAGCGGCCTGGACTCCAAGAGCTCGGTCAATGTCATGACCACAACTCGTTACGTACTATCCCAGATGTTAGTGACAGAATTGTGAACTTAGCACGTGATCCCTCGCAGCGAGCGGATTTAGGAAGGAGGTGTATAGCCCGTCAAGTTCTGGAGAAGATACCAAGCTAGGTGTGCATTATCCAATGCGCCTCTCGCAATCGCTTTTAAACTCGTTTCCGCGATAGCATTGGTCGCTCGTCACTTTGGTGAAGAGCTTACCACTAATACGGCGATCTTTGGCGGCGAACCTCACCAGGCCATGCCTATTTGCTCAAGTTTAGCAACAAGTTCAGCGATACTTCGTCGCACGGGTCTTCTGGAGCGACTCTGAGCAATTTTGGCTTTCCGCCGTGATCAACAAGTCTCCAAGGAATGTATATGGCATTGAAACCATAAGCTGCAGGACGAACACCCAGGATATGCCATGCACGTCCTTGCACAAGATGATAAATGTATCGATGTGGATTAAGCCCAATTCTGGATGCGCCGACTTGAAATTCCAGTGATCAGGCTTGCGTGCTTGCTCAGTGAATATGATAGAGTATCATAAAAAAGTTATAAGCCTGTACCATTTGAGAGCCTATTCTTCAGTGTAGTACTAATTTGAGATGTCTATTGTGTATTTCAGCCCGAACTCATCTTCAGGCTGTACTTCTCGTGTAAGCTGGAATCAAATGATAGGGATCGTGGGGCAAACAGAAAGTACGTCTCCAGGAGAGTACAGCCATCTTTGCCGTTATTCGGGGGATGAGAGTCTACCGGAGGATTGATCCGATGATGGAAATGGCTTATGATCCAGCGCGAAATCGGCTCCGAGCGGCATGGTTGTTCCTGGGTCGCTAGCGAATTAGTCTTTTCAAGGCTAACTATACCGGTAGTCTATTCAAGCCACACTATCAGGCGGTCGCCTCGAAGCAAATAGTAATACAAATTAAACCATGTCGAAAATTTGTCTTCTTAGAGTACACCCTATGATATTTAACACGAGCAATCCATAAGCCTTAAAGCCTGAAATACGTCATAGCCTATTTTTGCCCCCGATGCTTTTCATCTCGAGACGTACGATTGTACAGAAGACCATGTCCCACACTTCATTTCAATCCACTCTCACTGAGCACACGTCATAGAACGACTTCCCATGCAGTTGTGCATTCGGAATTGCTTCCCCTGGACACTGGCGGTGAGTTGAAATTGGTGTTTGTCCCAATGGTCGACTCACTACATTTGTCCGCAGTGTCATGGGTCCATACCTTTTGAGCAGATTTGCATCTTGTCAAGAGCCGTTCGCATATCTCCAAGCACTCAATTAGCTCTTTATAGGGGAGAGTGAGGGATTTTTTCTCAGGCATGAAAGGTATCATCTTTAGTCCGATGGGTTGCTCAATGTCCACCCACTTTGACTTTAGTGAACCCTCTGATACGTACAAGTAATTCTTCGCTTGCCAACTGCTGCAGCCTTTTCGAAAATACTATGGATACCATCTTGATGATACCAAAAGTCTTTCTCAGATAGGAATTCCATAGGACATTTCGGATGAGGACAAGAAATAGCCTTCAGGCCTCGCTGGCGGATGAGATGCGCTGAAAAGCATGGAGCAATGTGGCGCTTCCAAGCATCTTGGTCGGACCATTAGCGCATTCTCTCTTCCGCCACAAGATCTGTTCGCCCTAGATGAACAGGGCAGTATTCGGCATATGCAACTGCGCGGCGGTAAGTGACCGGGTAACAGCGGACGGGGATTGCCAGTTTCTTAGTATGGTCCTCGCAGTGAGCCATCTAGGAAGTTTCGCCTTTCAGCCAAGTGCTGCATAGGAAGCAAAACCTGGCGTATCCCACTTTCTTATTGTGGTATTTTTCTAAGCACCGATAGGCGTGCCACCACCGGTCCTTCTTGAGTACTCTGATATGTATCAGTAAACAGTAGTCATGGCGTTATAATAGACAGCTTTCTCACTTTAAAATACACAACAACCTTACTAATGCTCAAATCCTACTCCTAGTCCACCGTTGAGATCCCTAAAATCACCCCTCAGGACCTCGACGCCATCTCTCTTGACTTCTTCCACTAGGTCCTTGATCTTGGACGCAATCTTGACCGGCTGAAATCCAAAATATTCGTATGCCGTCTCCGATGGAAGGCTCTTTCCAAAGCGTCTCATTGACACCGACGCATCGGCATAGCGCTCCCATCCATTAGCAGCGTATACTTCAATAACCACAGTAGGCTGCCCAGAACGAGATTTCAGCACCGACTGCTTATAGTCTCGTGATTGCTGCTCAAAGAGCCTTGGGCAGGGGAAGGATATGACTCGCGACTCGATGCCATGCTCATTGAGAAGTACATCTCTGGCCTGCATCGTGAAGCCCATCTCAGAGCCGACTCCAATCAAGGTCACATCAAAGTCGTTGCCGTCAGCCTCGACAAAGACATACGCTCCCATTCTGACGCCTTCACGCAAGGAGTGTTGCGGGTACTGTGGCAAGCTTTGCCGGGAGAGAGAAATGATGGTGGGCGTCTCGGTGGCTTGAATGGCGGCAATGAATGCGCCCGCCACCTCTTCAGAATCGCAAGGACGGATGTAGAGGGTGTTTGGCATAGCACGGTAGAGCGCTGGCAGGGCGATCGGCTGGTGAGTCGGTCCATCCTCGCCAGTACCGATGCTATCGTGGGTGGCAATGTGGATCTGCTGGAGGCCTTGGAGCGCGGCCATACGAACGGCTGGAGCGGCATAGAGATAAAACATGAAGAAAGAACTCGTCATTGGAATGAATGTTCCTTTACTGAAAGCAGCAAGGCCGTTGGAAATGGCACACATGGCATGTTCGCGGATACCATAATGGATATATCGGCCGCTGTAGTTTCAGTTGAGACCACATGCGGTTCTGAGATCAGGCTACTTTCACATTAGTACTCTGTATTGGGTCAAAAAGGTCATGGCTTTTTCGCTCACAGATTGGAAGTCAATCTTGTTGTTGAAGGCCACATGGCACGATGGGGTGAGATCGGCGGTACCGACTAAGAAGCTCTTAACTCTCCCCCCAAGGAGGTTTGTCACGATACCCGCCGACTTTCGCGATGCAGTAGGCTCAGTTGGAAGCTGCTTCTTGCTGGGAATACACTTGGTTCAGTCCTCAGGCATCTTTCCAGCCACCCGGAGGCTAAATTCGGTCCCCAGGACGGGGTTTTCCTTGTTATATCTTTGCAAGGTCGCCAGCCATTCCGCCTCATAGGCCTCACCGCGATCGGAGACGTCCGCGAAGAAGTCGTAAACATCCTGAGAGATGTGGAAATGCTCATCAGGGTTCAGGCCGAATGATTGTTTGATGTTTGCCACATCTTCAACTCCGAGAGCGGCTCCGTGCGTCTTCGCATCCCCAGCCTTGGTCGATCCAAAGCCGATTGTTGTGCGAATGTTAATGAAGGTAGGCTTTTCGCTTGTTCGGGCGGTCATGAGGGCGTCTGTGATAGCTGAGATGTATATGTTAGAAGACACAATGCAAACCCAGAAGACTACAGGGCAGGGGTTTTTAGGTGATTGAGGCCTACCAACAATGTTTGAGTCTCCATCAAGCACATCCAACACATTCCACCCAGTAGCCCGCATCTTTGCGTTGATATCTTCTGTGTTGGCAACATCAGCCGTGCCATCACAAGTGATTGAGTTATTATCGTAAATGATGCAGAGGTTGTTCAGCTTCCAGTGGCCAGCAAGGGAAACTGCTTCAAGCCCAACGCCTTCTTGGAGGCAGGCATCGCCGATCATGCACCATGTCATGTTATTCACTAACTCATATCCAGGTTTGTTATAGGTCGCAGCTAGATTTTTAGTTGCCATGGCAAGGCCGACAGCGTTAGCAACGCCTTAACCGAGGGGACCAGTCGTGACCTCGACGCCCTCGTTTTCGATTTCTGGGTGACCAGGACAAAGGGAATCAGTTTTTGTTGAGTAGTAGGATTTCAGCTGCTCGAGAGACATGCTCTTGGCACCAACGAGATGCATGAAGAGATACTGCCATAAGCAGCCATGTCCTATCATGATTCATTTTGGTCAGCTGAGAATCATCTGATGGCCATCGAAACTAATGTAGAGTACATACCATTTGATAGAGCGAAGCGGTCACGGTTGAAATAATCGCAGTTGTTCGGCGAGTAATTCATTACGTACTTGTATAGGGCAATGCCAATGGTTGCCATACCCATGGCAGATCTGATACGTGGCGAGCTCAAGTCAGTGTCCTGAGCAGAATAAATTCATAGAAGGTGCGCTTACCCCGGATGGCCACCATTGAACTGCTGGCAAATGTCTGCGGTGAAGGTGCGAAAAACCTTCAACACTCTGTCGTGCTTTTCCGAGCTGTCGAATGTAAGGGTGACAACTACAGGAGTGCCACTGCCATTGATGGAGAGAAGCTTAGAGGGCATCTTCTCGGCAGCCGCCTCGTAGCTTTCCAGCGTGGGAGCCATTGTATTATGATCAGTGCGACTTGTTACGTTAACAATAGTTATAATGAGAAACGGCTTTGGTGACAACAGGTTGTGGCTCGCATTGGCGGCTGGGTATCAAGAGCGAGCTGGTATACTTATACTTCGACATTCCCTGAAGTTCATTATGTCTAAGATGGAATACAGGCGTTTGGCTCTGATGATAATCGCAGCTGATCGAGTTCGAGACGAGTCGTGCGTGGCTTAGCTCAATCCCCAGTTCCCCGCGGGGCTCCAGAACCATGGTAGTCAACGGAGGGGCGCCAAGTTAGTACTCGGCGCTTCCGTGTGGTTGTGTGGAGTGAGGTGGGTGAAATACCTCGCTTCGAGGCCATCATGGCCTCGTCTCGAGGTCACTTATCTACTGGGGGGCCAAATGAGTGCCCGCACTGCACAAGCCAGGCATGTTCGACTGCCGTATCTGTTATATCAGAAATCGCTGATGTCTCGTAATGTCTCACCCAGTCGATTCCATGCTTAGAAGCGAATGCAAAATGAGTTCCTGGTTGGATATTCAGAAGCAGAACCGAACCCTTCAGATCCTTCGATCAGCAACCGAGGGCAATTACGGCATATTGGCCGTCATTTGGTGAGCACTCCGTCGAATCCAAATTGTTACTGAATCCAGAGCAGTTTCCTCACATGTAATTACACGCTACCTCTAGCTACAACATCGAGCACCTAACAGCCCTCGTCCGTGCTGCCGAAGCCAAACGATCGCCCCTTATCCTTCTACTCTTCCCATCAACAGTAAGCAACTCCCAACATTAGTATGGGCCGCAGCAGCGGCAGTCAAGTCGGCAAGTGTCCCGCTCTCATTGCATCTGGACCATGCACAAGATGCGGCGCAAATCCGAGAGATCTCCGCAACCTTACCCTTTGACTCAATCATGGTAGACATGAGCCACTACAATCACACTGAAAACCTGGCCAAGACGAAGGTGTTGACGAAGATTTGCCATGACCACGGAATTGCTGTTGAGGCTGAGAGCGGGCGTATTAATGGTGGAGAAGAAGGCATTGCGGACACAGCGTCCCTTGAAGGTGAGCAAGCGGAAACCGCATAGACGGGGATTGATTGTAGATGTCGGTAACTGATAAATTGCGTCAGCACTCTTTACAACCCCCGAAGAGGTCGACGATTTCCTCGCTGCGGAGGTCGACCTGCTCGCGCCTAGCATAGGGAATATTCACGGCGACTACGGCCCAGCCGGTCCCCAACTTGATTTCAACCGGTTGTCCGAGGTGCACAACCAAATAAACAGTCGTGTGATTATGGCGCTCCACGGCACGAACGACCCTACGCCTAATATTCTACAGTGCTGCATTCAGAGTGGGGCGATCAAGTTGAATATCAATAAGCTCATCTTGGAAAGTTGGAATATTTATGTGAGAGAACATGCCCATGAGCCGCTTATGCAACTGATGGATAATGGCATGGATGTGCTGCAAGCCGAAGTTGAGCGCTGGATGGATATTTGTGGAAGCAGTGGGAAAGGGTAGGATAATGGCAATTTCCAGCCCCTTGATAGGAAGGATGTAGACGCAAACCACATGATACTCGGATTTTCCGCACTTTTTGTCAGCTATAGCCTGCGATTTGCTCAGCACGTTACAGCGTATGTATTCAGTATGAACTGCCCCGCACGACATGAATGCTGTCCTGTAAGAGATAATTAGCATCATCTTTCCCGTGTCTGGTGTTAATGCTGCCCGCTCCATCGAGGGCGAGTTGCTGCTGGCACGTACTTCCAGTGTCTCTAAAGCCAAGATCTATAAACCATTGTCACTTAGCCATGGGCGTGTGGAAAGCTATGATTGACACCACAGCATTACCAGTAAGAGGCTGCCTCAACAGGAACCCAGGGGCATGCATTCTCATCATCCACTGTGTCGAACATGCTTATCCTATCCAAAAGTCCTTCACCGCAAGAACTCTTGCTAAAGACTTTTGGTGTCTCATTTTAGCGTCCTCATTACGTTAGGTAGCAGTACCTCGCACCTGGCGCACTAGCCTCGTCGCGAGGCTAGCTCGAAGCGAGATCCATCCGCCCCTGCCATCGACTGTCGGCAGAGCAAGAGCTTGTCCTCAGAGCGGGGCGTGTCTCTCAATAAACAAGCCTCAAGTATGGTATGACTACCGGCTTGGAAGCCACAGTTAATATCAGCCATGGCCTCAATGGCTTTGGCTTTAAAGACTGCTGACATGGTAGCCGACGGCTCATCGGAGGAGTGAGCCGATTTACAACCTCAAGTTCGCGACAACCACCAGCTCGACTGCAGTTCTCCGCCACTTCCTACAATTAAGGAACGACCGTTCTTCTATCATGAACTACATGGTAAATCATGATAAAACCAAAGCTCAGAATGTGCCTTGGGCTTCCCAGAGCAGTGGAAACTTTCCTCTTGACACCCATGCCCTTGAGGTGTCAGATAAATCCGATACAGTCTTGGAGTTGCTCACCAATGTTATCTCAAAACTCGATAAGGAATTCAAACACAGCAACAGTGGGTAAGTCATGTCAAAAGTGATTGGTATTTTATGGGCCACCAAGCTGACCTTGCTGTTATTTAGCAGGTCTACGAGCCTTAAAGCTATTATTAGCATTACGCTCTTCAAGTACGTGATGAAATATTCACCAAGAAATAGCTGCTACTTCAACCGCGATCGATTAGTCACTTCAGGCCGTATGTGTATCTCTGGCTGGTTCACAAACTACTTCATCCCTTGCTGATTTCAAGTCGGTAGGCTATGCGGGCGGTTGGCAATGCTTGTTTGGGCGCCTTGTCCAGGCGAAAGACATCGCGACCGACCAGAGAGAGCTTCCGGACCTTCTTTCCAAGAACATTTCCCCCTGTCACTCGGGCCAAGCAATATCGAGCGCTGTCGGTCTTGCAATTGCAACAAAGAATCTTGCAGCACTGTACAACAAACGGGGCTTCGAACTTATTGACAACATGATTTGGTGTTTCATCGATGAAAACAAATTTCAACATGAAAATGCTCTGCAGGCAATCACCTTTGCCGGCAGTTGGAAACTGAGCAACCCCTGCGTTATCTATGATGGTAGCGACATTTTTAATCATCAGGCTGGACATAGGAACATTAGCATCGCCAACTTGAAGGCTAGTGGTTGGAATGTAATTGAAGTAGCGGACAAGGACCCCAGTGTTACAGGTATGCCATCTCGAGTCTCATGGCCTGAGTAAAATACTTGGCCTATCTTATGTTTCTTATCGCTTGGCTCAACCGAATGCTAATTCATGACTATTAGCCCTTTGCATGGCTCTGGGCACCGCCAGAAGGAGCAGTGAACCTACTTTCATCATCATCCAGTCGCGGAACAATTCCGTTCTCTACAAGCGACTCGATGCTCGCAACGATGAATTCAACTCATCCCTTCCACGGGATATCTATGACTTCTTCGAAAATGTCTGCAACAATGGTGACGTCTATGAGGCCGACTGGATGTCTACCTTTAAGGCATATGCAGAGTTGTACCCGGCGCTTGCTAAGGAATTCTGGCTACATGTCGCTGGCAAAAGATATCACAACAGTCCCTTTAAGCCGCCCACCCCAGGAAACCACCTCCTCGACAATTCCAACCTCCTCTCAGATTCGATGACGCCACCTCCGTCAGCCTGGTCAGTTGAGCCACGAGACTTCCGACAGTACCCATCACGGAGAGTAAAACGGAGCCATCCCAGGCGAGACAAGTCAGGGCATGCACCAGTCATTTGTGTCACATCCAACGGAGTAAAACCGGATACTCTATATATCCGCCCCTGCGACACTGAAGAGGTTGCTGGGGCCTTTCTCGTTGCTATCAAATCGACTCAGCTACCCACTACTATCTCATTACATCAGCAGAGCACAGCTAGGTATCTTGATCATTCATCTCGCCTAGGGGTGACTTTCGGAGGTTACATTTTCTCTGATGTTGATACTGACGACTTGGACATAATCCTTATCAGCGCAGGCTTTGGGATAGAATACGCAATGGGGACTCGGGACTTTCTGTTAGAAAATTATAGTTTAAAAGTTAGGGTCGCATCCTTTCCTTGCGTCAAGCTTTTCCAACTACAGCCGGAGGAGTATAAGCAATCTGTCCTTCAACCCCATAGCGGAAGGCCAACAGTGGCAATTGATACCGGAAATGGCAAAGAGTGGGCGCCGTATGCAGACGCTCTGGTCTCATTAGAGGATGTTGGGAAAGTTTCACCAAGGCAGTCTCAGCAGGAGGGTCTATACAATCAGCTTGCCCAAATTGGGCCAAGAGTTAAGGGATTTATTGACGAATTTGGATACGGACAAGAGTGTGATAGAGAAGATGGAAGTTATTCATTCTACTTAGTAGTTTGATCTCAATATTGCAGCCTTCGATGTGTGACAATAGTTTGAAGTCTGCTTAAATGAAAATATAATTGCCAAGACGTTCCTATTGAGCTGGTCCCCAAGACATCCATCGAGTCTACGATGGTTTTGCGCCTGGCGTGGTGATGCCGCCCATTCAGAATCCCAATACCGAGACCAAAGGATGGCTCAATATTCGAAAGCTGAACACGGCTAGGAGTAGTATAACTAGTTATATGCATCGGCCAGCGTGAGAGTGGGTGTAGAGGAATGGGCGGAGTCTGAACCTAGCCACCGCCCGCTTACTACTTTGTTCTCGCAGATATGCCACTATCCTACCCAACTTGGTGGGTTTGCCACATTTGGACATAACCATTTCGAATTTATTGAAGCCCTTGTTATGGGAACCTATAATTCTGACGTGAGAGGTAATTGCTGACTGCCAGTCGATCACCAGCGTCGGAAGCGAATTGACAGTTGTTCTGCTCAAACGTCCCTATGACCCACCAGCGAAGTCTGCGAACCTAGATGTCTCAACCATACGTAGCCTCCTCGTTACACTTAGATAGCATGCGGCTCCCCCGCTCGAGCCGGTATATGCTATGTTAACATCTATCTATCTCCCTACAGCACTCAGTGCTTTGTGATATAGGGTGAGCCATACCTAAATTATGGTCCATGGAGTGATATGCCATAATAATAGTCGCTGACAGCGAGCATCTAAGGCTGATGTTTGCCTTGATGTACCTAAAGAGGAAGTGGAACTGCTGAACACATTCAAGTTGCCCAGAATCTCATGTAAAACACTGCACAATTAAACTTGGTGTAGATCATCCCTGGATACTAACAAACAGTGGGAAAGCCGTACTAAGAAGGACAATGCGCAATATCTCGTTGAACAGTAGTTGAATGTGTGCTGATGGAAAAATAGCATTCATAACTATAAGTAACTTAATACCTCTGCACGATCCACTGCCATTGTTCGGAACTATCCATGGAACTTAGCAAGTCGATCTCTCCTCTCTTGACTGTCACATATCTTTCTACACAGTCCCGACCAAGCAAATCGTGAAATTGATCTTCTTGTTCCAAGGCATTCAATGCCTCATGCAACGACAGCGGCAACCTTTCCGTGATGCTTAAATTTTCCCGCTCATTTGGAGTGAGCGAGGCCGGGTCTTCCGTGCATTCCTTCCACACTAATGTGTGGTTGTTCAGGAATCCGTCCAAGCCAGACGATAGAATAGCTGCCATGGCCAGATACGGGTTCGCCAAGCCATCCATGCACTTGAGTTCCCAATGACTATCTTCAATCTTCCGCAGAGGTGTCTCTCGGTTCTGAGTTCCCCAAGTGACCCATGTGCCACCGGCCCAGTAGCCGTCGACAATCCTCGCGTAGCTTACAGGGCTGGAGCATGTAAAGGCGATGATGCTCCGGAGGTGACGTAGAATGCCGGCGTAAAATGGTTCGTATACGCTTGGATCAGATCCTCCAGCAGAAGAAATCGACATGTGAACATGGGAGGCGGATCCAGGACTACCGGAGAATGGCTTAGGATGAAGTGTCATCTTATACCCGTGCTCGTTGGCACAGCATGAGATAACTTGCCTGGCAAAGAGAAGACTGTCGACCGACTCAAGAGCTGGTGCTGCAGGCAAGACTATTTCGTACTGGCCAAACGCGCTCTCCGGATGCATCATTTCGACATAAATCCCGGCCTTGTCTAATTTAGTGATGGCTTCCTCAATGACTTTGACCACCACCTCATGATCAGCAGCCCCAATGGCACACCAGGCATGTGCATCACTGTCAAGCTTATTGTAAGCACTTGGGCCATCTCGTTCAAGCAGAACAAACTCGATCTCAAAGCCGAGTAAGAATGAGATACCATGGGAAGCCGCCGTCTTCAGCGTGTTTTGTAGCAAAGTCCTGGGGCAAAGGCTGGCTGGAGACCCGTTCTGCTCTCTGAAATCTCCCATCACAGTAAGCTGGCCATCTCTTGGGCCTAGACGTAGACTGTCAAATTCCGCATATAGATTCCACTCGCCTGCAGGTGAGATGCCAGCCACCATATGATCATTCTGAAGGACCGCCAACGCAGATTTTGAAGCGCTGACTTTGAGCTCCTTCTTAGACTGCAAAACCGAAATTACGCGGCGTCTTGGGATGACTCTGACTCTTGTGGTCCCGGTATAGTCATGCCAACAGAGGCGCACGTACTGAATAGAATCATGATCGCTTAGCATCTTCTCAAGCCGTGTAGCACTGTATGATGGTATGTCCGAAACGCTCCGGGGGCTCAATAGTGATGGCGGTGATTCCATCGTGAACGAAAGGTCATAGAGCTTGTTCGAATTGTGAAACAGCATGTCCTCGACGAATTGCTTCGCCTGCTGCCAGGTGAGGTCACCTTTCCTCACGTATTCCCCCAACACGGTCTCAAAAGCCTCCCTCATCTGGATGACGGCGAGGAGATACGTTTCGGGGTACCAATGTCCATCAGTGCTCCATATGACTTTGGATGAAGGACAAATCTCCAAAATCTGGCGAAGTATCGTTTCTTGTCCATCTCGACTGACCATGGGGAACACCTCACCAATGTCTGCGTAGACGTTGGCATACACCGTTGCCATGTATCCCGTGTCCCGTACGAAAGGGTAACCCGAGTGAAGCAGTACCACGGGGACAGTAGGGTATTGTTTGACGAATTGCTGCAGATGTGAGGGGGAAGCTTTCGTCAGAGTAATATCGTTATCGCCAAGTCCGGTATGGAATTGGATAGGCTTCGGATGGAACGCGGCAAATTCACTGATTGCAGTCGCAAGGCAATGAACAACATACTCGTTCAATCCTTCATGCTGAAGCCGAGTGAATGAAACCGCTCCTGGCTGTTTCCTCTGGTAGTGAACCTCTTGAAAGGCTGCAAAAGCCTTGTCTTGATCCGGATGCTGGGGTATCGCGAGACCAGTCCGGTAGCATATGGCAGACTTGAAACCAACCACTACAGGGTCGGCCAAGTCTCGGGAGACGGCCTCCTTGAGACACGTAGTAAAGGATGAGAAAGCCGCTTCTGGGTCATGGTGATCGGTGCATGCCTGCTCGATTAAGAGTGTGGCCACGTACTCGATGCGCACGATTCTTTTGGACGGGGCCGGGGTGAACTTGTCAAAGTAATTGTACGGCTCGTTGTCACCCTCATTGCCAAGATAATCGTCCACAAGAATGCTATGGATGCCAGCAAGACATGTTTTAATCCATTTCTCATACGTGGCTGTGTCTTCTCGTATCCGGTCAAGGGCAGTCGAAACCGAGTTCCACGTAGGCTCACAACCAAGCGCGTCTGCAAGCTGTCTGACGGCTCGGAGATGGGACAGACTAGTTTTCGTAGCATCGAGGGCAGATCCTTCGGCCTCAGTCGTAATCGAGAGCATGGGCATTAGGTACCCAACAGCCGGGCGTAACAGAGGGTGTGCATGATTATCAATTATTGGGGTTGTCCGTACCGCGCGAAGAAAAGCGACTTCGTCTTGCGTAGCGTTGCAATCCATTTCTTGGGCTGAAATTCCAAACGTCAGGGTCGTGTTTCCGACTTCAGAATGTGGCAATGTGAGAAATTCTGCGAGGAAGGCAAATTCTCGCACACCGGACTCGGAAGCCTCCGGATGGTCAAATATTGTACATGGTGCGGGGACAGGCGGCAGCTTATCAAACCGGGGTGATATTGACAAGGGTCAATGAGAGAAGAGAACATGTCGCGCTCCACACCTGGGCCTGACTCGCCCTATGATAATGAGATATCCAGTAGAGTAGACATGCTATGCATGCACGTAGTTTAGCATGTATGTAGGTACTGCCTGGTACTCGCAGAGTGCCTGTGGGAACTCTCCTCGACTGTGCAGAATTCTTCCGGAATTATTGGGTCCAAGACTCAAAAGTGCCATTGCGTGGCCAGTGGTTGACCCCGTGATTGCGTAGCATATTGTAGGAGAATGCGGGTAATGTACTATAGAAGCAAGTAGATGGAGAAGGGACACGGGCCAGTCTACCGCGTACGCACACGAGCAATTCTCCCCCAGTGCAAGATATGGAGCTTTTGCTCCACGAAGAGGGTTTTTCCCAACGCACTAACCGTTTCGCTGATGCTATTAGAATCCCACAGCATGAAAAGAGGCAGCAGGGGTCCAAAAATCGAACGATATTCATGGTCCCCGCAATATGAGCCCTGATGATTCATTTTGATGAAACCGTGACATTTACGTACAAGACTTCTAGTCGAACTCTAAGGTGACTTCATCAGAAAAGCTCCGAGAAGCCCGAAGCCTACCAGGATCATACTGCCCGAAGTGGTTTGACAGCGAGGGTGCCCGGCAATAAAATCTCTTTGTTCTTAATGAAGCCGAGATAGGCGCACCAACAAAAACCATGCGCAAAAGACTACGCATGCAATGCCTCGATTCGGTCCACAGGGCTACTGATCGTGGCTCTTGGTTGACGCATGCCCTGCCTTCCATACCCATACAGTATGCACTGTATGTATGCCTGCAATTACCTTATAAGAATTGTTGGCTGGCCTGCTCCGTCCCGCTAGAACACCCATGACCCAACAACGGCAGGGGCCGTGAGGTGAGCTTTAGTTAGACCGAAGACAGATCCTCTACTGCAACAATTGGCTGACTTGAACTACCGACCCACCTAAGCCAGGGCCAGGGTTGAGATTTACCACCATGCTCGGGCACTAGGGAGCTGTGCCGTGGGAGGTTGATCAGGCCAGTCCCTGCAAGGTTGCATCCAGTCCAGGACAGATGCGACTTTTCTCAGCCGTCAGCAGCATTCTGGAATCCCTACCCTTGGGACAGATGTCGATGCTTGATTTGAGTTTGCTTAGAGGCATTCCTCGGTACCATGATCCATGATCCATCATTGGGTGACGACTCCCTGTCTCGCAGAAAAAGCAGCGAAGCAGACGAGCTTCCGCAAAGAGCAAAAGGCTGGTTCCTTCATTTGCATTCCACTGTCCCGGTTTCTGGTGGCGCCAACGTGGCACAGGAATGCTGCATGTATCTTATCGGATGTGATAGAAGTTCTTTTTCTGTTCTTTCGGGGTATTCTTTATTATGCGTGCGCCCCCTTACCTTACTTCTTGAACGTTGGGCTGATGTGAGGCTTCGAGTCTCTAACCATACACAACGGACGCTATTTACGTCGTTTGTGCCACCACAAGACCGCGTCTCGTACGCATTTTGCTCTCATCATGATTCTGCCCCGGGAGCATGAGACGCCCTTCAACAAGGCGCCCCTCATACGGGCTTTAGGGGCCCTACTAATGGTTATTACGATCCTCTCTGCTTTCACCCGAATAGTGACGAGAATTGTGACCATTAGAACTCTCAAGGTAGATGATTACCTTGTTATGACATCAACAGTAAGTTTACTCTACCTTCCTCCTCGTGCTCTTTCTTTTCCATCCGGTTGCGACCCGTGGTTTTGCTGACTTGCTGTAGATCATGGTTATTGCCCAGTCGATCGCTGTCATCTCCCAAGGATCGAATGGCTTAGGCAAGATCGACGGCCAATCCAAGAGCCAGATCTCTGCCATCTTAAAGGTACAAACCAACCCGATCCTGCAGATCCCCAACATCCACCACTAACCCATCTTCATTTGGACAGGGCTCATACGCTGCCGACATTCTATTTATTGTCGCATTAATGTTGGCCAAAATATCCGCAACAAGGGCAATCTGGGATATGGCTCCGCGAGAAAGGAGACGCCTCATCTTCATCACTGAGGTCCTTATTGGACTCTGGGCCTTGTCGTCAATCGTGGCGTCTATGTTCAAGTGTTCTCTTCCTGAACCATGGGACTACATTAACGGCCAGTGCTTCAATCAGGTAGGTTGACTTTTCGGATTGCATCTTGTCAATGCAAGGACAAGCTTTCTGACGCCGCTACAGTTTGCATTCTGGATCTATGTCGATGGGATCAACATTGCGACAGACCTTTTCATCACAGGTATTCTGTTCGAGATGTTTATCAAATTGAAAACGTCAACATCGAAGAAGATCTTGGTTATTGGCGTTTTCGGGAGCCGCATTTTGTATGTATCCTCCTCGCCTTGTCTGCACAGCGGTGAAAGAGATGCACAGGACAACACGAAACTGACTTCGCAAAGCATCATCCCTCCCGTTATATGTCACATGTACTACTACAAACTCGCGATCGACTCGAATAATCCCATATTTTCCATGTGGAAGCCGACCGTTATAATACAAGTCATTCAATGCTTGAGCGTCATGGCAACATGCATCCCCTACCTCAAGCCATTCATGGACAGCTTGAACTCGGGACAAATGAAGGCTGGCGAGCTTCCAGGAACTGGCAGTAACAGCAGAAGCAGGAGTGGTGGCTACGGCACTGGTCAAACAAGTCGCCTTCGTGGTAATACAGCTGTCGGCATCACTTCTGTCACCACAATGGCCACCAACGCTTCTCATCGGCGAAAGAATTACGAAATGATTGACATGGACAAATCAAGAGATCGGGGGACCAAGAAGAAGCCCACACTTCCCACTGTCACAGCGGCATGTGAAGCCGGCGGCTCGTGGGATGGTCAAAGCCACACTAGCCAGACGGTGCTTGTCGAACAGACCTGGCGGGTGGATATTGAACGCAAGCCCACAACTCCTCGACCTGCTTGATTTTCAAGGATAACCATAGAAGGGGTCTCATAGACAGGTTCCCGTAGACAGATTCAGGCAATCTAATATTCAACAACACACAGCCGCTTCTAATGCTACGTGATCTTCCATTGTCACATTCGAACCCGGGCCACCTGCGTCTTGGAAGACCAACCCAAGATCTCAAATCCCCAAGTATCTATTGATCTCCGGCGACCTGATCAAGTGGCGGGAGCATTTACTGGAAAAGAGACTTCGGGATGTGGACGGGCAACCGGAGGCCTTCGCATCAACCGAACAGTTGCTTGAAACCACGCAGCATCGTCTTCCTAAAGCGGCTTTTTACTCTATGGTCTAGGGCTGGGATGACAAAGATGAATTTCGCTAAACTTCAAGGCGTTTGGGGGTTAGCGGTCATCATGGCGCTTATTGCCTTGGTTGGTGGACGTGGAAATAAGCCCCCGAGTATACGGCCGCGGATGACATTTAACACGGATGTATTAGTAGCTTGGCAAACTGCTGGTCCACGAAGAGATTACTATTTTGCCGGCAGTATCTTGGCAAGAGCAGATTCGCGGCAGTGGGGAATGGTGCAAACCCGTCGCGCCATGAAGTCAGGCTGAGGCTATCCGGCTCATGATCCAGGCCAAGACACAAGCCAAGGCCAAGACATGAAAGCCAAACCGTCCTTGTCTTCCACATAGGCGAATAGCAAGCCTTACCGGGGAAAAATGCCCTACCGGACTACCGGGGACCATTTATTTCTCCTACCTCCTGCATTGCGACATGTCGCTTCAGGCGTTAATTTGGTGAGCTACTCCAGCCCTGGAAGGGTGAGCAGGGTAAGGGAGTCCTCGGTCGCACCATGAACCAACAGAATTTCGTTGTCTCCTGTCAGTGCCGAGTTTTCTCACCCTTAGAGTCGATTAGCTTGGCTTGCTGCAGGCATTGCAGGCAGACTGGCCCAAAGCAAATCAGTCCGCGCGTCACATCCCTGTTTCCACGGCAGTCCATCGACAGACGGATGCATGGACATGACCAGCAGCATGAGGCAAGCCCGGCGAGAGGTTCAGAGCCTTTGCCATGCATTCGGGGTCCTTGTCAGGCATTCACAAAGAACCCTTGTCCATTATATCCAGGTAACCACCATCAGTACTACAGTGATTATTTCTTCCCGACAGAGGTGGACCGAAACCGATGACTACCGGAAGAGTGTGGGTGACATTGAAGGCCAGTTGGAGAAATCAATACGAAGAGAACCTGGCATTTGAGGGTCCACTTGACTACGACAGTGCGAGCCCTCAAAAGTCCAGACTCAAATCCTTCTCACCAAATATCCACTCCTATCCACCGTTATCCATGCTTATCCACTGCGGCACGGCAACGTCTTCTACTCTGTCTCCGCCAGCTAGCGGCCGATCCTCTCCACTCAGCCAACCCCCGCATGACTTGGGGACAGTACAGAACACTGTACGGAGCACATATTGCACCCTGCTGTTGTATGCAGTACGTACACGTATGGATCCCTTGGAATGCTGGTCGAAGCCACGACGATGATTGTTCCTCGTGCCAGTCTCATGTCGTATGAGACCCACGGAGTACCATGCCCCCTGGCCCGCTCATGGGTCCGACATGGGACTTTCTGCTGCAGCCAGTGCCGAACGATACTTAACGATAGGTCCCTTGCTGCATTCATACTTATGTCTTACTGCAGGTCCCTTTTCCCGTTAACTTTTTTAGATCTCCCATCTCAACGGCTGATCCTAAGGCGTTTGTTTCCGCGACGCTCGTTGGCACTGGTAGTTCTTCCTGACACGTGCTGGAGACCCTTTTAATATCGCGAAGCATACTCATATCCTCACAATGAGTATCCGGAGGGATAGTCACGAACTAAGCGACATGAGTCAGGGCAAGCCCCGGGACCCCACTGTCGAACATGTCGCCGAAGAGTTTGATCGCGACGATTTGGACCGCGAGCAATTGGCCAAGCTAGGCAAAAAGTCTGTTCTCAAGGTAAGATATAACGTTGTCCAAC
Source organism: Dactylonectria alcacerensis (assembly GCA_029931735.1). Classification (NCBI taxonomy): domain Eukaryota; kingdom Fungi; phylum Ascomycota; class Sordariomycetes; order Hypocreales; family Nectriaceae; genus Dactylonectria; species Dactylonectria alcacerensis. The sequence goes on along the minus strand of JAPMUZ010000011.1, from coordinate 2,687,709 downwards.
AACATCATCTGTCGTCGTAACGAAACTGACTCGTAGTCTCTTATAGCGAAACTTTCGCTTCTTGACCATCCTCGGCTTCAGCTGTGCCATTCTCGTGACATGGGAAGGCACGCTGATGAACTTTGCGCCAGGTCTAGCTAATGGTGGCCCTGCTGGTCTCGTATATGGCTTCATCTTCGTCTGGATCGGTAATATCAGCGTCTTCTCTACACTGTGCGAGCTGGTTTCTATTGCTCCCACCTCTGGCGGTCAGTATCACTGGGTAGCCATGCTGGCCCCTCGGTGGTGCTCCAAGTTCCTAAGTTACATCACTGGCTGGTTGACTTTGGCTGGATGGCAAGGCACATCTGCTGCCGCTGGTTTCTTGACCGGCACTATGATTCAGGGTCTTGTTACCTTCATGGTACCTTCATACAGTGGGACAACCTGGCAGGGAACGCTAATGCTTTGGATGACCATCTTGATCGCTGTTTTCATCAACACCGTCGTCAGCTCCATGCTTCCCAAGATCGAGGGAATGATCCTGATTCTGCACATTATTGGCTTCTTCGCTATTCTCATCACACTGGTCACATTCGGCGCAAATGCGGATGCATCTGAAGTCTTCCTCGAGTTCCGCAACGAAGGCATGTGGCCTACTCAGGGACTTTCCTGGTTCGTTGGTCTGTTGGGCTGCGTCTTCTCCTTTGCCGGTAAGCTTTGATCATTCTAATGTAATCTCATCTAAATAAATACTAACGTTAGAGTCATCCAGGTGTCGACTGCTCTTTCCATGTGAGAATACCCACTGCGAAGCTCTATCCAGATCTTTCTCCCATCTGCGCGACCACGAGAATAACTTACTAACTACATGCCACAGATGTGTGAGGAAGTCCAGAACCCTTCTCTTGCCGTTCCCCAGTCTATCATGACCAGTATTTGCATCAATGGTGCAATGGGACTTGCTATGATCATCGCTATGCTCTACAGCGCTACCGACATCGATGCGGCCATCAACTCCCCAACCGGTTACCCCTACATCGAGATTTTCTATCAAGCCACCGGATCAAAGGCCGGAACAGCTGCCATGACCTCGCTCATTATTGTCATGACCCTGTCTGCTATTGTTGGTGTCATCGCTGCCACATCCCGAATGTTCTGGGCTTTCGCAAGAGATCGTGGTCTTCCATTCTGGCCCACTCTGTCCAAGGTAGGCTACTCGCTACTTAGCTCTAGTGGAATCTTCAATCTGTGGATGGCTTTACTTACACGGCATACAGGTTGATCCTCGGACTAATGTACCTGTCTGGGCCATTTCCATCACCAGTGTCGTCGCTTGCCTCATTGGCCTCATCAACATCGGTTCTGCCGTCGTCTACAACGCTATCATCTCTGTCGCAGTCTCCGGCTTGTATTCATCTTACCTCATGGCTGCATCTCTCCTCCTATACCGTCGTTGCGGCAATGGGTACAAATTGCCTGATCCCAGCGCCCTTCCTGCCCTGGCCGATACCGCCGCCGGTGATGGCCAAACCCTCGCATGGGGCCCATGGCACGTCCCTGGTGTCTTCGGCATCGTCAACAACACCTTCGCATGCCTGTTCATGCTCATCATCTGGTTCTTCAGCTTCTGGCCCCCACAGACCCCCGTCACCCCCGACACGATGAACTATGCCTCATTGATGACTGGTGGTGTTGCACTTCTCAGTGTCATTTACTACCTACTCTGGGCGAAGAAGGAGTACAAGGGACCTCATATGGAAGTCGACGCTAACTGATTTCGCAAACACATTCGTAGTAGATGGTAAAGAAACAGGGACGTGACGGCTTAGTTAACCTCGCTTATAAATACATAATAAATGCCCAGATATTCTATTTCTTTTGAGCCTGAAAGCTTTATCGGATTATTGTGGTACTTGTTCTTCGCTTTTTCCTGAGAGACTACCTGTTTCTCTGTTTGGAATGTTGTCAGAGCCCGTGAGTTTGTAGAAGAATACTAGCTTCGTTGTTGAATTAACGGCGCACTATCGATGCACTCATCTGTGAAAGGCCTTAGTTTTATCATACTTGTTGCTTCAGATTGTTCACCCTTATCTCCAATTTTTCGGGCTTATGAACTTAATTTATTATCACAGGAATAGGTCGACTGTGGGCCTACCCTACACCTCAGGCTGATAGAACTTGTCCAATAGATCATAAAGCGCAGGGCCTAATGAAATTATTCGAGTGCCAAAAAAAAATCAATCTTGCGTCTTGGTTTCAATCGTCTCGCAACATCTTATTTCGTTACAGTTGCAGCTTACATCGCAATTCCCGGTATTCCAGCTACCCTTGCTGCTGATTGACCCATAAACTTCCCAAGAGCAGCCACGATCACCTAGTTAGCCCTCCCAGCTTTTTCGTCCTATTAACAGAAAACTACCCGCTCCAAATAATCTTAGGGGGCTTATGCAGTGTCGGAAAACCGCCATGGCGGTGGCAAGCAGTGACATTGCCAAATTGCAGCTCTAACTATTGGCATAAGCACTGTCCTCTTTTGGCAAAACGCGCGGTCCGCGTTGCTTGCGCCCGAAGTGGCTGCCTAGGGCCGATCATGATCGTAGCCCAGCCTAGTCGATTGTAACAATAGTCTTAGTGTCATGCTCTAAGACAAGATGGAACTAAGTTATCGTGCATTTGGCCCCTGATTGCGACGCGGTCACTGAGATAAGTTAGTACGTGCACAAACAGCCTCGGCAGTCCAGTTTAGCGTCTTGGAAACGGGTCAACCAGGATTCTAGGTTATTACATCATCAGAATCCAGCCCCTCTTATCTGTAGCGGCGCCCAGGAATGCCGCGGTCATTGATTCTTCAAGACTGGACTTGTAATTACTTGGCCTGCGTGTCTGCGTTACCTACTAAGCTCGCCGACGAGTGCGGTTCTTTTTTTCTAGTGTCTCGCTTCATATGAACGAATCGGATCCATCATCAGAACAAGTTATTGTCGACGCATCAATCAATCCCGTCTTAACCCCTTTTCTAAACTCACCATGCTCACTCACAAATTCCATCAGCTGTCGCAGTTCTACCCCCCAAAACCGTCGTTCACAGAAAAGGATATTCCAGATCTCAATGAAAAGGCAACTTTCCTGTCAACTGCCACGCAACCCGCTTATTAACCAGTCATAGGTCTACATCGTCACTGGCGCCAGCGGTGGCGTAGGCAAAGAACTCGCACAGATGCTCTACGCTAAAAATGCTAGAGTGTACTTAGCCGCCCGTTCAGAGGAGAAGGCAACAAACGCCATGGCCGCTATCAAAGAAGCGGTGCCGACTTCTTCCGGCCAACTGACGTTTCTGAGTCTCGACCTGGCCGATCTGAGCACCATCGCTGCCTCGGCTAAGCAATTTCTCGACCGCGAATCCAAGCTCCATGTTCTCTTCAACAACGCTGGCGTAATGAACCCAGCAAAAGGCTCAGCAACAGCTCAGAACTACGAACTCCAGCTGGGCGTCAATAACATCGGCACCTTCATGTTTACTAAGCTTCTCACTCCAACGCTCGTTGCCACTGCTAAGTCCGAGGAACCAGGCACTGTACGTGTCGTCTGGGTGGCGTCTTCCGCGGCCGAAGCGCCAAGCGTTCCTCTTGGGGGTGTTGATATGGGCACCATCTCTAAGCGACTAGATGAAGGCTCTTTTGTTTCATACACCCTGAGCAAAGCAGGGAACTACCTGCATGCGGTTGAGATGGCTAAGCGATTCAAGGAAGAAGGCATTATCAGCGTTCCTCTAAATCCTGGAAATCTGGCCTCTGACCTGTGGAGAACCCAGGGATCCTGGGCCTCCTGGTTCCTTCGAACCTTCGTACTGCATTCGCCTGTGTATGGCGCTTACACAGAACTCTTTGCTGGTCTGTCGCCACAAGTTACGATGGAAAAGTCTGGAAACTGGAGTAAGCCCTGGCAGATTCCGAATTCCAATTGCACGCTAACAGTTCGCAGTTGGTCCCTGGGGACGCTTCCTACTCATTAGGCATGACTTATCATTGGCATCAAAGCCAAAGGAAGAGGGTGGTCATGGAACGTCCAAAACATTCTGGGACTGGACTGAACAAGAAATCAAGCCCTATCTTTAACCTGACATTGAGAAGCCTACAGCATGCCGTAGTGAACTGAGAGGCGCTTGGGGATGACGGCTTAGAGGGTAGCCGCCGGAATGTCTGATTTGAACATTTCAAGATAAAGAGGATAGGCGAGGTTTCTAGCAAATGACAGCAGTCCGCGCATAGGGTGAAATTCATTTATTTAGTGGCGAGAGATAAATTCCCCAGTATGATCTTAGTGTGATTGCCTCCATGTTTAAGCACTTACGTAGCTCTCGCATCTAAAGTTCTCTGACGTGAATGCCGCGGTTCGTCGTCAAATAGTCATGAAATTTAATTTGATCCTCTTGTGACGTTTGAGTGCTTTCACAAACTGAAAGCGTCATCCTTTGACCTGCTTTTACTTTCCATAATCCGCTGCTCCCGAACAGTCACTGCGTTCGGCAGTGCAAAAGCAAACCCAAAGAAGACGAATAAAGCCCACTTCCATCGGAAGGGATTGATAGCAACGCAGAAAACAAACCACCACAACAACTCCAAATAGGTAAAGAAATCGAAGGCACCTGTTGGGCTATTCATCTTCAGGAAACTGGTCATGTCGATCCAACGTTCCATCCAGAATGGCCTTGGGCGGGTGAGGGGATCGACTAAGAACATCAGAAGGATGCGTGTGTAGATTCCTATATGCCAGTTGCCTACTGTGCCAATGGCAGAAAGGTAGGTACAGTTGATGGCAGAAATGGAGGGGTGTTCGGGAGGAAAAGTTTGTAGATACCAGTTGGGCGGTTGGTAAGGATCCTTGAAGCAATCGTCCGGCAAGAAGCTCAAGGAAGGTCTCTTGAAACCAGTCGCCATGACGACGATGTCGGCCTCAATGACCTCATGATGACCAGGGCCACCCTTGGGAACGCCTTTGGCACGTCGATTTACAACGACACCCTCCTCGACAAATTCTTCAATGTCGCAGCGAACCCATTCGGCCTTCCCTTCTCTGAGCATATCCATGACGTCGGAGTTAACCATTGGAGTATCCGTAAATATGCCTTTGTTTGCTGGCGCGACATTTTCGATGTCGCGGTAGAAGAGTTTCCGCAACAAGAATTCTGGAATTTTCGAGAAGATCGTCTCTTGACCAAGAATGTTGTAACTCAGCAAAACATCGACAATGAGGTTTCTCGGAATGATCCATTTGTCTGAACGGGATAGGATAGTCGTTTTGGCAGCCTCCTCCGAAGAGGCGAATTCGAGTGCTTCAACTGCACTTGCGCCTCCGCCGATGACAGCAATCCTTTTGTCTTTGGCATCCTTACTGCAGAATTATTAGATATCGAAATAAAAACGCCATTGAAATCCGCTTACCCAGTCAGTTCGCTCGAATGGTATATTTCTCCTTTGAACTTATCCATTCCTTGCATGCTTGGTATCTTCGGGCCACCGCAAGTTCCAATAGCGACGATTAAACCATCAAATTTTCCCAAGGAAGGATGATTGACCACCCACTTTCCATTCTCTTGGTACACTCGGCTTATTTTGGTATTGAAGCGCGTACGCTTCTGCAATCCATAGCGTTTCCAAAGCTGCTGTACTTGACTGACGATTTCCTGGCGATTGGGGTATCCGCGGTTCCATTGAACAGAAGGATGGAATCGATACATCAAAGAATGGATTTGCAATCCGGATGTATCGTTGACTCTCTGGACAATAAGCTATGAATTGGAAATTTCACGATGGGAAGGGTTAGACATACAGTCCAGATTCCGCCAACTGCGTCTTCAGATCCACTTTCGAAAATAGTAGTCTCAAATCCATGGCCGACGCAGTGTGCCGCTGAGGTTATCCCGGTGATTCCAGCACCAATTACGGCAATATTGGGTCGATGCAGCTTCGTGTTGGGTTGAGGCGCTTTCGGGGATAAGAGCTTGTCTGTGAGCCATTGGAGCAGGCCATAGAGAAAGAGGAACGGGTGAAGAAGGGGATTTTCGAGGTGATGATGGGATGACATTTTGTTAAGCAGTTTGTCAAGTGAAACTAACGCAAAACACAGTGCTTGGCGATAGACCTGATGAAGAGTTGAGAGAGACTATTAAGGAGCTGGCATTTTATGGATTGTGGCTAGCGAAGAGACCGGCTTCGATTCGTGTCGTCATTATGGCATAGAGGTGGGTCGATGTCACATGCTGCATTGCACGCTCGCAGTTTTTAGATGACGTAAATTTTACACACTGAGGTAAATTTCGAAGCTGCGGAAATGATGATTGTTGCTACAGCTGACGTCATTTACATGGGTTGAATAGCGATCTCCCATGCAAATTTCGAATTGCGATCAATTGTGAATGCTTGAAGTTGCCTTCCAATCCGCAGCATCTTGCGACTACGGGAATTCTGTTTAATCACTTCAGTCAACCACTCTCAGTGACCGTTTTCGCTGTTGACGGTGGCTTGCTATCACGTCATCTCAGAGGCGTTCGGCAGACCTTCGTTGGTCAAGATGGAGTCTCCCGGTAAGCTGCAAACATATTGTCGTTGTGTTGCCACTAATCAAAGCAGCACTGGAAATTGAGGGCGTTATCAGAGCGCTCACACAAGGTAGCCCCGAAGAACAAAAGGCAACCTTGTCACGATACTTCCTATCAAATTCCTCGTTCTCACATCCATTTTGCTACGTCCCATCATTTTCCAAAGGCTCGATTCCCTTTGCAAAACAAATCGACTCTCTATGGGTGGTTTCGGCTATCTATCAATGGTATCGAACTCTGAGTCCCCGTATAGACCTCCGATTTGAATCGGTTGGTTAGTATAGCGATTCCTAGTGTCAACAGTTAGACATACTGAAGAAAACTTTTTAGCATTCGACCAAAGTCGTGGGATTCTCTATGTATCCCTTCGACAGAACTTTGTTGTGTGGTTCATTCCATTCTACTCGGCTCCTGTCCGGCTTGTGTCTGTCTTGCATCTTGCGCAGCGAATTCCGTCGTGGCCCGAACAAAAAGACTTCACCACAGGGGATCAAAACAATGGGCTGCTTGACAATCGTGGCAGCAAGAAGCCGATTTACTACATCTCGTGTCAAGAAGATCTGTATCCGGTTTCGGACTGCATTCGATTTGTTCTACCTGGATTCGGGCCATATCTGTGGCTGAGCTGGCAACTTTTCAGCACCTTCCTCTGCGCTATGGGCTCAATACTGTTTTTTCCCATCTATATTTTGTTGAATCGGAATTGAGTAGAGAGTGCCATCTAGCCCGCACTCCATGTCACTTACACTAGACAAGATGTGGCTCGAATGTCGCTCTTCTCCTAATCTAGGCATATTTGAGCATTGTGAAATAGTAGCACCCTAAAGTTCCTCGTAGGTTTGCCTGATTGCATTTACAGTTTTCCGGAAGGCTGCCGTTAAGAACGTCTTCCAATCATCCCGCAGTATGATCTCGATCACTTCCGGATGCCCATCTGTGGTGTTCGTATCCGCGTAGAGTAATTGAGCCTCGGCATATTGCTCTGGTGCTCCAACCCTATATCCCATTGCGTCTTCTTCGATACTCTCAAGTACAGTGAGATTTGATCCATCAATGATACCATTTTGTACATTTCCTTCTATTTGATAGCGCGCCCACACAGCATCACCATACCTGCTGTCAAGGACAGCATCGACATACATGCCAGCCCATGGCTCGACCAATGACAGGCCGGAAGTTTTGTTGAGTACATCGTTGAGGGAAATGTCGAGGAAGAGCTGCTCAACGAGCACGGCGTAATCAATTTTCATGACTGAATGCACTACCACGGGGTTAGCACTATGCAAGAGAAAAAGTGCGTGCCTGGCCAAAATACCTTTTGGTTCATATATGGAGGAAGGGTGTGGGCGGATCACACAATCATAGGACCACGAACAAGACTAAGAGGTAGAAGGGATGGATGGAGGAAAACGAACATAAAAAGATGGCGGAAATGAAGTTGGGTGAAAGATGGGCGCGTGCTAGGCAGCAACCTCGAAGCGGGGCCTCGCCCGGCTCAAAGATGCCGAAATCAGATGATAACACGCTTTCCACCGAACCAACATGGTAGAGGGACCAAATGATAAAGCTAACATGCGTGTTGGTGACCACTGTTCGATGAAGTCACTCAATGGAATCTTTGCGCATGGTGCAAGAGCTAAACATAGGTTCATTGATGTAAAAGTAATTATGACGGCAAATATGCAAGCTTGGATTTTCCTTCTGTGACAAAATGCTAGATCTTTGTCAATTCCACCTCCAACTTCACCGCATTTGCATGCCAAGAAGCGACCCAAGAAGCTGGCATCAGTTTCATCAAGAGATTTCGCAAGTGATACAAGATCTTACTTTTTGGGATATACATCGAGGCCATGTTTCGGCTCCGTTGTTGAAGCTTTTCAATAATGGGGCGAAGCTTTTTCTCATGGTTGGCAAGTGCCTCGGAAATATCCGTGGTGGCCATCAACTCCTTACCCAGTATTTCCGTAGATGCAAGGGCCATGCAGGCTCCTTGGGCTGACATCAGGGTGAGGCAATGCGCGGCGTCGCCAAGAAGTAGGATGCGTCCTTTGGACCATTGGGGTAGAGTGACCATAGTGAGACTGTCCATGATTGGAGAGGAACCCGACTCCTCTGCGTGATTAATAACATCGGTGACCAGCTTCACGCCTCCGGCAGTGACATGTCGAAGGGTTTGAAACTTGTTTTGCTCGTCCTGTGGCTTCGTGAGGTCGTCTCGCCATATATGAAGAGCAGCGACTCGGTCGTTGCGCAAGGCATAGAGCATGTCGAGATGACCGGGGCCGTTGTATGAGACGCAGTCAGGTTGAAGTACATCCGTTGCCACAAAGTCGTACGCTGAATATGAGTAGCCGAGGTGTTCCAGACAGTCTACGTCTTTCCAGGACTGGCCACGGACAGAAGACCGAATGCCATCTGCGCCGATCAGTAGATCTGCTTCGATTGTGTCGCCGCTTTGCAGAGTTGCTTTAATTTTGGAGCCATCGTCCGAGACGTGGTCCAGTGTCTCGTTGAATCGAATCGAAGCGCTATCGGGCAAGACCTTGGCGAGTGCGTGAGCAAGATCATCCCGACATGCGGCAAAGCTCTCCACGCCACCATGTACGTCCTTGTACCGGATACGTAGCAGCTCATTTCCATTGTTGTCATTGAAAATATTCTCTTCGAATTTGTAGGTCAATCCCTTCAATGCGCTCTCCAGGTCCATATGCTTGAGAGTTTCGAGGCCGAGGCCGGAAATTGTGACGAGATAACCTCCATCTCGAAGGCAGGGGGCTCTTTCAACAACGATAGAAGTCCAACCAGCTTTATCCAACCACCAAGCTGCTGAAAGACCTGCAATCCCTGCACCGATGATCACGGCTTTGGGCTTGGTTGCCATTGAGCTTTTGAGCCGACCGTAAGTAAACGGCCACCACTTATGAACCAATACTTACACAATGTTGCGCAGCGCCAATCGTGCTGCAAAGTTTCGCTCGGTCAAACCTCAACCTAGCAGGAACATCGAGCTCTTTATGTGCGAAGCAAACGAGTGTGCGTGAAGTAACTGACGGGAAATTCGCTGCCGCCCTCCACCGCCTGCCGCTTTAGGTAAAGTGCCGCTTCTCAACATCGCGCTGCTTTTATAAGAACCTCATCCCCCCTCGTCACTCATTTCATTCCCTCCTTCCTTCCAACAAAATCTGCTCTTAGCCCACTGACGTGGACCTTTGTGTCCCGTCACCCTTGTCCTGAAGCGCGCCACCTCGGGACCTCTCGGGCTCCGTTCGGTTGCTGCCCTTGCATCCCCACTCCTCGGCCGTTCCCGACACTTGCCAGTCTCTCGAGATGGACGATGTCCTCCTGCTCGCTCTGAGGAATCGGGACTTAGTGTCATAAATTCCGTTATGCATCTTCTTAGCTCTATGGCGAGCACGGCATGCCTCCATACTACAAATCTCGACCGGCTTGCTAGATTCAGTACTGAGAGAGCTTCGCAGTTTCCCTTCGCCCGTTCGATGGCCAAATTACCGTCGCCGCCTAGCCGAGCATCACGATCGCATGACCATCAAGGTTCATCAGTGTGTTACCAACATAGGCCCGGAGTCTGCGGCCACCTTTCGCCATAATCTTAAGGGTCGGCTGACGCAGTAAACTGAAATATTATTAGTCCGGGTACGACCTCAGCTTACAATCACGCCGCATGTTAGGTCGTTAGACGACGTGGCGAGTTGGAAGATGTTATCCTGATCTGGGGTCGAGGAGGCCGATTACTACCCCCTTCGGATATGCCAACAGCGTAAAGTCAACCCGGTAGGACTTGGCTTAAGATTCCTAGGTTAGGTCTCCCACGTCTGACTCTCATCTGCCAGCTTATGATTGGCTTTATTGAGACCCTATGACTAATTCATTATAAGTTATTGCAAGTAGTGGGTCTTCTGGCCCGATAGCAGCCCCGGCGGCCACTCCTTCGGGCTTGCTTGGATTGGGTACTGGGTGCTATTGGATCTGCGAAATGGAAAAAAGGGGGAATTCTAAGGGGCGTGCCGCGCGCAGAGGATACAGTGGGAGCGGATTACCAGTTAATCGACGGAAGGAGATTCAAGATATAACGGACATTGAGGACTGAGCCTCGGTCATCCGATCTTTCTACTACTATATAAATAGGCAGTCTGAACGCCATTATGCAGATAACTTAGAGAGCTCAATTACTAACTATTTCCTATAACCCTTCTCGTCCTACTATTTCTATACTAAGAGGCCACTCTCGTTCAGATGGATTCCTAACGAACCGAGTCACTCGGCGATCTTGCCAAGATGGCGATGAGATGGCCAGCCTGTCACTAATGGCAAGCCTCGACCGTTCTACCTTAAGGCTAGTTCTTAACAGCAAGACGAGGTTCAGTCTACACATAGTACAGGTCGGAACCAGACGGATAATAATGAGCGCATTACTGCTCTATTCGCACAATATGAACAGCGCATAACTTAATGTGAGCAGCTCGGTAGCGATACTTCCCTAGCTCGAGGCAGTACTGCCTCTGCCTACTGACATTCAACTGACCCTAATAACTTCTTAGACAATGGAAACATATCTTCCCTGCTTTCAGAAAACAGCGCAGATCAGCCCCTTGCACAGAATGCCAATAGTGTCTCTTAACCTTATGGTGATACTCAAGCCCCTCAGCTGGAAAAGCCAAAGGCGTCGTCGCTGTCGCGTATGAGCCCAAGGCGTGGGAGTCGTGCGCGGACCCGCCGGGTCCAGAAGCATACATCTAAGAAGCCAAAGTGCAGGGCGCCTACGAAGGCTACCGCAAGTCAATCTAACCAGAAGTTGGTCTCTGCTTTTTGTAAACAGGACTACTTATTTTCGAGCCTAGCAGACGTTTAAATCAGATCGACTAGTGAATTGACATTCAAGGTAGTCTGGACAACAACCTGGGCGTTTCTAAATGATCTTAGGGGACCACTAGCACTTTAAGAGGCCAGGGAGCTAATGGAAAAAAGATTTAGAAAGGATGCGTAGGAGAAGCAGTGTCAGATGTCAAATCTCTCGAGTTTCTGCTATTGACACAAACGTATCCTCTTACCTATCTCTTAGCAGTACCCAGAACGTGAGGAAGAGGGGCAAATTGCAACAAGAGAACTGAAAAGGGTGCGAACTAGGACGCTAAATATTGTCATCATGAGCTCAATTCACGGTATTAATGGAAGCTGTTTTTCCCTTTCTCTTGCTAGTCTTTTCAGTATACTGAGCTCAGGAAACATATCATGAGCGCTATATTGAAAACTCTTGTCATTTAACTAATTAGTCGTCGTTGTATAAACAACTGACCTCTTCGGTATTTAGCTATAGACTGGAAGCCCTCTGCACAATCGCCGCAAGCAGGCAGCTAAGAAAGTAAGGCAACCCATCCTCCATCCTCATTCTCCCAGATTGGGGGCATCCGTATGGCGGAGTGTGAGTGCCTTGCCTTGCTAACAATGTGGTTTTGGGTGGGCTGAACAACCAGTCCGCATGAATGCATTCAAGTTGAACTACTCCTGGCCACCAGATCTGGGCTCGCTGCACCCACCATCTCCGATGACCAGAGCCCATCGTTGGTACTGCTAGGAGTGAGGAGCGGAGTAGAAAGAAGCTTGGGAGTAGTGAATCCACTCACCAGAGCTCCCACTACATCTTCTGATTGCAAAGTACGGGGTCTTTAGGAGATTCGAACGGAGTAGAGCTATTCCTCTTGCACTAACGCATCCCGGTGGAAATCCACTCAAGGTATGTAGCCCCCAGCGAGTCTGCCTGGCGTGATCTCATCGACAGAAGTCGGTCTACGACCTTTATCTGCTCAAAACCCACCCCACCTGTTAGTCACCACTGGGTCACGATAGCTCGGTAGTAGATCACAAGCGGCCGAGCGGCCAACAATGGAACGAGGGCGCCATTGGTCACGGAGAAACGGAGAGCCTCAGCCGGCCGACAAAGGCAACCTCTCCTTAATGTTGGGGGCTCCGTGAGGCAAACGGCGCCGATGTGGTCAGGAAGTGGTCTGTATATGACGTGTCATAGATGGTAGCGCCAACGGTAAGGCGTAGTCGACCCCCTTAACCCAAGAAGAGCCAGGCGGCTGTGAAGGACGATGGCTGGCTGGAGGCCCAATGTCACGATCCGGGCTCCGGCTTCTTGCGTTAGTATATCGGAGCCTGGATAGCGAGAATCCGCGGGCTTGAAGAAATGGAATCATGGGAGACCTTTGGCTGCTTTCGTGTTCTTTTCTTCCCTGCATATTGAGTTCCAGACCATGTGTGATTGGTGACTTTTCGGAAACCAGTGGTGCGTAATCTTGCCGTGATGTCGCGCAATGTGGCTGCTCCAAGCTTGCGCACCAGTAGGTACCCTGCAGTGCTGTTCGCTTTCGAAGCACCGTTTAATCACCTGACCCTGGGTGAGAAAAACGGCGACATGGTTGTCACGAGCTTTTGTCGTGTGAGGCACCTGATTGGGTGTGTGTATGTTCTTCATTATGTCAAGTCCCCGCTCTGAGTCCTTATACACCCTTTATGCTAAAATAGCTAGAAGGATATTGCTATAGTAGGCACATGCTATATATATGCCCTGCTACTTAAATATATATTATAATATATCCCCTTAGCTAAGGCTATTTCTAAGGACTTAGCTATTTTATAAGTTATCTTTTAGGTCTTTACTTTCTTTAATATTTAAATCTTATTTCTTTATTAAGGCTATTGCCTTCCTTCTAGTGATATATTTTTATAATCTAGTCTTTTATAGCTTTTATTTACTATTTTAAAGTAATTTAATATAAAATATTCTCTATTTAAAGCATTTTAATAAATATTATATATTATTACTTAGGTAAGGCTTTTATTATTCTATTTATAATTATCTTTAATATTAAGACTTAGTTAAATTTAACTCTCCTTTTTTTATATTTTTATTATAATTAATATTAATAAATATTTATATACTAAAGCTTTATAATTAACTTAGCTAATTCTTTAATTATAAGCTTAATTATTTAAGTATTATTATATTTAATATATAATAGTTTATTAATTTAAACTTTTAGTTTTTTAAAAATCTTATTTATAAAGATAGCTTTCTTAATTATTTAAAATAAAATAAGCAATTTAGCTTTAGTACTTAATATAGTAACTATTAACTATTTTATTATATTTTAAGTAATTAATCCTCTAAATAGTATTATTATATAATTTTATAAGCTCTTTTTATTTATTATATTATTTATATAAAAAGTATTACTTATATATAAAAAGCTTTTAAAGAATCTTATTCTTAGTTTAATTTTTAATAAATATATTTTATATAAATATTATAAGACTTAGTCTATAGCTTTATAATATATTTAGTTTAGATTTTAATTAAACCTAGCTAGCCTTATAGCTATAAATATAATATTAAATTATATTAAGATTAATATAAATAATATTAATCTAACTTTCCTTAAATATTTCTTAATTAAATACTAGTTAGCTTAATAAATTATTAATAATAATTCTTTTTTTACTATTAAAATCTTAAAAACCTTAATCTTTAAATTAATATTATATTAATAAGTAATCTTATTAATATATATATTTTAAGTTAGTTAAATAAATTATTTAGCTCTATTTTATGTAATATAAATTCTAAGAAATTACTTTAGTTCTCTTAGTATAGTTATATTATAAGTTTACTATAAGCCTTTTATAGCCTTTTTTACTCTATTTGCCTTTTCCTTTTAGTATGCTTAAATAAGATTATTAATAAAGAAAAAGATAATTACTCTATCTTTAAGTATTATATAGGGTTTGTTAAGAATAGTCCTAAAGCTAAGGATTTAGAGGGTTTATATTAGATCTTATTATTATAAGAATAAAAACCTTTATAGTCTATAAAGCGCCTTTTAAAGCTTTAGAACTTTATTATATTTTTAGAATTTTAATAGTATTTTTATAAATACTAGCTTATCTAGCTTATAATATATAAAAGTATTTATAATATCTATTTATATAAGCTTTAAATTATATTTTATTATTATTATTATAAGTATTTTAAAAAATATACTTTTAAGTATTATTATTTAAGTTAATAAGTCTTCCTTAGCCTATTAATTATTATAGATTATAAAATAGGCTTTATATTTAATTAAATATTTATACTTATTTATTTTATAAGTAAATATTTATATATAGCTTAATACTTATTATCCTTTTACTTATTATTATAATACTTTAATAAATAATTTTATTTATTAATAAAATATTATATAATATATATATCACTTATATATCGCATTCAAGCATACATTACACCTATACTATAACATACTTAATAAGTAAGTAAGCTAAATAAGTAAGTAAGCTAAAAATCCCTACCTTTAAAATTAAAACTTTAATAAAAATATAATAAACTATTTAATTAATTAAAACTAATTACTATACTCTTCTTTAGATATCTTAATAATAACCTAATAGGTCCTTATATTATAACTAGTCTTTCTATAAGTTCTATAGTACCTTTCCTTTAGTTATACTAACCCTCCTTAGCCACTACTTTTTAATAATTCAGCTTATACTTATATATTAATATCTATTTGATTAATTACTTCCCTTCCCTTTTCTATAGTTATCTTCTCTCTATTCTATAAGCAGGTTCTTTTTACTCTATACTACTTACTAAAAGTCTTATTTGCCTATTAAAAGATCTAGTTCTTAGACTTTAATTATACTATTTAATGCATTATTGCCTTTATTCTTTTAGAAAATAACTTAAGTGCCTTAAGGATAGATATTAGAGAACTGCTTTAATGCCTTCTTACTTATTTTTTAAAGTATTCAGACTATAAACTGGCCTTAAGTACTATCTTTAAAGTCTTTAAGACCTAAGGGTTAGGAAGGCTGACCTCTTCTATAGCTAGTATTAGAGTTTATAGTTATATATTAAGCTTTAATATAATATTTTCTAAGTTTAAGAGAATAAGTCTGGCTCTTTAAAAACCTCCTTTAATATTACTCTTTATTATAATAGTTATATAAGTAATATAAAATGCTAAGAAAAACTCAGTCTTTAAAATATAGGTTATAAAATATCTAATTAATTACTTAATTACTTAACTATAAGCTATTTTAAATAGCTTAAAGTACTTAATATTAAGAGGCTAAAGTAAGTAAAATAAATAAAGTAATATATAAAATATAATAATATTATTCTCTTTATAATATTTCTTAAAGTTAATAAAGTAATGACTTTTATACTTATTAAAGATTAGAAGATAATAGTAACTAATTAATTAATCCTTTATATACTAATTAAAATACTTAAGCTACTTAAGACTTATCTTATTATTAGTCTAGCTATTTTAAGTTATTATAATAGCTTAATTACTTAGGAGATTGCTTTTCTAATACTAGTTAGTAAGGTAATATTAGCTTATAATTATAATAAATGGCTAGATTGCCTAGCTTTCTGTATTAATTGCTTAAATGACTATAATCTATTCTTAGTTTCTAGGCTATACTGATTTTAAGTTTCTATACCTATTTATACTTATAAGAATTATTCTACTTATAATTATGCTTATTATAAAGCCAGTCTTATTAAAGTTATAAATATTAGCTAGGTTAATACTATATTTTATAATTATATTTTTTATAAGCTAGAACTAATTATAAATAATTATTAGATCTTTGCATTTAATCCTCTAATAGTTATATTTATAAAAAAAACGTATCTTAAGCTCTGGTTATTACTTAATAAAGTTAGAAGCCTAGTGCTTACTAATAGGTAATGCATTACGGTCAGCAAGCAGTTAGTTAGCTATTTCTTTAATACTATATAATTATAAGAAAAACCCTTATAAATCTAAGTTAAGAATGAATTAAATAATAATCTATTCCTCTAGATTAAATAGCTTATATAATTTGGGAATAGTATTATATTAAGATAGTATGCCTTTCTATTAGTAATATAAGGTATTATAATATATATTATAGATTTTTATAATACTCTGGATACTTAATTTTAAGTCATTTCTATAACGGTCGTGTTCTTAGGCTAGGCTATACAGAGTATAGGGTAGCTCGGAAAGGGTTCTTAAAGGATAGACCAGGGTCTATATTAGTAGAACGGTTAGGTCATACTTTACTAAGCGGTAGTCATAGTATTATATTAAGTAATAGTTAATATATAATAATATATAGTAATTAGAGTAGATTAGGGTAACTAAGTTATATTAATAGCTAAAGAGCTAGTGTTCTAGTAATAGCTAGATCCTTAGGTTTATATACTATATAGTATAAGGTTTGATTATCTAGGTTATAAGGGCAATTATAATAATTATATAAATAATTATAGTAATTATAGAGGCAATTATAATAATTATCTTATAGCTAAGGGTAATTACTTATAATTAGTAAGAAAATTAGGGGTTATATAATATTAAGTATTTATACTATATAGGCTATAATATAATATCTCCTCTCTATTAGTCTTTATTCTTAAGGCTTATAAGTTAGCTATTCTAAGTTTCTCCTTAGTTTATCTAACTTTCCTTTATAATTATTTTTCTATAATACTAATAGTATACTAAAAGTAAAATCATAGTCTATTATATACTATTATTATCTTTATAAACTTATTAAAGAAATGGGTTTTAAAGTTATTAAGTATTTAAATTATACTTAGTAAAAGCTAAAGTGTAAAATGCTTAAAGGCATTTCTTATTATTCTAAGTGTATTTATTATAAGCATTCTTATAATAGTTTAAGAGAATCGATTTTTATATATAAATACTTATTCTTACTTTATCTAGTCCTTATACTAACTAAGCAGCTTCCTATTTAATAACTAAGAAGCATTATTTAGAATCTAAAGAGGAGTAAGTAGAAGAAGAGTTAATAGAGTTATAATAATAAATAAATAAGTATCTATCTTATTTAATATAGCTCTATTACTAATAGAAATAGCTTTAAGAGCAAGGCATAAAGATAGTGTATTAGAGTCTTTATTCTTTAGATGAGCTAGATAAGGCTAAGCAAAACGAGGCGTCTACTAAAGAGGTCGCTCATTTAGATAGCTCTTTTTAAGATTACTTCGCAGAAGCCTAAGCTAACTTATAAGATTCCTTAGGGCTTGGCGATTTCCTTACTAGTTCTTCTTCTTCTAGCGTTATATATAAAACGTCTTTAATAAATACTATATATAAATAAGGTTTTCTAGTAGTTATTATAATATTTTGCTTTTAGAGTAGTCTTTTTATTTTATAAAGTATACTATTTTATTATTAATTTTTTTTATATTATAGATTTCTTTAATATAGTACTCTTCTAAGTCTTTTATTACTAATTTATAATTTTACTTATTATTAATTAGAATAGTGTTTTTTATTAATTCTAGTAATAAAATGTAAAAAACTAAGTAATATTATATTTTTAAGTCCAGTCTATAATTATTTTCTAAGATTTTCTTTAAAACTTTATAAGGTCTGATATATTTATAATTAAGTTTTTTACTTAGTCTGTCTATTAATAGGTTTTTTATTACTAGTAGGACTATATCTCCCTTTAAGAAGGATAGTCCCTTTAGCCTTTTTTAGTTATAGTATTTTTTTATTCGTCTTTATATAAATTCGAATTCGGTTTTTATTTCTTTATAAAGATTTTTTAGTTAGTCTAACATTAGAATTGCTTTTAGGTTAATGATTCTATTATACTATTATTAATATATATCTAGTATAAATTTAAAATTAGTATAGTATAGTATAAGCTTAGTGCTTTTATTAGTTATAGTATTATAACTTAGTTATACTATAAGTAACTTTTCTACTTAATTATTTTGCTTATAGTTAATATAATATTATAAGTACTATTTAAATACTTAATTTATGCATTCTATCTATTTATTAACCTATAGTTAGAATACTATTATAAGTTAGTAGTTTAATCCTAATTAGGCTATTAAGGCTTATTAAAACTTAGATATAAATAAGGGTCCTTTATCGCTTAGGATCTCTATTAGTAAACTATGTATACTAATAATATTCTATAAGAATAGGTAAGTAAACTGTTTAGCATCTGTTAATTCTTAGTATAATATAAAATAAGAAAATTTCATAAATCTGTTTATAATAATAAAAATGCTATTATAAAAGGTGCTATTTATAGAGTCTTTTAATAAGAGTAATTTCATAATAAAATCTATTATAATAAAGTCCTATAGTCACTTAGTAACTAGTAGGGATTATAGTTCTCTATATAGTTTATAGTATTATACTTTAGTTTTATTATATAGTTTATAAGACTTAATAACTTCTATAATTATTCTTTTTATACTAAGAAATGTATATACTATTTTAACTTATTTAATAGTTTTATTAATTCTTAAGTATTTATATAGAGAGTAGTTATAGATATCCTATACTAAATGTTCTTATAGTTCTAAGGGGACTTATAACCTTCATAGTCTGAGTTATAATTTAAGAATTAAGTAAAGTACTCTTATTACTCTATCCATTTCGTATATCTAATTATATTCTTTTATCTATTTATAAAGTGTTTCTTATAATATTATAGCTATAATTTAGACTGTTTTATTAAATTCATTAGCCTATTTGAGTTTTTTTTATATTTTATTAGGTTCATAGTTTTAATAATTATCTATCTCTTAGTAATCTTTTATATATTATTTTAAGAGGTCTATAGGGCATTATTCGCATTATATTATATAATTAATATATACCTTTATAAAGTTATTATAGAAGTATTAGTAAAGTTTCTTAGCTAAAGTCTAAGGATTCCTATAGTAATTGCTTTAGTAAAAGTAAGAGATTACTTAGAGTCCTTATAATCCAGTTAAGACTGCTTTTCCTTCCTATTATAGTAATTCTCTTAGGGCTGGATGTTTATTATATAATCATTACTTAAAGCTTTGCTTAGGCTTCTATAGTCATTCTAGTAAGTCTTTAAGTAGTTATAACTTGCTTATAGCTATAATGTATTTTTATTTAAGATATCTTTCGGGGGTATAGGCTAATATTTACTTATTAGCTTTTAGTATATCGATTTTAAAGTTAGGTTATTGACTTATTATATTAGCTTGCCCGTTTTCTGAGCCTTTCTTATAAATAATAATATAATCAAATTCTAATAGGTATTTTACATAGTGAAGTTATTTTCTACTAAGCTCTTATATAGTAGTAAAGTGCGAGATATTCTTATAGTCTGTGTAAACTATAACTTAGTATTCATTTCTTAAGAAGTAATATTAGAATTCTTTAAAGGAATTAACTATTACTAAGAATTCTTTATTATAGATAGAGTAATTAAGTTCAGCTCCTTTTAGTATGTATAAGTAAAAGGCGATTAAGTATAGGTTTCCTTCATTATTCTATTATTTAATCTAGGCTCTTAAAGCAAAGTTAGAAGCATTAGTTTTTAATTTAATTAGTTATCTTAGGTTAAAGGTTACTAAGATAAGTTTACTAAGGATGGCTCGTTTTAAGTCATTAAAGGCTTTCTAGGCCTTTATATTCTATCTAAAGTTTATATCTTTCTTTATAAGTTCTATTAAGGGTTTTATAATTTTACTAAATCTATAAATAAACCTTTAGTAGTAATTAGCAAATCCTAAGAAGCTTTATACTTTTTTAATACTTTTATCTAATTTTAGCTAATCTTTAATAGCTTTAATTTTCTTTTTATTTATTTAGATCTTATTTAGTTAGATAGTATATTTAAGAAAGTCTACTTCCTATATGTAAAACTTACTTTTCATTAGTTCTATAAGTAGTTTTACGTCTTATAGCTTCTATAGGATTATATATATATACTTTGTATATTCTTCTTTTATTTTTAAGAAGATTAGGATATTATTAAGGTAGTATATAATAAAGATATTAAGATATTCTTTTAGAATATTAGTAATCATTCGTTAGAATATTACTAGTATATTTATAAGTCTAAAGAGTATTATTAAATATTTGAATAATCTGAATTTAGTTTTAAATATAGTCTTTTATTCATTTCTAGGCTTTATATAAACTAAGTTATAAGCGTTTTTTAAGTTAAGTACTATAAATCACTTTTTATTATAAAAGCAGTCCTTTAGTTTAGTAATTAATAGTAATAGTATTCAGTCCTTTAGTATAATATTATTTAACTATTAGTAGTTTATAATTAATTAGAGTTTTCTATTCTTTTTTAAAATAAATATAACTAAGTATCCTATAGAGGATTTTAAGATTTTAATATATCCCTTTTTTAATATATCTTTAAAGTATTCTTTTAGTATTTATAGCTATATATTATTAAGGTTATAGAGTTTAAAGAACTTAAGTAAAGTTCTATCTTTTAATACTATTTTATAATCCTATTTACTATATTTAAGTAGACCTATTTCTAATTCTTTAGTAAATAGTTTTTTATAAATATAGTAAGTAAGTAGTATATTCTTCAGTCTTTTATCTGCTTCTAGTTATTTCTTTATCTTAGTAAGGTCTTTATTAAGCTTTATTAATTAGCTTTATATAAAGGTAATAGTATAGTATGTCTTACTATTTTAGGCTTTATAGTATTTATATTTTATGCCTTAAGGTAAGAAAGTTTCTATTATTTCTTTTATTAATACTTTACTAATATTATTATTAGTTAAAGTTTAAGATCTTATATTATTATTTAAATCTGATTCTTAAGAAGAGTAATTATTAATATTATTAAAGTTTACTTAGCCAGTCCTCTAGTTTATTATTAGATTAATTTATTTTAATTATAAATACCTTAAGACTAAAGCGTAATTTATAATAAGTATTATATTAAATAAGATTCCTTTATTTTATCCTTCTATAAAAACCTTAAGATAATTAAGCTCTTTAGTTATTCTTTTATTATTATAACTAAAAGAAGATCCTTTAAGATTCTATACTTTATATAGATTCGCTTTATCTTTCTATAGGAGTTTTAATATATTTATTACTGCGGAGTGAATATAGTTAAATTCTATACTACTATTTACTAAAGCGGGCAGTCAGTTTCTCTTAATTTATACTTATATCTTTAGGTATTAGTATATTATTTATGCGCTTTTAGTTATATATAGAGCTCTTATTTTAAGGGGTTCTGCTTCCCCTAGCTCTATACCTATTTATTACTCTATTATAAATAGTATTAAGAGTTTTTTATACTCTTTATTATTCTATTTTATAAAGGTCAGAATATCTATCTTTAGTTATACTTATACTATATATTAACCTTATTATATATATATATTTAATACTTAGGTTATTAGTAGTCTATAAGTTTTATATTAGACTTCTAGTAATTAGTTAAGTAATTTATATTATACTCTATTAGTTAAGCTATATTAAAGTATTTATACTATTTCTATATATAGTAATCTTCTATATCTTCTTTTTTATAAAGAGTTATAATAAGTTATCTATTTATTTAAATTAAAAAGTAATCTTATTATAGCTTATTTCTAAAGTATATAATACATTCATAGTATATATATAATACTTATAAGATTTTATTATATTTTTAGTATATTTAATATATATAAAGTTCGTCTTCTTATAATTTCTATTCTCTTAGGTTTTGTAGGTTTATTCCGCTCTATTAATATAAGGTTTAGATATAGATATTTGCTTCTTCTATAAGATCTTATTATTCCTTAGTGAATTATTTAATTTAAACGTCTTTTATTATATATACTAGTATGTCTTATTCTTCTAAGGTAATACTTTAGGGTTCGTTATCTAATTCTAGGTATTCTTCTATTAGTATAAGGATATCTTTATCCTTAATATTATACCTAGCCTCCTTAGCTTAGTATATATCTTATCTTATGCTAATTTATAGTTTAGGAGCAGGTCGTTATGTAATATAGCTATGTATTATACTACTATTTATTATAGTAGGTTATTACTTACTATTCTATTAATAGTTAGGTTACTAGTTAGGGATATTAAATTCGTTAAAATCCTCTATTTATATTAATAGTTCTTTGAGTTATTAGACTATAGTAATAGTATATGTTTTATTATTAGGTTAGGGTATAATAGCTAGATAATCTAGAACTTGACCTATAGGGATTGGTTTTTACTTCTTAGCTATTACTTCTTAAGTCCTTTCTTCCTATTCCCTTTTCTTTTTTACTTTATATTAGTATGCTGCTTCTTATTTTATTTATAGTTATTATTCGTATGCTTTAAGATCATCTTTTTCTTTTTCTATTCTTTAGCTCTATTTACTACGCTTCTTTTTATAGTTAACTTCTTATAATTACTTAGTCTTAGGTCTGGTTCTGCTAATTAGTCTCCCTTAGGAGGCGTCTTCGTATTTTAATTCCTCTATTTAGTCTAATATTTTCTAGGCCCTATAGAATTGTCCATTATAGCCACTTTAGGTTATATTAATAGATTAAGTAAGAAGGTCATCTCCTTTCTTAACTGAATTAATACTATGAGTAAGCATAGTAATAGGCTTAAATGGTTTCTTTTCTTTCCTAGGTTTCTTATAGTTATATAAAAGGTGTTCTAGCTTATTATAGTTATAGTAATTAAATGTTTTCTTTTCTTACTAAGGTCATTACTATATTGCTCTGAGTTTTATAGGTCTTATTATAATACTATAAGAAGTGTTAGGGGTTTGTAGTTTCCTTTAGTTAGGGTAGTTCTTTCTCTTCTAATTACTATTATTATTATTATTAATATTTTATTTTTCTATTTATTATTCAAATAGTCAGTTATTAATTAGGATAGTGAGTTTAGTATATTAAGTAAAGTCTATAAGTAGATCTATATTTTTAATAAGTTCGTTCTTAATATTATCCTTTAGGTTCTAATAAAACTTATTAATAAGGTTTTTATTTAATTAATTAAGTTTTATTATAATATATTAGAACTCTAAGAAGTATTTAGATACTGCCTTTATTTATCTGAATTTCTTAATAGTATTAAGCATATTATATTTCTTATTCTATTTACTATAGTTATTAATTAGTAATTATTTATATCTATTAAAACTATTAAATATTATAGTTATTTTAGGCTTTTGCTAACTTAGGGCTTAGGTTATAAAATCCTTTAAGATTAATTTATAATTCTAAGCTGCCTTGCCTTTTAGTCTTCTTATAGTATATTATACCTTAAGTAAGTTACTTATAAATAGCGATAGATAGTATATATAGTAAGACTTAAGACTAATAAGGTATTCCTATAGCTTCTTAAGGTTTCTATTAAACTTTAATAGCTATTTAAGCTTAATTATTTCTCTAACGTTATAAATACATATTATTATAGCAGGCTATTCATATTCTATAAGTTAAGCCACCTATTATTCCTAGTTATTCTTAGTTTAAACTAATTCTATAATAAGCTTAGTAATCTTTCGTTCTATAGTTATAATGATTATATTTATAGCAAGATTGCTTAATAGTGCTTAGAGTTATATATATAACTATTTAAAGCGCTCTTCATTTTAGTACTGCTCTTCTTCTTATATAGTATTA
Source organism: Dactylonectria alcacerensis (assembly GCA_029931735.1). Lineage (NCBI taxonomy): Eukaryota > Fungi > Ascomycota > Sordariomycetes > Hypocreales > Nectriaceae > Dactylonectria > Dactylonectria alcacerensis. The sequence goes on along the minus strand of JAPMUZ010000011.1, from coordinate 2,663,629 downwards.
GTATGCATTCCTAGAGCTAAGAGCTTAGCGAGTCCTATAAAAAGTCATTCATTCTCTGCGCAGAGCTCTCTGAGTTCTTCTTCATACTTATTATTAGAAGCGTCTATATATTTATTACTATCTCTATCTTTAGAGAGTACTAGGGCCTTTCCTTTAGATAAGGGCATACTACTAGAAGGTATAGTAAGTATTATTATAATCTATTAAATATTACTTAGTATATAAAGTAACTATTTAAATAAGAGCTATTAATATATAATAGTTATATTCTTAGGCTAGGCTATATAGAGTATAGAGTAGTTTAGAAAGAGTTCTTAAAGGATAGACTAAAGTCTATATTAGTAAAACGGTTAGGTCATACTTTACTAAGTAGTAATTATAGTATTATATTAAGTAATAGTTAATATATAATAATATATAATAATTAAAGTAAATTAAAGTAACTAAATTATATTAATAGTTAAAGAGCTAGTATCTTAGTAATAGCTAGATCCTTAGGTTTATATACTATATAATATAAGGTTTGATTACTTAGATTATAAAGGTGATTATAGTAATTGTATAAGTGATTATAGTAATTATAGAGACGATTATAGTAATCGTCCTATAGCTAAGGGTGATTACTTATAATTAGTAAGAAAATTGGGGGGTTACGTAATGTCAGGCGTCCACGCTACATAAGCCGTGATAATTTCAAAGGGCTTAAAAAGTAAGAAGGATATTTCCCTCTTTATTTAATTAAGATATCTTTAGTAGTTAAGAATCAATTAATTAATTAAAAAGATAAGAGATTAAGGGATTTTTAGCCTACTCACTTGTTTAGCCTACTTACTTATTAAGTACGTTATACTTAAAATTAAAAACCTTAATTTTCTAAAAGTTTATATATAATTATAGGATTTTTAAAAAAAATTAATTTTAGATATTTAACTAAGAAGTTAATAAATTAGTAATTTCTTAAGATTTTTAAAAAAATTATTAAGCTAATTATAAATAAAAATAGTAAAAAGTATAGTGCGAATTTAATAGTGCTAGCACTATTAATATATAAAACTTAAAAGAATTCTTAAAAATAAGTTATATTATAAATAATTTAATTTAAAAATCCTAGCTATTTTAAGCTTAATTTAAATTTTTTAGGATTTTTTAAAAATTGCGATTTAAGGTGAAAATCTTACTATAATGCATGGTTGGATGCGATGCATGAGTGATATATACATTATTATATTACTATTTAATTAAATACCTAACTAAGTATAGATTATATATAAATACTTATAAAATACTTATTAAGAATAATAATAATTAATTTAACTATTAAGCTTATTATAAAAGATAATTAGATTACTTAATTTAAAATACTTAAAATAAAGGCTAAGAGAGAGGACTTTTAGGACTTTCTTAACCCTATAAAGACTAATAAGCTAGAGCTTATATTTATAGTACTAACTCTTTTAAATATTAAGAAATTCTAGAAGAAATATACATTAAGTAATTATAAAATGCTTATTAATACTCTATTAACTTTTACTTAAAGTACTAATATAATTATAGTTTAAATAGATAATAATAACCTAACCTTTTAAAAAGGGGATAATATAGCTATTTAAGCTTAAGATATTAATAAATTAATAAAAAAGGGTCTTTAAATATATAATATACTATAGACTAATTATAAGTATTATAATAAGTTATACTTATAAATAGTTAAAAAGATAAAAATCATTAAAGACTAAATTATAAATATAATTAATAAAACCTACTTTTAATATTATTATTTAAATAAAAAGTCCTTTATTAAGTAAATTTAATTACTTTATAATAAGTTCTCCTTTATTAAAAATAAATATAAGTAAAAGGCTTACTAAGTATATTATAAAATATTAGCTAAACTATGCTTAAATAAGATTATAACTTATTAAATAATTAATAATTAGCTTATATATTAAAAGAATACTATTAATAAAGCTTAGAATATTAAGCTTTAAAAAATAATAGAGCTTAATTAATAGCTTAATAACTTAATTAATATTTTATAATTTATATTAATAGAGTTATAAATTAATGCTTATAGTATAACTCAGACCCTTTAGATTAGAGCTAGTACTCTTACTATTAAGCTAATTATAATAAATATTTATAAAGTAATTAGTAATTAGCTAGAGCTTCTAAAGAAGGTAAGAATTATATTAAATGCTTTTTATAATAAAAGTAGCTAAAAAGAATAAGATAAGAGTTATTTAAAAATATTTAATAAAAGGGTAGAGGTAAGAAGCATTTCTATTAAAGCATTAGAGATAATAAGGAATCTAAGTGCTTAGTATATTATTTCTTTTATTTACTTATATAATATTACTATGCTTTTTTAAAGAGGATATTATAAGGATTTCTATTTATTAAATATATTACTAACTATATTAAATAATAGATTAAAAAGAATAAAGATAACCTAGCTAATTAAATTAAAAAGATTAAATTAGAAGGGTTTATATAACTTAAACTAATAAGGTCTTATAATATAAATACTATTCTAATAGCTAGTAAATACTACTTACTATAAGATTCTATTCTCTTAGATTTAAAAGTAATACTAAATATCTTTTATAATATAATAAAAATAAAGAATCTATAAGTAGCTCTTCTAAAAGACTTCTTTTAATTAAGCATATAATAAGTATTAATTAATAGATATAATAAAGGAACTATTACTCTAATAGCTATTAATAGTTTACTAAAGAAGCTTATAGTCCTTAATATTATACTATATATAGCTCTTATTACTAACTTTATATCCTTTTTAAAGTTAAGAAAGTAAGGTATTTAATAAAATATAAAACTAGAAAATAATTATCTTAAGAGATTAAATAAAACCTTTCTTAAAGCTATTAATAAGTAAGAGAGATAGTAAGTCCTTAAAGGGAAGGAGAGCTAACTAATTATATTAAATACTTAATAAGTACTTACTAATAGCTTAATAGCACTCCTCTCTAATTAACTTTAGAAAAGATAAAGGCATATATTATAAACTTATAAATAACCTTTCTAAAGAGATATTATTATATAGTATTAATAGCTAGGTTATTTAAGCTCTAATGCCCTTAGGTGTTTAATAAATGCCTTAAGGAGTATTAAACTAAAGATAGAAAAGCTTAAGAAATTATAAAAGATTATAACTATTAACTATAATACTTATAGTATAGTAAAGGCTTACTAAATAATTAGATAGGCTTTATAAAAAGTAATAGCTAGAGTAAGGCTAGGTAATTATATTATTTTTAACTTCTATTTAATAACCTAAGGCTATACTTGTTATAAACAGGTCAGGACCAGGTCCCCACTAGTAGAAATAACATACCTATAGTTAAATCTTCCACTCAGGAAGTTAGATCAGAATTAAGACTTTATATATAATATATAGAACTAGATTACTAAGTACTAATTATTAAAGTAAAAGAACTATAATAATATAAAATATAATAATAGGCATATCTAATAGTATAGCTATTAATAATAACATCCTTTAAATCAGATATAGAGAGAACTATAATAAGTAGTAATAATTGCTAGTTCTTATATTATACTGACCCTTTTTATAAGATACTAGAAATATTACTTAAATAGTATACTAAAACTAATAGAAATCTTACTAGAAGTAGCTCTTATAGAAGCATACTTAGTAAAGAAGTTCAAACCCTATAAGCAAAACTGAATAACTATAGGAAAAGCTCAAAATCCTTAAACTAATCACCTTAGGAGATCTACTTATTATAAAGAGAGTCAGAACCTTCTTCCTTAAGGATAGAAATACTAAGGTTAGATAAACCTTCTTAGTAAAATCTGATAGATTTCTAGACCTTATAGAACTCTACTACTATATACTTAATAAATATAGCGACCTAGTTAGACTTAATGAGCTATAAGACGAAGAACCCCTTCCTAACTAGAATTCTATTGATCTATACTAAATTAAAGAAGCTTAGAAGATAATAGAAAGGATCCTTAGAAGAGTAAGAGAACTATAACTTCTTATGAATCTGCTAGACCTAGAGCCACTTTATACCTCCTTAGAGTTAGAAATAGTAATAATAATAGAAAATGAGGATCTCTTTAAATATAGGGATCTTAAAGACCCTAAAAACTTCCTAGCTATCCAGTTAGAAGCTATAGTATTAATAATGACTGAGAATAGGCTAAGAAGACCCTCTGAAAAAGGAAAATAGCTCCTAATAAGGCTAGGGGTTAGAAACTACTTAGTAGTAGTATAATTAGGCTATATACTACTAATAGATAATAGTGTCTCTAACCTAGAGCTAAGAAAAATCTTCTAGAAAACGACTACTTAGTATAAGGAACTACTATTAAAGATATTAAGAGCTCTTACTAATAATATACGATTTAGTCTATTAATATTAGGCCAAATCTCTTAGATAGTAGAACTAGTGCATAAGTAGGAGGCACTACTAAGAGGGTTAGGATCGTAAGAGTCAGAATCTAGTAGAATAATCAGACTATTATAAAGATAGAGAGGCAGAAGCTGCTATAATAAAGTCATTTCTTATAGTAGAATGGATGAGGATGCTATTAAAAAAGCGAAGTAATTACTAATCCTAATAAAGTAAGCCTATACTTAGTATTAAAGATCCTCTACTTTTAAAAATAATAGAAGAAACTACTAATATAAACTATAAAGGATAAGCAAGCTTTAGAATATAATAATAGCCTTTATTAATAGAATAAATAGTACTAATACTAAAATCGATACTATAGTAAGAGACTTTAGAAGGATATTAGCCTAGTTCGATTCTATATAGAATAGCTTTAGGAATTTAAAAGAGTGCTTAATAGAGGTCTTAGGAAATATTAATATTCTTATAATATAGTTTAATAATATTACTATTTAAATAGGCAGTATAATTAATAAAGCTACTTTATTTATAAACTAACTAGATCGCTATAATAAGAATTCTATAAAGGCAGACTGAATAAGAGTATGGCTAAATCCGACCTATATAGTATTAAATTATTATAATCAGTTAGTATAAAAACCTATACTAAGTAAATCTTATAAAGTAACTCTAGGTTATTATTTATATACTAAGATTAGAGGCTTATATAAGCCTCCTTATAGTTAGAAAGAAGAATTTAATAACCTACTAGATAATACTTATAGAATAATAGAAATAAAGAGCTAAAGAAGTTATAAGCTATTCTTAGCTAACCTTATAGTAAGATAAGTATCTTAAATACTAGTAATAATAGTAGTATTCATAGCTAGTAATAGGCACCTAAGTAAAAAGGATTATAATATTTAGTATTTAAGCCTATTCTAGCTTAATAGAGTTAAAAGTAATATAAGTAATTAAAAGGACACTTACTATAATAAAAAGTAAATTATCTTCTATAATATAGAATTATAAATAGATATAGTTAATACTTACTAAGATCTAATTAACCCTTATAAGTATAAAGCTATTCTAAAAGGACTTAAAAATAACCTTTAAAGGTTAGTATTAATATAGTACTCTAATTAGCTTAATAATAAAGACTAAGAAAGGCTAACTTCTAATAAAGACCTATTTCTTAATATAGTATATAAAGAATTTAATATATAATAAGATAATACACTTAAATAGCTAATAAAAGCCAAATTCACTAAGGAGGATATTATAAGTAATAAGTATATACACAATTTCGCTAATACAGTCTTTACTAAAGAACGAGCTCTTAAGAGAATAACTAATTACTAACTACTACTTACTATTTATACCTATTTAAATGCTAAACTCAAGGCTATTATAGACTTATTAAAAGAAGGGATAAGCTAGGCAGACTACCTTTTATACTTTAATAATAAAAAATATAATCTTTAGAATAAAATCAATATTAAAAAGGAAGTGAATGATCTTAAACTAAAAACTATATCTAAATTGAATATATATATAGCTTAGAAAGCGTTTATAGGCTATAGAAATAAAAGAGATAATAAATCTAATAGTAAAGCAAAAGGACCTAATACTTATTAAGAATAGAATAACTAAGATTAAAGATACTTATTAAAGTACTAAGGATATAGTAATTAGGATTAAGGCAAGTAAGGATGCTTATAATAGAATCAGAACTAGCTACTATACTAATAGAAAAGACGGCCTTATTAGTAAAGCTACTAGTAAGATAATCACAACTCTCTATACTATATAAATAATAAGTAAGATAACTATAATAACTGGCCTAATAGAAATCGAGAATCAGACTGCTAAAAGTGATTATAGTAGTAGGAGAATTTATCTAGAGCAGGAAGAAGCAATACTAAAGGATAACCTATAAGATAGAAACTATAACTCAGGCCGCTTCTAATAAAACCCCTAGCACTTCTTCTATTACTAGTAAGACTAATAGTAGAAAGGGCTATATAGCCTAGAACTATGCTTCTATAAGGATAATAAAAGGTTTTAAAAATAATATAAGGAACTAGTTATAGATAGATATTACTTTATTAATAAAGGTAATAAGAGTTTTAGCGATTCAAATAGTAGTACTAGTAATAACAATATAGCTAACTTAGCTTTTATTAATGCATTTTATATTATAAAAACCCTAAAGCAATAATATAAATCCGGCCCTAATAAGGGTTAAGTTATTAAAGCTATTAAAAGACCAGACTTTACTAAGACCCTAGAGTAAAAAGCAAATACTTACCTCTATATTCTAGTTAAATTTAATAATAAAAAAGACTCTTATAAAGTGTGTCTAGATATAGGCATGTCTGTCATTCTAACTAACTATAACTGGCTAAAAATGTATAAAAATAAGGTAGTATAAATGCATTAATTACTAAAAAAGGTAAATAGTATTAGAGCCAGTATAGAAATGGATATAAAAGCTACTTTTAACTTCTATATACTAAGAACTATTAAAAGAAAAGATATTTTTATACATTTTATAATTAAAGCTAAAGTTATAAAGGGACTGGGTCTGAAAATACTTATTAAAACTAATCTACTATATAAATATAGTGTAAAGATCGATTTTATTAATAAAAGTATTATCTTTAAGTCAGCCTATAGTATAAAAACTAAGGGCAAGATTTTTAAAAAGAAGAAAGAGATTATTAGTAAGAAGGTTATAAGCACTAGAATAGTTATTATTAAACCTAGGTAGGTTGCTTTTATCTAAGCTAATTAAGCAAAACTATTTACTAAAAATATAATAGAAGGAATAGAACTAGAAGCCTTTTACTTTGAATTAATATATCTAGCCATATTTAATACTATAGTTAATAAGAACACTCTACTATTCATTTAAGTATTTAATAATAGTAGTAGAAGAATAGTTATTTATAAATACTAAAAACTTAGTTATATTTCTAACTATAATAATAATAAAGAAGCCTACTTTATTAGTAGGATAGGCAGTCTTAAGTATTTATATAATAAGGAATTTAACTTAATTAATGCACTTATTATAGAAGCTAAAAAAGCAAGTATTAAAATTAAATAAGATATCCTTCTTAATGCTTAAGAGATTAATACTAATATGCCTAGCTATAGAATCTTTATACTAGAGGACATACTAGCTATTAAGAACTAATTTATAGTTAATATTACTAACTTTAATAAGGAAATAGTAGTTAAAGTCATCTTCTTAATAAATAAATATAATATTTATAGAAATAGAGGTATTATCCTAATACTAAAAGAAATGAAGATATAAGTAGACTTTATTAATAGATAGTAAAATTAGAAGTAGAACTCTAAGAAGTACTCTCTTAAGATTAAAGATCATACTTTATTTAATAAAACCTATAAGAAACTCTATATATAAAAGAAGATAGGTTTTATAAACTAACTAGTTATAATTACTTACTCTATATTTATTATCTAAAGGATTATAAATAGTAAAAAGAAAGGCAGAGTTATTATTAACCTTAGACTGCTTAATTAACTAATAATCCTAGATTACTATCCCCTTTCTAATTAAGACAATATAATAAAAGTAATAAGAAGAAAGGGATAGTACTTAGTCTTTAATAGTATAAGGTTTTTCTTCTAATTACTAGTACTTATAGTATATTATAACTATATAGTTATTATTTCTAACTGCAGACTGGAGGTTTCTAATATTACTCTAATAGAATTTAAGAATGCTCTTACTTATACTTAAAGATTTATAAACAGGATCTTCAGGCCTTATAGCGCTTATATTTATATTTATATTAATAATATTATAATCTTTTCTAATATATAAGAAGAGCACTTTAAATACTTAGAAGTAGGCCTTTAGATTATTATAGAAAACTGAATATATATTACTATAACTAAGTTATTTTTTGCATTTTTTACTATCTACTTCTTTAGTTTTATTATAAATAGTAAAAGAGTGTTTAAAACCTTTAATAGGTTAGATGCTTTTATAAAAATAGTTATGCTTATAAATCTGGCCGCTTTTAAAATATATATTAGTATAGCTAGTTTTATTAAAAAAGGCATTCTATAGTATAAAGTAAAGATCTAGAAACTCTAGAAAAGAAAAATATAGCTATTAAAAGAAGTATATAAAGAGTAAGAAATACCTAAAGGACTATTAAAAAACATCTACAAGCAGTAAGCTAAGTAAAAGACCTTTAAGCTAATAACTAAAGAAAGAGAGGCTTTTAATAACTTATAAAAGTTCCTTATTAATTAGTACTTCTTCTATTATTATAACTCTAAAAAGCTATTATTCTTTAAAGTCAATACTTATAAGAAGGGCTTTAGCCTTTTTATATTTTAAATCTATAGAGAATAGGATAGTAAGAGCATCCTAAGGTAATATATTATATTAATAGAGCTAAAGCTGATCCTTTTTATATTAAGACTAATATTAAAAGTAGAGTAGAAATATAGCTTAATTAAGGCAGAAGTGGCTATAGTAATATAAGTAGTTAGAAAACTCTAAAAGATAGTTTAATCAAATTATAGTATAGTTAATATTATTACTAATTATATAGTAACTAAAAGCATTATAATGCATACCTTTTTAAATATAATAGACCTTAATAAAGTAAACCTTAAATTAGTAAAAATCACTAACTACTTCTTTACTTTTAACCTTTAAATCTTTTATATCCTAAGTGCTTTAAATATAGTACTTAATGCACTATTATACTTACTAATATAGAAATTATACTATTATAATATAGTTAAGAGTGAGTTTAATAAGCTTAATACTAAGGTCTACTTAGTAAAGGCTAAAGCTATTAGTATTAAAATATTATTAGAAATAAAGAAAAGCATTCTCTAAAAGTACACTAAAGACACCCATTTTATATAAATTTATAACTATCTTTATAACCTATATTTATAATAAGAAAAATATAGAAAAATGCTAAATATTCTAATTAAACCTTTTACTCTTAAGTAAGACGATTTCCTTTATTATATTAATATATTTAATATATAGTATTTCTATATCTTATAGTTAGTAGTCAGTACTATTCTTAAAGCTGTTTATAATAACTATAAATATATAGGATTTTACTATATAATAGCTAATCTTAACTACCTATACTTCTATTATATAGTAAAGACTATACGTAAATATATCGCATTCTGCCCAACCTATAGAGAGAATTTAACTAATTAAAGGCTAATTCTAAAAGAACTATAGTTAGTATAGGCCGAACTATGTCCTTTCTATATAATTTCTTTAGACTTTATTACTAATCTGCTAGAAGTGACTTTTAAAAGGATAATATAAATAATCCTAGGTTTTAATAAATTAGACCAACTCTGCTCAGTTAATTACATCTTTAGTAAAAAGACGCTACTACTAGTAGGACATTCGTCTTATTTAATAGAAGACTGAGTAATAGTATTAGTAAGAATGCTGCTTTATAATAACTAAGGAATCCTAGTATATATCCTTAGTAATAAAGACCCTAAGTTTATATTTAATATATAAAAGTCTATTCTTACTCTTCTTAAGGTTAAATATCTTATCTTTATAATATATTACTTATAGACTAATTATAAAGTCCTTATATATAAAATATATAACTGATAAGGAAATATCTCCTTTAGCTCTTATTAGATAAGACTATAAATAATATATTCAAAATCTTCTGATTTTTAGCTTTATAATAGTATATATTATGCCTCAGAAAGCCTACCTTCCTTATACTATAACTACAAAGGACATTTATAATAAGAACCTTTAATAAGGTTAGAGTTCAAGCATCAGACATACGTCTAACAGTCCTAAAACTCGGGACACGTCTTACCCGGTTTTACTATGACAAATTGTCCAAATCCCCTGTTAGATTGGATATGTGACTGGACAGCAATCTCTCTATAAAGCTGGGGCTTTTCTTTAGCCAGTCCAGATTGATTATTATCATCAATACATGCATTTCTCAACCAATCACATCAAACTGACTACCTTTCTAATCGTCTTTTCCTGCTCTTTCTGAATCTTCAATCCCTTTTCTGATTGGTCAATTCCTTGACCCACAATCGCCGAGTTCTACTAATAACCTTCCACTCCTTCCACTCCTTCTACTGCTATAGCCTTTATACTAATAGAACTATAGAAAGAAGGAACTAAATAGTAAAAGCTAGCGTATGATTTTATATAATAGAAAACCTAAATATACTATAGCTAGTAATACTCTTAGTAATATAATTTAACCTTAATAATAGCCTATCCTAAGGTATTAAGCAGTCTTTAAACAAATTAGTATATAGATTTAAACTAAAGATAATAGTTAATTTCATTCTTCTAATACGCGCTTCTAGTATTTAAATAGATAAAGAGGCTATTAACATACTCTAAAAAATCTATCACTATAAAGCCCAGCTCCTTATTAATACTATAGTAATAATAGCGAAGATCAGGTATGACTAATGCTATACTTAGATCAGAATTAATAAAAGGGACACGGTTTACTTATAGCTTTATAAAGAATACTACTTACTAGAAAAGCTAAAGAAGAAATAGTCCTTAGTTAAAGCCAGACCTTACTATATAATATATAAAATCTATAAATAAGTATTCAAACTTAACTTCTTACCTTATTAGTATATTTACTTAATTATCTTAATCTCCTAATTATAAAAACTAGAGTAAGAGGAGGACTCATTTAAGAGGCTATAACTACTGCCTTTACTAATAGCTATTAATAGATCTAAAGTCATAAACTACTAAGAAATCGAAAGAATTATTTAATAATACTATAGATAGTATAAGAGATAACTAAAGCGATAATTTCTCTTATAATAGAAAGAGTACTTAGTAAAAGATAATAGTTAGTTAGATAAAGTTAATATATTAAAAAACGCTTCTAAGTTAGTCTAGGAATACTTTAAAAAGAATCTTACTAACTGAGTAAGCCTTTTTAAGAAGAAGAAGATTCTGCTCTTTAAAGAGCTAAGATTAACCCTTAAAAGATTAAAAACGCCTTAACTCTAAAAACTATAATAGTATACTAATGCTTATTAAATAGAGGAATAAGTAGAAGTATTAATAGATATTAAAGCTGTACTTTCTAAAGCTAAAATATTATATAAGAACTAGTAGAACTGATAATTAAATTATAATTATTAAAGAACTAGTAATATATACTCTATTTATTAGATATAGTAAATCTAATAAGCTAAGAGATATTAATAGCAGCTATATAAATAATAAATAATAAAGTAATACTAATAGTTACTATATAAACATTAAAAGCTAAAAATAATATTAATAGCTATTATATAAATATTAAAAGCTAAAAATAGTGTTAATAGCTACTATGCAGACATTAAATGCTAAAACGCTAGTTACTAGCCAGTACTAACTAATAACTGATGTTTTTACTAAACTGTTAATAGCTAGTAAAAACATCCTTAAATAACTATTACTAGCTAGTAAGTAACTAAAGTTAATAGCTACTATTACTAATAAAAGAAATCCGACCCTAAAGCTACTATAGAAATTAACCTAAGCCTCTTAATACTATATAACCTTAGCCTAAAGACTAAGAGCTATTAAAATTAACTAATTACTAGTAATTGCATTATTATACTATTAATTCTATCCTTCCTTTTCTTTATTAAATTTAAAATCTTTTAGTTATAGAATGAGCACTATTATTTTTAACCTTATACTAGTAAAGATACTACTATACTATTAACTCTATCTATTACTTTCTTTATTAAACTTAAATCCTTTAATTATAAATTGCATACTATTATTTTTAACTTAATACTAGTAAAAGCACTATTTATACTATTAAAAGCACTTATTCCTTTTTTCTTCTTTTTTTTATTCTTTAAAATATATAGTTATTAACTCTATATTACTATTACTTATTAGAATATTACTAAAATTAATACTACTAAGACTCTCTTAAGATACTTAATTAATATAAGTAATAATAATAGTAAAAATACTAGTAGACACTCTTTTATAACTATTAAAAATAATAAGCTAAGTAATACTATTATAAAAACCTACTAATCTATTAATAGCCTATAAAAAGAGTATAATAAAACTGCTTAAAGCTATTAAAAGAGCATTAATCCCTTAGCTAAAACTAGCAAGTCCCTCTTCTCTAATACTAAGACTAGTAAGACTATCTTTTCTAATTCTAATACTATTAGATTTAGACATACTATTAGTAAAACCAGCACTCCCATCTATAAAGAAAGCAGCAGCCTCTAGACTAACCACACTAGCTCCCCTAAAGGCAGTAAGGCCCTAACCCCTATCTTAAGCACTAAGAAAATGGATAAACTTTATAAACTCTTTAAGAAGAAGGAGAAAGCTATTACGCTTAGTATCCGTAGAGTTAAAACTAGCAGCCGGTCTTATGAATACGATGGCTGACCTCTGAACGCTAGTTAATGCCCTTAGGTAACCTGAAATAACTAAGTAACTAGTGAAGATAATATAAATACTACTAAAGCTACGGATATTAAAGAAGATAAAGGAATTAATAGTAATAAAGACTCTATTAAAAATAGTAATACTATAGATAAAGAAGATACTAAAGAAGATAGATATAATAATAGTAAGAATGAATCCGCTCTAAATAATAATAAGAACGCAGACTAGGAAAGTCCTAAAAGCGCAGACTAGCCTTCTAAAGTTAAATCTAATAATAAGTAAGGCAAAGCTAATAAAAAGTAAGATAAAACTAACCTTACTAAGTATAAAGTCCCTAAGAGATATAATAATTTAAATATCTTTAACTCTATTAGAAGAATTAGTAGTATATCTTATTAAAAATAAAAAGAGTAATTCTATAATATTTACTTAGATATTATTAGTAAAAAAACAGTTAGAAGTAATCATACTCTTAGTAATTTATATACTTTTAGTAAGAGTACTAATTATATTAAATATTAGGACTTAAAAATGGCTATTTTCTTCCTATAGGTTAAATTCAGCTTAATAAAGTATAAATTCAATAAATCTAATAATCCTATCTTCCTAAAGTTAGAGGAAGGAAAGTTATATCTAATAACTTAAGAAACGCTATGTAAGGAGTTCTAAGAATTCACTAAAAAAATAAAAGATACTAACTAGAAGAAGTTAAAATTAATAATTATAAGGATGGGTCTAATCTAATAAGTAAAGAATGCGCTTAAAGACTACTAATAAGCCTACTTAGATAGTGAATATTTTAAAACATAAAGGAAGACTATTTACTAACTGAAAAAGCTACTTATATAAGTAGAAATACTAGCCTACTAGTTTCTATACTTATATAGTTAGATAAATAGGACTATTAGTAGGGCACTAATAATGCTTTAGAAGTTGCATTTATTAGATATTCTAGGGCCTGGAGGTTAAGTCATAAGCCAGATAATTACGGGTAGTACTTATAATACTGCTTCTACTATAATTACTACTAATGCTATAAGTATTATAAAGCAGACATAAGAATAGTTAGAAAAGGCCTTAGAATGGATTAACACCCTAAAGAAGTCAGTCACTTAAATTAGAAACACTTAGAACACTAGATCGGATAGTGATTTTAATGCCTTTAGAAATAAATTTATTTAAATCAAAGCCTAAGTAGAAGCAGACACTAAAGCTAATAGTAAAGCCTTTAAATGCATTATTAAAAAGGTTAATAAGATTAACTTATAAAGCCTTTTAATAATAGTACTTACTAGTAAATAAGATAATATAATAAAGGAAATTGCTTCTAATAGTATTAAATTTATTAATTAAATAAGATCTATTTCTAACCTTAAGAATTATATAAAGGCATGCGAACTTAAGCTAGATAAATTTAATACTAATAGTATTATAGACCTCTAGGATTATATAAAAGCATATAAGAAAGTCTAAAGTAAAATTAGTACTAATAAACTTATAAATATATACTATAAAGCCATTTATAATAAGGTAATTTCCCTTAAGAAGGCGAAACCAATAGACCTGCCTATATAGAAGAAACTAATGATAGAAGTATAAATTCCTACTATTACTAAGATAACTTTAATAAAAGAGCCTAGTAAACAGAAGGCTAATAAAGAACTATAGGAAATACTTTAGAAGAAGTTAAAAATAGTAATTATAATTAACTTCTAAGATATCCTAAATAATTCTAGTAATTTTACTAGTTTGCTAATCCTAATATAAGAATCGACTCTAATAAAGGCAAAACTAGCGCTAAAAAAGGCACTAATAACTAAAAACGTTAAAAAGCTACTAAATCTATTAACTCCTAAGCCAAAACTAGCGAGTATAAAGGAGTAGATATAGAAATATGCCTGAATTAACCTTAACTCACTCCTCTCTAACCTAAAGTAAGTAATACTAAAAAAGAATTCTTAATAATAGTTACTTTAATAGTAAATATAATAATTAAAGAGTGGACTCTAGTGGGCAGAGAGGGCTAAGAAGGACTTAGATAGACAATAGGTAATAGAGACTTAATATTAACTACCTAAAGGATGATTTTAATAATAGTGAAGTGGATTTAGACAGATAATAGGGCTAGAATTTAGAATAAATAGAGGATATAAATTTTTCTCTTCTTATAAATTAATAAATTACTTCCTTAGATTATTTTGCTTTTATTATATACATTTTTACTATTAGTATAGTGGCTTTTATCTCTTATTACTAAGTACTTATTATAGATAGGTTAGAACCAGGTCCTTACTAATAGAAATAATATGCTTATAGTTAAATCTTCTACTTAAGAAGTTAGATTAGAATTAAGACTTTATATATAATATATAGAATTAGATTACTAAGTACTAATTATTAAGGTAAAGGAACTGTAATAATGTAAAATATAACGATAGGCATATTTAATAGTATAGCTATTAATAATAACATCCCTTAAGTCAGACACAGAGAGAACTATAACAATACTAATTATATATTAATTTAGATTTTTATAAATAGAGCTATTAATTACTTATAGGACTATTATATAGATAACTAGTTAATACTTATATTATACTTAGTAATTACCTATTTTCTTAAGATATTAAAAGTCTAATATTTTATTAAAATTAAAATAATGAAATATAATAATAAGATTATAAATATATACTTATAGATTATAGAATTACTAAAGGATTATAAAATACTTATTAAGCTCTTAATACTTAATACTTAAGTATAAAATAAAAGTATAGAATAAATAGCTATTATTATTATTTAAAAGAGCTATATAATATATACTAAAGCTAAGCTACTTAAATATCTATAGCCAGAGTTAATAAAAGCAGCTACTTACTTATATAATTATATATTATTAATATATAAAAACTAAAAGACCCTATATAAGTTATTTTATAGCTAATTTTAACTAGAAGAGACTATAAAGCCTGATCTCTTATACCTCTAAGTATATAGCTATAAAGTCTTTGCTCTTATAGCTAATATATAGCTATAAAAAAACTGGCTATAAAGGCAGTTATTAAGAGCTTAGATTAGTTTTTTAATTAATTATATATTTAATAATTCCTTTAGAATATAAAATCTATTATAAAAAGAGGTCTTTACTACTTAGAATATTATATTTAATAAATAATAACTATTTAATAAATACTTAAAGAGCCTTTAGAATAATTTATTAAAAGAAGACCTTAAGGCTATCTAAAAGTGAATTTAAAAGCTATTATTAATATAAGAATATATAAAGTAATAAGTATTATAGCTATTAAATAATAAAGTAAATAAGATCTAAAATAAGTTAAAAAATAATTACTTTATTAAATACTTAGTAAATAATTAAAAATAAAAAGAGTTTATAAAGATATTAAAAGAATATATAATAGCTAAGTTTAAATTACTTCTTACTCCTTTATAGTTATTACTTATTATATTCTTTTATACTTTAACTATTAGTCTTAGTATAAAGAGGCATAAGAAAGGAGAGGCAGATAATAAGATTAGTTATAAAAAGGTTAGTAAATAGCTAGTAAAATAAAGGATCTCTTTTAAAATAGCATTCTTAGTTAAAAGACTCTAATTATTAAAATACTATATAAATAACTACTAAGCAATTTATAGTAGCCTGACTAGCTTTATTAGATTATTTAATAGAGGAAGTATTACTTGCTCTTAGATTAAACTAAGTATAAAAAAGCAAGAAGCCTAGTAAAATAAGACAAGCTTTATAATTACTATAGGAAAGTGAAAAGCCTAGTAAAATAGGATAAGCTTTATATTTAGAGAAGAAAGGCAGCCTATTATTAATATATATTAATAATTATTAAAGCTACTTTCTAGCTTATATATAAAGAGATTAAATTATCTATATTAAAATATAATACTTATAGTTAAAAAGGTATATTTATAAAGTTATATAAAGTTATAATTATAGATTAAAGTTATTAAGTTTATAATAAAAGATTACTACGTATTTAGCTATTATTAAGTTTATATTTATAAGCTTAATAAGTATAAAAAATTCTTAAAGATTAAAGCATACTTTATAATATATAATAATTAATAAGTAATTAATAGCTAAAAGACTTATATAATAACCTTAATAAGCATATTATTTAAGACTCTTATAGCTCTAACTAACTATTTTAATTATAATATACTATAATATAATATAGTTATTATAAGCTAGAGCTTTGCTCTAGCCTTATAATAGAAGACCTTATATAACTAGTTAGTTAATTGCACTAGCGATTGATTAATACATATCCTTTTGCTTTAATAATAAAGAGTAGCGCTATAAGGCGCTAGTAGCTATTATACTAGCTATTGCTTAGCCCTTCTAGAGTCAGCCTATTATATTTAATTAATTAACCTAAAGGTTATAGGTTTAAGTCCTACTCTTAGATCTAGGCTTATAAGAGTAATTATCTGTAAGGCGTATAAATGCAGGAGATATAGAAGCTAGAGGATGTATAGTAAGATTAGGAGGAGAAAGGGCATATATTATAGGCTAGAGCTTTACTTTAGCCTTATAATAGAAGACTTTATATAGCTAGTTAATTAATTATATTAGCGATTAATTAATATATATCCTTTTGCTTTAGTAGTAAAGGGTAGTACTATAAGGCGCTAGTAGTTATTATACTAGCTATTGCTTAGCCCTTTTAAAGTCAGCTTATTATAATAGTTAATACCTTTATATATATAAAGCTTAATAAAGAGATTTATATAAAAATACTTAAAGGATATTAAAAGCTAGAAATAATTCTAAAGCTATAAAAAGCTCTTTATAGTTTTAAATAATTACTTTTTTTATAATAAAAGTACTTTAAGAAGGGTTTACTATAAGCAGGCTTTTACTAAGTATTAAGTAAGGACTATTACTAGCTTTATAAAGATATTATCTTCTTCTTCTATATAAATAACTATATTCTCTGCTTTTTAAAATAAGTTAAGCCTTATAAAGTCCTTATATATAAAATATATAACTGATAAAGAAATATCTCCTTTAGCTCTTATTAAATAAGACTATAAATAATATATTCAAAATCTCCTGATTTTTAGCTTTATAATAGTATATAATATGCCTTAGAAAGCCTATCTTTCTTATACTATAATTACAAAAGACATCTATAATAAGAACCTTTAATAAGGTTAGAGTTCAAGCATTAAACATATATCTAATAGTCCTAAAACTCAGGATATGTCTTACCCGGTTTTACTATGATAAATTGTCCAAATCCCCTGTTAGATTGGACATATAACTAGACAGCAATCTCTTTATAAAGCTGGGGCTTTTCTCTAGCCAGTCCAGAAGGATTATTATTATTAATATATGCATTTCTTAACTAATTACATTAAACTGACTACCTTTCTAATTGTCTTTTCCTACTCTTACTAAATCTTTAATCTCTTTTCTAATTAGTCAATTCCTTAACCCACAATCGCTAAGTTCTATTAATAACCTTCCACTCCTTCCACTCCTTCCACTACTATAGCCTTTACAAGCCTTAAGTAATATTATTAATAAAAGACTTATAAAAGACCTATTATCTAAAAGAAAGTAAGTCTTTATAGTAATTCCTAAGAATTAAAATAATCTAAAATTATAAAAACTATTACTTATAGCTCTTATAGTTCTCTTATATTAATAAGTATAATAAGCTGACCCTAGAAGGGCTAAGCAATAGCTAGCGCAATAACTACTAGCGCCTTATAGCACTACCCTTTACTACTAAAGTAAAAGGATATATATTAATTAATTACTAATACAATTAACTAACTAGCTATATAAGGTCTTTTACTATAAGACTAGAGCAAAGCTCTAGTCTATAATATATGCCCTTTCTCTTCCTAACCTTACTATACATCCTCTAGCTTCTGCATTTCCTGCATTCATACGCCTTACAGATAATTGCCCTTATAAGCCTAGATCCGAGGGCAGGACTCGAACTTATAACCTTTAGGTTAATTAATTAAATATAATAGGCTAACCCTAGAAGGGCTAAGCGATAGCTAGCGCAATGGCTACTAGCGCCTTATAACACTACCCTTTACTACTAAGGCAAAAGGATATGTATTAATTGATTGCTAGTATAATTAACTAACTAGTTATATAAGGTCTTCTATTATAAGGCTAGAGCAAAGCTCTAGCCTATAATAATAAGATATACTAATTACTTACTAATTATATATTAAAACTATAAGTAATAACTCTTATAATATAAAAAGAACTATTACTTTATAAAGAGATTACTAGTTTTAAAAGCATTAATCTTTATTAATATAAAGTTAAAATAATTATATATATAGCTATAATAACTGCTATTAAAACTACTATTCAGACTTTTATTTTTATATTATTGCGTTTTTTATTATTATATTTCTATATAATTATATATTTATATTACTTAAGTTATTATAAAATGAAGGACTTAATTAATTAATTAACCTAGTTATAAATAGACTCTTATCCCTCCTCCTTTAATTACTAAGAACTTATTAATAAAACCTCCTTTTACTATATCCTTTTATTATTCTTATTCCTTTTATATATTAATAATAGCTATATTACTTATAATTTATATTATTTACCCTTTATTAATATTAGCTAATAATTCTAAAAATGCTATTTCTTCTAAAGATATTTTAATTACTAGCTTTACTATTAAATATCTTAAGAAATATTATTTATTTTTAATTTAGTTTTTAAATTATTAGTTATTTTTAAAGAGGTATAATCTTAAGAATACCTTAGTTTTAAAGATTATTAAAATAACTTACTTATTATTAAAGAATTACTAAGTTTTAATAGTTCTAGTTTCCTTAAGATTATAATCTGTTATTATAGCCTTTAGTTTATTAAGGGTTTTTATATCCTTATTAAGCTTAGTATTTAGATTATATATAAAAAAAGCATAATAGTTATTAAAACCTGAGTTATTAGAAGTGTGGAGTGTATTATACTAGATGTTTATTATAGTATTTATTATAAGTCAGTTGGATTATAAAAAGGTAATTAGTCTCTAATAAGTTAAATTGCGATCTGGAATTATAAAGAGTTAAATTATAATGTAAGTATAAGTTAGAATTGTAATAAGATAACTTAGAATGTAATAAAGTGAAGCCTTTATAAGGCTTTTATTATATAATGATTTTGCCTTCTAATATTTAGCTTTTTTATCTAGCTTTTCTATTTAGCTTTTCTATCTAGCTTTTTTATTTAGCTTTTCTATCTAGCTTTTCTAATAATGTATCTTAAAGGGTTAAATAGGATAGTAAGGCTTGTATCTTAATGCAGTAAAAACTTTAGTTATTCTGAGTTACTATTGCTTTAGGCTTGGGTTTTAAGCTCTTATACTATTATTTACTATTAGTTACATTTCTTTTTTAACTGTTTAATCTCTGGCCCCTTTCTAAGTATATACTACTAAGGACTATAACTTTAATAGCTATAATAACTTAATTAAATATAGTATTTATAGTAAGCTAGCTAGCTAAGTTTAACTAGAATCTAGAGCTATAGTATTATTAAATAGCTAATTAAGCTTTATAATACCTTGTTAAAATATATAGTCTTTTCTTTAAATATAGTACAATCCTTAGATATAAAGAAGATAGCTTATAAATAGCTTTTGATATAAGTTTTATAAATAATTTAGTAAATTATTAAAGCTTATAAGCCTTTATTATAAAGGTATTTAAAAGGGTTATATTATAAAAAGTAAATAAGCAGAATATAATTATAATATTAATAACTAAAGTTAAACTACTTACTTTATTTTAAATTATTAAAAAAGCCCTCTTTATAAATAACGTACTTAATAAGTAAGTAAGCTAAATAAGTAAGTAAGCTAAAAATCCCTTAATCTCTTATCTTTTTAATTAATTAATTAATTCTTAACTACTAAAGATATCTTAATTAAATAAAGAGGGAAATATCTTTCTTACTCTTTAAGCCCTTTAAAATAACTTAAAATTAAGTATCCAGAGTATTATAAAGATCTATAATATATATTATAATACTTTATATTACTAGTAGAAAGGCATACTATCTTAATATAATACTATTCCTAAATTACGCAGGCTATTTGATCTAGAGGAATAGATTATTATTCAGTTTATTCTTAACTTAGATTTATAAGGGTTTCTTTTATGATTATATAGTATTAAAGAAATGGCTAACTAACTGCTTACTAACTGCAATACATTACCTATTAGTAAGCGCTAGGCTTCTAACTTTATTAAGTAATAATTAGAGCTTAAAATGCGTTTTTTTTATAAATATAACTATTAGAAGGCTAAATATAAAGATCTAATAATTATTTATAATTAATTCTAGCTTATAAAGAATATAATTATAAAATATAATATTAACCTAGCTAATATCTATAACTTTAATAAGACTGGCTTTATAATAAGTATAATTATAAGTAGAATAGTTATTATAAGTATAAATAGGCATAGAAACCTAAAATTAATATAGCTTAAAAACTGAGAATAGGTGATAGTTATTTAAGTAATTAATGCAGAAAGCTAGGCGATCTAGCTATTTATTATAGTTATAAGCTAATATTACCTTACTAACTAGTACTAAGAAAGCAACCTCTTAAGCAATTAAGCTATTATAATAACTTAAAATAGCTAAACTAATAATAAAATAAGTCTTAAGTAACTTAAGCACTTTAATTAGTATATAAAGGATTAATTAACTAGTTATTATTATCTTCTAATCCTTAATAAGTATAAAAGTCATTACTTTATTAACTTTAAGAAATATTATAAAGAGAATAATATTATTATACTTTATATATTACTTTATTTATCTTACTTATTTTAACCTTTTAATATTAAATACTTTAAGCTATTTAAAATAGCCTATAGTTAAGTAATTAAGTAATTAATTAGATATTTTATAACCTATATTTTAAAGACTGAGTTCTTCTTAGCTTTTTATACTACTTATATAACTATTATAATAAGGAGTAATATTAAAAGAGGTTTTTAAAAGGCTAGACTTATTCTCTTAAACTTAGAAAATATCATATTAAAGCTTAATATATAGCTATAAACTCTAATACTAGCTATAGAAGAGGTCAGCTTCCCTAACCCTTAGGTCTTAAAGACCCTAAAGATAGTACTTAAAGCCAGTTCATAATCTAAATACCTTAAAAGATAAATAAGAAGGCATTAGAGTAGCTCTCTAGTATCTATCCTTAAGGCACTTAAGTCATTTTTTAAAGGAATAAAAGCAATAATGCATTAAATAGTATTATTAAAGTCTAAGAACTAGATCCTTCGATAGGTAAATAAGACTCTTAGTAAGCAATATAGAATAAAAAGAACCTACTTATAGAATAGAGAGAAGATAACTATAGAAAAGGGAAAGGAAGTAATTAATTAAATAGATATTAATATATAAGTATAGGCTAAATTATTAAAAAGTAATAGTTAAAAAGAGTTAGTATAACTAAAGGAAAGGCATTATAGAACTTATAGAAAGACTGATTATAATATAAGGACCTATTAGATTATTATTAAGATATTTAAGGAAGAGTATAGTAATTAGTTTTAATTAATTAAATAGTTTATTATATTTTTATTAAAGTTTTAATTTTAAAGGTAAGGATTTTTAACTTACTTACTTATTTAGCTTACTTACTTATTAAATATATTAGACTTATTTTAATATTAAAAATTAACTTATCTTTACTAACTATTTACTAAATAACTACTTTACTTTTAAAAATTACTATTAAATATAATAATAAATAAACTATCTAACTAATTATAATAAAGCTTATATAGCTATAGATAAAGTGATAGTATATTAATATTTATAACGTGTATAATAAGCATGTAGTGCATCCAAATATACAATGCATTAAGATTTTCACCTTAAATTGCAATTTTAAAATAATTCTTAAAAATTCAAACTAAGCTTAAAATAGTTATAAATTTATACTTAGCTTATTTTTACTATACCTTATTTTTAAGAATTTTCTCATATTATATATACATATAGCGCTAGTAATATGAAATTCACACTGTATTTTATAGTATTTTTATTTATAGCAAGCTTAATAATTTTTTTAAAATATTTTAAAAAATGATTCTTTTTTAACTTTTTAATTAAAGATTTAAAATTAAATCCCTAAAAATCTCAGGCCTAGATAAGCTATTTTAGAAAATTTAAGGTTTAGCTTTTAAAGTATACAGTATAAGTGCGCCGCATACTTGGATGCGCCGCATGCTTATCACATACGTTAACTATTAGCTTAAGTAAGAGATATTAAAAGAAAAGATTAAAGTAATCTATACTCTATTAATATAATTACTTATTAATAGCTTAATAAAGAGCTTATTAAAAAAGGTATTTATTAAATTTACCTAATAGCTTAAGCTAATAAATCTCTCTAATTAATTAAAATAACTAAGGAAAGATAAAAAGTATTATTAAATTGGAGGCATGTTAGAACACCAGGGCACTAGGGAGTTACGTAAGAAGCAGGGGGTTGTTAGAACTGACTTAGAGAAGGCTTACCAAGCCTCTAGCCGGCTAGCCTATATTAGGAAGAAAGGAGAACTAGACCTCCCTGACCTTAAGAGGCGGGGAGGCTACAGAAAACAGATATATAATACACATATATGTTCAAGGTTATTAATTAGTTATATAAGCTATTTAATAATTAATAGTTAAATATATATTATATGCTCTTACTATTCGCATACTTCTCTTACTTAGATTACTGACTAATTACTAACTATTTAATAATAATGACTTTAGCTACTTCTATTAAGCTAGTTACTAGCAATAATTAGATCCTCTAGTATTCAGGCCTAAAGATAAAGGCAATAACCTAAGACCTTTAGCTATATATTAACTCTAAAATAGCTAAAAAGCCTCTCCTTATTACTAAGGAGCTAACCCCTCCGGACCTTAAGTCCTTTAGCTAAAAGAAGGGCATGCTTTTATCTATAAGCGCCTCTATATTAACTACTATATTAAGCATCCCTATAACTAAATATAAATTAGAGACCCTTTATTAAGCGGATGGCGAGGACCTAGCGATTAGACTGATTAAAGTCACTAATCTTATAAATGCAGGCCTTATAGCATTTAATGCGCTATAGGCTAATTATAAATATTAATTAAAGAGATATACAGCCCTTTAAAAGAAAATAGTAATTATCTAAGACTGGATCTTATAGACTATCTTAACCTCCTTACATTATTATTATTACTTAATTAAAAAGCCATTAGCTAAGTAAGTAAAAGCCTTATATAACTATTTTGCCTAAGTAGGAGATAAATATATATATAAAGCTTGCTAAACTCTTTATAAGTTACTAGCAAAACCCTACTAATTCTAAATCATAACTTATAAAAGTATAAGTAAATGGCTTACTCTCTGGGAAGATATAATCTAAGAAGCCTAAGTAGTAAGACTTTAAGAAGTAATAAAGATAAGCTAGTAGTTTAAGGACTTAGTTATAATACTAAGAGGTATACCTCTTAAGTCTTAGATTAATATATATAATACTATAAAGTTAGATAAAGCTATTATAAATACCTTATTAATTATAAAGGTCTTAGGGGCTATTTAGTAAGCAGTTATAAATAGCCTAGAGGTTTTAACTTAAGGAAAGGTAATGCTAGGAGTATTCTATTACTATTATAAAGAAAATAGAAGAGCTAGTAAGCCTTTAATAAAGGCTTAGAGAAAGAGAGCATAACTGCTAAGCACTATTAATAGTATAAATATAAAATGCCCTGCCTGCTTTAATAATCATTACTCTTTTATTAAGTATTATTATATATTTTTAAAGCTATAACCTTAAGAATAGTAACTTAATATAATAACTAAGGCCTTAATTAAGAAATATATTAAAAAGAATATTAATAAAGTTATAAATTAAATAAAGAAGCTTACTTTAAGTAACTTATAATAATATTAAATACTAAGCTTTTACTAAGGAAAAGCATTAATAAATACTTACTTAATAGTTACTAAGACTTACTTATTATAAAAGAGCTATTTCTTTAACTTTGGAGTATTAATATATATCTTTAGAAATACTATATAATTATATAATTTAAAAGTAGCTTTAATAGAAGACTTTTTATAATTAATAATAGAGCTAGTCTTAATTAATAGCTATAAAGATACTATAATAACTTTATAATCTACTAATAGCTTACTAATAACTCTCTAACTATTTAATATTACTCTTTATAGAGCTTTAATATTAAACCTAGTATTCTTTTTATAGCTAAGGAAATAGGGGTTTTAATAGAATATAAGACCTAGTAATAACTGCTTATATAAGGCTAATAGCAGCCACTTTAGAGAGATTAAAGAGATCTATAAATAATAAGTTCTAAAATATATATATTTAAATAAAGAAGAATCTCCAGCCCTTTAAGCACTATTTACTAACTACTTACTAGCTTAATACTATAATTAGAAATATATATTATAGACTTAGTAAAGGCCTCTTAAGGGGGATTCATATATATAGTACTAGTAACTTAGCCACCTAGGCCCTAAGGCTCTTAGGTATCTTATAAATATCGCTTAGGGCATTAAGCTAAAGCTAGATAAACCCTAAGGCCTTTAAAGGATTATAATAGTTAACTATAATGCCTGCAGAGTAGTAAAGGCTCATTAAGCAGTCTATTAAACTTTTTAAGAAGTTACTATAAGGGCAGAGCTAGGAGAGCGAATTGCTCTTAATTTCCACTTAATGGAGCCTGGCTATAGAGGCTATACCTTAATATAGATTATAGTAGACTGAGCCTTTAAGTATATATAGGATTACTATACTATAGATTAGTTAATACTTATAATTTATATTACTCTTATAAGCTTTATTAAGATAATAAAAGTATAATATAAAGCTATAGTAAAGGCTTTTAAATATAATAATAAGCTTTTAATAATCTATTACTAAGTGGCTATTAAAATAAAAGCAATAGAGATCTGATTTAAGCCCTCTATATTAAATACTTAAGCTTAGAATAGGGGCATAGAATGTATTATAATAATTATTATTAAGAAAAGCTAGGTAATATAAGTAATAGCTAAGCTCTTAATATACTTTTAGCTAGAAACTATTAAAGTAATTATCTATTTTTATAACTATTTATTAAATGCTTACTAAGGTTAGAAGTCTTTTTATAAAGTATTTTACTTATAATACTATACTAATAATATAATAAAACCTAACCTATTCTACTTATAATTATATAACTATAAAGCTTTTATACTAATAGTAAATATATAAGTCTATTATAACTATTTCTAAAGGCAGGCTTTATAAGCCTAGATTAAATTCCTTATAAGATATATATTAAGTAATTCCTTCTAAATTTAAAACCTACTATTAAAGAAAGTAATAATCTTAAGAAATATAACTTTTAATAAATACTAGTTATTTAATAAGTATTTAAAAAGCCTTTAGAATAATTTATTAAAAGAAGACTTAAAATAATATAAAAATGCATTTAAAAGCTACTTATAGTAATAGAAGAACCTTCTCTATAGTTATTATAGCTCCTAAATAAGGAACCAGATAAAATCTCGCCTAACCCTAGTAGTCCAGAGTATATAAAGGCTAGCGAAGAGTAAGCGAGTACTTGCTAAGCCCCTGCCAAGCAGTCTACCTATATTACTTCTAAATTTAAGGTTCTTCTTACGCTTTTACAATCACTTCTATTAGCCTTTTTCTACGCCTTGGCCGCTTGCTTAGATATAGAGGGACAGGGGCAGTAAGATAGTGATAATACTAGAGGAATAAAGCTACTAAGTGCTTGCTAAATTGTCTTTAAAAGGGTAATGCTTAGGATATTATTTAAAGCTATATTCTTAGTAAATAGCTTATAAAAGTAAAAGTATTATAAATACTCTTATTAAACTAAAGGAAGTAGCTTAGTTAGTTCTTTACTAAAGCTAGTAAGAAGAAGCTTAACTTACTCTTTTAATTATATATATAGTAATATTATTTTTACTTATAGAAGGGAAAAACCCTTTATAAAAAGGCTATTTACTAAAATACTCTAATATTTATTAAAGCAGCTTTTTAGTTCTTATACTTAGATAAATAAATACTTATATAAAGACTAGCTAATTATAGCTAAAACCTTCTATTTTTAGAGTTATAAGAAAGTAAGCTTATAAATTAAAGTATTTAAAGTAATAGTAAATAGTTATTAAATATTTAGCTATTACTAAGTATTTATATATAGGCTTAATAAATATAGTTATTTTATTAAGATTAAAGTATAGCTAGTAATTTATAGTAATTAATAATTAAAAGATAAGTAAGATATTTATATAGCTATTTTAGCTAGGATATTATTTTAAACCTTTATAGCTTTAGCTAACTATTTTAATTATAAGATATTATAATATAATGCAATTAATGCCTTTATATATATAGACTTTAATAAAGATATTTATATAAAAATGCTAACTGGATATTAAAAACCTAGTATTATTCTTAAGCTTTATAAGGCTTTATATAGCTTTAGATAGTTATCTTTCTTATAATAATAGCATTTTAAGAAAGGCTTATACTTACTAAGCTTTTACTAAGTATTTAGTAAAGACTGTTACTAGTTATATAGAGAAATTATCTTCTTTTTCTATATAAATAACTATATCTTTTATTACTTAAAGATCTTAAAAAGTAAAATAACTAAGCTAATTAAGTTTCTTTAGAAACTTTACTATATTAAGAGAGGTAAGTTCCTTTATTAATTCCTAAGTATAGAAGTTATTTATAATTAAGTAATTTAATAGCTCTAGCTTTCCTAGTTTATATATATTAATAAAGCTTACTAATTGCTTACTAACTCCTTATTAAATCCTAAGTATAAGACTTTAATAATACTTAAAGAGCTCTTTCTATCTAATAGTAATATAATCTTATAATTAATTAATCTATACTAATAGAAAGTTAGAATTATTATATATATTATAATTATAATCTAGTTAGATATTGCTTTTATAATAAGTAGGCTAGTATAATTTAACTAAAACCTAGGCCCTAAGTATTATAAAGCTATAGACTGGGTTTTTTAGTATTTTTTATAAATATAGGAACTTTCTTTATAATATAGAGCTAAGCCTAGTAATAGAAATAATAGCCTTTTAATAGCTTTTAATATAAGTTTTACTAATAACTCACGAGACTATTAAAGCTTATAAGCATTTATTATAAGCCTTTTTAATAGTATAACCTCTTAAAAAGCTAATAAGTAAGATATAATAATAATATTAATAATAAAGGCTAAGTTACTAGCCTTATTATAAATAGCTAAAGAAGCCCTCTTTATAAGCCAGCTTATCTCATCTTTATATATTAACCTATACTTACTAACTACTTAGTAAAGAGTCGCCTCTCCTTCTTAAATAACTATCTAATATAATAATAAGCAGACTATTTACCTAGTGAAGGAGGAGCTTATCTAGCTATATATAAAGCTCTAGTATATTAATATATATAACTACTAACTTTACTAAAAAGTTATATAAAGTTAGATTAATATTATTTATATACTATTAGCCTAATTACTAGCTAATAGCTTTATAAAGAGCCTCTTATAAAAAGCCTTTAAAGTATTTACTTAGTAACTAAAGCTTGCTAACTTCTTAGTAAGACTGGCCTAAAACCGGAAGTAGGAATTAGAAGAAGAAATAAAAGCCCTAGTAATTCCAGAAGTCAGCCCGAAGGCTGTGCCTTCAAGCTAAAGGGGCGTGTTGAATTGGAGGCATATTAAAATACTAGGGCACTAGAGAGTTACGTAAGAAGCAGGGGGTTGTCAGGACCGACTCGGAGAAGGCTCGCCGAGCCTCCGGCCGGCTAGCCTGTATTAAGAAGAAAGGAGAACTAGACCTCCCTGACCTTAAGGGGCGGGGGGGCCACAGAAAACAGATACACAATACACACACATGTTCAAGGTCATCAATTGGTCATACGAGCTATCCAACAAGTATAGCTTAATAATAATGCTCTTAAGCTAAAGGGGTATATTAAATTAGATTATATATAAAGCACCTAATTAAGCAGTTATATAATAATCTCTAGGGTTAAGACTGCCTATTAATATAAATACCTTAAGCCCCCAATTTTAATAGTAATTAGAATATATATATAATTATAGTTAAGAGACCTCCTAAATATATACAGATAATATACATATAATTAAGTTATCTAAGTATTACGCTAGCTTTCTAACAATAGCAGCTAGGTATCCATTGGGTACTAACAGTATAATAAAGGAAGGATTAAGAGGGTTAACTTCCTTTATATAGCAGCTAAGGTCATAGCCTAAGGGCTCCGGCTATGATCGAAGCTTACTGCCCTAACTAGCTGGGCAGCTAAGATAGTAGCAGGGTTATAGCACGGCTTGCGGGGGCTAATGATACCGCTATAGCTCTTATATATACTGTAATACTAGTTCAGACCTCGCAGTAGGTATAGCTATTACAGCTAATAGCAATCACAATACTAGCTTTAATCTAGGTAGGCATTAACCTTTGCCCTAATCTCTACAACTTAGCACTTAGGTATATAAGGCTATATCTTAGTCTTAGTACTTGCTTAGGCCTCCGGGCCTAAGCTACCTTAGCCTCTAGGCTTTAGCACCTGCTTAGGCCTCCGGGCCTAAGCTGCTCTAACCTCTGCATCTCAGCCCTTAAGTGTATAAGGCTACTGCATCTTAGCACTTGCCTCAGCCTCCGGGCCTTGGCTATTATAACCTTTAGGTCTTAGATGCCTTAATCTATAGATCTTAGCTATTAATCCAGGCCTATAGGAAGTCACAGAATTAGGCTACCTATAGGCATTAGGGTTCTGGCTTAATAGCCCTGATTAATGGATGCTAGCTGCAGTGGTTTTTCCCTCTATAAGCTCCCGCGAGGTTTTCCTATCTGCAGTTTTTCCTATCATACGGATCTCGATTTCTAGAGGTTTTAAATGCCGGCAGGCAGGAATAGGAATACTAGAGAATTCCAAGCTGGTTAATAAATATAGGTATGCTGATACCCGCTCTGACAATCCGCTAATAGATATCGGGCTCGAAATCATAAGTTAAATAGGGCTACTTAATTACTAGATAGAAGAGGAAGAAGGATTGCAGTCTAGGATGGATTATAGACCCGAGCTATAGGCCAGTAGTGCCTATAGCCCCCAGCCCCGGGTTATTATACTTAGGTTTCTTTAGCTATTAATACCAGCCTAGTACGTTATCTTGCCCTTAGGGGATTCTGTAGATATCTCTAGTAGATGTCTTTATGACGATAATAAATCAACAACAACAACAACAACAACAACAATGAATGGCATGAGGCGTTCCATAGCGCCATGCGGAGTGGCATGCGTGAGGAAACTTATTCCAATGGTTTTTTCTTACACACCGGTGAGAAAGCGGGGATACGCGACACTGGCTTACGCTGGAATGTATCCGTTATTCTTGAACAAGCGATGTGCAGATACTCAGCAGCCATAACGTACAAGACGTAGATGAAATCTACATAGTAGTCAGTAATATGAATAACTAGTCGGCTACATTTCGAGGGACTTTGGAGTTGTGTGCATGATTCGCTTACCTAGGTCTGACCTAACGTCCGAACTTGGACATTGTTATCGCGACGCAACGGCGATGCTACGGCGATGAGGTTTTCGGCGTGAAGATTTGACCAGCTTCTCCGCCCACTTCCTTTCGGGCTGGTGCAATGTATTTTGGCGCCTGTGTCATCTAAAATCACTTTTATCCCCGTTAATGCCGCTGCGAAAGAATGCCATTGAAGCGCGGGATCTCGGATTTTTGGGAGTGGTAAGTACGCCGCTGACAGTGGGGGGGGGAAGGGTTCGACTGGTTTCGGTGATAATTTTCATTGATGGTGTCGGCACGCGGCGTTGGATGAGTTGGGTCGGGGTCACCATGCAATGTGGCTGGTCAGCAGCTACTGAGCGAGGAGACCTGGATGGTATTCGGAAGTGTATATAAGAGGCATTGGGATGCCTCGATTGTTCGGTTGTTCTTCATTCGCACTTGTCCTGAAGTCATACAATTAGAACACCACTCACTTACACCTACGTGGTACAACTACCCCTACCACTTACACTACACTACCACTTACACTACTATACTACCACTTATACACGCAAAGACCACGCAATACTGTACAGCCCGCACCAATGGCCGCCCCCGTCTGGTTCATCACGGCCGCCTCGTCGGGCTTCGGCCACGACATAGCCGTCATCGCCCTCCAGCGCGGCCACAAGGTCGTGGCCACGGCGCGCGACCCGGAGCGCATCCGGGACCTCGCCGAGGCCGGGGCCGACACCCGGGCGTTTGACGTGACGGCGCCGCTAAGTGACATCGAGGCCCTCGCCCGCGACGTCTTTGCCGTCTACGGCCGCGTCGACTACCTGGTCAACGCGGCGGCCTACATCCTCGCGGGCGCCATAGAGGAGGCCACGCTGGAGCAGATGTATCAGCAGTTTAATACCAACGTCTTTGGCGCCGTCAACACCATCAATGCCTTCCTGCCGGGTATGAGGGCGCAGCCGCTGGGAGAAAGAGGCTCGCGCGGGACGGTGGTGACGTTTGGCAGCATCGCCAGCTGGCGCGGCGGCGCGGCATACGGAGCCTACGCCATGACCAAAGCCTGCATGTCGTCGCTGGCCGAGTCACTGCGGGTGGAGCTGGCGCCGTTCGCCATGACGGCAACGGTCGTCGAGCCGGGCTACTTCCGCACGGGGTTCCTCAACTCCTCGGCCATGGTCATGACGCCGGAGATGGCGGCGTACGGCGAGGAGACGCCGACGGGCCGCATGCGCCGAGCCCTGACGGCGACGGACGGACGGCAGATCGGCGATGTGCGCAAGGGATGCGGCGTCGTGGTTGATGTGTTGACGGGGACGGGCGTGGCTGCTGGCAAGGGCGAGATGCCGGTGCGCATCTTCCTGGGCAGCGATTGCGATGCGTGGGTCCGGTCCAAGGTTAGTGATACAGTCGAGATACTGGATGCATGGAGGGATGTGACGGTGAGCACGGATCATACCGAGTAGTGGATTTGTTGGTGGTGTTGTAAGTGGAGGTGGAGGGATGGGTTGAATATCCGAGAAAAGTCTTCCATTTGATTAGCTGAGACCAACACGCCGCTTCTACTCGGTGTGAATCCATAGTCACGTCACTAGGTAGGTAGAGAGAGGTACACAGGGGTACAAAATGTAACGACTTTGTATTTAGAGTGCTCGAGCCTCGAGGTAATGGACTGAGACCAGCGTTCCGACCCTCTCACGAGTCACCCGACTGCACCCAAAATCCCAACCACGTCCACCCTCGACTCGCCCGCGCAAGCAAAGAGGCATGTACCTTACTACCTTGTCGGCAACGAAGCATCGGCACCCAAAATCAAACATTTTTCCTTTGTTAGGCCCACGTGAACGTCACGGGTCGGCTAAGCAGGTGCGGTGGCAAGGAAAACCCAGAGGGGAAAAAAAAGTACCCGACTTCCTCTCAGCAGCGTTTCTTCTCAGAAGGATGACACATAAGTTATCACCATCGAGAGACACGCGAAGCACAGCGCGTGCGCTCAGTAGATTTGGGGTATCTTCACTAAAGAGCCGCGTATCATAAAGGAAGTCCATGCCTTGGATTAGAAGTTCATCAGTGATGAGACAATGCTGTGTTATGTCGAACCCTGACCGGTACTCGACGATGAAACGACGGCCCGTATGTCTTCTGAGATGATGTTGAAAGGAGACATGGAATAGCGGCGGCGCGAGAACGACGGGGAGGACGAGAGGACGAGAGGGACGAGAGGGACGAGAGGGACGAGGGGGGCGAGGTTGACAAGCATCACACCTCTTCGCCGCCTCCTTGGGCCTCCTTCGTCATGCCTGAGTGCCTGAGGAACGTAGAGACGAAGGTTCTTCCTTCCGCGCCTTCTTCCCACCCCTGAACACACGGTTCGCTAGACAATCGGATACTTTTCAGGTTTCCAAAGCCTCCCTTTCTGGGAGCTGGAGAGCGTATACAACAGGCGACGCCCCATCCATATCTTCAATATCAGCTTCAACCCCAAAACCTTGAACAAACTTGATGATTGACTTGAGGTTTGAATCCGGTAACCCGAAGACATTCCCATCCGTCATCGCCGATTCTCGATGAATGCTATTTTTATTCAGCCAAGTGGGAGCTCGCAGTCTAAAGTCAGTTTTTTATCTTGGCGCCTCTTTGCCCCCGTACCCATCTGTTGGTCGGAAGTACTATGTAGCACCTCTGAAGGGGCCCATGGTAAGCGCTTGCTTCCACAACATCCTTAATCGACATTGCTGGCGGCGGCCACACAAAGAAGAACGAACCCACAGCTCGTCTCCGCATGCGGGGTCTCATGAGATAAACATGTTATGTGTATATAAAGCTTGACGGGCAATATTATAAATAAGTCAGCGAGGCTAAGAACATGCATCTATTGGAAAGAACTGGGGCTGATGAAGAAACCGCACACATGCGTTTCAGGGAAAGGCGGTTTGATACGACGGAGTACACCACCCCAACCAAATCGGTCTTGATTCAGGTCTTTTACTCAGCGATTGAACCGTGGTTGATTCAATAAAGAATGAAAAATGCTGGCGTGTTGTGCTGGCCGAGGAGAGAGTGGTCACAGCGTGACGGAGTGTGAGAGAAGCACGATGGGCCCACCCCCGAGTTTGAGAATTCATAGTTGTGTACGTAATGCAGAACGAGAAAATGGTCAAAGAGCATGTCGGAATCGGTAATTTGTGAGCTTTTTTGTGGGTTTCAAGTGTGGTGAATTAGGTGGGTGAGAGTCTGAGGTGAATCGGTGATGAGACGAATACGGGGGAAATCCTCATTGGAATATTAAATCTTGCATCTAACGGTCCACTATCTGAGACGAATCCAGACGTGCCCCATTTCCATTTCAGCAGGATTCCTGAGCTACCGCTGCTTTAAATGGCGCCGCCCTGAGAGGCTGAGCCTACGCCAAGGCAGAGCGTTTCCGTGCGGTGGCATGACCGGGGTTGTAGGCTAGTATAAGAGGCTGTCCGCTCCATCAAGGGCGATTTTCTGCTAGCATAACGTTAAAAAACACAGTTTTCCTCACAATTCAGGCATTTTGAAAAGGAAATGCTTCTACAGTTGCCTAAGATCAAGCTTTTCCAGCTCTTTTGAGCTCGGAAGATGGTTGCTTCTCGAACCCCAAACGACTGAGAACCATATAAAGGACAAATACGGGAGTGGTACGGCAGTCACGGCGGTGTCGAGATTATCAAACTGTTGCATCGAGAGAATTTTGTTGTTAAGTATGTTGTATGCCACCTCGTTTCCTAACATACTTCTGACGTTCAATCCAGCCTCGACCAAGTCCGGTATACCTTTCAGCGATGGGGTTCCAAGAAAATGGGAATGAATGAAACGATCGCACCTAAAGAAGAGGCTGGTCGGCGTGGGCAGTCCTTGAAATTTCTTGGACACCAGAATAATTTAGATCAGGATGTCAGAGTATATATGAAAGTGAATATACGCAAAGGGCTGCCGGTCCGTTCTAAGGAATGTTAGTTGACAGCGGTGCTCCTATTAGGGATGGGAAGGATTATACAGTATTGAATTCCATGTTTTGTAAGAGATTCATTAAGCAAAAAAAGCCTAAATGGAAATGCAGATATTGATAGTGTCAACCAACTTATAGGGCCGAAATAGACCTGGAGTTGGGACAGATTCGGAGTCAGCTCCAAATCTAAGCCAACTCATCGACAGAGTCATCGATCAGCCACAGCAACCACAGAATCGATCAGCAACAAGTTGGATTACCGGCATACACCCAGGAATAGAGACTAAATCCATTGGGCTCCGTTTCTGGGCTCTAGGCCTCTTCGGGTCCTATAACCGTGGGCGCCTCAATAGCGTCGACCGCGATCGCCCTAACACCCCAGGCCGTCGATTGGTATGGTGCGAGAGTCGTTGACCACCAGCCTTCATAGACGTGAATCTGAGGCCCACCGTTTATTGTGTCGCACAATGCCCTTGTTGCACTTCTGGTTCTCCTCAGCGTAACTTGGTCAACACCCTGTTCCACAGCCCATTTTGTTTTCTCTTTGCAGCTTCCTTCTCTATCCGATACTTCTCTTGCTCTTATTTCAGCTTTTTGGCACAGATTCCCTTCATCTCTCCTTACTCCATGACAAATACAGTAGTGTTTCCGCCAAGCCCTATCCATTCCTCGTCCTTGATAACGTATGCAATGCCAGGTTCACTAATCGACCCCTGTCCATCAATGAAAATTATGCCGCGGAGTAAAAACACCAGACAATCTCGAAGGCAGTGAAAACCGATTTTGAGGTTGAGTACGTCGGGAGGCTGATCGAGTCTGGTGTGGGCGAAATGGGTATCATGTGCCGGCTCCGACCGTTGGAACTGCATGCTTTTAGAGATTATACTCCGTTTGATTCACCCGTATCCCGCTACGAATAATTCACATACCTCCTTCAGAAGTTCTGTCAATACTCTGCCGTTGTTTGGATCGAAAAAGCCCCAAAACCCACTCCCTCTAGGACCTACTATCTTTCGTGTAACCGGCATGTTGGCACTAGGAAGATAACTACAATTCATTGATCAACCAGCTACGATTTTGGAATTATCGTTACAGTTGGGCTCAACCGGGTGAGATGTCATCGAGGGCTCTATTGATGCCTGATGCCTGAACGACGTGGCCTGTGTTACCACAGTCGACTAGCAAACGTCTGATTAGTGATGACTAATGCACCAATTCGCGTGAGGAACCAACTGCAACACCCATATATACACAGACGTTAGTAATTACCCTAATGTGATTGCGATTGCCTCGTGGAGATCCAAAACAAGACCTAGTGGTCTGAAGGAAACGAAGAGAAGAGCCAGGACGGGGAATGGCATGCATTATATCTGCAGCGACCGGATGAAACAAGGAAGAGAGCGAGATGGAGAGATGGCAGGCCCAAGGCTACAGCGACCAGAGAGAACCAGGGAGCGGAGATGACGCGTCCACAGACGAGACCGTGTTGTGTGCCTTCTTATCGAGTCCGAAACAGGGACTCATTTTGGGCCACCTTAGGAGGACCGATTTGGGTCCCATCGGCTAAAGTTGGAGCAATTCTACCTGCTGCTGTACGGTCCTTGCACAAATGATGGCCGGCGTGAGCAAAGGTGAGAAGAGCCTGAACAAGCCTGAGTAAAAGCGGCGAACAGTCACATGGATGAAACAGGCGCAGGCGTCCACATTCTTCTCATCAAACAATACATGTATACTTAAAAATGTATTTTTTTCTTTTTTTTTTCCCTCCACCTCGACGACAATTCTGCACTCTAACGAATGAGCCCCGGGTCAACTCAGACAAAGAACTGCATAGTATAGATATGTCTCTTCCACGCAAAGTAGTGAATCTACTGGAAAAACTAGACGCCTTAAGTAGATGGACGAGGCACGCCGTAACAGATATTGAGAGCCGTATTCACTTGTTGACTAACGCTCCTGCAAGACTCCAGTGTCATCATGATTCATGGGGTATGTTGGTTTATCGAGGAAAACATTCTTGACCCAATGTCGAATCAGACAGTGAATCTAAGCCTATCCAGACGACTAACAAATGTGTTGAGTCAGTCTCGATATTCATTTACCAGTTGTATACACAGGGTCAGCGGTTTAACGGCATGGCTGATAAGATCACTGAGTTCGTCAACAGCAAAGGAGATACTTTCTCAAAAAAGTCATTGTAATTAGTTGGGAGAGAAAGCCATGAATAAATGTGACGTAGTATTACTATTGACATACTCGAGTGAATTCAAGCGTTAGCCGTGTTTCACACAACTTGAACCTGCCCAGCTGTACAGTAACTTCCTTTAGAAGACGTTACCCTTGGTTTGGCTCATCTTGGAGACGTTGTGGTTTCTGATGAGTGCCACCCAGATGAAGGATAGACACATGATGGCAGTTCCAGCAGCGAGCATACGAGTTTGAGCATAGGCATACGCCTTCTGAATCCCGATACGCTCGGCAGTGCCCTTAGCATAACTAAGCTGAACCTCAATATCTCCGTAGATATCGACAATATTTGGAAGAGCAGACTCTGGAAGGTACCTCCTGAGAGCTTTCTCGAAAACGTTGGTCCAGATAGCACCAGAGATGGTATAGCCGATAGAGCCGCCGGTAGTTCCAGTAACATTCAGTAAAGCCAGAGCGGCGGCGACGTGTTGATGATCGACGGTTGCAAGCACTGCAAGTTGCATACAGAGAATGAAGACGCTGCCGCCGATAGAGATGAAGATTTGGGTCATGACAATGTAACCAACGTATCCTGTTGGGTTTCTGAAGTAGATCATTAAACCCTGAGCGAAGATGTAAAGTGGGAGACCAATCCACAAAAGCCATTTGAAGTATCCGGTTTTGCGGATTCCCCAGCCAACGAGGAATAGCAGGAACCCAGAAACAACGCTGAACGTATTGTTGACATATCCAGCTTCAGCAACAGAGAGGTAGTTGACAACCTGTAAGAAGGAGGTGAAGTAGTTGTTCCAGCAGTAGTAGGAAATTTGATACGTCAGGTCCAAAAGGCATGCGCCAACCATAGTCCGGTCAGTTAAGAAGTGGAACTTGAGGAATGGCACTGGGGCAAAGTAAAGCTCGTTGAGGGCAAAGCCGACCAGCAGGATGAATCCAACCACAATCATCGCAATGATGTAGCCGGTACTCCAACCATGGGGGGCGGAGCTAGCGATGTTGTATGGCAGGAGGAAAATGACCAGGCCAGCGGCGAATAGGAACACGCCGAGAGCTATGGATGAAGGGATTAGTTACCACACGGCCTAAAACAAATACCTCAACAATACTTACCGTCAAATTCGATGAGATAATACCAGATGCTTTGCTGGAGTGTTCTGCCGCTGGGTTCTTTCTTTGCAAGACCTTGCTTCCTAGCCTTGCGCAAGTTGAGCGTCAACAGAAGATACAAGGGGGCGCAGACTAGGGGCATGATGAAAGCAAAGATTCCAAATCCCCAGGCCCAACCGATATCGGCAAGCATCTTGTCGGCAGCGTAAGATCCAGCAAAGGCGGAAATCATGTAGGGAGACGATGTGAAGGCGTATGCGAGGGCTCGATTTCGCAGGTTGGTGGCATCAGCGGTAACTACGTCGATGGTGTAGATGAGGCCGGTAAAGCCAACTTGATAGAAGACCTTTATTTCTTGTCAATATTCGGTTCACTGACTAGATTGAAGCAGTGATTTCATAACTCACATTGGCAGCACAGTAGGTGGAAAGGTTCTTGCTGACAGCCATGATGATCAAGCCCAGCTCACAGAAGCCCACCATAATGAGGAAACCCTCGGCTCGACCCCAAAGATCCAGAGTCTTGGCCAAGGGAATAAAAACAGCAGCTGTCATGGAGCTCGCGACGACGTCAATGACATTTAGAAGCGAATGGGACCCGAAGTCGCTGGTGACATAGGGCAAGAAGCCTCCGACGGTCGAGCTCTGGAATGCGTTGAGCAAGTAGACAAACCAGATAGATATAAAGATTCCAATCAGCGACTTCTTGGTCCAGGTCAGAGTGACGGCTTCGATGTTCTGAACACCGCTCTGAGCGGCTTCTGTAGGGACCTCGTTTGCCGATTTGGCGTCATCTCCATGAAGTCCATCTTCAGGCGACTTGCTCGCCGGATCCTTGTCATCGTTGGCGAAGGAGGTGACAGCCTCAGGCGTCTCAGAAATGGTCGAGACGTTGGTGGTGGTTACATTGTCGCTTTGGCCTTGGCCAGGTCGGATTCTGTTCATGAGACCCATTGTTGAATGTCACTGCTGTTGATGCTGAATCGACATGCAATAGACAAGAGGTCAACCGGGGTGTTCAAACGTGGATGGAGCAGATGAAAAGAGAAGGTAGAAGGGCAGACATTGGATGTTAGGGGGTGAGCGCTGCTTGTATATAGTACCTCCAAGTCCACTTTTCCCTTCCTTCCTTCATACCCTGGTTGACGGATGTCCGTTCTTGGGTCCGAAAAGCGCGCATCAGATCTGATTAGATCTTGTCGTTCTTAGGCCGATGCTCCGATGGCGCTGAATGCTCAGGTAGTATGTAATCAAAATCGGCAACAGCGGCAGGAGAGTGGGGATGGAACAATCGGGGGCATTGGGGGGGACTCTCGATGTGGCAGTTAATTCGCTTGGCACGCGTTGAGTGGGAAAAGTCTGTGGAGGGCCAGGGAATAGCGCGGTCATCAGCGACGCATGTGACGACTCCACAGAGCAACACCTTCAGGCTCCGAGGAAGAATTGTAACGGGTCCATTCGGAAGAGAAAAGGGGGACGGAAACGGCACGGGCGTGAAAATTGGGTTATCACATCTAATCTGATGTCAAACTGATCTGATTGATACGATCAATGACCGAGGACGGAGGGAGGACTGGAGCACAACAGAGAAGAAAGGGAAAATAAAAGAGGGTCACGGGCCGAACCCACGGCAGCTCGTCGTTGGTTGTTACGCAATGACTGGAGTTGGAAGAGTAGTTCAGTGGTCCGAAGACTGGGATTTTCTCAAAAGACCCAATGGAAGTGAAGGAAGGACACGCAGCAGTGACGTTCATGTGGGGGTCATCTCAAGGTCTACGCCTGTTTCCGTCGTCGCCGGATCGAACGGCAATGATGGTGTCCTGCACTCCGTAAACCCGAGGAAAATGTCTCGCCCACATACCACCAACTCATTTGAAGCCGCCCCCACAGGTGCACCAACCAACATGACGCCTCACACCACAACGGTGACTTGTCTCCAGATTCTTTCATCTCTGACAGCTCACTTGGGCTTTGCCGCAAATTCAGCACCTGGCCTTGGGTGCTATAGCTGAACTCAGCTCTGGAAACTCATCTCCATCCCACGGCGCGCGACGAGGGATGCAATAATTAACTCACATTCTCCCATAGATAAGATTATGACGCCCTCTGTGGTTGTTGAACGGCTCAAGGCCAGCCTGCGGGAGCCTGGTAGCATGGGAAATACCTTCGGAACATCCACCAAAGAACCCCCACTGTGTTGGTCGGCGTCGAGAATTGCAGGAACCATTCGTATTAGTTTTGAGTCGAAGCTGACGCGTAGTGGAACTTTGGTGGATTACAGTGGAGAACCCAACTGAGCCCTGATCAGCTCACGATGTTGGACGATCTCGTATCCAGACAAGCTGAGACTGCTGTTCGTATTATTTACCACATTGGGACATCTTCTCTCAAGGTTTGTGGATAAGCATAATTCGCATCAAACAACAATGATTTCAATTGGCACGATTTGATACCGCAAGTGAATGTTGAGAGAAACAAGGTTGAAACACCCATAGTGCGTAAGATCGTGGGGCGAAAAAATCTTGGAATCGGCCTTCACAAGAAGCATATTTTAGCAAGTCAAAAAGGAAATCGGATCACAATCATTGATTCCCCAACTACTCTGCGTCTTAACGCAGATTATATAGTCAGGATACCCTCACAATCATGCTGATCAGTTTCGAGTTCGGCCGAACGCTGACAAGTTTGGAATCAGTAGCACTCTAGGGTAGGTCGCACTCCAAGAAAGAGTGGGTGATATGTCTTTACTGCAATCTTGCTAACATATATATTGGTAGATGACTCACGCGCCTTGATCGATTCGAATCCTATTATCCGTTGTCTCAGTAATGGCCTGGATGTTATACAGAAAACGACATGCAATACATTAGTATTGAATCACAGGGCAAGTTGAAATGGTTAAGATGGACAAACACGCCGCAGTGCAAACCAGCACATTCAAAACGGATCAGGTCCCCTTGATAGAGTATTTGGTAGAGAAAACTCATTCGAGAGGATTCAAAAATCATGATAAAACACCAGAAACATTGCTTTTGAGCTGGTCGTGATTGGCTGCAAGTCTCCGCAGGTCTGCAAGGCTCCGATAGTCCTCGTAGCCTTGCATAGTGCTGACCCGGTGTTATCCCGGGGAGTCACGAGACATGCAGGCAGCAACAGGCTGAGACATTCTTTGGATTTCTTTTTCGCGTTGAAAGAATCTTCCCCTTGCATCTCAAAACATCGCCAAAGAAATGGGTGGCTGGCATGTGTACTGCGCCCTCTGCGGTGGCCCTCTCGGCCCCGTTTACTGGGAACCAGAAGAAGAGGACCAATACGATCCTAGCGTCCTGGAGAATGTCGACGATCCTGAGCTAAGATGGCTGAGAGATATTCGAATTATTGGAGAAGATCCAGAATCTAACTCGGTGTGCAAGTATGGATGCCATTGCCAAAGCATGGCTTGGGAATTGGATTGCTGACAGCCTCACCAGAGTTTGGATTTCTGGTCCGGCATTTTCCCTGGAATATGGAGTAATGAGTTACCAGCCTGCAGACCCAATTGATCCCGTCATGCCTACTGGGGGCAGCATTAATGTGTGAGGGCA
Organism: Dactylonectria alcacerensis; assembly: GCA_029931735.1. Taxonomy (NCBI): domain Eukaryota; kingdom Fungi; phylum Ascomycota; class Sordariomycetes; order Hypocreales; family Nectriaceae; genus Dactylonectria; species Dactylonectria alcacerensis. The sequence continues at coordinate 2,622,259 of JAPMUZ010000011.1, read as the reverse complement.
TTTCTTATCCGTGGCCACTGATCAATCTAAATAGTCAAAGGTACACATCGGACGGTGGTGATTCATGGTCCGCCCCCTTCCACACCTGTTGTCGCGAGGTTCTATGCCGATACATGTCCATTCCGGTCTCCAGTCTTGACAAACAAGTTTTATATGAGACGCTAAAGAGCATGTCCGAGGACGAACAATGTGGAAGACGTCTCGATATCGACTATGGCGACATCAGCAAAGCAATGGACCAATACTGGAGTACGCCAAGAGACACTGAGCATTACGTGTTCAACCCAATTGAAGTGAAAGGCTTGGGAGAATTCTTGCGAAATTTGCCCCAAAAGACTATGTCTATTGAGGTGAGAACCTACAGCCTTGAAGGAGATCCGTTCGCCAGACTTCCACCAGACGTCCTGTTGCTTATCGTGGCCCAATTCAAAAAAATACCAACGATCTTGAAGCTTCGACGGGCATCACCGGCGTTTGCCAACATCGAACTGAGCAATAATTTCTGGAGAACTCGGCTCCTCAACGACATGCCGTGGCTGTGGGACCTACCGTCTCCCATGACCGCTCAACAAAGAAACGAGACAGACTGGCAGCTAGTCTATCGCAAACTCCACTGGGGCAGCAGGCCGATGTCTGCAACTAAGAACAAAATCCACGGCTTGTGCAACAGAAAAAGAATTTGGGAGCAGATGTGTCCAGATTTTGCTGAGGCATATCTGGAAATGGAGGCTCGCCTTGAAAAGTTGGGTGCCGCCACCCCCATGGCCCTCAAGGGAGCTTTCAAACAAGATGAGACCCAGCTCATCAGACCCGAGCCAACGGAGACTGAGCAGGTGACTTGCAGTCTCATCGAGCGCTTCTCAGACCTATACAGCGCAACCCCATCGATTTTGGTCGGTTGGGATGAAAATAGACAACTGGTCGACATTCGCATCGCCAAGGAACACGATGCTGAAAGAGTTGAAACAGCAACCCCCAGTCTAGCGTCGACAGACACAGTCAACATCCCATTGGATGACTGGTTGACTGGGTTCATAGTCACCAGTCGTGCGTTGGATGAGGGCGAACCATCGGAAACGAGGCACATAGTCGGACTTGAAGTGCTTTTCGCAAAACGGCGTCCAGTTCAACTGGGACTAGATGACGGGGATAAGCGACTGATATATGTCACACAAGGCCGCTTCATCGTCGGTCTGGATATCCACCGCTCTTCGACTGGCGTTCTGAGCACATTCAACTTCGTCGAGCAGCCACTGGCGCACGCCGATGGAAGCCTGCGTGTTGCCGACACCCGCAGAGGAAACTACAACTTGCATGTGGCGGCATACCTTTGGCGCCAAGAGCTGCCCCAGCCAGCATTCCGCATCTCCGGTCAAGTTCCCGACTACTGGAGTTCTCGGGGTGAAATCGAGGTGTTTCCTATGGACACGTTGATGTTCGGAACATCGGAGGACGAGCTGTCCGATTTAACGAGTGTCTCGGTTGACATTCGGTTGGGTGGATTTGAAATCGGCTACAGTGACCGCCCCAACCGAGCAATCGGGCCTCGCCTCCAGGCCATCAAGACTCTTGAGATCGACGGTCGTGGTGGAGAACGTGTTGGTTTTGTCTCGGCGTGTGTCAAGCAAGGGGAGGAACTGGCCTCTCTACAGCTTGTTACGAATCGAGGACGCTTACTCTCAGTAGGAGAGTCCGCCGTAATACAGACAACGTGGTTGGCATTACTGGACGCAAACACCCGTTTGACACCGTGCGGGCTGTACGCCTCCTGGCGAGGCGGCAAGTCGCAGAGATACCTAGCCCATGTCGGTGCCATTGGTTCTGCCCATGCAGGGCCCTTCAATGAACGCTTGCCTCGTTTTTTGCATGACTCCCACGGTTGGTTGTGGGAGCCCACAAAGCTGCCACCGACGTTGGAAGAAACTGGCACAATCTGGGGTGGTTGCGCCGTCCCCGACTCCCCAGAATGGCCACCCGAAGAGGCTACTATTGTCTTTGTGCCGCCTAAGGCGTGTACTGTGAGCTGGCTGGATTGCAGCCGCCCGCTCTCAGAGGTACGAGTATCACTCACTCACAGCACCCGAGGCATAGTACCGCAAGTACCTATTTGCGCCATCACAATGAGATACGCCGACGGAAGTCAGAAGACGGTCGGGCCAAGCAGGTTCTCCGCACAGCCGACATGTAGCTGGTGCACGCCAGAATCAAGCATCGAGGAAGAAGTCCGGGCTGTCCCTCATTACCGCCACGAGAGCTGGCACCTCGGAGGCCAGAAGCTGACCAGTGTGCGGATCTGGCGTCCTCATGGCACGAGTATGGCTGCGATTCAGCTAGTTGCCGAGGGACAAGTAGAGAGCCCCATCTGGAGACACTGGGGATATGATTTGAGGAATTCACAGGTGGGCGAGCTACACTTTGCGGGCCATGAGGGTGGTGATGCGGTTGGCCTTAAGTTCTTCTTTCAGAACAACGGGATCACGAGTAGGCGAGATACTATCATCGCTGGGATTCAGGCTGTCAAGTCTATCACTGACTAAGAAGTGTCACCTTGCATACTAGTGTGGGAGATTTTGGTTGGAAAGGGCAGATCGCTGATACGCGATGGATTTGGGAAACAAGGCGCGTCTAGATAATTTCCCAGTCCGATATTCTCTTGAAACTACCGTAGCTAGATCTCTTGCCGCAGATCATCTTCTACTTGACACCCCGTATCATATGGTCAACGTCGAATATTTGCCCCAGCCGCCTTGGCCCGTTTCGAATCCCATTTGTAGTACTAGACTTCGTGCCGACGGAGGATTCCTTCGTGGACTTCTCGAGGAAGACGAGTTGTAGATGCAGATTGTGGTTGAGAATTGAAAGTTATGGTAGAATTGCGAGTCGAACAAGCGCGCAAGAGGACGCGGAGAGGAAAGAAATGATGCCAGCTGGGACAACATCGCCCGTATCCTACGGAGGAAACCAGGAACACGGACCTATTAAGCGCGCGGTTAATGCCAGAGCTGGATGCCAGCGCCTTACAGACCCCGCTCCCCCAGAGATAGGGACGCTCATTTCTGCCATGGTATCATTTCCCCTCAACATCATGCGTGATGCAGCCTCCATGCAGCTTTCGCCATGGATCTCCAGAGCGACCAATGTGACTTGGAATGCATTTCCGTGCTTGATGTGCAACACCAGAAAGTATTCACGCAAGCGCTGATGAACATCCTATCAACCAATGTCGCTGGATTTACGTATGCTCAGATCCTGGATGGATTGCCGACCGAGGAATCCTTGCTGGAGAGTTACGTCTTCATGGAAAGTCACCCCGTCTACAAACTGAACCATTCGAAATTGTGTGATGGATTCCTTGAGAAAGCGAAGAAATTCAAGGCACAATTTGACCCCTTGCAGTTGAGTTTCAGGAAATTTGTTGGTGTATTACCTAGCCCACAATCCAGTCCCGTTCGTTCTGACCTAGTAGACCCTCGATGGATTCCAGCATGCTGCGCCGGATTCAAGAGCATTTCACCTCCGCTTGATCGAGCTGGTAGTTGTTGCCTGCCATCAAATCGGCGCCTATCTCTACGAATTAGACGACGGAGCTCACAAGCATCAACTACATCAAGACTGGCGAGCCAAGGAATATCCAGAGAGCAGAAATGGTATGCACTCCGACGGCTATTTCCTGCCGCATGCCGCATTTTTTCATCGCGCATACCATTACCCCGATCAGTACCCTCGCGGGACTGCTGACGTAGCGGGTTACTGGGCGGAAGGAAAGATATTTGGAGGAGTCATTGTGTTTGACCGTGGCGAGACTGATCAAGAGGTATGCCTGGCTTTATTTTTTTTTTCTTTCTTCCTTCTTCTACTGTTGTTGCTCTTAGCTCCTTCTTCTCATGGGCTCAGTCTAATCCCGCAAATTTTGGCTTAGTGCAACGATATGTGGATTCATGGTGCCCTTCTTGAAGGTCCTAGGACACTCTACCCACCAACCAAGCAGCAATTCGAGTCTCTCATCCGCTTTCTCTTAGCAGATACGGAAAGCTTGAAACTTACACCATGCCCTCTTCCTATTTACGGAACAAGCGACAATCGACCGCGGTGGAGGGCGTATGAGGCTTTTGCAGACTATCATATCTTTCGGGATAGATACGAACGAAAGCTTCCATTAAAAAGACCAGGGCGCCCGGTTCGGCTTATGAATGTAGACTGGCCAGAACTCGAGGATGATTGGTATCTATTTGAACAATATCAAGCAAGCTGGCAGGGTCAACCGCTTGATCAAGAAAGCGTTACTGCCGCTCACGAACGGTTGAAAAATATCACCCCGTCGTCACCTCTGTGGGACAAAGTTTATGGGTCGAATACCTAAAGAAATAGTACCAACGATTAGGCTTAGCGAGATGACAGAACTTTTAAGATGGAATTCAATGCAATAGTGTGTAGTGAGGGATAAAAGCTTCGACTGATAGTTGTCGAAAAAAGCTCTGACCTGATAATAGCCTCCATTTCTCTTTGTCAAAGCTTTTAAGGCAAGGGCAGAACAGCTTCTCGGCTACGATTTTCATAATCTCAATAACCCAGTCGTCGTCATTTGGCTTTACATTACGAAAAGTCGTTACTCTATAGCTACAACTTCATCAGAATCTTCCCCGTGGTGCGCTGGCCTTCGAGGTTACTATGCGCTTTCTTGACTTCAGAGAGATTATAATTATATCGTAGTAAAATTAATCTTCACTGTTCCATGGTGAATCACTCCGTAGACTTCCTCTGCATAGTGCCTCGTCTCCTATGGTCAATAGACGACCCGAGTGGCGGCTTTATAATTGATATGCTCTTTGGCATCAATAGGTTGGGATCAATCGGTGGGATGGGGCCGCTTGTAGACCTAACAAATACAACCTTACCGTTTTCGCTTGACGATCTCGAGGCTTCACTGCGAAGAGCCACTGCCGACGAGGTCAAAGACTACGTCAACTCCGTTCCGACTAGTAAGTTCTTTGATAACAACTATAACAGTTTTAGGTTCTAAAATAATTTAATCGCAAAAACGCTGTCTTGCTCCAAAGCTGTGCTAGCAGAAACTTGCCCTTCATGAATCGGATAGCCTTAGCTGGGGAGCTGCTTTTACTGGATGGGTACTTCCTACGTGTGCATATACTGCTATAGAGGCCCCAGACCCATCTTCCTCCTCTTCGTTTCTCTGGTAGCTACTAATAAGAGCATGACCAATAAGAGACTAGCCCCCGCGAACAACTGCGCAGCGATGAATCGTCCTCCTAGGGCCGAGATCAAGCCCCCCTCGCTTGGTGGCCCTGTCAGTACGCCGAAGCTGACGACAGTGAACACCATTCCGATTCTGGTCCCTTGCTGTCGTGGATCTGTCGTCAATGTTACTAAAGCTGAAGGAAACATTGACTGAATTCCTCCGATGGGGATGCCGCAAATCGCTGCCCAGACACACAAACCATCAACTGATAAGACAGCGATCCAAGCAAACATGAGCAAGGAAGACACTGCGGCTCTAGGTATGAAAATAGTCAGAGTACCATAACGGTCCGCGATGATGTTTGGTAATTTGCGACCAACAGTGCCTACCCCGTTGACGATCAACAACAGGTTCAAGGAGCTGATGTACGATATGTCTTGAATGTCACGCGAGTATGTGGAAATGTAGAAGAAGGTGAGGTAGGTCCCCCAAAAGCACTATTAGGGATCAGTCAACAAGTGCTTCGATACAATGAGAGTGAACAGGTTGTACTTGCCATGAAACATGCCAAAGTGTACAAGACATACTCGAGCTCCTTGAATGCTGTCGATTCAATCAACTTCCCCCTCTTCCGGGGCGCAATACGCGGCCTCAGACATAAGAAAGAAATGGCTAATGACACGCCCTGTATGAGCGCAATTGTTCTAATTGTCCGCTGAAATCCAATATGAGGGAGTAATTGCCGCACCATGATAGGAAACAGTACTCCTCCTGTACTGCTGCCGCAAGCTCCCAGCCCCATGGCCAAGGACCGGTGTCGCTGGAAGTACGTCGACACCAAAGCAACGACTGGGCAGAATAGGCAGCCATTACCGTGTCCGACACAGACACCCTGTGCCAAGAATATTTGCCAATATTGATTGCTTGCTGAGACTGCTAGTGCACCACCAACAACTAGGACGCCCCCTTTAAGGAAAAGAGGCCGGAAGAACCCTGCGTCCGTCAGACGGCCGGCGAAGGCGCCGATAAAGAAGAGCAAGAAGATCTCGACGGAACCGATCCACGATATTTCTGAGGGTGATTGGTTTAATGTGTCCACGTAATAGCTCTGGAAGATACCGAAGGAGTTGATAACACCCCTGTGCGTCGGGATTAGTGCCTACGAGATGCAAGGAGGAACACTGCGAGGTCGAGGAGAACTAAGAACGTACCAAGTATTCATGACTACCAAGTGGGTGCCCAATACTGCCCATAGCTTCACGTCAGCCTGCATTTTATCCGCAGCGTCTGCCTCTTCCTGCCTGGAGATTACGTACCGCACATCCAGGCCATGAAGCTCCGTCGGGTGGTGATGTAGGCACTGAACTGGACCTTGAAGTAAATGTACCCAGGATCTGTCCTATATTGTGAGGTAGCTGGTCCGTCACAACTACCTGCCGACAGGTTGACCCACATATCCCGTCGTCGCCAACGGAAGTAGAGAGCTCATGGTCTTGGTCTGTGGTAGGCTGTGCGGCATCACTGCATGGGCCTGTTCTTTCGACGAGTGGCGTGCCTTGCGGTGATTGATGGTGTTGATTCTTCTCGGTCCCTTTGGGAGGGACGGTGGGGGATGTTGACGTGACCATTCCCTGCTATTACTTCGGATTGAGGGCGTATAGTGGCTTCTACGTCGTCGTACGCTGCTGGCAGTGACAGAGTGCGGCGAGTTGAAGTAGGATAGGCTTCAAATGACAAGCAAGGAGGAAACCCGGAATTTACGTTTCGATTTTGAAACTAACTGGCCAATGCTGTATCGCACGACATCAGTTCATGGGAAGCAATGTAAATTAACAAAGCAAAGGGCGTAGTTGACAAGGTAAAGTCCCGCAAGTTGTCCGTCTTAAGGTAGTCCGTACTCCCAACGAAGATCAATCCTGGCCAATGCTTTGAAGGCGGAAAAGCCGCCATCAGTGCCTGAGACTCCTCGCGCCTGCATCCGTACCTAGTTTCGGAGGGGATTGGGATGGTGGATAATACTACGTCACCCCTGCGAAGCCCAGGGCGTTCAAAATCATGACATCAGTCATAGGTACAGCGATGAGGAAAAGTGAAGGAACGCCACGTCGTGTCGAGCACAAGACGGGCCGATTTGGCAAGATAAAAAAAAACTCAACCCATTTGTTTCTATTGAACCTTTCCTCTCGAATCAACAGGCCAAATCTCCTCAATGACTCCCTTCCGATGAGCATAGTAAAAGTCATGCAGGTTGATGGTCGGATCAATGTGGCTGGGAATCATCTCAACCCGGTCTCCTATCTTGAGGGCCGGGGTACTTTCTTCCCAGGTCAACGAGCCATGCTCATCGCCAAGGTTCGCATGCTTGTATCTTGGATCTTTGCACTCGGCCAACCCACTATCCGTCGTCAATGATTTGAGGCCCGTGTCAATCGTGACCTGGCGTTCGCCTTGCTTGCTGATGACCGTTGCGAGCAGGGTCAAGCTATTGGAGTAGAATGTCCCGACGGCATTGCGGTAGTCGGTGTCCATGAAGATAAAAGAGCCAGGCTGCAGTTCAGTAACCCCAGGCACGGTGGCGCAGAACTCGCCCGTGCCCGTTCCTCCAGTGGTGACGACATCCATTAGGAAGCCCTCCCTGCGCAAGTGATCGGCCGTCTCGGTCAGAGTCTTCATCGATTCATAGCACTGTTTCATGCGGTCGTTTCGGTCGTGGAGATGTTGGAGATGGCCCTCGTAGCCTTGTATGCCGATCAAGCGTAGGTGCGGGAGGGTGGCAATGTGCTTCGCGAGAGCTAGAGCGGGCTCTCCAGGCGCGACACCCGTGCGACGCAATCCCACGTCAAGGTCAATCAGGGTAGATATCGGCTGCTCAATACCGGACTGGGAAAGGGCGTCATGAATTGCCGTCGCGCCGACTTCACTGTCTACCACGATTCGGATGGCCCTATGCTCCCGGAATAGATCGACAAGCCTCTTCACCTTGGCAGTGCCGACAATTTCGCAAGTGATGAGGATATCTTCAAAACCAGTGGCTGTAATAGCTTCCGCTTCAGACACCTTCGCCACACAGCAACCGGTTGCTCCGGCCGCCACAAGCTTGCGAGCGATGATGGCGCTCTTGGTGGTCTTCAGATGGGGCCGAATATTGCGGCCAGTGGGCAGAAGGGTGTCGAACAGGTTCTTGATGTTGGCCTCCATAAGGTCTAGATCGACGATCATGGAGGGTGTATCGAGACTATCCAGCCCATCGCCGACGCGTGGAGAATACATGGTGACACTGGTGATCAAAGTGGCTGGTGGAGGATCAAGCTTCCAATCCCAACGAGCCGGCCACACTTTATAGAGTGTATCTCTCACTAGACACGTGGTACCAGGGCGGCGGGGCTACTTTTGATTCCGGCCCTCTCCGAACGGAGATCCTGGATCTGATTTGGGAGAGGTTATGTGGAAAAACGGAATATCCGTTGAGATCACTAGCGAATCATAGGTCTGTCCATGGGTATTTTGGTTTAGCGCCCACGCTGAATGGACGCTGGAATCCAGCTTCAAGGCCTGGCTTCCGACCCATAATAAGTAAACGGCCCATGAAGTTTGAACAGTATTGCGCAGTCCAATCTGGCTACTTCAATTTCCAGTTCGGAAGCATGACATCGATCTTCAGTCTATTGACAGGCCTTGGTCAGATGGCACGAGGATGATCACCACAGTCGGGCAAGTCGTACTCGCAACCATTATTTTTTCACAGCATCTCAAACAGCAATATGTGAGCTCCCCCATCCCCGCCCTTGGGCCCGGAGGCTCTACCCTTCTTGGAGCTTGCTAGCTGGGGTTGTACGGCAAGTATTACTATTGTACGGAGTACGAAGGGCTCTTATCCTGGATTTGCATAAATTCAACGAATCAGTAAATAGTGCATTCCCAATCTTGCAGTAGAAAATTTCCTTGCTAAGATTGCCTCCTGCTTACCGCATGGGATCTCCTGAGCATCCCCTAGGCATCCCTGAGCGAACCTGAAGAAGTCTATATAGCGAGGGCGGGGTTAATCGGAGTGCTGCTTATATAAGACTAAATTCTAACTTTAGCTTAGGAGACTATAAGGCTATAAGTACCTAGTTAATAGATCGAGGACTAGCTCTCCTAGCAATAACGCAACTTTAATTACAGATATTTGCGCAAGTAAGTGAAGCAACCCCCAATAGGAAATTCACAAATAGTTATTAACTCCCAGTACCTTAGTAATATTTCTCTGGGTTTATTAAAGCGGAAGATAACTCCAGAGGTTGCCTTATATAGTAACTCAACCGTCAAGCGAGCCAAGGCATGTCATCTCACAGAGCATGGGTAGTGTCCAAATTAAGATAGGGGAGTGGCCAAAAACAGGACCCCCGTTTCTGAGGAACTCATAGCCCATCGTTCTGAAAAAGCACCCTCCAGAGCTTGGCGCTGTTCCTGTTTCCAACAGAGGCACAGGCGAGGGGCGCCTGGCCAAGTATATATACCTAGACCTACTGCAAAGTTGCCTGCTGTGCTCCTAACTCTGAATGCTTTGACAAGGTCTGCAGCAGAGAATGGATATAGTGGGAAGGAGGTAATGACACTCTTGCTTGAGAAGCGAGGGACGGACGTAGTAATCACGGAAGATGTGGTTAAGGCAGCGGCGGGGAATTATAGAAGTAGGAAGGAGGTAAGAACGCTCTGACTTGTAACTACTAGTACTCTTAATCCCAATATCCTTAATATAAAACGCAAGTTCATCAACCGTCGCCAATCCTTATACGTAATCATAAAGACACCTCGCCAATAAATCTAACGCATCCGGGACGTCAACTTTAGCCTAGAAATCCTTCCACACTCCATAATCGTCAATAAGATCAGAAATCGTTCTCGAAGATGCCCAAGTCCACACCGTGCCGTAGAAGATCAGATAGAAGCCAGGAGGCTCCAGCTGAACACCAGGAACCCCGGATGACCCCCGCCTGGGCGAGGCGCGCGGTCTCGGCGCTCTTGATATCGCCCGTGTCCTGGTAATCCATGGATAGTAGGCTAACTCTGTGCTGACAATATTTCGGAGGGCTATGATGCGGTACTAAAACGGACTCATGTCGAGGAGCAAGATGGATATAAAGTATTGATACCGAAGTGGCTTTGGAAGGCAGTGTACCCTTGGTAAGCCGGCCTTTTTTTGGGCCGAATTTTGTGGGTTGCTGCGTCATGTTGTCTGCTTTGCAACACCGAGAAAGAGCAGCCTCGCCTTAATGACCACTTGTCACTACGATGGAATGTACTTCCTACCCATGATGAAGACCCATGGGTTGTGAATCATAGATGCCTCAGAACCGCTCTCTTACAGTGCCTTCGGACTGGCAGAGGGCGCCAGTCTTACTAAAAGACTGACTGTGAGCAATCACCATTTGCAAGGGGTACGATAGAATCAGGGTCTAAACCAAGCCCTCAGCAGTTCCGGTGTGTCCCCTAGTAGCCCTTATTATTCGGACTATCCTGTGTAAACGGGCACCCGCTTGTTGTTGTTGTTGTATATATCCTCGATAGATAGTCTTTATCCGCATGGCGATAAATAAACACGACCTTGGCCTCGCTGAATGTATATTCCTCAGTAGTCCTCTGGGGCGCGACCGTTTTCGCTTTATCACACCTTGATGACTGAGTTCTTCTATCCTAAAAACCACAGCGATCCTCCCACGGAAACGAACAATTCTCGACGCCTCTATCTACCGCTTCGAAAGGATGGGCAATGCCAATTGACAAACCCAGCGAACCATCCCCACAGGAAACAAGGGGCAGCGCCATAGCATTGGATGGGAAGAAGGCGTAAATATCTCGAGCTTTTCCCGCAATCTCGCCCATATTATATTGGCATACTTTCATTGGCGATGATGCCATTAGCCAGCTTAGCTTGAGGAAACGTAGGAGGAGCGCGTACGTATCTTGCGACTCGGGCTCCGTTGGTGTTGCAGAAAAGCTGGTGCCCTCATCGTGTAGATCATCGTTCGCCGCCTCTTTGCGACGTAGCATGAGCAGTATGAGATCCATCAAGGAGAGGATTGCGTGAGCGTCGTGGAAGTTGAACTTGTCAAATTCGCTTTCGATAGTGACTGTGACTTGTATGAACCGGAGCAGGAATTGCCAGGGTGTCCAGCATTCGTAGTCGGGCACTATGTTCTTCCATTTGAAATGCCAAATGTGACCTAGATCACCATGCTGGAGTATCTTGGCCGAGGGGTCAAACTTCAAGGTTGATATTGCGTGGCCTATTCGCGAGCATATACGACCGTCGGTCTCCTCCACGAACGAAATGAGTAGGGTTACAACCAACTGGTTAGACGTGAAGCCCAGACGCTCCCGATCTTCCATGTTGAGTACCCATGGAGGTGCGCTGATGAAGCATGACAATGCGAATGCCCGACGAAAGTTCAACTTGAATCGCATGGCTGTCTTGTCCATGGCACGCTGGACAACTTCACATCTTTCGTCGGGTCTCGGAAAGATCGAGTTCAGTGGATGAAGTTCTCGTAGGGCCTTCTGGGCTGCGGGAAGATAGGTTTGATGTAGAGCTTGTTGCACTGTTTCGGGAAGCTTTTCGCAATACCGCAGGAGTCGGCAAATCGGCCAGCTGTAGTCCGACCATTGGTCAGACGATACCTGAGGAATGGATTGTAGTTCGGCTACCGTCGACGCGACTAAGGCCACGTGAGCATCAAATGATGTTCCGGCAGTGAGCAGCGTCATCTTTTCCCAGTTGTTTCGAAGTTGGAGGAACTCAACGACGGTTCGATGCATGAACCCAATGGTGACGTATTCCGCACTGGCTGCCGTAATAGTCCTCTGAAACTCGAGTAAGCCCCAGCACCGGCTACGTAGCCGACGTTCAATGGACTTAGCAATGCGCTGCGCTTTGGTTTCTGACAGGCGAGGAAGCGGGTTGTGTATAACCCCTTGGTAGTCGTCGTCCTCGGCAAATGATAACTGCAGCGGTGTCATGGGGCGCGCCTGGCTGACTTCTAGGTTTCGAATGGCGAGTTGTAAGTATTTGGAACTCGCCCTCTGGTCCCTGTGATGGATTGAGCTAAGCATTCGTTCGTAAAGCTGCTCCAGGTCTGGAGGCAGGCTGTTTATCTCATCTTCCAGTTCGGGTATCGTGCTAGAACGTTGCAGCCCGGCAATGACGAGTCGCACGACTAAAACTACCCATAGAAACACGCCGCAGGCTCCAGTGACAATAATGTCTACGAGTCTCGCAACTGTATCTGGTTCTTCTATCTCTTTCAGGATCGGATTCTCCCCCAAGTGGTCCGTGATGTAGATTTGTATGTCGGATTTCGTAAGATCCTGCAAGCGCAGATATGGGCCGTGCTTGAATCGCTCGCAGCAAACAGGCACCGGTCGGCCTGCGAGAATCATTTTAATGGATGGAGACTTGGTAGTGTGCACGAAGAGATCGCAGAGCTCATTGAGATCGCCGATATACTCGTCGAGGCCATCTACCACGAAGCAAATGCTCATCGATTCTGGGACTGCATCTGTGAGGCGCCGGAACGCCAGTCTCAGCTCTGCTTCCGTCAGTACGATGGGGCCATTGAGTATCCCCGTCGTGATTTGACGGCAAACATCCTCGAACAGGGCCCATGCTAGCCCAAGACTTGACCGGGCTTGAAAGACGGAAAGGAGGAGCCCTCTCAGCAATCCTGTATGGGACTTTTGCTCGGTCGTCCCAGCGTACCAGAAATAGAATGAGCCGACAACCAGCTGATGGCGCTTCCCCCCAGCGGTAGACCAAGTCTGTAAGGCGTTTGTAAACCGTTTCTCGCCAAGGATGTACTTCACCAGAGATGACTTGCCCGATCCCGCTTTTCCTTCGATCCAATAACAACCAGACCCCGCCTGCAGCCACTCAAGTAAACCATCACGCTTGTCATCTGTGACCGGCTCCAAGGCCCACGTGAAGGTACGCGCATGAGCTGCTTCGATGGAGTGTTCTCTCTGGTGGATTTCTCGGAAATGTAGCGCATCCAAAATCAACTGGACATGGTCTCGGGCTTGTCCCGTCGAGAAGACGCGCTGTTTATCACTTCCCCGCAGCTCATGATCGGGAAACCTTGTCATTCGAGTCGGGTTCTCGAATCGTGTGGTGTTGATGGTGTTGATGTGTCCCGAAATATTCTGGCCATCAGTCGACCTAGAGGGCTGGCCAGAGATGTTTCCGAGAATGGTCGGCGGGCCGTCGTCTCGTGGGAGGATGGCGCCGATGGCGCCGGGTTGTGCGAAGCGGTCATGCGAATGGATTGCGAAAGCCTCAATGATGGTATCGCTTTTGCTGTGCACGTCTTTCAGCATTGCTGACTGTTGCATTTGACAGCTGTTGAGAACCACGAGCAGGCGAGTATTCAATTGCGCCCGGTATTCCGCGTGTGTCGTGATCAATTCGTCGATCGTGTCCCTGTGCCAGACGGTCCTGAGGACGAGTTTCGCACCTTTCCACTTGGTCTTCTTTCTCCCCTTCTGTCTCTTGCCTTTGCTAGGCTTCTGATCTTGCTCCTCGCTAAGCTTCTGATCTTTCGCCTTGTTCCCAATACCTAATCGGCTTTTAAGTCGATTCAGATCTACTACATTCCTTTGCTCCTTAGAAGACCCCTCCTGCTGCTCCTCATCGTCCATGACAACGTCTAAAGATTCAATGAACTCCCTTATCCTCTCCGAGTTGTCTCGACATTGCCGAGCTAGTTCCATGAGCCCTTTTTCGGCGTCTGTTAGAGATGATTCTTCGAAGCCCTGATACTGCCCAAGCAGGATGTCGTTTATCCGGGATAGATCTCCGGACAAATACTTTAGGTGACACGCTGCATTACCCTTTCCCCTCGAACAAATGTGCACCGTCTCCCGGAAAACCTTGGACCCGAAGTCCAGGAGCTGGGCGATGGAGCTGGCGAGGCCAAGTGCAACTAGCGGCTCCATGGTCGAGGCTATCGTTTCGTGCAAGTTCTAGACTAGCCTAGTGTAAGGATCTGAGCTCGTTCTGTAGCTGCGCCAAGGAATCTGGATGCCAGCTTGAGGAAAAGTGAGGCAAGCGATAGGGGTCGGGGCGTTAAGGAAACGGGAAGCGAGAGGTCTAGATTGGCCGCTGGCGTAAGGGATGGGCTGGGTTGACGCAATTTGACGCAAATCTCCAGTCCGTCTGCATCGAAAGGAGGTTTGCTTGGCTTATGTCATGAGAGACAGTGGCAATGAAACACAATAAAAGTTGTGCTGTTAAACCGAAGCGCGAAGGGTGCCGCCCGGGAAAAGGGCTGTGATTGCCAGTGGATTTGCCTGCAGGTCTAGTACGATATGCTAATAAGCACACTGTCGCATTTGGTTGCCATACTGCAAGAAATTTGGTGACGTGGCCCCAATCCTGAGTACAGTTTCTTGGTGCCCAAGGCGTACCAGTCTGCCCCGACCTCCCATCGTATCAGAATCTTTGCGCCGCCCAAGAAAGTGCACAAATACTGACGGAAAATTCTGTTGCCTCTTAGGCAGCATTGCAGCAATTGCTGAGCGTGGGTGGGCACGTAGCCCGGCCTGTATGTGCCAAGAGAGAAATGAGAGCAGATGTAGGGGGAAGAGGAAAAGAGAAGAAAACGAGTTTTTGCACGCCTGTAATGACTCGGACGATCGGGCTCTTCTCTACATCCGACATTTATCGCTGCCTACAAGTCAAGTCTTAGCAATCCAAACCTCAAAAAACCAAGCTAAATCAAGAAAACCTTACATCTCAAGCAAACTCAAATCATAACGGCTTAGTAAGGCTTGATGTTTCTTAAGTAGACAGACAGATATTAATTTCTGGCTCAGAATCTACTGAATTCACCCCTACCCCATCGCGTATCCAACACCCTTTATGCAGCGCACTCCCTGACAAGTTGCTGCGGACCAAAAGTGGGAAAAGGTTTGGTGGGACAGCTAAGGGCCACGTTCCGGCCTGCTTCGCCACCCAACCACCGACTCACGTCTTACAATCTAGGCTGTTCTTAACATCATTGATGGTTCTAGTTCAAAATGCTGCATCGCTCTTCCACTGACTTGCCCGCTCAACCCCGTTGGATCCCATCCGATAATCTAAAATCACCTTAGTTATTCCTTCACTACTGGCACTCACGAACGGTCCCATCCTATGCACCTCCTGCCCCCGTCATGGGTCTTCGGCGATTAACAACACCTTTGCCTTATAATCACTCTGATTCTCGATCCTTACACCCTTACCATCCCTCTTCATGAAGAACGTCTCATGTGGCCTGCCTCGCGACCCTGCGACGCTGGGGTTGCCCTCAAGAATATGCACAAACGCTCCCCAATATTCTGGTACTGGATATATGATGGGACCAGTCTTCGACGAGAGCGTAATATCGAAGTACCACACCGGCGCTCTTGTCCAGATGGGCGCCGAGGCGCCAAACGACTCTCCAGCAGTTACCTTTATATCGACACCAGGCGCAGGCGACGAGACCAGGCAGTCAGCAGCCGGAATATCCTTATAGGCTGCCGGATCGTTCAAGTTGGCCTCGGGCAACGCGACCTAGAGTTGAATGCCCCTGCTGCGGCCTGTAACCGGGTCGGTGATGAGGGTTTCGTTGTACATTATCCCAGAGCCGGCGCACATAGCCTGCAAATCACTGACATTCAGAATGCCTTTATTTCCGTTGCTGTCCTGGTGGATAAGGGATCCCTCTGGGACATACGTGATGGTTTCTTGGCTACGATGAGAGTGGTCGCTGAAGATAGGACCTTCCGATTTGAGATCGTTAAGGAGAACTGAGGCTGCGGCAGCTGGTTTTATGACGAGATTTGGAGTCTTACTAACAGGGCATGAACTCAGAAAATTCACCAGACCCAATAGGTTGATGAATCTTGGCACCGTTTTGGCCATGGGCAGGTTGTAGTAACTGTTTGAGAAATGTTCTCGCTTTGACGGCTGAAGGGGTATTGATGGCTGTACTCCCAGAAACCTCAAGGACGGCGGCGAGGTTCTGTATTGCTTGTCTCTGGTGCTGTCAGATCCGTTTCTGTATTCATTCGATTGGGCTCGTAACATCGGCACTTACGGCTCGATCTTTTACCGTTCCTTGGACTTGCTCAACATTAGTTCCAGGCAGAATACCAATACTGCCGGAACAATAAACCATGTCATTGTACTTTACAGCCGGAGACAACTGGGGTAGCGGAGCAGGTGCCGACTCCGCTTAGACAGCTTCATGTATCTCAGGCATGATTCAGATGTGTCAAACACATGGGGATATGATCAGGGGCCATACACTGGTTGGTAAATCCCGAATGAGTTAAGTAGAATTCATTAAATCCGTTTCTGCAGGGAATAATCCACATTTCACCCTTCCATTAACATGCCACGTCCCCGTATTGCCTTCTAGCCCCCACATCCGTTGATTTATAAGTACTTTAAACTGAGCGTGATTACAGGTCAGAAACCGAGACGGCCACAGGTGTTCCGCCCAAAGAACGAGTAGCGAGGCGGGTATGTCAAACCTCGTACGAAGAAACCCAAGGCTGACCGACGGGAATTCCGTCGACTCAGTCATCTAGTCTCCACTATGATTCACAACGAAGCGGCCCAAAAAAAAAAACTCAATTGAAGCTAGCAAACTCCACTTACTCTACTACAGTTGTTGGAACATGGAGTTCTCTGTTGCTCAAAGAGCCCGCTAGTGAAGGCGATCAATGATATCGCCCGATCCGTAACGGGTGATATCCCGTACACATTCGGTGAAGTTACATGATTCCGCCGATTTAGGCCAATGCGCGCTACAGTGCTCAAGGCTTCATTTGATACTCAGAGCCCTATCATGCCATACACATGTATGAATAATCCTTTGCCAAATGTCGGGATCCATTATCATTCCACCCAGGCTGCCGTCTGCCCGAAGGAGCACGCCAGCGGATCGTTGACATGAATCACATCTGTGTTCTCATCTGCTGACAAAAGCTCCGTCGCCGAAAGGACACAAGAGCCGCGGTTCACAGAGGCGAAGCCCTGAGACGCTTCAAAGGTTGACTAAGGAAGAAGAACTATAAATATTTAAACATGGTGGACTCCCTCATGTCTCTAAAGCTCTTCCAATTGCACTCAGGTCATTTATTCTTTACTCGCCGTTGCCGTCGAATCTATTTCTTCCAATTCATTCACAACTTCGTTCCGTTGCGATCATGGAACCCATTTCGTCCCTCCGGGCTGATCTTTATAACGCCCCCGCTATCCCAACCAGCGAGTTTCTGCCCGACGGCTCCGTTGGATTGTGGCAGCCCACCGTCGTGACCCTGATCTCGGGGCAATCTGAGGCCGTGCTTGTCGACACTCTCTTCACATCGGATCAAGCTGTGTCTCTAGGTGACTGGATCCAGGAGACGCTCAACGGCAGGAACCCGACAACCATCTACATCACTCATAGCCACGGCGACCACTGGTTCAATCTTTCTTACCTGACTAATCGATTCCCAGGAGTCGAGGCCATCTCTACCCAGCAGTCAATCGACCATATGTCGACGCAGCTGACGCCGGAATATCGCACCTTCTGGAATAACCTGTTCCCTGGACAAATTGATGAAGACTCTTTCGAAATATTGACGAAGCCTCTGAAGGATAACAAGTTCACTCTTGAAGGCCATGCTTTTGAGGCCGTGAACGTTGGTCACTCTGACACAGACGCCACAACCTTTTTATATGTGCCGGCGTTGAACATGTCGGTGGCTGGCGATATTGTCTACAATGATGTGCACATGTGGATGACCGAATCGCCGTCGCAAACAGATCAAGAGGATTGGATTGAAGCCCTTGAGAGGCTCGAATCGTACCACCCATCTGTTGTCATTGGGTCTCATCATCGTCCTGATGGCGTTGATGGCGCCTTTAACATCGGAGCTTCGAGGGAATACATTAAGACATTTGGCAAGTTGGTGAAAGAATCAAAGGCGGCAAAGCAGCTATATGACAAGATGCTCAGTGCCTATCCCAACAGGATTGGAAAGCTTGTCTTGTGGTTAGGCTGCCAAGCTCAGTTTCGCCAAGAGACAGTTTAGTCTTTAAATTACTTGTTTGGGCCTGTATTTCAGCTTCCTAGCTACTATGTGCTGGCAATTCAACTACAATCCCCCCACCTCACTGCGCCAGACTTGCAACCTACCCACATTAAGGCCTGCCACTACCACCCATGCAAAGCGAGAAGACATTACCTCATTACTATCCCTGTAAGACAAAATTTATAAGCTGAATAGTTAAATAAAGAGTATTAATAAGAGACCTAGCGAAATGATATTATTTTAAAGATGAAACTTAATGTGACAGCGCATGGTGAAAGAGAAATGCTCCAATAACGGTAGTGGGGGGAAGAAACTCTGACCTAGTGACCTGTATCCGAAGCAAGCGCGGAGAGACGTCCGCCGCGATTTTCACTATCAGACGACAAGACTGATGTTGTTCAGGCTGACGCTTCAATTTCACTTGCCTGATATATTTGCCGATGTCATCTTATCCTTTGGTGATGCAGCTGAAACTGACGAGCTAAGAATGGCGTGTGCTGGCTTCTTCCAATCCCTGGTAGTGGTGGAAAATATTTTTCTATGAACGGCGGAAGCCAGGGCAAGGGTTTGGGAGGCTAATATCATGATCGAAGGCCCTGTCAAGCTGACACTAGGCGTTTTAATCCCTGATCCATATGGATCAAACAGCACCATCACAAGAAGGGATCAAACAGGAATTTTAGATATCGCTAATGGATGGAAGATAATGGGAGCTCGGCTTCCAAAAGATTTCTCGAATACAGCCAAGCCAGGTGCTAATATCTTCAAGATTAAGAAAGGCTCCTCACTTTCACAATAGATGGACTTACTCCTACGTGGGTCTCTTGCTCACATACATCTTAGTTCCTAAAGTATTGGTGAATTATTACACAATGTTCATTTTTGGGTAACAACCAAGTCGTTGATTGTATTAAAAGAGCCTATCCTATTTCTCTAATGCTTCTCACTCTTGGGCCGAAGCGATAAGGTTCGAGTACAATTTATCCAGTCGAGACAAACAACGAGCTCAAATGAGAAGATTTACCAAAATAAATGAATCCAAAATTACGTCATGTTCACGGACATACCGCCGTTTTCCGTTATCAGGCTTACTTGGCAGTTGACATGGTCGTTGGAGCACTCACGCCTATGCGATTACAGAGGAGCATAAGTCGGTTTCTACAGCACTTTTCTCATTCAAAATTTTTTTTTACGTTAATTCTTTTTCTAATATACATTTATCAACACATTCAGTGGAGGTATGACGGCTGTGTTACCTATGCAACGGCTGTATTGACCTCCGGCATTTCGTCATATGTCGACCGATTGCAACATCTGCCTTTAGAGTTGTGGAGACTCCCGATTGTTATCAACAGAAGGGTGTTGATTTCATATTTAGAGAAAATTTCCAGCTATGTTACTTAAGAATAGTTTTATGCACAGGCGATATCTAGCTGAGAGTCTATGTCAGTTAAGAGAATCCTTCGGATTCGATTCAATGGGCATCCCCACAGAATCCAAGTTCCTGACGTTACCTGAACATTCTCCAGGTTGGCGGAAATGACGGTACGTAGAACCGCTTGTTTCCGTAATGACAGAGTATGGACTGTTTCAAAATTATGAGTAGCATTTACAAATCTCTCATCGATGTTCTTTAACAATCAATTGGTGGCTATTGAGTGAGGAAGTTCCTCCAATCCCCGTGCAAGCACGCTAGATCAATCTAGTGTCATGAACGTGAAATGTTCAGGCCTCTTTCAACCCATGAATAGACTGGGAGTGACAGAGAGGATTGATGAACGGAAGAGAGAGAAAACAGTACCTCGCTTGTCTCACATTCATGATTCTGGGGTGGCTTAGAGCGACAACCCACGAAGATAGTGGCCGCTGGGGATAATTTTCCGAGGTGGGAAGTTTAGCCAAATGCGAAGGTACGGCGCATTTTTACGTATGGGGCACCAAGTTCCGTCTTCTGGCCCTATTCGTAGCTGAGCCCCTAGAAATCTCCAACCCTCCAATTGAATCGTGAAATGGTTGCCTCTGGGATTCTGAAGCAAATTTCTCCGACATCATAGGGCAACCATGTTGATGATAAGTCTAACCTGTATGGCTAAAATGTAATTAGGCATTCTGCAGTAGTATCACTCTCGATGTTGCGGCGCGGTGGAGATTAATTGGTGGAAGAATTGCAAGTGCTTGTAGCACATTTTTCCCATTTGGCGCTTGCTTCCGCATTACTAAATTGGTGACCCGAAGATGGTCTGATTCCATGTTGAAGATCCAATGCTGTTGAGAGAAACAACTATCATGTAAACCTGTGGAGTACATAAATCAGCGAACCTCGCTCCCATCTACGCTTCCTAGAACTCTCATTACAAAAACCGTTCTCGACATCAAAATCAAGATCATCACCGAATCCAAGATGAGAAGTTTGTTTACCGTCTTAGCTCTTCTCCCAGCTGCATTTGGCTGTTTGGATCCGGACAGCAACAGCTGTGCCAGCTTCATTAAGTCTCAATCAGCTACTGCGTCAGCCTTCTGCTCAACGTTTACCAAGAGCGTTGTCACTGCCACCTCTGCCCTTCCATCATGGGCTACCAACTGTTCCCAAAAGCCAAGCCTGATCTCCAAGGAGTGCTCATGCTACTATACTGGCACGGCGGCTACGCAAACCTCAGCTGGTAGCGGAGGTACTGCACCAACGGGTGTTACAACTACGCTTCCTGCTTCTTCTGGAGTGGTTACAAGCGCTGCACCCATTACTGTTACCAGCTCATTTGATGGCGGTATGAAGAGATACGATCGCAGCAGTGGGTTTATCCGAAATTCCTTCTACTGATGAGCTATGAGGGGCTAATAGTGTCAACATTAGCCAAGGTTTGCGACGAGCAAACTGAGACGGGAGAGGATGACACCATCTTCATTCTAGAAGATGGTGCTACACTCTCCAATGTCATTATTGGACCCAATCAAGCGGAGGGAGTTCATTGTCGAGGAACTTGGTGTGTCACTACTGATCTATAGAAGGCTATATGATGCTAACTGTTTTATGAAAGCACCTTGAATAACGTTTGGTGGTCTGATGTCTGTGAGGATGCTTTGTTTGTCCCCCCTGCATCACACCGTAAATACCAGCTAACATGTTTATTTTTTAGAACTCTAAAGCAATCTAGCGGAACCTCATACATCAATGGCGGTGGCGCCTTCCATGCTGAGGATAAGATCATACAATTCAACGGTCGCGGTACGGTTCAGATAACCAACTTCTACGCAAATGACTATGGCAAGGTGGTTCGAAGCTGTGGCAACTGCTCTGGTAATGGGGGCCCCAGAAATATCATCATGACAAACGTCATAGCAGTTGATGGAGGAGTCTTGTGTGGTATCAACACAAACTACGGAGACACTTGTATCATGACTAACTGTTGCCAAGACGATGGTAAGACTTGCGATCGTTACACGGGCAACTCAAGTGGTTCCGAGCCAACTAAAATTGGCTCTGGCCCTGACGGAACATATTGCATTGCTTCTGGGGCCAGTACCAACTGCTGAACATTTGTTGTATCAAAGACTATCTAGGAGGGTTGGAGACTTTCCAATAGAAAGGCCTCGTTTGAACTACATAGGAGAGATACAATCACCAAAGTAACCAGTACTACAGATCAACATGAGTGGATTCATTTGTCTCAAGAAACACCAACTGCAGATATTTTCTTTGTGCGGAAAGCATAGGTGATATGAATGCACCTCAAACTTTTAAACTTTTACGATGAATCTGCTTTTAGCTAAAATATCCATTAGAAATGGCCAAAATAAGCCTTTTAGATGATGCGAGGCGCTCAGCACCAGTGACAGATGGCGTTTGGCTGATTACTGGACAGAAAGTGTTCGATATGGGGCTTTTGCCCTGACCAGACCCGGGATTGACGCCTGATCGACAGCTTTGATACTTCATGGAGAATGAATCCTTGCAGAATCCTGAAAGAATTATTGGCAACTAAGCTTACCACGGTCCACTACCAGTCAGTTATGTCTATGTTACCTAATTTCACTTGATACGACCCTACAGCTGCATCCATAGCGCATGTAGCAAGGATACAGGGGCGTGGTGGAGAAAGAAGTGATAAGGGCTCTTGGCTACTTGCTACAGAGTCCCCAAGGCAACCCAATAAACCCCCTTAGGCTTCGAGATCGGCCATTTTAATGAATGATTAGGTTGACCCACATGATGACAACAAGCTGAAGGTTGTGCCGGCCAAGCCGGGTCATCCCAGAGCACAGTGTTAGGGCCAGATGCGCCTACATAGTACTCTCTGCCATAAGTACTGCAGTTTGTGTCCGCCCTTACGTACCAGGTACATCATCATTACCCCGCAAACTTGATCCAAAGTGTCTCGGAATGATTCCCCCGCTGTCGGGTTGGCTGGCTGTCACCGCATTGTCGCTCCTCTTACCCTCGACCAATGCCCAAACCATCATTGACGGCGATGGCAAGGTTGTTAGTAAGTATTTCTCCCAGAGCGTGTGCAATTTTTCCGTACATTAAGTGCACCATTGCTATTTCCTACGCCACTCTCCATGTCTTCCTCTCCTCTACGCCCTCTTCCATCATGCATAACATGTCCACGAGAGCATCTTCCCGCTCTGCCGATTTACGTTCACTGACCAAGAGCGTCCCTTAAATAGCCGCCAACGAGTTCAATGTCGTTCCAGCAACCGATATCCCTCCGGATACTCCCCACCAGGGCTTCGAAAGCCTTCAACTAACCCAGGATGTGCTTGCGAACCTCACAGCCGCCAAGCTGACAAACATCTCCCTCTTCTACTTCGATGAAGATACCGCTTCCCGGGAGAGTTCCACTGGGTCGCAATGCAAAATAATGCCTGGGGATGCATCCTACCCAACCAAGATCGTTTGGAAGGTCTTAAACATACTCAGTGGCGGGGCGTTGATCAAGACGGTCCCCTTTGGCTCTGCTTGTTATGCTGGAGACCATTACGATGCGGCCAAATGCCAATTCCTCATTGATAATTGGAACAAATCCGATACTCAGTAGGCCTTTCCTCTCCATCTTCCTCAACCTTCAGGGTCTCATTTTGTGCTGACGGTTTCTAACAGCGTTGTCGATCCCACCTCGGTCATGTCGCCTCTCTTTGAGGGTGCTACCTGCGAGCCCGGTGACGCTGCCTTAGGAAACACCTGCACTTTAGGAGGGTTCCCATCCTACTCCATCAACGTCACCAATGTGGCTCAGATTCAATTAGCCGTCAATTTGGCCCGCAACACGAATATGCGTCTTGTTGTTCGCAACACTGGCCACGACTTCCTTGGAAAGAATACCGGAGAGGGCGCTCTATCGGTATGGACACACAACCTAAACACAATTGACATTCTTCGTAACTACACTTCCGCCGGAGGTCGCTACAGTGGGCCGGCTTTCAAGCTTGGGGCAGGTGTCATGGTCCATCAACTCTATGAAGCTGCTGAGCATGAAGGCTTCACCGCTGTTGGAGGCGAGTGTCGTGTAAGTTAAAAGATTTAGTCGCGTTCACCCCACCATGGATCAAGACTAACTATACATTGCCCAGACTGTCGGCGTTGCGGGAGGATATGCCGTTGGCGGAGGCCACTCTCCCGTGACACCCATTCATGGCCTTGCCTCGGACCAGATTCTCAGCGTCAACATCGTCACCCCCGACGGCCAATTTATCACAGCGGATGAGACTCAGAATCAGGATCTGTTCTGGGCCCTTCGCGGCGGCGGTCCAGCCACATGGGGCGTTGTCACCTCCATTACGGTCAAGGTTCATGAGAAGACAGTCTTCTCCGGCATGACGTGGGTAACGACTACCAAGGCCATGAACATCACAGATGACACCTTCTGGAAGGCCATCGAAGCCTATTGGCGACGCTATCCAACATTTTCCGCAGCCAAGAGCTACGGCTATTGTCGAATGTCAGGGTTGCCAGGAGGCGGCTATGCGTGGAGAGGGCTGCCCTTCATGGTCCCCGGAATGAAGCTCGTCGATTTCAAGAAGCTTGTTCAGCCGCTCCTGGATGACTGGGCTGCCCTCGGCGTCGATCCACAGGTCCAGTTCTTTGAGCACGATAGCTTCTACCAGGCTTGGACTCGTCACTTCCCAACCTCCATCGTCGGCAACCCATATGCCCGAACTGGCTCGCGTCTATTGCCTCGCAAGAACTGGCAAGACCCGGCTCTTCTGACCAAAACGATCAAGACGATTCGATCCATTGTTGACGACGGCGCCTTCCTTGTTCACTACAACATCAACGCCGACCAACCCGACAACACGGCCGAGAGCTCCGTCAATCCAGCCTGGCGCGAAGTCATGATGTTCAACATCATTGGTCTCATCTGGGATAGAACGACGCCCGAGGACCAGGTGGCTTCTCTCCATAAGAAACTCACCGGCGATCTTGTCCAGCGTCTCAAGGACATCAGCCCAGGTGCTGGCGCCTACCTCAACGAGGGTGACGTGATGGACCCCGAGTTTGCTCAGACCTTCTTTGGGTATAATTATCCACGCCTGTTGCAGATTAAGAAGCAAATTGATCCCAAAAATGTCTTTTGGGCGCCGACCGCTGTAGGGAGCGAGAATTGGTACATTACTGACCAGCAAGACTATGTGGTAAAGCAGACAGGCCGCCTCTGTCCTAAGAGTTAACTATGCGGTTTACCTTGGTTTGATGTATCATCCCTAATTGCCTATACTAGTATACATAGAAAAGGAAGTGATCTATGTTAGTAATAAGTACCTCTTTCCAGCCTCTGCATCCATTTCGGGTTCTCTGCGCCTAGTCTTTTGCACATGACGCGAGCCCGCACCTCAGCCAAACTCCGCTTCACCACCCTCCCTCGTTTGCAAGTGGCATGCAGGAATTTTGCTATGTCCTACAATTTCCTTACCCCCTCCATTTTATTACTGCATTCAGTTGAATCTTGATGAATATATTACTTACTGGCCGGCTCCAGGAGCCGGGCCCTGATTCTCTTCCCTCCATCACGTAACGCCAACCGCCAATATAGCTATAATAACTTCCTTTACTATTATTAGTCCCTTCGACCCGGCCGACAGGGCTGCTATTGCTTATCGAGACAACCTCTAAACCACATTCGAGTAGCTTAAAGAAACCACTAAACGACTCCTGCTCCGGCATTAAGGTCTCTTGCTAGACTTCTAAGGAGTTTAGACCTTCGAAAATCCTCAATAAATTGAAGACCGGATTTGGCACTGCTCGGTCGCAAGCTCATTGTTATTCAGCGCGGCTAGGAGGCCTTCAAAGTCTTCGGCTAGAAGCAAAGAGCTAGGCTCCGAGCGCCTCGTCGACATGTCCGTCATCGCTAATAACCGGGCTTAGCTAACAGACCTATTAGTCCTGCTAGGATAAGTCCGGCATTTCGAGCGAACTAGGTTAGCATGACTGAGAGTAAGAAACTTGCGAGGTGAGTCATTTAGAAGGTTTAGGTACCTTCTGAGGCAAAGGTTAATCTGTGGCTATCGTTTAGTTAGAGTTTAGATTTTTAGTTTGGAGTTCCTAGGTTATGATCTTTTAAGATTTTTTTGGCAACACAATATTGCCTAGGCTTCATTACATCGCTGACCATATCAGTGTATTGGCAGGTCTGGATGATGGACCGCTAGACCTCTGTCCGAATACAGCTGCCCCAGCAGCCTCGCGACGATCCAACCTTTCCGAAACCCATTCGAGAAGACATATTCGATCAAATAGAAGAAAGCGACCTTGGCGACCAAATGGACGCCGGCGAGCAAGCAATGAGCCTTTGGTCCTTCATACTTCCCTTGACCCAATGGCGCGCCCAGGCTGTCCAACTAAACTACGACATTATCCGCGAGCCCGCCTTCGGGTTCGGAACCAGGCATATCATTCGGGATCTAGCGAGGAAGCTGGATCACTGGGTCCAAGATCTGCCGCAAGGCCCTTGAAACACCCCGGAGAACTGGAGCAGCTATGTAGACCCAGGGTATGGTCGACCATTCGCCGTCATGCACATCATCTACCACCACGCCGCTCAGCTGCTATTTTACCAGTTTCTCAACAAGTGCACCGCGTCTTGAGGGCCTGGCAATGCAATGGTTGACAAGGAAGCCTCAGCATACGCCGAACTATGCAAGGCGCATGCCACGGCCCTGAGCAGGCTGTTCTGGGGATTGAACGTGGTTCCAGATCTGGATTGCCTATGGTCACCAGTCAACAGTCGTCTCCGAGTTATCGCCTCCACCATACATCTACACACAATAGTGTTGGGGACGGGCAGGCCCGAGGCGTCAGAGGCTAAGAAGCTGCTCAAGCAGAACTTTATTGTCCTGCAGGACTTCAGAAATACTGGCCGTCCACCGAGCTTGCCTTGTCTCGGCTACAGGCCTTTCATAACGCTTGTCAGATGAGGAGTATCTCAAAGACTTTCAACATGGACCAGTGGATGGCGAACTTTCTTAATTGATACGACATCTCGATCGGGAGATTGAATTTGAGTTGAATGAGGGTGTAGGCGGGGGCAATCCCACGGGTGACGAACTGTGAGCTATCATGTTTAGCAAGAACTAGAAACGGCATCAATGACTGCAGACTACGTAGGATGAATATCTCAACACTATCTGAGACGAGGCATTGTTCTCCGATTTGCTACGCAGTAGACCTTGCGGGGCCTCATAATTCTAAACGTACTTGATTACCTGGCTGTTAAACGAACAATCTGGAGAACATGGAGAATCAAACGATCAGCGGCATAAGCGGCATCAGCCCATGCGGGGTCTGAGGAGGGCCAGCAGTAGCGGATGGACTGCCCCTGTCGTTTGTAAAGCCGCCAAAGCCGACAAATGCTGGGCCTCATGATCTCACATCCAACACTCGGCAGATGATCCTCCCCAATGCCCCCACGTTTTACCAACAAAACCGCCCATTGAAGGGGGCTTATTTGGTGAGAATTTGGCTCAAGGATGCTAAGGCGTACAATCTATAAATAACAAGGCTTTATTTGCCCAAATCAAGGGTATCATTCCATTCTCACTAGGTGCCATCATGCTTGGGTATCCGACTTGTATAACTCTTCATCGCCTGGTCGACAACCTTGACGTTGATTTCTCGGTGAACATTCTCCAAAATCGGACAACAAAAGGGAAGCAGAAGCTTGTTAGCCTCGAGTATGATCTCTTCGTACAGCTCCCACTCCTCGACCAACGTCTGCTCAGTGCCCGGTGTCGACGGCGAAGCTGCGTCTTGACGCGGCCGAACCGTCCACTCACACCACGCAAGCAGGCCAGCGGCCGCATTGGCGCGAGATCGAACCCCGTCGGGCACCC
Source organism: Dactylonectria alcacerensis (assembly GCA_029931735.1). Classification (NCBI taxonomy): domain Eukaryota; kingdom Fungi; phylum Ascomycota; class Sordariomycetes; order Hypocreales; family Nectriaceae; genus Dactylonectria; species Dactylonectria alcacerensis. The sequence goes on along the minus strand of JAPMUZ010000011.1, from coordinate 2,594,655 downwards.
ACTGGAACGTGGTCGGCCACCACATCTGCTTGGTTACGCCTGGGACCAGAGTGAAGACCTGGTGAGTCTTGTAGGTGCGGATGCTCTCGTTTAGGGGGTCAAAGAAGGGGTCCTTGGTGATGCTGTCCATGTCCGTGTCGATCTCGGTGAAGTCGGCAATGATCGGGTTGTGCTCCAAGGTCGGGGCGAATGTCTGTAACAAGTCGAGGACAACTTCAGGCGGGAGGTTGCCCGGTATGGGCACAGACATGCTAACGTGATATTGCGAACGCATGGCCATTCCTATATAAACATCTCTGCATCAGTGAGATGCTCATCTGCGGCGACTGGAGAGGTGGGTACCTGTGACAGCGCATATGCGCGTTTTTCTCTCTCTCTGAGGGGCAGTACAGGGATGGTGCCAGCCGCCAGCTGACCACAGGAGAAGCTGCCGCTCGGACGACGTAGGCTACGGAGGATTTACTACGTAACTAGTCGAGAAGCGTGTCAGTGATGCCGGTGCTCGTTGGCAGGCCCGTCGACTCACCAGGGAGAATCTGCGCCTTGTGATGCAATGTCAGCAATGACTGGGGGACCCACGAGGCTTGGTAAGATTTTGGTCCACCAGATAAGGTAATCGCTTAGTGGGTCAATCGGATAAGCAGGGTAGGCTAGCTAGCGCCGATATAAGGGCAGCTGGCAAAAAGTGTCACAGCTAGTGCGGGTTCACGCCAGCAAGAGAACAGGACGATAAATCTATTACGTATTGAGAGGATGGAGTATTTGCATCAGATGGTAATACTCAAATTCGTATGGCACTAGAACGCTAGACCTGAAGTTCAATGTACAGAGAGGGAGAAATGTGAAGAAGCACCTTGGGAGTAAAGATGGCAAAGATAACCATACTGATCAAAAAGTTACAACCCTGCAGAGTGGCACCATCGAATATATATAATGTTAGCCGCCACGGATTTTGGAAGAATAAATAACGAAAAGATCCAATGAGCATAAACAAACAGCGTTTGATAATAGAGCTGAGCCGGGTTGGGGCTGGCTTGTCACAGAAGCCTGGCTACGCTCGTCGTCAAAGGACTCAATGCCATTCTCGGCCTCATCGAATGTGGGGCAGTAGACACAGCAGCTACAGCACCTCAAACCTCCGGCAGCTATAGCGCCCCATGCTTCCAATCGGACCCAGTGCTCCGTCCTGAAATAGGAACATAATTCAAATAGCCATTTCAGTCAACTATAAAGACTGTTATTGGTACAACACACTCAGTAGCTACAGCAGCTACAGGAGGCATGGACATGTCGTGGGTGTATGTGGATGCTGAGAATCCGATTAGTTTTGCAAAGTCTCCATTCTTTGACATAGAGACATGGATATAATAGCAATGAGTAGGTACTCTAGAAACCAGACACCCCGATGAAGGGCCAGCAAGTCAATTGCTGTGAGAAATGTACAGCATAGTCCTACTCATTCTAATACGCCTGTAATAAGAATGATGCAAGGGCCCAAGACTGAGCCACTATTAACATCAAATTACAAAGGAAAATCACCCGCGATGGTCGGATTTCGACAAGGAGGTTGAATGTCTAGAGGCGAGCTAAAAGGACGGCCTGACTCATGTAAAGCGGAGAATTATGAAGTCACTTGCGTAGCGCGAGCATGGTCCCATCACTGCACTAGCGGATAACCTAGAGCGGTTCTCCGCAAGTCTAGGCCTCGTGTGACTATGTTCAGCTAATCCAATGGGGTGCTGAAAGTGACGCCATGCGGACACGCTCCAGGATTGATCGAGTCAGCTACACAAAAGAGAGTACGTACAGCGGGACCTTCCGCTACGACTGCAGGTCGTCGGCCTTAGCTTTGATCATGTCAGAGATGTATGGAAGCCTATGACAACACAGGGTCCTCTTAGGATACAAGATATGCCTTCAAGGCTCTTCCTGTTCAGGAAGTGGGGTAAAGGCGATGAAGAAATCGCTGAACGTTAAAGAACTGTGCAAAAACCTATGCCCAAATTAGAAATACAGCGCCATGAAAGCTAGATGGTTGATTTGTACATCCGTTCCATCCGCCTAAGTTAAAGTCATTCAAGCTCCAATCGGGTGTAGATGATTGCGTTTATAATCAACGGATCTAGCTATGGTCTACAGACGTAATTGAAAACAGTGTCCAACCATATACTATGTTGTAATAGTCATTCCGAGACCGGCCCTATGTGAGAGAACCTGCTAACTGTTTGAATAATAAGTCTTTTTAATTGCCAGAGTCAGAAATCTCCTTTGCATGACCATGAATGAGAGTTTTGTTCTTGTGGCCACTCTGATCGGACATGGTTTGGGTCTCCTTGAATCTCCAGGCAGGAATCCTTCGCGCGTAGAGCTCATCAAGCTCCCAGTAGGTTCGGCCATAAGTCTAGAAAGGATCAGTCCAGTTAGAGTATAGGAGCATGAATCACGTACCTCGGGGTAGTAGAGCCAGAGGAGAATTGTAGTGGGGATCAAAAGCCCGGCCCACACATAGACTGCCTTAACACCCATATTTCCTGCGTCGGGGCTGATCATGTAAGAGACACTCCACTGGAAAACGACGCTACATGTTTATTAGCAATTTGTGTGTGTCCCGGGGACATTGACTCACAATCCGAGGCCGTAGCAGCCCAAGTTGAACGAGGTTGTCTGAGCCCTAAGACGAGGAGTTGATGTTTCTCCAGATGCAACATAGCCAATGGGTCCAGCAGAGCATCCATAGCAGATAACCCAAAGCAAAAGGAAGGCTAGCGCAGCTTTATTTGCAGAGTCTGTTTCAAAGAATCCCGTCGTTCCCAAGCCGATATCGAAGACCATCATAAGGAAGCATCCGCTAATTGATAATGTTAGCGATGGATAAAACTTGGAGCATGCACTTACCCAACAAGAAGAGGTCTGCGACCGATGTATTCGCACGCAATCAAGGATGAGAAGATAGAGATGATGAGCAAGACGAAACTAACGACAGTTAGTAAGTTATTTGAAGGGTGTAGACATAGCAGTACATACGTGATAATGGTTACAAGGAATGGATCCTTGATACCGGCGACCTTGAAGAAATACTATGGCAAAGTCAGCTTCAACACCGAGCTTCATAAGGGCTAGAGAACTCACGGTGGAATACCCAAAGACAATGGGCGCACCGGCGGTCCATTGACTGCAAATACCCATGCAGCCCGCCAAGGTTCTGCGCCAGTTAAGCCCCTTAAAGATCTCGAAGAAAGATGCATCACTGGAAGCTTCATTGAATTCCTGTTCGACCTCAATACCGTGTTGAATGACGCGATATTCATATTCCTGAACGCACGCAGCCTCTTAGTAATGCACTTGCGGATTGGTTTAATTCTTCACCTACCACATCATAGTCGGGTGCAGTGCCATACAGCTTGACCATAGATCGCTTTGCCTTCTCATGTTCACCTTTGCGAGCGTGATAGAGATGAGACTCCGGGACAAACCAGATTAGGAGGATGAGGATCTTTGAAAGAGAAATATCAAGTCAGCTCAAGACATAGAAAGAAAAGTGGGTTGTTTGGGATTACATACACCAGTGAATATAAACTCGGTCGCAATCAGAGGCTTCCACTTCGTCGGCTGGTGAATGTCGATGAGCTGAGTCGCGATTGCACTAATCAGTTGTCCAACAGCGATAAATAGCTGGTAGGCGCCGATCATGAAACCACGAATCTGGAAGGGCGCGAGCTCCGAGACATAGGTGATGAGGATAGACTGAGCCAGACCAACTCCAGCACGAACAAGGACGGCTGCTCCAAGCCAACTCTTCCAGTCAAACGCGGTAATTTCGGCAATAGAGCCGCCCAGAAGAATGACGATGGCACCCATCATGGCCGGTCTAGCGAGAACAAGTCAGAGAATGTCCAAACGAAGACCTGGTGTCTTTTGCCAAGTCAAAGACTTACTTTCGGCCGAAGCGGTCGGCAAAATAGCCTCCGGTAAACATGCCCAGCGTCTTGGACATCTCGGCGAAACCCTGCCAGTACGAGACAACCTTGGCGCTGATGGCTGGCGCACCATCGACTGTGGTGTCCGCCATCTGGTTAATGAAAGCTTGCATGGGAATCACATTTCCTGGGATCTGTTGCTGGAACTGTGGAATGGGTCAGCTTTATTCTGTCCGCGAAGGTGGCAGTGTACTCACTCCATCATTGAGAGCCGCCCAGTTCAGGATCATGCAGAAGAGCATGGCCTTCCAGAAAGTCTTACAAACGGTCCATCGTCCGAGAGCTGAGGAACAATTAGAACTTCTGTGATTAGGGAGCCTCACCATGTCACGGAAACTTACCCGCATACTTGGTCTCCAAGACCTCTTCGTCGACATTTGGGCCATTTCTCGGGTGAGAAGCATCAGCCGCATGTTCAATGGCGAGTTCATTTGAATCCTTTTTTTCCATAGTGTCAATGTTCACTGATCTGAGAAGGCAATGATGCTGGAGACTTGGAGAGTTGGTCTGGTTAGGTGTAGCATTTGCATGAGGTGGAGAGCCCCATTTATACTCCAAGAACCACCATCCGACCGCAATGGTGGTGTTCTCCAGGCGGTCCACAGTGTTCCGGGGTAACCCCATTACCCCATTACCCCAGAACGGGGATGGATGGTTCCAGGGAGCCGGAAGAGGAGTCAGCCCAATGGCAAAGGGCCAACTTCCCCCAGTCCGCCAGGATAAATGGACTAGACCCAACAGCGCGTTCCCGCAAGAGCAGCGGAGGCAGTTTCTCAGATGAGAATGTATCCCGCCAGGCATAAAACCCCGCAGCTAGTGGCGGTGTCGGGTGAACAGTAATTATTCATAAGACGTTGGTGTTCCGCTAGTGGCGCTATCAGATGTCACTAACCTAGTTCTAGGCATTCCGCAAGGTCTAGGGCTCTATTGTCAGTGTGCCATTTGACATGTGGCTCTGGCCTCTGGAATCGAGAATGGGCATACCGCATTCTCACCCTCGCCCCTCATCTGTCGGGGTAAGACGACCATCCTCTTGGTGGATTGTACAAGGTAACTACCAACAACTCAATGATTTCGCGGGTATTACCACATAATACAGCTCAGTAAGGAAGGTAACGTGCCATGAATGCACATCTCCATCTGTGCTCTCGGATTACCCGAACCCCTACCCCCAGCCGTCTCCATCCAGACTACGACGCCTCGCCCCTCCCAGCCCAGGTGATAGCTTCGGCCGACAGTGCGCCGATATGATCGCCAAGGGAGACAGCACAACATTGCATGGTCGGGGGACAGTGCGCCGATCCAACTGTTTCCTGCTAAAACTCGTACCAGGAACACAACACCAGGACATATTCTTCGGAAGACAGTGAGCCGATCTGGGGATGACAACCTTTTCAGATTTACGCAACTAGCCCTATGATACCTGCCAACCAAACTTCCGTTGAACCATTCCCAGGGGCGAGCTGCGAACCTCTGACGCGTGAGGCGAAATTCATGACTCGGTATCGATGTCCACGACACGAGGAGAGGCATAAATGGCCTGGGCCCAAATAAGCTTATTTCTCCAGTCTAGAGTTATTTGCACAATGCTCCTCGCTTGTAGAAATAGCAGACTTCCATCATCGAATTATAAACCAAACTCAAAGGAAGTACTCTGTATGGGAGTCGGTCAAGTCTCCAGACGGAGTTGGGGCCAGGAGGGCCAGCTCAGCTGAATCGCTTGATCTGTCTTCGGCCTCAATGGCACTTCTACTCGGCCTTGTTGAACGCCCAGATCAATGCACAGCTGAGGCATTGACGCGAGATGAGCAGACCAGTATTCACCAAATATCGAGTGGCTGCGTTTATATATTTAAGAAACAGCGCAACATAGTCAAAGTAGCTCAGTTGGCCGATAATTCGCATGAACTCTCTACGAGTTCTGCCACAGAGACATAGCAATGAAATTGACCAACTTGTCATGATAAAGCTCGGGGAAAATGTACTCTGCGTACTGTACCCAATCCTCGTCAGCAGTACGCTGGAAAAAGTTGAACATACTCCCAGTATTCTGGATACCACCCACTGTCCTCCCAATCTACGAGTCCCGTTATTTTCCCGTCCTGGATCATTATGCTCCTTGGCGTGAGGTCGCAGTGGGAGAATACAATGCGATGGTTAGTTCGCAGGCGACGTGAGAAAGCCTCCCGCACGAGCGGTGGTATATGTCCGTAGAGAGCTGATAATAGGAACTTATTGAAGGCCTTTTCGTCACGGCATGGAGGAGAGTGATAGGTGGAAGATTGCCTTGTGTCTCGGATTTCGGCACCATCACAAGCGCCGATGAGGTGTGAGGGAGGATCCACAGATCTCATCTTTTCGACCACAAGTCGAAGCTGTTGTGTGACGTCTTTCTTCTCTTCGGCCGACATGTGGAGCCACAGCGCATCAAGACTTTGACCTTGAATGTAATCCATACGTATATGGCCTTGCCCGTCGGGCGTCGTGTACACATCACGGACATGAGGAGCTGGGACTCCAGCTTTAGCAGCGGCTTTGAGCGCCTCCGCTTCTCCCACGGCTAAATGTTTCCCTGATTTGACGACAGTGTTGTCGGGATGGAAGATAATTTTACGGTTGTAGGTTTTATGCAAAACCACACAACCTACTCATGCAGTTGAGCAAAATGGTCCGCCTGGGAATGTTGCAAGGACAAACCTGGCCCAATTTCATCTTCAGATTCCAACTCATCAGATGACCGCACTTGCCCCTTGGCCTTCCTTCTTTCTCTCAGCTTGGCGCAGAGAAGAGACTCATCTGTTTGTTTCCCACCTGTGCGTGGCAGAGCATAAGTCGGCGAAGTCGGTGGTTGCGAATCGTCCGTTACCTGACCATTGACACTAAGTCTAATCGGGCTCGAAATCATAGGTCAAATAGGGCTGCTTAATTGCTAGATGGAAGAGGAAGAAGGATTACAATCTTAGCTTATGCGGACTGTAGGTCTGAGCTACGGACCTGCTTGGTCTGTAGCTCCGGCCCCGGGTTACTGTACTTAGGTTTCTTTAGCTGTTGACACCAGCCTAGCACGTCATCTTGCCCCTAGGGGATTCTGTAGACATCTCTAGTAGATATCTTCATGACGGTAATAATACAACAACAACAACAACGACACTAAGTCAAAGTGGGAACAGAGAGAATTGTTGCGGAATGCAAGAGGCTAAAGGGTGAGGCAAGTGCTGATGCTGGTGCTGAGACGCCAAAATGGTGGAAGAACGTTTTTCCGACAGTCCCATCAATCTCGAGCAAGGTTGGCTGAAACTAAAATAATGTTACTGATGCCATCTTCGCAAGACCATTAACTATAACGGCGTCCAAATTACGGATCTTAGACTAAAATTTCGCGAGGGGGCATTGAAAAATTCCAAAAGCTTCTATCAACCCCATACACGAAACAGCGAGTTTCTTCAGTCCCAGGGCGGTACCTTACTACTAAGGTCCAGGGTAGCAAGACGACAGGTTTTTGCTTCGAGCGGTGTTCTAGTTTGATGAAAGTGTAACTTCTCGATAAATGCTCATTAAATCGGTTATTAATAACATGCGCGTGCATTTTAAGAGAAACTGGTGACCTGACGCGTTAAGTCATTGCAACAACTGAGCAGATTTTACCAGTCCAAACTATGTCATTCTTTGAGAGAACAAAACTGTGCTTACTTGAGCCGCTTTTCTCAACTCCTTCCATACAGCTGAACTTAAGGCGCTCAATCACTGCCCGGATATGAAAACTAAATGACACAAAAAAAAAACTTCATCATTGGTGGCTCTGGAGCATCGGCGGCGGGCTGGTTCGGAAGCTGGAGAAGTTAGTTGCCCGGGTAAGCAAAATGGTGCAGAGTGGAGATGTAGGTGACATGCCTCTTTAGTCTAATCCATGCATTTGTCCTTTATCCGCCTAATCGATAGACATGCACTAGTTTGAAGCTGATAAATGGAAAAGAAATAATCGGGATACTTTGATGCCTAAAGGCAGTGGGTACATGCGTCGCCCTTTTTGTCCTTGTCCTCGCCTGCAGGGATCCTCGCTAGCTTACAAAACGAAGATGCAGCCCAGTTTGTGATATATGTCAGCATGGGTCTTTCCATGTGCGCGACTTCGTTCATGTTGTACCGACACGAACGTTTGGCTCATCCACTATCGCAAAAAGGATCGATTTAGTTAAGCATCTATAAAGGCAAGGGAAGTGCCTCATTTGAATACAATGTGATTTATGGAGCCCATTGTGATATGCCTGATTTTCCCTCCTTGTAGCATAAACCATATGTACGTACTCCTTTCCCCCTTCCGATATGTGAACCAGTCCCCACGCTTTTTAAGGTAGGTTAAGAAACCGAGGAAATTTAGTCTTTGAACGGTGAGCTGCGTAATATGTATTGATATCCTATCTTCCTGACTAGTTACATGAATGGTCAAAACTCATCAATAGCCTGCCCAGTTCCCACAAGAACAATGTGATAGGATGTACAACAGGAGCGATTATGGTTGAGTTGAAAGAAGGATATTCTCAACGATCGATAATACACTCTAATAGTTGTACAGCCTCAAGTCCGGATCCGCTTTGCTCTCACTTTCCCGAATCGCCTCTTGAAGATTGACCTGACCGAGCAGTTCTTGTTTGAACAAGTGACAAGTGATGGTCTTGATCTTGTTGTTCGCATCAAGATCATAAATGGCGCAGCACGAAATTCTGATGACGTCGCCAGGGTGGACGTGGTAGTCGTGGACTGCTTTCTGAACCTCGTTCTTGTAGAGAAAGTATGCTTCCATCTGCAGAAATACCCTTCCTCGATCACACAAGACAATGATGGGGATGACAGTCTCCTTGGCGTCGGCGTGGATTGGTCCGTAGTGTGTCTTGATGCCTTGACTGCCCATGATTTTGGGTATTTCAGGATCTGGCAGAACCATGGTCACATCCTCAGAGTAAAAAGAATGCTGCTTGGGATAGTCCGCTTTGTTGAACGCTCGCAGATAGTCGAGGAGATCTTCAAGAGGCAGATGGGGGGGAGCCATGATGCTTGTGTGTATGTCGAGTTTTGGTGAAGTGGTACGGGTTGAGTGGTGAACTGTCCAAGATGGATGGAGTTGTCGAGAGTCGAGAGATTTGAATAATCAGTAAATGAAATGCCGCTCAACGTTCTTTTAAAAGTATAGGCGGTAGCAACGTTCTGTTAAACGTAGCCGAGATCCGGTGGGGGTGTTGGCTCGGATGATTCTCCCACTCTCCTGATGTCCAATCGCATTGTAGTGTCTCTTGAGAATGCGATGCTGTTTGTAATCCATTCGGAAAGTGGTCGCCCGATCCGATGATCTATGCGGTACATGATTCAGTTTTGTCAGGGAATGGTTGCGTCTCACTTGCAAGGGGGTTGCGGGGGATGAAGTGACTTGGGTGAGGGATGCGTTTGAACACTCCCAGCGTTCGGTCTGTTTTTAGACCGCAATCTAGATTTCAAATCCCGCAGAACTAGAGAGAGCTCCAAGCTTTAGCTCCAAAGACACTACCGAGATTCTAACCTCTCCGGCAAGTGGTAGCAAGGTTCTCCATGCCCTCACAGGTAAGGAGCATCAGACACACGGAATCTGGGGTCAAGTCAACCGAGCCGGGGGTGACGCAGATGAGCGCCCGGCAGTCCTCAGTATCCAATCATATCGTATGTTTGAAGTTGCACCAGCGTCTTGTTGGTTGCAATGTACTCGGAAAGTGTCGGTAGCGGTCGGGATGTCATGATGAATCTGACCAGGCATTATGAATATCTTGCCATGATTGGTCGAGAACAAAAGTACACCAAAAGTACAAGGCCTTGTCCAGATTCAGCCTGGGGTTGCGTCGTAACATGGGGGGAATTGCGGGGTAGAGGCGCCGCCAACTCCTCAGTGGAGATTGAGATGAACGCGATACCTTTGGGCGATCTTGATATATGTACAGTCGGATCTTAGCGTCTGCAATAGCGTTAGCTGGCTTGTTAAATAATCGGGAAGTGGCAGTAGATTCCTGCTAAGCAAGCCATCTTCAGACAGTCGGGATGTGGCCAGGTCTTGACGAGGCGATTTTGGCCGAGTCAGGCAGTATTTGAGATGGAGGGCTGGTCGCATGGACATGGCCATATATGGGACTCTATGCCATGACCTTGTTGTCGCTTCATCCCCCATCTTTCTTGAGAAGAATCAGTCTCATTTGTTCATCGTATAGGGGGACGCTCTTGTGTTTATTGCCCCCCCCCCCCAATTTGTCTATCCTGGGTCTCGCATACCCATCCCTGTGGCCCAAAGTGTTGTTGAAAGCCTCTTTGTACACCACGCAATTAACTGTCGCCGGCACAATGGCTAAAGAAGGCGCGGCAGTGCCTCAAGCCCAACACCAAGAGCACGCCTCTTCACCGACCGCGGAGCAACCCAACCATTACCAAAAGACAACATGGTACATGGTCGTTTTCTCTGTAGCGGTTGGGCTCTTTGGATGGTTAGCTAACTTCGACGCCGCATTCGGCGGAATTGTCCTCTTGATGGATCCTTACAAGAAGGCTTTTGGACAATGTGTTACCACAACTGAGGCCGATGGTTCTATATTGGAGACTTGCTCCTTGACCGCGCTCCAAAAGTCACTGATTCAACTCACCATTCTCTTCATGTCAGCTGGAAGCGTCCTCGCAGGCTTCACCGGCGAAACCATCGGCCGACGCGGGACTCTTCAGGTAGCGTCCGTCCTCATCGCTGTCGGCGCCGGTGGCATGATGGGAACCGCGGGTAGCTTCTTGAACTTTATGGTGTGCAAGTGTATTGGAGGGGTAGGCATGGGCATGGTCTATTCGGCTGCTCCTACATGGGGAACAGAATCAGTCGCGCCTCAGAAACGTGGTTTGCTCTTGAGCTTCTACAACGTTGGCTTGGCTTCTGGTAACGTTGTTGCAGCTGCGGTGAGTTTTTATTTCTCCAGCTCTTGAACACAGCGGCACTTGATCGAAAGACTTTTAGGTTATCTCTGGGTTCTAATTGATTTGTTTGGCAGGTATGCACTGGATCATCGCACATCACTTCGAATTGGTCATGGCAGACTCCCATTTTTTGTCAAATTCCGGTGGCTTTGCTCCTCGGAGCGACTAGCGCCTTCTTCCCAGAATCACCAAGATGGTTGTTAACCCGAGGCAAGGAAGAGAAAGCCCGACTGTCGTTTGCAAAGTTCAGCCAGATGGATCCGCAGTCTGCCGAGGTCGACTGGCAGGTCGCCGAAGTTCTGCGACACATTGAGTTCGAGCAGCAACTGAACGAGGAGGCTTCTTGGAGAGATATCTTCCGGGGCCTCGACCTAAAGCGCACGCATCTGGCCGTGTTAGTCTTGCTAGGGAATGCCCTTACGGGCATTCAGTTTGTCATTCCGTACACGGCACTGTTCCTGGCTCAGATTGGTCTAAGCAACCCGTATGCACTGAATGTGGCCATCAGCTCGTGTGGTGCGTGACCTATTTTGCATCAAGATGATTCATACCGCTGGAATGTAACTGACTTGAATAGTTCTCGCCGGCACCATACCCGGACCGTTCCTCTGCGAATACGTTGGCAGACGCCGTTCCCTGCTCTCAGGCTACACGGTCATGGCGGCCAGCATGCTCATTTTCGCCGTCGTCTCATCAGTGATGGGACAAGTGAACGCGATCGCTCAAAAGGTCTTGGTCGTGTTTCTGTGCATCTGGTCATTCACATTCGGTGCTACGACTGGCCCTATTGCGTGGGTGTCGTCCACCGAGATGCACTCCATCCGTCTCCGAACCATGGGTCAGTCGTATGCTGTGATGCTGTATGAGATCTTCAGCTTCGGGGCCGCGTTTTGGACACCGTACATGCTGGACACTGCGTACGGAAACATGGGCACAAATGTCGGATACTTCTACTTTGGCATCACCGCCATTGTCATTGTGCTGACGTTTTTCTTTGTTCCCGAGACGGGCAGGTTGAGTCTGGAGCAGATTGACGAGTATTTCATCCAAGGCGACGCAGCTTGGAAGACCAGCCTTGCGGAGAACAAGCGCATCGCTGCCGAGGGGTCACTGATTGCGGTACAGGATAAGACAAGAGATGAGGACCATTGAGTGTGTGTCTAGTTTGAATTGGCTTAGGTTGGGATGTTGACTGCTTTAATGCGAGTCGATAGTTCCGTCAAAGGATGACGTTGGTGCACTGTAATGCTGCAGTAGCCGCGAGAAATATTGTAGTTCGAGTGCGGTGCAGACATTTTGCGTGCTTGATTGAACTTGACAGGTTTCGGGATGTCGGCTTTTTTTGCAACCGTCTCGTATCGACTGTATCCGTATTGTTGCGGCGTTCAGCGCTGCCGAGTCTCGGCAATTATCGCGCCGTCTTCGTTTACCGTCTCCTTGTCTCATTGCCTTGACTCATTGCCCTGGAGACATGAGACAAGGAAACATGTTTAATCCGAAGATGAAATCCAAAGATAAAATCAGCCGCGGCTGTGCGGAGTCAATTCTTGGCGCGCTTTCTGGCTCTCAATGGCTGCTTGCTGTAGAAAGGAAAAAGTCTGGCGATACTTCAAAGACCAAAGTCAATGGTGAAGGGCGGAGTAAGCCCAGCCTTCAAAGTCAATCCGCAAATTTCTCAGCCGTAAATTTGGTCAATTGAGTGCATCACATGGCCTACTGGGCGGATAAGGTACGCTTGTGGATGCGTGGCTGCTGATTGTCTTAAAGCCCCCGCATCAGCTTAAGCTGATGAGCCCCCCTCCATCTGCGATGATGACAGCAGTAGCAAGCAGTAGGGACAGTCTTACAGTTTTGGGGGTGGCTGATGGATATTTATGCTTACTCGTGCGTTCCTTGAGGATTCCAGAATGCGTTGTCTGCCATGCAAAATCATGAAACGCCCACGCTGTCGTGTAAGCAAATCCCACGCCATCTTCTAAGCAGCAGATCCCTCGGATGATGCGGAGGGGTTCAGATAGCAGATAACGTCGGCCAGCCTACCGGCCAAGATTGCGCCATGGGATACGATGATGGAGGTGTTCTCTTTTTTTACTTTCTATTTTTGCGGGACAAATCATCAGTTCATGTGCTGACTTGGCCCTCTTGATTGGCTATCGTCTCTAATCCTTGCATCATGGCTCTCCTCATTGAGCTTAGGGCCGGCGTTGTGGCTTCTGTTGCTGCGCCAACATACTGGCCTGAATACGAGGTCATGCCTCTGCGCCTCCTGTATATAACCCTCCCCTCGAATCACGGAGCACAGCATGCAGACTTAATTCAAGACCAACCATCTAATCTATCTACATTCCTGCATTTATTGCATCTCTTGCATATTTTTGCACCTTTTTTTACCCAATAATGTTCCCCAAGACCCTCTCCGCGGCTGTTCTAGCCCTTGCACCTTTGGTGTCAGCACAGACATTCACCAGCTGTAACCCACTTCTAACGAGTACGTTCTTCACTTCTGTGTCTGTGCATTTGTTGTGGCACGATCTACGGGGGTAATACAAACTTACTATGTTACTCCTACTTCATGCCACAACTACTCTGTACTACACAGATCATAATGCTAACGTGTAACCCTTGACAGCTTGCCCGGCTGACCCGGCATTCGGTAAGGATACTGTATCATGCGACTTCACTAAGGGATCCTGCAGCGCTTTCACCCCGCTAAGCTATAGCGGGATTGATTATAATGAGAACGGTGCCGTGTTTACTATTGACGCCCTCGGCCAAGCACCCACGATTGCTACCGGAAAGTACATCTTTTTCGGTCGCGTTGACATCGAGGTGCAGGCAGCCCCGGGTGTTGGTATTATCACGAGTGCCGTTCTGCAATCTGATGATCTTGACGAGGTACATTCATCCCTATTCAAATTTCCTTCGACATCCAGACACTCTCCCATACTAACAACTATTTCCCCATAACAGATTGATTGGGAGTGGATTGGAGGAGACAATGCCCAGGTCCAAAGTAACTACTTCAGCAAAGGCGACGTCTCGACGTACGACCGAGGAGCTTTCCACCCCGTGGACAACCCTACCGGTTCCTTCCATGTCTACTCCATTGAATGGACCTCCAAGGCCATCAACTGGATCATCGGGGACCAAGTCGTTAGAACTCTGACGTACGAAGAGGCCAAGGGTGGTACCGCGTTCCCTCAGTCCCCGATGCAGGTCAAGCTTGGAACCTGGGTTGCTGGCAGACCTGATGCCGCCGAGGGCACCATCATCTGGGCCGGTGGTCTCACCGACTTCTCCCAGGGCCCTTTTGTTGGCTACTACAAGAGCATCTCCATTGTCGACTACGCGGGCAGCGACTACCCTACCACCAAGAGTGTCACCGAGTACATCTACGGTGATCAGTCCGGCTCCTACCAGAGCATCCAAGTCGTTTGAACGTGGGTTGGAAATGTAACTGAAGGAAAACTTTGAGACGCTGCGTTGGGGTGTTGGTTCTGTTTTGGGATAAACCGAGTGATTGGAGAGGCTGTCGTTTTGACACCAGGGACATGCGAGGGTTATGAGTACAATGATTTGGGTTTTGCTGTTAACGTGGGAATTATGATGAATTTTAGTCGAGAGAATTAATGGAACGACGACGACGAGGGCCCGGGCGACCGGCCTAACTCCAACACTTTGGCATAAATTGCCGACAACAAACCTATTTTGCCCTCCTGTTCTCTCCGTGACATAGCCAAATGGGCTTGATCTACATGCCCATATTTAACCTACCCGATCTCATTCGGGATTCGCTGCCTCTGATCATCTCAACCGACGCACACCACTGGTGAAAAATTCACCTTGTCAGCCCAAACAAAAGCCTTTCATCGTGGAGTGGTCAAGTAAGCCTTTGGCTACCAATAATCATGGCGGAACTATTAAGTGAATGTGAACGAAAGGTGACATGTAGTATGTCGACTTCATCTAGCGACTAGAAGATTGACTTCTCATTAAATGTCATCCATCTCTACCACAAGGCTTGTCGCGTGATAGGTTAGAGGGCGGGCTGGCATGTTCAACAGCTATACCCAACTATCCAGCCAACTCTTTGATTTCTCAATAAATAAGAGACGCAAGCTTAACATCACTGCTGAAAGCAACTCCCCATTTGACTTCCGTCGAGTTGACACGCACCAAATCTCCACGCTCAATATTTGTCAGCGTTACAGCTGGGTGCCGCAGATTGAGCACCAATATGCTGATGGTGATCAAAACACCTTCAAACCCAATCAAGAGATCCTGGTGTCCCATGAGTGATCCAGTCCAGCCATCACTCAACTCAGCGACACGGAAAACACTGCGCATGAAGATGCAGATTGTCAACCACCGAATTTCCAATCATAGATCGCCGTAGCTCGCATGACATGGCGTTGCAGAGTTGTATACAGACCGGGAATGATTAGAAGTAGCCGAATTGCCCTCATTCACGGTGAAATATCCAACGGAGGAGGATAGCATGCCTGCCGTAGTAGATAGGCCGCGTCATCGCAAAATGTTGCAAAGGTTGTTTCTCTACAGCGCGAAGGGCCGTCCCTAAGATCGTTAGATTGCTGACCACAGTCAATTGTGAACGGAGCCACGTATTGACTATCCCTCTATTGCCATTCAGAGTAAGGAGACATAGCACAGGTTTACCGCGATTGCTCGCTGAGCTGTGCTCCCATGGTCGGAGCTTACAAGAATACACTGTAGAGTTTGAGTGCTGAGAATCAAATTGTCGTGGTAGTGGGAAAATGAAGTAGACGAAGGTACTTGACATGAAGAGGTGGTATTATATAATCGACACAAGTCCTCAAACAATTGCAAAAAGTAGAGAAGAAACTAGAAGTGTAAGTGACAGCTGAAGCTGAAGGCGCTAAAGAAAAAATGAAGAAAGAAAAAATAAGAATGAGCTACGAACTACACCCTCAAATCAATGTCATCCAAGCATGATTGCAAGGGAGTATCCAAGCGACTGACTAGCCGGTACATGATAGCAACGAGGCAATCAATCATCTTCTCTCCTGTCTCTTCGGATAGTATCGCTGTATTACCGGCAAGCTTGAAATGGAGACCATCCGGTAGAGGATAGGATACCATGCTCAGGGCTTGCGGTACAGTTGTGTCGTTTGTGAAGAACTCGACTCGCGCTGAGATGTCTGAGAAGCCAAACTCCGGGTGCTCCTCAATGTTCTGGTGTTGAATGATGGTGTCGAACATGGAGTCGGTTGGCCAATCGGTGCAGTTGTCTATGATGTCTCTGAATCCCATGGAATCCGATTCTCCAAGGTACAGGAATTGATCTTGAACAACGAGGAGCAATTCAGTAGGCGTTCGAATGTTGGCAAGATTGATTCGCACAGGAACGACGTTGAGGGTTGGTCCAAGGATCTCCTCGATTCCTTCGATGGCGGCATTGCGACCGGAAACCGTGTGACCATAGACAATGTCTTGTGTGTTGGTGATGCGTGAAATGAGTATAGCCCATGCGGCACTGATGAGAGTTGCATTGGTCGTGCTTCCGGGAAGTTGCACCTTCGGCCTGTCCACTTCAACCATAACACGCCTGGGCGAAGAGTCGGGAATAGTGCCTTGCGGGAGTAATCTGGATTCGATCTTGGTGAGAGATGATCCTTGCAAGATGTTGCTCCAGTACTCCGTTGCCTTGGGCCGTTGGCGAGCTGCATGAGCGAGGAAATTTTGGTACCCTGGTACAGCTGGCATCTCAATCTTGTTGTAGAAATTGAGGAGCGACTGCAAGATGTTGGGGAAACTGACGCCGTCGTACTGTGCGTGCGAAATACGCAAGATCAATCGGACGCCCTGATCCTTGTGTCTAAGAAGCACAAATTCGACCGGCGGTTCGTCGGGCGTAAGGTAGCTCAGTTCCTTGAGACAAAAGTCGTTGGATGCCTTGGCGAGATCCTCATCCACATCTATCACGCGAACGGGCAGGTCGAGGTGATGAGGAATGACCATCCAATGCTTTCCAAGCAGTGATGGGAAACTTGCGCGGAGAATGGGATACCTCTCCAGCGTCGCGGCGACACTTGCCTTGAAGCGCGGGATATCTAAGTCCACTCCGAGGTTGAGGAGGAAGTAATTGGCAAACTGCCCGTTGTGGATGGCGTCACGGATACCAGTCGCTTGGGCGTTGGTAACTGGGAAGATGTCGGCTACTGCCCCAGCGTGCATGTCAATCTTGGTGGAAGAGTCAATCTCCTCGAGGAGCGCTGTCTTGGTGACGGGATCGATGAGTTCAACCTCTTCGACGTCTTTTTTGATCTCCGTGACGGTTGTTGGTAGATGAGCCAGGTCTTCGAGCGTGTCGCGTCGGAAGACATCTGCGATAGAAAGAGTGATGCCGACCTTGCGAGCCTCTCCGACGACTCTCATTGCCGTGATGGAGTTGCCACCAAGCTGGAAGAAGCTGTCATCTAGGCCAATACTTGAGGGGTCAATGTTTAGAATTTGACTCCAGATCCTCTGCATTTGTCGTTCTGCCTCTGACCTGGGTGGTCGGACAACTGCTCGTGTAATAACCCGCGTCTGGATGGTTTCTGCAAGAGCCTGGCGGTCAACCTTTCCATTGGCGTTGACCGGCAGCTTCTCCAGGACCGTGATGTTCTGCGGAATCATGTACGACGGTAGTTGAGCCCGCAGCGTGCTAAACAGTTGGTCTCGGATCTTCTGCTTTAGTTGCTGTCGCATAGGCTGGCTACTGAGTGAAGGTGCTGGCCGGCCTTGGTGATCGTTGGGGAATCGGAACAACACCCTGCTCTTTTCATTCAGCGGTTGGTGACGGTGGAAGATGGCGTCTAAACCACCGCGCTGAGAATGCTGTCGAGCGCAGCTCAGTTCAACGCGGTAACCTGCCTGGTTGGCGATGTCTTCCAAATCGGTCGCAGAAAGTGAAAGACAATTTTGGGCCTTCTGGCGGACAGAGAAGAGCCAGTCCCGGTTGTTAGAGGACTTGTATGCTGCGCTCAGTGAATCCACAGCATGTCGCTCGACGATGAACTGTCGGTTGGGGATGTTGCTGACTGCAACAACTGGAGAGGGGGAAGTTGCTGTATCTTGCAAGAGCTGCAACAAAGATTGACGATCTAGTCTGCAGTCCATGAAGTCGATCCAGTTGTCATGGGCGATATCGTGAATGTGCTGCTGCGAGTCTCGGTTCTTTATGTGCAAGACAGCGGAATACCAGTAACAGCTCAGCTCGTTAGTGGACTTCATTCTCTTGGGCAGAATCTCGACGTGCTCAACGACGTCAGGCAGTGTGGTTTTCAGAGCCGTGAAGAAGCCTGGGTCAACAAGCAACTCGAATTCGATCTCTTCCGTCTCCAGACGGCGTCGGATGGTTTCCTTGCTGGCCTTGTCTCCTAGCAGATAGAACTCCTTGCTGACGAGGAACTCCCGATGGAGCGCGTGAGACTGCATGTCGCGGAAGAAAATCTTCTTTACACTTGTGATTTGGGCAAGACCTTCAATGGCCGCCAGCAAGTGCGTCTGGCTGGCAAAGTCTTGGGCAGCCGAGTTGACAACCACAAGGTTTGGTGAGAGTGGACCTGGTAGTCGTGTAATATCTGCAGCTGTGCCCTTGTGAACTTGAACCTTGCCAGCCAACGAGGGGATGGCGTTTGCCGTCTCCATAACCGATTCAACAGCTCGCTGGGATCGCTCGAGGCCGACGTAGCTCTCCAGTCCTTTGGTAAGGTTGACAAGGATATCGCCAGAGCCAGTGCCGATTTCCAGAACCCTTCCAGCGGGTCCACCATTGAGAATGGTCTCGATTCCATCATCTAACCACTCATTCATCTCTTCATTGTCAAGCAATGCTCCATCATACATGGAGGTCCATGATATGGGCTTCCTTCCAGCCGCCTCTGTTTGCATCTCATCCATGACATCGACCATGTCATCCTCAAACAGTGCTTGCTCGCTCTCATATTGATCCTCTTCGTCATCTCCATCGCGGGTCTGGAGTACAGCGTTGTGTTCTTCGATGTCCCCCACTGCGACAAAGCTGACAAGCTGAGCATCTTGATCAGCTTCCTGGTGCAACAAAGCAACAGCGTCATTGACGGATTCGTGGCTGCGGAGGACATGTTCGACTTCACCCAATTCAATGCGGTTGCCACGGATCTTGATTTGGCCGTCCATTCGACCGAAGCATTCCAACTGACCATCCAACGGCCGATAGCGGACATAATCTCCGGTTCGATAAGCTTTGACGGGCTGCTTGCCGTCAAGAGTAATCGAAATGAATCGGTCAACCTCGCGCTGAGAGTCAGTATACCCTCTTGCCAGGCCATCTCCAGTTACGACAAGCTCTCCGACCACGCCTAGGGGTACTAGGCGCTGATTTGGATCCATAACATAGGCTCCCGAGTTGGTGAGCGATCGACCAATTGGCACGCCGTTGGTAAAGTTCTCGCTATCCTTGACAGCATAGACGGTACTTGCGACAGAATTTTCAGTCGGCCCATAGGCGTTGATAATTTGGCCTTTTACAAGCCCCTGGGCCTTGATGATGTCTTGTGGATCAAGCCGATCACCACCAACATATAGGGCCTCGAGTGCGCTGATTGTGACTGGGGAGTCAAGCAGACACTGCTTGAGCAATGCTGGTGTGAATAGGGCAACTTGGACCGCATTTTTGGCAAAGGTCTCAGCTAGGGCGCTGTAGTCCAAGACAGTCATGGCGTCAATGCAGATCAATGTGCCGCCATTCAACAGGGCAACAAAGACTTCCCAAGTCGATGCATCGAAAGCAACATTGGCGATGTGGCCTACAACTGGACCCGTGGGAAGGTGCTGTGACATATTGCTGTCCTTTACCAGGCGAACGATACCACGATGTTCAACCATAACTCCTTTTGGCTGGCCTGTGGAGCCTGAGGTGAAGAGAACGTAGGCAAGGCTAGTAGGGGATGGAACGGAAGGCATGGAAGTATTCTGAGCCCGGTTATTGAGAGCGTCAGAAATGTGGACAAACTCAACAGCCAACTCGGTAGAGGGAGGCGCAACGCCATCTCCGACCAAGACGAGTTTGTAGCCCTCCATCGATGATAGGACCCTCTCCAGTCGACCCTTGGGGATTTTGACGTCAAAGGGTAAGTAAGCCAGGTTGGCTTTGAGGATACCCAAGAGAGTAACGACAGTTTGACAGGATCGACTGGCGAACACGCCGATCAAGGTTCCGGGAGCGAAGGAGCGACTTGCTAGGTAGCGGGCAAGGCAGTCTGACTGTTGATCCAACTGACTGTATGTGAGTTGTGTAGATGAGTCTTTGACAGCTAGCTTATCGGAATTCGTAAAAGCTTGGTTGCGGAAAACGTCCACGATGCTAGAGTCTCGAGGATACTCTGTCTTTTCGACTTTGATCAAGCCCATGTTGTCAAGGGTTGAGTAATCATCACTAGTGAGCAGTGGCAGTGTGGAGATGGCCATCTCTGGATCTCGAAGACTCTGTTCCAGGAGGCTAGTAAAGACCGAAAGCATACTGCTGATAGTCTCGCTGCTGTAGAGATCTGTTAGGAACATGACTTGCCCTCGAAGTCTGCCTTCTTCCTGGAAGAGGTGGAATTCAAGATCGAATCTCGACGTCATTTCGATGGGCATAAGCTGTGTTAGAAGGCCTTCGAGGATAAAGTCTCCGAGGCCAATCTGCGAGTTGAGGGAGAAGACCATCTGCACCAACGGGTGTCGTGAGAGATCGCGATCTCTGCGTAGCTCGTGAACAATGTCCTCAAATGGCACATCCTGATTGGCAAATGATGAGATTGTCGTAGCGTGGACCTGCTTGACGAGCTCTTCAAAAGATTCTCCATCCAGCTTGATTCGAAGGCACTGCAGGCCCACAAAGAAACCGACCATTTCTTTAACCTCCCATAGGTTGCGGTTAGCATTGGGCATTCCGATGGTGGCGTCGATCACACCAGTCAACCGATAGTGCGTCGCCCTGAAGGCTGCTAGAAGCACCACGAAGGGGGTTACTGCACGATCCTTGCAGAACTTCTGCAGGCCTTCAAATAAAGATCCGTCAATGTAGAACTGCTGCACATCGGCCTTTCCAGACGAGACAGGCGGCCGGGGCTTGTCGCAGAAGAATTCCGCGGGCCGACTTGTCTGTAACTCTGAAACCCAGTAGTCTAGTTGGCGTTGATGCTCTGCAACCTGCTCGGGCTGTCGCTGCCAGACAGAGAAGTCTTGATATTGGATAGGCAAGGGATCCAGCTTCGAAAGAGGGTCCTCGCCACGGAGCGAGGCTGAGTAGAATGTGGTTAATTCCCTCTGGAGGATATCAATAGACCAGCCATCGGAGATGATATGATGCATGGTCATTGATAAGACGTGCTCGTCTTCACTCACACGATAGAGCGTAGTTCGCCATCCTGGCTCAGTGCGCAGGTCAAACGGAGTTGACTGGTCACGACGAAGGGCGTGAGCAAGTGCTTCCTCATCTTCCTTTGGAATTTTGACGAGTTTCAAGTTCTTGTGACGGAATGGTTGGACTTCCTGTAAGCTGACACCACCTTCGGAAGAGAAAACGGTTCGCAATGTGCTGTGACGTTGCTCTAGAGCGAGCAGCGCCCTGTTGAGCGCTTCAAGATGAAGCTGTCCCCGAAGTCGGATCGCGGAAGGCATCAGATATCCTGTCGAGTTGGGGTATAACTGCTCCAAGAACCATAGGCGTCCCTGAGCAAAAGACTGAGCAACAGGGCCGCTCTCTTTGATTCGAGGAATGTTGCTGACAAGCTGGCCAGCTGAAGCAACTTCTGCGCTAGCCATGTCCTGCAACCTGGGATGGCGGAATACGTCTGCCACCGCAAGCTGGAGATTCGCCTTGCGTGCCTCTCCCACAAGTTTCATGGCGGCGATCGAAGTGCCGCCTAGTCGGAAGAAGTTGTCATCCAGTCCAACCTCGACTGGGTCCATGTCGAGGATATTGGCCCAAATGCTTTGCATTTGCCTTTCTTGCTTTGTCGTCGGCTGCCTTGCCACTCGCTTTCCTACCGCTCGTGGTTGAATCATGGCCGCAAGGGCCTTTCGATCAATTTTTCCGCTGGAGTTGAGTGGCATCTCTTCTAGAATAGTAATGGTTCGAGGGCTCATGTAAGAAGGGAGCTTGGCTTCGCACGCATGGTACAGTTGGTCTTGAATTGTCTGCTCGTCCGTGTTTTGATTCACTGTGATGAATGCGGAAATCTCAGCCTCTCGGCCGTCCTCTTGGTGAAGGACGGCGATGCCTTCATGGACGGAGCTGTGGCCGCGGAGAACGAGGTTAATTTCTTCAAGCTCGACACGTTGTCCTCGAATCTTAATTTGCCCGTCTAGTCGACCGACATACTCAAGTTGGCCGTCTGGTCGATAACAGACATGATCACCAGTTCTGTAGGCCCTGACAGCCTCTCCACCAATCTTGACAGTGATGAATCGGTCAATGTTCCTTGCGGGGTCCGTGTAACCTCTCGCAAGTCCCTCTCCAGTGACGACAAGCTCTCCAACAACACCAATCGGTACAAGACGCATGGTCGAATCCATGACGTAGGCACCCGAGTTACTGATTGCTCGGCCGATGGGAACACCACTTGCGCAATCATCTCCTTCGGGGATCATGTAGATTGTGCTGTAGACAGTATTCTCAGTTGGGCCGTAAACAATGCCGAATGCTCCCTTCATGTGATTTCTGGTGGCCAGCACCTCTTGCCTGCCAACTTTCTCACCACCCAGAAGCAAGAGTTCGATCGTATTCAGCATCTCAGGGCATTGAAGCAGGTATTGCTTGAGTAGAGCTGGAGTGGTGAATAGGGACTGTATCCTTTCCCGAGCGAACAGTGCACTTAAAGCCGCATGATCCAAAACAACCATGTAGTCAACACAGATCAAAGTCCCGCCATTAAGTAAAGATGAGTAAACCTCCCAGGTCGCGGCGTCAAAGGCGATGTTGGACATATGCGCGGTGATGGCGGCCTCGGGGACATGTTGGACAACGTCACTCTGGTTCGTCAGGCGAAGAATGTTTCCATGCTCGGCCATGACTCCCTTTGGTTTGCCCGTAGACCCAGATGTAAACATGACGTATGCAAGACTGTGTGTTGAAGGTGAAGTCAGAAAAAAGTTGCTTGGGGGCTGTTGTTGGCGAGTGAGTGAGATTGGGGAAAATTCGACGTCTTGAAGGCTGATGACAGGCGGTTCCGCATCAGAGCCAACCAACACCAACTTCTTGCCATCTAAAGAAGACAGCACAGTTTC
Source organism: Dactylonectria alcacerensis (assembly GCA_029931735.1). Lineage (NCBI taxonomy): Eukaryota > Fungi > Ascomycota > Sordariomycetes > Hypocreales > Nectriaceae > Dactylonectria > Dactylonectria alcacerensis. The sequence goes on along the minus strand of JAPMUZ010000011.1, from coordinate 2,571,430 downwards.
AAACCGCCCAGATGGTATCTTGACATCAAATGGCAAGTAGGCCAAGTTGGCTTTGAGAATTCCAAATATAGCGACAATAGTCTCACAGGATCGATTGGCAAACACGCCAACTAACGTTTCGGGAGCCATGGATTTGGTTGTCAACCAGTAAGCAGTCCGGTCAGATTGCTCATCTAGCTCGGCATATGTCAATTGCGTCGAGGAGTCTTTAACAGCAACCCTGTCAGGGTGCAGGGCGACCTGTTTGCGGAAGACATCAACAACATTCGAGTCTCGAGGCCAATCAGTGTAGTTGACCTTGAGAAGGCCCATGCTTTCAAGTGCAGAATAGTTCTGGTCGCGCATGAGGGCTAAAGATGAGACTGCTTCTTTCGGTTGTCGGAGGCCTTGCTCTAGTATACTTGAGAAAACGGAGCGCATGTTGCTGATTGTCTCGGGGTTAAAGAGATCGGTTGAAAAGACAAATTGTCCTTGGAAAGCGTTGCCCTGTTGAACGAAACTGACTTCGAGATCGAAACGCGAGGTAATTCCAATTGACATGGGCTCTGATTCCACACCCTCCAGAACGAACGGAGCAAGAGTCCCTTGAGCATGGACGCCGAAGATGACTTGAACGATTGGGTTTCGAGACAAATCTCGGCCCTTTCCTAGCTTGGACACAATATCCTCAAAAGGAACGTCTTGATTGTCAAAGGACTCGGTTGTAGTCGTGTGAACATGGCGGACGAGGTCCTCGAAAGATCCATTATCTTGATCGATCTTGAGTCGAAGACATTGCATATTGACGAAGAAGCCAATGAGATCCTTGACTTCCCACCGATTTCGGTTGGCATTTGCTGTGCCAATTGTGGCATCAGTGGCATCTGTGAGTCGATAATGGGTGGCTCTGAACGCTGCAAGCAAGACCACGAACGGCGTGACTTCATGCGTCTTGCAAAAGTCATGCAGAGCCGTGTAGACCGAGCCTTCGATCCGCAGGCCCTGGGCATCGGCATTTCCGGACATGGATGTCGGGCGAGGCTTGTCGCAAAAGAACTCGGCAGGTCGACTGTTCTGCAGTTGCATAGCCCAGTATTCCAGTTGTCGTTTGTGCTCGGCTTCTTGGTCGGGCTGCCTTTGCCACGTCGAAAAGTCGCGATATTGGATAGGGAGAGGCTCAAGTTGCGCTTTGTGACCTCGGATCTCGGCCGAGTAAAAGTCTGCCAGTTCTCTACGAAGGATATCGACAGACCAACCATCGGAAATGATGTGATGCATCACAATGGATAACACGTGATGGTCGTTTGACAGCCGATATAGTGAGACTCTCCAGCAGGGCCCGGAAGCCAGGTCAAATGGGGTTGTCTGATCAGCCTTCAAGGCGAGTGCAAGAGCGGCGTTTGCATCGTCCGATGGTAGGTCGACAACTCTCAACTGCTTCTCTTGGGCGGGCATAACTTCTTGAAGATGGGTGTGATCAACAGAGAGGAATCTTGTCCGTAAGGTTTCATGCCGATTCTCCAGGGCGAGAAGGGCTTTGTTCAGCGCCTCAAGATGAATTGTTCCTCGAAGCCTGATCGTCCATGGCATGAGATACCACGTCGAGCCGGGGAACAACTGATCCAAGAACCACAGCCGACCTTGCGCAAAGGATTGTTCAACAGGGCCAGACAACTGTGTATGCGGGATATCATTGGAGCTGTCGTGGAACTCAAGGCACTGACTAACGAGAGCATGCAACCTGGGATGTTTGAAAATGTTGGAGACCTGAAGGTCTAGTCCGACTTTGCGAGCTCTGCCAACCACCTTCATTGCAGCAATTGAGTCGCCTCCAAGCCGGAAAAAGCTGTCATCGAGGCCAATGCTTGAAGGTGCAATGTGGAGTACATCCGCCCAGATACTCTGCATGTTCCGCTCGACCTGTGTTGTTGGTTGTCTCTTGGTCCCTTGTCCAGCTGTCCGCATCTCGTTGAGTTGCTGAACGGAGAACGACGAACCAATCTCTTGCAGCCGGCGTCGATCTGTCTTTCCTGAGGTTACTGATAGAGGAAGCTGTCCCATGGAGAAGAAAACGGCGGGGATCATATAGCTTGGGAGATGCTCCGCAAGCTCGTCTTCGACTTCAGCAGGGATGGAGAGGACTCTGGCCGTGGTGGAATTCACTCCATTATCTGCTGTACTGTGGAGTTGAATAAACGCTGCCAACTCAGAGCTTGCATTTTCTCCCTTTGGCTGGATGACTTCCACAGCAACTAGGCCAGCATCCGGCATGCATGTGTGGACCCAGTGCTCGATATCACCAAGCTCAACTCGCTGTCCGTGGATCTTGACTTGGGCGTCCTTTCGAGTGACAAAAGTAATGCTTCCATCTTCCTTTTGACGGACCAAATCACCAGTCTTGTAAAGCCTTCCCTTCCGTCCAGGGTGGCTAGGCATGCCTCGGAGCAAAAATGCTGGGCTCTCAACGAAATTGGCCCTTGTTTTCTCGGGCTGGTCAAGATAACCACGACCAACTAATGGACCTTCGAGTAACAATTCACCAATGCATCCAGGTGCAACTAGAGTGTTGTGGTTGTTTGAATCGACGACCCAGGCTGTAGCTCCAACTGGTTTGCCGATACAATTACTGGCTTCCTCTGGGGTAGTAGCGAAATTGTTGATGATACTGAGTGGAGTGCATTCAGATGGTCCGTATGCATTGCGAACTTCGACCTTGCCCCACCAGGGCTTGATATCCTTGGTGTATACAGCCTCACCACCAAGCCAGATGGACTTGAGAGTTGGGACCTCTTCTGGAGTCAGAAGTCGAGCAACCGAGGGCGTGAGACAGATGACGTTGGCTTGCAGAGACGTGATGCTCTGGGCCAAGTCGTTTTTCCGGTCTTGCTCACTAGGGACGCACAAGCAACCTCCGGCCGCAAACATATTGAACGTATCAAGGACGGTAGCGTCGAAGGCATGGGAAGCAAAGTTGTACATTCGAGAGCTTGTGTTGATATTAAGCTTAGACGCCTGATGCATCAAGGCGGAGGTGCAATTTCTGTGTTCGAGACCTGTTCCCTTTGGTGTACCAGTGGTTCCCGATGTAAACGTGACATATGCGAGTGAATCAGGGCTTGGGGCTGGGAAGTACTCGGTATCTCTATCACCGAGGACCTCAAAGAAATCGGAGTTAACGACAACAACGTCTCGGGTGAGGCGAGAGCTAAGTGCATGGTTCTCGTTGGAAGAGAGAATAAGCCAAGCCTTGGTCTGCTGGATGACTGATCGCAGTCGTTGCTCGGGCAATGAAGGGTCGAGCAATGCAAAGGCTCCTCCCGCTTTGAGAACGGCGAGGAGGGCAACACTTGTCCACATGGACTTTTCGAAGCAGACAGGGGCAATTGTGCCAGGTCCGACACCAAGATCGACCAAATGCCCTGCTAGATTGGAAGCGAGCCAGTCAAGCTGGGAGTATGTCAGATCTCCATCCCAAGCGCATATGGCTGGCGCGTCTGGCTGAGTCTGAGCACGAGTCTCGAAGAGCTCGTGGACACATCTGTCGACCGATTCAGGAACCATCTTGTTCCATTTCCATATCTGTTCGATGTCTTCAGCTGTAGTCATATCAATGTCTGACAAGGCTTTATCCGGTGTGGACTCGGCAAGCTGGCGTGCGACGGATTCAAGACGCCTCAGCAGTGACTGGACTACCCAGGGCTCGATCACAGTCGAGTCAAAACGGGCCCTGGCTGTGATGTTCGAAGCCCCAAGCTGCACCTCAATTAGAAGAGGGTATGTGTTGATGCCCTGGGGTTGACCGTCGTCTCGCCACTTTCCGAGGACACCCTCCGCCTCATTGACAGCCTTGCTGTTCGGCTGGACAACAAGCAGCGTCTGGAACATGCACGCTTGCTTTGCTCCGGGGCATGACTTGGCGATACGCTGCAATCCGGTCTGTTCGAAGCGAATCATGTCGGTCGCTTGTGTTTGTACCGACCTAAGGTAGTCGGAAACAGTTTGCTCGCTAGCCAGGTTGATGCGGATTGGCACAGTTGCAATGGTCGGACCAACCATTGTCTCAATGTTAGCAACTGCCGCGTTTCTTCCGGACACGGTGACTCCAAACGTGACATCATCTGAATGTGTCATCTTGCCGGCAATCATGGCCCATGCAGCGCGAACTATCGTCGACGCTGTCATATTGAGAGAACCTTGATGGAGCTTGGGGAACCGGTGCTCCATCGACGTGCTCGCAACTGACTGATGGTTAGACGGGAGGGCTGGGAACGGCACTGATTTGCAATCTGACAACGCGTTTCGCCAATAGGTTTCCATCTCCTCTTCAGTTTGTCGACTAAGGTATTTGATGAAAGAGCTGAATGGAAGTCCTGGTTTGATGGAGTCGCCACAATACAGTCGATCAACGGTATCAAAGACAAGTGGGATGGACCATCCGTCATAAAGTGCGTGGTGAATCGTCCAAATGAAGCAAGACGTGCCTTGATTGTCTTGAGCAACAGCATAGCGCGTCAATCGCTGGCCTGCACCCATGGCCTCCTTTCGGTCAGACTTGAGGTAGTCATCAATGTTGTCTGACTTGACCCAAGTTATTTCTTCATCCACGACAACCTGGGCGAACCCAATGCTATTGTGCTGAACGATTCTCGTTCGTAGAATCGCCATCGAGCGGGAAACCTGCTCCCATGCATTTTGGAACCTGCCCACGTCGATATCTTGAGGCAATTCTCTAATAGCCTGCATGATATAATCTCCAGGCCTCTTCGAGGTCAAGGTCAACAGACCTTCCTGCAGGGCAGTGCATGGGTATGCATCTTGGAGAGTCTGGGGATCCAGCGAGTATTGAGCCGAGATGTCTTGCAGGAAGGATTCTTTAGTGAAGCTATCACCCAGCAGAGAGAAGGGGGCGATGGGTTCAGAAGCTTCACTATCATTCTCAGCTTGAGTCCCTTGATTGGAAACATCGCGCAACGAGGGCTTGCGGAAAATGTCGGCCACGACGAGCTCAATTCCTACCCTGCGGGCGAAGGTAACGACCTTCATGGCAGAAAGTGAATCACCTCCCAACTGGAAAAAGCTTTCATCTAAGCCGATTGTATCTTGCTTCATCTTGAGGACCTCGGCCCAGATTTTCTGCATCTTTCGCTCGGTTTCGGTCGTGGGCTGTTTAACCAATCCTTGTTTTTCAGTACTGATTTGAACACTCTCCGTGAGCATCCGGCGATCGATTTTTCCGTTATCGTTGACCGGCATCTTCTGTAGGATGTTGATAGCTCGAGGAACCATATACGCAGGGAGATTGGCTCGAAGCTTCTCGTGCAGTTCTTCTCGTATCCTGTGTCTAACTTGCTGACGTAGAGGCTGAGTGCTGAGGGAATGAGCCTCTCGATCTAGAGACTCGACAGGGAAGCGGAACATGACCCTATCTCCAATGACTGGCTCTTGTGTATGGAAAATGGCATCGAGACCACCGCGCTGAGAGTGTTGTCGAGCCCAGCTAATTTCCACTCGACAGTTGGCTAGCCGAGCCGTTTCAGTTAGGTCAAGGGCAGATAGCGACGGACATTTCCGAGAATTTTCACGAGCTGACTCGATCCAATCACCGCGGTCCAGAGCCCTAGATCCCCTGCCGTCCAGCGATTCGATAATATACCTCTCAAGGATGGTTTTGCTGTGGGGGATGTTGCTGACAGCGATGACTGAAGAGTTGGAGAATGCCTTGACAAGCTTAAGTAACGACTGTCCATCCATCTTCTCCGACGTAAAGTCAACCCATTGGTCATCAGACACATCGTGGATCTTCTGCTGTGACTTAACGTCTTCGCGCTTGATGTGGATGACGGCAGCATAACGGTAGCAGCTTAGCTCGTTGGTGGCAGCCATTTTCTTAGGCAATATCTCAACGTGCTCGATGACGTGAGGCAGACGAGCGGGCAGTGAGGTAAAAAAAGCCGGATCAACCAGCAGCTCAAGCTCTCCTTGCTCGATCTCCGACATCTTCCGGCGAAGCTCATCCTTAGTCGCGTTGCCACCCAACATGGCCATGGCCCTGCTGACTCGGAATTGCTTGTACAGTGCGTATGAGCGGATGTCGCCAAAGAAGAGTCGTTCAACCCCGCTGAGCGAGGACAACTGCTCAATCACGCTGAAGAGATAGTCCTGGCTGGGGAAATATTGCGTGACCGAGTTGACGACAGCAAGCGTTGGGGAGATTTGAGAGGCCAGACGACTGACATCCATGGCTGAAGCTGCGTGCAGTTGGACCTTGCCTGCGAGCTCGGGGACAGACTGAGATGCCTGGCTCAGAGTCTTGACGGCCTTTTCAGAAGGCTGAAGACCTACATAACTTTGCAGCCCCTTGGCCAAGTTGAACAGCATCATTCCAGAGCCTGTGCCAACCTCAATGACGTGACCAGCATCGCCGCGGTTGAGAATCGAACTAACAGTGTCATCTAGCCACTCCTGCATCTCGGCCTTGCCAATCTTGCTTCCATCATACATGGATGTCCACTTGGAGAAATCTTGGCCAAGATGTTTGTCTTGCTCAGCGATGGCATCCTCAGATTCGTGGTCGAAGAGATCTCGCCAGACCTTCATGTGCTCGGCTTCGTTGCTGCTATTGAGCTTCTCGATGGCGTCGGCCTCGCGTTTGACTTCAGCCTCAGCGAAAGAGACGAAGCCAATGAGTTGAGAATCTTGCTCGCCGCCATTCTGTAAGACAGCCACGGCGTCGTTTACGCAGGGATATCCACCGAGGATATGTTCAATTTCTCCAAGCTCAACACGCTGACCTCGGATCTTGATCTGTCCGTCAATCCGGCCAAAGAACTCAATCTGGCCATCTGTCGGTCTAAGACGGACGTAATCTCCGGTTCGATAGGCCCGAACAAGCTGTCCGGAAATCATGACCGAAACGAATCTGTTGATATCTCTCTCAGGGTCGGTGTAGCCTCGAGCGACACCATCGCCAGTCACCACCAGCTCGCCGACAACTCCCAGTGGGACGAGGCGTTGTTGAGGGTCCATGACATAGGCTCCTGAATTGCTGATTGCGTGTCCGATGGGAACCCCAGTATCATAGTCTCCGTCACCCATGCAATACATTGTGCTGTACGTTGTATTTTCAGTTGGCCCGTAGACGTGGATGACCTTGCCTCGAGCAAGGTCTCGAACAGCACACATGTCGTTGGTGTCAGCACGTTCACCTCCAGTGTAGATAGTCTCCATTCTACGGAACGTGCCGGGCGCATCGAGTAGGTGCTGTTTTAACAGGGCGGTTGTGAAAAAGGCAGACTGAACCTGTTCCCGTTCAAATATGTTGCCCAAAGCTACGCAATCCAGCACTGACATCGCATCGAGGCAGATAATTGTACCACCATTTAGGATGGCCGAATAAATTTCCCAGGTTGCAGCGTCGAATGCAGTGTTTGACATGTGAGCCACTGTTGTAGGTGTAGGCAAATGTTCTGCCAATTTGTTGTTCTTGACAAGGCGCACAATTCCACGATGTTCAACCATGACTCCCTTTGGCTGGCCAGTTGAGCCAGAGGTAAATATGACGTAGGCTAGACTGGTAGCGGTGGGCTTGGATACCTTTTGGAGCCTGTGAGCGGCAGCATTCCCGAGGTATCTGAGGTTGACAACATCGGCGATAGACACAAACTCAACATCGTCCAGTTCAACAGCAGGATGCTGTAGATTGGCGCCGACGAGGATGAGCTTATAGCCTGGTCTAGATGACAAAATGGTTTGAAGTCGACCAGGGGGGATTTTGATATCCAATGGTAGGTAGGCAAGGTTAGCCTTGAGGATGCCAAGGAACGTGGCAATTGACTGGCATGTTCGGCATTCAAAGACTCCAATCAATGTGCCAGCGGAGTATCCCCGATGCAGCAACCATGCCGCGATGATATCTGACTGTTCATCAAGCTGTGCATAAGTCCATTGAGATGCGGAATCTTTGACGGCGATTCTGGTAGGGTTGGCAGCGACCTGCTCGCTAAAGACTTCAGTGACGCTGGACTCTCTAGGGTAGTCTGTTTCTGGCATCTGAACCAGACCCATATTATCAAGAGTTGCGTAGGCATCCTCTGTCATTAATGACATGGATGTAACGGGGGTCTTGGGATGGCTTAGACCCTGGTCTAGGACTCTGCGGAAGATTGAAATGACGTTTCTGATGGTCTCAGGCTCATACAGGTCCGTTGCGTAGACAACGTGGCCTCGCAGGGCGTTTTGCTCCTGGAAGAAGTGGACCTCTAAGTCGAATCTAGTGGTGAGTTCACCATCTATTGTCTCAGTGTCTAGGCCCTCTAGCGTGAAGTGGCCCAGGTCCATCTGTGAATTGAGCGAAAAGACAATCTGTACTAGCGGATGGCGAGATAGGTCTCGTTTCTTCTGCAGCCTCGAGACGATGTCCTCAAACGGGACTTCTTGGTTGGCAAAGGAAGCTATCGTAGTTGCTTCGACCTGGCGAAGCAAATCCTCAAAGGATTCTTCCTCGACCGTGATACGCAGGCATTGCATGGTGACGAAAAAGCCGATAATGTCTTTGAGTTCCCACTCATTTCGATTTGCGCTCGGCGTGCCGATAGTTGCATCCTCTGACCCGGTGAGACGGAAGTGGGCGACGCGGAATGCAGTCAGAAGAACGTTGAAAGGAGTTGCTGCACGTTCCCTGCAAAAAGTCTGTAGCTTGGTGTATAAGTCGCCATCGAGGAGGATTTCTTGCGACTCGGCTCGCCCCGAAAGGCTAGCCGGTCGAGCTTTATCCGTCAGTAACTCGGCCGGGCGGCTAGTTTGCAACTGTTTGACCCAATAGTCTAATTGCCGCTGATGTGCGTCTGCCTGCTCAGACTGCTTCTGCCAAATTGAATAGTCCTTATACTGAATAGGCAAGGGCTCCACGTCAGCCAATGGATCCTTTCCCTGAAGCGCAGCCGAATAGAAGCTAGCCAGCTCTCTTCGAAGGACGTCGAGAGACCAGCCGTCAGAGATGATGTGGTGCATAACCATGGATAACACATGGTTTTGGGAGCCGAGACGGAAAACGGTCACTCTCCAACCCGGCTCAACAGTTAGATCAAAGGGCGTAGACTCATCCTTGGCCAACGCAGACTTCAGGCTGGCTTCTTGGTTGTGGGTCGGAATGTCAATAACGTTCAGGCCCTTTTCGCTGACAGGCTGAACAGTTTGCAAATTGACTCCATCCTGGGTCGAAAAGGTCGTCCGCAGTGTTTCATGACGAGTTTCCAACGCACGAATTGCCGTGTGAAGAGCATCGAGCTGAAGGGGCCCTCGGAGGTGTAAAGAACACGGCACGAGATACCACGTCATGCCAGGATAGAGTTGCTCCAGGAACCATAGTCTTCCTTGGGCAAAGGATTGCGTAACAGGTCCAGTTATTTCAGTCTTAGGGATGCTGGTGGCGGCCTTCTCTGGGGAAGCATGTCCCTGGTTGACAATATCCTGTAGCACAGGGTGACGGAAGATGTCAGCCACTGCGATGTCAACTCCAGCCTTTCGAGCGAAGCCCGCCAGCTTCATTGCGGCAAGAGAATCACCGCCGAGCTGGAAGAAGTTGTCATCGAGGCCAATGTTGACAGGCTCCATGTTAAGGATCTCTGCCCACACTTTTTGCATCGTCCGCTCGGCCTCGGAAACCGGCTGGCGGATGGTGCCTCGTTGTCCTCGTTGGATCTGCACGCTGTCTGCCAAAGCCTTTCGGTCCACTTTGCCGTTGTCGTTAACAGGCATCTCGTCCAGGACATGAATAGCCCGGGGAACAATATACGACGGCAGCTGAGCCCGCAGCGACTCGCGGAGCTGCTCCTGCAGGTTCTGGTTCATCTGCTGCTTCAGAGGTTGGCTGGTGAGAGACTGCGGCTCACGGCCAACATGTGCGTGCGGGAACTTGAACAGAGCCCTAGTTCGACCAGAGACTGGCTCGTAGCGGTGGAATATAGCGTCAAGGCCGCCACGCAAACTGTGCTGGCGGGCCCAGCTAATATCGACCCGGAGACCGGCCTTTGTAGCAAGCTCGTGGAGGTCGATAGCGGAAAACGAAGGGCAGATTTCAGCTCTTTGACGAATCGAAGTCATCCAGTCGGAGGAATCGTCCAATTTGTCGTTAAGGGAATCGACGACGTGCCTTTCAAGGATGGTCTTGCTGTGAGGGATGTTGCTGACTGCCATGATGGATGAACCAGACAAGCTTTGTAGCTGGCGCAACAAAGATTCACGATCCAAGCCTTGCTCCATAAAGTCGATCCAGGTGCTTTCATCCACATCATGAATCACCTGGCCCTGTGGCTTGGCCCTCTTCGCATGCACCACAGCAGCATAGCGGTAGCAGCTTAATTCGTTCGTCGCCTTCATCCGCTTGGGTAGAATCTCAACATGCTCTACCAGATCCGGCAACAAAGCTGCAAGCGAGGTGAAAAAGGCTGGGTCTACGAGTAGCTCCAGCTCGCCGTGTCTCAGGTCAGCCACTTTACGTTGGATATCAGCCTTAGTGGCATTGATGCCGAGTTGATGTAACGCCTTGGTGACTTGGAACTCTGAGTAAAGAGCGAAAGACCGCATATCTCCAAAGAACAGCCTCTCGATGCTCTCAAACTGGAGCAGATCTTGCACAACCTGCAGCAGGTATTCCTGGCTGGGAAAGTACTGTGCGACTGAGTTAACCACAGACAGGGTAGGGGAGATAGTTGCGGGTAGTCGGTTAATGTCTGCGCCTGTTCCCTTGTGTACTCGCAAGTTCTTCATCGACGGGATCGACCTGGCCGTTTTGTTGACGAAGTGAACAGCCTTTTCAGATGGCTCAAGGCCAGTGTAGCTCTGCAACCCGTCACCCAGGTTGAAGGCAATCATGCCAGATCCAGTTCCAATCTCAATAACGTGGCCAGCAGGGCCACCGTCGAGAATTTCTCTCATCGTATCATCGATCCATTCACTCATTTCTCCCTTGTCGATGTCTGCGCCATCATACATGGAGGTCCAACCAACAAAGTCTCGTCCAATCTCCCCCGGACGCACAGTCTCTTCGATGCCAACGTACATGTCAGTGTCAAAGATTTCCTCCCAGGCGTCGATGTGATCAGCCTGAACGCCATCATCTGTATCCTCGATCCGCCTCATCTGAGTCATCGCCGTGACAAAGGCGACAATGTGGGCATCGCGGCCTTCGTCCTGCTGGAGAATAGCCACGGCGTCGTTGACTGCTGCCTCATTGCGGAGGGCATGTTCGACTTCACCCAGCTCGACGCGCTGTCCGCGGATCTTGATTTGACCATCCATGCGACCAAAGAACTCGAGTATTCCGTCTGAAGGGCGCTGTCGTACATAGTCACCTGTGCGATATGCCTTGACGGACACATCGTTTATCTGGACGGAAACGAAGCGATCGACATTGCGGCGAGAGTCCGTATATCCCCTAGCCAGGCCGTCACCTGTCACTACAAGCTCTCCAATAACTCCCAAAGGAACAAGGCGCTGTTTTGAATCCATAACGTAGGCACCTGAATTGCTGAGAGATCGACCCAGTGGAACACCATTCGTGTAGGTCTCCCCAGGAGGAAGAAAATACGTGGTACTGTAGCTAGTGTTTTCAGTAGGTCCGTAACAGCTGATGATCTTTCCTCGCGTAAAGCGACGCGTGGTTAGAATATCCTGCGGGTCGATGACGTCGCCTCCGAGATAGAATGCGTGCAAAGGGCCAAAAATCGAAGGACACTCGACGAGATATTGCTTAAGAAGGGCTGGGGTGAGAAAAACGCTGCGGATTTCTTCACGTGCAAACACGTCAACTAGGGCCTTTTGATCGAGGACAGTCATAGTCTCGATACATGCCATGGTTCCGCCATTAAGCAGCGTAGTATAGATTTCCCAGGTGGAGGCGTCGAAGGCAATGTTGGACATGTGAGCCATGGTTCCAGCGGCCGGCGAGTGGTGCAGAGCGTTGCCTTGCTTGGCGAGGCGAAGAATGTTGCGATGCTCGATCATGACTCCCTTTGGCTGGCCTGTCGATCCCGAGGTGAACATGACATAGGCTAGGCTGGTGGCCGACGGCGAGGGAAGCCGAGCCTTGGGGGTTGGTGTCTCGAGGGTCTTGGAGATGGGCACAAGCTCGACCATGCCCAGACTGGCAGTTGGCTTTGACCCGGTTCCCAGTAACACAAGAGTGCAGTCTTGGACAGAAGACAAGATTGTCTGCAAGCGGCGAACCGGTGTCCTAACATCCAACGGCAGATAGGCCAAGTTGGCTTTGAGGATGCCGAAGAAGGCAATAATAGTCTCACACGAGCGGCTCGCAAATACGCCCACGAGGGTATTGGCAGGCAGCGATCTCGTAGCTAACCACTGCGCGAGAATATCAGACTCCCTGTCCAGCTGCCTGTACGTCAGCTCCGATAAGGCATCTCTGACGGCCACCTTTTCAGGACAGACGGCCACCTGTTCGCGGAAGACGTCAACTACGCTTGATTCGCGAGGATACTCTATCTTCTCCATCTGGACCAGGCCTAGATCAGCCAGGGCGGCGTAATCGTCGTCGGTGAACAGCGGTAGAGTCGAGACGGGCGTCTTAGGCTCGTGTAACGCGCCTTTGAGAACCTTGCGGATGACGGACAACATGTTCTGGATGGTCCCGGGGCTGTAAAGGTCCTTGGAATACAAGATCTGGCCCTTGAGGCCTTGGTTTTCGGGGAAGAAGTGGCACTCCATATCGAACCGTGTCGTGTCTGGAAGAGGCATGTCCTCGGTTTCAACACCCTCCAGCGACAGCTTTCCAAGGTCTTTCTGCGCGTGGACCGCAAAGACGATCTGCGCAATTGGATGGCGGGACAGATCGCGCTCTTTCTGCAGCTTGGAGACAATCTCTTCAAACGGAACGTCCTGGTTCGCAAACGAGGCCACAGTGGCCTCTTGCGCCTGCTGGACCAGATCGTCAAAGCACAGGTCCTCGTCGACCTTGATACGGAGGCACTGTAGGTTGACAAAGAAGCCTATCATGTCCTTGACCTCCCAGCGACTGCGGTTTGCATTGGGCATACCTAGTACAGCGTCGGTTGCGCCGGTCAGGCGGTAATGGGTAGCCCTAAAGGCAGCTAGTAGAACGTTGAACGTCGTGGCCGAGTTTTGCTTGCAGAAGCGTTGGAGTTTGTCAAGGAGGGCTCCTTCGAGGACAATTTCTTCCACGCCAGCGTCTCCAGAGAGCGTGGACGGACGGGGTTTATCACATAGGAATTCGGCCGGCCGACCTGTCCGCAACCACCCGATCCAGTACTCCAGCTGTCTCTGGTGTTCGGCTTGCTGCTCGGTTTGTCTTTGCCACGTCGCAAAATGTTGATATTGCACCGGCAGAGGCTGCAGCTGCGTCAGGGGATCTTGACCGTGAATAGCGGCCGAATAGAAGCTGCACAGTTCCTGGCGCAGGATATCAACGGACCAGCCGTCAGAAACGATGTGATGCATTACGATGGAGAGGATATGATCGTCTTGGCCAACGCGGAACAAGGCGATGCGCCATCCTGGCTCCGTCTGCAAGTCAAAGGGCGTTGTCTGCTCACGTCTCAACGCGTCCAGGGCTTCTGATTCATGGGCCACGTCTACGACATTCAAGTCTCGCCTCTCAAACGGTCGGATTATCTGCAGATTCGCTCCCTCCCGCGACGCAAAGACAGTCCGAAGCGTGTCGTGCCGCCGCTCCACGGCCTGGAGCGCCGCGTGCAAGGCGCCGAGCTGGATTGGTCCGCGGATGCGTGTAGCAAAGGGCATCAGGTACCATGTCTGGCCGGGATACAGCTGGTCCAGGAACCAGAGACGGCCTTGGGCGAAGGATTGCTCGACGGGGCCTTCTTGCTGGATGTTTTGGATCTCTTGTACTTGGCCATTGGTCGTGGACGCTTGGTGGCTCGCCATTTGGTGCAAGCGACGATGGCGAAAGACGTCGACTGCAGTCAGGTAAATCCCAACTTTCTGAGTTTCGGCTGCGAGTTTCATGGCTGCGATTGAGTCTCCACCGAGCTGGAAGAAGCTATCATCGAGTCCAATGGTCCCGGCATCGATGTTGAGGACTTGAGCCCAGATGGCCTGTAGCAACCGCTCAGACTGCGTTGTGGGCTGACGCTTCGGCCCTCGTTCGCCGGCCTGGGCTTCCGCAAACTCTTCAATGGTAAAAGAGCCTCCGATTTCACGCAAGGTCTTGCGGTCAATCTTGCCGGAGGTAGTACTAGGAATTTGCCACATGGAGAAGAAAGCCGTCGGGACCATGTAGCTCGGCAGGTGCTCCGCCAGCTTGTCCTCGACTACTGGAGTCATCGGGATAATCTTTACTGGGGCATTTTCTGTTTCATCTACGTCCCGGTTCTCAATTTGGAGGAAGGCGACTAGAGTAGGGCTCGAGTTTTCACCTTGCGGGACAATGACTTCGGCCACAACCTGCGTCGCCTCTGGCAAACAACCCTGAACGCGATACTCAACCTCGCTAAGCTCGACGCGCTGTCCGCGGATCTTAACTTGAGCGTCCTTGCGTCCAACAAACGAAAGAGATCCATCAGGGTTGTATCGAACCAAGTCACCGGTCTTGTAGAGTCTGCCGTGGCGACCAGGCTGGCCGGGTGCGCCCTGAAGAAGCCAGGTCGGGTTCTCGATAAAGGCCGCGGCTGTCTTTGTAGGTTCGTTAAGATAGCCTCTGCCGACAAGGGGGCCTTCGAGTAAGAGTTCTCCGACGCACCCGGGAGGGAGCAAAATGTCGGTATCGTCCGCGTCCACAATCCAAGTGAGAGTACCCACGCCCTTTCCAAGGGTGAGTGCGTCTCCAGGACGCAAAGGATCGCTAAAGCTGGTGAAAGGCGTACACTCACTTGGCCCGTACGCGATGAGGACGTCGATCGAATCCCACCAACGGCTCACGTCCTTTTCATGCAGCATCTCACCTCCAAGTATCATGGTTTTGACATCAGGGATCTGCTCGGGAGACAGCAGCTGGACGACAGACGGGGTGAAGAAGGCAAAGTCAGCCTTGGACGAAGCAATGCTCCTTGCGAGATTGCTCTTGCGCTCGTCGTCGTTTGGCACGCAGAGGCATGCACCGACGGCGAAGGCCATGAAGGCGTTGAGAACTGCGGCATCGAAGGCGTACGATGAGAAGTCATATACCCTCGAGGTGTTGGTCAAGCCCATAGCTGTTGCTTGGTGCATCATGGCTGCGGCAGCGTTGCCATGGGTGAGAGCTGCTCCCTTGGGCGTTCCCGTGCTACCAGATGTGAAGACGATATAACTCAGTGAGTCCAGGTTGGGTCTCGAGACGGGATCACTTGTCACTTGTTCAGCTTTTGCAAAGTAGTCCGCGGAGATGGCCACGACTTGAGAACAGAGCTGCGAGCTCAGATCCTGATTTGAGACAGAAGACAAGATGACCATTGCTCCGGCTTGTCGAACAATTGATCGAAGCCGCTGTGCCGGAAGAGACGAGTCAAGCAAGACAAAAGCAACTCCTGCCTTGAGAACACCGAGCATTGCAACAGTGTTCCACATCGACTTCTCGAAGCATAGCGGGATGATCATGTCTGCCACAGCCCCTGCGTGAACGAGCTGCCCAGATAGACTGTTAGAAAGCTGGTTGAGCTTCCCATAGGAGAGTTCACCGTCCCAAGCAGACACGGCTATTGCGTTGGGCTGCAGGCGCGCTTGTTCTTGGAATATCTCGTGAACGCATTTCTGGCTTTGCGCTGGGAGGTGCTTGTTCCACTCCCAAACCTGTGCGAGGTCTTGAGGCATGAGCAAGTTCATGGCTCCTAGCGACGTCTCGGGGGCGACTTGTACAAGTTGGTGAAGAACGTACTCCAGCCGATGGAGCAGCTTCTCCACGATGGACGGCTGGATGATCCTCGAGTCGTAGCTCGCCCGAGCCAGAATATCCTGCTGACCCAGCTCAGCCTCCAACATGAGGGCGTACGTGTTGAACTGTCGTCTCTGGTTGCCGTCCTTCCAGACGCCGAGGGCATCTTCGGGGACGCTCGTGTCCTGCGGCTGGACGACAAGGAGTGTCTGGAACTGGCAGGCCTCTCGGGTGTTGGGAGAGAAGCGAGCGATTCTGTGCAGACCAGTCTGTTCGAAGGGGATCATCTCGGTAGCCTGCTGGTTTACGGCTTTCAAGTATGTCGACACGCTCTGCTCAGCGTTGAGATCGACTCTCACTGGCACCGTCGCAATCGTCGGCGCAGCCACGTTTTCGATGCCGACGACAGGGGCATTTCGTCCATTAACAGTCACGCCAAACAGAACTTGGTCAGAGTTGCTCATCTGCTTAACGACCAAGGCCCAAGCGACGCGTATCATGGTGGCCGTCGTGATACCGATGGACTGCTCTTGCGGACAAGGCAGACGATGCTCCAAGACTTGGTCTGCGACGGGCTCCTCGATGGATGGAGGGCATGTTGGGAACGCTACCGCTTCGCTGTCTGGGTGAGCGTTGCACCAGTACGCCGCCGTTTTATCTTCGTCTTGGTCCGTGATGTACTTGATAAAGGCCTGGAACTGAGGACCTTGTTCGAGGGCATCGCCACGGTATGCCTGGTTGACGGCCTGGGTGAGGATGGGAAGCGACCAGCCATCATAGAGAGCATGGTGCAGAGTCAGGACAAAGTATCTAGCACCTGTCTTATCCTTCACGAGGCCATATCGAGCCAGAGGCTGACCGAGACCCATGGGTTTTTCTTTATCGGCCTGTGTGTACGCCTCCAACGACGTGGCCTCGTGCCACTTGAACTTATCGTCCAGCACCACCTGCATGAGGCCAAGATCATTGTGCTGGACGATCCTGGTGCGTAGAATCGGCATCACTTGCGCGACTTCTTCCCAAGCATCACGGAAGGCGTTAAGCTGCACATCAGGCGACAGCTGGAGGATGTCTTGCATAATGTAGTCTCCCGGCCTTTTGGACGTCAACGACAAGAGACCTTCCTGGAGCGGCGTACAAGGGAACATGTCCTGGATGGCACCAGACGGGAGTTGATACTGCGAGCAAATTTGTCCCACAATAGTATCAACCTTTTTTGAGTCTCGTAACAGGGCAAAGGGCAGAATATGCTCCAAGGCCTGCTGTGATAACTGCGTCCCCTGACCAGCCAGATCAGCCAGTCTCGGGTGCCGAAAGACGTGCGCGACGGCCAAGTCAAGACCCATCTTGCGCGCCTGTCCGACGACTCTCATGGCCGCGAGTGAGTCTCCTCCGAGCTGGAAGAAGTTATCATCGATACCTATACTCGCGGTGTTCATCTTGAGCACTTGCGCCCAGATCTTCTGCATCGTGCGCTGCTCATCCGTCGTCGGCTGCCTTGTCTCGCCGCGAAACGCCGTCCGCGTCTGCACGCTCGCCGCGAGGGCGTTGCGATCGACCTTGCCGTTTTGATTCACGGGGATCTTATCCAGGATGTGGATGGCCTTGGGGATCGTGTACGAGGGTAGTTGGGCTCGCACCGTCTCCTGGAGCTCTTCACGGACTCGCTGTCTGAGTTGCTGCTTGAGAGGCTGGCTGCTGTGCGTGTGGACAGGCTGGTCTTGAGGATCGACGGGGAAACGAAACTGGACTCTGCTTTCGCCTCGAGCTGGGACTTGGTTATGGAAAACGGCGTCGAGGCCGCCTCGTTGGACGTGTTGGCGGGCGCAGCTAATCTCAACTCGATAGCCTGCCTCTTGAGCAACCTCTACCAGGTCGAGTGCGGAGAGAGATGGACAAAGATGCGCTTTTTCGCATGCTGAACGAATCCAGTCGCCATCGAGGCCCTCTTCTTCGGTGTTTTCGAGCGACTCAATGACGTGTCGCTCGGTAATCGTCTTGCTATACGGGATGTTGCTCACTGCAACGACAGCCGACGGTAACGAGTTTTGCAGCACCCGCAGAAGTGATTCACGATCCAACTGATGTGCTGTAAAATCGATCCAGTCACTTTCCACGTCATACACCGTTTGCTTCTTCGCCTTGGCGTGGATGACAGCCGCGTATCGGTAGCAACTCAATTCGTTGGTGGCCTTCATTCTCTTGGGGATGATTTCTACGTGGTCCACGAGATGCGGCAGCTTGCTCGGCAGCGCGGTGAAAAAAGCCGGATCAACAAGCAATTCCAGCTCGCTCTGCTCAATCTCGGCCATTTTCCGCCTGACGTCGTCCTTGCTTGCGTCCATACCCAGAATGCGCAGCGCCTTGGTTGTGCGGAACTGCTTATACAATGCGTACGATCGCATGTCGCCGCAAAAGACGGTCCTCATGCTGCCGAGCTCGAATAGGTCCTCGATAGCCTTGAATAGGTAATCTTGGCTCGGGAAGTACTGGGCGACGGAGTTGATGATGGCGAGGTCGGGTGAGGCAGAGACAGACTTGGAGAGCCGGCTGATGTCGACGGCGGTGCCTTTATGCATGCGGACCTTGGATGCGAGCCCGGGTATCGTTTTGGCGGCGTTAGAGACAAACGACACAGCCCTTTGAGCGGGTTCTAGACCAATGTAGCTCTCCATCCCGTGCGTCAGGTTGAACAGAATCATGCCGGACCCTGTTCCAACCTCGAGAATATTCCCCGACGGGCCTCCGTTAAGAATCGTCTCGATAGTGTCATCCAGCCACTCGTTCATCTCTGTCTTGTCGATATCGCTCCCGTCGTACATGGACGTCCAGCCGATGAAATCTTGACCGACCGTGTCTGGCTGGACAGCGTCTATGCCGACGTACAAGTCTTCGTCAAAGGCGTCTTCCCAGACCTCCATGTGATCGGTCACTTCATGGTCGTCCGCTTTATCCAGACTCGACTCTGCCACGTCCCTGATGGTTACAAAGCTGATGATTTGCGCATCTTTTCCATCTGCATGCTTCAAGATAGCCACGGCATCGCTTACAGACTTGTTGCTGCGCAAAACGTGCTCGATCTCGCCGAGCTCAACGCGCTGGCCGCGGATCTTGACCTGCCCGTCCATGCGGCCGAAGAACTCGAGCTGTCCGTCAACAGGACGGTACCGAACGAAATCACCGGTGCGGTACGCCCTCGTGGCTTTTCCATCGATTGTCACGGTCACAAATCGGCCGACGTTGCGCTTTGGGTCCGAATAGCCTCTAGCCAATCCGTCACCTGTTACGACGAGTTCGCCCACCACGCCCAGAGGCACCAGTTGCATCTGCGCGTCCATGACGTATGCGCCCGAGTTGCGAACGGCCTGTCCGATGGGCACGCCGTTTGTATACTTGTCATTCCCATCTAAACAGTACACCGCGCTAGCAATGGTATTTTCCGTAGGGCCGTACACGTTGATAACCTTAGACTGGACCATGTTCCGGGCCTTGACCATGTCTTGCGGATCGGCCCGGTCTCCACCGACCCAGAGGACGTGCAACTGGCGAATTGTCTCAGACGACTCGGCGAGGTACTGTTTCAGAAGCGCAGGCGTGAAAAAGGCAACCTGCACTTTCTCCCGATGGAAGACTTGTCCGAGGGCCTTGTTGTCCAAGACAACCATGGTGTCGGAACAGATCAGGGTACCACCGTTGAACAAGGCGGCGTATATCTCTAACGTGGCAGCATCAAAGGCGATATTGCAGATATGGGCGATAATAGGCGCGTCGGGCAAGTAGTCGGTCATTGGACTCTCTCGTACTCGTCGGACAACAGCGTGGTGGTCTATCATGACGCCCTTTGGCTGGCCAGTTGAGCCAGATGTGAACATGACATAGGCAAGGCTATTTGATGTCGGCAAAGGAAGAGAGACTTTGCTGGGGTTCTCTTTCAACACATCGGCGATGCGAACAAAGTCGACGTCTTGGAGTCGAGTGTCTGGGATCTTTGCCTCGAGCCCAAGTAACACCAGCTTCTGTCCTTCAATGCACGACAACACCGTGTCCAATCGACCCACGGGAATTCGAACATCAAGAGGCAAATACGCCAAATCGGTCTTCATGACGCCTAGAATAGCAACAATTGTCTCGCAGGAGCGGGCTGACAAAACTCCTACGAGCGATCCAGCCGGCATTCCCTTTGCTACGAGTGATCGAGCGAGACAGTCTGATTGGCGGTCCAGTTGAGCATAGGTCAAAACTCCCAGAGGATCCTTAACCGCGAGGCGATTGGGATGAGCAGTGACACTCTTGCGGAAGACGTCGATAATGCTAGAGTGCTCCGGGTAGGCAGACTTGGGAACCTTGATCAAGCCCATGTCGTTAAGCTTGGTGTAGTCCGTGTCGGTCAGCAGAGGCAGCGACGCAATCTTGGTGGTGGGCTCATCAAGCCCACGCTCAAGAACCCGATGGAACACAGACAACATGTTGGTAATTGTTTCCCGATTATACAGCTCTGTCGAGAAGAGGACATGCCCTCGGTATGCGTCCTTTTCCTGGAAGAAATGCAGCTCGAGGTCGAACCGCGTTGATTCAGCCACAGCTACTGACTCGGCGTCGACGCCTTCCAGCGTGAAACGATTCAACTCCATCTGCGAGTGCACGGCAAAGATGATCTGGACCAGTGGATGTCTTGATATGTCCCTGTCCTTTTGCAGCTTGGACACAATGTCCTCGAAAGGGACGTCCTGGTTGGCGAAGGAGTCGACGGCGACCAAGTGAACCTGCTGCACCAGCTCGTCAAACGTCTCCTCTTCGATCCTGATCCGCAGACACTGTAGGTTGACGAAGAAGCCAATCATGTCCTTGACTTCAGCCCTACTACGATTGGCATTGGCCGTGCCAATCGTGCTATCATCTACGCCTGTAAGTCGGAAATGCGTCGCCCGAAACGCCGCGAGGAGCACGGTAAAGGGCGTCACCGAGCGGTCCCTACAGTACCGCTGCAGCTTCTCGTATACCAGACCCTCGACGATGGGGAATTCCTCGCCGGCTTTGCCTGACAACACGGCTGGGCGGGGCTTGTCGCAGAGCATCTCGGCGGGCCGGCTCGTCTGTAGCTGCTCGACCCAGTAGTCGAGTTGCCGCTGGTGTTCTTCAGCTTGGGCTGGTTGGCGTTGCCAATGGGCGAAATCTTTGAACTGGATGGACAGTGGCTTTGCCTTGGACAATGGGTCTTGTCCTCGAACGGCCATGGAGTAGAATGAGGCTAGGTCTTTGCGAAGCACATCAACAGACCAACCATCTGATACGATGTGGTGCATGACGATAGATAGCATGTGATTCTGGCTGTCCATTCTGTACAGCTTCACCCTCCAACCGGCTTCCGTTCGTAGATCAAACGGCGTGATCTGGTCGTGCTCCAAGGCACGCATCAACCCGTCCTCATCACCCGACGGCATATCCACCACAACTAGATCTTTCTTCTCAAATGGCAGGACGTGCTGCAAATTGAGACCATCTTGAGAAGAAAAGACAGTTCGTAGAGTTTCGTGACGGCGTTCGACTGCCTGCAGTGCTGTGTTGAGGGCACCGAGCTGGAGCGGCCCTCGAAGACGCAGGACACAAGGTACGATGTACCAACTGAGACCCGAGTATAGCTGATCCAAGAACCAGAGTCGTCCCTGAGAGAAAGACTGTTCATACGGACCCGAAGTCTCAGCTACAGTAATCGCACTAAGATCCTCTTGCACAGACCGCTGCTGGCTCGCAACGTGTTGCAGCCTTCGCCAGCGAAAGATATCTGCAACAGACAACTCGAAGCCAGCTTTTCTAGCCTCGCCCACCGCCTTCATAGCCGCGATAGAATCGCCACCCAGCTGGAAAAAGCTGTCATCTAGGCCAATACTCTTAGTATCGATACCGAGAACCCGGGCCCAGATGTCTTGCATGACGCGTTCCTGCCGTGTCGCGGGCTCACGCTTCGGGCCGCGGGCGCTAGTCTGAATCTCAGCTAGCTGTTGAGCTGAAAAGGCGCTGCCAATGTCTCGGAGCTGTTTTCGGTGAATCTTGCCCGTTGCCGTCATTGGGATGGTGTCCACGACGAAGAAAGCGGTTGGAATCATGTAAGTGGGTAGATGAGCTGCCAACTTATCTTCGACGTCGACAGAGATGGGGAGGATCGTGGCTGAAGCAGCATGAGGTCCGTTGGATTTCGAGTCGTTGGTCTCTGTATTCTTGTTGCTCATTTGAAGAAACACCACCAATGTCGGACTGGACGTCTCTCCCTGCGGCGTGATAACCTCAGCCGCAACCTTGACGACGTCGGCCATGCACTTTTGCACCTGATGCTCGACTTCACCCAGCTCGACACGCTGGCCTCGAAGCTTTACCTGGGCATCTTTGCGACCCGTAAAGGTCAGGCTGCCGTTCTCGTTGTACCGGACTAGATCGCCCGTCTTGTACATGCGTCCACGCCGCCCTGGTCTGCCAGCAGCACCTCGAAGCAGCCACGCTGGATCCTCGATAAACGCCTGTGCCGTCTTCTCCGGCTCATCGAGGTATCCGCGTCCCACGAGTGGCCCTTCAAGAAGCAGCTCGCCGGTACATCCAGGAGCAAGCAGCAAGTTATGGTTCTGCGGATCGACGACCCATGTCACAAGACCGGCTCCTCGTCCGATGTGCACACCGTCTTCAGGGCTGCTAATAGTGTCGTTGATGGTGCTGACGACGGCACACTCTGCGGGTCCGTAGGCGTTGACGACACGGGTTTTGCCCATCCAGCGTGCGATGTCGTCTGTAGACACGGCTTCACCACCTAGCATCAGCGTCTTCAGGCTCGGCACTGAGGCTGGTTCGATGAGGCGAGCTACCGAAGGCGTCAAGTCGGCAAACGTGGCTCGCAGAGTCCTGATTGCCTTTGCAACGTCATCTCTGCGGTCTTTTTCAGCCGGGATACAGATGCATCCACCCGTCACCAAAGTGGTGAAAGTGTTGTGGGTCGCAGCGTCAAATGCATACGACGCAAAGTCAAAGACTCGAGAGTCCTCGTTAATTCCTAAAAGCTGTGCTTGATACTTAACCCCAGATGAAAAGTTAGTATGTGTTATTATTGCTCCCTTGGGTGTGCCTGTGCTGCCTGACGTAAAGACGGCGTACATGGCGGTCGAAGGCGAGTAGCTCTCTCGCCCTGGTCCACCATGCGGCTTGTACTTGTTGATCGAGTCTCCATCAACCTGAATGACTGTCTTGGACAGCCGTGCGCTGAGCGCTAGGTTAGCCATTGAAGACAAAATCACGTCCGTGTTAGTCTGCCCGACGATAACCTGCAGCCGCTGCTCTGGAAGCGACGGCTCAAGCAGGACAAAGGCACCGCCGGCCTTGAGGACGGCGAGCATGGCCACAGGCGTCCACTTGGACTTTTCAAAGCACAGCGGCACGAGAACCTCGGACTTGATTCCGATGCTGACGAGCTGGTCCGAGAGCTGTTCGGCTAGCCGGTCGAGCTCGGCATATGTGAACTCGCCGTCCCAAGAGCATACAGCCAGGGCATTGGGTTGGCTCTGAACGCGGTCATAGACCAACTCGTCGACGCGGCGTTCAACGGGCTGAGGAACTGCACTGTTCCAAGCCCAAATTTGCTCTAGATCTTGTGGTGGTACCATGCCAACCTCATCCAGGGCTTGGTCAGGGTTGCATTGATCCAGTTGCTGCATAACATGCTCCAGCGCGTTGATCAGCGCATCCACAACCCACGGTTTGACGGCCCTTGAGTTAAAGCCCGCCGTGGCGGCGATATGATCTTTGTGAAGCTGCAGCTGAAGAACCAGCCCGTACGTGTTGATAGACTCTGCTTGATATCCATCTTGAGGCTTCCCAAACACGTCAATATCGTCATCTTCCTGTGGGTGAACGACGAGCAAGGTCTGGAACATGCACGCTTGCTTGCTGTCTGCAGAAGCCTTGGAAATACGCTGCAGACCCGTCTGCTCAAACGGAATCATGTCTGCCGCCTGCTGCTGCACGGTCTCGAGATAGTCAGCGATCGTCTGGCCTCGCTCCAGCCTGATGCGAACTGGGACAGTGGCGATCGTGGGAGCAGGCATCTCGTCAAGCCCGGGAACAGGCGCGTTCCTGCCAGAGAGAGTTACTCCAAAGACGACATCATCAGAGTTGGTCAGGGATCCAGCCACCAAAGCCCATGCTGCTCGGGCTAGAGTCGATGACGTAATGGCACGGGACTGTTGCGGCAGTGAAAGCTGGCGCTGCTTGACGGTATCAGCCACTGGCTGCTGTACAGAATACGGGAGAGCTGGGAACGGTGCCGAGTTGCAATTGGCAAGGTACTCCTGCCAGTACTCAACCATGGCCTGTTCGTCTTGCTCGCCAATGTACTTGACAAAGGCTTTGAAGGAGGGGGGTTTAGCGATGACCTCGCCGCGATACGCTCGAGTTACTGCGTTCATCACCAGGGGCAGTGACCAGCCGTCGTATAATGCATGGTGAGCCGTCCAGACGAAATATCTCTTGCCCGGTTCTTCCACAAGACCGTAGCGAGTAAGAGGCTGGCCCAGATCAATGGGCAGCTTCTGGTCGTGTCGGATATATTCATCCAGCGAAGTCGCCTCTTTCCACTGGATGTCTTCGTCTAAAACAAGTTGGAGCAGACCCAGAGAGTGTTGTACAATACGCGTCTGTAGAATCGGGGTAGCCTTGACCACCTGCTGCCACGCATCGCGGAACCTCTGGATGTCAATATCGACAGGTAGTTCCAGCGTGGATTGCAAGATGTAGTCTCCACTTCGTTTTGATGTCAACGCGACAAGGCCCTCCTGAAGAGGTGTGCAGGGATAGGCGTCTTGTATCTTTGTTGCTTCTAAGCCATACTCTGTCGACAGGTCTTGAATCACAGACGTAATGTCAACACCATCGCCGAGTAGAGAAAATGGCGAGATGGACTCTGTTGAGCCGCGTCTCAGCTGAACAGCTTGGCTGGCCATCATATCCAGCGTCGGATGGCGGAGAATATTCGCCACGGAAATCTCAATGCCATACTCGCGAGCCTCTCGCACAACTCTCATGGCCGCAATCGAGTCACCTCCAAGACGGAAGAAACTATCATCCAGACCAATCTGCTCTAGCTCCATATCCAGAACCCGAGCCCAAATGGCTTGAATCTGTTGCTCCATGGACGACGTTGACGGCCTCTTAGGCCCAGCCGCCGTGCGTGCCTCGGCGAGCGAGCGGGCAGAGAATGAAGCGCCAATTTCTCGCAGCTTTGCCCGGTTCATCTTTCCGTTGCTATTTACTGGGAGAGTCTTGATGGCAAAGAAGACAGCTGGGACCATGTAGGTCGGCAGGCGCCCGTTCAGCTTCGCCTCGATGTCTGCAGATATCGGCACCATCGTTGCATCTGCCTCTTCGAGACTATCAATCTGGAGAAACGCAGCCAACGTCGGGCTTGCATTCTTGCCTCGGGGCACAATGACCTCTGCAACGACGTGCGAGGCTTCAGGCACGCACTGCAAGACGCCGACCTCGACCTCGCCCAGCTCGACACGCTGGCCTCGGATCTTGACCTGCGTGTCCTTGCGGCCCGCGAAGGCCAAGCTTCCGTCACGTCCGAGACGTCCGAGATCGCCGGTTTTATACAGACGTCCGTGTCGGCCAGGTCTGGTGGATGTTCCGCGTAGCAGCCACTTGGGGTCGGTGATGAATGCCGCGGCTGTCTTTTCCGCGTCGTGGAGGTAGCCCTGACCGACAATCGGGCCTTCGAGGAGGATCTCGCCGATACAGCCGGGAGGTAGCAAGCGATTGTGATCGTCGGGGTCTACGATCCAAGTCGATACTCCGTTGCCTCTTCCCAGCTGGGTAGCTACGTCGAGGCTGGCCGCCGTGCCGTTGAGATGGCAAATAGGCGTGCACTCAGCAGGACCATACATTGCGATGACTTGGACCTTTCCCCACCAAGTCTCGACATCGTTGCGTCGAAGCTCCTCGCCGATAAATCCGATCAATTGAAGGCTAGGCACGTCCCTTGGAGACAGAGTCCTGGCCACTGAGGCAGTGGTGATGAGGACCGTAGCGCGCGAAGCCACCATACTCTCGGCCAACTTATCCCGCCTATCTTGATCACTCGGCACGCACAAGCACGAGCCTACGGTGAGAGCAGTAAAGACATTGTAGACGGACATGTCGAACGAGTATGCAGAAAAGTCAAAGACGCGCGACTGCGACGTGAAGCCGAGGCGTTGTCGCTGGTGGTGCAGGGCCGACGCGAGGTTTCGATGCGAGATGACGACGCCCTTGGGTGTTCCCGTGCTTCCTGATGTGAATACGATGTACATGGTGGCGGATGGATCTACTGATGGCAATGTTTTGCTTGATCGGTCGTCCAGCTTGGCAAAGAACCCAGTGTCGATGACAAGGGCCTGAGACGCCAGCCGGGAACTTAGAGCCACGTTAGAAGCTGAGCAGAGTATAACACTCGCCTTCGTTTGATGAGCAATAGACTGAAGCCGTTGCTCAGGCAAGGTATGAATCAAGTGCAGAAACGCCCCGCCGGCCTTGAGCACGCCGAGTATAGCAACGGTCGTCCAGACGGACTTTTCGAAACACAACGGCACCAGCGCCCCGGGACCAACGCCGAGGTCGACGAGATGCCCTGCCAGCCTCGTCGCAAGGTTGTCGAGCTCGCCGTATGTTAGGCTACCGTCCCAGGCGTCCACGGCTGGTGCATTGGGCTGGGCCAACGCGACGTCTCGGATAATGTCGTAGGCGCACTGGTCGACGGCGGCTGGGACAGTGCTGTTCCACGCCCAGAGCTGGTCCAGGTCCCGCGGGACAACCATCTCGATGTTTGATACCGTCTGCTCGGGGCCGGCGAGCTGCAGCTGCTGCATGACGTGGGCGAGGCCGTTGAGCAGGGTTTGTACCGCCCACGGCTCGATGACTCGAGGGTCAAATCTAGCAGTTACCGTGGGTTCAACCAGGCCCAGCCGCATCTCAAGGACAAGAGCATGATCGCGGTGCAGGTGTTGATGGGTTCCATTGCCCTCATGTGAGTGCATCACAAGCAAGGTCTGAAACGCACACGCCTGTCGAGTCTCATCAGACAGCGTCGCGATATACTCCAGACCACCAGCCTGCTCGACCTGCACCATCTGCTCCATCTGCCGCTGCACCGTCTGTAGGTACTCCGAAACCTTCTGCTCCCGGCCGGGCTTGATACGAACCGGAAGTATATCTCCTGCAGACATTGTGGCGCCAAAAACAACGTCATCGGCGTTGCTCATGCTCCCAGCCACTAAAGCCCAAGCAGCATGAGCCAAAGTAGATGTTTTGGCATCATCAAATCCATTTCGAGACTGCGGGAGCCGGTGTTCGAGGACCGAGTCGGCCACGGGTTTGTCTATCGACGGCGGGAGGGAGGGAAAGGGCACGCTGTCGTACTCGGCCAGAGCTGTGCGCCAGTACTCTGCCTGTCCCATCTTGTTTTCGTTTTCGGTAGGCATGGCTGTGGGTATTTTTCGTCTGAATGGTTCTTGTTGAAAGAGTGTGTAGGCGCTGTAGGAAGTCTGTCAGCAAGTCACGTCCTTACATCACACATTCAGTGTCACTCTTTAAGGCAGCGTACCTAGCGATGCGTCTGATAACGCTTTTTTATGGGTTTACTGTGTAAACAGCTTCTTTGACCGAATAATTCGGTGTTGGGTTGTTTACAAGGCCGTATGGTATTCTGAATCCCAAAGTAGGCTTCCAGGGGAACACCTTTGTCTCGCCTCACGGGACCAATACCCTTTATAAGCAGCCTCCCTTTTCCTTTCCATCCCATTCCAGGCCGCGTACATAAGCCCCTCGTATAACTCTACAAAGCCGACCAATTCCAGTCTGAATGAGTGTCTCTGAAAAGACCCCGAGTGACCCTGCCGCGTGTTCTGTCGATCCATCCTCGTTTGACGCTGTGTGGGGGTTCCAATATTTCAGCCTCGACGGCAGGGTCTCTGTAAATTACATAATTCAGACTATAACCAAACGTCTATCCGCAGCGGAAGGGGCTTGGTTTGGTTCACGCGTCGTGCCGCCCCTTTAGAACCACTCCACAGCTGGGGAATCAAGTGGCCCAACCTCAATTATGATCCAATTGCGAGCCTTGCCTAACGACCCATTTTTCTTTGCTGCTGAGTATTTGACGTGCTGTGATGTGGCATGTCTCATCCTCCCTACCTTGATCTGTCCCGAGCCGTTCCGCTAAAAAGGAACATTTTCGGTTCCGTCTGCATTGGCGTCCGCATATAGTTTGGGCGCCTTCTGCCAGGTTTCGGATGTGACTACGAGGAATCTCTCCGCCGCGTTGCCATTCGTCGAGTTTACGGCCCGTGTCTCGCGATCTGGTTTCCCGCCCTACTGCATAATGGGTTGAGGCATATGACATGTCCGATACCGTCACATGTCTTACCTTGATATCCATCGGCCCTACTGCAGCATTCCAGGTGTCATGTCCGCCTCCGTTTCTCCCTGTCATCACTGCCGCCTGTCCGATCTTCTTTGTTGATTGTTGAGGAGCATATGCTCCATCATATATCCCAAACCGGTCACTATCTCCACACCCGCCCTTGAACAAAGGAAACTCAAATTTTAGGATTCCGACCATCTAGTTGAAGGTTCACTACATACAGGACGTTCAGTCTTTGCCAATGTATCTTTTACAGACAGACTTGGGAACAGCTGCCCGTCAACCATGGACCTGTTCAACGTCTATCTGGTGAATAAGCTGTCCACTCCTTCGTAGCATCTGTCAACGTGTTGCAATAAGAAAATCGGGGTGTCGTGATGGCTCTACAAACCACAACTATGACGTGGGTCCAAAGGGAGATCCAGCCACTTTATGTAGTCCGACAATGATTTTGCCTTTCGAGATGATCGCCACCGATCCGTTGAGGAATACAGTTCTCCCTGTTACTGTCGGAACTTTTCCGGCCACACCAACTCCCTGTAAGGGAAGGAGTATCCTGTCTCGGGGGAACATTTCTTGACCGCCAAATGGTTATTTATGTTGAGAATCCCCTTAACAACTTCACCAGATTTCAGGCTCCCATGCAGTGCGTGGATGCAGGGTCGGCTTGCTCCTTCTTGGCATAAGCGGCTCAAGCACCCGCGTCTAGAATGCTTGTCAAGACATTGATCAGAGCTAACTACATTTCAGCATACGGGATGCATGTCTTGAACTTCCCGCTTTTGTCATCATGGTGTGATTTCTAGGTGTTCTAGAGCAATGTGGCTCCTAGATGGCAACTGAATCCTCTGAGGTCTAGGGTAGGCGGCGAGAGTTACGACACAAATAACCTTTTCGGATGTCCAGCCGGGATCGTCGAAGTGACGTCTGAGACTGAATGTTAAAGTATAAAACAGAGTTCTCATATTTCCAAGCCATGCATCATCTCAGGATCATAGATGTGCAGCCAAATTAAGAGGCGTTGCTTTACATACGTGAGGTTGTCAAGTCGTGACTCGTGCGAATCAATGGTCGCATCTCTGCGGTTTTAGAGAGGGTCCTCATTAAAAGAATCCCCCTTTCATGATTAGTCGTAGAACTGGTAACGTGGGCCATCAATAATTACTAGTCTAGACCGCTTTAGGCGCTGTGATCTATTACGTTATCGAAAATTCACGTGAATGATCCGGACATAAGCCGGACACAGGGGGGTTTCGAATGATCTGATGCTCGATTTTTCAGTCACAAACACCAGACCGACTTGAAAACCGATCTAGAGAATCAGAATTTGAAGGCGAGATTTATGGATGTTTCACTTGAAGAAGTCTGGGATTTTACTGGAATTCAGATGTGTGCAGATCTTTCAATAACGCGTTTCCCATATCCGGGTATAAAACACCAACCCTGTCAACTGTCTCCTTGATCCCGCCACTTCCAAGTTTCCGCCACCCTCTCTGACCCCTTTTGCCTCTCTCGCCTCTATCCCCACGATGAGGATAATACCCTCACTTTTCTAGAAGACTAACAGTCAAACTCTCTGTCAGCCCTGTAAAGATCATCAAACTAGTGGCGTGCTCTTTTCTCTGATGCTACCAAGCACGACTCAAGACACGCAAGTCGGCAATTGTGGTGGCGTGGCAGCTGGAGACTTACCTCGGCTCAAAAGGCGGAGCCTCAATTGAGATCGCCAATTGATGCCATCGGGTTGCGATTTTGAAACCTCCGTCGGTCCGATTACGGGTCATCTATTACCACAAGCGTCCTTCTCGGTCTCTTCGGGAAGGCGACCGTCATTTTGCTTGGTTTTTGCTCCCGCTTCTTGGCTTGAATGCTTATTTGGGATTCTACGGATAGGAAGGCTGAGCAAAGTTGCCAAGCCGCCTTTGCCCTTTGCCTTTGACAGCTTGAGCTTTTGATCCGGTCTGTGTCTCGACCATCATTTCATCTGCTGTTTCCAGACCGTTTGATCCGGTCTTTTCTCCAGACTCTCTCCAACGCATTGCCACCACGTGGTGTGGCGTCCAGGTCATCCTCGGTCCACGTCGCACGGATCGATTTTCCCCTCTTCTTGTGGAAACGTAGTGTCACCTCTCTCCTCTCACCGTCAGCCTTCATAAGCCTCTCCGTCTTATTACCATGGTAGCGCGTGTCGTGACTCGGGCTTGATACCCCATCAGAGCATCAGACTTCGGGGGGGCGGGATGCTCCGGCTTGAGCCTTGTGGTGCCTTCCAGCGGCTCCCTATTCAGATGCAAGGTACCCCGGCCTATACTACAGTACCGAGTGTAACCCTGCCACGGGAAATGAAACAATGCAAGTGCAAGTTGATCGCCAAAAAAGCTACGCGAAAGGATGATTGAGTGACGTCGATCAGTGTCTAATTGCTAGTTTGGTGTAACCGATGGTCAAGATAACAAGGCATGGCGAGATAACGAGGCATGACAGATTCAATCATCTTGTCCAACTCCAGATTCTGGTGAAATACACCAAGCACCTGCAACCATACGATTCTGAGGGTGCCCCCCTGAACTATTTCCGCCACAGCTGGCACTCGGACGTTACGCGTGTCATGCTTGTGCAAGCCCTGAAAGCCGCCCAAAACCCCGAGCGAGTGGTTTGTGCATGCTCATCTCCACATGCACGTCTTCTGGGAGCAAATCGCTGGCGGATCCGATGTGGAGGGAGAACGGTGAGTCTTGACAAGGTGACAGGATGACAGGGTGACAGTGAGATGCAGAATCTGAAGATCATCATGGCAATGCCGCTAAAGAGAGTTGGGATCGTCAAAGCGTAAACGCTAGTCCGTAGAGTGCCTGAAGATGGTCGACACCATTCCATTCTGGCTCGACAACTGCCAAGTCCAACCTAGCCTGCATGCACCAAGTGGGCATGGCATCTACAGCCGGGACTCTGGGAGAAAAACGCCCTGACTCGATCTTGCGCCTGGGAGCCAGCCCATGCCTGGTTGATCGGAGTCAAGACCCCAAACCGTACCCGCCTTCCGGACGCTCACTTCCTACCTCAGATGAAGCTCCGGACTCGTCGTGCAAACGGAATACTACGCTGGCAACTCCGCATGACAAATCCCGGCACCGCGGCCGGTTCAGACAATACCGACGATGCGAACTACAGTGCCACATCCTAATGTGGTTACTTGGAACGCCTCCTCGGAGGAAAAAAAAATGCAAGGTCCCAAGAACCCCGAGGACTCTATTTGCAGTCCATCAGGCATTAAGTCCCCCTGGTTTGAAGCTGCAGCACGTCTTAAAGATTCTCCACATGCCCAGGATCTACCATCGATCAATCCTCTTCCCAGGTTCCTGTCATCGCTTGCCCCACCAACGGCAGTTGTTGAAGGTTGACAGGCCGGCCCCTTGCCCATCCATATTAGTTCTAAGGGCCTCGCTCTCGTCTTGTTCATGTTTGCCTCCTCTTTTGGATTCTGCCTTCGAAACGTGACAAGAACCACCACACTGCTTTCTAGAGGAGAGGAACTCTGTGGCTGCTCTTGCTGACCTGTCGACATCATGGGCGACAGTCGGGGGCCTCAGGTCCGTGCCGTCGCGATCACTTTTCTCGTCATTTCTACCATTGCGACGATTCTCCGCGTCTACTGCCGTGGCCGTATCATCAAGGCTTTTGCAGCAGACGATTGGCTTGCTGTTGCTGCCCAGGTTTGTCCCGATGCTTCTCGATCCACTTATGCGTCACTAACCCGGTTCAAGATTCTGTTCATCGTCTTTTGTGCCTATGAGATTACCGGTGTTCACTATGGCACCGGGCAGCATCTCACCAACCTCTCCTCCGAGCAGATCCCTAAGGCAATGCAGGTGAGTAACGACAGATGTGCATACCTCATGGCAAGACCTTTCCTAACCTTGCGACAGATGTGGTGGACCTGCGAACCTCTCTATGTCTTGGCCAACATGGCGATCAAAGCTAGCATCGCCATCTTCTTGCTACGAATCTGTGTTCACAAATCTCACAAGATCACCATCTACATCGTCACCGCAGTGACTGAGATATACAGCTTATTCTTCTTCCTGCTCTTCGTTGTTCAATGCCGACCAACAGCCCTATTTTGGCTTCGATATACCGCCAACCCTCCGAGCGGAAGTTGCATGGATGCCATTGTGGTTTCCAACGCCTTTTACGGCTACTCCGCCATTAGCTGCTGGTCCGATTGGACGTTTAGCATCCTTCCGATGTTCCTCGTGTGGAAGTTGCAGATGAACACGAGAGTGAAAATCTCGGTGGTGCTTATTTTAGCTGCCGGTGCTATGTACGACATGACCCTTGAACCCCCTTTCCCATTGACTTCTTTGTCTTGGGCAGCCACCTCCCCGGTTCGTCCTCCTTCTGGTTCAAGACTGACCCTAGTGTACAGTGCTTCGAGTGCGACGATTGTTCGATTTCCCTACATCCACTCTTTGACAGATATCGACGACTTCCTCTATTCCACGTCCGACGTTGCGATCTGGTCAACAGTTGAAACCGGCCTCGGCATCACAGCTTCAGGATTCGCAACCCTTCGACCTCTTCTCCGCACATTCTTTGGCGGATCCTCAGCCGATGGCGGCGGCACTTCCGGTCGAATGTGGCAAAGGACAGACAGCAACCACCCCAAGGGAGGATACATCCGCAGCCGCGGCCGCCCCGTCGACGGCCAAGCGTTTGAGCTTCACGACAAGCCCGCAAAGCACATCGGAGTCACGACTGTCATCAACCACGACAGCGAGAGCGATCTCGAGGGCCAAAAGTACAAGGGAGATACTAGATCGGAGGGCTCGGATTCGATGAGGGGGGTAGATGACTGGAACAGCAGTCAGTCTAATCTTGCAGAAAGGAGTGAAGAGGCGCGCACTGGACAAGGAGCGTGGAATATCACAGTGAAAAAGTCGATTGTCCAAACAAGGGGAGAGCAATAGCTGTTCATTAATAATACCAAAGTACTGGAGGCAAAACAAAAACACGAAGGCTTCTGGTTTGATCAACAACTGTTGGTTCCGGTCCTTGAGGCTTGTGTCATTATGGTGTGAGATCTCGTCGTGCAAAGATGCGCAATGAACTCCAATGTTCGGGCAGTTTCGGCTGAGCTGAGGAGCTCTTATCATTCATAACGATTAACGCATAGCCATAGTGGGCCTCATCTGGTCCATACACCAGTAAATATCATAAAATCTCTCTTCAAAACGCCTACACAGTTTAGGCTGCAAGAGGAAATAGTACATATCAGAGTTGAGTACAAGCATGCTTCGTGAGTACCAACACGTTTGAATTAAGATAATACAAAGAGAATACATTGATCATGTGGCTTAAAATGCATGGCGTTGCGGGAAATTGAAGCTGGCGCTAATCTATTAGAGTCTACAAAGTGTTGTGGTTGTTTGCTAAGCAAAAGGTTTCCTGTGTACCCTTACTTGCTGACCTAGAGATACGCCGCACGGCATGATCAGACGCAATGGGGCACACGCATTGAGGTTGGGGGCAAGCAGTCAACTAAATCATTATTGAGCTTATCTTGATATCATGATTCTTGGGAAAAGAATCGCTACTTCTGTTGCTTCAGAGCTCGTTCTTGGTGTTCTGAGACAGACCCCAAATTGTAAGTGAGCGGTCCGATCCTGACACTAGCTGCGTCCCATCGGGTGAAAATGCAAGGGCAGAGACCGTCCCTCTCCGTGTTCCCAACAATTCCTCGTGTTGAGGTATTCTACCATCCTGGATCTTGAGGAGCTCGATTCTGCCATTGCCCCAGCCCAATGCAAGTCTCTGGCTGTCTGGTGAGAATGCGACAGAGTTGACCTGTGAGGCGTCGTGCGGAATTTCATGATGGCGAGTCCACCTTTCGCCGCAGTGGATTCTGAAGAGCGTTGTTCGACCTGCGATGTTGGACGTCCAGTTACATTTAGTCGCGACAACGACCCATTGGTCATCTGGCGAGAATGCAACCGCAGTGTGTGCCGCCATGTCACCAGACTGAAAACGCAGGCTGGCCGAAGACGGGTATATCTCGAGCCTCGCCCAGGTCAAGCCAGAATATAACTCCATCACGCCGTTTGATCCCTGTTCGAGAAAAAGGTGGCCACTCTGGGATATAAAAATCGTTCGACTTAAAGGTTCAATGGATAAGGAAGTCGAAAGTCTTTCAAACAGCATAGTTTCCTTGTTATGTTGCCACACTGTTATTCCATTTCGTGAAGAACGTCCCCCAATACTCGCTGCCACGAATCGTTGTGCGTCCGCCGAGAGAGCACCTGAGATGAAATCTGGTCTTTCAGCCATTCTGAATTCAGGGTAATCTAGAAATCGTCTGGTCGGACTGTGCACAGCAATTCGCCAGGTTATGAGTGATGGGCTGCCTTTTCTGACACGACCGCCGTAACTATTCGTTATGAGTGCTATCCCATCGAATGTGAAGACAACTTGACGAGCCTCGACAGGAAGGAACTCTTTAACCTCCCACTTTCCCTGTTCATCAAGCCTGCAGATGCAAACGTTGCCGCCGACTTCCCCGACAATGTTGTCGTCAAGAATCGTGGCCAGCCATTGCCCGTTGTGCGATATGGTAATCGAGTGCAGGTCGCAGAACATCCTGATCTGTTGGGTTTTTGAAAATTGCTTTCGAATTTGTTGCACCTCGGGCTTTGGAAGGATTACTGTCTCTGCTGATATCGACATAACTATACTTTGGGAGGTATTGTCGACAGGTTGGTTAACTGGCCCTTGACGTTCCAAAGTAGACGCTGAAGGCGACAACACATTGTTTCTGAATATGGTCAGTTTAAAGCCGTATATATGCTGGGTGGAAAGACATGCTCTGTATGACCTGCGTCCGGAAGATGGTTGGCATGATTACTGAGAGTAGTCCAGGCTTGCAAAGACAAGGATGGATCTTCAACTTCATTAGTTGTCGATTCTCGTATGGCTGCCTCTGGCTCTGGCTCCACAGCCGAAGCTGAAGCCTGGGGAATGATTAAAGGCGTTGATATCCACGGACTTGTCAAAGCTGCACTCGCAGTTGGTCGCCGTGTATGGTCTGGACTCATTGCATGTGCAATCCATGCCGCAGATTCCTTGCTCAAGACGCCGTCAGCCGGAAACGGCCCACCAGAAATATACCGCTTCAGGTCTGAGCCTGGCGGCATGGCGAAAGGTAATCGCCCGGTCATGATGCGAAACGCAATGGCTCCGACAGCCCATATGTCGACAGCCACGGAATATGTTCCATCGTAGTCAGGGAGCAGGTATGGGTAGAGTTCGGGCGCAAGATAAGATGGCGTTCCGATCTGGGTATGCAAAGCTGTCGACTGGTCTTGTTTACTGCAGCCAAAATCCGCAATCTTTACCCACCAGTTGGGCTGTTTCTGTCTCACAAGTATGTTCTAAATCATGGCATTTAGCTATGTCTAAGCTTGAAGCGTTGAGGTTTCTCATAATTCCTCGTCCTAGTTGAATGACGTTGCGTACCTGTGGTTTTATGTCGCGATGGGCGATGTTGCTTCGATGCATGAATTCAAGCCCCATTAGTGTTTGCTGGCTGATTACCCTGGCTTCGGCCTCCGAGAGGGGCTGTTGAAGATGCGATTCGAGGTTGCCGAGACGAAGGTATTCCATCGCTATGAAAATGGAGCCTCGGTCATAATACCAACCATAGCATGACACAAAAAAATCTCGGTACTATGAATGTCATCAAATCAGTCTCTCTGCCAAGTGAGAGAAGCCAGAGCCACCCTACCTGCTTGTGTGAGAACTTGACGACTGCCAGTAGTTCACGAGACAAATGTTTCATTTCAGTGGCAGATTGACCAGATGAGATCGATATTTGTTTGACGGCTCGGTCATTGCCAACTTGGGGCCCGGAAGTGCACTCTTGTAGAGAAACAAGACCAAAGGTGCCTCTTCCGAGAAACTTCTTGCGCTCCCATTTCTCCTCGATGCGCTGTCGCCAGATGCCCTTTGCGGGGTCAGAGATGTAGCTGGCGTGGACGGTACAGGCGTCGTTGATTTCGGAGCATTCTAGCTCCCAGTCACGGACGAGATCTGGTATCTGTCGTGCCAGGTCTGGCAAATCTTTCTCCATTGCTTTGAGGCGATGCGACCGCGACCGAGGGCGTCACAAGGGAGAGTCGGCGATAAGAGAGACTCATCGACGCAAGACTCAGGCGGCTAAAGTCGAGATGTTAAGTCACGAGGCATTTTGGGAAGAAGGCGACCAATCGTTGATCAGCTGCAGTGAGGTTCGTTGGTCGCGTTCTGAAGGTCGCAGCACAGGAGGCCTGGCCCGCTTGAGTGCAAGACCCAAACCTCAAAAGACTATATACTTTTTGACTGGGAATAATGGTATTTTTTCCCCAATATTATAATGGATAGTAGAGACCTTATAGATCTCTAATTTTAAGTGCTGCCGTTGCTACTGGTGTTGTACTTTGCGACATGGGTGCGACCGAACGTTAATGTTCGGCTTGTGTTACCTCCAGAAATTCGCTGCCGCCCTCCACCGTCTTCCACTTTCAGTTGAGCGCCACCAGTCAACATCGCACTGCTTTAATAAAGGAGGATTCATCTTCATACAGTTGCAAATCTCTATTAGGGCAATTTATATATAACCTCCCGATCCCCATCATTTCTATGACACCTTATCTCGGCGCTAGCATTCGCCTAGCATACGCCGGCCAATGGGCAAGCTACTACATAGTAAGCTCTCCCACCTGCACTTGATGTCTCCCACCGGAACTATATCACTTCATACCCACCTGGCACTAAGCAACTGCCTCTGCCTTCCATCATGCATGACTGGGGATTGCAGGAGCTGTCGGACGTGGAGTTGCTGAATAGCAATTCCTACCAGGAAGGGAGACGCATCCCGTGGTAGTCAGGTCATCACGCATGCTGCCTCGATCCTTACATCGTCACACATCATCACTGCACATCGTTGATTCCACAACAAATATATAATCATTTCCTATCTCTCACCCAACCCCGGTCACCTCAGACCACAAGGCTGGCGTCCAGCACTTCGCCAAAATAAAAACCTACAGGTCCTCAATACACCATTGTCTCTCCAACATCCAAGGTGGATGCCCTCATACTCATTCCATGACAAAATCCGTCTGCGTCCTTTAATGTCGGATAGAAGAGATACCTTCTAGTTCATAGTGATCTCATTGTCGGAAGGAGCCTGACCAGGAATGGAACTGCGAATGAGCACGTCATGCTCGTCGAACTTGGCGTGATGGAACTTGCGAATCGGAACCCGACTCTCAAACAACTGATCGATTTCGTAGGCGTTCATGCTAGCCACGTTTGGCACGAAGAAAAAGCCCCAAATAACGAAAACGATGCCGAAAGCGGCCCAGATGAACCCAATGCGAAGACCAAGGCCGGCTGATGTAGCGTCGTCATTATAGAGATATGGGACAACGAGACTGATGACGAAACCAGTGAGGTGACTGAAGACGTGGACAAATGCGTTGTTCTTGATACGCATTCTGCTGGACGGGACTTCCGAAGTGAGGGCATAACCCATATTCGCAGGGCCGATGTCATAGAAACCGTTCCAAATGAAGACCATAGCGGTTGCAACCCGGCCGGCAACAACGGGGTGGCCGTTGTTGAAGGGAATCCACATGAAGCCACCGATGAGGTTGGATATTGTCATACCAGCAACGCCAATGATCCAGAGTTTGCGGCGCCCAATAGGCTCAATAAGGAAGTACGCAATGATGCTGGTCCCAACGGCAACAGAGGTGCAACCATAGTTCATGGCCTGGGGATTGGAGGCGCCTGCAAGCTCAAAGTAAAAGGTCTGATAAGCGGGCCAAAAGGCAGTACCCATAAAAAGAGGCCATATGATGCAGGCAGCAATGAACATGCGGATGACGTTCCTCCCCTTAAATAGCTCCCGGTAACCGATGCTTTGGGCAGCGCTTCGAAGGCGTTGCTCAACAGCCGAGGTTTTGATTAGGAAGGTCAGGTGGCGTTTGACGTCGTAGTCAGATCCGTAGAGCTGACGAATGACCTTCTCAGCCTTTTCGTACTGTTTGCGATGCACGTAGAAGACGGGGGATTCGGCAAGCCAATAGACGAAGATAAGATAGATGCCAGCAAAGAGATACTGGAATGCAAAAATGTAGCGGAACGACCGAGCGTCGTTAACATCAGGGAACAGGGTGGTCAGGCCGAGAGCGGCGCCCGAGCCAACCCACATGCCTGTCTGGATGCAGAAGTTAACAGCAGCGCTGCCGTCAGATCAATCAAATCAGATATGAGTCTAAATCTGATCTAAACTGATGGTTTACAGCTCATATCTGATTTGATTGATTGATTGATTGATATCTGATATATGTATAGGTAGGTCAGTCTAAACCTAGGTTCTCACCAGTTTGGTTGCTCTAATACAGGCTCCCTAATATAATAGAACCTCCTCTAATCCAGTTCTTTAGTAACTGCAGTTCTTTAACGGTCGATCTAAGCAAGGAATGTCTTTATAATATAACTATAAGCTTTACTAAGCTGAATGCCTTCTTATAGTTAGTTACTATGGCCGGAATTGTAAGAATATCTAAAGCAAACTTACTAAGCTGCGGAAAAGCGCTCCTATAATCGATCTACTATTAAACAGGATCTGTCACCTGCTCTGATTCGAGCCTATAATATCTTTTAAGTTCATAACCTATTACGAAGAGCTTAGGCTATTGGCTTTATACTTATTGTTTAAACTTACTTTATTTAAGTTAGAGTATTATAGGGAATTGATATACGGGCATGACATTTTTGATACACGGGCATGACTCTTACACGGGCATGACTTTTATGCCATCTGATTCGCTAGATTTCCGTCGACCCATAGATACATCCTCGCAAAGGCGGTAAAGCTAGCCCTCTTAACAGGCTCATATTTCCAGCACCTAACTAACCAGGTCAATCCGGTCCTCTAGAATAGGTGTGTGCAGGACATCCATGAGGCCGTGGAAGTTTGTAAACGTCTGTGAATAAGATGTGAAGAGGTTTCCGAGCGCATCTTTATTACCGATACTGTAGTACTGGCCGATACTCGCAGTGCTACGAGCTGACTGTGGTCTATCCGTAGGTAGCGGTGGGCTGAACCCGGCTTGTCGACTCTGTCGCTGTCGTTTTCGAGGACGTGATTGATCGCTCGCGCTAGGCCTTCGGGTTCGGCGTCTTGAATTGCTCTCTGTGCTAGGAGGAGACTCGGATTGGGACATAATGAAGGTCTTTATCGCCAAAGGCTGGGAGACTGGCAATGGATAGCTATCTGATGGAGAGCTGGATCGCGTCGCATCAGTCACTAAGGGATGATTATGGACAGCTAGACTCTGGGTACAAATTAGAGCTGTCGGCAGAACCGAGATATACTAACAAAAGTGGGTCCTATCCAATCAGATGTTATAAAAGTCATGCCCGTGTAAGAGTCATGCCCGTGTATCAAAAATGTCATGCCCGTATATTAATTCCCGTATTATAATAAGCATTATAATATTAGCCTCTTTAAGGGCTATGTTATTATATAAGTACTAATACTTAAAGTAATGCTTGATTCTACCCTTTATATCTTAAAGCTACTATAGCTGCTTTAGTAAGGTCTAGTTAGCCTTAAGCTATTAGAGGCTAAGATCTGGGTTTAAAATAATAGAGGCTGTAAATAGAGGGGATTGGCTAAAGAGCGTATAGTATTTATTAAGCTTTATCTAAGCGTTATTAATGCTTGCTCTAATACTAGCTCGCTCTTACCCCTCTATACTAGCTATACTACTAATAGAGCAAGCATCGCTCTATATATATTCATTTTAAGAATGAGCAGGCAAGGCGGCCTCATTAAACCGTAGAGCGACTGATAAATAAGCTAAAGCTTCTATCTAATAATAGCAGTATAAAGGGGAAAGAATCTCATACCTTTAAAACCTTAAGGGTAGTTATAATTAGTATAACAGTCGCTCTCATATTTGACTAGGTATTGGGAATAGTGACCTCTCCCCTTAACTTATAAGCCCTATTTCTATTACTAAATAAGCAGGTTTTTCCTTATATAAGGCTTTCTAGTCTTTAAGATAGTCTAAAATGAACTCTATCCCTATTATAACCTCCTAAAGCTAGCTGTGATTACTGCTCGTGCCCTATCCTTATATTCTTATAGTCATATAGTAGATTGGCTCTAATATATAGTGAATTTCCCTAAGTACCTTCTAGTCATCAGAGGTCAGGATATTAGCTATAGGCGCCCTTTTAGATATGTCTACTTCTAAACCCAGCTCCTAGATAAAGCTATTAAGCTCAGACTGTTTTAGTAAGGTACGTTCGATTATTATGTATATTGAATTCTACTTAGTACTATTATTCTATATGACTTTAAGCTTAGCTATTAACTCCTCTATAAGCTTATATACTTTAGCCTCCTCCTGCTCTCTGGTATATGCTTTGAATGCTTTAGTATGCTGCGGGGAAGCCCGGATGAACTTAATGATATTATAGAGCTTGCTGACTGGACCCTTCGCTCGCCAGTGCTTAAGGTCCTCTTCTACCTACTAGAGTAAGCTATAGGCTTCAGACTGAAGTTTAAAAGAAGCAGTATCCTCGCTATAGAGAAAAGACTAGGCTACTAAATTAAGAATATGCCCAAAGCACTGCATCCTTCGTACTTTAATATTAGCGCGAGTTATTAAAGTATTAAGGCTTATATAGAGACTCTGTAAGTAAGAGTCATTACTATTCGTATTATTATAGATCAAGACCCCGAGCTTTGAGTCAATCTCCTAATTCTAAATAATACTCTTAATTATGAATACAATATTCTTACTAGCGTGTGACCTAACTTACTACTAAAAAGTAAGTAATTAGTTATAATATAAATGCTTCTTATTAAGAAAGTGACTAAATATTAAAATAAAGGCTAATCTATTTAGAGAGATCTAGAGATTAAAGCTAATATGTATTTAGGTAATGGCCTTATCTAGCTCTTTTCTGATAGACGCTTTCTTCTATATGAATATGTCCTCTAGGTCCTTTCTTACTATAGTTCAACCCTAAAGCGCATAGTAATAAAGATTAGGATTAAATTGCCAGAACAGCTCTTATAGATAAGTACTCTTAAGGGTAGTAAACAGTAGGTTCGAATTAATAATATAGCTAATGGATAGCTCTTAGATCTACGTGATCTTTACTTAGGGAATAACCGTAGTAATCGGAGCCGGTCGTTTTATAGATGCCCTTTTTTAAAGGTTAATGATAGAAGACTCATTAGATAAAGCGGGCTAGAAGGTTTTAGTAATCCTATGAGCTCTAGATGGGTTAGTAGTATCCTGCAGTTCTTAAATAGGGTTCTAACTTCTGAAGGTAGGCCTATACTAAAAATATAGACTATGCATTAAAGAATTATAGTACCCCCTTCTTATTATAGAGCTAGCAGTACTATATATCGCTACTTAATATGCTATTTACCTTTAATTCTACTAGGAACTACTTATAGTTTCTAATCTAGCTACGCCTGCCCTAGCTCTTTCACCTATCTAGTAAACCTCTAATTATAAAGCATTATTAGCCTTAAGTAATCTTATAGAGGTCTTTAACTGAAGAATCATTAGTTAAGGCTAGTACAGAGGCTGCTTCGTACTATTTAGCAATACTCTTTAGTCTAGGTCTGAGGCAAGTAAATAAGGAGGGTGACTGCTTTAATAACGCGCTATTAGCTAAGCTGCCTACTATCAGATTCCCTAATATTAAGAAATACTATAAAACGTATAAGCGACCTCAAAGAGCAAGTTACTAATAGGACAAGACCTGCATTTTAAGCTAGCGCACCCTAGTCAGGGGCAAGCCTTAGTAATAGCTAAGCAGTATTAGGAATCGCGTTAAATACTCTAGGGTACGGGCTAGCAGTTGAACCAAACACAATCAGAGCATCCTTAGGGCATCTAGGGGATATTAGATATATCAGATATTCAGAGACTCAAATCTGATTTATTTGATCTGACTAAATTCCATATCTGAATTGAATTGATTGATCTGATTGATATATCTGATTGTTAATCTGATCTGACGGCAGCGCTGGTTAACAGCCATACAGGCAATGCCGCGAAGACGAGGCGAGGCCAGCTCAGCGGTATACGAGGTCATGTACGACATCATCAAGCCGACACCCATTCCGAAGACGGTCTTGCCGGCAATAATCATGGCAATGCTGGTGGCGGTGATTTGTATAGTTGAGGCGACGATGATGACAAGGACGGAGAGGGTGAGACAGAATTTGCGGCCGTAGCGATCTGCGATAAATCCGGCTGGGATGTCCATCAGGATCTGGCCGGCGAACGTGCCTCCGGCCCAGGCCGATTGATACGTAGACATGATCTTGTAAACACCAGGCTCGGTCTCGTTACCGAAGTATTTGCGGAACGACGGCATCCCGAGCGTCGTGTTGGTGACGGACATGTCGAAGCCGAAGTTGATGACGGCAATGTACATGGTCGCCATGCGGAGGATCATGGGCAGACGCTTGCGGAGGAATGGGATCCAGGGGCCATCCTCGTCAGGGAGCGTCACGTCGACATCGGCCTGTTCGTCGATGTCTTCCTTGCCGGGCGTGCTGTCAAGACGTTCAATCCTGACGTCGACGGGCTGTTCTGGGCTGGCTATCTTGGGCTCTTCCATTGTGGACACGGGCAGTCTGATGGAACTAAGGGACAGACGTAGAAAGAAGTGCACCAATCACATAGAAGGAGGTGGAGGCTGTGTATACGATGGGAACGAAAAACTAGGATGCGGACATGGTAGTATGTTCCAGCTATATAGACTCTCTCTCCCGGTGCATGAAGCATTATTGGGCCTCTTTCACATGGCTGCATGGAAGGCGGGCGGTCTCCGGGAAATGGTCCGAATGGTATCAGGAGGGAATGCAGGCGTTGTTGAAACTTGACCCAACACCTCCGTTTCCCCGCCATTAAGGAGACGGCGTCCATACCCACCAACCTCATGGGTGTACCAGGGTTCTCCACCATTCCGATTTCGGGGTGTCAAGCGTTGGCGAGACTAATGGACGGGTGATCTAATATTCTAGCTGCATTAGTGTGATTAGGAGGTGTCCTCAAAAAAAGATGAATGTCCTCCAGCTTTTCTAACTGTGCCACTTTTGCGTGCAGGAGTTATTATAAAAACTCTCATATTTATTATTATTATTTAAAACAAGCGTTTATAATATTGTATTAATTTTTTTTTAGCGTATAACATTTCGAGCATTTCAGCCGGAAGCGTTACGCAGATAAGGGGCTAATTAGCTGGCTTAACTTGATGTGGGATTCGCCTTGCCATGACCTCAACACCCCGCACCCCGGACTTTTTTTTAGTGCGGGGTTTGAAGAGAAAAACTTGGAACTTCCCTGTCAAGGCCTGGTCCTCTGGTCTACCTCATTGATGGCTAGGCCTTTTGCCCTGTGGCGTAATGGTTAGACTAGACTCTTACTGTCCAAAGCTCGGCATAGCTCCCGGACGAATTTCCGAACAACAATGGGCAACCATGAGTCTCGCCAACTGCTCCCTCGCTTCCGCTTTCCAGCTTTGGTATCACCCGACACACCGTTTGACAGCATCGCCACTAACAACATGTGGCCCGAGTCGACCAACTGCAAGTGAAGCGCAGCGGCTAAGCTTAAACAGCCACCATTGGGACATTAACCAGGGAACCCACACAGGTCATTGGGCCGCCTATAGACCTAGCCCCTGACATGTGTAGTTTGCAACGGGCCACCACCACGAGCCGCCCGGTAAAACGGCGGAATGATCAAGGTACGAGCAAACACCATCTCGGGCGTGGACGAATCTTACACATCCGACGGCCGCCTTGAATGAAAAAGTCCCATCTCGGTTGGTGAGTCGGGGAGGCCAAAATTGGTGGCTTACAACGAAAGTGTTCCTTGGCTCTCCTCTCTTACTACACTACTTGAAGAGGCTTTATAACACTCGTAAAGGGTATCGAAGTAGTCCAGTAGAATCATCAAAAGAAAAACAGTCAAGATTCAATACCCGAACCTTGCAGCCCAGAAACTCAAATCACTCAAGGCGCAAGTTACTACACTACAGGCGGGAAAGAAGACACCATCGCCGAAACCCGATCGACAGCAGCCGAAGAAGATGAACAAGCCCCGTAGAGCATGGATAAATTCACTCCAAAGAGCACGTGAGGGAGATGAGTAGTTCCTCCAAAGAAATAAAAAGATTAGGCATGTAGCTAGCTATGTATCTTCTTCATGGGCTCCTGTACCTTCTCGTAGTA
Organism: Dactylonectria alcacerensis; assembly: GCA_029931735.1. Taxonomy (NCBI): domain Eukaryota; kingdom Fungi; phylum Ascomycota; class Sordariomycetes; order Hypocreales; family Nectriaceae; genus Dactylonectria; species Dactylonectria alcacerensis. Next base: position 2,526,856 of record JAPMUZ010000011.1, on the reverse strand, counting down.
ACTCATTTGTCTTCGCCAATCATTTCTCTGAGGATCCATCTGGGTTGAGCCAACGTTCCCATTCAGTCGACGTCATGGAGCTGCCAACCTCGGGCTAGACCTCTCTCATTTCGTTCCCGTCCAAGCCGCGTGTGTTCATCCTGACTGACATCACGAATGAACTGGACGACGCGCAGTCATTCTGCCGCTATCTCACCTACTCCAACCAATTCCGAACGGAGGTCCCAAACGGAGGGCATCATCGCCGTGACGAGCACATGGCTACGGAACCACTTTGCGCCAGCGGTGTTATACGGCATTGTCGATGCCTACGCAAAGGTCGTGGCCATCTCCAGGCGCACGCTCAACCAGACTCTCCGTACCCGTCAGCGGAGTATGTCAAAGGCCTGGTCAAGATGGGCCCGCTGGTAGGAAGCCTGAAGAAAAACGCGTCTCGGGGAAGTAGGACAACAAGACTAACATAGCTGTGTTCCGGGTGTAGGCATGGCCTCTGTAGGCGACGATGTACCTCTCAGCGAAGGCGGCGAGCTCCTTCTCGAGCGCGTGACCTCCGAGAGCCTAAGTCCTCTCTGGGTTCTCGCCTGGGGTGGCGTCAATGTCCTCGCACAAGTCCTGCACCGCATCCGCAACAGTCCTGACGCTGCGGACCTAAAACTGTCGCCCTAGCTTCGAACCTAAATCAATCCGGTAAAATTGGTCAGTAGCAAAGAATGGGTTAGTTCGACAAATTCGTGCAAACGGTCAACAATCCGATCCCGTTCCGAAGGGTCGGCCTCAGCATATTGCTGGGAAATGCAGTGAGCAACGGTGCACCGTGGAGGCGAGACTGCAATTACAGCTTACCGTCAGGCCAAGCAGGAGAAGCAATCTCGCCCAGATACCCCGGGTCTAGCGTGTCGTCTCCGGTCCAATCCATCCGCTCTCGGCTTGGTGGCTGAGGACATAATCGAGGTAGGGTTTCGCTTGCGCTTTCAGTCGAACATCGTTCATGTCAAACGAACAGGTCTGAAAGGCCAGATAGGGCCATGATCTAGGTTTCCAGAACTGTGGATCCTGCCAACCTAGGTTCAAAGTCAACAGCCTAGATCCCCGGCTTCCAACGTGATCCCCGATTTCCAACGGAGTCAGGGGACCAAGGGCCCCGAGATCAGACCGATCCCTAAGAACATATAGCTAGCTTTCTCTCAACTAGATAGAAAGACAGGTGATTATATCGTCCTCAAAGCTGTATCACCCAATCCATCTTGTCTGATAGTCCAGAGACCACGCCAAGGGCAGCATGTAGTTGAACCAATACGGGGATGCTTCGTTCAACTCGCTGTACTCCCAATCCCCGCCAAGCCAGGTGGAGCGGGCAACATAGCGGTAGAACTCAAAGAGGTGCCCGCCCAAGGCTTCAGCGGACAGTTGCAGTTGGTCCTTGAGCCAACCAGTTGGACGGACAGCGCCTGGAGGCAAAGTGTTCACCTTGAATTTCTGAAGTTCTGTACATTTTTTTCAGTCAAGTGCCTAGTTAAGAGGAGATATCGGCCGATGCATACCTTGCGTGTTTGGTACGCTGTCTTCAGTTCCAATGACAGCTGACACGTATAGTGCAGTGCAGTGTGCAAAAAGGACGGCAAGTATGGAGTGTTCCATGTTGTCAGCTTTACTGGTAAAGCGTACGATAGGCAGGAAGACCTCACTGAGGTTGCATCGAATAATCTAACGACAATTAAAGCCACCAAGGCCGTGAATAAGTATTTCCAAAGCGGCATCGTGACATGCCAGGCCATTTACAGACCACCTAGGATATGGAGACGAGTCGAAGTGAGGATAGTTGAAGGATGATTCGGCTTTTGCGTTCTTGGTCGCTATGGTCAGCCATTTGCCGAGTACATGTCGCGTATGATTGGTAGATGCATCTCCGAGCCGGTCGTCTCTGACCATGTCCGACGACCTGTCGACGAAAAAGGGAGAGGCCATTCATTGTGAAACTATTACTTTTATCCCATGGATCAGAGGTCGACTTAAGCGATAGTAAGGATGGCCGGACGCCATGGAGTCCACCTCCTCTGCATCTTGACAATTAGTCAAAAGATTAGAAAAGTGCAACAGTAATTGACCAACTCGGTCCGTAAATGTCATTGCATAATTATGCAGGCATCCCAGGCAAGTCAATCCGACTCCTGCTCCACGCCTATAGGGTTGACGAAGCACCGATGGACGCTGATCCGCTAAGCCACGTATCCCATTCGGTTTATAGTTAGGAACATGCTAGTAGCGATTTTCGTTACCAAAGGAGTGCGCATAAACAGTCTAGTTCAGTTCTAGTCCTCGTCAGTCGTTCTCATCTTCATTTATTCGTGATCCAATACCCCTCGCTCGACTCGCTCAAAACATTCCTCCCTTGCTCCCTGCCGGTTTGTGAGCCACGCTTGCTCATCAGCAGCTCATCGGCCAAAATCGTCAACTCCTGATTAGTGATTGCACCATAGTCTCTACCCGATCGATTGCAAGCCTCTTAGACGGATCGACATCCAGCATACCCGCAATCAGCTCGAAGACCGGCCCTTGGGCATCCCCTCGACGGTAGACTTTCTTGAAAATGGCCGTGAAACGAGGGTGCTCTTCTGCGACCTGGCAAGAGCTAGTGCTGCTATCAATAACTCCCCAAAGTTGTCTAAAAGCTGAAGAACCTCCATGGGCCACCGCAAGAAGAAGGGCAAAGCAACATCCGAGTTGCCAGACATCTGCCTTGAGCGTGCTCTCTTCGTGTCGAACCTGCTCTGGGGCAAGGAATTGGTATGTACTCTTGGTGAAGTTGGTCGGAGCCCCGTGGAAAGAAAGCTTGCTGATACCCACATCCGTGATCAAAGGAGTAATGCCCGCGTAGGTAGGTTCAAAAAGAAGAATGTTTTCGGGCTTTAGGTCTTTGTGCTTGATTGATCGCCCGTGTAGGTGCACTATAGCGAGAACGATATCGTGCATTATACGGAATATGATCTGAGTCGACCGCGGAGATGCCGGATCGAACCAGGGACATGACCTCTTTCGCTCAGCGTCCGTGTTGGCCAAGAACTTCCACAGGGTATACGGTGCCCAAGGCTCAATGATGATGGCCATCTTGGCAGTACCTTCAAGGCTCACAGCTTCGACAAAGCGGACTATGTTGGGATGGTGGCAGTGTTTGAGAATGACAATCTCCTGGAGGATAGACTTCTTTGCCGACACCGAGAGGATTTCTTCAAATGACTTCATGGCCAGGGGCCTGCCAGTTTGTCTGTGGGTGACCTTTTGGACGGTGCCAAAGGCGCCACGCCCAATCTCAGATGTGTGGTCTACCTCGTATGGCAGGCACTCCATGGACTTGTATGAGTGGACATGTTGCGGTTGCAGCACACTGATGGTCTCCGCGATAAAGCTGTCCAGAGTTTCCCTTGACCTATCGTGAGCGCGGTTAGAAGAAGAAGGGAACATGAATTACCCGAACAAAACAAGATACTCCATCATGTCACCGTGCGACAGTTGCTGAGGCGGGCCAGGGTGTTCAGGTGGGATGGACCCGCGAGGGCCAAGACGCTGGTAAAGACGCAATTGGGCCTGGGATAAATCCAGAAGTGGCGGATTGGTGGTCATTTCTTGTGACAGATCGATGCTTTGGCCGATTCCCATACTTTGAACTCGAGACGGGGCAGCAGACTTACACAAGGCCAGCAGGGCGTTTGCTTGGATGCGCCGGGCGGCAATTTGGCCTTTGCCTTCATCGGCGACGAGATGAGAAACATTGCTGGTGCGGTATGCTCCGATGAGGGATTTAATGCCATTTGCTTGATACTCGACGGATTCGAAGAGAAGAAGTGCTAGGGAAGTGTTGGTCAATTGATGTTGTTGATTAGATTCACTTGGCGTTGTGCTGACCCACGCCAGTGATGAGGCGGTGCTGCGTTCAGGCTCCATGACCACTGTTGCACGACGAGCACGGAGCAAAACCGACCAACCAACATGAGGCTTGTCCGGGCCGACTATTAGTCCAAACAAACGAACCAATCATATCGCTCCACTTAACTAAACTCGATGGCGAAGCGAGGGGCCTAATGAGGAAGGCCTGGTGATGCCAGCCCAGTCCAATGTGCAATTTCTCACAGCTATGTTTAACATTGCTGCCATGACAATGCAGGTCTAATTTTGTCGCCTCATATTATACCACAAGACTGACATAAATAAGAGTACCCTAACTGCTCTTCAGGGCCATTACTTTAATTAATCAAAATACACTATCATCAACCCTCTTCAATCCCTATTTCGGTTGACTTTAGTACTCGTCATACATGTAATGAAGTCACAGTTGAGTTACAATAAAGCTAGACGTAAAGTCAATTCAATGTTTGAGATGTGTCAGTAGGCTTAGGGAGGCTGACAGACAGCTATTTTTGTCAGCGTTGCCCACTGCTCCAATGCCTAAGAACAAGATGAAATATATAATAAAAAGAGCAAAAGTCAGGCAGTCTAATGTTTTATAGAAGTGAAAGCCCTATATTTCATTCCGAGGGTTTTTTTTAATAATCTTTTCTTCTTAAAATGTTAGTAAGTAAGATAATGATCTTTTCCCTACTTCCGCTTTTTCTTGTCCTCTCCTTCTTCCTCGGCCCTACCGTCTCTAGGCCATGGCCAAAGTCCAGTTAGAGCCATGTCGTCGTAAATCATATTGATGCTGTTCTCTGGCACACAGAGGTGCCAATTGTACACCAGATTCCGTCTTTGGTCGAACGCAAAGGCTCCGATAACAAGGTCCACCGAAATATGGTCGATTCTGAATTCGGAGAGCGGCTTGATGTTCCAGCCGCCCACCTGCAGTTGACCAGTCCATATCGAATCAACGAGTGGGTAAATCCGGGAGTAGAGCGTTCTCGTATCATTTGGTGGGATGGCCTGTTCAAGACGGTTGTTCTGCTCTTGAACATTATCTTGGGACAAGTAGAAGCCGTCTCTCATAAGGCCTGGCAGGTCTGTTGTACTAATCTCCAAAATGGCAGCCCATTCCATATTATCGTAAATTGACGGTGGGTAGGCAGGCACTTTTTCAGGATCGGAGCAAATCTGGAAGACCAAATGCCACTCTTGGGCGGAGGGCTCATATGGAGGAGGAGGAAGGCTGATGTTACCCGCGTGTGGCACTGTAGGGAGTGGGACTGAAGTCAATGGACGGTTGGCCGACGCTGTCGAGGTGGCCTCTTGAGTTCAAGGTCCGTAAAGTGCCGTCGCGAGTCGGCGGAGAAGATTCTGAAACATGGTGTCGATGGGTGATCCTTTTTTGAGGTGACTTGGTTTATGTATAGCCTACCGATACGGCTCCAAGTTGGGTGAGTGAAGGTTACAACAAAAAAGAATGGGGGAGTCGAGGGCTTAAGTACCTGGGTAGGTAGGTTTCTGGAAGGGTTGGAGCAAAGTTTGTCAACTTGTCGTCTCCATGGATAAGGTTGGGTCCTACAGGAAACAACTGACTCTTGATACATGGTATCAATTTAGTAAGTTTACCATGTAACAATAATTTAGAGCTCCAATTGTTCACATTATGGATTTTTTTTTTGGCATGTTTTATTGTCTAATTCAGTAATAATATTACTCTTATAATGTCCTCATCTAGCAACAGTCGTGATGGTATGTGAAAGGTTTTTACTTTCCCGGGAGCAGAACAGTCAAAGGTTGAGGGAGCGCAACGGTAATTATCAATCATTGTATTCCTAGCAGCTCTGAGGAGACCACGCCCACGACCCCCAGCAGTCATACAACTCCTCTTGGGCTTCATAGTTGGCCATCTACGTCATGAGTAGTCGGCATGGTCACAGCAATCGGCAAAACGAGGTGGGCGATGATGTGGTAATTATATTGATACCACTAAAGAGAAGCCCAAATCATCAACAGCGCCGCCACCACCAACCCCCACACCACCGGCACCCACACCAAACCGACCGACAGAGCCACCTCCCAGCCCTCGACCTCCGGCGCCGCCACGCCGACCCCAGGGCGGAGTGGCTCCTCCTCCGCCCCAGCGGCGTCCCTGGGACCTCCTCCCGTTGGGCGACTGGACCATGTCAGTCGAAGAAACACAGCCTCCCTGGCGATTGGGAACTAAGGAACGGGGGGAAATGAACATACCGAACGTCCAGGAGGTCCCAGGTTGGCCACTGGAAGTAGGAGAGCCACCCCTGGGGCTCGGCGATCGGCGGCGGCGCTGGGGGGACCGGGGCCAGTAGCTCTGCCGGTGGCGGCAGTGGTGGCGGCAGTGGTGGTGGAGGTGGTGGCGGCCGGCGCCGGGTCTGTGTGACCCTAATCTTGAAAACCAGACTGTCCCCAAACAGATGAATTAGCATACGAACCCCAGAGTCAAATTTGAGACGTGGGACGTGGGACTTGGGAGGTAGAACGGTGGGATGTTGGACGTCCAACGTGGGATGTGAGATCTGGGAAGTGGGAAGTGGGATGGTCGGACGGCAGACGGGAGACATCGTAGGACGAGAGGCATCGGACATGGGACAAGGGGTGAGGGACATTGGACATCGGATGTCGGATGGTAACGGTTGGATGGTAACGGTCGGATGGAAGACGTTGCGGGATAGAAGACGGCAAACGGGAGACGGGGGACGTTGGAAGTTTGTCGCGGGATGTAGGCTTTGGACTTACAACTTCATCATGAAATTGGGCTGAGAAGGAGAAGAAGAAGAAGAAGAGAAGAAAGGGACGGGAGCGAGAACAACGAGATGAACCAAGGAGAAGCACTGCGTAGTCAAGGAAGGTGCCATGGCGTCTGTTCATGGCCCATCATAGCAGGTGCATCTGCATCTGCACCTGGATGGAATGACTTCATGAGCATGAATGAGGAAGTCGACGTCAACAGGTCGGTACCGACCTAGGCAGGTGGTGGTCAGTGTCACCAACTGCGTTCCAGTGGTAACTACGGATAAAAAGCTCCTTCTTTGCCTGCGACTGGGTTCATCGCGGATTCATCGAGCACCGTAAGGTAGGTACCTTACCTATGCTCTCGCCTGTTTCTACCACTGACTAAGAAAGCCCCTGAACCAGCCTTGGGGGATCGCCGGAATGCCTGCAGCCCAGATACTCTTGCCACAGTAGAGCTTCACCATGTCCTCGATGGCAGCACTCCCATGGGCTACTGACACCAGCCCATGAATACAAGTAATGATACCCTTGCGCTCCCAAAACCTTTGAATATTCGGTTCTTGTTATATCACTGCCCCGAATGAATGCCTGCTGGGCTCAACTGGCTGTTGGAACGGACATTAAGTACGAGCTTGGTCCTGACATGTTCTGGAGAGTATAGACTAGGCACGGAGGGTTGAAAAATCGACTATCCACACGGGCAACTAGGATAGTGATGGATGCTTTTATTGCTTTTATTATCCTCTTCTGATGTTGATGTTGCGGTTTAATGAGTTACTAATGACCTCTTCTCCGATGCAATGCTTGTTGCTAAACCTGAAGGCCATCAAATAACTATCGGGTCACTACGAAGAAGATCGCCAATCATAGAGTGATAGTGTAAGTCTGTCCGGCCCGGGTCTCAACCTCGTCTACCTCCTTCCCGTCAATCTTAAACCGCGAGCCATCCGCGATCCTCAGCTTCAAATTACTGCCTAGCCTTGACTTGACTTTGGCCTCCTCAAGCTGCCCGTCTTTCCAGGTGATCGATACGACAAAACCCCCGCGGGCGATAAGACCCGAAACAGAGCCAGACTTCACCTTGCTACTCAAGGCAGGCAAAATGTGAACGACACCCGTATGGCTCTGGACTAGAGTCTCGGCCACAGCAGCAACCAGCCCGTAGTTGCTGTCAATCTGGAATGCCTGACCCGGTTCAATGTTGTGGAAAAGATTTGTCGCAGGATGGTGTTTGAGTAGATCTTGAATGTTCTCAAAGGCCTCGTCGCCGTCGAATAATCGAGCGTAGAGTGATGCTGTCCACACACGCGACCATCCAGTGGCTGCACCACCGGCAGCGAGTCGAAGTTCAATGCTCTTTTTGGCTGCATCTGCCAATGTTTGATTGAGGAGAGGTGACATGGCTCTCGCAGGGAAAAGATCGATGAGGTGTGAGAAATGCCGGTGTCCTGGTTCGGCCTCTGCATAGTCTCGTCGCCATTCCTGAATTTGGCCGCGAGAGCCAATCTCGGTCGGTCGCAAGCCCTCTCGGTAGGCCTCCACCTTAGAAAGGACCGGGTCGTTGTTGAGATTCACACCTAGAATGTCTGCGGCCTCGATGACGTTGGAGAAAAACTCGCGCAGCAGAGAGTTGTCCATGGTGATGGAGATGTCGAAGGACTCTTTGCCACCAGCCGTTGATCCATCCTCGGGAATCACGAAGACGTTCTCGGGCGAGGTAGATGGCCCAGACATCCATTTGCCATCAAACTTGAACAGGTAACAGTCGAAAAAAGCGGCGATGTCTTTGAACAATGGCCACGCCTTTTCTTCCAGAAACGTCTTGTCCCCGGTAAATCGATAGTGCTCCATCAAATGCTGAGAAAGCCACAGGTTGCTTGATGGCCAGATACTGTAAGCTGTCCCGCTGTCGTGAGGAGCCGAGTCGCCCCAGAGGTCTAGGTTATGATGTGACACATAGCCTGGACAATTGTACATCTTTTCGGCGACCTGCGATCCTTTGTCCCGGCTGCGATACATGAGGTCCCAGAGCGGCCGAAGGGTCTCGGGGAGGTCGGTTAACTCGGCGAGCCAGTAGTTCATTTCCGTGTTGATGTTGACAGTGTACTTGCTCCCCCTATTTCAGCGGTTAATGAGATATCTCTAGGATTCTTTTTCAAGGATACTTTACCAGGGAGGATTGTACATGTTGTTCCAAATGCCCTGTAGATTTGCTGGGACTCCCAACCCAGAACCACCAGCGTCTCTTGAGGCAGAGATGAGTAAATGACGGCCAAACTGGAACCCCAATGTGACGAATTCAGGGTCATCGTCTGGATTGCTCTGGTACCCGTCGATTCGCTCATTCGTCGGTTGGGATGCGACGTCACCGCCAGATCCGAGGTCGAGCTGGACGCGCTTCATCAGGCTGCTATGGTCTGCAGCGGCTTCAGCTTTGAGAGACTCGAACCCGCGCGTAGCTGCATCGTCTAGTTTGCTAGCCAAACCGGCTTTCCACTTCGACTCGGAATCCCACTGGAAGCTGGTTTCGACATCTAAGAAAAGATCAACGGTGGAGGCGCCTGTGATGTTCAAGGCGGACCCGTTTGCGTCTATGATTCCTGATTTGAGTATCATGATTAGCTGTGTTCTTAACAACAGTATGGGCTTCGTTGCTCGGGATTCTACTTGCCCTCCTTTGAAACTACACGGACACCAGCCGTGAAAGGAATCGCGTCTGCCCCGGAGCCTCCAACGTCCATGATGATGCTCTTTGTTCCCTCAGATGCAGAGTTGTCGATGATACCCCGGTCACGGGTAAGGCTCACGCCAATGTCCAATGCACCGTCCTTGCTTGCCGTGAAACGGGCTGCAATGACACCGACGGCAAAGTTGGCAATGATTTCGCGACTGTGTTCTAGTCAGTAAGGGAGCTCGGTTCGGTAACGGGCTACATTGAGTCTAGGATACTCACGTATAAGTAACGCCATCGATTTCATAGCTAACACCGGTGTTGCCCTCCAAAGTGTCTAGCCATCTCTCGTAGTTTGAGATATCATCTGCCTTGTGGCCAAAATCCAGTAGCAGGTCTCCTGTCACGCTGTACCACCTGTTCGTGGGCGGGTTGGCATACATGTCACTTGCAGCGATTTCGGCAGCTTCCGTGAATTTGTTTTCAGTCAGCAACTTGCGAGCCTTGGGGAACCCTTCAGAGGACTTGGGGTTCACACGATCCTGGAAGGGACCACTCCAGACCGAGTTCTCATTGATGATGATTCTCTCCGAGACAGAGCCTTGGACTAGTGCCCCGAGTCTGCCGTTTCCGATTGGTAAAGCTGATTTGAAGTCGCTTCCAGGACTCTTATACCAAAGGTGCCGTGAGCCTAGGTATGGACCTCCCTTGGCCTCTGCTGTGGCAGCAAGGGCAACGAGGACGGGCAAGAAAAACGCATGCATTATGGATTGTTGACATGTAACGGAAACTGATGTTGGTTATTGTCTCGTCTCAGTGGGAGAGGCAACAATTAAATAGGTTTAGAGTTGCTATGTTTGCGGGGGACCTCAAGTACGATGATTCCCCATATTCCCCAGATTATCTTTGACGGAACGCGGGGAGCCAGCGACGATCTTTCCCTTTCAGCGGCCATAAAGCTACTCTGTAGTAACAGTGCCTTGATCAACAGGAAATCATGTGCAATTCGATGGGGGTTCGTGATCAAGACAAAGCAGGCACTTCGGTACGGTAACCGGAGGGGGTAACTCCGAGTTTGAAAAGAACCGTCGGGTCTTTATTTGAGCGTTCTATAAAGAATCTCGAGGCCAAAGCGCCGAATTATCCGTTGCTGGCTAAAAGAACCTTAATGCCGAGCAACAGCTTGTGATATTTCTCTCGACTCTTGACGTTAATCTTGCGCACGAATAGGATAATTTTGCCGATCGGTCATATTGCGGAGCAACTGCTAACTCTCGTATGATGTGCTAGGCACATGAACGACATCTAGTGAGATAAGTACAGGGGGTCGCGCACTATGACCCTGAAAGAAGATATGATTGTGTCGATCTTTGGGCGAGTGCACGGTTACAAATACCCGAGGCTTTGAGAGTATAGGCGCTGAAATCGCTTCAGTGCCAAAAACAACGAGTTAGGAAGGTCGGGTAGGCCTTGGTTTGTATGGATAATTTGCGCCATTAGTCGTTGCCCCGGGCATTTCCAGAAGGAGCTGGTTATAAAAGTCGTGTTCTATGTGTAAAAGCCTACCGGCACTGGAGTCAAAGTTGGGTACTAAGCGATTGAGGGATCCATTTATTATCCGTTCTCCCGAGGGGGATACCTTTCATATTATTGCTATGGGTCATTCTATTGGCAGTGGTTTGTCTTATACTGTTAGTGCTCTCATTAACAAGAATGAAACGGAAAAGTAAAAACGTCATTACATCAGTGGCAGGACCGGAACCTGTATTATTGGACAACTTGGATTTGTGAGAGAAAAGTCAGAACTTGCATCTTATAGCGCACTATGTGTCCTTATTCTGCATGCTTCATCCCCGATCGCATTGCGTCGACGACATCAACCACTGTTTTGCCTCTGTTCCTCTCCCCAGGCTGCTCCAGCCCAAGTTCCGTGTCCTCGGCGACAACGCGATACACTTCGGCAACCTCATCAAACCTGGAAGAGAGATTAGTTGACTCTGCAATGTCTAAATGTTTATTTTTTTACGCCATCAAGATGCCTTACATTCCCTTGCTGAATCCACCATTTTCGTGCATTGTGGCTGCAATCTGCTGCATCTCGTACACCCATCGGTACGCCTTGGGAGGCATGCCTGTGACACCTTTTTCAGCGATAGCTAGGCCTTGGGAGTTATGTATTTCCATCTCGCGACGTAGTTCAGGTAGAACACCAAGTGAATCCGCCGTCACGAAGGACTCGATGGCGAGAGCAATGAATCCCTTGGTCATGCTTGCAAAGCACATTTTTAGACCGGAAGCGGCACCGATTTTCGGGGAAACATGTTTCATGTTGAGTGTCAGTGTCAGATCTGGGTAAGGGAGCTTGTTCGGTCCAGAGAGGACCAATGATGGACACTTCCATTCTGTAGTCGCGTCAGCATTTGGAGATGGTGGTCCGCCAATGATGCCACCATCGATGAGAACAGCATTCTCATTGTCTCGAAACAAAGCTTCCACTTGGGTAGATAGGCCTGGAGATATAGCGTTCAGCTCTAGAAAGTATAGAGGTTGTTCTCGTCCTTGTGGTATGGCGTCAAGCACACGCTGTGCGGTAGCCAATGCATCTTTTGGCGGGACAATGGACAATACGCAGTCAGACTCGCTGGAGAAATCGCCGAGAGACGAGAGGAGCTCAACACCGTTAAATCGAGCTCTGTCGCGAGTCCTCTCACTGAATCTCAGATAGTCATTAGCGCTGTTCTAGCATCATTGCTTTGGTGAGATGTGGCATCAGAATGATATGAAAGATGACCTCCTTCACGGTCGCCCCACCGAGAAACGTCTTCACTATGCGTTTAGGTAACTTGCCTTCTATCTTCTGCAAAAGTAACGACTCTGTATCCCTCGCTGATCAGGAGCTTGGCGATGCCAAGTCCCATGTCACCGATGGATAAGACACCGATGACAGGCTGATTTTCTTGGCCCATGTTTACTTTTGTACTGGTAATTGAACTATTCATAGCGCGTTAGCATTTTACGGTCATTCCAATTCCAGAAAATGCCGCAACCTACCAGTCGCGCTCATGCAACGGTTAGGGGCGAAACGCAACGGATTAAGAGAGATGGGATATGAAGAATCGCCGAGTGAGTATTTGAGCCTTGGTGAGGAATTGATTCTGAATCACAGAGGAGATGTAGTCACAGGTGATTGTCGACGTGAATACATGTTGCACAATTGACTATCCTCGACCTGAGCATTTATTAGCCTGTTAGTGTGGATTTGTAAGCCGGATCAAGCATGACGTATTCCGGCCGATAAGACGCTGTTCTCCTCCCAACGACGTGCCTCATTTTCGGCAATTAATTAGTTGTCGTACCAAACGTAGCGAACCGATTGTCTTCATTCCGCAACATAAGGAACGAGTGGATATTAGAGACAAGGGACTCTCACTGCATGTCTAGAGTCTAGAGCCTGTAGCATATTCAACACGCCTCTCAACCCCCACTAAAATTGCTAGGTAAAACTACTAACATATTCATAAATGGGTGTCTTATCTCGTGTTGTTTTTTTACTTTGTGCCAGTTGCAACCCGCCCTTATGGAGCGGACATCACATAGAGTAGTTGGTGCCCTACAGTTGCTATACTCTCATCCTCACTGTCTTACAGGCCAATCCTAATGTGTTTCTTGTTCATATGGCTGTATACGAGCCCTCCCTGGGAGAAGGTCTTCATACAAACCCAGCAGATGTGCGCCTTACAGACACAGCACGCCATATGGTTGCAACCAACTGACTTCTCAATCATGGTTCCGCACTTGGGACAATTCTTTATCCCGAGATTCTGCTTTGTGTTTTGTAGTAATTCGTAACCACCGGTGCCATGGTCATGATACTCGGGGTAGGTCAGTCCTTTCGTGGGAAACATGGCAAGCTGTGCATACGGCTACCAGACAAGCTGGACTTGTGAAGAGAGCTGGACTGTCTCCAGGCTCCAGTACCTTTTCTAGGCGGTAAACCTGCTCGCAGTCGGCCGTAGGGTAGTGTCGTACCTCGCTTGGATTACCGGCCACTTAATTAGGATGCGAATGCGACTTCGACAATATCATCGACTTATATTAAATAAAGTAAGTATTTACTATTAAAAGTACCATTTAAAATTTTATTTTTATATTATTATATACCTTTGCCGAGCCACTCGTACGAGGAAGAATGGAACTAGTGACAAGAAAAAGTCGACCCGCTGGTCGGTTGGCCGTCAGCCACATTGACAACTCATGCAAGGTCTGAGACGAGGCAGACTTCTTAATCCCAGCCAATGGACAACCAGATGGGACCCGCCTCTGCCTTAGTTAGGCGCCCGCATCGTGCTGTGCCGCTCAAGTCCATGAGATATTCTTAAGGCTGTAGTTGGTCATTCAATCCGTGTCGCAATTTTTGCCTCATCCTTCCTCTGCCGCGCTAGATTTATTTTGTCTACGCACCAGCTGCTTTCGCCATCGAGACCATTCGCTCAGTTATCATGGCCTCGGTAAACCCATTAGAGAAGCTACGATTCAAATTCAGGACGAAAAGGGACGGCACGCATGACGCAGTAGCGGCCTCAGTTCCTCAGCCAACAACCACTGGTTCGACAGCCGGTCGTCTCAGTCCACATCCAGCCGTTTTAAAGGCGTCTCCCGCCTTAAAAGAGACTTCCGACTCGTTGTATTCCACCCAGAGCCTCCCAGAACGGCTCTGGAACCGAGCCTACGATGCACTCAAAGAGGAGGATCCTCAGTTAGTGGATACCTATGAGCGACTTTTATCTCATCAACTCGAGGGCGATCCCACCTCCACGGACCTGTCATCTCAAAAGAACAGTATTGAGCAAGGCAGCTCGGAGAAAAGGCGGTACCAGATGACTCAGCTCGTCGTTGCCGGCCTGGAGAAGACGGGGAGAGAAGCCAATATCAAGCGAGATGTGGAGAAGGGAATGCAGGTTGTATCATCTGCCAAGGCGCTGATGGACACGGCAGTGAAAGCCTATCCGGAAGCGAGCCTTGCGTGGGCGGGCGTTTGCATTATTCTAGAGGTACACTTTGAGCCTTTAAACAAAGTCACACCGCGCTAACTAGTGAAAGATGCTCGCAAACCCGGTAAAGCAGACAAGCGCCAACCGTGAAGGAATCGCATATGTCATCTCTAGAATGGAATGGTATTGGCGGTTGTCGAGCCTACTCCTGGATGAAAATAAAGCCAAAGGGAACCATGGGGGACTGCGAGATGAACTAGAGAAGCACGTCATCGCTCTCTACAAAACCTTACTCGCATACCAGATGAAGAGTGTCTATTCATACTACCGGAGCCGGCACGTTGTCTTCTGGAGGGATGTGATCACACTTGACGATTGGTCCGGTACTCTGGAGGCCGTATATCATGCCGAGAAAACAGTTCAAGAGGACTCTGCTGCCTACAACACGGAGAGCATCAAAGGCCATCTCGAGAACCTTGCTGAAGCTGCCAAGTCCCAGCAGGAGACGCTTCTCCCCGGCATCCATCAGGCCTTCCGCGACCATACAGCAGCGCAGAGGGAAATGCTACAGGAAAAAGAAACGATGGAATGTCTGAAACATTTACGTGCCACCGACCCCCGTGACGATAAGAAGCGCATCGAGCGCATCAAAGGCGGTTTTCTCACTGATGCATCAAACTGGATCCTTCACCATCCCGATTTCCGGCATTGGCGAGACGACGCCCAAAGCCAGCTGCTTTGGATAAAGGGCGACCCAGGAAAGGGGAAGACGATGCTGCTAATAGGTATCATCAAAGAACTGGAGCTCACGTCAGCACTTGCAGATAATCTTACCGCTAAACCCGCTGTGCTCTCCTACTTCTTCTGCCAACGCTCTGACTCACGGCTTAACAACGCCACGGCTGTTCTGAGGGGCCTCATATACCTCCTCGTTGTGCAGCAGCCTTTGCTTATGTCGCATCTATGGAAGAAGTACGATCACGCTGGCGAAGGCCTCTTCAAGGATGTCAACGCGTTTGTCGCTCTGTCGGAGGTATTTGCGACCATGTTGCGCGACCCAAGCATTACGAAGGCGTACATAATCGTTGACGCTCTCGACGAGTGCGAGACGGACCAGAAGCAACTTCTCGATCTCATCGCAGAGAATGCCTCTGCATCACCTCGGGTCAAGTGGATCGTTTCTAGTCGCAACAGGCGAGATATAGAGCGGCAACTGAAGCTCGAAGACTCAGGCATGAAGATCTGTCTCGAAATGACGCACAACGCAGCGGCATTTTATCGCCCTGGGAAGCCACATTTCAAGTCGTGGTTCGAGTACAGCAGGGGGTACTTTATACTCTCTTCCTATCTGTGGCCAGAGGGAGAGCCATGGCTCCAGCTCCTCGTGCTTCTGTCCTTCCTTCTCATCGTGGGCCAGCGGATTGTGAACATCCTTATGCCAATTCAGATTGGCATTATTGCAAATACTCTTCTCTTGAGTGACAGGATGCCGTGGGAGATGTTGGCTTGGTTAATGACCTTCAAGTTCTTGCATGGAGGCGCAGGGCTCTTAGCATCTACGCGATCCTTACTCTGGATCCCTGTGGCACAGTACTCTTATCGATCGTTGGCCACAGCAGCATTCGAGCATGCTCATTCCCTAGGTCTCGAATTCTACTTGAGTAAGAGAACTGGCGAAGTCCTGTCGACCCTCAACAAAGCTTCCTCGGTGAATCAATATCTGGAGCAGATCACCTTCCAGGTGCTCCCCATGATTTTTGACATCATCATTGCCATTATCTACTTCTGCAGCTACTATAACGCCATTTACGGCGCAATTATCGCCATTTTTGCCTGGTCTTACCTCTACTTCCAAATTTACCTATCCCGCACCAGGGACGACGAGCGCCATGATATGAACGAGGCTGACCAAGAGGAAGAAGCAGTGAAGAATGACTCTATCACATCTTATGAGACAGTCAAGTATTTCAACGCTGAACAATACGAATTCCGGCGCTACAAAAACTCCCTACAAAATTTCCAGGATATTCAACTCAAGTGTTTTCACGGAGCCAGCACCATAAGTATCTGCCGGACACTGGCAATGATTTCCGGGTTTCTGATCGTTACGACACTAGGAGCATACGAGGTATCGTACGGTCTGAGAGATGTCGGTTCTTTTGTTACTCTGGTCGCCTACTTCCAGCAGTTGCAATCTCCCCTTGACATCTTTGGAACCCTTTGCCGCCCCATAGGGCTTGCCATGATGTTTGCAGAGAGATTCCTGGAGCTCTTCAAGGTACAGCCAGCTGTGGTTGACAGCCCTAACGCGAAGAAACTGGACAGGTGCGAAGGCCGAATCCGATGGTCTGGCGTCAAGTTCTCCTATGATTGGCGCAAGCCCACACTGCAAGACCTAAGCTTCGAGTGTGTACCCGGAACGACCACAGCTTTTGTTGGTGAGTCAGGAGGTGGCAAGTCAACCGTGTTCCGTCTGCTGTACCGCTACTTCAACTTCAACGGAAGCGTTGAAATTGACGGTCACGATGTGAGGGAACTGACAATCGACTCTGTGCGGCGTCATATGGGAGTCGTGCCGCAGCACACAATCTTGTTCAACGAGACGCTCATGTACAATCTGCGCTACGCCAATCAGAATGCTACAGACGAGGAGATATTTGCCGCATGCCGCTTGGCAAACATTCATGACAGAATCATGACGTTCCCTGAAGGCTACCGAACTGAAGTTGGAGAACGTGGCCTTCGGTTGAGTGGTGGGGAGAGACAACGGGTAGCAATTGCGAGAATGCTTCTAAAGAACCCTAAGATTATGATGCTTGACGAGGCGATGTCGTCTCTGGATTCTTCGACCGAACAGGAAATCCAAAAGGGACTAAGAAGTGTGGGAAAGGGAAGCACGATGCTAATTATTGCGTGAGTGTAACGCCTTTCCGAATACGCGTCGACTTACGGAGTTGGCTGATAAGGAAAAACACTGACCTCGGTTAAACAGCCACCGCCTCTCTACTGTAACGCATGCCGACCAAATCCTCGTTCTCCATGGAGGAAGGATCGTAGAGAAAGGTACGCATGCTGAACTGCTTGCCTTAAATGGAAGATACGCCTTGATGTGGGAAAAGCAGTGCACTGCGAATGAGGTAGTTGAGGAAAGGTTGCCCACGCCCACGTCCGCTGGTTGAATGTCGAATGGGCTGGATCTTTTTCTATTGAAAGAGTAATGAATGGCTTTAATCTTAACTGCGAGAAGTGTCTGTGATTTAATGGAATGTAATAAAATTGGTTTATATATAAATTTACGTCTTAACCACGAGGCCGGCGGTAGTGTGCGTAAACTACTATAATGACTTAATGTACTTCGTTTATAATAAAGAGAAAAAAAGTAAGAGACTTAAGGTCTTAGCGTTCATGGACCCTCGTTGGTCCGTTCCTGTAAGTTTAGCCTCAGAGAAGAGTTATTCCATCTCAGCGGACATCTAAGAAGTCTTCTGGAAAAGGAAATGCGATGGCCCATCGGTGATGCCCCACAGAACGAATTATAGATTCATAGCTATCGATAGTGTCTAACTGCTACTTTTATACCCTATCCGACACGTACACAGCTCCTTCGATAGAATAGAAGAAGGCTTGGTTGTTGCTCTGTCCGGAAGCTCACCGAAAAAAATTCCCGCTCGCCCTCTAGCGCGCGACGATTCAGTAGAGATATTGGGCTGTCTACCTTCGCGACCATCGTATTGCTAGCCACGACCAAGATATCAATCTCTGTCACTCTTGTCGACCTAGGCAGCGGGCTCACTTGTTTCAGCACCCGGTGTAGTTTGCAAATTGTTTTGCAGTGACTGTGAATTGCAGAGGGATCATGAAGAAGGTCTGAAGCGTTTGTTATCAACCTTCCTTCATCGTCTGGGAAAATACCACCGTAGGCGTGATGTACCTAGGCTAAGGCGTATTCCAACGCAGCGATGCTGGTGTTTGAGGCAGGTGTAGACGTGTTGCTTGGCACTAGGATTGCCTTGATGATGTCTGAGTACCCGGTTGCATTCAACAGCATAGACTGCAGTTTTCATATTAGCCTCGTATCTATGATTGGGAGATTGCGTTTGTTGTAGGCCGTCGTCATGAATTGTTTGTAGGTAGTCATCAATGTCTTCCATTTCATAGGCGCCTGCTGCCACGTCGTATTTGTGTCATAGCTTCCTTTGTCGAATACCTCCTTGGGACAGCTTGTCCAACCTGAATTGCTTGAGTCAACAACGGGACCTCAGGGTTTGGCAGAGAGACTGCGACATGAAATATCGGCCCCTAACCGAAACAAACGTACCAACTGCCATACTCTGATCTACTTGTCGAATCCAGATCTTTATACCGTCATTGTTAAACTGGCCGCCCAAATCCCAATATTATACCACATCGAAGACAAATTCAGAGTCGAGTTGTTCAAATGTCGTGATGATTCCCGCGAGGTTGAGAAACGGCAATCCTAGCATTGTAGTCAAATTAGCCAACGATAAAGACGGGTCGGGTTGGGACGCTTTCCCACCTCAATAGGCACATGAAGTTATGGCAGGTTTAGCCGTCGGCGTCTACTGAAAGGAAGGGCCTATGCCAAACCACGTCAGAGCTAATGTGCCTTAGCAAGTAACGGTGTTATAGTCTGGGTCAGCTAGCCCTCGACCTACATCATAGACCTGCTTTTCCAAAATGGAAGAAAATGCTGAAGCCTGGGTCAACTAGCCTGCAACATACATTATGAACTTAATTCCTTGTTAGGCATTTATAAAAAATATAATAACCAAAGTGAACCTTTTTTCTATATAGAGCTTTAGCAGTAGCATCACCCCGTTCTTACTTACATTACCTATATAGTTCCGTTATGTGTCAATCCCCCATTTTCTTACTGGGACAACCCCCTTTCATTATAGCGTGGTTTTCTTTTATAGAATTTCTCAATAGGCGTACTAGATCTGGTCTGGAACTTAAGGACAGGGAGGAGGGGTAATATACCGGACTTATGTGCGCTAGGGATGAGAAATTGTTCCACAGCTTAGGGGCACTTGGGAACTTCATTCTTTCTTCTTCATATTCAATTTACATATCATCCTAGATTGGTAGCTGTAACCCAGTTACTACAGGCCGTTCATTCCCTATAACTATTATAAAGAGCTATAAACCGAGCGGTTGTCTAATTTAATATAGTTAGAGTAACTAAGTCCTCTATAACATTTACCATTCACTACCTGATAAGAAAAAGTATGTTTATATGCTCCATGTAAGTTTCTATCTTAGGATTACCACCATAAATATAAGCAATTTATCTATATCTACAAAAATATAGCTGACCTGCGTTAAAAAGTAGAGTCATAGTTAGAATCCACCTCAACTACAAATTAGATATATCTCTGTCACTGTCTGAAACAAACTCTCAGTAACTACATAGTTGCAGAAACTCGACGCATTTCCTCTCGTAGCAAACCACGCTGTAACGATGACAGCTGCTCAGAGCTTGACCTTGGAGAACTAGCATCCCCAGCTGGCCAAGGACGAAGAGGTTGATTCAAGTCGAAAGATTCCGTATATCGTTTATTTTCAAGGAGCGTTTCTTTAATTGAATCTTTTCGTGTCAGTAGCTCCAAGCATAGAAAAGACCGGAGCAACTCACCCCACCATAGATCAGCCGTGCTGATGACTGGAGCTACTAGCAACACTAGAGCAACAATCTGACCGAACCCTAACTCATTCTCTCTAGGTCTATCTTCCTCGGTCATACAGTTATTGCCTATTCGTCGGCACTCGAATGCCGAAACCATACCCCACAAAAAGAAACCAAGATTGCCTAGATTGCAACTAAACGGTTCCAGGAATATCCAGTATAGGAACAAGAGAATGACGTGCACGAAACGCCAAAACATTCGCATCAGAGTGGCGATGAACTTATTGTTTCTAAGTCGCTTGTTCTTTGCTGATGAGTGTGCCTGAGCGACTACTGTCGCAAAATAGAAATCGGCAAGGAGAGCGTGTGAAGGCCATAAGAACATTGTATCAACGATGGCACCGACAATACTCCAGATGAAAAAGAAAACTGATGCTCCAACTGTAGTACTCTCAAAGCTCCATCGAAAGTAGGGAGGCAAGGGACCATTCTCATGAACCTTCTCTGCGTACCCAAGAGAAGCATCAAACTCGCGCGCTCTGTGGATGAGCAGTCCAAGGTGAACCCACATGACCATAAGGCGTACCAGCCGCTTCGCGTTGTTGCTACTGTCCAAAATATTGGGTCTTGTCGTTAAAAGACCAACACAAGCGCTGATATAGCCAAGCCAACCCAGCTCATCAGCGAGATTAAAGTGTGAAAGCACGATGTCCTTCTTGCTCATGGCCGCGGTGATGGCAATACCCGTGACAAATTGCGTATCGGCGAGACTGAAGATGGTGGCACTCAACGCGCTGGTCCGATGCGGTCTTTGGTATACCTGCTCTAAATATCTCCTCACATCTGCGAGACTAGGTCGGCTTGTCGGCTGACGGTCACGGTCTATCAAGGGAAGATGGCTTATCCAACCCGTAGGCTGGTACAAGTGCTTCCATTGGAATTCGCGTTGTCCGCTGCGCCATAACTCGATGAAAGCCAAGAAAATGACCAGAAGGCCAATACTGATGAAGGAAGTGAGCACACCAATCCCCGCAATGTCAGGATCCGGCTGGATTGTGCAAAGGGTGCGGTCGCGGGGACCGCAATAGTAGGGATAAGAAGAGTCTAGAGTTGTGGCACAGTCCATTTCGTACCACGTAGATATGGTAAGCAAACAATAATAACATTGAAGCCAGAGTGAGAATCTACTGTGTGATTTATCACTGAACGCGTTGCCTATCCTAACAGCCTTATCACCAAGCACGAGAGACATATCCCTCACATTATGACATAAGCATCCTCTCGTCATTCAGCTGCAGGGGTATCTCCACGACGCCAACGACAATGCCAAAAACCATCAGGCTGCAGCAACGGAATGACGCCCCCTCCCAAACTTAATGTTACATCAGGATGCATGTCTTGAGCAATATAATGAGGGTCATTATGCTACTGACAGGCATTCGGGCCTCCTTCAAGTGTACTGTGCAGCTCGACAAGGGTGATTTGCAGTTCGGCTGGCAAAGCGCTGTCTATTTGGGCGTGGCTGCAGGTTTTAGTGTTAGGCAGCGGTCGGTCAATACACTTTCGGCAATGTCAGTTAAAAAATACCGCATCTTGCCGGGTTTATTACCCACCTTAGCTGCCGCTATAGATAAGCAACTTGTGAGTTTTTGTATTATGTAAGGCAAGACAGGAAGCTCAATTCTCATGGGTAAGCGACACGCTTTTAGCTACCCACCGCTGCAGCGTTCCTTGCGACCTCAGCTGAGGCAAGATACTACGTACGCCTACAGCCAATGATTCCCCATCCAGTCCTCTCGTTACCCTGCCGTAATTCCCTCCTCTCACTGCTGAACAGGCGATTTCTTAGCTTCCAGGTTGCTCGCCTGCATTTGTCAGTCTGTCACAGGTCTGAGCGCCCGCGATGTAGGTCGCAGGCTGGTTGGCCTAGGCTATGATAATCTAGGTCCCTCACAGAGGTCTGCGATCCTAAAAGTAGCTCCCTCTGGGCACCTCAGCCTAAAGCTCAGCCCAGCTCAGCCTGAGCTCTAGGGTCCTCAGCCCATGCCAAGAGAGACAGGGGGGACGACTTCTGGTTCTGCCCGGGATGAAGGGGGCTTAGCTACAGCTCAGCTTAGAGCGGCAGGGGCTCAGCTATAGAAACGGAAATGGCTTTGGTGCGCTTGAGTTTCGTCTTCGAGTACGGTGGTAGTCACCATGATTCCTCATGGAGTGGCAAAGACTTTTGGCGAACTGGGCGTCCTTCAGCGCTGACGCCGACACAGCAGTCAAGGCATCCACGAAGGCTTGGCTGTTTCTTGGGGTAGATGTTTGATGCGAACAGCCGAGAAGTCAAAAGGGAGGATGGTCTTTCTCACGACAGTCCTATGTCCAAAGTTAACCAAGGCGCCTCCGATTTCTCGGTGGAAATTCTCCGGCCGCTCGTCCTTGTCCGTCGTGGCGACTTGGACACTGGATGCCGTTTGAGCCTCGCTTGACGAGACTTGGTTGCCTCCAAGGTGCGCAAACAGACAAGTGTCGCCTTCGCGACATGTTCCTTGCAAGAAGAATCGGCATTCAACTTGTAAGCGCGAATCTTTGTATGGCGGAGAGCTGCTCGATGGATTTGCCCTCGGCGATGCCGCTGGCTCGACTCGAACGCCCCCTTGGCTTGTCGTCGCGTGAGAGTAGAGACAATTCTGGCCGAATCGACATTGCCCTTTGGTGAAAAAACGGCATGGCACTCCAGATTGGCCATCGTACCTCACCTGGCGTGTCTGAGAAGAATGAGATCTGCCGCCCATGGTTCCTTGCCCAAAGACTGCGGCTTGATGCCCGAACCTGAATGAGTTTACTTGGTTGAGTGCCGGGTCAAGAGCTGTGTTGCTGTTGGAGGCCGACCAGGCATCGATATGTACGCTTTGTTGTCACAAAATCCCAACGAATGGGAATGTTATGATTCATGCGAGGGTGTGGCGGCTGTGGAAGGACTATATTTAGTCCGATTCCCCTGCCGCCCAAAGTTGGCTCTCTCGAATGCCAACATATTAAGTACCTCCTATATTTGACATCCACTTGATGCCATTACATCCGTTTCACAATGCAAGCTTTAGTCCATCAGTTTCCAATTCAAAGACGGTCCACCTCTGGATCAGGCCAGTTCTTACCATCAAGACTTGGAGTCTCGATCGGCTTCCTTAGCTGCAGATACCCCTTCACCACCGTATACGGGTCATCTTCGAATATAGAATTTTCGTCTACTTGATATATCGGCAGAGGCGCAAACGCCCGTCCGTCCAGCTCTTCCTCGGGGACCTCGCCCTTTCCCCCCAAGTTAAGGTACGGTTGCATCCAAGCCCAGTCTCCGCTCTGCAGTGGCGGTATCCCCACCGACGCCGTCTTGACAAACGGAGCGGGGCCATGAAAGTCGTCGTAAGTTTCCGCGGAGAGGTGCTTCTTGACTTCAAAGTCCGGCACATCCTTCGTCATAATCAGCGGTCCGAGGCGGAAAACGCAGTCATCTTTTGCATGGCTTGCTGCCAGGTCCATGGTGGAAGCGTCAATGAAGCGGTGGGCAAGATGGAGCTGAACAAGTGGATGGGAAGCAATGGATCGATGAGAGTGCCAAAGGCTGAGAGCTTATTGTTGTGTTGGAAAGTGTGATGACGGATGTCTTGCGTATTCCAAGGGGCAATATCCGACTCTTGCTCCGTTGGTAATCCAGTAACAGGCGCAATCCAGAACGGTTTCAAAGCGGGATAAGAAGCAGGGCCGATGTTCTCTCGATACTTCGTCTTCTTCTTTTTCGTTTCGGTGGCTTTGGCGTCAGGCTCCGCGCCCGCCTTTTTGTTCGAGAAGTCCTCCTTGGAAAAGGTGTAGAACGTGTCGAGATTCAACTGGCTTGCGGTAGTTGGTGTAGCTTCCGGATGAAAAAATGCCACGAGACCGTCGAAACTACGCTCCGCATCTCCAATCTTGACAGGAACCTCGTATTGCTTTTCTTGTGTCCCTCCTTTGATGAGCATGGGAGATGGGTTTGCCGGGATAGCGCCAAAATGGAATTCTGACCCCAAGGCATCTGCGGCCAGCTCGAGAGAGAATCCCATATTGACCAGTGCTAGCGGCTTGCCGATGGCTGCGTCCAAGAACTCGGCGTACGCCGGAGATGCGGTTGGGCTGTTTTGCATTGCGTCGGTGATCATGTCGACAAACTCTTGCAGATATTCTCTATTGTCCATCTTTCCAATCAAGATGTCAAGCTGTCTCGTCTTTGCTGCCTTCACATGGTCATTTAGATCATCTCCTGGTCGCTGATGTGGAAGCCATGTGGGAGAGTTCCGCGTTCCTCTGGGGCCGCCAAAACGCACTTCGCGGTAAAAAGTGCCGTCTTGGAGAAAGAACTGCAACCCGAGGTTGGCGTAGTTGATGAGGACCCAGCCCCAGACTGGATTCTCCCATTCACTGACTGGCCTCCAGGGAGCCTTCTCTGTAGAATTGGCGCCATTGTCATCATACTGCACGAAGTAGGCGTTGATTCGGGCCCGCTGATTGATCTGCGGAGGGAGTTGAATATATGGGTCCATGTCCTTCGGCTGCGTGATGGGAGCAATATTAGTGTGTTGGATGCCGTCGCTGCGCAATTTTTTGCTCAAGGTGAAGGCATCCAGCTTTCCTGATGGCTCGGGCTTGGGCGGTGCGTCTCCCAAGATGCTGCGGGGTGGGGATGATGTTGGATAAGTTCCCTAAATCTTGGCGGTTTCGATTGATATCAGAATGTTATGGCCGACAAGGTTGCTTGGGAAAATGAAAATGCAAGCGCAAGAAACGTTGTGGGGGGAATGGTCGTAAGAGAGGTTGAACCCGTCTGTCACATCTCGGGTTCAGTTCACTTGATGGCCATCTATCATGCATCTTAACGAATAGATTTAATATCCTCGGCGGCTTTCCCTCGTTACTCTCGCCTCTCATTCCACTAAACTAAGTTAGTCTACAGAGGAGACGCCTATCAGTCGTGCCGCATGGAGTTACGGAAGTTGTTCGATTGAAGTGCAACACTGCAGCTGAACATTCCATTAATTCGATAGTCTCTACGCTGCGAGCCTTGCCATGCAAACCTTCCACCTACGGATCCCCATTCGTTATTTTTTACGATGTCGTATCTCAACAGTCGTTCTGCATGTCAGTTGCCACGTCACGCGTGTTCGTACAGGTTTCAATAGTCTGTTGTTAGCGCTCTGGGCACTGCAGTTCAGCTAGCCACATTCACTGGAACGTGAATCGATAGTGCGTATCTGTCTGTCACTACCCATTCAACCCCACCAGTTTAGTGGGGTTTGTCTTGATCATTTAGCATTTTAAGACCTCAGCGGCAACAAGAGACTCCCCTTTGGAAACGGCGCAGGGCCGGGCCTCGCATTTGCTCTTGCTGGTCATTGACTGTGATTCCTCTTTGTGCGACTCAAGATATTGAAACAATCTCCGGGCCAGACCGTGGAGAAAACAGCCAAAGCCATGGACTTCGACATCCCGAATATGTTCCCTGATATGGCTCCCGATGCCCTTCAACGATCACCTCGCCACCTGGTGCTGGAAAAGGCCGAGACAGAAATATTGCGAGCGACCAAAGCTGCCGAAACTTCAACACCAGACAAGCCAGGATTTAAGACACGTGAACCTGACCATATTAAGATTTCTTCGCATTTCAAGCCTCAACTTCAAGGCGGTGATTACACCATCATGACAACGCAAGACATGGAGACCGAGGGTGAAGCACAAAACCTCGCCACACAAATAACGCCTCGGTTTCAGCTACCGCAGAATGCCATTCTCTCCGTTCATCCTGCCAAAGGTCAAGAAGCGCCTGTGGAGACGCTCCCTCATGTCGCCTTCAAAGACCCTTATCTACCATGGGCGAGAGAAGTTGTTAAGGGCCAGGGCAGCGACCGCAACAAGGTGCCGTGGCTAGCCCTCCTTCTCTTTACGGCCGACGAAGTAAGCCTCGCACCCCAGGAACTGAACGGAACAGAGAGCTTGTTTCAAGGGTGTAAAAGACTGGACATGGGCAAGTTGAAGCCGGGCGCCACGCAGAGCATTCGACTGTACGAGTCCGACATTCAGAACGTGGCTAAGGTGATCAGTGCTTGCAAGAAGAATGGCAGCACGGACGTTGAGGAAGCGGCATATAACACTGTCTTTGTCAAGACGAGCCTCTTCAAGGAGCTCGTCCGAACATACAAGGATGGCAAACCGGTGGCGGACGAGGACATGGCAAAGCCAGATGTCTCGCGATACCAGTTCTTGAGCCACATGAGAAACACAAACACTGACGGCACGTCTGAAACTAGTGAAGGCATGAGCTTTAGCGTCTCTTCCGTCACCTTTTCACATCGCACAGGACCCGTGGGCAAGATGGAGCCTACACCCGTCGTTGCTCATCTGGTCTCGCTTGAAGGCATTCCTGATATGCAATGGCCAATCCCAGACATATCCAAATACGTGATCCTTCCGACACTGCATAGCTGGGTTTATACGAGTCTCCCCTCTAATTCGGTGACTATGGCCGACAAGATGAAGCGGATTAGGGATCAGATTGATCTTCTACGATCACCAAAGTCACTGCCCGAACCTCGTTCAGGATCGGAGCTTGCTGGGGCGTACGAGCGCACGTTCGCTCGTTCGAAGGATGGCTACACCATCACACGGTATCGAACCCAGACGGGCGAGGAGACAGTTGCACGGTTCAGGGGGGTACTTGTCCCGACGACGAACAACATAACGCCAGACAGAACAACCCAACTCTCTAATTCCGGCACTGATCTGCAGGTCCTTGACCAAGCTACGGGACTTATGGACCTCTCTTACTCTTCCGCATGGCAGCTGGGCAGAACGCTAGCCTTAAAAAATGCAGCGTTTTGCGCCGCTCTCGGCCGACTGCGTACTATGATACAGCGGTTATCTGTGAACAAAGGCAGGAATGATAAAGTACCTGCGCTTGACTTCAGGGAGATTGGGCAGTCAGTTTCACAGGCGATTGAAAACATGAGGAAGCTAAGCAAGCTGGAGTCAAGCGAGGCCATGCAAGACCTAGCTGCCCCAGCTAACGACGACAAGATCTATGAAGAGCTGGACAAGCCAAACTCGACAGACTGGAATACCGTCCTGGGATGGGTCTTGGACAGAAAGTTCCTAGCCGGCATCCCAGCGCATTATCTCATCCCAGATCCATCCTTCCTCCCCACCGAGTCACTGCGATTCCTCCACATCGACCAACCTTGGTTGGACGTCATGATAGATGGAGCTTTAAGCATCGGCAACCATCTCGAAACAAAAGGCGACTCGATTCGAGCCGCCATCAAACGTGCCATCAACCGGTATTGCACGACGCCTATCCCGCATCTAAACCGACCTCCTCAGGTCCCCTCGGTTGGCTTCTTGTTACGTAGCGACCTTGTGACGCAGTTCCCAGATATGGGGGTTGATGCCGTCTTCGATCCGCCACTCGATCCGACCTGTGCCCCGATACTACGTCGCGAAAATATTTCCGAAGGTGTCATGCTTTGCTTGATCGATAGCTTGCCCGGAAGAGGTCGGCTAGGAGGGCTACAGTCGCTCCGCTTCACGCAATCGCCGCATCAGCAGTCCTTTTCTATCGGTTCAAAACTCAATGAGGTGGAACTGCATCCGACATATCGGCGCATTTATCGCGAGTACAGTCGGTCATCAGACGAAGCTAATGATCAAGACGAAGTACCCTCGACAATCTGGTACAACCCATCGGACCCGAACCACCCACCGTCTCCTGACGACAAGCCCATATTCGTGTGGGGGAAGGAGAACGAGATCCGCACCTTGATCTTCCCATCCTATCCCGACCACGTCTTATCACGATTACAGAAGAAAATTTCGCCAGAGGATACAAAGTCAACCCTTCCAGACGATGGAGCCACAGCTGCCATGGTCGGCATTGCTCTCAATAATTCTGGCTACGAGCTCGTCATCTCTCTTGGCCAGGACAAGCCGATCACATCGTGACCGTACGTTCTCAACACGACGCAAGCCTGGTCCGTTCCTGCATTCGTCGACAGCACGGCTCCATCCCCCGTTGATCTCGAGCCTACGCTTTTGAGCTTGAACGCTTCGACCCTGGGGTAGGCGAGCCAAGTAAACTTAGTTGAGTAAAGAATAGCCGAGGGGAGATTTCTCGCCGGGCGGGCCGTCATGGAGAGCTTGTGAGAATCATGACGTTATTCGGCCATTGGTCATCAAATCACTTCATGTTGAGGCCATGTTCTTAGCAAAGTTTCCCTCTTGTATAGCTAAAATAATCTCTCAAGTCCAGCCAAAACATTCCCAAGGGGTTATTTCTCATTGATATCCGGATTCGTTGATATTAGACCCAGATTCCAAAGGACGGAAGTCTGATCTTGCAATTAATATTTCTCTTTCAACGTTGCTCCTATCTTCCAGGAGTAGAATGCGACTTGAAGCTTAGAAATCGTAAACTTACATGGGTACAAAATAGACCAACGACCTTTGAGCCCGTTGGGCGGACATTACCATGCAGTACCCACCTGCCGTATGTACCCACCTACCGTACAGCAAAAAAAAAATTTCCCTATACAAAATGCAATTTTTCAACCCCATGGGGAAATATCACCAAAAATAAGAAAATAAAATAATTTCCAGAATTCAGTTTAGAATTGAATGAATTTTCATATTTTCTCGGTCTTTTAACTTCACGGCCTGTGGGGCTGTGTACGACGGGTAACAATTCCGCCTCCGAATTTGAACTCCCATCTTCCTGCTGCCCCCCATCTTAATCACATCCTTAACAGTCCCTGTCTCTTCGGTTGCCTGAATTGTCTCTGAAATAGTTTCACAAGCCGCTAGAGCCTCGGCTAGTGTCATGAACTTCTTGTTAGGATCAGGCATAGCCTTTCTCTTCTTGCCCATTCTTAACCGGCCAACTTCCTCCTCCAAACAGGCTATCCTTGCACTCAGCGAGGCTGTTTGGGATTCCTGGACTTCAAATAGTCTTGGAGGCCTTGAAAGAGCCATTATCCAGCGTTTGGAGACCATGAGAGCAACGAGACGGCAGGAAACAAAGATATATATTATTCAAAAAGCAGGTAGCCATCCATTTCTCCTGATTGTTAGATAAGCAACATTCATGATTCTGACCAACTAAGTACTTGCGCATACATGACTTCTGTGGCCGTCCGGTATAATAGGGCTGGTGCTAGACTTATCTTATGGCTGGGTTGAAGGTAGATAGATCTGTTGGAGCCACTCAACTGCCATATGGTTATCTGTCTAGCTGTTATTAGAAATGACATACTGCCAGTCGGCTATCTTCTCGAACTTCTTAATACACCACTGCTGCTGAAGCTCTTTTACCTTTGAAAATGATCCCTTGTTTTAGAAGGCGGTCTTTTGCAGTAACAGCTTCGATAAAGTTAGTCTAAGCGCAGGACTGAGGGCTTCTAATAGACGCCCTCTTCTTGCGGTCGCTACTCCTAATAACTAGAGAATACAAGCCTAGATTCAAATGAATTAATTAACTATAGCATCAAAAACGTCAATTACTCACCAAATCCAGCCATGATACCGCCCTCATCAACATTAACTGTGGTCCCCGACTTAATCTAGCTATACTCGCTCTCCTGGATATTAAACTACTAATTGACGACCCTTGGTGTAAAATAAGTGAATCTCGAGGCCTCCGGGGATTTCCCTATCTTCATCTTAATGGGCTGGGTGACGTTCCATGAACCAGCCTATCCAGTGTACACTGGTAGCCCTTTCTCGGCCTTGTTGGCTGAAAGGGGGCAGCGACGGTAGCGCGAACTTGACTTTGAGAAGGAGCATCGCCTAAGGCTGCTTGTCGAGGTATTCAGGTGACTAATCTGGCCTCCTGGGTCTTGGATATACAGCTGAGTAGGCTGGGTGACCTCAGACTTAGACGGTAGACCTCATAATCGGTCTAAAAGAGTCGTCTGAGGGATGCCACGACTCTAGGCGGCCTGGTGCTGTGAGGGGCTGTTATCTATGATATCCAGTATAGCCTCTATAATTTCATGCTCCGTATAAGATAACTGAGGCATTTTCAAGGCAATTATGGAAGGCTGGCGTAGATAAAGATTCGATAAAGCTTCGGCGAGGCGGGTTCATGGGGGAGGCATCTGCAGAAATTTTACATTAGTGCTATGCGACCATACCGCACACGTGATCGAAAAATTAATGCGATAGTATCAAACGTCATGAAATTCTTAATAAAATAGAAATTATCCTATGCTAATAGCTTTAAGTTTGGGCAAGCACCGTGTAAGTGAAAATGAGTATTTTGTATGGGGAAATTTTTTTTTTGCTGTACGGTAGGTGGGTACGTACGGCAGGTGGGTACTGCATGGTAATCCAATACTCATCAGCCACCCTAAGAGCAGCTGAAGAGCAGTTACTCAACTCTTTGAAATCTCTACCGCATGTTGATGCAAATAAGCTTTGGGGTGCACCGTGCATTGGTAAAGACGTCCAATTTCTTCAGGCACAGTTCGAAGATGGACAGGTTAGACTCGTTTGTCTACACGATGAGATGCTCCGCGTTGATCGCTAGCCGCAAACCGTCACCAGATACTTGCGGTATATCGAGTCATAGGCGAATAGAACAAAGAATCACTCAATTTGAATAGCATGTTAGTAGCCGGTGGGTTACATTGTTAGGTTGCTCCTTGTTTCTCCAAGATTTAGGATAGTGTTGTGCTTTATGTTTATTCTTTTTTTGCTTACTTGCGTTTGGTCGTTTGGTAGTGCACTCTCAATCATCGAGACAGGACTCAATCGTATAATGCCTCACTTAATTTATGTGTTAAGCTTCTATCAGGCACTATAGCATGTCTATTTCCGCAGTCATTGCTCCAGCTCTCCTTATCTATGGACTGGTGTCGGCTGCTGGCCACCAATAGCATTAACATGTCTTACATACAAATGAAATGATCTGGCTAGCCACCGACTAACGTCAACCATTTTGATAGATAATATTCCTGATGAAGATTCATTATAGAAAAATTTAGTTCTCTTCAATAAATAATGAACATGCCTGTCTCCCCATTGTCGACGTCCTTGACGGAATCATCCTCGGAGTCCATCATTTCACCATTCGAGCATTGCGATCCTGATTCATCAGAACTAACCCCAGTCTCAAAGCCCACAATATCTTCCTCATCACCATACTCGCTATAAAAGTTTGGTCGATCCATAGCCCCAAGCAGAGTGTCAGAAAGACCTGTATTCCCATGAGACAGATCCAGTGTGCTATTCTGCGTACCGACGAGAGACTGCCCCTGGCACCCAACACACCTTTTATGGGAGAATGAGAACCCTCCGACTTCTTTGCAAAGCTAAAGCTGCTGTTGCAAATCTGGCTATGGGGTTACCGCTGGCACGTACCACGGCATTTTGGCTATGTTGAGGAGGATCCAGGATCTTCAACCAGGTGTCGACCGATACAAGGGATAAGTCGGGGATGGTATTTTGACCTCCAAGAGAGTGTGAGCAGGATGACGCTGGTGCCTTCTTCCAGTGCCTGGAAGCCGTTAGAATTTCCAAATCTGCAACCAATTTGCCCATGTCATAGACAGATACGGCGGTCTCGAGCAAATATGCAGGAACATCTCACCCACTGCGTTTACCCACGCCCAGAGGATGCATATACCCCGTAAAAGACAGATGAAAGGACGTCCCCTGGAAACTATCCTGTATCTCCCCATCGTATTTCTCGTGGGCAATTAGATGCCAGGACGAAGGATCAAACCGTTGCGTCTTCGGATCAGGCGGAGTGACTAGAAACGAGAGTCCTGATTTACCAACGTTTCCAATGATTCTCTCGACAGAGTACTCGAGAGTATCTTCGATTGGGTCGCCTAAAAGTCGACTCGCGACAAAGATGGATGTTGCATGACAGACAGCAAAGGTATGCTCTTTCAGATCCTCAGGATTCACATCTAGTGCTCCGGTCTCAAAGTGCGCAATGCAGCTCATGACAGCCTGTAGCCTGTTTGATAGTGAAGCTCGCATACTTTGCCACCATTTTGCTTATTGACTGTATATATAGCGCAACGGTTGAACCGCTGAGATTTTGTGCTTCAGTAATGGGCCTATAGTGTTTTTGCTATTGAGAATATTTTTATACATTTTTAAGTTGGTCCCCCCTTGTGGGTACGTACTGCTAAGGAGTTTATTCGGTAGGTAATGATGGATATTTACCAGTATTAGCCAGAGGAAGCTCGATTAATTTGTCTTCCTCCTCGGCCCAAGGTTCATTTGTGATCAGAAGTCATCACCCTAGATAATAAATTCACTATAGCAGTTTGATGACACTAAATCATGTTACTCGATTTGAGAAATTTCTTCTACTTTGTAATAATTTGCAGTTGTCGGGGTGCCTACCCCGTATTAATCTCGAGCGCACGCCTCCAAGTCTAGACAGTTTGATCCTAGGGTAGGTATTAACTTAGGCCTCGAGCTTATCATCTCATCCACATCTCATTTTTAATCCGCCTTTGAAATCTACAGGTGTGCGTCTTAACTTGCCTTTACTTCAATTTCTTCTACTTAGACCAGACGACGGCCCAAAATAGAACCTATTAACTTAAGACAGAAGATGCCCTACACTCCAACAGATGGCCTCATGCAAAAGGAGTCGGTTATCTGTCAATATCAAAGTCGAGAAAACTCGCCGCGTAAGTGAATCCCACAGCGCCTATTCATTTACAACTCATTTCAAATTTCCGAGGGACCGCAGGAGGATGATCAGACAGATGTAACGTTGCAATATGGCACATGCAAACCTCATGACACTCACAAAACAGACTTCTCTTTTCAATTACGTTTCAGTACCTTTAAAAGGTCATGTTATATTACTGTACACGGCTACTATCAGTAAACCCACCAAATGCATTCCAAATTTGGCGTTCAACATCGGCGATTCTCTCATCCTCGCTGTCTTCGTTGTCCTCATCTTCTGTCTCCCATGCACTGTCATTACACTCTTCAATTTCGCTCTCCCATACACTGCCTAGCTGATCTTCCTCGTATTCCTCATCGTCCTCTTCATCCTCACTATCCTCAAAATCCTCAACATCCTTGCCATCTTCATCGTCTACATCCTCTTCATCGTCCCCGTAACTCTCACTATAATCATCACCCTCATCACAACCATCTGCTGTTCTGTATCTTTGGATTTTATCGATGCTCAAACACCTGCATCGCTTGGGCACCTCTTCTATAAAGGGGCTTAAGAAGCTCCACCACCGCTGGAGCATTTCTCCACCAACGCACTCTTCTTGGCCACGATACTGGACGAACAGGTCCACTAGGAAATTAAGCAGCGACTCACGCTTCCTCTCATGCCACCTAGTCGAGAGACTGTATTGAGGTGTAAGGACCAGTCGAGGATCATAGTTAACTTTGAAAGCGTGACAGCAGGTGTGCGTCATACCCAGGCGATCAAAAAGCTCGAGTCGCACTGCCTCAGTCTCGTAAAGTTCGATCTCATCCTGAGTGGCTTCGTTCGTGCTTAGAAAATTTGAAAGTAAACTGTCCAGTTCCCGTTGTCCTCTCCTTTTGCACATGAAATGGTGCTCATGGAGATTCGGCATCTTATCACATCTCAGAAGCCAACGAAGAGGCAGACAACCCGACGACGAGCAAGGGTAATCGCATTTGTTAGTCTCTTCGAGCAAGTTGCACCCTGCCTGCTTTATGAGCCGTGATATTTTTTGGAGTTGGATATTTGAATCGTGCTGAACATTTGAAGCGTGCTGGATACGAATGTGGAATGCGAGCCAGTGTATGAGTGATGGTCGAAGATCTATCCGCTGGAAAATCGGGAATGCGCCTCGGTCGAGAAACCATATAACCAGATCACATAGATATCCAACGCCTTCTGTTGGATGTGCACCGAGTGGGTCGTTTCCAATGAACCGCAGTGGTGTCCACCCCTTGTGCACTTCAGCAGAGTCTATGTTTGTAAACCCAGCATCATATAGTTCATCCAAAAACCCCAATTTGATTGGATCTCCGTAAGCTCTCATGAACCTGAGCTCAGCAAAGTAAGCGTATATATTCGGCTTACTCGATGAAAATTGGTAAAAGTCCCTGATTTGATGAGCGATGCATCTGTGGACTTCGCTGCTATCATCCATGGCTGCTCGAAGAAACCAATGTGGGGACTCTTTGTCTCGTTCTTTGAGCAGAAGATTAGACGCCTCAAGAAGTGATGGCTTCGCTGATAGGAGAAGGTGAACCGATTCGGCATCGCAACGATATACGGCGAGCTCTATGGCGTATGTAGGGTCGTGGCCAGCTTGTAGAAGCGACCTCATTCCATCAGTCCATCCCAAAGCGCATTCAAGAGGGCGTAAGGAATAGCCCCAATGCTTGGATTCAGTTTCTTCTATTTCTTCCCTCGAGGTTTCTTGAAGAATATAGTCGACCTTCTTGAGGTCTCGTTGTACTGTAGCCCATAGTAAACCTCTGAAAGCGTTCACTAATAGCTGTAAATTAGTGACCGACTTGCGATATAGGCCATCAATTCAAACAGTGTTAGGTAGACATACTTGGGATCAGTTCGGCGTGACGTTGGAAAAGTATCAACAACTCATGTCGTTCCCTACAACTTCCAGCTCTTATATCGAAGGCATACTCGTGATCAAGACCCAGAGTTAACATACTCCCTGTTATTGGAGAGTCAACGAAGCTGCGTGTAGCTTGTGTAATTATATGATATATCATATTCAAGGAATTAACAGTCTCACTAAAAGGGGTCAGCACCTAGATCGAGCTTCACAACCTGCAGGTATTACTCACCCCGGGTGTAAAAAGCCAAACCTCGCAGAAGTTATTCTGTTCGAATCTTTTGGTTTACTGAGAGGGTCGATGAAGCCGAGAGCGGCGAGCTCAAAAAGTGGTTTCATATTCAACGTAAATGTCCTTTCTTTGTCATTCAGAGCTTGAAGTAGGACAAGGAGTTCCTGAGGCAAGTTAGTCTCTGCCTGCCGGCCGATTACGTGGGTATATGAGTATGGAGAAGGGATTGCCATAACTGAGGAGCGTTGCGCGGGCGTTTGCGGGACTCTTGCGTGTGTAATTACAACTGGTTTATCTTCAACATCAAAAGCGCCACTCACATAGGCAAGTGTACTGCCATGTTCATCCCGAATCCACCAAGGCTGAGTGCCATCTGTAGCTTGAGAAAGTAGATTTCGGCGAATCCACTTTAACCCTACTTCAATTGCGGACACATCATATTTGAACCAAATTGGTTCGCCGTCTCTAGCGAAGGGTATAGCTAGTGATACGTGGGCTTCTGTAGGGGGTCGGGCTGAAGACTCCGGGTCGTAACCATCGTCAACGTCGAGCCATTTGCCAGCGAAGTTATCGAATAACTGGAACATGGGCGACTCGGATCTTTTAACCGTAGTCCATGTTGTCAAAGGTGGCGCTATGGAGAAGCCTCCACCTTGGTATGTAGCGCCAAATGCGAACTCAACAGTCTTTCGAAGGAATGGAATCAATTGTAGCGAAAATGCATAGCGCCATGATCGATCGCCATAGAGTGGACACTCTTGTCTGTGAAGCTCTCGGGACTCATATCGAAGGCTAAATATGCCAATTTGTTGTGCCCATTCTGTCCTCCTATTGCCGAAACAGTGGCAGAGGCAGAAATGGTCTGAAAGGGGACGAAGTGATCGACGGGTGCTCAAGTGCAACCCCACCGAGTCGCAAGAATCCTTCAAGGACTTGGGATATTGGAGAAGGCCTTGGCGGACGCCGTGGTTCAACTTGGAATTCTCTTCATGCGTTAACCCACACACTTGTTGTTGGATGTTCGAGTCACCATTGTGCCCGATACTTGGACTTGGTATCAGTGTCAGAAAATGGGAACGCAGAGCATCGATATTGGTTGCCAATGCGTCGACCTTCGTGTCCAGACTTGACCCGAAATGCTGGACCATGCGATGCGTTTCGTGTTGCTGAGCACTTATGGTTGCCCCCATTGAGACACTTTCGGTCTGAAGCTGATTGCAAGTCAAAGCCAGTCCTGCCATGGCCCCCGTGACATCAGTGGTGACAGAATTATGCAGGACCACGAGACTTGCTTGAGTCTCTTTGACAATGTTTTCGGTGCGCATGATCTGTTCACCTTGGGTGAGGGCTACATCCAAGCCCGCTAGTTGCATCTGCTGGAGCATTTCTGAGTGCTGCCTTTGGATGCGACTCAGGTGGATTTCGATGTCCCTCGACATTTCAGCGCCGAGAAATGATTTCCACACTTTTCTTGCCTTTGAATCGCCCGGCAGAGACTTGACGCGGCCCAGCGTGTTCTGGAAGTCTGCAACCGCCTGACAACCCTCAGAAACAACATCGCGGAGAGTCTGGTGCTGATCTCTTGACAGCCTTTGCGCCAAAGGATCAGTGTCGTCCTGGAGGCGGGTCTCAAGGTCGGCCAAGCGCTTGATTGACTTATCAACATCGTGGAGCAGCATAGCGATTTGTTTTGGTGCATCGCGGAGATTTTGCAGGGTCCTAATGGAGCCGAGAAGTGCTTTGACGCCGATGTCAGCAAACTGGATGCTGGCGGCAGCGACGCCGATTACCGAGACTGGGTCCATTACTGAGTCGTCGGCGACATGGAGTGGCTGTTTTTCGGATTGTCGCAGCTCAGAATGTCTTCATGATTAGGGTCTATTCCATGTGGTTGAATAGATCTTGAGGTGGAAAATGGAATGGCTCAGCCTGTGGCGCGGCTTCGAAGCTCTTTGGAGGCTAGGCACCCTCCCGGGCGGACCAGTACAAAGTTAATAGTGCGCCTCGCCAGGCGACAAAGGTCACATCGCAGTCCGACTAGATGACGTGGCAGGTCAGCATAGGCTGCATATTCCGTCTCTGGTTGGGCTGTCTCAACATTCAAGGTAGCGAGGCAATCTAATCAGATCTCAGGTTTACATCGGCGAGCTGGGCTAAATCAGCCTCATCTCACATGGTGGGAGACACGAGAAAATATCCGAGGTCAAGATTCGATTGCCTTCTTCGGGCAGAAAAGTGGTTCCTCCCTTAATGTCAACCTCGTTGCGCCAGTTGCTGTAGCCCTAAACAACATGACAGGATTTATACTATTCATTTTTGCTTCCGTCTAGTAGACTGAAGGTGTGAGTCGCTTAGTTCACCGCCATCACATCAGGCATGGCCGCTCGCTCCACCTCATCATCCTTGTCACTCTCCACTGTCCTTCGGGTCGCAGAGACATACGGCACAACCGCCGAGCCCGAGTTGCTCACATTCAAAGGGAGACCTAAATAGCTTGGAATATCGCCGTAGAGTTCCGGGAACCGTACGAAGAAATCCGGGGACATGGTCCATGTGTTGATATCCCGGAGACGCTCTTCGAAGAGAGGCGATATGTGGAACTGGCCGGTTTCGGAGTTGTGCATGTAGGTATCTCGGAAGCCATATGGCCAGAGGATTTTGAAGTTGGCCCGGAAAAGATCCCAGAATAGGTTTGTGCAGTATTGGTGCTGTGAAAAGACGAAGCGCTCTCGCACACCAGGCCTGTGTACCATGTTAGAATTTATCGTTTCTATGTCAGTTGTAGAGGGATTGTTCTGCGTACCAAACAAAGTAGTCAATGGCATATGAATGCGCAAGTGTTTGTGACGGTCTGGGCATTGTTAGTAGTCGGAAATACCTCCGTTCAAAGTCATGCGGACTCACCTCATAAGAAACCAACGTGGCACAGAGGCATGCCTTTCTAACGTTGGGTCGCCATGGTACGTCATCAAGAGATGCATCATCCTTAGAATGGCAAGCCGCTCTACCGGAGAGCAAGTCTTGAAGCAGACCTCGTCAACTCCTCGCAGCTTTCGCCACGACTCCGTCATCATTCCGTCCCGCTCAACGCTGTCCCAGCCCTTGAGAATGGCACGAACGGGTGTGTCTTCGCTTGTACGATCTTCGGCATTGATCTCTGCCCGCGACAGCAGAGTAGATTTCCCCAGACACTCATTGGCTGCCCGCCACTTGTTCAGAGGCGGCTTCTGGATTCCTTGGGCTGGTTGAGACATAGTGCAGTGGCACATCATCGCCTTGGGGACAATGACATCGTCTCCGTATGGGATCTCGCCGTCTGACACGCTCCCTGGGCCATTAGGAACAGGATTGATGCTCTCCATGTAGCTTTGGGGACTGAACTGTTGGGTAAAGTCGCATTCCCCTGGAGCGCTGCCGTGGAAGCCGCTGAGACAGCCGAGGGGATCATCCCAGACGCCAAGACTGACTGCATCGGGCGGGATGCGTAACGATGAAGCATCGTTAGCCTGAGCTTGACAGGCTTCCAAGCCGATGATGGTTCTCGATGATGATGTTGTTGAGGCCTGTGACAACGCAACGTCGTCTCTGCTGGGGTTTGTCGGTTGAGAAAAACTAGTGTCTGGCCCGTTGAGATGTCGATGAATGGTATTGTCGAGAGACCTCAAAACCTGGCGGGCCTTGTCCCTCTCCTTTGTGACCTGTGCGAGCTGGTCCATCAGAGATCGGATCTGAGCGTTGGAGTCGCTTTGGCGCAGGCGATCCACCATGGCTTCTAGTTCGGCAATGCGGCTCTTGGTGCGCTCACGAGCTAGACGCTGGGCTTTCCGATCCAGCTCGCGCTTCTTCTGCCGACGCGAGTCGAGGACATCTTCGGGCGCCTTGGCAGCAGCAGCAGCAGCAGCCGCGGGCGGTGGTTCCGACGGCGGATATTCCATCACAATCACCTCAAGGGGGGCCTCCTTTTGGCTTTCTTCCTGCTTGGTTCGGACGTACTGGGTATCGTGAAAGTTATGTGGATTAGTGGAGATGGACAGGGTCGGGGGCGGAGTCGGTGATGAATCCTGATGAATCCAGAAGCGAGGATTTGGCAAGCGAGTCGCCCTCATTTCAATGCGGGGAAGCGGACACGTTAGCCCTTTGTTCTGATTGGTGATGTTTCGTTTCAACGACTCTTCATTGGCTTCATCTGAAAGCCACAATCAGTAGTGTCTTATCAGGTGACTCCCTTCTAACTAAAACCATCGAATGGCAAAGGCATTCGCAGAAGCTAATGACGTACAAAAGGGATAGCCGTTTATCCCTCCAAACCCGCCTCCCCCTCTACTAGCCCTGCCCTTAGTACCTACGCCCGAAAATGCGCTCAAGAAAGTTGAATCGTGACCTATTCAAGTTGCGCAGGCTTCTACCATCAACTTCGTCCATGTTGTTTTGACATGTAACCCTCAGCTGCCTCACACTGATTCGGGCCGAATCAAGGCAATAGTGCTGGTAGAATCGCCAAGCCGGAGGCGTTGTCAAAGCAACAAACCCCGAAGTGGCTGCGATGGTGGAAATATTAGCAATCGGGCCATGTGCAATACAAGCACAAACGGCGGATAGGATGGTGCTAGATGGAAATGCGAGAATCGTTAGCGATGCCACCAATAAACAGTAAGAAGCAGCTCACAGGGTTGAGATTGATGGAGAAATATCGAGTTTCGGAGGCTCTGCAAGATTTTTGGCGTGCGCGAGGACAGTCTCCATGGAGAGGAGGTCGCGAATCAGGCTGTCGCGCGAAATTTTGATGCGTATCTCGTGTTCATTTGCATCGAGTCGAGTCACAATGGCCATGTCTGCCCGCGCAAATTTGTCAGAAGAAAGAGGTCTGACATTGTGTTATGTGAGGAGATGGTAATACCTAAAATTGGGGTGGTAATGTCGGCTTCTTCGTGCTCATTATACTCAGCTAGATACTCTAGATACTGCTTGAGGTAGTATTCTGCTGAGTCTCGGCGAACTTCAAAGACACTGCAGATACTAGATGGATCTATGAAAGGGGCCGGTTGTTCGGGCAAGCAGGGCGAGCCTCTTGTAGGGTACCCCGGTGTTTCTTTGTCGAGGGCCGCTGCTTTGAGCCGGTCGGGGGGTCGGGGGACAGGAAGGGAGATGTCCTGATAAGCCCGCGGGTGGAAAACTGAGCCATCGTCGGAAGCCATGGACGCAAGTTCTTGTGTATTTGACGGTCTTGATATCACAGATGGAGAAGGCATATGATTGTGCAGATGTGAAGAGTGCAAGAGATGAACAAAAAATGAATATCCTGGGGCCACGTATGTCAACTCGCTTCATGACGGACACAGTCTTTGTTACACAAAACTAAAACCGCACTCCGGTAACTTGATTGGATGCCTTTCATGAATAAAAGCCTGATGCGACAAAGCTGAGCCGCTTCCCGCCTCTGGGAGAGGGGCATTCGGGCAGTCGCCACGCCACCATCGTTCCAACATCGCCATTGGAGGCCTTACGCGAGGGCAGCTTTGGTGCGTGAGGCGTTGTATCAAACACAACCATATTTCGGCACAGCTCATATAGCGAGTTACACACGCAGTATCTCAGCTTGGAGAATCACTGGTTGATGGCTTGGAAACCTACCTCAGCTCCACAAGACCAGTGACACAAACTCAATTTCTGAAGCTTTCGTGTCCCGTTTCACAACCATCATCTCCCGTTGCAGTGGCACCTGCACTGTTGTGCTGTCCTGGTGGGTTTCCCGTTATCGAGACTCGCAACTACTAGACCGCTATTTCAAACCACCTCATTTTCTCGCTTCTGCTCACCCGCGTTTGGTTTTTTTTTTTTTTTTTCAATTCTCTCGCTCTGCGCCTGCAACTTGAATGTAGATGTAGCTGCCCGATGAATTACTTTGCGAGCGCGCGGGCTTTGGCCCGAGCCGTCGACACGTGTCTCTCACTGATCCGGCTCACTTGGGCAAACAAATAACCCTTACGATATACCCAGTTGTTCGGGGCATACTACAAAAGGCCGGGTTCCTTGCTGGAGTGGGAGATTTACCAATATCTGGAGCCATACCAATCTTATCCTCTCTCAAATCTACACGACGGCGACCGCCTTTACCGCGCTCTCGAGAGTCATGCCGCCAAATTTGCTCCATACCCCGGGCGACGATGGTAGCTTCCACTGTGCTCCCCCTCCAACCATACGACTACAGGTGTGGTATTATTCCGACCGTGGGATGCGTTTACAGCTCAATCAAAGCCTCGGGCAGTTTCTGCGTCAACGAGGAGTTGACGATTGGGTTATCAAACCAGCCATTCCAAGTATCAGTCCAGAGAACTGCCGACACAATTTTGTCCCACTCGAGGTGAGCCAATAACACTTTCATTTCTCTCAGACACTCTATTGCATTATGCGACATTACCTTGGAGAGTAGAGCTCTTCTTGCCTAAGACCGTTACTCACATCATCTCGTCTAGGTTGAACTTGAGTGGGATGCCTCTGTCATTGACACTTTGCCCTTCCAAAGCCTTCGCGCGCTCTTCAAACAAAGCCTTGTGCCGTCGATGAAGGATTTCTTTCATGAATTAAATGAGACGATGCAGTTTATGAACATCTACCCAGTTGGCGACAAGGTCACCGCAGAAGTCAGACAGGCATACACTTTTTACCACATTGAGCGTTCCATGGCAATGGACTATCAGTGTGTTGCTCAATCCATCCCCTTGGAGCAAGGTCCTTTGGTTCAGACCATGTATGTATTTCATCTTGATGTTGGCTGCAATTGTTTACTAAACCTTTGCTAGACGCCGCGTTGGAGCAGCCGCGCCAACCGTCGCCGCACAATCGGGTGATCTTATGATGGCGTTCAATCAGTTTTCTGAGAACTTCCTCAGAGGCAAGTCATCAAACGAAGGATGGGATTGTATCAAGGAGCTGTTCTCGGTTGAATTGAAAGCCAAAGTAAGTCAGTCAGTCCACATGATCTCAGACTTGTGCCATGATATTGACTCACGATGTCACGTCTCGAAGGGGAAAAGTGACCAGGTTGGTCGGTACGTTAACTCTGAGACTAAAGAAGCATGGGAGAAAGCATTCGCCGCCACAGCATGCTTTCAGCAACTTGTTCATGACATGGGTGCCAGCATATCCAAAATATCTACCGGGGCCAGTGAGTCATTACTTATTAAGACATGACTTTATCATCTGGCTAACGCCTCACTGCTATTCTAATA
This sequence comes from Dactylonectria alcacerensis, assembly GCA_029931735.1. NCBI lineage: Eukaryota > Fungi > Ascomycota > Sordariomycetes > Hypocreales > Nectriaceae > Dactylonectria > Dactylonectria alcacerensis. Next base: position 2,484,814 of record JAPMUZ010000011.1, on the reverse strand, counting down.
GCTGTCAGCAACCAAGACATCTTTGGCATTGTCTCTCGAATGGCAGTCGCCGTGCAGCTGCTATCGGTCCAGCAGACAGAAATGGCGACTCTCAGCCAACTACTCGTCGACAAATACGACGGCGACACGCCATTGAAGGAAAAGTGTTGGCAGATCGCATCGGCAGTGCTCGTATGCTCCGTTGCGGTAGGTAGTGGAGAGTTGGCTGGGGTTCCTTTGCTGACTAGCTGTGGTATTGCTGGTGTACTTGGAGGCCTCTCCGGTATCACTGCTGGATATGGAATTGTCGAGCATTATGGACTGGAGAAGAAAAAGAAGAAAGTATCGCATCGTAAGACACCCCCCCCCATTCCACCCACTCCGTGTCCTATCTCTCGGCCGAAGAGTTGCTTACCCAGTCACTACGTAGTCACTGAGCAGACAAAAAAGCTCCAGGACTCCTTGGCACAAGCCCAGATTGCTTTCTCGGCTATCTTTTGTGAACAAGTCCTGAAGATTCCACTGGAATTGTTGCCGAGACTTGAACAGAAAGAGACACTGGAACTGCTGGGAGTCGATATCACAAAACTGGGCAATGAGGTTTACACGAAGCAGTTCATCATGGACCGGGTGAAGAACTTTGCTTCCCGACTAAATGACGTTGAAAAGTTGCGGCAGGAGATTGGGAAGGATGCGGGGTTGAGTGACGTGGATAAAGGCACCATCAGTACTTCCAAGTAACGCAGCTCTGCCAGTGATACACTTTGGCTCTTTTACAGGACAAAAATGGCCATTCTTCTCGCTAAGCCTCCATATCAATATCGAAGCAGATAAGATAGCAAGCCTTCTTTGATGTCACCCTGAAAACGAAAAGCACAAGGCCCTAGAAACAGGAACCAACCTATATCTCTTCTCTAATATTTATTCCTTTCTCCTCTCCGTCAGTACCAGCTTCAATCCAGGAGATGCCAGCGTAAACCCGTCCTTCAAGCCGGAAAGAAAGGTATCTGGAGTGAGCCCATCGGCCAATTTGACATCGTATCGTCGCAGCACTTGGCTCGTTACGTAGCGAAGCTCCATCAGACCCAATTGCTTTCCAGCACAAGAATAACGGCCTGTGGTTGAGTCAGTACAAATTGAAAATGCTGAGACATGTGAAATTCGTACCAAACGAGAAGGGTTGGAAAATTGATCCGTCTTTTGTCATTTCAGGCTGAGTTGTCCATCTCTCGGGGACGAACTCATTGGGTTGCTCGAATACTCTCTTGTCTACGATCTTCATTAGCTTTCAAAAATTCATCGAGGGCTTTGTCGCATGACACATACCTCGATACAGTGTGTGTGATGGAATTTGCAAGATGGTATTCCCGGGGATGAACACTTCGCCAATCTGGAATCCCTCGGGAGGAGTCATCCTCTGCAGTCCAGATGGAACGGGCGGATGAAGCCGAAGAGACTCGTCGATGCAAGCCTGCAGGTACTTCAACTTGGAGAGGGAAAGATGCTCGGGTTGGCTCGAAGTCGCGTAATATCGATCAATCTCGTCTTGCAGTCGACGGCAGGCGTCTGGGTGGGTGGCCAGCTCGAAGAATAAACATGTGAGGGATGCTGCGGTAGTGTCACTGGTAAATTGTGAGTATGAGATAATCAACAAAGACTTCCGGGCAAGCTACCTTCCGGCTACCACAATCAAGTGAGCATCACCGTGGAGATTGACGGTGTCTTGCTTAGATGGTCTCTCATTCGCATCATAGTCGGCTAGAATCCAGGAAAAGAGGTCTGGCATGTCGGGTTTATTCTATGTGTCCATTAGCATACGAAATTATTTACTCAAGTGTCAATCTCAACACTGCGCATCAGAGTGCCAAAGACAAAATGGTAGCATCTCTATCCCAACTGCAACAACGAAAAAGTGGCCTCACGTACCTTTTGCCTGTCAACAACCTGTGAAGAGAGCCACTTCTGAAACTTGATGTGCTCGTAGTTTAGACCTGGGATCTCCTTGAACAGAGGGAAAATCCAGACCAGGTGGCTAAAAGCACTGACGAGCAGCATGTTGGTGTGCACCGACTTCATAAAGTAGTGGACCACTCCATTTTTGAGCATGTCGAAACTTTTGCCAAACGCAAGATCACCCATGACGTCAAAGCTGTAAAAGTTGAACAAAGTTGATGCATCGAATGGCAACCCTTTCGTCTCCTCCATCTTCTCTAGAAGCTGGTTGGTGTACTTTGCCACTCGAGGCTCGTAGTCGCGGAGGGCTAGGTGGGGTTCGTCAGTGGGTGTCCCAGTATTCGCGGATGCATGAAATACCGTAGTCGCGTACCTTTTGTGCTGAGTCCCTTGTCCCATGTCTTCCTACGCACAGAATGCTCCTTTTGATCCCGAATCATGTGTAGAGACTTGACCGGGTGCAAAATGTTGTACCATGGCCCCTTGGTGCATGGCGACGAGTTGGAATGAAGGAGTTGTACAGCTTTGGGGTCTGAAATGGACAATTCGGATGGCCCTATTCATGTCAGTCGTGAATTCAACTGTACCAATGTCTCACAAGCAACTTACCAATACGGACAATGTCGCCATATTTTTCGTGCAATTCCTGAACCTCCTCGTATAATTGAAACTTCTTAATCGACAGCAAAGTGACATAGAGGTTGGAAATTCTAGCAGCAAAAGGACCAGGAAAGCGATTGAGTCGGTGAAACGCAGCCCGGTAGACGATGATGCTGGAGTAGATGCCCGCCAAGGTCGTAAAGGTTAAGAGGCTGGCTGCTCGGAATGCCTTCCAGCGAGTGTCAAACTCCTCAGCCTCGGGGGAGAAGAAGAGGAAGCAAGAAAGCGAGGTGTTTAGAAATATGACGAGCCCCAAAAGCCTGGTGGTGTGGAGGTCCCATTCTCCATGACGAAAGAGGCCGACGTGGAGGATGACGCCAGCACAGAAGGCGGCTGCAAAGCCAGTCTCGCTCTGCACGTTTGCGAGAAGATGATCCATGTTTCCGTAGAATTTGCGTTTAGTCCATTCCTTGCTGAAGTCGTCCCCCGAGTACTTAAATATCCATTCGAGCCCGAAACGTTTCATTCGTCATCTCTCGTCCCCTCAAACATGGCCAATGCGATACTCAGCGGCGAAGTCATGATCTCTAAAGTCAGCTGATGCAAACGAGTCATAGTACGGTTCGACATGGTCATTGCAACCGATTGCAGTTGCTCCCATTGGCCGACGGACTGACAGGCGTAGGGAAGGCCTATTCGAGTCAGGTCGAGTCAGACGGCGTTGACTCTGATGATCTGGAGAAGTGGAGACGCGGGGATGCGGGGTTGATGCTTGATGCTCCTGAGCTAAACCTTCAGCATGGAGCGGCAAGAGTCCAGGGACAGATCTAGAATCGGATAACGTCGTGGGGTATCCGTCAAGGATCTTCTATCTAGCCGAGGCCATAAAAGGGTATTTACGATTGCCCATGCGTCATCCAGGGTACTGTACCATGTCAATAACACGTCTTTAAATCGGACAGTCCATACAGAATACCTCATTCTCGTGAGCTCGCACCGTGGGTAAGCCTCATTTCCGCTCGGTATCCACATATCAACTCTCAGCCTAAAGATTTTGTAAACCCAGGTATTCCAAGGATGAATAAACAATAAATAGACGTCAGTCATGAGAATCAATGGGTACCCAGTGCACAGAGCTACGCGATTTTAACAACATCACAAGTGAATCGAATTGTGAAGGAATATTTAAAGGAAATATGTCAATTATTCGCAGACTATTGCACTACCTCAAATCAATAACTACTCTGCCCTGTATTTTACCAGCTTCCATCTCCTCAAAAATCTATCGTAGCATGTCAGCGCCGCAATTCACCTACCAAGCTCAAGTACTTACGTTTGTGAGGTCTTCCATCTTGCGAAGCTGATACTGCGGGACAACACCTCCTTGAGTCGCAAGCTCCAAGCATTGCTTCGCGTCCAATCGGTTACCAGTTTTCGTCGCTACCGATGTTAGCAATGTCCATAATACCAATAGCTATGAGGGTGTTTACCAATGATTCTGAGCTCATCCGTCACCATTGCGACAATGTTGGGAATCAAGGCCCCTTCCTTCTCCGGAATTCCAACACAGGCCACGGTTCCTCTAAAGCCAAGCCATGAGAGGGCCTGGGAGTATGACTTTGAGCTCGATGCGCACATCAAAGCCACTCGCGCGCCGCCACCAGTTAGTTCCTTAATCGTTGCTGAGAGATCTGCGTCATCGGAGAACTTGGTGAAATCGACAAATTCGTTCGCCCCAAGGCTGCGGCACAAGTCTTCCTTTAGCCCAGCATCGACTGCGACGACCTTTCCACCTAATGCCTTGGCATATTGAATAGCAAGGTGCCCTAGACCTCCACCAGCTCCTGATATCACAACCCAATCTCCAACTCGCATGCCTGCTGTACGAAGGGATGTGTACACGGTGATTCCTCCACACATGAGCGGCGCGGCAGCAGCAAGATCCAAACCACTAGGAATGGGTGTAACATAGTGAGCAGGGGCTAGACAGTACTGCTGGAATGTCCCTGGAGTGTAGTATCCAGAAATCTTAGACTTTTTGCAAGAAGACTCCCCGCCTTCTATGCAATTGTCTTCAAGCGACGGTTAGGTCTGATTGTGATATACAGTAGAGGGGTCAGAGAACTCACCGCATGTAAGACAGGCGTCGGCGGCGTACTTGATGCCTACGTTGGATCCGATAGGAGGGAATTCGACGCCTTCGCCGTGTGCGACGACTTGGCCGGCACCTACAGAATTAATAATGATGATATCGACAATGCAGAAATAGGCATACCTTCATGACCTCCAATCTGTCCTGTGACCCCATGACCCGTTAGTTTCTTGTTCTCACAATTGGTCTCGCTATCCATTACGTACCTGGTTGTGTAGGAGCCGGGAGATTCGGGAAGTGGTTCATGCAGAATCCGATGTCGGTATGGCAGACGCCCGAGTATAACCTCCATTTTTGTAAATGTCATATCACCAGAATGGGTGGCGACAGTGGGCTTACAAGCGAACCAAAACCTCGCCTCTTCCAGGTTTCGGAATCGGGAGCTCTACAATCTCCGTTCTCAGAGTTCCTGGCTCCGAGTAGATGATGGCCCTGTTAGAGGTGGGCATGGAGACATGTCCATTCGTTTGGGGCGCGGAAGTCTTGGTGGAATCCATTTTGTGATGCTGAACTGATACGGTCTTGTGCTATTTTGCTTCCTTCTTTGGTTCATTATTTATAGAAGCTCACTTCACTGAGTCAACTTGCAGCCATCCACTCTTCTGTCAAGATATTCGGCAACTAACGATATTCGTCTTCCCCGCAATCGCAACCGAACGGATACGGTCTTGATCTAGCGGCATTTGGAAGTCTAGGAGCCCATGTGCCGTGAAACCCCGCATTGACTCAGAATTCACCATGTCAGAAATTCTCCGACGACGCATCGTTACACGCGGCCAGATTAATCAAGCACTTGACCGACATCCTACAAGCAGAAATGGCGAAACGAGAAGGATCTAGATCTGGGGAAATGTAAAGTAAGTTTCTAAGGAACCCAGCCTAAAGAAATATACCCTCGGCTAAAAATGGGATGCGCTTCTCCATCTCTAGATGGGGGCAGAATCGTCGCTATGTATCACCTCTACCCAAGAATGCTCTTATATTCATGGTTGGTTGGGATCTTGTCGATGCCTGGCTTGACGGACACGTGAGATGCTGGTAGACGACGGATGCGGCCGAGGGCTTTGGAGCCGTCTTCGATACGACTGGGCCCGACCAGATATTGAGAGGTCTGGGGGAGGATGATTATGTCCAAGACCAACATGGGATACAATGCGAATTGAGCCGCGATGGAAATGCGATAAAATGTCGAATCATCGATGCTCGAGGTGGCATGGTTGACGATGGCGGCGAGGAGACTAATCGTGACAGCCCGATGATAGGCACCAACAATAGCGCCGAGAATCCATTCTGACGCTGTTGCGGACTAGTACAAGGGGACTCAAGCGCGTTATATCTGTGGTAGATCGGTTGTCGGTTCTCGATTCATGTTTTGCGACGATTCTTCTTCTTGAACAGCCTGGCCAATTTAAGCCTCCGTAGGACCTGATCCTCCTCGATCCTTTGCGCCCGCGCCTGGCTGTGGTCCCTGTAGTACTAACGGTTAGTCGGATCAGAACCTTCAAAGTGATAGCTTGGGCCATCCAGGGGTCAGCCACGGGCCGTTTACTTCGGCGACACTCTAATTAGGCCCTGCTTTGCCTATGAATCATGCCAGTTTAGGAATACGCTCAGAGACAAAATGGCGAACCAGTCGGCCCTACAATCTGGGGATCACAGGGAAACCTTCCACGAGGGATCCATGCGCGCGCGCGGTAATTACTCCATCTCTTCATTGCCAAGACGGCCGACTACATTGATCTGAACTAGGTTACTTCGTGCAAGGGCTCCCGGGCGCCATCAGAATGAATCCTTTACCTTCCGAAACATGTCATCCCATGGCACTGTCCTTGCTTACTCTCATAGCAATTTCTCTCCCGGCAGCGGCGGGTAGAACGAAATAAGCAGGTCCCGGTCAATGATGAAGCGGTGCCTAGATATCCTCCAAGTGCGGCTCTAAACTTGAAGGCATCTACTAAAACGCCGTACTAGCCCTCGAGGACCAATTGAGTCGGCCATCACGCGAGACGCCTCTCCGTACATTATCGAGTAGACTAGCAGCCGGTGCCGTTTCTTCTAATCTGGGGGTGGGGGCAGGTACACGAGTAGCTAAAACGAGAGCGGCTCGATTACAGGTGGCGTCGCCTTATGTAGTCTTTTCGCTTCAGCTCTCTCAGCCACAGAACGCACGCTCGGCCCGATTGCTTGTTTCCAGAACGGCTCAGGAATGCGGTCAGCTGTTGAGCACGTTGTGACCCGAGGAGGCTGCTGTGGCTTTGCCTAGGAAGCAATAGCGAAAACTACTTGAATCAGCTGTGGTTGCTCTAAGCCTGTGATGGGTATGCGTGCGTCACTTGATGCCTCATCTCAGAGCCCCTTTTCGAGGCCGAGCAAACGCAAGAACGTTTGGATATCCAGCAAAGACTCTGTTAACCTTAAACAGCCGTAGGAAATTATTTGCCTGTCATATTAATCATCAAGGTTGGCTCAGATACAAGCGAAGCATCACGTATTTGATCGTTGAGATGGAAAATTATTAATACTATAGTACTTTGAGAATCGTAGGCGACAAAAGTAATCAGCCTAGATCAGGCGTGTTCAACTAATTCAACTGACCCCCGTTCCTTGTACCCAGTCTCTCCTCGGATGGAAGCCGTAGGCGGCAGAGTCACCACCTTCGGGTTATCGTTAGATGCAGTTTCAGCCCCATCTGTTTTCAACTGTTCCACGTGCTCTTTCGAAGCCAGAACAGCTCTTTCGCTTGAAGACGTGGTGGCTCTTGGTATTTGTTGATCCATCGCATACCATCGATAACGGACGCCCGTGTGATTGCTCCCAAATGGCACGTTGTTGATCATGTTCATTCGATGGTGGCTGAGTTTATCCAGTGCGCTTTTGAAGTCGTCAAGGATAACAGTGTCTGTAAAACACTTGAAGACGGAAGCAAACTTCCAATAGGGGTTGATCCCGCCTATGGAAAAGACGGGGGTCACGGCTAGCACCTCCAAGATAATGAAGATAATACTGAGGCACATGCTGAAAAGCAGGACTGCGAAGCGGGGGGAGATGCGCACGATTTGGGTCAGGGTCAGGGAGTAGCGGTATCGAATGTTCCAAAATAGATTCGCAGTGGTAAAAATCCACCACGGGTCCCTATATGGCGTATTTAGCAGTGAAAATTAGATGAATCGAACAAGGATGCGATGCATACCTGAACAACGGCTCAAATGGCCGAGTGGTGTTGAATAGCCGCCCATGTCCCCCGTTGAAGTAGGCAAAGTTTGCATACAACTCAAGAACCCAGTATAGTTGAGCAAAAGCGACGGTGGAAATGTAGATGCGGCGACCCCTGGTTTCCAAAAATGGCCTGCTCTTCATCCAGGACACAATGTTGTGGAGAGACCAGGATGAGATGAGGAGGATGGCGGTCGAGGATAGGTACCATCCCCACACGGGAGGATTGAAGAAGATGAATACACAATTAGGCAGTACGAGACATAGCTATGTAGAATTGTGAATTGATGTGTTTGACTTTGGAATTGGAAATACTAACCTCCAAGAGAATCAGTCTGTGGAGGAGGACCCTCCGCATGTTGGCCAACGTCATGCCAATCATGATGACGACGGCGCCCATCATGAAGCCTTGCGACCATGACTCTAGTGTAATCACCCCTATATCAGTAGGCTTGGACTCCGTAGAGGCGTCCAAGGGAGCCATTTTGCCCAAGTGTCCGGGGGACAGCAAAAATCCGTGCTTTGAAGGGGGGGTTGGCGACTCTTCTAGCGCTTGCAGGTCTTTGGTGTCGATGCAACTAAGTGGATGAACATGATCGACTCAGCCCGAAGAGTTTGGCAGGTCGGATAGCGGTGGGGATCATTTTCAAGAGGTGCCCTGGACTTATAACATGGTTGCATCGCCTACCCCAGGTCGCCCCAGAAGACGCAGCCCTTTCAAAGAGGCCTAGTAATGGGGGTGGATAAACGCGGGGGAGGGGCAGTTAAGACGCGCTACAGACACATTTTGAGTTCAAAACATGACATATTGCAACAAGTCCCCATCTAGCAGTCGTATGTCTTTACTGTCTAGTCTCTGGCCGAGGCATATAGTAAGGCCGTGGCGCATGAGAGTTCATTGCCCCTTCTCTGGCGCACCAAACAAGACGTTCTTCGGGAGCTTACTCAGGGGTAAGACGGCTTGGTGCAGCTGATGTGTCGCAGGGATTATCATCCCTCGGTGGGAGGCGAGTCGTAAAGACGAAACTCAGGATACAGCTTGTTCGTCATCGATAGACTTGTGGCTGGGGAAGCGTTGGGTCTAAATGCGCTGTCGGCGGATTTTAGATGGCGGCCTTTGCGCCACAGTGTGAGCACTAAGCGAGTTGGCTGCCTGTACGATGGTAAAATCCGGGTGGCCCGTTTACCCCAGACCCTACGGCTTGGTTCCGCTCCTACAAAATACTGTTCCAAGGTAAAGGGAGGGTGGGGGGGCGAAAGGGGACTAAATCCTCCTAACTAATTCATCCCAGCCCCATGTCAGTGGTCACAACAATCAGGATTTCGGACCACCCATTGATCGCGGTTCTCCCGGTCTAGCGTAGCATGGAGATGGCCAAGGAAACCTAGAAAGGCTGTAGGACCGAGTACGTATCTTGGTAGAATCGCTGAAACATGCATCTTTTGCGACCTCGGACCTCACATGAACTTGGGCATGCGAAAATGCCAGGGGCGATTAATATCGCGCATTTGCGTAGCTCCCGACACAGCAAGCCTGCAACTGCTTGAGCTCATCGGAGTCGCCACTGGGGAAAAAACAGCCCTCCAGGAACAGGCAAAACACTGTGCACAACTACCGAGATTTCCATCGATTCTCGCATTACTGGTCGGTATTTGAAGAGGGTGTCGAGACTCGGGCGAGTCATTGGATCTTGGACTCAACGTTTGATAGGTAGGTTGGTGGCGAACACCTTGGCTTTGCGGGCGTTCTCTGTGAATGGTGTGGGCTCTAAGAAATTCGGCCCGGCTTCTGCATCGACGCCAGCCAGTAATAGTCGGATGCGACCATCCTTCCTTGTGCAAATCACCCGTGAACCATTTGATGCCCCCGCTGAGATCCCTGCAAGCTCTGTCGGCTACGAAACTTGGGATCAAATCGGGTTGGCTTCTGAGGAACTCGAGATTTCGTACTTGCGTGCAACTTGTGGGCTCAAGTTACCCTGTAGCAATGGTGTTCCCTGCGGTCGTGATCCATAAGTGCTTACACCTATGTGGCGGGAAATTCGCGCAATAAGGATTGACAATGTGGTGATTCTGGGTTGGCTGGAACAGAGTTCATTGAATTGATTCAACGAATGGAGACACGGTGATACCAATTCCGCGAGATGGACGTAGAACAAGTGCAAGATCTCATGGAACATAGCGAAGAGCTGAGCCAGAATTCAACAACTCCCCCAAAACATCTGCAAAAAAAATTTCCAAAAAAAAAACAGAAAGGAAGGAAGGAAGAAAGAAAGAGGGAAAGAAAGAAAAGAAAACGAACAGTAAGAATAAAGAGTAGGATAGACTGAATATCCGAGCCCAAGGTAATGCTGACTGAGAACATATTAAGCTTCTGCTGCATCATACATACCTTCCTGCGTCTACTAACCTCAAGAGACATGCGTATATATCTCGTCTTTATTGACTTCACGAGTTTAAATGTCCTCTTAGTGAGATGTGAGGTCTCAATCTTCGATTTCTCCACCCAATGCTTCAGATATGGCAATGGAATTCGATGTAGGTCATTACCCATCAAACTAGCCGACAACTTGTTGGAAAACTCGACAGTTCGTCATGGGGGACAGCGTCGCCTGGGGTCATTAAAGCCGCAAATGGCACAGAATTGATGTCTTTTTCAAGTTGATTCCGAGATAGTAGGCAAGAGGAAAGGCAGTTGAGGATGGGCTTCGTGAACACTGTGAACCTTGGCCATTCATCTTTCTGAGAATGATTGAGAAGGTTCTAGCAAATTGGTTCCTTTCAAAAGCTTGATATAATACTGTGCTCGTGGCCGCAACTCCTGAGAGAAAGATAGGCACCTAGTTGCAAGGTTAATCGAAGGCTCTCCGAGTCTTTGGCGACAAGACTCCCTGCCCAGCAAGGGACGTGATGTATGGTGACGGCCCTGCCCTTGGCATTAATCTCCCCTGAATGGGCTCGTCCTTCTTTTTTTTTCTTTTCTTTTTTTTTCGTTTCTTTTTTTTTTTCGCTGTCTTTTCCATTCCTTTCCATATGACCAGGGTATCCCAGTAACCTATTCTCGCTCTTTGGCCTCTCCTAGCCGACCCGATCCCTTCGACTTTCGTAGCCTGCTGCCTCCAGCGGCAAAAGACCGCATCCTGCCTCCTGGGTCGTTTTGCATGAAGGTGCCACTCCCAGCACCAAAATATAAACAGAAAGCAGAGTGTTTTGATGAAGGACTGCCGTCTGTCTGAAGACTTTGTGCCACCAATGAAGGAAATCGAAGTAACCCAGTATAAAGGAGGAAAAAAATAATTATTGTAATAAGGGAAATGATAGAGGGACGACTGTTTGTAGAACAATCATAACCATGAGTAGCTAGTAGTCGGTGCACGTTTGGTTTTGTCTCCTAGATGACACAGTATTATGTGCATCTTGGGTAAAGCTTCATTGACCTACAGCCCTCTTCCCCAAATCAATACCACTCTCCAATCGATTGGGAGCAATCAACCAAACTACAATTTGCCCATCGGGTTTTAGCGCATGTGTCACACATCCACCACAAAGCTGTTCTCATATATGTGGGGTAGTTTCCAGCGAATACCGAAACTCTGAGCCGTCCAGTGACTAGTTAATGAGCTCACACCATGGGTGCAACGCATGATGATTCAAATGATAACAGAAGTGCTATCATGTAAGTTTGTGTATTACCGGTTGGATATTGTAGGGCTCTCCTCACCGGTAGAGACATAGCCACTTCTAGTCTTCATGAACGAGCTTAGGCGGCTCTGTTGCACGGGTGCTCTAGGTATGAGCTCATCTGCGTCCACCCTCAGAGGGGTCCTGTAAAGGGTGGTCACTGCAGTCGCCTCAAAATGACACGTCTCACAGCCCAAATACTACGTGAGCGGAGGCTAGGAATGGCCTGAGACATACATGGGAAGCCTCCAGTCTGGCTTCACCGTCTTTTTATGAATACCCGACTCCATGGTCCTGGCATGTCAGTCCGACACGCACCACGATGATACCGCTGTGTCAGCGCTGTCCCAAATCTCTGTCATCTATGATAAAACCGGTCTTGGGCTTTCGTGCCCGATCACTCGAGGCTTACTACTACGGCCCAGAGGGGGCCTCAATGCCAAAATTTAGTCCGAGAGCCTCATTGCCTCGTGACCTTGTTGTGAATTTGCCTCCTGGTCTTTCCCAAGCCACTGGTACAGCCTGATGAGGCTCAGTCACTTAGGAAAGCAGCACACAATGACTCGAAATGCTTTGGCTTAGACCATCTCACTCTACTCAGCGTAGCTGCCCATGCCAACTGCTTTACTCTCCCTGCAGGCCGCAGCCCGGTTTGAAATGGACACCCAACGGGGCATCTGCAGGCGGTAGGCCTCGAATCATTTCCTACACTAGGATAGCCTCTGTAAGGAGGCGAAACCGCCAATGCAGCCGTGTGTCGCACAATAAGGCGACGGTCACTCAGATCGACAAAATCTGCCCAGTGACCTGCCGAGGCAGACTGCCAACGAGGCAGACTGGGTCGCCGAGAGCCCAACAAGACACGAGGCAACCTGGCGTAAAAAAATTCCAACCCTGACCAATGATATATAAATCTCTCACACACCCTTTTGCACACGCGTCATTATCTGATGGGTAGCCGCTCGGTGGCTCATCTAGTGGCTCGTGGCAGGGTACAAACTGTCCAAAAGGGGCGGCTTTTGTCCACACCCAGCAGATCAGGCTACCAATTACATTGCAAAGAACAAAGACCGGTCTGCGGTTTGGCAATCACGCTGTTCGTGTCGAATGATCGTCCCGGTGACGTGCATTATTAGCTCTAATCTCATCATGCAGTGAGCCGTAGCAGGGAGTGCGATTTGTGTCACGAGAACAGCCATTGTGTGACAATGAATGGATCAAAGGGTGTATTAATTGAAGATGAATGCAGATATCTACCATTCACATCCCAATCACACGCCATCACAAAGCCTACAGGATGGTAGTAAAGTACATACATGCAGCCAGCTACAGCCCATCATGCAGCCGACACAGCCCACATTTGTCTGTAATCTCCAAAAATCCTTCCCAAATATGCGCGTGCGGGCATTTGTACAGTGGCAACATGGACGCTCGCCTCCTTCTTCTTCTCGTTCGTGGGTATCTGTACATCGACATGTCGCTGCCACCGCTTAATGTCGTATGAATACGTCGCTATAGAGCCATCAGTCTTTGCGGTGCCAGACGAGACAGGGCCTTACGTGTAATGTGTTTTCTCCCCAGCTTTTCGACGCTTGAAGTCGTCCTTTGGCTAGTATTCAACTCAAAGACGACAACTCGCCCCCTGAGCGACTTTGTCGATGATGTCGTCGAGCTGGATAGTTGCGTTGCTGTTCTAGTGTCGGCCATGATCGTCTCTTTGTTTTGTGTGAGTTCAATTGCGAATGCGACTTAGTGGGGGGAGGGATGGGATATTTAACACACATATGCGATAGGGAAATCTCTTAGTCACCGCACCGGCCCCTCCACTCCAAAACGCCCAGTTCGACACTGCTTTTCAGCCCACACACCTAAGACATAATAGGTCACGCTGGGGCCGAAGCTCCATTCGGGTACGTGCTCCCGTTGATCAAACACCCTGCAGCTTCCCCTGAGGCCCCCAAGGCCGTGTCCACGGAGGCCAAATAGAAACTCCGAGTCCTTGTCTTAAGGGGCTGCTTATGTTTCCGCATCAGCAATTCAAAGAGAGAAATCCGGCAGCCACAACTGAAAGTCGCCTCCAAATGCGCTTTCAGCTGCTTGCTTGCCGCCTCGAAACGCCTCCCTTGGCAGCAGGTTGTCTCTCGGCCCCCACAAGCCCCTACACCCATTGCTCGGATCTACTGACTGCCTAGACAGCCTGATTGACGTTTTTCTCCAATGAAGACGCCCCTTTGGAAAGATGGCTGGCACTTGTGCAACTCGGTCATTTGGAATATATGGCGCATGACGACCCATTCGACGAACGACGAGGGTATTATCCAATGAATGCAAGGCATGTCCCGAGTTGAGAACAGCCTGCTTCTCCTAGGCGCAGGACTCCCAATGTCCTATTCCAATTCTCATCTCCAGCATGAAGTGGCGGCTCCGGGCTGACATTTCCGCCAGCCTGATTTTTGCTCTAGCACCGCCTGCACATGTTATATTGAGCTCGACTGACGTGCTGTGACTTTCAAACGAGGTCCTGTCATACTTAGCTTCCCATTGATCGGACCTCTTTTTCCTTCTCCACGGATACATCTATTTTTGTTGTATTTGTTCAACCCCAACATGTCGGCGTCCGACAGCAGCAGGTCGACGCCCGAGCAGGTAATTCGAAGGGCAGATACCAATGCCATCCGAACTAAAGCCAAGAAAAACCCATGGGCGCCCATTGTTCTATCTTTAGGTGAGACCAGAGTTCAGCTTAACGCGTACAATATGAAGTCTAATCTGTTCAATAGATGGTGGCGGCATTAAGGGCCTCTCTGAGCTTTTTCTAATGCTCAAGATAATGGATCGAATCGAGGAGTTGATTATGGAAGGGATAAGCGAAGAAAGTAACATCAAAGATGATAAGCTATTCGCATTCACAAAAGATCCCATACTTTTACCTTGTTACTTTTTTGACTTCATGGTCGGAACAAGTACCGGAGGGTAATTCATCCCTTCACGTTGGCCCACACATCCATCCACCTCGCCGGCTAACTTAATATCAAGTCTCATTGCTGTGATGTTAGGTCGGCTTAGGATGAGCGTCCGTGATGCCATCAAGGCGTACTGGTGCCTGGGAAACGACATATTCTTATCCCACCGCGTGGCACGGCCGTACAGCTCGACGAAATTGAAGGATGCAATCATCCGCGTCATAACCGACCACTGCGGCTGCCATGAGCCTGGACAAGACTGCCATGATACGGAGCCCCTTAGGCAGTATGACTACGCTGAGGAAAACGACATTAGTTATAACAAGACTCCGCATCGACAGAACTTCACATGCAAGGTGTGAGTAGATTACTCCTCTGCGATTACCACGAAAATGCCAGTCAACTAATACTAGAAACCAGAGCCCTCGTCGCACAGCGTAAGAAGAAGGGATCCCAAGTCCCGTACCTCTTTCGTAGCTACAACCACAGTCGCCGCTCCGAGGGAGATCTTCTAGAGCACAACCCCATGACTTTAGGAGGCAAGGCTCTTCACATGTGGAAGGCTTGCCGTGCCACCTCTGCGGCCCCTTTTTACTTCAAAAGCATGGCCATTGGTCGAGACGAGTTCCTCGATGGCGGCGCTGGCAATAATAACCCTAGCAATATTGCCTGGAACGAAGCCAGGTGGATGTCCAAGCCTGTCCATCCGCAGCCAAATGCGACCTCTGGCAATGGGACAGTAGCGGCAGTGATCAGCCTTGGCTGTGGGGAGAAGGAAAAGCACCACCTTTTTGGTAATCAAACGAGTATATTCTATCTCTTCCAAGCCATGAGGTATGGAAAAAGTCGGATCAGCGATACAGAATCTGCTCACAACGAGACACATCGCCTCGCTGGAGCAAGCGATTCAGACTACTTCAGATTCTCAGTTAAGCCGACGGACGGCGACCGAGGGAATAAGGGACTCGCAGATGTTAAGCTTAGCGATTGCGTCCGAGAGTCAAAAAGACGCCTATGGGGGTACGGGCCACTCAAAGAAGCAAGGCAGCCCGTGGGGGGGACCGAGTTACCACTCCCAGACTGGTACACGGCTTTGCAGACGGAAGCAACGCCACAGGGAGAAAGACGGAAGAAAGGCGGTTTCAAGCCAGAAAAGTTCTGGTATACCACCTTTGATACCATCTTCCATCGAACGGAGGAGTACTGCAAACTTCACAACGACGGCGGCGAGGATGTGAGGGGAGATATTGATAGATGCGCCAAAACACTCCTGAGTTATGCTCGGGCGCGCCAGGCAGACGACCCTGAGAGGTGGAAATGCCATGTCAGTCATCCAGATCCAGCTCACGATTTCTTTTTGGAGTCGACTAGGAGGCCTAGACCCAGGCAAGAAGAGAACGGAGGGTGAAGCCACAAAGACATGGACCTTACTATTTAGGATGTCACCACTACCTGATATAGACGAGGGAAATAATTGGAATAACAAGTACATTATACTTTCAATTCACAAATAGTGTATCTAGAAGATCTAACTTCATGGGGAAACTAGTTGTGCACGGGACAGCATTAGAGTCGATTCATGTGGCCTTAGTCAAACCCCGCCTGACTCAGTCTTTACTTGTCAGAATTTATTCACAAAGCTTCGTAGGCAATACCTACTTCTCCGCACGACACCGCTTGGCAATGAAGCCCCGCGGGGTAGTGCTTTTTAGTATCGGCAAATTAAGCCTAGAGGAGAATGCGTCAGTAGCAACTTGGACTGCTACCTCGGTAGTTGCAATGGCTTATATACACTTTTTCCCCCGCAATGAGAACAGGTCCGCTTTGGTGTTTGACGCTGGATTTGGAAAATTGAAGCACAAAGCCAAAGACAACACGCTCTGCAAACGATGGCATCGTTAAATTTTGACACTTTTCTCAACGTCATTGACGGTAACCTGGTCGGCTCTGAGACAACGCGACATGGCATCAACCCCGCGACGCTCGGAGCTCTCCCACCCGTACCGGTCAGCACCCCTGGCGATGTAGACGCTGCAGTAGCTGCTGCAAGACGAGCCGCACCAGGATGGGCAGACACACCGCTCGCCGAGCGCCAGCAGGCCGTGCTCAAGTTTGCCGACGCGTTGGCAGACAACGCGGACAGCTTCATCAAGATGTTGGTCGTGGAACAGGGCAAGCCGGTAAGTGGCAAAATGGGTCTTGCAAGCAGCGTTAAAGGTATATTCTGACATCAATCAAGCTAGCCGTTGCCAAGGTCGAGGTTGACCACACCCTCGCAGTCCTCAGGGGGGTTGCGAAGCTGCCATTCCCAGAGCAAGTGGTAGATGACACTCCTGGACGCCGTATTGTCACGCGATATGTGCCCATAGGTCGGTACTGTCCTGAGAGACAAGAAGTTGTAGAAACTAAAAGCAAGTCCTCTAGGTGTTTCCGTTGGAATCGTTCCATGGAATTGTGAGTACCATCACCACAGCGTAGTAGCCATATAACTAACTTGACAAGTCCCGGTAAATCTAGGTTGGCAATCATCCCCTCATTCCACTAACGCCAAACTTACCACTGTAATCAGCAAGCTTCAAAATCGCCCCAGCCCTTGTAGCTGGAAACCCCATCATCATCAAACCCTCGTATGTGGTATGACCCTTTCATGGACTCACGCCTAATCACTCCAATAGTCCCTTCACACCATACTGTGGCCTCAAGCTCGCCGAACTAGGTCGCGACATCTTCCCTCCGGGAGTTTTACAGGCACTAAGTGGTGACGACAATCTTGGTCCTTGGTTGACCGCCCACCCTGGTGTGGACAAGGTCAGCTTCACTGGGTCGACCGCCACCGGCATGAAAGTCATGGAGAGCTGCTCCAAGACGTTAAAGAGGGTGACACTTGAGTTGTAAGTCTCCTTGGCCAGAGATAAAAAGCTGGTCTAATCGAGAAACAGGGGAGGAAACGACCCGGCGATTGTCTGTGCAGACGTTGACATTCCAACTGTTGCTGCCAAGGTAACTCAATCCTTCTTAAATGAGAATCCATCAACCACATCTAACAATACGATAGGTAGCTGGTCTCGCTCTCTTCAACTCTGGCCAGGTGAGACCAAAAGACACCCAAACGACGTATCACACCAAGCTAATATGCCACAGGTTTGCATTGCCATTAAGCGAGTATATGTGCACTCCGATATTTACCAAGAATTCATCGCCGAGGTGGCACGCAACGTGGAAGCTCTCAAGCTGGGCAATGGATTGGAGGAGAATGTGTCCCTCGGGCCAGTTCAAAATGCCTTGCAATTCGACCGCCTCAAGGGCCTCGTGTCATCTTTGAAGGAAGAAAAGGTCAAGGTTCTGACTGGAGATCTTGACGCCCTCTCGAACGACAAGGGTTACTTTGTGCATCCTGTTGTTATCGAGAACCCACCAGATAACTCCCGAATTGTCACAGATGAACCATTCGGTAAGTATTGGCCTCAATTTGAGTGAGCACACAGAGCTGACATCTCGTTCAGGCCCGGTATTCCCAGTTCTCAAGTGGGAGACCGAAGAGGACGTCATCCGAAGGGCCAACGATACTGACATGGGACTGGGAGCCTCCGTTTGGACGCGAGACACGGCACAGGCAGACCGACTGGCGAAGAAGCTACAAGCCGGTACGGTGTGGATCAATACGCATCTGGAGCTGCGTCCAGATGCCGCGTTTGGTGGGCACAAATGGAGTGGAGTTGGGTCCGAACTTGGAACCGAAGGGCTCAAGTCGTATTGCAACGTGCAAACCATCTTTTACACAAAGGATATTTGATGGCAAGGCGTTTGTGGATATATCGAGTCATCAGTCTGACTTGTATCATAATTTATCTCTCACGTAATTCTTCCCATCAACTTGTGATCAAGGTCCTCCAAGTCATTTCTCGCCATGGTCCATATATTCTGACAAACAACAAAGGCTCGTTGAGACACTGCATAATTACGCATTGCAGCTGTCACTACCTTACTATAGACTTTGCTATCACAGCTCTATGCGGGGTGTCTGTGTGGAGACAACACGCCCTCCCTCCCCTTTGCTCTCTTTGATTTAGTAATCCTTCATGAGACGGGATTTCGTACAGTCGGTGTGTGCTGCTCATCTTTAGGACTCATTATCGATTCTTGACAGCGCCGTTATGCGCTACTCGATGCAGGTCGCATCCACCATGTTTTTGAGGAACGACAAAGCGCGGAGCTTGTCAATAGGTATTTAAGGCAAATCGAGCGCCACAACCGCCACGGATGAAGCTGAATGCGGCCATTTCCACCGCGCCGCTCCTTTCCGTCATTCAAGAGGCCAAGGCAATGGACGAAGAGAGAGCAAATGGGCACATGGGGTCAAGGCTTCACGGAATACCCATCATTCTCAAGGTTCGGTTCCGAAAGACCATGAGAGTGAGCAGGAGGTAGGGGCGTGGAATCAACACACTTGTAAATAGGACCTCATAGTCACCGATTCCTTTAGGATAGAAACTACCTCCAGTTCATTCGCCCTCAAGGGCCTTAAAGCAGCAAAGGACGCAACCACTGCGATGTTACTGAGACAGGCTGGATGTATTATCATTGGAAAATCCAATCTGTCGACAAGTGGCAGGATCCCATCCCGTCAAGACGTCAACGCACATCTGATCATTATTTAGGAATGGGGAAACTCCAAAGGGATTGCAGTCACCAGCGGCCGGTCGGCGATATCGAAATAGTAGGCACGCAGTCTGGCGGAGCAGCGTTTGACAGTTCTGGACCGATAGCCGAGTCGGTCGAGGACTGCGCAGATGTCATGGAGCTATTGCTGCTCGGAAGGAACTTCCGATCTCATCCCAAGGCCTTCTGGAATGGAATCAATGTCGCTTACCTCAATTATGACTTCTGGCAGTTTCCAGAGACCGTTTGTGAAAAGACGCTCGCTTTTGACCGCGAACACCTGGGTGCGCACCACGCTGGTGGGCCCAAGTTGTTAACAGTTGGTAGACATTGGCAATGGATACAGCTATACATAGAGCCCAGAAGCTTTGGAGCTCTTGTAACTTTTGATGCACTACTGATGGCCATCCCAAACATCACGGCGACGTACAAGACTGTTGAACAGGCTTAGATCGCAAGTGAGTGTCCGCCCGTCCACCGTTTCTTCCATCTCTCACAGTTGTGGATAATAGAGCACCAGCTCACACCAACCATCAAACGATATCTCATGTTATTCAACAAGCCAACCATGAGCACTTTGGCAGCCGTAGACGAGTTCAACAGGACGCATGCCTCTGTCGAATTGCAACCAGGTGTGTCAATATAGTACTAGCATACCCATGATTAAGGACTAAATATCTTTCAACTATATCAACCTCAACAGCAGATCCTCGAGAAATGATTGAAAGACGGCATGGCTGACGAGGATATGTTACAGCCACAGGCTGTAGCTTTTGTGTAAAGCAAAACCTCTCACAACCACACAGTATCTACAAATGTGGGATGAAGTTTGCCCATTCTACACTAAAGTACAGTCGAGCCTGCAATCCCCTCAGGCCAACAAAGCCTTCTGCCAGTATATACGCCCGGGCAATGACATAGAGGAATATTACGGGCGCATGAATGGAAATTTGAACCCATCGAGGCAGAATTGCGACCAAATCCATGATAGATTTCGTTTCCTTCTGGAATAACCAGACACCAACATGGGCCTGAATTTTATGCCCGACACAAATGGCCACGAGATAAATAAGAAGCAGGGCAGCAAGTATTGATGTTGCGCCAACCCATAGATATCGCTCTGCTGTGGTGGGAAACTCTAGAAGAAGACCCAAGAAGTGCAAACCGAAGTAGATGCTCTCTAGTAAAATCCCGTAGAGCGTTTCGTTCAGGGTGATGCCGTTTGGAGGTCTAGTCATGTGGTTGGCGAAGTACCTTATAGGTCGCTGTCCAGAGTCTTCGGGAGCATGGTAAATGCAGTCGACTCCAAACCAAAACGGGGCTATCAAACTCTTGTCATCTGGCGGCGGTTTGATGAAGTCCAAAGGTGTCCTCGAATACTGCTGGTTGGGATTCTCTCCGGCGTCGCGGAGAATGTTGCCTACGTGATGTTGAGTGTGCATGACAATGGGTGAATACACGTCGAGAGGCTTAAAGAACCAGAAGAAGTACATGTTCAAGGTGCACAGGATGAAAATGATGGTGGATAGCTCAAGAGTGCAGAGCCCGAGACCCTGTGCCCAGCGACCAGCACATTGAGCAGTGAACCAAATAATCTGAATGACGGCGAGTATTCGAGCGTGGCCGTCTGCTTTGTTCTTATCGGCGATCTCTTGTTTAGTGATGACAGGCATCGCCAAATGCCCATGCTCAACCAGATAAGCGAGTTGCTGAGAGTCAACAGGAAACGCGGGAAAGTCAGGTGCCTGCAGTAAGATGCCACCCATATCGGCAAAGAAGGCATGCGTTCGGGTCCACTGAGCTTCATGGCCAAGGTCCTTGAACTTCTGGACGCCCTGGCTGGCTGACTCCCATTGCTCAGCAGCTATAGCGACGGTGACCTCGGGAAAGAAGATGGTGAAGAGCTGCCATCGGAGCCGAAGCATGAAGGAGCCGAAACGTGTGGTTCCAGGGCAGGGGATATTGAGGCAGACACATGACCAACTGCACAGGATAATGGTTGCAACGCAGCTGTAGATGATGTCAAGTGTGCCCCGCTGGTTGGGCGTGGATTGCCATCCCCAGACAAGGTCGGTTGTAGGATCCATCCTCGAGAAATTCACGAGAGCAGGGGCGATCTTGGGCCGTATTTTCGATCTGGACTTCGTGTTTTCTATCGTTGGATAGGCTTGTCGCTCGCCAGAGTCGGCGTAGAACTTGTGTGATTGTCAGTCTCAGCTCTGCCCACCGACCAACGAGAACATGGTACTTAACAGCCTCTGCGAGAGAGAAACCCCTTTTATTATCAAGCACAGGCTGCGGGCTGCGAAGCCTCAGATCCCAAGACAGTAACCGCCAGACCTCTGCTGTGCGACCGCCCGTTCTGCCACTGAGTTCTGTGTACTCACCCCTATTGGCAAAGCCATGAAACGCATCACCTTGTACGGTGTCTACTTGATCTACCCCCACACCCCACTCTCTGGATGGGTTCAAAGCCCGCAACCTTCATGCAAACAAACTTACAAAGCCTTTCAACGCGGTACCATGTTCGGACCACCAACAGTAGCCAGGAGAAAAACCCGGTTAATGATCGAATTATCCCGCGTCAAGTCCAGAGCAGAATGTTACCGTCCCGGGTTCCTCCATAGAGCAGCAACATTCAGCTGGCCCCCAATGTGGCTTATCACGGCATTACCAAATTCTGAGTGGCTTGACTAGATAACTTGCCCGTAGGCTATTGGCGTGGTTGCACAAGCGTGCTGCCTCAGCGCTAAGGCACTATTACATGTCGCATTTGCACTTTGCTTCCCAACCACCTCAGCCTGCTCTCAACAATCTTCCCTGCTTCAACGCCGAGATCAATCGGCGCCTTTACTGCGTTGTCTTTCTATCGAGGTTGAGTTTCAACGTCAAAGCAGACTACTTCTTTCCCCTCCAACTTCCGCTGGCACCTGCGCCCTCCAGACCGCCTCGCCTCTCATCGAGTCGAGCCGAACAAGCAACAGAACAAGGACTTCTCTGCTTTCACACAGAGACTCTGAGGAAGATGGAGGCTCACAGGCAGGCTGTAGCTAAGATAGCCGCTTCGGCACGGCAGTTCTTCAGCCGGGGAGAGCCATATCGTATCTTCCACGGATCGACGAACAGCACCCGACCCCGTTCCTTCAGCCGAGAAAACACGATCGACATCAGCCTATTGTCCAATGTTCTCAAGGTAGACGTCAAGGCTCGTAAGGCTCTCGTCGAACCAAACGTCCCCATGGATAGTCTCGTGGCAGCAACATTGAAGCATGGCCTAGTGCCTCCAGTTGTCATGGAGTTCCCCGGCATCACTGTTGGCGGCGGCTACGCGGGCACGGGCGGAGAAAGCAGCTCTTTCAAGTACGGATTCTTCGACAAGACCATCACTTCTGTGGAGATGATCCTTGCCGACGGTGAAGTAGTCCAGGCGTCAAAAGATAGAAACGCGGATCTCTTTCATGGAGCTGCCGGGGCTCTCGGCACGCTAGGACTCGTTACTATGGTTGAAATCGACTTGATCGAGGCAAAGGCATTTGTGAAGACGACATATCACTCGAAACCAACTGTCAGAGAAACCATAGATTTGATCCAGCGAGAGGGTCTCGATGAAACTCACGATTACGTCGACGGCATCATGTTCTCAAAAGATCATGGTGTGGTCATCACTGGAGAGATGACGGACGAGAAACCATTGAGGGCTCAAACCTTCAGTTACTCGACAGACCCATGGTTCTTTCTCCATGTTCGAGACAAGACACGTTCGTCTTCCAAACCAGTCACTGAGTTCATCCCCTTATCGGAGTATCTGTTCCGTTACGACAGAGGTGGCTTCTGGGTCGGCCAGTCGGCGTTTGACTACTTCAAATTCCCATTCAACCCGCAGACTCGATGGTTTTTGGACGACTTCCTGCACACACGCATGCTCTTCGAGGCTCTGCTTGCCAGTCAAGAGTCGAGCCGATACGTGGTCCAAGACTTGGCCTTGCCGTACGCAACCGCTGGGGCCTTCATTGATTACACGGCAGACAAATTTGGCATATGGCCGCTCTGGCTATGTCCAGTGCTTCAAACGCCACCTCCGACATTTCACCCGCATGTGGCCCCCACCGCGTCCCAGGCCAGGGGCACAACGGCGTCCCAGTTTCTGAACATTGGGCTTTGGGGTTTTGGTCCGACAGATCGTGCTGCCTCAGAGGCTCTCAACCGGGACCTGGAGCGTCGATTATGCGAGGACTTTGGTGGGATGAAATGGCTGTATGCTCATACATACTACACGGAAGACGAGTTCTGGCAGGTCTACGACAAAAAGGCATACGATGCTTTGAGGATAAAACATAAGGCGACAACGCTCCCTTCAGTCTATGATAAGGTCAACGTTAACGTCAGGACACGTAAGCGACAAGAAAGAGAAGAATGGGGGTCATGGGCGCTGTCGTTCTGGCCTCTGGGTGGTCTTTGGGGTGTGAGAAAGGCGATAGAAAGTGGGAAGTATCTTCCCAGATGTCCCCCATGGCGAGATGCTTGACTAGGAATTCCTGCAGAGACGGGCCATCTTAGCAGATCATACTGTGACTTTCTGGTCATCCAGTCACTTAAATCTAGATCTGTTAGACAGCCCGAACTGTGGATGTATTTTGCCTCAGACAACTGGTCGAATTGCACCGTCATGTCAATTACCCATAACATGGAGGCTAGGGTAAGGTCCTCCACCATCCATCATCTACTATTTTACCGAGGTGCCTATCTGCAATAATAATCAGTCACAACTGATGTGGTTGAGTGGATTTCCAACGGTAAAGTGATTGTATTGAAAGAGGGTCGCGACTGTGTTTTTTTACTTCGTGGCAGCAGCAACTCCCGCTTGATGGAACGCACAGCCTCTTACACTAGTCAACTACCACTAGAAAGAAGGTTACGTCGTCAAACTCGACTCACCCGGGAACTTGTTGCGAGACAAAGTCTCGCTCTTTTCCCAGCTCGTGTCCGAAGGAAAACTTGATTTGCAAGGGGGCGTTCTCGTGACACATTTCAGAGACCTGTCTACAATTAGGTTGCAATCCTTCCCATCAGATACGCCTGCAGGATGACTGCATGATGAGATTACAGCTAATGTGAGTTACTGGGGTGATTATTAGACGCGAGCAGTAAGATAGGCAACCCGCTGACCGGTATTTCTTCTCTAAGATATAATTGGTAGCCTGATCCGCGAGGTGTGGCCAGAAATCCCGCCACGCGCCACCAGAAAAGCCACCCAGTAGTTACCCATCAGATAATGGCGCATGTGTAATGATGTGTGTGTGAGTGAATTATCATTAGTCAGTGTTCGATTGCCCCAGTGCGCATGGTTCCTCTTGTTGAGCTCTCAGTGAGCCCTGCCAGTTGACCTTGTAGGCTTGTTATTCGTCTGCCTTGGTAGGTCACTTAGCAGGTTTTATAGATGCGAGTGTCGGCCACCTCCTTATGCAACACTCGTAAATATGGCTGCTTTGGCGGTTTCAGCTCCCTCGAGAGGCAGTCCCAGCCTAGGAAATGGTTCGCAGCCTGTCGCATGCAGTCGCCCCGTCGAGTGTCTACTTCAAACCGGGCTGCAGCCAGGTAGTTGGCATGGGCAGCTACGCCTTGCAAGGGTGAGATGACCATGACCAAAGCCATGGCCTTCCGAGCTATCGTGTGCTTTCATTGGTGACTGAGCCTGATCAGGCTGCGCCAGTGGCTTGAGAAATATATTGGGAGTACATTTTGGACCAAGTCATGAGGCGATGAGGCCCTTAGGCCGTAACAGTGACCCTCGAATAAATGGCGTACACTAAAGCCCAACCCCGGTTTATCACACAGCACAGAGATTGAAGGCAGCACCCATACAGTGGTATCAACTTGGTTTATGTCGAACTAAGACACAGAATCATGGACTTGGGGAATCGTAGAGGAGACTACTGGTACACTTAGATACCTCCTATGCATGCCTCTCATGCCCTGCTCTGTCCCCGCTCAGGGGGGATTTGAGCTGTGAGACGTGTCATTTTGAGGCAGCGACAGTGATTCCCCCTTGCAGGGCTTCTCTCCCGTGCAGCAGTACCACCTAAGGTCTTTTTTTCAGAGCCGAAGCAAGTGCATCTTAGTAGGTGGAGAGAACCACTATCCAACTGACAATAAGCTGACTCACTTCATGGCGCTTCCATTACCTTTTGAACTATCATGCTTCACACCCATGATGTGAGCTAATTATGTTGTCGCTGAAGGATTCACGACATTCTGCATTTTACTATCCACCCCACGTGTTTGAGGGCAGCTTTGTACCTAGTGGACGCCTGACACATGGACTAAAACTCTGGGTACTCAATGTAATTAGGTGATTGCTCCAAATCGATGAGATCAACTCATTGGGATAAGTGATTGGTATGGGGCATCGACAAGCAATACGAATAGTGAATAGTAGAAACATTCCCAAACGTCAGATCAAAGCATGCGACAGACCTTGGATCCTCATACTGTAGAATAATATATTATAACATTAGCAAAACATTGCGCTATCGTTAATCGTCCCTAACATCATGTGTCTCTCGCGTCCTCGAAAGCAAATCACCGTAGTGCTGCAGAAACTTGATCCGACGAGCCGTCTTGAGCCATCGGTTCAGGTGCAACCTCCAAGCCAAGAACATGCCTCTTGTACCAAGGCCAGAAGACCTCAATCGACCACCTCCGAAGCCTCCTCAATCCAGCCATGATCTGGAAGACACCGACCAGAGTCATAGTTGTTCCAAACTGGTGACTCGACCAGAGCGTCTACAAAAATTAGTCTTAGTCAACAAAAGCAGCCTTTGACGAGGATATACTTACAGTCATGCGGTCCCTCCGCGTCGTCGCAACGAATTTCCACTCGTGTCCTTGAACGATGATACCCGGCAGAAACTCCAGTTGATTGATCCCGTCTCCGGCCTGCGACTCGATGAACGACCACTGTGCAGCCTGCCAAGCTGCCATTTGGACGTCAGCCCTTCTTCCGTCTCCACCGTGTCTCTTAGTCTCGATGCTGAGGAAGATGGGGTACTGCGCCAGAGGCGTAAAGGCTGTGTGGTTGACTGATCCCTCTGTCGCTTCGAGTTTGGCAAGCGCATTGTGTATTGATGCATCTTCGTCGTCGGCGTCAAGATAGAGGACGTAGTCTACCTTCGTGGGCGTCATGGAGAAGTGGTGAAACCGTGGGCTAATGGATGCCGTCATGCTAATCAAGTTAGCAACTGCGAGCCGTCGACTTTTGGATAGGGTGCAAACCAAGGGGAAAAGTCAACCGGCTGATTCTGCGATGGATCCTTATCATTGAGTACGGCGTCCAGTAAGGGCGTATGCACCAAGTTGTTCCAGCCTGCCTCATCGTACTGCAAGTGGTGACATTGGCCAGCCCGTTTGACAAGCTTCCTGGCTGTAAGCATGAGTCTCGAGGCATCAGCAGGTGATAAGCCTGTCTTAGCTGATTCATAGTACGCATCGCCGCGGAGCCGTCGAAGTGACCAGTCAGATGCAGATCGCTTCACAATGTCGTCCTGAAATATGATGAGCATACGACGCAAGTATAAGAGGCTCGAGGCACTCACTTTGAGAACATCAGGAATAATGTCCCTCTCTGTCGAAAAGTCGTACATGTCGTTCAAGAGGTTTGCTAAGGAAGAAGGCATATGCTTGTTATCGGGATCCATCGTCACCGAATCAAGGCGGTGGCCATTGTAGCCGTGAACTGGGAAGGCTCTTGTTGGCGAGCTTCTCCCCGAGACCTGGCTGTTACTCTGCGAAGATAAGCTTGGTGCGCTCCTGAAGACTGAGTTGCTGGAAGCTGCCTTGCTTGGCCTTGGTGTTGCGTTGATGTCGACTGGTTGATCACTAGCCTGATCGGACAGTTTTCGCTTCGATGCATTTTCTGGTGTTCCCGGATAACTTGGATTCATTGACATCTGCGCTCTGGTCCTTGAGCCGTTTGAGGATTGTGATGGTGAGATGAGATGGCTAATCTTGCGTCGCTTTGTTGATCTTCCTTCTTCGCCGCGCGCCGACGGGACGGCCGACGGAATATGCTGTGGTGCTGGAATGAGATGATCAAGCCAATTCTCAATGAATTCATCAAGCTGCGATGACATTGTTTGCCGTTTTTACCGATGCTGAGGATTCGCCAGCGTCAAAGGCCAGGCGCGTCATTACGGATGGCTTATTGTGATGGCTGGTTGGTGGGGTAATGGGATCAATCGGTGAAATGTTGTTCCGGGTAGCCCATCTCTCCAGTCGTCCAGGTGACGAATCAAAATGCGACATCGGCTGACATGCCCCGCCCAAAGGGTACGTACATCGCATACCTACCCTGAACAGTGGTGGTAACTGGGACTCAGTGTGACAGCGGCCTAGAAACTGGACCACTATGAAATAGAAGGGATTAAATTGCTGGTTTGTGTAGTATATAAAGCAGCCTCAATAATATTAGTTCATCAAGCTGGTAATGGGAAATGTTCCAGCATTCACTAGACAGTCCAAGTCAAACAATGATTTTCAATCTTGCTCCCATAAACTGGACCTCAAAAATGAATACATACATTTGTAGCAGTGTAGCATCTTACAATTCAAGCAATAAAATTTAAAAGGTTCTCTTCAAATAAATTATTAATTGTATAACTACTGCCGCTGACACCACTCAATCATTACAAAAAATTGCGACTGAGGGCAAAAGAATGCGACCAAGGGGAATCGAACCCCTCCCTAATGCTTGGAAGGCATCAATGCTAAACCACTACACCATGGACGCCGCTTTTAATTGAGAAACCAATGAAGGCTGCTCTGTTGATGATTCGACTTCTCGATAATGTGCTTATAAGTCGATGGCTGCGAAGATCTGGTCAACATTTGTGAACACACAAGGGGATTTACAGCACTCAGAACAAGTTTATAATATGAAAGAAGTCAAATTCGTTCATACTATTATCAAAACTAAATTGCTACACATAATGCATATTCACCACCGTAAATAATTCCAGAACACCTCCTTAGTTCTTGCCAGTAAAGTACTTGCTGATATCGTTATCCTCGCCGCACTTCTCACACTTGTGAATGATCGGCTTGCTGGTGCCACTGATACCAGTAGTCGATGCGAAATCCCTGGTAACTGGCTTCTCTCTCTCAAGCTCACGCTCAGTCTTGGGCTTCTCCGTTTCAATGGGCTCATCATTCTTCTCATCCTTATCTCGGGACAGGTATGCGGCCGTACCAGCAGCTCCAGCAGCGGCAGCACCTACGCCGGCGGCACCAGCGCCGTAGTGCTTGTCTTTTGATTCCGTAGGGACCGATCGGGTGCTGTCGCGAGGAGTCGATTGAGTGTCTTCGAAGTCGTCATCGATTCTTACACCGGAGGGAGTACCGGACGCAAGGGTGTTGTACTGGCCCTCGTTCGCGTGCTGTGTGAGGATAGGAGGGTTGGAGTCGGATGATGTGCGCTTGTCGCTGAAAGAGTCACCCGTGGTAGTATCACGTCCAGTGGATGAAATACCCGACCCAGGCTGGTATCCCCGCGAGGAATCTTGAGTAAAGTCCTGGGTGTTGTCGTGCTGACTACGAGAGCCCAGAGCTCCAGCGCCGAGACCGATGGCCGCACCAGTAGCGAGCCCGGTACCTCGGTAAGAGTCGTCGCGCTGAGCGTCACTCGCAAGAGGGTTCGTAGGCTGATCGTACTGGGTGCCGGAGCCCCGGATGGGATCGACACCAGTGCTAGAAGATTGGGTACCCTGGGTACCGTAAGCGTCCTGTCTGGAGGAATCCTGCTGTCCGTGGTGCCCGTGAGAAGCGAGCGCAGCAGCACCTAGACCAGCAGCGGCACCCGTGGCAAGACCGGTACCTCTATGAGAGCCCTCGTGTTGCTGGAATGAGTCTCTAGCAAGAGGATCCGTGGGCTGAGTGCTTTGGGTACCGAATGCGGTCTGGGTGCTAAACGCGTTGGACGGTTGTTGCTGAGATGTAGCAAGGGGATCAGTGGACTGGCTACTCTGAGTGCCGAATGCGGTCTGGGTACCAAACACGTTAGACCCTTGCTGCTGGGCCGGATCTCTGGTAAGAGGATCCGTAGACTGGCTGCTCTGGGTGCCATATGCAGGGGGATCTTGGTGTTTGCTGTTGCCGTGGTGCGAGGCGAGTGCTCCGGCACCTAGACCAGCAGCGGCAGCTGTACCGAGTTCGGCGCCTCGGTGGCCGTGCGAGCCCTGCTGCTGCGAAGTCGAGTCTCGGGCAAGAGGATCTTGAGACTGGCCAGTCTGGGTAGTGTAGCCCTGGCTGGTGCTGTAACCTGCGCTAGAAGGCTGGTTGACGAATGTAGTTTGACCATGCTGTCCGGTGCTCTGAGGGACACTAGAATCCTGGTATCTACCAGAAGTGGTAGTATCCTGAGTCTTGTCATCATCTCGTCGGTCCCTGGTAGCAGAATACGCAGCACCACCAGCACCGGCGGCACCCAGAGCAGCCGCAGCAGCCTTGGAGCTGTGGTGCTTATCCTCGTCCGTCCTTGTGGGCTCGACCTCGTCCTTGTCCTTGTGGCTTCGGTGGAAGAGGCCGCCAAACTTTTCCTTTGGCTCCTTCTCTTGCTTGTGCTCCTGGACCTCCTTGTCCTTGTGGTCGCGGTGGAGTAGAGGGAACGATCGACCCTTGCTCTCATGTGGCTCTTCGGTGGTCTTAGTAGCCTCGTCATCCTTGCGGTGCTTGTGATGCTCGTAGGCGCCAGCACCTGTGGTACCTGCAGTGAATCTAGTCAGACCCTCGAAGAAACGAGATCCAGTATTCTGCTCCTCGGGATTGTGGGCGGCCCTCTGGGAATCGTAAGGATCCGCAGACTGGCTTTGTCGGGCGCCGCTGCTGAGGGCCGAGTCTCCCTGAGAAGAGTAGGGCTCGGTGCCCTTAGTGATGAAGGCTGCGCGTGCAGCAGCAGTCGCAGCATCATCGCTGCCTTGATACGGGGCTGTTTTGTCGGCCTTGCGGTCCTTGCTGAGACCATATGCTCCAGCACCTAGCGCAGCACCGCCTAGACCCTCAGCGAGGTGGTGTGAGCCAGATGTTTTCTCGTCGGGGTTTCGAGTGTCTCGCTGATAAGACAAGGGATCGGTGGTCTGAGATTGAGACTGTCCCAAGGTCCCGCTACCGCTCTGAAGTCCGCTGGTGCGCTCGGTGTCTTCAGCGCTACCGTGGCCAGCAACGGTGTTGTAGACGCCTGAGCCCTGAGGAATATCTCTCTGAGAAGAGACGGGATCAGTGGTCTGAGACTGAGAGTCTCCCAGGGTGCTGCTGAGTTGAGACGAGCCTCCAATTGGGATGGTATCTTGCGCGCCGCTGCGAAGCCCCTCAGAGCGCTGGTTGTCTTCGGCGCTGCCGTGGCCAGTCACAGTGTTGTAAACGCCTTGGCCCTGAGAAATACCGCCAATACGCTCTTTGTCTTCAGCACTGCCCTGGCCAGCCACGGTGTTGTAAGTACCTTGACCCTGAGAAATATCTCCCCAGTAGGGAGCATGCTGTTTGGTGGAGTCTCCACCAAGGCCACTGGTACCCTCTGAGGTGGCAAGGTTGGTGCTGTCATCCAAGCGACGGTCGGAAACAGGCTCGGCGGTTCTCTCAAGAGGCTCACTGGTCTCAAGAGGCTTGTTGGTCTCGAGAGACTCACTGGGGTTGGGGTTCGAAGAAGTCACCTCCCGGTGAGGTACAGCGGAATCGGTGAGACCAACTCCCGAGTCTTTGTATGCATGGCCTCGGGATGCCTCATCACCTTCAGACCATCCCCGAGGATCATTCGACTTGTGTAGCTTGTGGTGCTCATGGCCAGTGGTGGTGGAGGTGGTGGTGTCCTCCTTGGGTCTCATATCATCGACGGGGAAGGATCCGGGAGTGTTGGGGTCGACTTCTCCCCTCGCAGCAGCAGGCGACTCGGAGGAGGAGAAAATCTCCTTGACTTTTTGGCCCAGACTGCTCATCATCGATGTTGTGGTGTTGTGTGCTGTGGGTATCAAAAAAAGGGAAATGGGAAGGTGTGATGCGCTCTGGTGGTTGCTTAATGAATTTGAGGGTTCGGAGGTGCATTTACTGATGATAGCTCGGCCTGATATACACCTCTGCGCACATGTTAAAACAAGTTTCAAACCTTCAGCTGTGTTCAGCTACATATCTCATCGTCATCACGATCATCACGTTCTGGAGGAAATATTCCCCACTCTGCTAGACTTAAATCCCGGGCAGTCTGGGCGGGTAATTGCATGGGTAAGTGACTCGATATTTCTTTACGCCAATCACCCCATCTGAACCAGGACTGAGCACCTCCACATGTTTCCCCGCAGACTACATCAGAATGGGCAAGGGAGAAGCCATTTTCGTCATTTCCAGCTGCAATACAGCTCTTAGCCCCGTTTTTGGAATCAGCCTCCAGAGTCGTTTGCGTCATGATTCTTTCACCATCCAAGCACGAAGTGGCATGTTGATTGACAGTTCCAGCCACAATTTACAGCATCAGTTGCACCTGTGATCCATTGTGCCACATCAGACGCTAAAAAGGCGATGACGTTCGCGACGTGGTCTGGACAAAGTGCAGGGTTCGCGCAGCGCGGGATGTAAAGAAATAAATCCGCTGTATAAGTTGCTCTATCGCGCTTTTGCAATTACGGGTTCTGAAGCCGCGCGTCAAGAGGCCCGATTATCCCTCAGACCGTGGTATGGCAACACTTGAACCAGGGTCCCCATAGAGGCCCGGGAGATCAACGGTACGCTGGTTGACTTTAAAAAGCTAGGTGGCTACAGAACAGGATATGTACTATGATGTGGATCCCTAACAGTCGCGACTTCTAGCACCATATAAAATAGGTGGGATTGCATGTACCTTGTTATACTCTCTTTTTATTTGGTTTGAATCCCTGCTACTAGCGTAAGTGTTGCCTTACCACGGTCTAAGGGATAATTGACAGCTAGATCTTAGTCACCAATCTTGAGGAATCAGCTTCGTCAGCGCGGAGCATCTAGTTGCAAGAAACGATGCCCAACGCCCCCCCAGTCCTTTGTACGATGGCGTCTAACGTTTGAGGCAATGCTGTTGATTTGCTATAGCTTCATAACTTTAGGCTCTAGTTGCATTTGTTTCCTGACCTGTTCTGTAGTAAGGCTATCACCTCTTCCCCGATATACTTATTCCCCTCTGCAGCCACAATAACATCTTGTGTGATCCTAACCTCATCTGTCACATCTATCAACTATTGAGACTGAAGACCAGTCTCAAAGGCTCGGATCTCTAGCAAACCGGTCTCAAAGACCCGGATCCCTTGGGATCCGGTCTACCGAGAACCTTATCATAGCTATGAGGGCAACCTACAAATAGGTCTGCCGCGAGCCCTCAGTTAGATAGAAATCAAGAGCTTCTATTTACATCACAATGCACCCTTCCTATCTGATGCAACATCATCTCCACGCGCATCCAGGAGTAAGGCCATTATTTCCTTCCCCTTGATATTCCTTGCTGCAGCCACGACAACCTCCTGTGTGATCTTAACCTCATCTCCACGCGCCTCCAGGAGTAAGGCCATTATTTCCTTCCCCCTGATATTCCTTGCTGCAGCCACAACAACCTCCTGCGTGATCCTAACCTCATCTCCACGCGCCTCCAGGAGAAAAGCCATTAATTCTTCCCCACTCGAATTCCTTGCTGCAGCTACGACAACCTCCTGCGTGATCCTAACCTCATCTCCACGCGCCTCCAGGAGTAAGGCTATTATTTCCTTCCCCCTGATATTCATTGCTGCAGCCACGACAACCTCCTGCGTGATCTTAATCTCATCTCCACGCATCCCTAAGAGTAAATCCACTATCTCATATCCAAAATAATTCCTCAATGCAGCTATAACAACCTCTTGTGTGACCCTGACCTCACTCCCGCGTTTTTCTAGAAGCAAAGCCATGATCTCTCGTCCTTGAAACGTTCCCGCCGCAGCCACGACAGCCTCCGGCGTAATCTTGACCTTATTCCCGCACTTCTCTAAGAGCAAGTCCATCATCACTTTTCCTCTCCAGCCATTCCCCGCCGCAGCCTCAACGACCTCTGGCGTAATCTCAACCTCATCCCCATCCTTTTCTAGGAGAAATCCTACCATGTCACTCGAACCTTCCTTCACTGCAGCTATCATAATCTCCTGCGTGATCTCAATCTTGTCCACGCACTTCTCCAGTAGCAAAGCCATAATACCTTTCCCACTAATGTCATTCCCCGCCGCAGCCTTAACAACCTCTGGTGTAATCTCAACCTTATCCCCATACTTTTCCAGGAGGAAGACCATCATCCCACTCGACCCTTCCTTCGCTGCGGCCATGATAACTTCTTGTGTGATCTCAATCTCGTCCTTGCGTTTCTCCAGTAGTAAAGCAATGATGCCTTCCCCACTACCGCCATTTCTCGCGGCAGCTATAATGACCTCTTGCGTGATCTCAACCTCATATCCACGCTTCCCCAGGAGTAAGGCCATGATCTCTTTTCCACATTTCCAATTACTCGCCGCAGCCTCAACAACGTCCGGCGTGATCGTAAGCCCATCCCCGCACTTCTCTAGGAGTAACGCCACAATCTCATCCCCGATCTTATCATTACCCGCTGCCTCCCGAAGCACGCTCTCCGTAATCTCAACCTCATCTCCGCGCTTCTCTAGTAATAAAGCCATCATCTCCTGTCCATAAATGATATTCCCCACGACAGCAATGATAAACTCCTGCGTGATCTTAACATCATCCCCATACTCCTCCAGAAGGAAGACCATAGCCTCAAGCGTATTCTCCGGCGCAGTTATAAAGACGTCATGCGTGCTCTTAACCCTATCCCCGTACTTCTCCAGCAGCACATCCATCAACTCTTTCGGCTTCCTCGCCACTGCCACAACAACTTCCTCCGTGATCTCAACCTCATCCCCACACTTCTCCAGTAGTAAAGCCATCAACTCATTCCCACCCTGCCAACAGCGTGCCGCAGCCATGATGACCTCCTGTGTGACCTGAGCCCCACTGCTGAGGAGACATTCTACAGCCCCTGGATGCCCTCCCGATGCGGCTGCTAGAAGAGCTGTTCGGAAATAACCAAACCCAGTGTCACAATCAGCGTCATGTTGAAGCAGCATTTGAACTAGCTCTCTATAGCCTTGCGCCGCTGCAGCCGTAATCGCTGTGCCGAAGTATCCGCCACGTGAGTTGACATCAACCTTTTCTTGGTTCACCATGTGTACAGCGACCTCGAGCAAACCAAAATAGCTTGCAAGCGTTAAATCTGTCCAGCGGGACAGATAGCTGAAAGGGAAATGTCTTGCCCTCCTATACACTTCAACCCATGTCGGTGTTTGTCCTCCGGAGATACGACAGAGCGCCCGGGCAATTTCGCAAGATGTAACTCTCTGATCCCCATCCTGGGAGTTGTAGTGTAACGTCCAATTCACAGCAGCGTATGAGATGAATAGCAAAGCCTCATTGCCGGAGCTATTGTGCGCTATCATATCGAGATCCTGAAGCACCAATAGGCGGGCGCAGGAGGTGAAGAGAGTGCTATGCGCCAGAGGCATGTTAAAGCTGCCTTGCCATGTGTTTTGCAGTCTAGTATTGGTGGTAAGAAACTCCCTTGCTGTCTGGTGAATGAAAGACACTTTGTTGTCACAGACATTGATGAAAAGGCCGCAGAGATTTCTCACGGTGCTCTTGAACATTTTGCAGGGCCACAGCTCGTCCTTGAGCTCGTCATAAGTGCTGAACCCCTTTTCTTGCAACGTCATGGAGTAGTTGAGTTCGTCGAGTGTTAGGGGTCGTGTAGCAGCGAGGATAATCCGGAGGAGACATCTGGCTTGCTTCTCATCCTGGCTGCGGCTCAGAATCTTCTCGTAAGCGTCAAATACCCCGGACGGGAGATGAGATAGCAGCGTATGTATGCTCGAGGGCTTGCTGAACGCGCTCCGCTTTTCGTTGATAATACCGAGTGTAAGGTGAAGCCAGAGATAGGTGCGATTCTCCATAGCCTTCAGACGCTCTGAAATCTCCCAACGGTGCTTGTCAAGAAAGTCCTTCCCGAATTCGTTGACTCTGTGGTCAATGACGAGATCAATCTCGCGATGAATCTCCTCAGACTTGTTATCTCCGTCAAATCGGATATACGATTCAGCGGCTACGAAATTCTCGAAGAACATCTCCAGGTCATCATATGGACGGCTTGTGATGACGAACTTGAGCCTCGATAAAGACAGATGCACCTGATCGCTGAAGTAGAAGGTCTTGAGCACTTCTAGGATCTCTTGACGGCCACACTTACTGCATTCGTCCAAGGCATCGAGCACACAGATGATCTCTCCAGCATCGGGGTTCCTCGCGCAATCTGTTAGGATCTGCCAGAGCTGGTGAAAGTTGTGTCGCAGCATGTCTCCATAACTCTTGAAGGAACAAGCTGCGTGACGGATTAAAGAGCTAGTCCTGTTTTGAGTGAAGAGCTGGTGCAAGAGAGCGGACATTGCGTCAGAGCTGTTGGTACGTCTCTCTTCGCCATCTTTGAAAAAGAAGTAGCAGACTGTGGTGGTTGCAGGGCTTGTCGACAGACGGCCCTCGTCGATTAAGGCCCTGGCTAGTACGGACTTGCCGCAACCAGGACCGGCTGAGACCCAGATGATGCTCGAGGCAGTGCTGTCAAGCCATTTGCGAAACCTCCGATCCCTGAATAACCACTCGCACGTGCCAGCGACTCTCTTGGGGTTGAAATTCTTGTATGCGTCATGATCTGCGGCCAGCATCTGGAGCAGTTTTCTTTCGTTCTCGTCGTGTTGCCTTTGGATGTGACTGACATCCTCGCAAATATTCCAGCCAGTGAGTTCGGTTCGCCCTACGAGGTCTGAATTCTCGACATGCGGAGCGAGGCCTAAAGTCTGTTAGTGAAGACGATGTGTTGGGGATATGGTACCTACACTGCGTGCGAGGAGCCGTTGGCCTGTCCGTGTATGGACAGGATTCCAGAAGTGCCTTCGTTGTGGAAGCTGCCCTTGCCGCAGCAAAGTACTGCCATTTTTTGTTCTTGTGGCTGTCTGCGTAGTCACAAACTGCCTTTACAACAATGCACGGAATCTCGTCCCATACACCGGCTCCTTCCATTTCGAAGGCAATAAGATTGTGCTCTCTAGCAATCCTGTCTCGATCCAACCCAGACTTCATCACGGTGTCGCCCGATCCCACGCGCCCAACAAACACTCGAAGCTCTTGCGCTGTTATAGTATCGCCTTCTTGGTTCTGTATTTTCCGCTTCTTAAGGCGTCTCCTAGACACATGACGTCCAACGTCACACTTAAGCTCCTCGCACGAAGCACCAAGAGCAGTCTCACAGGCACCCGATTCACTGCAGTAACAGTTCAGAGAACTGCGGTGCCTGTGAATATAAGCTGGTTCGAAGAGGCAGTCCTCTGTTGCCATAGGGCACTTATACAAGCCCAGGTGTCCGGCCACCGTCGCCTTCTGTTGGATTTGCTCTAGGACCTGGCTGGCTCGGCGCTGCAGGTCGTCGCAGCCATGGGATGTCTCAAACATCGCAACAAGGGAACGGATATTCTTGCTAGGCCTTCCCAAGCTGTCCTCAACTGTGTCTTTCGTGGAGAACCTGTCGGGATACCGTCGGCCCAGGTCGTATTGTACGATGCTCTTGCTGATAACCACGTCCCCGAGCAGAAGCTCGTTATCGGTCTCAACACCAGGCACTCCACCACAAATGCCAGCCAAGATGGCCAACTGGATGCTGGGATAGCTCGATCGGAGGCTGGCTGCTGCGCTTGCTGCATTGGTTTTTCCCATGCCCGGGAGGAGAAGCAGAACAACGTTATGGCTTCCAATCCGACCGGTCTTGTATTTATTATAGTCCCCAGGTGCATTTCCCAGCTGCCTTCTATCATCTTCCGGGATCTCGTCGAAGGCAAGCACAACGGCATCGTATTCGAGGGGTAGAGCGCATATGATCGCGATCTGGAAGTCCTCGCGGCGGAGAGCTCGAGCGTGGCTAGTCATGGGGAATCGTCGTCATGGGCAATAGTCGAAAAATCGTCGCGGTAGGAAGTTGTTGTAGTAAGTTCTATCGATAAGCGTTTGGGGAAGGCGAAGAGTTGGTTGATGATGGTCGACGGTCGGCGAGACACGCTCTCAGCTGGTCGAAAGGTGTGTCAGACGCAGAATCAGGCTGGCGCTTCACCAGGGATGCCGATTGGTTCGTGTGTTCAGCTGCTCCACCCATAAATCTTTTCGTTTGTGTTTGTTGTGTGTTACGCTTGCTGAGATTGTCCGGCACTCGTTCGAGTTACTAGTTGATCCAATTGACTGGGGGATGTTGAAGGGCTATTTTTCTTTCTAGAGTTGTGAAGTTTCTTGAGGGCCGTGACTAGGATGTATAGATATTATTTGATACAGGGGGTATCTTTCTTGAATAGTTAGTGCGCGTAACTCCCGATCGTTCCCACTGAAAATGTCATCCTACTCCAAAAATAGCTGCTGGTGTACTGCGCCATCATCCTCCTGCACACAGCATTATAACAACGATCAGCGGTACCTTTCGAGTACAACCAGCCAGGTTTACACAGTCACAATTATGAAGCAATTGGCCTTCTGAAATAATTAAACTCGAAAGGTCTGCCAGAGAAAATGTAATTGTTCTAGAATTGACCTTGAGGGCTTGAGTCGTTCATTTCGACATCCATTGTAGGCGAATGCAATCAGGTCTGAATGTATTTTCAGGTGTGTACTTCGCGAAGATCTCGAAAAGAAGCAGGCGCTGCTACCTAATCGATGAACAACAGTAATCCAAACAAGACAAGCGGTTACCGTATATCAGAAAGCCCTACATATAGTTCTTATATTATAGAAGCTACCAAGTGTCAACATATGGAAGTTGCCACTACCCTACAGTTCCCTAATCAAGATCTACGCGGGGGATGTGGAGAACAACTTGGTCAACTGACTGGAGTCCGGCAGTAAGAAACGGGAGTTGTTGCTCCACTAATTCCCACTGTAAAACGATTATCTGCTCTACGCCCTCTCGGTTACAACGTCGGGATTAATAATTCTCATTCTGTTCAGCTTAGATTGGGAACTCCAACTGAGCGCATCATCATGTCTGATTCTGAGAAGAACAGTCGCTCTACGTTGATGTCTGTGTCGGCGGACGAAATGGGCGGCCAGGACAAGCCTCGAAACGTCTCAACTCGAAACGATGAGTCTCTAGTAACGGTTGACGCCACAAAGCCAGCTTCAACGAGGAACATGGAATCCGACGCCAAAACACCCGCAAATTCTTCTGCACCTCCCGTTGAAGGAGCCGAAGAGGGGGGGTTTCTAGCCTGGCTTCAAGTCGCCGGTTGTTTCTTTTTATACTGGAATACTCTGTGCGTACATCCATATCCTAACTATCACTGAGGTATCACCCACTAATGACGAGTCAACAGGGGACTAATTAATACTTTCGGTGTATTCCAGACCTTTTATGAGAACGATCTTCTGGCAAACATGTCCTCATCGGCGATTTCCTGGATCGGATCTATCCAGATGTTTCTTCTTATGTCTGTGGGCATCATCATCGGCCCGCTGTACGATGCCGGCCACTGCCGCCTCATCATCATCACTGGCACGTTTCTCGTTGTCTTTGGATTCATGATGACCAGCGTGTGCAAGACCTACTGGCAAGTCTTACTAGCCCATGCCGTGTGCGTCGGCCTAGGAACTAGCTGCCTGTCCATTCCGTCCATCGCCATAGTACCTCAATACTTCAAGATTCGGCGCGCGAGAGCCATGAGCATGGCAACACTCGGAAGCTGCGTGGGCGGAACCGTTTACCCGCTGATATTTCAAGAACTGCAGCCGCGGATAGGATTTCCATGGACTGTTCGACTCTTTGGCTTCATATCTCTGGCTATGTGCTGCTTCTCGCTGGCGGTCTTGCGCCCACGCCTCCACGGAGGGAAGCGATTCAAGGGTGTTCAATCGCTCATCGACCCTTCAGCATTTGCTAGTTCGTCCTTTACTGTATACGCTGTGGGCATTTTCTTTACCAACGTGGCCTGGTTCGTGCCTGTCTTCTACTTGCAGACATATGCTCTAAACCATGGTCTTGCGGGTCAAGGTATTGCATTGTATCTTGTCGCGATTTTGAATGCTGCCTCCATTCCTGGTCGAATCCTCTTGGCTATGGTCTCCGACAAAGTTGGACCACTCAATACTCTTGCCTTCATTACAGCCGCTACCGGGATTGTTACGTTCTCATGGGCGGCGGTAGACACCGGGGCAGGAAACATTGTTTTTTCCGTCTTCTATGGGTTTTTCTCAGGCAGTCTCGTGGCGGTTGCCCCAGTCGTGCTGGCATCTTTCACGACCGATTTAAGTCGCTTGGGGACGAGACTCGGGATGGTGGCGTTGCTGAAGGGATTCGGCTCACTGATCGGATCGCCTGTCGCTGGAGCCATTCTCGCGCGGTCTGGAGGCTACCTGGGTGTACAGCTCTTTACTGGACTCTGTTTTATGGTGACTTTTGTGTTCCTTGTAGCCTTGCGTATTATACTCGGTGGCATGACGTGGAATGTTAAGCTATGATGACATCTTCATAGCAATATTAGTATAAAGGGTGGGTTTGAGAACGGTGGTGATTTGAAGGTTGGACTCATGGAACAGAACTTCTCTCATGCAGCACAATAGATTACAGCAGTATGCTGTGATGGGTTGAGGGTGACGAGATGATGCGAAATGTTTGCAGGGAATAGAAAGTATACACAGAGACTTGGACGATTGGGACATATGCAGCGCTAGAGACAGGTAGTGAGCGTTTCATTCGCAACATTTTGATCTCGACAAGATCGTAGGCACTGAGAAACCGCAAGGTGAATTGCTGCATATTATCTGTGGCATCATAAGCCAATACCTTCGGAGGCGGACAGCGTGTGCGACCTTTTCGCATCCTGATTGGCAACAATACAAACAATTGGGTTCGGCTTGGTTGGATGCTGGTAGCAAATATGGAGCTCACCGCTCCACGTATTTGCGGCTCAATGATTTGCTTGTTCTGGCGATGGTGGAAACAAACCGCAAATGCAAGATTGCTTCTGCTTTGCGCAGAGAATGCACACCGATATCGATGGATGCGAGAGTCCAAAACGAATACGATTGCGATCTGTTTTTGCCAAGCGTTGCCAGCATGTCTCGATCGACAGGGGGGAAATCCTGGGCTCGAGATTGGGTTGCAATTAAATGATCTGCTGAAGAATCATGACTTGGGATACAGTGATTGCGTACAAACAATGCGTCTTGGCTGTGAAGATATCATACTTTGGACTACTGAAATGTCTCTCATGCCACCCGGAACAAGGCAATCCGTCCATTGAGGCATCAAGACACGTCCAATCTCAACAACCTCCTTTTACATCTCTCTCCACCAACAAATTTGGCCTCAATCTTGAAAGCTCCATCTCGACACGTCCTTCCAGCCAACCAACGGCTTTGATTTAGTCAACCCTTGTCACACGCCAGACCTTTTTTGGGTTTAGTCTCGAATACGGTGCAATATTATTGCGGGGCGGAGCTCGCGGGTTCCGATGCCTCCAACCTGGCCTGATTTTCGCGGAGTGAATTTTGCACAGTACAAACACCAAACATATAATGACCAGCCATCTACAACGACCCTGCTCTTGAAAAGAGAAGGCAATTGGTTTCATTACCTGGTCAATTACTCCCTCGTCCGTTCACTGCCTGTTTTGCCAGCCTGTCCCGAAGTGGGTCAGGTCATTCATCATGGCTCCTCAAAAGCATCCATACGAATTCGGTGGCCCGTAAGTCTAGACATCATTGAACGTTCTCTCAGTTCATCTGGCTCATTAAACTGACTATGAAATCCTACTCTACAGCATTGGCGCCACTGGCATCGTCTTTGGCCTTCCTGTGCTGATGAATGTTCTCTTCCTCGGGTGCAATGACATCTCCGGATGCCCACCGCCCTCTCTCCTCAACCCGCGCAGTCTCACTTGGGAGCAGCTCAAATCTGAGATTCCGTGGCCTGAGGATGGCATTTGGGGATTTGCGAGCTGGAAAGCCACCGGCTGGTTGGCCGCCTACTACCTCCTCAGCTTGATCCTCTATCGCGTACTGCCCGCCAACGAGGTACTTGGTACAAAGCTGCGCGAGTCCGGTCGCCCGCTTAAGTACCGCTTCAATGGTATGAACTCTGAAACTGCTCAGCTACGGCTGCATATCTGTTCGTATGCTAACAAATGTCTTCAGCTTTCCATGCCACTGTTGTTCAATTGGCTGGTTGTGCGATCGGAACCTACCTCCACGGAGCCAACTTTGCTGTCTGGACCTTCATCACAGATAACTACCTGCAGCTCCTGACGGCAAACATCCTCTTGTCCTACGCCATCTCAATCTACGTCTACGTCGGCAGCTTTAGCGTCAAGAAGGGCAACCCGGAGCTGCGTGAGTTGGCTAGAGGAGGTCAGTCTGGAAACCTAATCTACGACTTCTTCATCGGCCGCGAACTCAACCCCCGAGTCACACTCCCTTTCTTTGGAGAAATTGATATCAAGGCTTGGCTCGAGATGCGCCCTGGCCTCACTGGCTGGGCTCTCCTGGACCTTGCCTTTATCGCGAAGCAGTACCGAACCTACGGCTACCTTTCCGACAGCATCATCATTGTCGCCCTTGTTCAGTCCTACTATGTCCTAGAGGGACAATATGCCGAGGATGGCCTCCTGGGCATGATGGATATTACTACTGATGGAATGGGATTCATGCTGAGCTTTGGCGATATTGTCTGGGTGCCATTCCTCTACTCTACCCAGTGCCGATACCTCTCGACGTACCCAGTGCACTTGGGGTGGCCTGCGGTTGCAGCCATCACAGCCGTTTTCTCCACCGGCCTATACATTTTCAGAGCCACAAACTCTCAAAAGAACTTGTTCCGCACGAACCCCACTCACCCAGCAGTGGCCAACATGCCTTATATCCAGACCAAGCGAGGAACCAAACTTCTCACGGGTGGTTGGTGGGGAAGAGCGCGCCACATGAACTACTTTGGAGATTGGTTGCAATCCCTTCCTTTCTGTCTGCCCACCGGCATTGCCGGCTATCTCATCCTTCCGGCTGGAACGGCTCTCGCGGGTGTAGGTATCACCAAGATGCTTGACGGTCGGGAGGTGATCCAGGGTGACGCCGCCGGATGGGGAATGCTCTTCACTTACTTCTACTCCGCTTGGTTCGGCTTTCTGTTGATCCATCGTGAGCGAAGAGATGATGTCAACTGCACTGAGAAGTACGGCGAGGATTGGGAGGAGTACAAGAGACAGGTGAAGTGGAGGATCATCCCCAAGGTTTACTAGAGGGCTGTGATATAGAATATAGACTGCTCAAGAGCTGGGATGGCCATAGCTCTATTCTGAAAAACCGGAAAAATAGAAACGAGAATAATCTACCGAAATGGGGCGCCTGTGAAAGAGGTTTCCGTCTAAGTTGTTATGTGGTTAACTTTTTAGTAGCCCAACCGAATCGGTCACTGACCATATCCATTGGATCCGGCTTCCTTCCACAGCAAGTTGGTAATCTTTTCTAAATGCAGCAAGTGGCCTCGTCGGAGGTACACGTAGAAGGTGTATGCGAAGCTTGCCGTCGTGACGGCCGTACATGAAATCATCGAAGGCCAGAAGAACTGCGAAGGACGAAAGAATACGATCGTCGAGAAGTAGGACAGCAATTCAAAGGCGTTTTGCCAAGCAGCTTCGACGGAGGAGAATGACCCACGGCTCTCTGCCTCCACTTCCTAGAAGAAGAATTAGTCGCACTATCGAGAGGTTGAGGATTGTCGGGTACAGTACCTCCTGTACAATGACTTGCATGCATAGGTCAAAACCTCGAAGCCCTACTCGGCTTACTATCGTCCCGACTACGAGGCCACTAGCAGAGATGATGTAATTGCCTGTGAACAACCCGAAAACGGTGATGCCAGCGATGAGAGGTATGACCTGGCAGTTGCTCATCCAGAGGCCTGCTCGCACTGGTCCAATCCGACCTATTAGCCAAGGCGCGACCCAAGTGGCAAGAACCTCGAATGCCACGCTTAAGGTCCTCGCAATGGCGATTTGGATTGTTGTGTAGCCTGATGAGACCAGATACGTGATCATCTGACCAGAAAAGCTTAGGACGGTGAGATATAGCAGGGCGCCGGCGATGGAAGGGAGGAATGCGCGGTGTTGAAAATAGAAGCCAAAATCAGCGAAGAAGCGGCAAAGGGTCCTCCGAGTCTTGAGGCATAGTGTGGAAAGTGTATCGGTTAGTCGTGGAGTGGATGAGACGTCTGATTGCTCGACTCCAGGCCTGGTCCTATTCTCCTGCAAGGCCGGGACCTCGTAGTAGATCCAGGCTATCGCAAAGTACTCGACTACAACAGACGCAATGTTCATAGAAAAGTTCGTGATAATAGCTGCTTCTGTTGAAAGCCCATCGATCAGTGCAATGCAGAGTGGTCCCAGCAGTTTGCAGAGGAGGTCAATTCGTCGCATCTGTGCGTTGAGGGTGGAAAGAGCCGTGGTATCATTCTCGGCTAGAACAACGACCTAAGATAGTGACACTGTGAGACACGACGAAGAGCGCCAAATGACTCGATCGGGACTTACCCAGTCCTTCTCAACAGAGACAAGGTTGACGATGGAGTACAGTTTTTCCACGCATGCGAGAAAAGAGACGACAGCAAGCATGCCCATACGCCCATCTTGACCGAGGGGAATGCCGATGTAGAGTATGTAAAATATGACACAGGATGTCGCCACGGCAAGACGCTGGAAGACTGCCACATAAGAATTAGTCAATTGCCATTACACTGAGGGTACAGCCAAAATGGTAGAGAGACTTACCAATTGAAGCGCGGACAACTTGAAGCCGATCGTTGGTATCGATGTAATGCCCGATAGCGGGCGCAAATAGCACAGCGGAGAGACCCCGAGTAAGTGCATAAACCGACATCGGCAACAATGTGCCGGGGAAGATGGTCGCAAGATACAACACGGCACCAAACTCGAAGACG
The DNA here is from genome assembly GCA_029931735.1 of Dactylonectria alcacerensis. Taxonomy (NCBI): domain Eukaryota; kingdom Fungi; phylum Ascomycota; class Sordariomycetes; order Hypocreales; family Nectriaceae; genus Dactylonectria; species Dactylonectria alcacerensis. The sequence goes on along the minus strand of JAPMUZ010000011.1, from coordinate 2,440,527 downwards.
CGCGAGTTCCAAGACGACAAGAAGTGAGAGAGGTATAGTCGACTGGCGATCCGGGGATTTACTCGATGCGTATAAGCAACAGAGTCGCTAGAAGTGCTCTCAGCGCTGAGAAGGGCCGTCCGCTCGTCCAGCTGGGCGGCTTCCGTATCAACATGGGGCCGACTGGGATGCTGCATGCTGGGCGGTGAGGAGTATGAGGCCCGGATGATGGATTGACGAGACACCGCAAATTGTAGAGAAATCTTCCATGATTTCTCCAACTCGGCTCATACTTTTATATGACAGAATGAATAGTTAGGACCACTTATATAGGCTGATTTTTGAGACCGACATCACTCAGCGCCATGACATGCATCCCCGATGTGGTGACGGAGGTGTCAGAGCTCCGACCTCCGTGGCCCGTGCTGAGCAGCATTACCCTGGCTAAACAATTGGCGCAGGGATGTATCTAGAACCTAGAGAAAGAACTATGTTCCATATAGTGAACAGAGCTATGGAATGTTATTGGACTTGAAACTTGTATATTATATCGTGATAAGTTTCACTGGGATAGGGAGGGCAATGCGAGGCTGGCCCAGTCCCCTAGTGTTGGCGCGAACCTATGAAGGAGAATCTTCAATTCAACTATGAGTACTCCGTATTACATCATCTATTATCTCTCGGCTTTGTCATTTTGTTTGCTACTTGCATTCTCGCATGAACACGCCTTTTTGAAATGATCCTCGCGGTGTAAAAACTGCGAACACCGCCATCAGGTCTAACAAATCTGGCGCCTTTCCTCCCGCTTCGCCTTTGAAATTGCACAGCTTCCGAGTCGTACCAGCTCCATAATGAAGTCAATCGTTTCCTGCACGTGCTCAATTTCGTCATGAGTCAGTGTAGATGTAGGCATGCTGCGGATTATGCCGACACCCGATACCAGCAGTTCAATGTCGATTTCTACTCGTTGGTCAAGGGGGTGCAGAAGAATGTTTGTGAACAGAGACATAGCTGCCACAGTAGAGTAGAAGACGACGTGCCTATAAACCTAATTAGTTCTGGCCATTTTCACATATAAAGTATTACTTACCAGAAAGCTTCTTCTGCCAACACTGTAATAGGAACCTTCAAGAACAGAAGTGTTGAGCGGCTAGCCTCCAGGGTCAGATCGGTGCTTGAGTGGACCACGATGTGTAAATCTTCCGGTAGATCACCAGGTTCCGGACTAGCAGCGCCGCATCTCCTGACTGTAGTATGAATGGCCGTCGTGAGATAGTGATACTCGAGCTGCAGGTTAATGTATCGCACCATCTGTGGTAGTTTCATCCCAGCCGGGATCAGTGGCCGATTTGGAGGGATAGAGAGCCGAGGACGGAAATCGGGTGGAATAGACAATCTCCAGCTCTCGAGTTCATCATCAAGTTGGCGAATGCGATGGAGAAGTTGGCTGTCGGTAATCTTGAAGGTTTGGGGTGCGTAGAGCAAGCGGCAGGTTTTTTCTTTGAGATAACTGAGGCCGGGGTCCCCCGGAAAGTGTGGCATAGAGCTGTCATAATAGATATCGCCGGCCCTAGTGTCCTCATCCGAGCCGGCAGAGGAAGTATAGCAGCTCATGTAATCTTGAGGTGGCGTCAAGTCGCAATAATCCTCGGTGAGAAGAGGAGGCTGTCCGGAACGGAGTGAGATGTCTTTGTCCAGAACGTAACACAGCCAGAAGAGCGTTCGGATGTGACGGCTCTGACGTTCTGTGCATGAAGTCTCGGGGCTGCAGGACGTCAGAGGCTCGTATACATGCCCACCAAGACTACACACCATGCGGCAGGCGACTGAATGTAGAAAGGTGGCATTTTGCCAATGACCGTTTTGTGTCTGGTGTAATTGCTAAGAACTAGGATGAGCGGATGGTGCTCAAGGGTACATGGAAGGTGAACTTACCAACATGAGGACTGTCTGGAGGTTGACCAAGCTTGCGTCTCCGGTAACATGCCCCAGCAGTTGAATCGCTTTGGCCGCATACCAATCGCCCTTGAGAGATGGAAGGACTTCCTCTAAGCCTTTTAGACGACATGAAATGGAAATAGCCGCGAAAACACAAGCTACCGCCGAACATTGTGCGGCCGACGCGGGCACACCGCTGTATGACTGGTATGCAGTTTCCATGGTGTCTTCGAATATTTCTTTGTCTAGAATTGGGCAATTGAATCGAACCGGCGACTGAAATAAGCGATTGATGATGCTTTGAGTCACACTCTTCTCAGGCAGCTTCCATAGCTCTTGCGCGGAGATGGAAAGTTGGGGTGGCGAAAAAGCCGACGGTAACTGACCTGTCTGGCCTCCAAACAACCGAAACCTGCCGAGGTCGGCTTCTTGGCCCGTTCGAGTCGAAATCCATCGTTGACCTTCCTGAGAAAGAAGTGGCGTTCCCTTGTAGTACCAGTTTTGTCCCAGATGGCTTCCAGAGAAGCGAATTTGGCCAAACGAGAGATTCGTGAATTGGAGATCGGACTGTTGTGAGGGAGAGGGGGGTGGTGAAGTTTCGGGGACAAATGAATGATTATCGAGACTCGATGGAGTCACGTATTGCATTGATTCATCTTGCTCGATGGCGGGAGTTGTCTGATCTCCAGACGCTGGTGATGCTTCACTCCGTGTCTGATGACTGGATGTAGCTTGAGCCAACGCGCTTTCAAGTTGTTTAACACGGTCAAACAATTCTTGCACATCGCTCAATTTGGCTCTAGTATCAATTAAATACACATTAGACCGGAGCTTTTGGCCTACTGATGGAAAAGAAACGCACCTGTTCTTCGTATTTTTTGGCTTGTTCCTGGTGAATTTGCAGATGAGGTTGTGATGACTGCACCAGTTGCAGGGTGTATCTGGACTGGGGATGGAACACTGGATCTGTAAATGAAAATGTTAAGGAATCATTCGAAACCATGGCGTATTTTGTGATTGAGCGCACTGGGAAGATTGTGAGGGAATACCTTTCTCTTGTAGCACACATCACATGCTCGTCTAGGTGGCATGTTTGGTATGTATTGTTCTCAATGGACTCAATAGTATCATTCCAGAGTAGCGACTACTTGAGAGTTGTATGCAAGATCGTCCGCCATGTAGAAAGTTGAGATTGATCCTGTCGGAGCTATCGGAGCCAGTGTCGCTCGGCTGATTGTGAGATATCGTGGGTCGGCTGGTCAGTATCACAGACTAGAGCCAGCTGAGACAGGTCGCTCCACCAAGAAAATTATCACCAATCGTAGGTGCCGTGATGATTGATCTAGTCCTAGTTCGTGTGAGGTTGTGGGTATGATAGACTGACTCAGCGGGGATGGAATGAATTTACACCGATTACATAACGAGTAAAATCATCTGATATTCGTCTGGGCTATTTTATTGGGTCCATATTCCTCGACTGTACCCCTGTCTAATCCTCCAACGTCTTTGCATCTGTGAGATCCGGCTGGTCTCGGTCAAGATCGTACATTTTATCCTCATCGGCATCGTAGTGGTGGAAAATCATCCAAAAGACACAGCCTGTAGCGGCTGAGAAGCATGCTACTCCAGTGTACATCCACACGAACTTGGGGTCCACGGCGACAGAAACGAGAGCCTCGGAGATGGCCGAACCGAAAGCGTTGGTGAAGAGGTAGATGCTCTGCACGAATGACTTCATGCTAGGAGGGGCCTTTGTGTAGGCGTATTCGAGACCGGTTACGGAGATGAAGATTTCAGAAAGTCCAATGAAGACGTAGGCTGGTGTTTGAATGGCGATGTGGACGTTGTTGGAGATGGTCTTGCCCCCGACCTCACCAGCGGCGCAATTGCCAGGGGAGTCATAACAAGGGCCAGCACTATAGATGAGATGTTGGACAATGGCAGCGTAGGCGAGACAAAGAGCGGCCAGCCAGAACCCAATGGTGATGCGTAGGATGGGACGTAGTTCGATGCCGACCTTACGGAGAAGAGGGTAGACGACGCTTTCGAGGAGCGGCGTAAAGACCAAGATGGATACGGGGTCGAAGTTCTGCATAAAGTCGTTGGGCATGCCGTGGCCTCTCATCTGGCCGGCTTGGGTCACAAGGTTGGTCGAGAACTGACCGTAGCAGACCCAGAAGATGGGGTCTAAATGACCAAATTAGAACTCCTGCGTTATGGAAGAGTGAGGCAACTTACAAAAGATGAAGACCTTGCAGGCTCTGAGAGCTCTCTTAAGCTCTTCAATAAAGTGATCGTTCCACGGAACCACTCTGGTCCTGCCGTTGGCCTCACGCCACGAAGGCTTCGCAGCATCCATGTTCCGGGCACAAATCATCATCCACAGTGCCTTGAACGCATCAGTAATGACAGAACCTTGAGGCGGGCGGTCGATAAACTTGTGTCGACGTGTGACGAGGACGGTGATGCCGACGTTGAACATGATGAAGCACATCAAGAAGGCGGTCCAGAAGCCTTCGTACTTTTCCATGAACGGCGTGGCCATTAGCGAGAGCGCGCCCAGGTTGATGCACCAGTAGAAGATCATGTAGATTCTCTGGTAGGTGATAGCGGGATCGATGATGACGCGCTCACCGTTAGCTTCGGTCTTGATAGCCATGCGGCGACGTTGATACTGGTCGGCAATGAGAGGCGCGATGTTGGACTTGATGCCACCAGTACCTAGTCCAATGACGATGATTGCAATAATGTAGCCAGGCATACTGGCGCCATGAGCCATTGCGGTTGGCAGCGAGGTAGTCCATAGAATAAGCAAGCCGACCCAGTAGAAGCCGCAGAAGATAAGAATGGTCTTGTACTTTCCGAGGTATTGATCAGCGAGGATGGCACCGAAAATGGGCGTTACTGTTCACATATGTGAGTCCTCGGTGCAATCAATGTGTCAGGCTCAGACATACCGTAGCAGAACCACTGGAAGAACAGGTTCAATCCAGTGGCAGCTTGACTTCCCATGCCGAGACCCTTGGGACCATCCTTTCCATCTTTACTGTTGCTAATAAAGTTCATAAAGATACCCTGGCACCCACTTTAATCTCGTCAGCTCATATTCACCATTAGGAAGGCCAAGATACATACTAGTAAGTGAATCGCTCCGTCAGCTCGACGACGGCGATGAGGTACGCCGAAGCGGGAAGATTCTCGCCAATACGGCGCAGGGTTCCTTTTTCGTATTCATTCGGCTCCTCTCCTTCTGCAGTAGGCGCGGACTCGGCATTGGCATTGAAGGCAGCGGCTTCCTTCTCGTCCAGGCCGTATTGGATCACGTTGCCGCTTGCAATGTCGGTTTCTGGACTGGGCGTGGATTGGTCAACGCCATCCTGGACGCGTCTAAAATTGGAGAGTTAGTAATGGATTTCTCCATGTTAGTATCGATGACGTACTGGTTACCGTCTTTTTCTTGGTTCGATGCCATTTTAACTCAAACGAATCACAAGTCTACAACTGCATGGAGAGAAAGAAGCAAGCAAACGGGCCGAGATATATATGTAGCGTGTAAATCACCTCGTCATTCCAACAGCCGGACATAGAGCCATTTCTTAGCAACCGTCGCTCCTGGAACTTTTGCTCTTCGTCGTCGTACCACCCGCAGTCACGGCTCGTCGGCAACATCGCTTCCCAAGTGGGAAGCTCCATCGAGGGACCTTTTGAAGAGCCTCCAGTTATCACCCGGGCCGAAACAAATGTCAAGCGGAGATACCGGAGCTCGAACCGTGCGCAAGGGGCAATAGGACACGAGTGAAAGGCTCAACGATCCACGGCCCGCAAATTTTCTAGAATGTCACCGCATGGCCGGACCCGCATATCTCCACCGATGCCGAGGGTCCCGGGTATGACGAGGCGTAATACGTTCGGCGTATTAAGTAATGAGTTGAGAATGGAGGCATTTAAGACGCGTTTTGTCATGGGATTGTCAGCTGAGGGGAATGGGGATGGGAAATAGGACGGAGATTGTGATTCGGTGCTGTCAGCGCCTTTATAAATAAGCATCAGTGAGAATGCAGTAGTTTGTCATCCTGAAGGTTGCGCTAATCATCATCAGGTTGTGTTTATCTTGAAGTACCATGCAATTGAAGCAACGTTCCTTTCTTAAAGAGCCTTCCTAAAACAGATCTTCAGCCTCGGGTCATTGTTGAATCTCATGCTTCAAATATCTGGAGAACATGCGCGTGCGATTATATATGGGTCGCGTCACCCCACACGGCCCAATATTGCTCCCTTTGCCTCATATTAATGAGTCGATGACGTTTGCCCGGTTTCTTTTCCCTTTCAAGTTCCAGCCTGCTCATACTCAACGGCGGTACGAAATTTCCTCCCACCATTCCAATCGTCAGAAGCCAAGAACACTCAGGTTGTTCCTACAACCCACACCATCATTACTCATTCTCGTTTGAATGACATGTTGAGGGAATGGGTATTGCAGGTGACAACGAACTTTTTTGCCGAGTTCGATACTGGGCAGAGATCTACCACCGACTAAACTGCTGTGCGTATTATGGCGAGGTTTGTGGATGCCACTGCCTTCTCAAAGGACTTTGTACAACGTCAAGTCTCAACGAAATATTCACGGGCTTGTGATATCGTATTCTAAAATTTGTATCAATCACGTAGCCAAGGACTCCATCGCCGGCAAGTCAGTACGGCTCTAACTGTTACTTCCACAGATTTCGAAGTGTTCGGTGAATGACATGACAGATTCGCGGACACTTTTGATGAACCCTTGTTCCAAACGCTACGCCAAACGGGCGTACATCTTCCACAAGCCTTGTAGCTCCCCCGACAAGCTATTATGGGGACCACGGCCTTCCATCACGGTTTAATTGACGTTGAACGATGTAGCTGTGACACTTGTATTCTCCTACTCTGTCCCTAAGCACTAAGCCTCTCAAGTACTACTAGCTAACATATACAATTGTGCAAATTAGCCTTCTGGCTTCCAGAGAAGACTATTGTCGTGGCGGTATGCGTCGAAAGTAATATGCTGTGGCTTCGTATTTATAATGCATGACTCAAAGCTTCCGTCTTTAATGCCAATGTTTGCTTGCCCGAAGCTTTTCCAACTCATGAGTTTGTTTCGAAGACTAGTATTAGGCCAGCCACCGTAGCCGAGCAGGGTACCTCGGAACCAGCTGCGACGATGGTTCTCCGGCGGCTCGTCCCCAGCATTGGCAAAACGGAAGGCGTGTGTTTTAATATCGTCTTTGTGGTAGACAATCTTGGCATGGTGGTCCTCGAACCGAATGTCTTTCGCATGCCGCGTTTCCCATTTACCGTGCTGGCTTATAGATACGTATGAGACCTTCCAGTAGGCAGCGGCTGGGATCCAGACGGCAATGTGCTCCCAATCGTATCGATGTCCAGTGGTGGCGCCATCTTTCTCGAAGTAGTAGTCATAAACGATGACGCACCAGCCGTTGTTGCAACGTGCGCGGCTGTACACTTGGTTGTTGTCCAAATCGCTGGCATCGCGGCAGTCTTTGGCCCGATTCGAGGCCCCTTCATACAATCCCTTATCGACGTTGCCCTGCGCATCGATGGCCGGCACGTTGTAACATCCGTCCTTATCAAAGTCCATAGCCGGCTGAAAAACTGCTTCAGCCAGCGTGGACCCAGTTCTTATCGACCTAGGTGGGCTTCCGGAGCCATCTCCTGTCAAACTGGCATTGCTAATAGTGGCGAAGCCGAAGAGAGCGGCCACAATCGCCCAGGCGAAGGCTTGTTTAAACCCAGGATATCCCATGATTGGAATACGTCCAAGGCTTGAGAAAGGTGGTCGGCGTGTGTGGTCTGAGCCTGGATGCGAAAAAGCGCAGTTGTGATCAGTGCTGATAAGTGTTGATGATCAATAAGACCGCTAGTGGTCAGATTCAGACTGTGCCGAGGTGACTATGAGCTGAAGTGGATGGAGTTCTGGTACATAACCTAGAGGATGTTGTGCTACTTATACTCGCCCTAGGCTAGGCGAGCTGGCTCGCCCCAGATTCCATAATGCACTTCGTCTACTCTAAATCATGCATACAGAGTAGCTTATCCGCTTGCTGAGTCAGGTTGGTAAGCAAAAGAGATGTTAACTTCTTTAGGTTGGTCATGTAAGATGTGTCCCAAAAAGGTCAGACGATTTGGATTCAGGGAGGCCAATTGGTGGCGTGTACAGCGTAGCTGAAGACTTGAAGCAAAAGTGCAGAAGCGCTAGGCCAATTGCTCTCCACCCAACATGTCGATTCGCTCGATCCGAGCCTTCAAATCCTTGTCTCGTATTTTGATCGCCGAGATGCATGGGGAAACTCGCTGGTTAATTCCTAATATTCTCCTGGTGCTCTGCAGTCTTAGCGCTGACCGATTCACTAATCAGTCAGCAATACGAATAACACGTCGCAATACGGCAAGCTGTTCGTATAAACTGGTCGCCGATAGATACTGGGTCTAAGTAATCTCCTCATTTCCGCGGTCCAAGTTAGCAGAGAACTCTGCTCGAGGAAGAGACTCGGCGAGGCCGATTGAAGTGGTGTGACCTATCTATGATATGTCCTTCCTAAGACGGAGGGTATGCTGTGAGAGCTTAATACAAATGCTATTGGTGAACAGATGGTTGAATCTAACACATATCGTGGGAGGGCTCATGTCAAGATCTTAAGCCAGCCAAAATCCTTTCAAAAGGCCAAATCTGATGCTATATCAGTATCAGATTTCGAGCCTTTAGGCTATCACAGGGAAGATCTGGCCTACTAGCCAAACTTAGCACGGAAAAATGTGCTGCTAGGGCTTGACCTACACTTGCACTACATACCACCAGCCAAGAGAAATAGGCTATATATCGCAGGCTACATACCAGGGTCTTTGACGCGATAGCTGACATTGATATGTCATCCACGAAATAAAAATAACCTTGGGGACAGTGAGTTAACCTAGTACGAAATGGGTCACGAGATTCCAAATCACCCTCAGGGATGGCCCGATCTGCGCCTAAGCGAGTTGAGTTATGCGAGAATGCGGCGTATCTGGTGGCCCATGTGATGTGAGCTCAATCTAGCCCACATCTATGAGCTGGCACGGCTGTTGGTATGAACAGTCGGAGCAACTCCCATCCTGTGTCCATCCAGCTACTCGGAAAACGCATGGCTCAGTTGTCTTGCTGTCTTGGAGCCAGTTGCCACTCAACTTGTCGTCCAGGAGACACAGATACGCTGCCACTCGCCCTACTTGAACGAGGCTATGCGTTGCAACACCATATACAAAGTTCTTATATAGTTATAACAAGCATAATACCGACTAAGACGGCATGTCATATGTGGTGGAAGTTGGTCTAACAACCTTCCAACTTGTTGGCCAGTTTTCGTAATGTAGAAATTTAGGGCAATACTGACCAAATACCAACCAGGATTTTCATTGCTGTGAAGCTCGACGGTGTCGTATCTGGTCCCGGCCGTGGACGGTTTTGCCGAATCTGACCAGCCAACGTTTTTCGAGTGTCACGCAGAGGTTTACTGTTTGAGGCGTGGCTGTTGGCTCGTGAGGGCAACTTGAAGACGTGAACAACACCAATAAATCGGGCAGCATCAAGCATGCTCTCAATAGATGTGTCGTTAGCCAAGAGGAAGCAGAGGTGGCTCTCTAGTACTTGGCTCATAAGGACTTTGGGAAAGACGTGATGAAAGTTGCGTAAAAAGCACAAGTAGCGGTGGAGGCGAGTTTCGGGTTGTTGAGGAAGTTATTGACTATTAAAATTTATTATTGTCCCTTGTGCCCTACGTATCTGACCAAACACCCTGTCTCTCTATACTACTTTAAACTCAACCGTCTTCTTAATCACATTCCCCCTGGTATCCATATCTTCAAGATCAATGTCAGAAGTCCCTGTTTGGGAGGAATTACCGGGGATAATCTGCTCTTGTGACCCGTTCTTATCCAACATGGTCTTTCCGCCATGCACCTCGACAACGTGCTCACTTCTTCCCATCGAGTAGTTATCCCTTCTACCGGTAGAAATATTCTTCGAACGACTGGAAGTAGCGCCGTTGCCATAAGATGACCCGTCGGGCGAGCTTGTGAAACGGAGTTTGGAAGCGAGCAAGTCGATACTAAGCACAAGTTAGCATGGAAGATCTAGGATTTAGGAGGTATTTAATACTCACAACAAAAGAGTTGGGTAGAGACAAAAGACGGTATAAAGAAAGCGGTCCAGCTGACTGGCGATGTTGTCGGCGCGCTGACCAGGGGTTTGGAAGGAGTGTGTAATGGCCCGCAAGATGCCCTGGACCGCCAGAATGCCAACTCGAACCTCAGTGCTGCGCGTGAGATAGCGGAAGAGACCGATCTTCATGGCAGCCTGGAAGGAAGTGTCTCGAGCCGTGGTAAAGATGGTGATGAGGTAATAGGCGCTGATGCACTCAAGAATCGCCATCAAGCTGAAGTAGCTGATGTGGAGGAAGTTGATGATGACTTGCAGCTGATGGTTGTCGTCGAGGATCGATCGGACGCGATAAACGGCAATGGCGACGCGCGTGACAATGACACCCATTAAAAGGAGCCAAAACAAGCCGGCAAAGACGCGCCAGCGAAGGCCTCGAAGGACACGGGCTAGGATCATGTAGCTGTAAAAGAGTAGACCGGCTTCTTGGATCTAGTGATAGTGAGCAGCCAGGATTAGCAAAAGAAAAGAGAGAAAAAGAAAATATGCGACAGGGTAATAGATCGACATACCAGCCAGAATATATCGCCAAACACCGAGGCCACTGCCCGACTACCCGCGGGGTATGGTAGGTAGTAGATGTAGTAGCAGAGTCCGCATGCGATGGCGCCTCCAGCACTCGAGATGATGGGTACGAGAGCGAGGAGGGTGAAGCTGGTGATTCCGCACACGACGCAGCCAAACAGCACATTGCACATGCAGATGACGCTGAGAATCGACCAGCTGACCTCAAAGTATACCAAAGGCGTCGACATTGTCGCGGTTGAGTTGGGGTAGTATCCGAGGGGACGGCTTGCAGATTCGCATGCAGATTTGGACGATCTGGAGGGGGGACACGATCTGAAGACGGGGGAGGAAGGATCAGAGGCTGCCAAGTCTGGGGCAATGCGGGTGATCAGCAGAGATATGGACTTTCATGGAATAAGCATGCGCATGAACCGACTCTCCTGGACTGTCATTGCTGCGAGCTCTAACCACTCCCAGGATACTTGGCAAGGACGCGATTCATGATGTTACGTTTGGCTGGCGACTAAGAAGGACTAGAAACTCCAACGTTGGCGCTATCCCCAGCCATGGCCAGTAGTGCCGTTGTAGGATTCTGAAGCCGGTTCGGGGAATGCGGGAGATAGGACAAACGAAAGGATGGACCCGAATAATATCCAACCCCTGTGGTATTGAGTCGTATGCTCTATTGAAGGTGTTACCCTATGAGAGCTTCTTTCTTTAGCACGTCGATGGTTCTTTTACCACGAACAAAACAGTAAAATTGAGCATGCCTTCACAACCCACATGGCGACCCCGCGTCCACTTGGGGCCCCGGATTGAGGGGGTTTGCAAGGGTCCCTGCTAACTTGCGCCATTACCAAAGGGAAGTGGACTTTTCTTCTGAGTGGCATCTCGTATTAGTCCAAGGCCCAGAGCAAGCCACGTGCCAATGGTTGAGCGTTAGATCATACCATCTGAGCAACTAACGGGACAGAACGCCTCCGCGTGGCAAATCTTCCAAAACGCCACAGAAGGCTTCATTTATTTTGCGCCCACCGCAGTTGCCGTGTTTTCTCAGCTAGCGGTAATTAAGCAAGCCACAACCACAGGGGGGGCGGGAAAACTGAGTTCTCCTTTTTCCTGCTCGACTCGCTTTCGGTTTTCAATTTGTGACATCCCCTTCCGCTAATCATCTTTCGATCTTGGCCACCTAGGCCGCTTAGCAACGGCTGGATAATGATGAGACAAATAGTGGGCTTTAAAGTGTCACGTCAGGGTAACCTGGTATCACCTGGAGACAGCCGAGACCCTGATCGAAGATCAGGCACTCTGGGCCCCAGACCCTGGTACCTACATAAGTACATCTCTGTTCCGCTAGCAGGGTTCTGAACCCCATGACCCGGAGATATTCCGCATGCTACGCTCGCGACGCTCCTTGGTCGCGATCCAGATCCTTTCTCCTGGTGGCCTGGGGGGCATGGCTAGTGTTGCCGTGGAGCGATCAGAAAAAGAAAATTAAATATTATTTCTTGCTGCAAACAATCCATCGGTTTTGCATGGGCTTATTTGTCGCTAAATGGCCATGATGCATCTTATTATATGATTCACATCCCAACCAGATTTGGTATTCTACACCAAGCCATTGTCGGATCCATCTCCACTCACACGCTCAGAGTCCGATGTCTTGCTGATTTGTCGCTCTGTTGTTTTTGTAGTTTTTTGTTCTGTCGCTGGTCGAGATGTGGACTGTAGACTTTGCATGTAGAAGTTACTACTGTGCACGTTGCTGCCAGTACTGTGAGTGTGGTTGCGACTTTGCAAGTCCTTGACGAGCGCGAAGAAGAATGCCGCGTTTGCGACGACACATGCGCACACAATCTCAATCGATGCCCACTGTTGTCTCGTTAGTTGCAAAAGTAATCAAGGTTCAAGGTGCATTGAGTCGTACCAGGGAGCGCGCGGCTTGGGTTACGGATGAGATAAGGATGAGGGGAACTCGGATGATGGTGATGGCGACGACGATAAATCCGATTCCAAAAAGGAATGAGAGTTGGATTTTGCTTGATATTCCGTCAGTATTTCCATGGCCGTAGGCTTTGAGGTCGACATACTGTTTGCGGGAGAGCTGGGTGTTATATAACATTGGGAAGGGTAGGACGAGGAGCGCGATATCCGTTACGGCATTAAAAACGGCCATGACGAGAAGATTGACGACGCCTCGACTACAATGGTCGGCTAGAAGGATCACTGTCAGCACCTTGGATCAAGAACGACTACCAGCCTGGATATGGCAACGTACCTGGGCGATCGGCGATAAGATCCCAAGTCCTACAAGCATGACTGTTAGCGCACGAAGAGAAGAAAGCCTTGATGATACTAACAGGTTGAGGGGTCGACATTCTGTCAGGCTCGCGATAACGACGGCGAGGAATGAAGCAATAACGATCCACCACATAGTGATGACGGCTATTCTCCCCCATCTAAGATGACCGACTAGTCGCGAGTAAAAGGCGAGCAAGCAGAGCTTCAATGTCCACAAACTACCGACTCTTTAGCAACCGCAAGAACCGTAGTCGACAAGGAAGAGCCTACAACAACGCGTAAAATAAACGCACCGGGACCAGAAGCTTCAGCGCCAGTATTCGATCCTGGTTTATCTGGTCCACGCTCTTCCCCAGGTCTGCTGCGTCCTGCGCCGTGGCCGGGTCACGCGATGTCGTCGGATTCAGCACAAAGCTCATCGTCATTAGAATCGTGCGCACGACGAGCGGCAGAAGCGCAAACGTCATGTAGGTGTCGTCGACGCGCCATCGTCGGTGGCAGCGAGGATGTTGCTTGCATGGGCAGAGGATTCGGTAGGCGCAACGGGTGAGGATGAGGACGCTGCAGATGGCCGCCGTGGCGATGACGAGGTTTACGTGTGATGGAAGGGCCACCATTGTCGGTGACTTGTCGTATTGAACCGCGAAAGGATTATGGGAATGCTACGGCTTCCCGTGCATGTCTGAGACATCGGGAGGATGGCGAGATCGATTATAGATGGGAAATACCCATGACCTGGAGGCCACGAGTCATGGGACACGTCAAGTGCTCAGCTCCCATCTCATAGTCTGAGCTAGAAAGGAAGCGATCCAATTGTGGCTTTTCGTCCCCTCTCGAGCCCCTGGCAAACCTAAGTTGACCCCTGTAATTGTCAGTGCGGGGGTTTTGATTCCAGGGGAGCAACTCCTCAAGCTTGTACTTATTCGTAGAACATCTCCGTGCGTATTAGCCTTTGTCTGAGCGCACCCATCGCTTCGGTAGCAAGGCACCAGAACAGGTGACAGCCGCGGTGCCACGACGAGCTGATGTGCTAATGTGAAAGTGGCTTTTGGCCACATGCCACGCATAGGTCGATCTAGGTCTAAGTGTTTAGCGCGTGTCATATCGAGTTTCTGACAGCAACGGAGAAGGACATGCCGAGGTCGGAATCAGAAGACGAAGGCCGCGACACACAGAGGATATTGATATCCGGGTATGCGGATCTTTTAGAAGAAGAAAACCGGCATACTCATAGCCCGTGTTTCGGTATCCCCACAACCTAGACGGGCCGAGCAGCGGCAGTCCAAGATGAAAACAACCATCAAGACGGAGAGAAGGCGCCAGTCCACGACCTGGTAGGCTTCGTCTAGCCCAATTGCGCATGTAGCACATGGTCTCAGTCGAAGAAACCATGCATGTAACCAATTTTAGACTGCCAAGACGTGAATTGATGGTTACGAGGTTGAAAAGAATCGCGAGAACGCATTGAGGGTACTAATCTCTGTCATGAAGCACTAAGCCACCATGACCTATCAAAACAAACGGAGCCCAGAAATAAGGATGCGTATAGTCCAAACCCATGTCCTGGATGTCTTCGATCGCAAGATCAATCTGACTCCTTACCCACGAAGGGATCTCGTTAAGAATATTCCCTTTCCTACCCTCCATGTCCCAAACGTTTCCCATTTCTTCCAATAGTTCGATAGCGCGACGTTGATCCATTCTATACAGCTCAATCTGCGCGTTACGCCAGCATGTAGCGAAAGAGACACCGGGCTCACAATTCTTAAGTCGGCGGCAGAAGAGGTGTGTCAACAGCATAGTCGCCAGGTCATTGACGTTCCATAGTCCACCAAGATAGGATGAAGCCCCGGAAGCAAGCACAGCGTGCGAGAATCCAAGGATGTCGTTTCCAACTGTTTCCTTTCCAAGCCCGCTGACGCACGCCGCGAAGATGACGATTGCGGCTTTGCTACGCAACTCGGCAAGCTCTAGGACGCGAAATGGTTGCTGCAACAGAATGGAGGATTGCCATGGGGACGTTCCCGTATGCAGGCCGTGAGTGGCAATAAAGACAACGTCTGACGACTGATAGAGGTCTTTGAACTCTTCCCGACTGACGTTATTCGCGTTCCTTGTAGTGGATCCAAATACCTGGCCAAGGTTAACACCCCCAATTCCAGCGAATGGTAGAGGGCTCCCTCCAACACTACCGTCCCTGACTCCTGGTTTTACAATCACAGAAGTTGCAATCTCGTTGCTAGTATTTTGCTTGTCGACCAGGCGCTGCAGAGAACATAGACTGGGTATGAGCGAGACGGCTGCCTTGGAAAAAAGCGGCTCTCCATCAAAAATCAATGCAGAAAAAGGGAATTTGTTGAAAGAGTGGGATGGGGCAAAGATGATATGGTTCTTCCGTCTGATGAGAGGTGCAAGCGGTTCGACGATAATTGCGGATATTGGCTCTAGGAGCGCCATCCATTCTGCGGGGGCTGGATGTTCGCCTTGTGTTTTAGGGGTTCCCAGCAATTTCAGGCAGGCTAGGACAGTCTTTTGTATCTCAAGGTCAGTCAAATCGCTCTGGTGCACAATCTCGATTCCACTGCAAGTGACACCAAGGAGCAGAAGACCTTCCCTCGACAAGGTGATGTATGCTACCGCCGCGTCCTGGGGAATACAGCGATACAACCCTTCCGCATCGGAAGAAAACCCTGACTCGGACAGCATGGAAGCTATACCCTTTGACTGAGTCTCCAGCTTGGCTTGTATGGCTGACAGCTTCGTCTTTTCAACTCCCAATCTCTCCGCCACATCAGCAGCAGCCTTGTCGCGCTCGTCACCGAGAGGGGCTAGGGATTCAGATAGCAAACGTATCTGGTACGACTCGTCGGACCATGCCTTCAAGGCCTCCCTGGTAACTTTCTTTTCCATGATCAAGAGGTCGAGTAACCCCCGTGCGCGGCCTTGCTCGAGGAAAAGAAGGGCTTGGTCCTTCCAGGTTGGCCCAGGGAGATTCCATTTCCTCAAGCGCCCGCGGCTTCCTTCAGACTCACGAATCGTGTCGAACCGCAAGGCAATTCTAGCAAGCCCTGAAATCAGCTCCCCGGAATTGATAGTGCTGAGGACGTCACGGCGGGCGTCTGGATCCTGCATCTGGCTGCGTTGCGATTCCACGAGTCGAAGTGTAGTCAGATACCACTCGAAAGCGGTATCCAGATTCCCATTGTTCTCCTCAATACAGGCGATCCAAACCATCAACGTCCAATTGTCAGCATCCTTCGGCAAATTCTCTAGCTTGAGGAGCTCTGGAAAGAGCCTCCTAGTGTTCTCGAGAACTGTCGCGCCCTGCCGCCACGCTTTTGCAATGAAGCACTTCCCGATGTAGTCCTTGACATTGCCTTCTTGCCTCTGTTGCTCAGCAAGACGCAGGTCTAAAGCAGCGCCGCTGGGAAGTGGTAGGCTAAACGGATCACTGGCTTTGCCGCCATAGACGACCGGGAGGATGCTGTCTAAGATGCTCTGTGCCCTTCCAAACTCCCCGAGATGGTGCAGTGTGGCTAGTTTAAGCGTGTCAAGAAGTTTAGACTTGAACCCGGAGATATTATCAAGCTTGGAAATGAAGTCTCTAAAGATCCTTTCTGATGCATCTGCGTCAGCGTCCTGTAGAAGAGCCTCTTGGCTTTGACGGATCACCTCGAAATATTCCGATTGCAAATCCCCAAGCTCTTTGGCGGGGTTTGCAATTGCGTTCTCGAACTGTGAACTCAATCCCGGATAGTTTGACATCATTCCTGCAAGAGCTGCTACTACAGCTGGAAGTGACGAGCCTCCGGTGAGACGTTGATGAGCTCCCCGACTTGCAAAGGCGGAAGTGCTGGACTGCTCAATCGAGTTCATCACCCGATTGAAACTTTGGTGATAGTTTGTTTTCATGAACTGGATCGTCTGAGCATCTGGGGCGCAAGTCTTTCCAGAAACAGCTTCGATCAATGAGTCCAGCTGTGCGAGCGATTGCGGAAATAGCTCTCTGCCTTGATCTGCGAGAACACGAGCTACACCAAGGTTCCCGCAATCTCTCTGGAGCTCCGCGTGTGCGACCAGGGCATGCAACTCGAGAACTTTGTCACCAAGTCCACGAAAGCAAGCCTTCGCACAAGCACAACATTTCAAGGCCGCATCCGTGTTCCCTTTCTCCGCGTACAGTTTCCGGCCAAAGCGGAGGACTAGTAAACCGATGAATCGGGACACGGAATTGTTGTCTGCTTGAAGGCCCCAGGAACCAAGATTGGTGGCCCTCTCGATCAAGTCCGAACGGTCGCAACCAGTGGCAATGTCGAGAAGCAAGCGGTGGCCGGCAACCAATTGTGTGTTTGTGAAGTCTCCTCTAAAGAGGTCGTGTGCATTATTGAGACTGCCGAGCGTTGGCTGAAGAAATTCCGGTCGAGCACGCCCATCGGGGCTTTGGAAAATGGCTTCTGCGTGCATGACACATGCCATGCGCAGGTAGACGGCTCCCTGTCCACGGGGTTTGCCGGCTCTCTCAAAGAGTTTCAGTGCCTCTTCATAGTGTGAACTTGCTGTATCGTTGTGTCTAAGCGTGAACTGCGGTTCGAGCCGGTCCCAAGTGCTGTTACTCCAGATTAGACCATGGTCCAGCGGCATAAGATTGAGAGCGAGAGGGCTTGTATATGGCGGAGAAAGAATGTGATCGGCTTGCAGAAGTCTGAAATTAGCTGCCCCTGCGAGATCGCCCGCCGAGATACATGTCTCATAAAACTGTTGCAGCAACGCAGATATCCCCTCGGTTCCTCCAGCCTGTTGATACTCTGTTTGAATCCGATCTAGGTAAACCTTGAGTGTAGGAAGCTCCAAAGTAACAGCCAGGGTAGGGGTCTCAGGGGGATAAATTTCCGTCGAGTCGAATGTAAAACCCCACGTGCTGTTGGGGTAACTTTGGTTATGGTCGTATGCCTTCCATAGATTGTCGTAGTACCAAAAAGAGCTCCAGATCAAGTTGCTCTCGAGCTCCTCAACCACGGACCAGCTCGAAGCCCTATTTCTCCGCTCGCTCCTTAGCTGCTGCTTGCTTTCAAACATCTGAAGTTTCGCGTCCCTCAACTGCCCCGACTGGCTTTCCACGTCCGGCCAAAATCGCAAGATTGCGGGGGCTCTCTTCAGAGACAGCAAGTACGATTGATAAGTCCGACAACGCGAGAGCCAAGCACTGTCCAATCCACTCTGTGCCAAACATTGCAAATCCGCCAAATATCTGTCGGCACCGGAAAGATTTCCACGCAATGCATCTTGTATCGCTCTCAGGAGAAGAAGAGCAGCACGTTCCTCGTTTGTTGGGATGTTGGAAGTGGCGGATTCAAACGCCTGGATCCAGTCTTCAGAATCCTTGAAGTTAGTACGATACTCTTCCGCGAATATTGTGCCGCCGAACACCTCGAGCACTTGGGTGAAGTCCATTGTAGGGGTTTCGGATTGGCGCGAATATCAGGAAGTTGATTTGTAAACTCGTAGCTCTAGACAAGTTCGTGCAGGCCTAGGCGGCTAAGGTGTATGTAGGAGACAACAAGCCGTATCGTCCCCAGCAGGCTGAAATTGCAGAGTTGCGTACTTGTCAGAGATGATGATCATGTGGTTTAAAATCTTCGAGTGTGTGGCAATATTGGACAAGTGATAAATTCACACGTATTTGGCCAGTTCCTCTGGTTACCAAAGAGCTCTTTTGCGGGCTTAGAACTGCCGGGGAGTGGCTGGGCTAGGTGACGTAGGAGAATTGTCATGCAATGCACTTTGCCACATGCAGAGGCCGCCACATATGCAAAGGCGCCCACCACATTCCAGGAGCTTTTCAGCATGCAGAAGTCTGTTTAGCCCAAAGCCCTCTCGGGTTAGCATCGAACTTTGATATTTCGGCATCATCTTGCAGCGAACTAGGGATTGTATGTTGGCTTGGGGGGGTATTAAGGGGCTTAGAAGGTTGGCCTGCTTTCTCTCAGGCCACACTAAGCATCCATATATTAACTAACCCGCGGTCCGTTGCAAAAATATCTAGACTATCACTCTCGATATGCTTGCAAAATGTCTCCCAAAGACGAACCAACATTTTACCTCTATGGGACGGGATATCATCTAGAGCAGCTTACACTGGGCACGCTTGTATATGGCAATTATGCCCAACCCGATGTTCGATTTTGCACTTTCCCAAGATTGAGGTAAATTTCGGTGCCTGGTGATGACGCCTTCTACCAGAGCATGCTAACATGTCTAGCGAGGACGACCTTGACAACACTGAACTGGTGTTCTCACAACCGATCAGTGGCTCTTTTACTCCTAAATCTAATCGCAAGTTCGGCTTTGGAATCGAAGCCATCGATATGGCCACGATGAACATTGAAATTGCGAGGCAACGAAGCAAAATCATTGTCGCTGAAAGCGGTCGCCGTATTACCTTGAAAAAGTGAGTCGCCTGGCAAAGTTTAGTCGTGCTATTAATTGTGAGGATCCGAAAAGCCCGGGAGCGTTCTTTCTTGAGAGGGTTATCAAAGCGCCAGAGACACGAGACGCCCTGGCTAGATGGCTCACTGTAGCGAGAAGCGCTTACCTAGTGTGGAAGAAGGTCACACTTTGTAAGCCCAAGATATACTGCGTCACGGGAATATATGAACTCCGAAACGTCCAGGCCAAAACATCCGAAGGAGGAACAGGCTCGTTCACCATCGGCTCCGCAGCTCTGGGTGCTGCGGCTGGCATACCCCTGGGAATTACCCTTGGGCCGTTTGAGGGAGGCAAAACACTCGACGTCGACATTTCTATGCCAGGGCCTAGCGTATGGGCAGCAAGATTTCAACAACTGGATGCCGAGTACATCAAGAAAATAGCAACACAAGAAGCAACGCCGCTGCAGACGATTAAGCTTCGAGCAGACATTACTCTACCGTCTGCGGGGGTCCGAGCAGACGCAGAAGTTGAAGGCGCTGTTGTGAAGATGCGGGGGCCTGAGGAAATGCCAGATGAGGCGGACGATGTCGTTGATGAACAATATTGGGAGGCATTCAGCAGGGCTGAAAAGCGCCTGTGATAGAATAGGGCATCTGACGTGGAGAAATTTAGGGAGTTGGGGTTTGTGTTGCTGACTAGGTATCATAAGAAAGTAGTAGTGATGAAGAGTGCATCTAGTTGTTGGGAAATAGGAGAAGGCGAATGGCGGAATATGTTGTTCATTGAACTTTTGTTTGTGCCGATGAATAATCTGTAGAACCAGAGCTTCCACAAAGCTGAGGTAAACTTGGAAATACGGGCTGAGGCTGATTCAAAAGGTGTGGGAGGGTGCGAGAAGGCAAGATACCCCTCTAATGCAGCCAATGTCGCAAGGACTTATTCACGATGGGCGTCTGCATTCGTACTTGCAGCAGGCAAGCCATGGAAAATATTGTTGTGTTGTCATATCGAACCCGTGGATTTGCCTTATTCTCTGGAGATTGTGGTTTTCGGTTCGTCCCGCTCGATTGTGGCTGTTAACCTCCGTCGCGTAACGGAGAACAGAGCGCCAGATGTGTTCGCAACACCAGGCCTAACCTATCAGTATCCTTGGAAACTAGGTTCGTACCGGCCATGTGTAGCAGATTTAACAAGCGCCCCGTCCCGATCGCTACCGTTAATGGCAGCGGTTTGTCACCAGTCGCTAAGTATTGGCTCGTTTCTTAGCTTCCTCTCAGCTGCCTCAAGCGTGGCAGACTCCATCCAATGATTACAGGATGGTCACGCAACTAACTTGAGGCTTGCTAGACTTTGTGACGTGGCTGTTCAGCCAGCCTCATTGCCGTGAGAAGATCTGCGCGCTTCTGCAAGGCCATCAACTATGTCATAAGCTATCAAGAAACCGTTCCGTTGCGGAGGGGCAATCCCTCTCAGGACTAGGACTTGCTCAGCTCTCACAGTTTTCTGTTCTCCTTCGCGCTATGTCTTTCATCTAGAATCCCTCCTGCGGGGTCTTGCAATCAAGGTTCTATTCAATTTCAAGAATCAACCCATCGTAATGCATGCCATTAAACCCCATGTAACCGAGAAAGCACTACGACCTACCCCAGGTCCACAATCTCCGTGGTAGCCTCGACTACCAGGACTCCAGGCTAGGTCTGCGAACTAAAATCGCATGTAGGGCTCGTCTAGATGACCGAACGGTGCTTGAGATCAAGCAGAAATGTCTATAAACCTATCAAAGCTGAGATAAGGTATATAAACTCTTCGGCTCGCATCCACACCGCTGACATCATTATCCCAAGGTTTCGTCATCTTTCACTGCCATTTCATACAATAACTTCACAACGTTCATACAAGTTAGAGAATTACGCATCCCGTCGCCATTGGGCTTCCAACCATGTAGGATGACAAAATCGCAGCCCCGTTCATGGCCATATTCCCTTCTGGGGGGAAGGGTATGCCCTCTTGTCCATATGTGCCGTTACCGTCAAGCCAATATCTCTTGCCTGGTAGTGGGAAAAGGCCCATTTTGTGCAAATAACTAAGGTCAGCTGCGTGTATCTCCCGGCCATTGATATACACATTCGTGCTAGAGTAACCAGAAGCGTTCGATGCAAGCGGGCCACCGAGGTTCATCCCAGGAAGAATCTGTCCAATACAAGGTCCGCCGTGGGTGCCATAAAGACCAGAACGCGTGTCGTACCTAGCAGGGTTACAAGTTATTAAGCAGAGCGACTTATTGACTCAGATGGATGGGCGTTACCAGTAATTTCCTGGCACAACTCTTACACCAGCGCTGACTAGTTGGATGTATTGGGCAGTGTCAAGGGGCGCACCATTGACCGTGACGCCGTATGGGGAGGTTATGGGCTGAGCCTGCCGTTGGGGAATGGGAGCAGTATAGGTGGGAGTCGGACTGTTCGCAGTGGGTTCTGAGACATTGTGTGAGAATTTCATCCCCGCCAAAGTGAAATGGGAGGGCGGTTACGCTGGTAATAGATATAATTGTTGATGGTGTTTGCAAATTGCGGAGCTCTGTGAACTGTGCTATTTGAGGGCTGGCCAAAGAGCAGCGCGTCGAGACTGGAAGACGCTGGTCCAAACGCAGGCCTTGCCGGAACCCTCTCTTCCTCTGGCTCAGCCCACAGCGGTGTAAGGACGTGTGGCGTACTATTTCCTATGGCAAAAGGTGATCTGGGAATGCGTAGGACTTCCTCAGCTGGCTCAGGGGCTGTGACGTGTGGGGGGTCAGGCAATGGAGTCCTTGGGATCGGATGCTGAAACGTGTCTGTTAGGAACGGCACCGAAGGTGAAATATCGGTCCTAGGTTGGTAAGTATCTCTGCGACTGGCTTTTTCTGTCTCAGGTACAGCCTTGTCAGGGTTGTCTGTTGAGTAGGCCTCAGCAAGATTGTTGATGATGCGATCAGTTGTTACAGCTCGTGGGACTATTCGACAATGGGGACAAGATGCGCTTGGACTTGACAGCCAGGTCTTGATGCAGGCGCCACAGTATATGTGCTGGCAGTCGAGGAGCTTGACAGGGTCAAAGAAGATAGACTGGCAGATCTAAGGACGCCATGAGTAGTTGTGCAAAGGGTTAGACTATCGTAAACCTACCCCGCAAGTAAGTTCTTGCTCCATTTTGCTGAAGGAAGAACATTTGAAAGATGGCAAGTCATCTGGCAGGAAGTGGATCACGGATCATCTCCAAACATTTTAATACTAACATTTAGTAATCGTGCATCCCTTTATGTGGTCGACCTTGTAGGGTGCCACGCAATCCTGAAGTGGCGACGGTCACGTTGTGCAGAAAACACGTCTGTGGCGATAGAGTTCCAAGCCACAGTGACAGCAACTCGCCCTTCCTTGATGGAGCGGGCAACTGCTTCATGGTTACAAGCCACAATGCGCCACTTATTAAGTTGTTGGAGAATTATGGCACAGCCCGATCATCCACCAGTAGCGGTGAATCGGCAGCTTGTTGGAAGTTGGCGGCACGAACCGCACATCTAAGTACGCTGTCGGGACATCCATATCCTGAGGTATTCTTTTCTATTCATTTATTCGAGGTTTGGGTTGAAGTAAGGTTGTAGATGTTGGAGAACTTCTGTGACTTGACCGCCTTGCTAGCCATAACCAAGCCGGTCTTTACCGGTTCGATGCAGCTGACAATCTCCTTGAAGCTAACCTCTAACCGAGTCGGAGGTTGATAATGGGGAAGTAAGTTAACCCAGTTGCAATTCTTAGAGTAGTTACAATTAATTCTACCAAAAGTACAAGGGGGAGTTATGAATTATCTCGATGCGTTTTGTCAGGTATTTGTACGAGAGATTGACAAAAGTGACCCAGTCGTGTATAGATATTATGAGTTATTTCAGCACTTAAAACTGTGTTTTTCCATTGTGCTAGCAAATCGCCCTTGACGAATTGGACAGTAATTCAATAGTTATCACTCGCATTATTCATGGGATTCTTCGCTGTAAGATATGTTAACCAATTTTTTCAGGGCCGCAGGGTAGGCTGCGGAGTGGAGTACCGTAGGATCGCCAAGCCGGAAGTGCCGGGATTAAGCGGAGGACCGCAACGAGGACCGTAGGGAAGACCGCAAGGACACGTAAGCACCGCACGGAAAACTCTAAGGACCGCATGGAATGGCTGTGTTGAACGGCGTATCGAAGATGTTTCACGCCCGCAAATCGGACTCTGGAGCGGATTAGTCACAATCACGTCAACTTGCTATTCCACACCCCACGTCCAGGAGTATAAAACAGCTAGGCTTATCAGCTGAAAAGAAAAGAAAAGAAAAACTGTTCACGACTTACTATCAGCCAGTACTCAACAGAGCTACAATACCGATCCAACCTTTGTCGAACGGTTAGTCCCCCAATTGTAAGTCAAGACTGGCTTTTTCCTCCATTAGTTTGTGTCCATATTGACCAAATCACTCAGCTCCACCCCATTCACCGCTTCAAAATGCCTGTCACGGAGCTTCTATTCCCTCAATACAAGCAAGGCCTGAAGACGCTTGCAGGGCTAAAAGAAAACGGCCCTAAAATCTTTGCGACTTTCAAGGGAGTAGAAGGTCTTCAGTCGGGGTTCAGAGGCCGTTTGCTCGAGGAGAATGGCAACCACATTGACCCGAGCGCCATGAGAAGCGTTCTGATCCTTGGTAAGAATGCCCAGTCATCTCGTGCTCAATCACTAGTTGCTCAACGTATCATTAGAGTGGGCCAAGGCATCGCACTTCCACGACTTCTTCCCAAACTCAGATCGATTTAAGGGTCTTCTCGAGCTCTTAAAGCCATTGAGTGCGGCTCCAGCGATTCCGATCTTGTTCGAATCTGCCGAATGGTCAACTCCAGGGAGCGCAGCTTCGAAAATCACACAAATCATCAGAGTTGAGCAGAACAATGCTACCGGCGAGGCATGGGAAAAGCTCAAAGAGTCTATTCAGGAGTTTCCCATCAGCGCACCGAGTTTTCATCATGCGACTGGGGTGGAAAAGGCCGACGGAACCTTCCTGGGACTGATAGGGTGGAAGAGTTTGGAGGTTCGCATGAGCGACTCGATTAGAAGGCTTTGAGCTAACTAGATGCAGGACTATGAAAAAGTTGGAAAGTATTCAACTGTCCTTGAACGCATCCAGAAACTGAACGAGAGCGGATCCGTCGACAGTGTTGTCGCAGAGCTGGAGCAAATCGACACGGCTTAGGGAGTGGGCGGGCTTCTCTCACACCCAGAGTGATCTCACGACATCATTTCAGCCTACGGTCTGATTATGCGAACAGAGTTGAATACTGAGTTTTATGGAACATCTGTTTTAGATACTCCGATGTCTGGTCAAGTTACATTGTACAATAGAAGAACGTATATCGCCAATCATTTCTCCAGGCTTTGACGCAACGGCCTAGTCCATCATTGCAATTGAATCATCGTCCGGTATACTAAAGGTATCAACTGATTGGAGCCCTTTGCAAGCCACAACAATCAACTTCTCAAACGGGTCAAGTCTCCGTGGTGGCGAAGCAAGCCAAAGTGCCGTAAAGTCGGTGTAGGTAATCGTTTCGTCCTCGTGAGACTGCCGCATAAAATCCTCTTTAGAGTTCCAGAAAGATTGATTCGCTGAAAGAGGCAAGATTGCTAACGTTGGAATCTCAGGGCAGATATCGTGTTTGAAAATCGTGTCAACGCCAAGGAGAATGAATGCCACTATAACGGTCCTGTGTACCATCTCGGTAAGGATCCAAGTCTTCCAATCTAAGAGATTGTGTCCTAGATCAGTCTTTGCTCGCTGCAAGAGCTTTAAAGCTCGCACTCTCAAGCCATCCCGTTGCTGTTCCGCAAGCGCTTTCTCTTCGAGTCCGCCGTCGAATAGCCTTATGGTTCGGTAAAGAATCAATGCCTGCGTGCTTGCTAAGTCTTCAAGGAGCGCCGGATACTGAGATGTGTTGAATATTTCGGATACTTCAGCATTCAGTAGTCGAAATACTGTCGGTCGGTTGGTGTCATTCATGCTAGCATATGCAGAGCAGACGCCAAAAGCTGCCCGTATGGGTCGAGGAAATGTGTCTTGGATTAGACTCTTGTGAATGAAGGGCGTTTCTATGTCTTGAGCAAAAGCCTTTGGATAGCCTTTTAGCTGCTCTAGGACCCATTTCCAACTTTTTGTTCGCCCTGTCACGGGCTGGAAATCGCCCAGTGGACCGACCATGTTTGGCACGCTGGCGTTGAGCAACTCTCCCACGAGCCTGGTGTCATTGAGGCTGAAGTCAAGGAGATCTGGAGAGTATCCAGCCCCTGTCGAGTTGACTGAGATAGATCCGCTCAGTGGCTGGCCATCCGAAACTGCGAGACTATGGCTGGCGCTGTTCTCTGGCGATTCCGGCGTTCGGAGCGTTCGAGCCGATGAAGAGTAACGGCATTCTCTCTTGTTCCTTTGGCATCGTGTGCAAATGGGATTGACAAGATCACATCTTCGTCTCCCTTTGAAGCATGCATCGCAAGATTTGCGAGGCATTGGCATATTGCACGGTATATCTGAATGCAATAATTGTGAATGATTAGTAAGAAGATGTGGATGAGAAGAAACCCGAAAACACAATTGCTGCGGGGCTCATGATGAGCGATCTGACTGCTGACTAATGGGAGACTGGCTGTGTACATTGATGGAAACAGATTATTCGCGCGCCATGTTGTTCGAAACGAGTGGTTACTGACAACTGCAGTCAATCTGAGGTTTGCCCATAGTTCTAGATGTCTCATAGTGGACAGGGCGAATCACGATGTATGGTGATATTTCCGCCGAAGAAGGGCATTCTTATTGTCTGGGATCAAGATTGTGACCAGGGTTGAATCTAAACAAGTAAAAAGTTGACTTTTGGGTCTTTTAAAACCTGCAACCAGCTCCGCCTCTCTCCATCCTCCGCAGTGAGCTTCCAGATTATTGGCAGCGTGTCAATGGCAGTATAGACGAAGCCCCACGGTAGAAAAGTGGCAATTTTCTGCATTCGATCCATGGCCCAAGCCTGTTGTTCGTCTGACTTGGCTAGTGCGCCTGCAATGAAACTTGGCCATAGTGTTAACTTGAAGTTAAAATCCTCGCTGGGTATTGAGTCCAAGTGAAATGTGAGGTCACGCTGAAATGTCTGCTCAGCATCTGTGGGCAGAAACGCTCTAGTGGAGGGAACGGCGTAGAGGATGTATAAGCAGCAGGCCATTTGAAACGTGGCACCGGCATTCTTGCGACTTTCGATGGCCATGACCTGGCGGCCCATGTTTTTGCTTTTGATGTTGCTTGCCCACACGTCGAGGTCGAAAGAGATGGTGCGAGACATCAAGCTGACACCTGCCTCGGTCACCTTGGCTGAAGACTCCTTGCCGTCATCTTGTTCGTTTGATAGCTGTGCAGCAGCTAACAAGATTTGCAGAATCTCAGCGGGGCAACAGATAAGACTGTTGTCTGCAGCGCAGTGTATGGCAGATGCAGCTTGGTCAGTGCGGTGATAGGCTGACAGGACAAGTGCATCCCGTGTGAAGACTGATGCGAAGGTGTAGTACCTAAATATAGTTAATAAGTCTGGTAGGCACAATTAAGATCGAAACTGACATGTAGAAGTCTGATACTATACACTCTATGAAGGTTTCGCTCGTGACAGCAGTTGATGGAAGATGCTCCAACAGCCTACCGCAACCTTCGATGTGTGCCTTCCAGCCATGTTTTCCAGATTCAATGCACTCGAGGCTTATAAAGAACACTACAGCTGTGAGAACAATGTCGCTCCCCACGGTTTCGATGTTTTGAAGCGCCGAGGACAGCAGCCGCAGTGCCTTTTGTTTGGCGGTCAGGGCGTCTATCCGGGCGCGGAGAGATGCTTCCATGTTGACATGATCCATGGCGTTTGTGCCCTTGATCAAACCATACGCTGTAGGTGGTTTTAGTGAGTTCGCCATGTGTGCTGCTGATGAGGCCACAATTATGTAGCGAAGAAGCGGATTCGACTTGGTGACTGGGATCAACTGGCGGAACGGATTGTCTGGGAGGTCTACTGCCATCATATCTTGGCATAGACGGTCGGCATCTTTGGATATTGAGCAAGGGTGTCAGCCTACACTAAAAGATGGTCTGGTCATAATTGACTAGGTGTTAACTAACAATATGAAACGTAATAGCGATGCATGTAATTGTCGTCATTGAAAAGGGGATCAGTCAATATTCGAGGGATGGTGATATTGGCCAGCATTGCGGGCTCTGGTATCCTATCCCAGCTTGTATATGCTTGCCTGTCTGCCAAGATAACCGAGCTGTCAACAGCAGCAGGTGTTGTGCAACCAAAGGGGGCCGCAAATTCATCAGTAAGCACAGGGATCTTTTTACCAGCCAACTTCCCACGGCTGGCCACGGCGTCTGTGAACTTGAACTGCGTCCCATACCCGAGACAGACCTGTCCTGAGGTGATGCATTTGCGACAGCTGGGGATTGAACGGTCGCAGCGTAGTTTGCGGGGACGACAGTTGTGGCAGGCCTTTCTTGGAACCCGAGGGTCCATGCTGACTGATGGGCTGTGGCAAGTGGCGAGGCGATGGGAATAACCCTGGCTAGTGGAGCGAGTACAAGCGGTAACTCGATTGGATGGTCTGGTCAATGGGTGCACGAAAGGGACAAGGGCTGAACTGAAGCAGCCTTGGAGATGGAATAGAGTCAGTCAATCGACGGTAGTTGAAATCCGCAAAGTTGGGAATGCTTTCTCCACCAGAAACAGAGAGTTGGTCTCCACTCCACCGGACAACCGAGGGTTTAAGGTCCGAGATGGAGTCATCTCGCTAGCCCCAAATAGGAAGATAAAATACCATGTCCTGCATTAGGTCTGGCGATTCATGACGATGATTCGCCACAGGCCTTGACCGTCATCGAACCCGGTACATTCCTCACTTGCTTTTGTTTCTCAACAAGTTAACCACGAGGTGCCCGCGGATTCCGTATGCTCTTCGATTACGCATCATCTTGTGCCAGATTCGGAAGATAAAATCTAAGCTCTTGCATTAGCTTTGCGGTTGCCGATTTTGAGTCAAGGGCTGATTCGTCATGATTGCATTGCTTGATAAGCCTGACTTATCTCGACTCCATCTAGCAGATATATAACCGGGCGTCTTTTCGAAGGCCAGCATATATTCTTTTGCAGTAATTATCCCGCCAACTCTTCATTCGTTGCGCCTGCAAACATGATACACGACAATCCTCCCAGGATCGACATCGATGACCCAGAAGGACTTGCCACCGATGACGCCTACGATGTCGAGAAACTTGGTCGACAGCGTCCGGCTGTGTTTACTACTATTTGGACCGAGTTGGGTTTCCTTGCCTCTTTACTAGGTTCCATGGCCATGGCCGTACGTGTAGACTTCCCCTTCCACTCAATCCAGGACACTCCTCCAACCCACCATCCAATGCCAACAATACTTACTCAACGATCAGGAATTCTTCGTCTCGGGATTCCACATTATTCTCCCCCCTCTCGTTGAACAACTTAATATCCCCAAAGCGTCTCAAACATGGCCGTCCAGCGTTTTCTCCCTCGTCACGGGGGCCCTGCTGCTACCACTCGGCCGATTAAGCGACATGTACGGCGCATACATCATCTTTACCAGCGGGCTTGCTTGGTTCTGTCTCTGGTGTCTGGTGGCAGGATTCAGCCAGAACTACATCACGCTGATCATTTGCCGCGCCTTGCAGGGTCTTGGGTCTGCTGCTTTTCTCCCCGCAGGTATTACGCTGCTGGGTAAAACGTATCGACCTGGGCCGCGAAAGAACCTCGCTTTTGCACTTTATGGAGCATTCGCGCCACTGGGATTTTTCATTGGCATCCTGGTTGGAGGTATCTCCGGCGAGGTCTTGTCATGGAGATGGTACTTTTGGATCGGATGTATGATTTTGGCCGTCATCTGCATCATCGCCTTTCTGTGCGTGCCGCGAGACTTCCAGACTCATCCCCCAGCCGGCCTAAAGATGGACTGGCTGGGAACAGCAACTATTGTCCCTGGGTTGATACTGCTGGTCTATGCCATCACGGACAGCTCGCAGGCACCAAACGGCTGGGCAAGCCCGCAGATACTTGTCGCCATCATCGCAGGCGCATGCTTTCTCGCGGCAGCCGTTTACGTCGAGGGCTGGGTCGTTTCTAACCCGTTGGTCCCCTTTGATCTCTTCTCCCCGCCATATATGAAGCCTCTGGTGGTGGCGCTTTTCTTTGCCTACGGAGCATATGGACTGTTTCTCTTTTACTCGAGTTTCTATATTGAACTCGTGTTACACAAGTCTCCATTACAGACCGCTTTGTGGTACATACCGCTGATCGTCGGTGGACTTATTCTTGGCACTGTTGGGGGCTTTACGTTACACCGCCTCCCTGGTCGTGTGCTACTGATTATTTCCGGAGTCGGCTATATCATCAGCTGCCTCTTGTTCGCCCTCATGCCGGACGATCCAAATTATTGGGCTTTGGTCATGCCAGCAATGATCGCATCAACCATCGGCATCGACATTACCTTTACGGTCAGCAATGTCTTCATCACAACCAATCTCCCAGCAAAGCGTCAAGGTCTAGCTGGTGCGCTCATCAATAGCACGCTGTTCTTGGGCATGAGCAGCTTCTTGGGTTTTGGCGAGGTTGCTGTCAGTCAGACGTCAGACCTCCCGCTGAAACAAAATTATCAGGTTGCTTTCTGGCTGGGTGTCGGAGTGTCAGCGATAGCCCTTATTATTTTTGCATTTATTGATGTCGGTCAAGCAAAGAGCGACCTGACGTTGGAGGAGAGAAACGCCGCCGTGAATGACTCACACGGCTGCCCTGTGACAGAAGCACAAGCCTTATGATAGATTAATTATAGAATGGAAATGAATAACTCAACTCTACTATTCTACAATACTGCTCCCTGAAGCTCCTACAGTGTCAGGTTATGGTGTTAAAGACACACTGCACTTCATGGAGAGAAAGAAACCACAACACCTCAAAGTTCACTGGCTTTTGAATCCCTTTACTCTCAGATATTGGCCTTGACTATCACCGTGGCATTCGTGGGCCCATCTTCAAAGCCTTTCTACCGCTATTTGCTAGCCCAGAGCAATCCTCGTAGTAGAGTACGCCTATAGCATCTAGGCGCCTCTTGAATGCGGTAGGGACATGGTCGCGATTCTTGATTTGTATGTACCCCAACACCAAAACAAGAACACAGCCGTCCCACTGAATAGAGCGAAAGCCTGGTCCAGCTCCGATATCGAGTTTCCCGACAGATGAAAGGGGTTATGGAGTTGAGGCAGATATTGTCCAAGATCCCCACCTATAAATTGGCCGGCAATCGCGAAAAGATGCGGCACGACCATTGAGTTGTAGATATTCACACGTATTATTCTCTCGTTGAGAATAGCCACCAGTACTGCATTGAGAACAGAAACAGGACGAGACGCGAATTCTCCTTCGCGCCAATTGAGGCGGTACGCCAGAGCCGCATGCATCGATGCAAACAAAGAGCATGCCAAACTTATGGCTTGTCCGATAAAAAAGAGCCATGGTAAGAGATATAGACTGGATCCGATGCCCCAAAAACAGCGGTAAGTGGCACTGTAGCGATCGTGATCACTCTCCACCAAGATCCACATGTTTATGATCCAAGAGCGATACGTCGCTCCTCCAAACGGTCTTAGGCGTTCATGATCGTCTTCCTCGTCGGGTCCCCGAAAATATCTTACCATCCAGGCTACGATGCATATGATCCAAGTCATGTAAACAGCCGTTGATCTTTTCTGAACTCGTCGTTTATTGGGGGTCCTGTGCCGTGAAATTCGTCCACGCTGATTATTCATAACCATCCAAGGAGCAATATCGCAGAATAAGGCGATGACCGAGAATGGGGCCTGCATGCTGAGGAGATGTTGAATGTGGGCAAGCTCTGGGTCATCTGCGGATTCAAAGTCTCGTGGATAATGCACAACCTGGTACATGACATCGCAAGCGGCGATGAAGGGGAATGCGAGTGCTAGTATGAGATCGACGTTGAGGGAATCGCGGTTGCGGTAATCCCTATGCAGGGTCCATGAAATGAAAACGGATGCCACGGATAATACCCAGCAACCGAGAGTTCCAGGGCCATATACGATACAAGGTCGAATTGACCTGTGCCGCTCATGACTGGACCAGGCTGTGTGAGCCGGTGTCAGTCGAGGAGTGTCGAATTGAGCGCCGAGATGGTGGGCAACCGACACGATGAAAAGAGAGATGACTTTTCGAGATATGATTATGTGTCAAAAATTGGTTGTTATCGTCAAAGGTGAATAGAAACACAGATGTGAATGTGGCTGTGCAAGATAAAACCCCGCGTCTGACAGAGGGCTGACTGATGACAGCCTCGCGCGGCTAACACTTGGATATTGAATGCAGCACGTAGGTGCATGGGTTGGAGAGGCTGTGTTTCTCGGCGCGTTATGTAGGTTGTTGGCGAACAAGATGAACTGGTACTGTAAGACGAAACTCAAGCGACATATAAGTTAATTAGTGCATGTAACTACTTTTAGAGTCTGTTCCCTCCCGGCTCAGCCTCAGCTCAGCCTTCCATCAGCCCCTCATCAGTCTTCCTCCCCATCCTTTAGCTGAGCAGCTGTCTGAGTCCTTCCAAGTCCCATTTCCGAGCTCTCAGCCTTCAATTCATCCCTTGTTGGCTTCCCTTGTTAGCTCCTGCGTATACCCTCTCAAGTTACAGTAAATGTCACGAAGTGGCCCCCTTCGCCTGTATGGCCACCACCTAATTATTATCACCACACCTTTAACGAAGGATTGCATAACCTAATAAAGGTCAATTATATTAAATAATATGCCATTATGAAGCTCTCGTCTTGAAGTTCAAGTTTCTCAGTTCTTTAGATTCCTCATCCCGCTGCGCACAGCTCTCCTCATTCTTGCGGGCCAACTCATGTCATTCGCTCCATAACGGGTCTTGTGGTAGACCAATCCATCTCTCAATGATCAAGGATTAGTAGATATGGAACTCCTCCTTCGCAGGACCACTTTCAAGATACTCGCCTTGCATGATGCCATCGACGTAGGCATCTCCACGAAAGTAGAATCCTCCGTCACGCCGCGGTCGCAAGATGATCGGCGAACACGCGCCCCCGACTAGAGAGACTATATCATCAGCCTCAACCACCGCATGGCCAAGCCCAAGCATCCCTTTCCTTGTCTTGAATAGTGTCCGGCTCCTGTTCTGGGAACCCAAAACCTCTCTCCAAAGACTTGCAAACGACGCAACCTGCTCGTCATTAAGAGCCTGAGAGTCCGAGCCAAAGCCCATCGAAATAGGACCGTTACGGATAAATTCAGCTTGCATATCTGTCAAACTCCCCGAATCAACAAATTGCACACGCATTATCTTGCGACAGAGCGCAAGAGTCCCCTCAGTAAGGGGCATGCGCTTCTGTCTAGGAACATGAATGTTCCTGTGAAGCTCGTTGCGCATAACAGTCCGCCAGATATAGTCCTCACCAGGACCAGATTCGGATCCTAATCCGACGAAGGTAGCAATGGACCGAAACCAATTGTCTGCATCTTTAATCCAGGATGGATCATAGGGAGTCGCTTGAATCCACTCCGGCAAATGCATGACTTCCGTTATTACGTCTACTCGGCACCCAAAGCAGCGAAGAACATTGCCATCTCCTTCAACGCTTAACGCAGGTACTGGCGCAAAGACGCTGCCCGTAGCGTTGAACGTTTTGCGGTTGTTGATACGGAAAGTTTGAACGCCATACATTCCAATCTCCCGCCAGTCAGGAACCCACGTAGGTAAAAGCCCGGCAGTCTCCCCAGGATTGCAGCAGTCCAAGTGAAAGGAAATATGATCGTCATCTCCAGAGGAGATCAAAACTTTGGTTAACATCGTGAAGACGTCAACAGTTGATTTGCTATAGTCTGCACGTATGCCTCGAGTTTGTTCTTCTGCCATTATACCGAGCAACCCAAAAAGTATATCTCTAGAGTCTGTTGCAGTATAGTAGGGCGTCCTGGTGCACCGCCAAGTTCCCAGAGGATGTCTGCCAACCCCACGGCTTTCAGGGAGGAATTTTGTCGCAGATGACGGCGTATATCCAAGGACTTGATTCGGTAGAGATTGCCTTCCAAGCCAATGCAAAAACCTTCCCATTCTGGGCGCATCAGGTTCCGAGGTAAGCCACAGCAATACCATATTGCTGTGAGAGTCGCATCGAAGAATTCAAGCGACACGCTCTTTGTGCCAGCAACAACAAGAGCTTCTTTCGCCAGAACCACCTCTTGGATAACCCAGATTCGGTGCCAGTAGTCCCTTTGAAGAATGTTACGTATACCAGCTTGCAAAGGAGACCACGTCCTAAGAGCATCCTCATTCAGAAGGTCGTAGATAAACGGCCCCAATTTAGACTCTGCAGGCGCATTTCTATCGGCTTCTTGAAGAGAAGCCTTCTTCTCGATATAGGAGCTGATCTCCTGTCTTCTCGTCATATTGTTCCATAAGGTCGTGGCATCGCAGGTTTGTGCCCTGGGTCCGACGCGAGAGATGAAGTCCATCATTGAGTCGCTCTCGATGCATCCAGTCCCTAGCCATAGATAAACAGTGTTTGCGCGGCCGAAGACCTCCGGCATTCCCATAATTTGCCAGGATTTTTCGAGGCCATTCGACTGTTCAATACAGATCGCATCGATCCAAAGCCAGGACTCGATCCGGTCTCTTCGGAATTGTCGCAGAGCCTCATGCAAGTTCTGGGTAATCCCAAATTGACACCCGTTTACCTCAATTTCCGCAGAACCCGTGGCGCTTCCCCAGGTGTATGAAACTGCTGCGTACGAGATGTCATCGTTCAGTGATACATGTTGTAGCTCAAGTGAGGTCGTTTCGAGGATGTCTACTGGCCCGTTTGCAGCACTAACAAATCGGACGAGCCTGATCTCGCGACGATCCTTGCTTAGAGGGCTGTGAGTGAACATAGTGGTCCGTTAGATTCAATGAATGAACTGCTTTGAATTGTGTCACAATAGACCCGAGGGTTTCAGCAGCAGGAAGTAGTCAGAAGGTTAATCAAGGTCCGCATTGGGAAAGAAAGAAAGGCCAGGCGCGAAGTAGTTGCTACCCCATGCCAGACACGTGACTAGTGGTGAGACATTCACATGGTCTAGAGTAGAGATACAATATAATAAATTGATAATAAATATATATTTGATAAATTAAAAAATAGATACAAAAAACTTATTAAAATAAAATGAAGTTTGTTTTTGATACCAAAATTCACCTCAGCCCCAAGCTCAATCCGCGTCGAGCGTTAGGTTCTAGGGTAGCAGAAGCAATCTGCAGTGTGGGGAAAGGGCCTTCTAAAGTGTGATTTAGGAACAAATACTGTGATTATGGACTGTGCTGTTATGGCATCCGTAACCAGCGATAGCTTAGCGATGATGCATTTCAAGCTGGAGCCTTTGTCATGGCGTGTTTCGTCGTATGCGTGACGAGCAGTGCTGTCGTCACCAACTGAGAGATAAACGGACACCTGACACAACTGGCAATAATTAGTATGCCATGTATTAGGTGTTGTCACGAGCTAGAGGCGTTGGCTGCATCGATCGGAAAACGGGCGCGATATATCCGTAAATGCGAGAATGGGCTTATCAATGCGAAAGCGCTTATCGATGCGAGCTGGTCTCTTATCAATGCGAGAATGGCAAATGACTTTCGATGTTAAAGTGGTGCGTTTTTCCACTTTTGGGTGGCTCCACTCGGCCTCTTCCTTCCCCGAACTTGGAGGGGCCGGACCGTGTAGGTAACAAGTCCGACTCAAAGTCCGTTGGCCAACTACTGAGCCATGGGAATTTATAAAACAGCCCTATGTATATTAATAGTACGCTGGGTTTAAGACGGGCCACCTCAGCCGGAGCCGCTGCGAGATGCGGGTGCGAATCCGGCGCGGCTTAATTTCCATGCCGCTTTGGACGATTCCGATGACTCGACCATGTCCGTTGGAGAGAGTCTCGCTTAATGGTACACTTGAGGCAAAGGCAAGCGAGATGGTGTAGGTGACTGGAATGCTATATACTTGAGTTGTGGCCTGGGAAGTCAAAGATAGACAGACTGCCTTTTGCTTTCAACAGCACACTCTAATCTCTTTGATTCAATATCTCACTCCTACCTTCTCGATTCAATACCACACATACCACCCACTCATCTAGCTCCATTCAGCTCCATCTCTCTACAACCCCTACACCCCTCATCGTACATCTCACTCTTCCCACCATGAAAGCCCTCGTATCCACCCACACCCTCTTCTCCAGAATCGGCAAGATAGCCCTTGGCAAATCCTACCGAGGGCGCGGCGCCGAGGTCAAGGAGCTCCCCATGCCGGACTTCTCCGACGACGAAGTCCTCGTCCGCGTCCTAGCAGTCGCCTTGAACCCGACCGACTTCAAACACATCGATTTTATCTCTCCCAAAAACGCCATCGTCGGCTGCGACTATGCCGGCGAGGTCGCTGCCGTCGGCGCCAAGGCCGCTGAGAAGTGGAAGGTCGGCGATCGCATCGCTGGTGTTGTGCATGGAGGGTTGTATCTCGACTTTGGGTCTTTTGCAGAGTATCTCAAGGTGCCGTATGATATCGCTTGGAAGATTCCGACGGGTATGAGCGATGCCGAGGCTTCAACGTATGGCGTGTCGGCCATCACTGCTTCATTAGCACTCAACAACCGTCTTGGACTGCCCTGGGCCAACGAGAGCCACAAGATCGATCAGACACAACCCCGAGACCATCCAACCATCCTCATTTACGCAGGATCTACTTCTGCCGGTCTCTTCCACATACAAATGGCCAAGGCAGCTGGACTCACCGTCGTCACAACAGCATCGCCCCATTCCTTCGCCCTCGTCAAGAAATATGGCGCAGACAGCGCCTTCGACTACCGGTCGCCTACAGTCGCGGCAGACATTGTCAAGCTGTTTCCCAACATCTCTATGGCTGTCGACTGCTTCTCCGAGGGAAACTCGACGGAAATCTGTGGCCAAGTCATCAAACAGCACGGCGGCAAGGTGGTGACG
Organism: Dactylonectria alcacerensis; assembly: GCA_029931735.1. Lineage (NCBI taxonomy): Eukaryota > Fungi > Ascomycota > Sordariomycetes > Hypocreales > Nectriaceae > Dactylonectria > Dactylonectria alcacerensis. The sequence continues at coordinate 2,403,990 of JAPMUZ010000011.1, read as the reverse complement.
CTGCTCAACGCGGGCAAGTCCAAGATCCCCGGCGTCAAGTACCAGGCCATCATCGCATATACCATGCTTGGCCGTCCGTTTCAATGGCTCCCGCCGATTGGACCAAAATGGCCTGCTATGCCGGCTGATAGGGAAACTCTCGCTCATCTGTATGCCATGCTGCCGGAGGTTACCCATATTATCAAGCCGCTTCCAGTCACGCCGATAGGAAAAGGATTTGAAGCCATTTTCAAGGGGTTAGATCTGTTGCGGGCAGGCAAGGTGTCTGGGAGCAAACTGGTTGTCAAGATGTCATCGAATTAAGGAACGAGTTTTCTCACAGGATTATGTATATTTGCTAGCGTTGGTATTTACATGTTTGGTGTTAGCCAAGTTTTATAATAACTAGATAGAAATGTGGTCATCTGACAGTGAAAGAAGGGTACTATGAGGATGCCTTAGCAGCCGTGATGATGACATCACTCGCCTTCTCCGAGACGATAAACAGAGGCAACGCAATATAGAAACCGGGAATCTTGGGGAAGACGCTGGCATCGACGACTCTCAAGCCCTCGGTACCGTGGACCTGGAACTTGGAGTCGAGAACAGCCATTGAGTCGCTCGCAGGACCGATAGGACACGTGCACGACGCGTGATGGCCCCAGGCCTCATCCTTGAGGAACTGCTTGGCATCCGCCTCGCTCGATGTGTTCTTGCCGGGCCACACTTCAGGGAAGCTTCCGTCGAGAGGCACGAGGTCGGCGAACGCTCGGCGGGCGAACTGGAAGCCTTCGTACGTAGCCTGCAGATCCTTGTCGGCCTCGCCATTGCTGTTGACGCCTGTGTCGTAGGAGTTGAAGTTGATGATGGGCATGTCTCGAGGGTCGGTTGACTTGAGGGTGACAGTGCCGGCGTTGTTACGGCTGTGTGCCTTGAGGACGATCCAGGCCCAGTGGCGAGCATCGGCGAGCGAGTCAGAGGCATAACCGGGAAAGTATCCTTTGAACTTGGCTGGGGCGCCTGAGATGAATAAGTCTGGCTCCGATTCGGCCACAGAGGACTTGAGAGCGATACCGATGGCGATGCCATTGGTAGCGTAGACACCCTTGGTGATGGGATCGATTCCTTTCTTGTACTGCTCCAGACACGGGTCAGGCAGCGTCTCCAAGAAGGTACACTTGGACGTGATGACAAAGTCGCTCGTCGTCTTTCCAATCACGGTAGCCTCATAACGGTCCTGCATGTTGGATCCCACACCGGGAAGGTCGACAACGACAGGGATATCAAACGACTCCAGCTCCTTCTTAGGTCCGATGCCGCTGAGCTTGAGCAGCTGGGGCGTGTTGAAAGCGCCGGCTGAGATGATGACTTCTCGGGCTGCATCGACACTGCCAGAGCCGCTGGCCTTGGCTGATCCGGCTCGCGGGTCGGCGCGGTAGAGGCTGGCACCTTCGAGGTAGTCGACGCCAATGGCACGGGGCTTGGAGCCGCTGGTGTCGAAACGGATCTTGGTGACCTGTATCGTGGTGAGCACTTAGAGCTAGTCAAGGTATGCACTTGATAGCACTTACAAGAGTGTTGAGCTTAATGTCAAGATTGTACTTGCGCGAACCATCTGAGTTGACGGCGTTGGCCGTGTTCAGAAGAAAATCCCTGTGGCCACCACGAACAGAGTTAGTCATGGCCAAGGGCACCTGGTACAGGCCAGCCTTGCTAGTCTGGCCAGGAGCGTTGATATCGCGAAGCAAGACCTGGCCCAGACCAACAACAGTGTTGAGCAGGAGACCGAGCAGACTTTTGCCCATGGCAGAAGCAGCGGAGATGATATGAGAAAGGAGCTTCTGGTCTTCTACGACGAGCGACAGCGATGTAAGCGACAAGCCGAGCCAGCCCGTGTAGCCGTGCCCGATGATGCTGCTAGGAAGATACATGTTCTTCTCGAGCTTCTTAAAGTACGAACGCATGTTAGTCGCACTCCAGGAGCTGTCGCCGGTGAGGGTGGCAATGTTGGTCCAGTCGCTGTCATGCGCATAGATGGAAATCAGTGCGTTGTGACGAGTGCAGCCGCCCAGCGTACCAGTGCGAGGATACCACACACCCAGAGGCGTAGCATCAGACGGAGGATCAAGGCCAACGTAGAAGCTGCCATCCGGATTCTCGTAAGTCATCTTAGAATCCCGCTTCTGCGTCTCCAGGTCGGGATAGTGGTTGACGAAGTAGTTCCATCGCGTGTCCTCAAACTCGGTCGACATGAGATGCAGCGCGGGCACCGACTCGGTGTAGTCATCGCCAGAGTCGCCGCCGGCATCAATCAACAGCACCTTGTAGCCGGCGATGGCGAGGTTGGCCGCGAGGGGACCTCCTCCTGGGCCGGATCCCACGACGACGTAGTCGTAGTTTCCGCGTTTGCCAATGAAAGGATCATGGCGACGTTGCTGATTCTCTGCACTCCCGGGGACGGCGCTATGTAACGAGTTAGTATCATGTTCTTTTTGTGTAAAAATGCCAAGCGCACTTACAGAGACGAGGCGGAGTCGGCCAGTAGCGAAATGAATGTGAGGGCGAATGAGGCGCGCATCTTGGCTGTGGAAGCTGTGATTCCCAATTGAGTAGAGAGAGCTGCCAACTGCTTTCAAAGAGCCTCAAAACGTCCGAGTTGAAACAAGCCACGAAACCAAAAAACAGCGTTCACACACACAAGCACCCCGTCAAGAATAGCACCAGGCCGGTGTTAATAAGAGAAGAAAGGCAGGGAGCGAGACGCCTCCAAGATATTAGCTCAGCAGCTGAGACCCAACTCGACATTAAAGGGAGGCGGGCGGCGAGACGCGCTAGAATGGCCCTGGTGGCATGTTCAGCCTGGCCAGACGTCCCGTCAATCCCTTCCTAATTCCTGCACAACCATGTGCACCGGAAGTTCAAGCAGGCGAGGACCCGAGAGGAAATTCACAACTCTTTCGGCCAAGTCCAGAGTCCCGTGCCGAGTGGTTGCCGCGCGTGGACAGGGGGCTAAACCGGGGCGAGAGCTGACGAAACTTGATTAGGTCTAGCTAGTTCACGATGAAGATCTCGTACCTTTTGGGGAGTCCAGGATCGCCTCATCTCCAAGAATTCCAGCTAGTCCCATGTCTCGTGACTCGTGTCGTAGGACTCCATGACTCTCGGTTGTAGTAGCGGGGTGTCGGCTTTTAGTCCTTTGTGGTCGAGGCGACAAGTCCAAGCAGTCTCGTGATGCTCAGGCGTTGAAGCGTGTTCTATTTAGTTTCAGCCTTGGGATTAGGTTTATGGCAGCTCAGGCATAACACAACCACGTATAGTTCGGCGCCCGCAAGATCCGACGTTGCGGCCTCCCGCGCCTTATGCCGTGTCGTAGGCGATCATAGTACCACGAGTAAAACGACAGCCAGCTTCCCTCCCACTTACCGTACTTCGGCAAAAGCACGGCAGGCAGTTAGACGGGTATGAAACGGTAGCTGGGTAAGGATCATGACAAGGTTTCTGGCTAGACGACGCAAAATACCACTTCGTCCGCCCCAGGAGCGGTAGGGCCTAGACCAAAGAAACAGACCTGACAGAACTGCTGAAATTAGCCCCAGCTAGCGATGGTAAGGAGAACCTGGGAAGTGAACCCCTGTCCAAGGCTTCTGCAAGGGTCCTCCCCACATCTAGTTCTCCCCATGCTCAACGACTAGCTACAATTTAGCACATCTCCACTATTCGCATAAACTAATTACTAAAGTGCCAAGGCCGGGGATGCGGTTTCCAACGACAACAAGGTTGAACGGCGAGTTCCCCGGACGATCTTGACTGTGTTAGAACAAGTGCTGATAACTAGCGATCGTCACGCCTTCAATGGATCTTCAGCGCATAACGCCGGCGGATAGCAAAAACGCACGACGGGCAGAGGATGTCTTTTGATTGTGGCTCGATTATTCTGTTATTGTGGGATTCGCTCACTCTATCCTGTCTAAACCGGTAAAAACAAAACTCACGCAAGGAAGATCTAGTCTGGTTGCTAGATATCGCATAGCTCATACCGACTCGCTCGGCGTCATTGGTCTTTTCGTCTCTGACTCTGGACGCCAATGCTCATGGCTCTCTGCCAGGGTGGTGAGCTCGACGGTAGATGAATCGTCTCGATGCTTGGACCTGACTGAGAAGTCTGTGTCGACTCGGATGGACTGCTGGGCTGGCATTTTAGATCCTCTGCTTGGGTTCGATGTAGGCTTAGACTGGCCCGAGAGATTCGTGTACGGAGGTGTGCTCCTTTGCGTGGAGCCGAACACTTTAGGAAAGATTTGGCTGAAGAGGGAGCGGATGGAGGGCATGCATGCGCAGATGATGCCGACTGGTACTTCGATTGTGCTCCAATACCCGACTTCGACGTAGTCCTCTGACGCAATGTTAGTCTCTAAATATCATGCTTGCAGTGCCAAGTTTCCTTACGGGTAACGTTGTGTGTTGTTGCGTAGCTTGCCAGGGACTGTAGTCGGACAATACTGACGATAGTGACACTGCAAATCCATTAGCGAGGCTGTAAAATGTGCAGACCAGGAAGAGAAAACCAACAAGAATCCAACACTAAACATCAACATGATCTGGACCTTCTTCCGTAACGACAACGACAGCGCCCACAGAGCCGGTAGGGGAATGATGAGGGTGCCCAAGTCCAGCACAATGTTGAAGACTGCCGCCATCCAGCCCTGCATGTTGATATTGTTGCACTTTGCCGGAAACTCCTTGTCCCACGCCCTCCAGGCACCCTCGATGGGGGAACACTGGAAGATCGACACGAGCTCAAAGGCGATAAAGTAGCCGATATTAAGCCCGATGAAAACCCAGCACGCGATCCTAGTCGACTTGGCGGGGAAGATTTTCAGGTAGAAGAGCAGGATGGAGATTTTTGTCACTGGCAGCGCCCCCAGATAGAGCAGTTCGTCCCAAAAGAACAACTAAGGCTCATCGTTTAGTCTAATGACGTTGGAAGCAAGAGGTTGGAGACTCACGTAGAGGAAGTCGGTGATATCATCTGGGTGGACATTCCAGATATCTTTACCCAACATTCTAGAAACTAGATAAACAGTCAACATCTGCATATAAGATTAGAAGAGGGGGGAAATACTTGGAAAAGATATCGAGTTGAGTGGTACCATCATAGCCTAAGAACAAAGTGAGTCTGTGATGCAAGTGATTCATACGAAGTAGACTTACCACAGCAAGTAGCATGACCCAGTCGTCAGGACCCCAGGTGTGAGTCCCCAAGAAAATACGAGCCATCACGCGAAGACCAAAGCTCAGGACGCCAAGTACAAGAAACACAACGCCTATGACCCATACCATGGTTGAACGGTCTCTAGACGGTGCGCCGCAGCTGTGCTTGGAGTAGCTCTGTACCACTTCAAGACATAGTTAGCCCGGACAACCCGCAAATGAAGTTGTAGAAACAACATACGTAGCGCTTCCCGAACGGTGCAGTTGGCCGTTACACATAGCGAAATGGTCTCGGTCAATTCGACATTGGTGCAGATACACGTAGCATTGGTCGGGTCGCATGTCGACTTGAGCACCTCCTGCTCAATACATTCGATCTAATCCATCGTGAGCACATGAGCCATCACATCACACCTGGTACCCGCCAGGAAAGAGTGAAGAACATACGCCGCACAGGGGGGGAGTCTCGGTGCTGTTGGTCGCAGCCCACACGCCGGTCTGGAACACGGCCAGAAGCAGCGCAGAGAGCATAAAGAGCCTCATCTTTGGGGATTCCTACTTGGATCGGCCGCAAAGACAGGGCCGTTGCCGGAGAAGTGAACGAAATGGGAGGAGGAAGGGAGAAAAGAGACGAGAAGTGGGAAGGGAGCGGTCCCAACGACGAAAATAACTATTTTCGCCGGGCTCTGAGATCTGGGTTTATTATCTGCCGACGCAGCCAGCACGCACACACTGCGTGGGTTAATGCAACGGCCAAGATGCTGCCCAGACCTGCTTTTTTTTCTTCCGCTGACACGGTCTGACTTTAGCCTCCCCTTCGCAGTTCCGACCTTGTAAAAAGACAAGAGAAAACCACACGGTCCAGGGGAACAAAGGTTGATTGGCAAAAACAAGGTCGAGGCGAGACCATGGCATCCATAAGAAATGCAACCCGTCCTTGTTCGTACCCAAGTGGGTAGTCCAAAGGCGCGCGAAAATGGAACCTCGCCAGGGTTCACTCGATTCCGGAGGCCATTGAGCACCAAGGCTTGCGCTAGAGGAAGGGAAAGGCTGTTGCATGGGGCTGACCATGCTAGCGGTTTCAGTGTCTGAATGACGGGCCAGGATATTTCTGTAGGGTTGCAATTCGACTGGACTGGGATATGCAGTGGAGAGGGTTGATGGAGAGAGTGGCAGGGCTGTGGGAACGGGCATGGGGAGATGTCAACGCGTCCCCAGTCTATTGTTCATACTGGGTTTGGGTTGAGTTTAGCGATGAACCATACTCGACAAGGTTGCAGAATAACACAATGCCAAAGTATCCATTTTTTGTGTCGTATCTTTGCAATGCGACAGAATGTTTCAGTACCATGCAGCAAGATTCGATGCCGATATTAATCACAGTATGCTGCGTACAACCCATGCCACCAAACCCTTCCCAATCGAGTAAAATTTCCACTTCAAGCGACCTCTCATGGATGAACCAAACCAACTCTTCCCATGGTGCTGGGTGAATTCAAGGCCTGCGCTTGGCATGCAGGGGCCGCCGCAAGGTACTCGGCTATCGGCCTCAATAGATGCCACGATGATGACTCGCCTGGCAAGCAAGGCGCCATGTGCTCCACTAGCCATGAGCAGAAAAAGAGAGAGCAAAGAAGGGTGTTGGTGGCACAGATTCCGGCGAGCCTCATTCGACGACTGTTTTAGTGCCCGAGCACAATTACGCTTTAGTGCGCTCTGTTAGTTTCTCGGGGCATATCGTATGTTTCTTGCGTGATTCATCTAAGAAGGGCTGATTTGGAATGGCCGGCACAGATCTCCCCGTTGTCCCTTCCCCTCCCTCCATGCTTTCTCAGCCAACTCTGAACCAAGATACCAACTGCCGGGTCCCGAGATGAAGCCCGGATGCAGATCAATGCCCTTCTCGCAACCTGGTCTTCATACTACGTCGTAGTACGTACCACCCACGGTCCAGGCGGGGGGGTCTAAGACCGTCTTGTCCTTTTGGGCACATGGAGGAATTAGACCCGGGCTATTGGAGTAAGCGCGAAACACGTCTGCTGTGTAGCTAGCCCCCTTTTTTCCATCGTCTATCCGCACAGACACAGGGCTTGACATTGTGCCCAATTGCCCAAGGGCTGCACAACTTGACATCATTTCTGCCGACGATCTGTGCATCTCGACACTAAACGAGACCAAAGAGAGCGTAGCAGAGACATTCTGCACACTTTTGAGAGCCACGGAAGCGGCACAAGTTATGTTGATCCTGCGGGCCTTTCCCCTCCCCAGATGCTACCCATCCCCCCTCGAGTTCTGCATTTCTCATATCCAGCACGACGATCTTCTTGTCGAATTCGAGGTTAGATGCTGCTCTAGGGGATCTCCTGGGCCATTCCCCGGGAGCTGCGGCGTACGGTCAACTCGACAAGGTCCGCGTCGAGCGTACCCTGTTTTTCCAATAAGATTGTTTCAATTGCCAATTTGACTGCTTTTTGTTCCAGCGCCCTGGGACGCCCTTTTTGCACCACCAACAGTCGCTCTTTCAAATACTACCTCACCTCACTCCATACGTTCCTTTTGTTCCCTTATAGCGCCGGCATTATGAAGTGGCGCCACTTGTTTTCGATTCTGCCCTACCTGGGCCGTGGCGTCGACGCCTTCCCCGCCTATCTCAACGATCTCGGCACCGAGGCCGTCGCCTCACAGCTCTCGGCGGACCTGAGCAGTGCTCTTCGCCAGGCGCATGAGAAGAGGCTGCTGTTTGACCCGTTGACGACGCCCATCGAGGCCACCGGCACGCACAAGTTCATCGCCCCCGACTATGAGAATGGCGCTCAACGAGGACCTTGCCCCGGTCTGAATGCGCTGGCCAACCATGGATACATCAACAGGAAGGGCGTGACGAGTCTGGTCGAGGTTACGGCGGCTATTAACACGGTCTTTGGAATGGGATTGGAGCTTGCATCCATTTTGGCCGTCATGGGCACCGTCTTCGTGGGAAACCCTCTGTCTCTCGACCCCGGATTCTCCATTGGAGACACATCGAGTGGATCAAATAACATCCTTGGAAACCTGTTTGGACTCCTGGGTACGCCAAGAGGTCTCAATGGTTCGCACAACATCATCGAGGGAGACTCGTCCAACACCCGAGCCGACCTCTACATGACCGGCGATGCCTCTACCATGGTCATGGAGCAGTTCCAGTCTTTCTACGACATGTCTTCCGGCGAGGGCGACTACAACTTCGAGCTCTTCACCAAGCGAGCTGGCACCCGGTTCCACGAGAGCGTAGCAACCAACCCCAACTTTTACTACGGCCCATTCACCGGCATGGTTGCCAGAAATGCCGGGTACCTCTTCGCTTGCCGCATGTTTGCCAACTACTCGTCCGAAAACCCCACTGGCCTTCTGAGTGGGTAACCCTGAGCTCGAGGATGTGTTCATACTGACCTTGTACAGACAAGAACACCTTGAAAAGCTTCTTCGCCGTCCAAGGCAAAGAAGGCAGCCTCACCTACAAGCGAGGCTGGGAGAGAATCCCTGAGAATTGGTATCGCACGCCGGTCGACTACGGTCTGGTCGGGCTCAACTTGGACATTCTTGCCTTGGTTGCTGCGTTCCCAGAACTCGGAAGGTATGTCGACATTTTCCTATTGAATGGGACATCTTGCTAACAGATTTCAGCATCGGAGGCAACTTGGGAAAAGTCAACAGCTACGCCGGCGTCAACCCCAGCGACATCACAGGCGGCGCGTTGACCGTCACGAAGCTGTTGGAAGGTAACAACCTGATGTGCTTTGTCTTTGAGATTGTCAAGACGGTGTCTCCAAACTCCCTGTCGACCCTGTTCTCCATCATCAAGGTGCCTCTCAAGCTGATCACGGATACGCTCGGCGCAGCGATCCTGGACCTGGCATGCCCGGCGTTTGATGATATGACGGTTGGTGGCAAGAGTTTCGAGGAAGGCATCACGAGCCAGTTCCCTGGCGCGGAGTGGTCTGGATCCGTTCTTTAATTCTTACCGCTTCATTTCTGATATAATCATGTAATAATTGCTCGCGGGAACTAGAGCGGGAACTGTAATATGTATCACCACGGTAGTCTTGACAGGGCTTGGCAACTTGTACATTACTAGACAGAGTTTTATGCGCCCCATTCCCGGCGTAACCTTTGACTCAACGTATCAACGCGCCATCCCGCAGCCTTCAAACTTTGCAAGCATAAGAGCAGCTCATCTTGTTGACTCTGGTGTGTCATACGTCGGGCTGCATAGAAAAAGGCGGCAATCATGCATGGGTCCCAACATTGCGCGTACTGCTCATGACTCGTTGACGCAATCCCGCACACTCGCCGCGCGTGCCATAACGGTGACATGTTTGTTGATTCTGATTCGTCCTGCTGGGCTGTTCGCGGCTTGTGGCTCAACAGGATATTCATTGCGATGTGGCACATGACATTAGCACACGTGGCTGCCGCGCTAGTAAAGAGAATCAGGGGGAATATAGTCCGATGGCCTTCAAACTCTGCCAGGGGTCGGAACTCGGGAGGACGATCCTCATACCACGCTTGTAGCTTCGCCAGGAGAGTTTTCCATATCTCAAGGCGGGGCCGTGCTGGCGGCGTATTTTGCACAGCGCCCCCTTGCTCTGGAGGCTCGAAGCAGAGTCCCATAATATCTCCGAGAAGGGAGAGGCAACGAAGGCTTATGTTGACGATCTTTTGACTGTCTTCGCTGCCCAACGGCTCCGTTGCGATCTCGCGCAGTACTTCGGAGCCCCATGCTGGGGCATTTTCGTGCATCAGGCAATATGCAAACTCTTTCAAATGGCGATGTACGGTCAGTCCTTGTCGTGAGTTTAAATGTGACACAGTTCAGGTGAAAAGAGATACCAAAGGCAAAAAAGGCAATGAGATTAGGACAAAGGACATACCTAACCTGGACATCAATGCAACAGTACTGTACCACATTATCTGGTGACTCCGGTCCTCAAACTTGTACATTGAGAACGTCGGCTTAGCGCCTCCTGTCTCAAAGATAAGCTCCCACGTGCCCGGAACGTCCCTGATAAATATCTGCATCCTCGAAAGTACGAAAGTGACGATCATATTCAGAGCCGAGAATAAAGGCACCCGGCTGGGCAGGAGAGTTGCCTGCTGCCAAAGGACGGCGGTGTTGCTCTTCTGGGACATCCCCGGAGGCTCAGAACCAGAAGAAACGGCGGCGAGTTGCAGAAGTGCGTCTAATACTGGCGGCGAAGATGTAGCGAGTTGGGGGACTAATAGGCCAAAGGTACGGCTTAGGTCGTAGACGTCGAGCTATGTAGTGAACAAAGTTCTGGCGTCAGCTGGATCTTGTTGAGAATGAATGTACAATGGAGAGTTAGCGGCTTACCCAAGGTGCAACATGAGTCTGGTAATGCTTCAGGAGATATATTGTGTGGCTTTCTCTTGAGACGCCTGGTGTTGGTGAAGTTGAGGTAGTTGCGGCCGAGTTTGCTGGGTTGCCGGAACTCTCGGCGTCATGGTTTACATAACTGGGGCGCGATTCTGGCGATGATTGTCTCGGTGGCCCTCCTACTGCTACAGTTTCTGAAGCGTTCGGGACATCGATGGTTTCACTTGCTCGTGCGATAATTTGACTTGGCTGCACAGATTGAAACCCAGCAGGCACATGCGTCACAGAGTCAGAGCTGGGATCGCTAACAAACTAAAACACGGCATCCGCGAGTCAACATCGACCAGGGTCCCGGGTAACAGATTTAAGAAAGGAATACCTGTATAGTAGAGTACGCGGGCGTCTCTAGGGTATCTCCGACCACTCCTGACATCATGTCCTTCGCTAGCGTCTGGGAGTTTCTCTCGAGAAAGGACAGTCGCGTTAGGTATTGGCAGCTGACATGAGCGTCAGCGCAGCGCCCGCACTGCGGCTTAACCTCGTCGCCTAATGAAATTTCCGGGTGTCAGCTGGAGTTATATCGTGTTTCTCGTGAAACGTGTTCGTAGAGGCTCACATTTGCGACGTCTCGCACGGCAGCGCTGGCAGCCGTTGCGTGTGCGTGTATGCCGTGTCACTTGCTGCTTTGGAGCTTCCTCCTCGCCAGGAAGACCATCGCTTCTAGAATCTTTCCGGGTCATGAGAGTGGCGTGTATGTCAACTGGAGTGAAGTTGAAGCTGGCCTGAAAAGACAATAATCCCGGAGATGATGAAGAAGGAGAAAGAGGAATGCTCATCCACCTCTGATCCACCAAGTGTACCCACAGGTGGATAATTTGCCGCTTCTAACTGGTCAATGGTAGCGTGTTTGGCAATATTATCCGCCTGGTGGGTGGCTTTTCCGCTTTGGGCCATACGGAGGTGGATGCAGCAGCTCGATTCGAAAGCTGTACAACATACCATCGCGATGGCATCTTCTCGCCCATCATGGCTTACATATCTCGTCAACTTGGCAATCCCTTTTCCGGCCGAAATGGCCAGCTTAAAAAAGGCCTGTCTACCCAGCCAGTCGTCTCTTTTGTATCTTCACACTTCACTTGCACCTTCATCACCAAGCCCCAAACCATACAGCATGGCACCACTGCCCAACACCATGAACGCGTGGATCGTCTCGCGGGCTGGCCAACCCAAAGATGTACTCCAGCTTCGAAGCGACTGGCCTAAGCCTGCATCACCCAAAGGTGCAGACATTATGGTCAAAGTCTCGCATGCCGCCCTCAACCCGCTCGACCTCGTCATGATGCGCATGCCGAGGCCGTTTCTGGGCAACGCCATCCCCGGCGCCGACTTCGTTGGCGAGGTCGTCCAGACGGGCCCGTCTATTCCTTCTTCACTCTCCCATGTCCGCATTGGTGCAACCGTCTGCGGCACGATTCTCACCACGCAGATCTTCTGCGGTCGTGGCACGTTGGCTGAATACATTGTCTTACCGGCACACCAGGTTGCGGAGAAACCAGCAAGTCTAGATGATGGCGCTGCAGCTGGGCTCGTGGGTGTTCCTGGACAGACGACCGTCATGTTGATGCGAGCTGGTGGTTTCCGTGCAGGCGATAGGGTTCTTGTGAATGGTGCCAGCGGTGGCGTGGGCAGTGTATTGCTTCAAGTGCTTCGGTCGACAGGAGTTCACGTCACCGGGATATGCTCTGGCAAGAATGAGACCATGGTTCGACGACTCGGTGCTAGCGAGGTACGATCTTTTGTTTCCTATCAAACTGCAAGTCGTCACTAAAAGATTGGTCACTGATCTATCTTCTCACCCTAGGTCATTGATTACACTGCCCGCAAGTCGCTCTATACCCATCTTTCCACTTCTTACAAAGATGCGCCCTTTGACGCCATTATTGATTGCGTTGGAGATCAGACACTCTTCAAGAAAAGCCCAGGATATCTCAAGTCGGAAGGGAAATTCCTCTGCATCGCTGGCGGTCCGCTATCCGGCATCACACTCAAAATACTTCCGGTCATGCTTGGAGGTACCAGCCGGACATACATGCAGGTCATGAACTCGCCATCGGGCTCCAATGCTCGGGAGGTTGCAAGCTGGGTTGAGAAAGGGATGATCAAGGAGGTCACCATCGACTCGACGTTTGACATGACGGATGCTATTAAGGCAAGTTTAACATTCTCTATTTCCTGCTAGACGTTGATTGCTTTTGCTCATTCATAGCTAACACACATGTAGGCATACGAGAAGCTAGCGTCGAAGCGCGCAGCTGGTAAGATTCTTATCAAGGTGGGAAATTAAGTTATCGCGCTCTTTTATCCTAGTGTTACACGCTATCTTTTCAGCTAACCACATGTATGTGAATGCTGGATTGCTTATTAGTACTTGAACATCTTCCTTTGTTTCTGTCTACCGAGAAATGAGGAAGAAACTGGAACCAATAATCTCAATCCGCAACAGTATTATCTTGCTGCCATATTTTACGCCGTGTCTGGTGAGTGTGTTTCAAATCCGCTTTTACCATTCCGAGGTTTCACCCGTGTATACCTAAGGAGAACGGGTCAACAGGCCGGATCTATAGGTCCCAGGTCCAGGGTCTTACTCACGTTGGAACTGATGACGCCCAGGCCGACGAAACTTGGTGCCGCGAGGATCGTAGGAAGCTCAAGGGGCTGTTGCGAGAGGTAGTTAGGGATCATACTAAAAAGCTGTAGACTCGAGGATTCCTTACGTTGCCGAGGATTTCCGTGTTATAGTACTGGATGATGGACGACATCCACCAGTCGCTTGCGGCTCTCTTCTGCGGGCCTTGCCCACTCTGGTCCTCGTGCGTAGGCTCGATGAGGTCAGATGTGTTGTCGGAATAGCGGAAGGCCGAAGGCGGCTCTTAGACGCGGGCGATCAGACCCGAACCGTACTGGAGCATAGGAGGCATCATGTTGGCGTTCGTTGACCTTGTGCTTGAACCTTGTCTGAAGATCGACGGCGGCGGCAGCAGCATCATAGCTCATGTCCTCGTCGGACGGATTCCAGTTCTCGGAGAGGAGGCGCGCGGCCTCAATGAGCTCGTCCAGCACCGTGTAGCGCATGTCTCTCTCGGCCCCGTTGCCGTTGGTGCCGTCGTCGCCTCTGACTCTCAGCGAGGAGGCCGTGGCGTTGCCGCGATAGTCGAGCGGCGGCGGCGGCGGCTTCCGAGTCTTGGACATCTGGGAAAATTCTCCTGTTATTATTCCCCATCGTGATAAAAGTATGTACCGGTTACAACCTGATGAATAAATAGCATCTTACATTTAACGTCAGCGTCAAGCTCCCAAGGTTCATAGAAGCGCCCGCTGTGGCGGTACATGCTCCATGGTGGAGGCAAAGCCATTGGTGGGACGCATCATACCGCCTCACCTACATTCGGCGGCTACTTGTGGCGGCAATTCCGTGCTGCGTATTTGACACTCTAATTACTCAATACAGGCTTACTACGCAAAAAAAAAACTACGTAGAAACAAGTAAGTTGCCGTCCTGATCGGAATCTCGGCAGCGAGCTGTCTGAGCCTCAGCTTGAATCCACGTCAGTCTCCATACGCTAGCGTCTCGGACAGGAGCCGGCTAGTGGGGGAGGTGCCGAATTTCCGGATCTAATCGTTCTGACGCCATCGCCATTGGCTGGACACGGCGTTGGTCTTCCGGACTCAGGCCTGGATCGAGCAATACTCACGTTGACGAAGCTATATCCTGATACTGGAGGCCTACCAACGCTGTTGTTTTAAACACGGGTGCTACTTTGACCACGCACCTAAAGCAGGTCAAGCTGCATGTACTCGGTGGCTTGACACAGCTGCATAAACGTCAGTTGCCGGCACAAGCGAGAGATGACGCAGCTGCATCATGCTCGTAGCCACCATTGCGGTCTCTGCCGTGTTTAAGCAGCTTAGCTCTGCACATGCAAGCTGAAACTAAACCCATCGATGCCGTCGCTTAAGTTTGACCATACAGGGGGGAAGTGAGGGGTAGATGGGCTATATAAGTCCATCCGGTAGGCCTGCTTCAAGCTTGAACACTCTACATCAACCACATCCCATTACTTTCCAGATCAACGCACTCCACCAATACATCCACCATCATGTTCGGATTCGGTCAGCATCTTCCACGTATCCAGTGCCCGAATTGGAGTCTCTAACACCACGCAGACGAAGCCCGTGAGCAGCGCGACGAGGTGTACAACAACGAGCACCAGAGCCACTGGACCCACGAGCTCGTCGCTGGCGGCGCCGCCTTTGAGGCCATGAAGAAGTTCGAGGACAGCCAGCGCAACAAGGGTAGATTCCACGCTTCGAATTCCACGCCTACTTCCACTAACCCCATTCCAGGTGAGGCAGTCAACCACGGCTTTGCCAAGGAGCTGCTCGCTGGCCTGGCCGGTGCCGAAGTCGACAAGCTGGTTGAGACCAAGGGGCTGGACTTTTTCGACCGGGAGAAGGCAAAGCGCCATGCCAAGAAGCAAGCCGAGGACCTGTACGACCAGCAGTATGCCGACCAGGATCGATATGACCCGTAAGTCAACGACGCCGACGAAGAGAGGAAGTCATTCTAATGAATGTAGTAACCAACAACGCCGCCACGAGTCGATGGACTACTAAGGTTGACCCTATCGCTGTGTATGATGGCGCCGAATTATGAACATATACATGAAAAATAAATCAACAAATTAAGATTCCTTTCATCTCTTCGAAGTGATACTCTCAGCCAACCATGGTTGCCATTCACGGGTAGCTGGTCAGTGCACAAATATCGAATGACTACATAGGGCTTGCAAAACGTCATAGGAAAGTGGTGAATGAAACATGAATTGAGCCATCTATTAGGTAGGAATTGTACACTGTAATCCTCAACTTAGGCACCTTCACAGGCAGCATGTGGGACTCGAAGCCAGTTGATGCGCTTCTCGCCATCCTTCCACGCTCAAGACCAGCCAACGCTGTTAAGTTATGGGACTGTGGTAAGAATTAGTCAAGTCTTTTGCTTTGTGAAATGAGTGTATACTAAGTAATTATAGTGGTGTTGCTAGACGAGGCGGAAGTATTTCTGCAAGAAAGGTCTCTCACAGACTTGGATAGGAATGCTCTTGCATCTGGTGAGCTACAATTAATGTCATTCTCTTGATTTGAAGTACTCACAATCTCCTAGTATTTCTACGAGTCCTCGAGCACCATGATGGTCAGTTAGCAATCACAGGATTAAGCTTTGTCGAGAGACTTTGAAGTCTTGACAATAACACTCAATAGGCATTTTGATACTCACCAGCAATCGAGTTGGGACTCTAGATGAAGGTTTCAGGTCAAGAATTCAATTGGCTCTCGAATATCCCAAATTGGACGGTGATTCTTGCCGAAGAGTTTGGGACAATTTCATCGAGAGGTTGGAAAGCGACCCAACTGTAGCAGCAGAAGTCGATCTATCCGACTTTCGTCGAAACCTCTCAACTTAATCGAAATACGAGTTGAACGGACGGGAAATCCGAAATGCCATCAACGTCGCACGGCCTCTCGCATCATCAAGCGGTACGCAGGTCGGCTTTAATTGCCTAAAGAAGGTCATCGGGGTTCAACGCAGATTTGATCGGTACATTAAAGATATGCGAAGGCCGTGATGATGAGAAGGTAGCCAGGGAAGAAGGGAAGCGGTGAAATCAGATTCCTAGATTGTCATTTGCCTCGGAGGCGGTACCAGCTTGCGCCGGGCGAGTCACTGGCCCAGCGCTAGAAAAGGGCTTTTATATCGGACCTAGCTCTTAGCATAGAGGGCCGGAGATTAATATTAAACCTATATGACCCCTATCAGCGACCTTACAGCTATTGACCTGCGCCCGTCACTCTTCTCAATAGACATCTCACAATTACTTTAATTTATTAAAGCGCTACTTATTGCCAATGTGCTAAGTCTATAGTAGTTAATTCATATATATAATATTTATATACAATATTAACTTAAAGCATCCGTATTACTAAATGCTACACTTGGGAAAGATGTGACATAAATTCTAAAACTCAAAAGCCTCTTTGATAACTTTAACCGACTCCTTATGAAGAATCTCACGTTGCTCCCAATCATTCGACCCAGGCTGAGGCGCATGGTTAAACGCGTGAGGAACCCCCTTCAGATTGATGTTGATGACCTTTCGCTGCCCATCATCTAGCTTCTCGGCCAGCCTGATGGCCTCTGGTGCCAGCGTATCTCCCTCGCAGGTGAAGATGGCCACGGTGGGTGGGTACGATGCAGGGTCGGCATAGCTTGGAGACACGCGCGGGTCCGTTCGCGTCGCGGCGTCTGGCGTGTAGCAGTCGTTGAAGATGTCGGCTACCGCGGCTGGGATTGGCTTGATGGGATTGGGGACGGTTTTAGCAGCAGGGTCGATGGAGATGTCCGTTGGGGGATAGACGGCGATGACGAGAGATAGTTCCAGAGGCGCTGCCTTTCTCAGAGATGAAGCCGCGACTAGAGCGAGATTTGCTCCGGCGCTGAATCCGGAGACGCCGATGCGGCTGAGGTCGAACTGCTCGGTCTGGTTCGCCACCCATTTGAGTGTATCCTCAATGTCGTGAACAGCTCCTGGGAATGGAACCTCGGGACCCTTGCGATAATCCGCATCCAAGACGAAAACTCCAGTCTCGCGGGCCACCAAGCTACAGAAGGCAACATCAGTGCCAAACATAGGAAGGATGAAGCCGCTGCCGTGCCAGTTGACGATGAGCGGCCTCTTGGCTTGGTCAGCGCCCGGTGGCGAGTAGAGCCAGGCTTCGATGAATCTCCCGGCGTCGCGCGACGGGATGCGCACGAGCTTGCGCACAGGATTATCGGATATCGCCAGATCTGTCGCAATGGCTGCGCGCGTTCGGCGGAAGCTCATGAGCCGGAAGAAGGTGGCTAGGAACTTGAGCCGGAGATATTGGAAGAAGCCATGGCCTGCCATGTTAAAGTTGATAAATGGGAGATGTTGGCGCGCGTTGAAAAATATTAAGTAAAAATATCCTCCTGCGAATGGGGAGGTAAGAAGAACAAGGACATGAGGATATCATTATGGATTTATTAATCTATGGCGACACGATTGCGAAAGCGAGAAGCGGGGTGTTCCAGGCCGAGGGGAATAAGTCGATCCAACGTCAGCCGAAGAGGGGTTGATGGATGACCCCTGATCGAACTAAACCTTATTGAATTCGCCTCGGGCATATCGCGTGAGATTATACACGTGTTTGGATTATATGCCATGTCTAAGGATGCTTCTTTGGGAAAAATAGTAATCACTTGTGATGGACTGGTAATGTGAGATAATGCTCAATGAAGATGATGACATCTCAACTCAGGAAAGACGTGGCTGGACAACATCAAATGTGGCTATGGTTGTGGCTGACTGCAATCACGTGGCGCGGTGCTAACAACTCTAGGACTCTAGAGTCTAGACCTGATCTCATCTTACCACGACTTTTAGTCTTATCAATCTTACTCTGCACTAAGCTACTCTCTATGGAATCGTATCCTCTTCATGACTCTGTACCAAGTGATTGTAGCCATCCCTGTGGCCAGTCCCCATCATGACCGCCACCTGGACGCCCCTCTACGAGCACTATGTGGATGAGAACACCGAGATCGACCTGCACCAGCTCTGCGCAACATGCACGCAGCTCAAAGAAGAATCGCATCTCCTGCGAAGCCTGTTTTCCGGAGACAAAATCCGCCTTGCCGCAAGCGAGACCTTCTCGCTCTGCACAGCCGCGGAGTTGAAGGCGGGCTATCTCAATGCATGTCATCTGTGTGCCTTGCTTTGGGCGCGTGCTGAGGGCCATTTACTCGATCCTGATACCCCCGGCGTCAAGGAATCTCACGTCATCCTTGACCTCCAGGCCAGGAACTTTGCCGTCGAGCATACCTTGGAGACGCAGGGCTCGTCGCTGGGCAAGTTTTGGCGGAAGCATGTTCCGCGCTTCATGTATGAGATCAAATCAGAGCTCATGCAACATGCGGATAACTAACTATTGGAAGAGGGGAGACCGGAGTTGTCATTATGCAGATCCGCAAGACTTCAAGTCAAGAGCCGCCGTCCACTGGCAAATTGCGCCCTAGGCGGAATGCGCTATACATATATCGATCGTCAAGTGAGTCTATTTAACAAGGGTTGGTGAACTTGCTAACCATGAATCACAGACCCAGATCTGAACCAGAAAACTCTCAGGTCAAGGTCTGAGCCAATTTCATCCAAGCATGAGAAAGGGCTGGCCTGCATACAGTCGTGGTACAATCGATGTTCTAGAGATCATGCCAAATGCACGGCATACTCGCACATGGTGGCGCCTACAAATCAGCTTCCTTCGCGACTTCTTGACCTCCGCGGGGACAAAGTCAGGCTGGAATGTGACATGAGACACCAACCTCAACTGCAGTACACCACGCTTAGTCACATCTGGGGCTCTGACCCGAAAGCCTACCTATGTTTGACCAAGGCGTGTCTCGAAGATTTCAAAAAGGAGATCTTGCCGTCCTCTCTGCCAACTAAGTACCTCGAAGCAATTCGAATCACCCGTGCCTTGGGATTTCAGTATCTGTGGATCGACTCGCTGTGCATCATCCAGGACTCGGACGACGACTGGGCAAATGAAGCCTTGAACATGGCCAGTGTTTATGGGCGAACAGCCTGCAACATCTCCTTTGTTTTCCCGACAGCCGATGAATCAAATAAGAAACATCTTCGAGACCCTCGATTAGGCGTTCCCTGTCTTCTTTTTCAACTACAAACAAACAACGCCAACAAGGACGATGCCACTCAGTCTAATAGTTTAGTCGTCCAACACGTACCAGGCTTCATATCCAGATTCTGGTCGCCAAACACATACAAAGACTATTGGCCCCTCCTCTCCAGAGCCTGGGCCATCCAAGAACGCCTGCTGTGCCCGCGGAACCTCTACTACGGCCAGGACCGGCTCATGTGGGAGTGCTGCGAGATGGTCGAAGACGAGTTCTGGGGCCCGCTGGACAATAGCGCGCGGTCCAAGGGCCGGTTTTACGCCATCTTCGCCGGCGTCGAGAACCACGCGAGCGGCAGCCGATCCATGTTCGAGTCGTTCCGCGGGCAGTGGCGATACCTGATCCACGAGTATCGCATCGCTGAGCTGAGCTTCGAGACGGACCGCATCATCGCGTTTGCGGGCATCGTCGGGGCTGTCCAGTCACACACGGGCTTTGTATATCTCGCGGGCGTCTGGAAGGAGTTTGCCGAGTTCGACCTGCTCTGGGTCGTCCATCCTCCGCCTCCCGAGTCCGACTTTTATCAAAGAGAAATCAAGAAGGAGCTTGAGGCGAAGCTTGTGCCGTCGTGGTCGTGGTTCAAGGTGCCGCCTCACCCGCCGCTGGCGTCCGAGGCAAGAGACACCATTGCCTTCCACGTCTACTCTGCCATGTATGCGCGCTCCGAGCACACCCTCTACAAGATGCGCGTCGTCCTTGTCGAGCATCCGAGACTTGCCTCGAACCCGGCTTCTCTTTTGCACGACTTCTCCGGTCTAAGCATCACGCTCAAGGCTCGAAAGATACCGTGTACGCTCGAATGGGATGGCAGCATCCTGCGGTTGCTACCCCAGGGGCGCTACCAGCTGTCCAACAGCTACATGGAGCCCAAGGACGGCATGCACTACCACCACGACGCCATGTACGCGTTCCCCGACTTTCCTGTCCCCGTTGGAGCCTTTATGGTCTTGACGATGCTCGAAGCGTGGGTGTTGAAGAACGACAAGGAGAGCACGTACGACATGGCCAATTGGCCAGAGAGCGTGAACAGTGACGGGTCAAGAACGCTGTGGCAGTATGCGGGCCTCGTCGTGGTCCCAGCAGATCAAAGCAGCACAGGGAAAGAATGTTGGAGGCGCATTGGTGTCTTTATGTTTTCTGATTTTGTGGATGGAAAGGGGATTGTTGAAGTACCGTTTGACATGAGCAGGGAGGAGGACGAGGTTGTGCTAGTTTAGATGTCTTGGATAGATGCAACCACCGAACCTCTTCCCCTTGCGTATGCAGTCCTGAGTGTCCAGCACACCCTCCAGCCAGCCTTGCTTGATGGTCGATACCCGTCTACTGGGACGAGACAATTTTCCCCTGTTACTAGCTATGATAGCTGACTTAAAGAGCACAAGGCTTGTCGTCGCAGCGGCTGCTCGCTGTGGAAACAGATCTATCGATTGAGGCGTGCCGCCACACCTGACATTCGAGCCTTTCGCCGCCGACCCTGACACGACAAGGAGATGGCGATGACGTACTTGTGATTGCCGAGGGCAGATATTCGTCAGCAACGGGGGTCCCTCGTCTTTGTCAGTGGACGAGAACGAGATACTAGACGAAACCAAGATAGCTCTAAAATGAGGGTTCACAAGCGACCGTCCCCACATTCCGGGGATGAGCGATGTGGGAGAGGAAACGTGGATTAGCGCATCGAAGTCCCATGAACAGCCTAGCGGGCTTACAAGCATTAGCCCATGGGACGGCCATTATTCCCATTTTCACCCATCCATCTTATCACGCTTGGGCGTTTCTTCTCATTCACACAGCACGCGTGTGGTCGCACAGAAAGCCCTATTTCTGATAGCGCTCTTTGGCGTTGCCTTCGAGCCATCGATATGTCCTTGGTCCCCTAGCGGAACGGCGATCCGAGAGGGCTGTACGGAGTAAGCGAATACTAGGTCTTGCTTATGGTGTGGCGATGGTTACACGGGGCTAGACTCCTGCACAGCACCCCAAGCAGAAACTTGATGCGCTAGTCGCGTGTTCGTGGTAGCTCTTAAAAAAGCCACCCTGGGAGCCATGACTCTTGCACGCTTTGAGGTCTTCTGCTCTGTTCGACGCGAATCGAATCGTTGCTTAATATTAATCCAACATGCCTTGCAGCATGGCACGCAGGCGTCACGACCGAGGTTCTCACGCTTTCACACTCCTTTGACCTGTCGAGGCATCCCATACAGCCCATCATGGTGTTTGCCGCACCAGGCCCCGTCGTGGTGGTGGTCAGTAAATCTTCTCGGTTTTGCCCCTCTTGAAGCTCGCTCGCTGACGTCTTTTTCCATCCCTAGGCCACCGCTTGTGTCCTCATCAGCATTGCCGGCGCAGCCATCGCCGCGCGGTTATGGCTCCGCCTAAAGATCCAGAAGCGACGGCTGCTCGTCAGCGATATACTCATGGGGCTCGCTTTTGCTTGCGCGATTGTTACCATGGCGCTTACCGTGAAGATGGCACAAGAAGGCGCCCTGGATGCGGGGGTTGAGCCGAACTTGGTCGGATTTGATGGGACAGAGGAAGAGATTGTGTTTATACTCAAGGTGAGATTGGCAGCACAGCTTCACGGACAGGTACTAAAATATGGTGGTTCTGTTAGCTGTTCTGGGTGCTGAACTTCCCATTCTTCTCAACACTGTATCTCTGCAAGGCCGCCCTGCTCGCCGTCTACTTGCAGGTGTTCCCGCTGTCAATGCGCAAGAGGAGAATCTTTTTGTGGGTGACGGTCGGCTACGTTGCTGTCTCCTACGTCGTCAGCATCATGCTGGTCCTTTGCATCTGCCTACCCGTCGCTTCAAATTGGTTCGTGCCCTCCTTAATATGAATACCTCGTGAGCTGACAACATGGGACTAGGTCTGTGGATAAGGCGTGCCCGGTGAACCGACTCGCGTTGACCTTTCAGATCGCGTGGGCTCTACACTTTTTCGGCGACATTCTAGGTACCTACGTTATCCAACAAGGCGAATGCATTGCTAACTTTGCGAACAGTCTTCGCCCTACCATGGCTCATCGTGCCTGGCCTCCAGATGAAGAGGTGGATGAAGACGGGAGTCTATTGTACCTTCTTGCTGGGCTTGATCAACATCACATTCTGCCTCCTCCGTTTTGTCACGATTCAGACCTCAGTGGTCAACAACGGAGTGCCCATGAGTATTATCTGTACGTGCTCGCACCGCTTGGAAACTGGATGTCAATTGACTGATTTTCCCCTTCAGCGTTGTGGAATGTTCTAGACTGCGACATTGGCCTCGTCATCGCCTGCTTGCCATCCCTCCGGCCGTACCTCCGAGGCAAACGAGGCTCCGACTACGACGCATACACGAAATCCGCAACGGCGAGACCAGTCGAAGCCGGCTTCACAGTCATCAACGAGCCCTATCGAGGAGGCGTGGTTCGGACTGCAGACAGCGACGAGGCGCGTATCCATGGTCCGTCGTCTCACTCCAATGGGTTCGACGATGACCCGTGGGATGGGAAGAAAAGTAACGCGAGCGACGTCGAATTGGTGCAAATAAAGACGGAACTGTGATGATGATGATGATGAAAACTAGAGGCTTGTCAGATACGGGAATATCACTGATATTAATTACTGCGAATCTTGATACTGGTTGCGTGCTGGTGATCGCCCTGTGACACGCCTTAGCGCCCTGTAGATCTGAGGGTTTTCAGCGCACTGATGGCCTGAAGCTCACTGCGGCTTACGCCACCCTCAGGGCCACGTCGATGATCCCCCACAGGGAGCATTTGCGCTATGGCGGCCTCTAGTCCAAGCCAGAGGACGCTACCAAAGTTTATTGAGTTCAGGAGGAGGCACAGCATCGCCGATGGTCCGACAACGAAGACACGAGATCGGACGAAATAGACATGTCAATTGAGAGAACCAGACTGTGAATGGGGAACATGAATAATGCATCATATCCCGAGGTATCAAGTGCGCTGCATTGTGCAGGTTGATGAGTTCTCAGGGGGTGGCTTGTTAGTTGGATGGTCGCTTGTGCAGAGGAGGGTGCGGCAATAGCTACTGCAAGTAGCAATGACTAGGATGCATGCAATGGCGCATATACTAGCTATTTAGGGATATCCGCCAAGGACGAACTCGCGTTCTACGGAGTACGTGAACCAATATGATGCCGTCTTCTCATTACCATCTATGGGCTTAATGTTGATAAGGTGTGCCTGGTACTTGACGTACGGCTTTCGCTGCCCAACCAATTCCTCGGTGGCCACCACAGCGATCTGGGCCGCGGTCTTTATTGCCTGGTGAAGGGGAAACCGTTCGATCAAATAGCCATCGCGTGCGCACGACTCTCTATAAGTGCATCCGGGCGAAACAGAAGTCTCTTCGGGACTGAAAAGGCCAGGGCAAGGAGTGGAGGGACTGGTTTGCTGTCTGTTGGAAGTGCTAACATGCTATCAGCCTGAAAGACCCCTGGACAATTCCAGCCAGCCCATTCCATTTTATTTCTCTGGGATTTTATAATTACCCACTTCTCAGCTTAAAACCTATTCAACTCGACGAGAAGGGGAATCCCCCAACACTGAAATATGTTATGGTTCCGCCTGCCACCTCATGATATCCCATCCACCCATGCCATCACTCCCTTCCATGCCCGGTCTCCATCGCCAAACGCCGACCTTTTTGAACCCTAGCTTGGTATACAGTTCTGATCCCGAAGGCGTTGCGGAGAGCTCGATGGGAACGGCTTCCTCTCTTGCCTTATGCATCCCCCACTCGACAAGCTTCCGTGCGACGCCGCGACCCTGAAAGCCAGGGTGCACGGCAATATCCATGATGCCGTACTGAGGTGAGTCCTTGATTTCCGGGCAAAAGTATTTATTAGAAGACGGAAGGCGGCATGTCTTGGCCATGGTGGAGGCATTCGGAGCCGATACCAGCGGATCAATAAGGTCGGATGCGTATTGGAAAACTTCAGAACCAGAGATGGAGGCTTTTATTCCTAATCACTAATATCAGTCATGTTTAGAAGTAGTGGCATCGAACAGTGGCACATGACGCGATGCAAGGTGATCTGACTGGGACTGACTCGACAGCAAGGGCTTTTTCTCCTCAATATCCTGGGCCTTTTCGCCCTTCTCGTTGCCATCCTCTCGAAACCAGATGCAGAAGCCAACGATGTCGGCCTTTCCGCTCCATCCTTCGTCTCCTTCTTCAAGTGCGGCAACGATGACCGTTGCGGGGGGGTCTTTCATGCCATGACGAACAATACTCTCTTTCGTTTTCAGATAACGTTGAGCGTGCTTCTTGCGACCGGGAAACATGAAGGCATCCTGCTCGTCATCGATGTATGCTGCTGCTGCGACGACACCCGCAGCAGGTATGTCTTCTTCTGTAGCGGTGCGGATGAGCATTGGTCCGGGGCTGCTAGGTTATGAGAATACGTGTGCCAAAGAGGATCGTGTAGTTCTTTAAATTACTCTAATAAGTGGAGAAGCGTGCAGAACACTTGCTCAGCTGTCTGAGTCACCAACAAAAGTCAGAGTTCGGTGTGTTCTTCCAGCCCGAGCCGAGCGGCCTTTCAGACGACATGACTGCATGAGTCAGCTTTTAAAAGGTGGAGCCGCGTCTATATCCTATGGTCTATGCTTTTGTGACTCTTCGTTCCCAACTGGAGCAAGCCGCTATTCCGGGAAGTTATGGTTCTTTTTTATTGGCTGGACATCTCGTATTAGATTCAGAGGCCTCCCTTAAGCATCAACAACAAGGGGTTTCTAGTATCTGTGAGTCAAAGTCTAATCACCGGTGGAACCAAGTAGCACCCGTTTCGTATCGTTTTCTTCTGCCAAGCCTGGTTTATCAGTGGTTGGTCAATTTGAAACACGGACAACCGACGTAAGCATCATGGGATCACTTTGTTCATAATTGGGGTCGCCACAAGGCTACGTTGATTCTTCTCTAACCCCTAGTTATGAGTTGAAGAAAAACACTTTTTATTCTGCTTCTTCATTGCTAGGTGTTTGTTCTTTCTTCTGTTGTTCTACATGACGTCGTCTTGAACGTTGAAACCTTTTGTATTATTTTTTTTGCGCCAACGCTACCTTGAAATCAAGACATACTGCCCAGGTCCGCTGTGCTAATTCTAGTATTACGCTGCTGGAACTTTGTCCTGCTGAATCTCGCGCATCTCTGTAGGTCCCTGAGGTCCCACTCCCCCTGTCTGGATTGTAGCCAACGACATAGGCTCTCGGCTAGACCTCGACTCACTAAGCCGCCACCAAGGAGGGAATTTCGGAGCATACCGAACAAACACGGCTCGTAGACATGGTAATGAGGCGCATATGAGTCCAGAATAAGACTCAATGAGACTGCAACTTGTCAGCAATTGTTGGGCAACGTGCGGGGGAATCATGACAGCATGCCTCCATTTTACACTCTCACCCCATCCATACGTCACATCTTTTACTTCGTCAACCATAATAGTAATGACGAGACGGTAGATGCTGACTCCGAGGACACTAATTGCGATCGAATCAGTAATTTCCGACACTAACGGTAGATTCATCTACCACTCACAACCCACCAGCCATCAACACAAATGCGATGCCAACCTTGCGGGCGAAGCGAACCTTCATCGGACGCAGGAGCCAAAATGGCAACAGCAAGATGGCAAAGTCCGTCGCTACGTTGATAGCCGCACATGTGATATACACCCTGAAGAGCTGGTCGCAGGCCGCGTTGTTGGCGCAGTTGAGTGCAAAGCTGGCGGCGACGTTGACGATGCTGTAGGCGATGACGACGAACATGACGGCATACGTTACTATACGGAACGCCGTAGTGATAGAAAAGCGCAGGTAGAACATCAGGACGGATGCCTTGATGAAGACGGTTGTGATATTGTACAGGGGAACTCCAGCCCATTTTCCTATCTCTCGGATAGTTAGCTTAGTCGTTCGGATCCAAGGTTCGTTTCGATTGACGAACTTTGAGGAGAAGATCAATTCCTTCAGGCGTCATGGTGATGATGTGATCGCCTGCACCAAGTCGCGCTTCTATATGTCGGCTGTGAGCAACTGTTTATACTCGAGTGTGCGTGGGGATTTTCGTACCGACAGCAACGGCTGCTGATTGCAACGCAGCAAAGATCTAGAGGGAAGGGGCTTAGTGCCTGGTGAGGTGAATGTGTCTGGGCCCTACCATTGCTATAACCGTTAGAGCTATCTAAATCAGCAGTGAAACAACTTAAGGTACAGTAGACAAACGTACTGTCATCAGTGTGCCACTTTTTCAGGATGGCTTTGCTCGCCCAGAGTCGCAGAATGATGATAGGCGCTGAGACTATGGGAAATACCACTGCTGTGATGAATAATGCCTCACTGCGCCCCCCTGTGTGATCAAATAGTCCAATCGGTGGTCCAATCGGTGGAACTGGCTGAGGCGTCGTTAGAGGAGTCGCTAGCGATGTGGTTGGAGCTGAAGCCTGCAAGCTGGCCGTGGTAGATGAGACGGTGGCCATGGCAAGAGAATAATGAGGCTGCATCGTCCTCGTCTTGATCAGGTAGCCGTTATGAAGCTTCCGCTAGGGCCTAAGCGCACGTCGTGTATTGTGTTGCCCCTACTGTCGTCGGTATTCGTGTTCCTTCATGGCCTCCGTATGGACAACCCAACTCCCAAACGCGGTTCAGGGAATGGGAATGGAAAGTTGGGAAAACGGAGCAAGATTGAAGTGAAACATTTAACCTCCAAGATGCGGAGATTCGACCCGGTGGCGTCGATAGACTCTAGGCCAGGCGTGCGTTTCTGCTTTGCTCGGGCCTAGTTTTGGCTGCGCGAGGCTTGACGCTACAACGGATGGCGACCGGTCCGAGTCCCTGCGGCGATATGCGAGGCTAGTCATGGTGTGCCGAATCAATACACGTTTCAACCATCCAAGGCGATACAACACAGTGGTGATATTTTGCAGGATTTTGGACAATAAGTTATGTCGGAGGCAAGTAATGTTCATCCCTTGCGTGAGACTTACGGCTCAACATTGCTCTCCTTGCTTCACTTGGCACGTAATCGTACATTCTCGCTTACTACATTCCATCATTCTCCACTTTTACCTCGACAACATGCATGAGTTGTCACATTTTGGATTGTGCCAAGGGGAAGTGGCCTGCTGATATGGAAGTCTCAGCCCTGCTGGCATTATTGACGCCGTCGAGCGGTGTGGAAATTAGCAGGATAGCACGACATTTCCTGGATGATTTCTAGGGAAAGAGAAGCACCTAAGACACATCTTCAAACGAGCGGTTACTATCGGCGCTAGAATGGACAAATGATCAACAAGGAGCGCGAAGTGGCTTAGACAACGGGGCGATGCGGCATGGGTGACAGAATGAAGAGTATTTAGTACATAACTACTTCAAAGCTATAGAGAAAAGAAAATTTATTCCTCAAACACCGCAGTGGACGTACGGAATCCACAAAGGCCTGCTCGGTTCTTCCTCCATGCACATCTCAACATCCCTAGTTGACCGTAATCCTGGCGTACTGCCTTCGGCCGCCTCGTCCCTCAGGTCCCGGCGAACCCAGTCGCCCCGGAGGCGCCTAGAAGCATGATGCAAGCCCTCACTCACAGACTTATCGCTCATGCCATTGTCTCGCAGAAATTCGCACGTTAATCTAGCCATCCGCACGCACAACTCATCGTCGACATCCCGCAGCGTCCCTATCACATGCTGAAACCCGCAAATAAATACGCTTCATTTTTGTTGTCGAACAATAAGGCATGTCGAAGTAACGTGCGGCTGATAACGATGCGGTGATTGATGGGCGAGTCCTTGTGACTCAGCACCTCGATGTGACACCGGATCTGCTCTTTGAGATCTTCTGGCGTCTCGGTGATCAAATGTCTGGAACCGGGTTGGCTTCCAAGGTTGTGCAGGCGTCCTGCACGGTCGGGGTGATCTTTTGGAGTAGCTTCGACCGATCTTTGCAGCACCCGAATACCGTCATCAAGATCCGGCACGTCATGTGTATGGTCGTACTTCACCGTCAAATGGCCTCCGAGGTTGTTCAGTAGTCGCGCGTAGTCTGGACTGTTCTGAGCGGTGAGGTCGACGGCCTGTTGAATTGCACTAATAGCTTCAAAAAGGTCTGATGTCTCTTCGGTGCTCCGGTATTTGTGGCCGAGTTGACTGGCAAGATTGTTGATGGCTTCTCGGGCCATCTGGATCGCTTAATTCAGGTCGGCGAGCGCTCTAGTGCGCGAATACCTGTTGCCCAGCTGAACACCAAGCGTGTTCAATATCATGCCCCGGCCTGGGTAATCCTTTGTGCATATCCTGGCAGCCTCCCGACCGAGATCAATGGCTTCATCAAGGTCCTGAATTGCCCGCTTCGTTCACGTCTGAGTTCCAACATGCTTCCAAGGTTGTGAATCCGACTGGCGAGACTCGGATGATCACCTGGAGTAACGGCAACAGACTTGCGAGCCATCTCAATCGCCTCAACCAGGTTTTTCATATCACTGGTGAGCTGGTACTTGGCGCCAAGTCGAACTGCTGGGTTGTTCAACGGCAGGTTGAGATGAGGATGGTCGTCTGCGGTGCGTTTGAGTGCCAAACGGCCCATCTCAATCGATGCATCGAGGATTTCGGGACTTCCGTTTTTGAGGTATTCCTAAAACATGTGAGTCCCCGCGATGTTTTGGGCTCTGGACAGGCTGAAGTATTCTCGGAGGGTCGAGGCCTTGAAACCACCCCAGCGGATGGATGTGCTGGCGTCATGCATCGTGTGTGATGATTGGTCATTCTTCTTGAGTTGGGCAGCCGATGGGCGCAAGATGCCCGACGATGTCGTTGGGATCTCTGATCGTGGAGTCTTGGCAAGCTGCCAGTGGGCTGATTTAGCGAGGTGAAGGGTCAGTTTCACCTAGAGACTAAGGCCATTAACAGCTCGCAATAACTTTCAACCCGTTCTTAGATTCATCGTGAATCTTGTGTGGTGCTGACGGCAGGGGTTTGTTAGGTAACTGACAATCGTACATTCCCAAACTTGCGGTGCAAAATTTCTTCGCATCGACCGTCCCCCGCCACACCGGGTTTCTGTCTTTCCTGGCCTCCTGGAACTGCCGCTGTGCAGTCTCGAAGATGTCCGCCGATATACGGATTCCCAAGCTAGTAAGTGCCACATCCTCGCGATTACGTGCACCCCGTTGACGGAACAGGTCTGCTAGACTCTCACTCTCCATTGCAAATTGCCTTCAGTACTTCTCTTATGCTAATACTTCTGCCACCCTACACAGAACACCATGGCGGACTCAGACAAATAATCCTGCTACCTTAGCCATAACTCCCTACTATCTGACCCTGGACCTTACACTTACTTAATTCAGCAATCCGTTCTCTCTGTCTCAGCTTAGGTACCCCTGATGCTATGCTCTAGCAGAATCTCAGACGTAAAGACAGGTCGTCTTGCCTTAAAACCGTAGTGACATCGTCATCTCAATACCCGTCATACTCTGTCCTAGCTAATCCCTTTGTAAATATATTAAGGTTTCTTCCTTTAATACTATATTTATTATAACTTTGAAAGATTTGGCGAAGGAATATATTAAGGATTTGGCATTAATTCCCTATAAGTTGCCTGTACTACCTCTGACTTCCAGCCCCTTTCTATAACATACCTTATCTTCTACCACTATTTATTGTATCTTAGTATGTAACCTTCGGCGCGTCGCTATGTTCACCATGAGAGAGAGGACTATAGATGCTGTACCTTCCTTATGATTAAATGAATTGACTACAATGCTTCTAATTGTGAGCTTGGGATAGTGAGTGCCAGTGACATGACTCCGCCCGGGCTGTTATTGAGGTTTCTATGAGGTTTTGTAGAGAGCAGGGGATATTTTTATGATCTCGATATGCCAATTATGCACAACCCACAGTCGAGCCTGCAATGACGCTAGAATAGCCGAGCTGCCGATCTTACTTCACTAAATTCATGTCAGCTCAAAATAATAAAATTTGCCCAAGGTACGTCGGCCGATTTTCGTCTCTAACTTCGTTCCTCAAGGCTCTTCTGGGTAGACCGCCTGCGGTTTGTGTCTCGCCTAAGATCACGTGAATTTTATGTCAGTGGCTTTTTGATGAACCCCTTTATTTCCCCCGCGCCTGTCCTCTTAAGGCCCTTTCCTTCCTAAAGGCAAATGCGGCATTTATTTCGCTTTGAAAACAACCTCTGCTTTCTTTTTTGTAACTTGAGTCTGTCTCCACTTCTACTTTGTGGTCCACCTCAATCGATAAGTCGATTATGGATGCCCCCCCGGTGTCGCATGGCGAAGGCCGCGAAGGCTGCGAGGCTCAAGATTTGAAAACATTACTTTCGAGTTTCGTCGATGAGTTGAAAGAGATGAAGCAATCTTTTGCTCTTCCGCGACCTGATGAATTCATTGCCAACAATGCTAATCATCTGCCCTCGAATTTTCCTGACTATCGGGCCACTCCCCAAAACAAATATGGCGATCCCCAATTATCAGTTCAAGGACTCAGGCGGCAGTACCGAGAGTCGGGATACTCTACGGATGCCAGAAGCGGTCCAATCCTACAGGAAGCACTCAGACGCTACGACTCAGACGCAGTCCCCCACTGGAGCACGTTGTACGGCACCCATCTCACGAAGACTCCTGGCCCTGCCCTCCAAGAAGACGTTCTATTCGAGCTAGATTGGCAGAGGATCATTGGCGATTGCTGGTTGATCCCGCATGACAATAGAGTTGGCCTCTGCTTTCTTGCATCACGGATACATGGGCCAGAGGTTGTGGCCCGCATTCGAAACTTTTTGGCTCACTACCACAGACCGCAGGATCGCGGCCTCCCAAAGGGTGAGTATTTCAATGTCTGGGACTGGTTTGATACCGGGATTTCTGCATTTTGGTACCCTGGCAAACAACCTGCGGACGTTCAGCGGGAAGCCTCACATCGGAGAATAATCCTGAGGGGTATTCCGAGCGGGGATGGAATGACTAGTATCTCGCAACTCGTTGCTCCCTGGCGACGCATCATGTGTGTAATTGATTAGATGCCGTGTTATGGAAACGGAAGTTAACAATACGTAGTAACCTGAAGGGTCTAACGTCACTAACGGGCACTGGGACTCACAGGCCAGATTCGGAACTCACGGATCTCGATCTTTGTCCCTTTCTACACTGCCATACAGGTGATTCCATTTTTCAGGAACCGATCAATAATATGATCTGGCAAGCCGTTAGATATCACTTGCGATGTGTTACGCTGCCCCAATCGTGTCATGCCGAGTTAGGTACGAAAGGCTGTCTGTTGTTTCACGTCACCTTCTACGAGATTCTGAGCCGCGACCCTCAGGGGATTGTCAAGGAGCTGTGGCCCTGTGGAGAGTTACACAGTGATGATGAACATCGCGGAGGTAGGCGGCGTCTACGAGAAAGTTCATTGACGGTGAGATTCATCATGGACCCTACTCTGCAGCGACTGACTGGACGATCAGATCATGGCAATTCCAAGCATTGAGGGAGATTCATCACCGGCTAGAGCAATTTTCTGGACAATTTTATGCATGAGACCTCACCAGTTCCCACACCCACATTATTTCGAGAAACGGGATGACTTCGCCCAAGGAAAGAGACATGAGATGATCAACGCCATGAGCGAATTTGTCCATAAGAGTCTACTGTCTGTCATCGAGCGATGGGAAGAGATTGCGGAGTACTTCGACGGGATACTCTGCGAGAAAAAAGCCCTCCTAGACCCAGATTATCATGACAGCCTCCTGACTGATGATGAGGTGTTTTCGAGATCGAAGAAGTACTTCTGGGCCATTGAATTTCTCAAAGAGGTTGACAAAAGCATTTCGGACAATATTCGACAGGCCAAGCAATTCGCCGATACTTTGAAAGCAACCATGCCAGAACATGAAACAGCACAGGGGAGATACCGATCATGCTTGCATAAACACAATGCTGTTCAGGCAAGATTTGAGGCCTTGAAAGCTAGGTTTAGTCAGAAAAAGGACGAGG
This sequence comes from Dactylonectria alcacerensis, assembly GCA_029931735.1. Classification (NCBI taxonomy): domain Eukaryota; kingdom Fungi; phylum Ascomycota; class Sordariomycetes; order Hypocreales; family Nectriaceae; genus Dactylonectria; species Dactylonectria alcacerensis. The sequence goes on along the minus strand of JAPMUZ010000011.1, from coordinate 2,371,585 downwards.
CAATTGCCTTGCGAGACGGAGTATGTCGCCTGTAACAGACATAGGTATGCTGAAGCTGACACTTAATGGCAGCTCTTCAATGCCAGCGCCGTCATGGAAAGTCGAGCATCCACCAGACTGGGAGAGAACATACGGCTACTGACCTGGGTCAGCATCTTTTTCCTGCCACTCTCATTTTGCGCGGTAAGTGCGACTCTTTTTATTGCGTCTTTGCATTACTAATCGATTACCTGGTGAAGTCCTTGTGGAGCATCAACGACAGTCTCTTCAGCATGGCAGCCCTTTCAGGAGTCATGCCTCTTATCGCGATCCTGACGTACATGATCGCCCTGAACCTCAACAGCATCTCGTTCGCATTTCGAAGTACTTGTCTATTACTCCGCCAAAAGGTTGCAGGCATCCTGACCCAGAAGACGGAACCTATAACACCATTAGGAAGTGGGAGTCCACTGCAAGGGAACAAAACAGAAGGGAGTGCCTTGGTGGAAAATCTTTTCTGCGTCTGGTGGAATTTCTGTCGCCAGCTATTCCAATATGTATGGCCAAATGCCATGGGGTACCGGGCTCAAGAGAAAAATATCTTGCCGTTACCACACCTTGGGGACGTCCATATTCAGGTTCAGGTTGATGTGGAGAGTCGCAGCGCGTCGCCAGTGTCAGTGCGACCACAGCAAAGTACCCGGGAGGACATCGAAGTACATGAGAACTAGTGAGGCAAACGAAGACATATGTGGTACGCCATCTTTATGTAGGCTGCTGCGACGACCCCATGTCGCACCTCATGTCCGACCGAGCGGTCAGGAGCGGGAGAACAGGAAGTACGGACCAATTAAGATCAGATTAGGGACCACGCGCTGGAAATCGTTTGTCGTGGACCGGTCCAGGCGGACGAAGCCTTCTTTAGCTTCGCGGAGCTCTAGAAGGATTGCCTCGTCGGGTTCGGGCGATATGCTTAGCTGATTCAATCTCTCCTGGATTTTGACTTCAACTTCCCAGCATGCATAATATCACTTCGATGGCGTTTGTTTGAGCCTTAGGACAACCTTGTTCCCTGCTTCTCCTGCTTGTGCCGACAGCAGAATTGCCTTGCATTACCTCTATCAAGCCTACCAGTTCCTTCTGGTCTCATCATATCTTGTATATAGTGCAAACGATGGCAGCCCGAGAGTGGCGGCAAGGAAAATTTTCGTATACTGACTCCTTGATCCTTTGAGAAGTAAAGAATTAACCAATGAGCTCGTTCTTTTGCATCCCTCGCAACATATGCCAATGCATCTTTATCTTGATTCAACAAACTATGAAGAACTTCCTTGCGACTTTCCCGGACTATTCGAATATTTTGCTCTCCCTTCTCTTCCTTAACTGATGTTCGTAGCAAGAACCCAAGATCCCACTTAGTCTCCATATTAGACAGTACAAACTCTTCCATAGACTCATCATCTCTAGCATGGGCAGTGTAAAAGGCCCGCACACTGTCTAAATAAGGCATTAATAACGATTCTATATCATCATGGCCAGCATTGAGTGTACGCTCGAGAAGATCATACAAGCCATGCCAAGTATGTTCAGGGGGAAATAGCCGACCAATGCCGTGAACAGTTTGCAGTTTTTGTTCTCCATGGCAATCATTACAGCCCGCTCGACAGGATCATATGCCATCCCAAGGTCTCTCGAGCGAAAAGTAGTCAAGTAATTCCGGGAGTACTTCACAGTCCTTGTTCGCTGTAGCAAACATTGCAGCTGTCTGGAGACTGACTTAGCGGTTTACCGACTGGGCATGAGAGGCAATGATTTTAATTGCTTGCTGGTAGCCGCTTCTCAGAGCACCGAGAAAAAGCCCGGTAAAGTCAGCTTGTGCCTGTAGAGGCGGTGTTATTGTGTACTGTGCTGGCTGCTCAGTAGCTAGCACCAGGCGGTTTAGGCAGCTTTTAACGCCATTTTTAACCGCTTACTTAGATAAGTATGCTTTACCATAGTCTCTTATTACTTATTAAGACCCAACGGGTAAGCGCTTCTCACCTGAGAAATGTACCTAAAAATGCCTTGCAAGACAGTGACCTGGTTCAGGCTTCGTTTGTCAAGGAACTCCCACTGCGCCTCTATGTGGAACAAGACGCTTTGCATAATTCATATAAATAATTGCGCGAACCTCCGGGGATCCGACAAGTAAATCTCGAAGAACCGCTGCTGAGGCGATGATTGGAGACTTACAAATTGCTGATCAACGCCTGGCGGGACACAAAGGCTAGAAAGTGCGGCTGCAAGGCAACTGCTCGGTTGGAAGACAAGCCGACTGGACGAAGGATCAAAATGTTGCGAACCAACCAAAAGTTTTGAAGGTGGAATGAATTGATTGGAGCATGGAGTGAGAAGAGGGTCGGCCGAATATCTCAATATGGTTTTTGATGACGAATGCGATGAGACAAGGATGCAGGGAGACGACCTTAGATAATGCAATTTCTTGGTGGATTTTATGGGCCTCCCTTTGAGTACCGTCACACTGAGGCCCTTCTCTGCATCGCTGCTCGCCAGTTGGAAGTTGCTACACAAAGGTTGAAACTGTCACACAATGGGCATCATTGTCGTACTACAACACCAGCAACGGTCGGGTACCTCCTGCTTGGCAACGGCGCATCGAGGACAATCCGCTCTGTCGCCCGGGCGGTTGTATAACTCTCCTCATCTGCCTCGCCATCGTGGATAGTACGGAAGTGCCACCTGGCACCTAAACCAAAGCTAATGCAGTCATATCACGACTCTCCAAGTCAAATTTGAGCTCGAAAATGAGACTGATCAACACTTATTCACTGAAACTCGAGTCCTTTTTTGGGCACGTTGCACCCCCTTACGCCATTTTGTCCCATACCTGGGGTGAGGATGAGTGCACCTTCGACTACATGCGCCGCGGCTCCGACCCGAACTTGAAGAATCCTGCAATGGGAGTCCTCAAGATCCTCAACACTTGCCGACAAGCAAGACGAGCTGGTCTCCATTACGCCTGGGTCGACACGTGTTGCATCGACAAGTCCAACAGCACCGAGCTGTTCGAGGCCATCAATTCCATGTTCAAGTGGTATAACAACTCGGCGGCGTGCTACGTATTTATGGGCGACGTTGTGCTCGAGGCGGATGGAACCATGGCGGGTTTTCATAACAGTAGATGGTTCACTCGGGGATGGACTCTACAAGAGATGATTGCGCCTCATGAGGTAGAGTTTTTCGATCGTGACTGGCACAGCCTAGGACACAGACATGAACTTGTTGCAATCTTGCATCAACTCACTCATGTGTTTTATCCCATCCTGGCTCGACAGCATTGTCGTTCTTCTGGTGGATATTATCCCGGCATCCACTGTCGTACTTGTAAGAGTGAGGATACTCTGCTACGTGCCCTCGATCAAGTATCAATCGCCGGCAAGATGAAGTGGGCAGCGAACCGATTAACTACTCGCGAGGAGGACATGGCCTATTCACTTATGGGCCTCTTTGGTGTCACCATGCCCCTATTGTACGGGGAGGGCAAGATTGCCTTTCAACGCCTCCAGCAAGAAATCTTGAAGATTGCTCCAGACCAATCCATCCTGACTTGGACGGCACCCCCATGCCAGACCGCGGCTCGTCTGCTGGCTTCCTATCTCCCAGAAAGACCATCCGCTTTCCAAATCGAGGCACATCATCGGCAGGATTGGAGACTTGGGGCTACTGACATCACCGCAACCATGCAGGGCCTAGAGGTAGATGTGCGGATCGGACCATGTGTTATTAGAGCTCGAGCCTCAGGAGGCGAGACTCTGATGGGATACCACAACCTGTTTCTAGCAGCGCTTGGTTGCACCATCGAGGCTGACTATCTGGTCCGGGTCGCCATCCTAGTTGAACCGATAAGTCCAGACTCGCCAATTAGAGGCTTCAGGCGACGTCATCAAAACTCAATCGTCATCTTACGCCCAGGTACCAGGCCTGAGTTCCTGGGTAGCCTGTGCACAAACTCTTTCTTCTTGGATTCGCAAGTCGGCTCCGTTTCTGGTACGTTTGTCATCTAGTCGTCAAATTGCGGCTTAGGTATTCTAGAACTACATTTCAAGGAAGTAGCTAACAATGATGACTATGTCTAGTTGAATGTGATGTGATGAAGTTCACGCCTCAGCGAATTCTTCTACCATCCAGGTTGTCTCAACACGACAACTTTGCCGACGCCCCGCAGTTGAAGCTGGCCGTACGAGGATGCGACATGTCGTATCTAAGAGCTATCCATCCTCAATTGTTTCGTCACGAGATTCTTGTCCCGGACGAAGAATTTCCTCCTGCGCCAACTATTGGAAACAGGGTGATCTATGGGGTGCTTTTCTTCAGCGACGGCAAATCCGGATTCTTCGTGCTCTGGGGAGTGAAGAACCCGGGTGACTGGGAGCCAACAACGACTCAATGCAAATTTGTGTGTTGGATAGAGAACTGGAACTCATTCATGCTGGGCCAGATGCCTTATACACGAATGAGCGAAATCACACCTGAGGCTCTCAAAACGGCACGCTCATATTATGCCCATCACTTTGAGCATAATCCCTTTGCCGATCCTGGAACAGACATTTCAGAACCGGATTTCAGTGTCCGCGCCGCGATCGAAAGTAATGAGTTCTTGGGGAGGAGGAATTACACCCTCTGTTTAGACGTGTTGAAATTGGGTTCTGCGCCGTGTACAAAAGTCTTTGAGAAGTGACCAGGCGAGTGGTACTGCTTCATAGATGTTAGAGCTATGCACAGTGGTCTAAGTAGAGTTTTGACATTATTTTCAGTGATCCTAATTGTGCAGAAGTGTTTTAGACTTGTGGAAGCGCCATGGGGTTGGGTCCTTGCGATTATCACGTTTGGAGGAAGCGTTAGCAGAATTTTGTCTCAATATTTGGGCGCTGCACCCTTAATATGTGCTCGAGGATTTACCTTTGCCTTCGTAGGATTAGTGACATGACACCCTTGCGTGGCGCCCCAGAGAAGGTGGCATGAGTGTGTGCAGCCAACAGTTTGATGTGACAGCAACCAACAGATTCATGACACGACATTCAGCCTAGATTATCAGGCTATAAATTCAATGCACCTTTGATTCTACCCCGCATCTTAAACCCAAATCCGCCTCTCTTCGTCTTCCATCATCCATCCTTCGGAAACCATAGGCAAACACAATCGTCTGAATCATTATGGAACCCCAGCCCACGTGGCCCAACTCTCTCTCCATACCTGTGGACAACCTCTTCACAGAGGAAGAAGTTGAGTCCGTTGCATACTGGCCAGGTCGCTCAAAGCTTGTCACGGTCACAATGTTGGGGATATTATCGTCCGAAATGCTACGAATCGCTGAACGTCTCACTGAGCGCGACGAAGGACCATTTCCCTACACCTACGATCCGTCACAGGAGGAACGGCCGCCCATAAGAGCGTTCTGCTTCGAACCTGGACCTGCCGTGGTATTTCTGCAGTGTTCGCAAGCCGCACCTCCTTTTGAATATCCCCTCTTGACACGACAACACGTGGAGGATGCCGACGTCTCCATGTACGTCTTCAGCGTCACCGATCGAGAAAGCTTCTTATCACTCTGCAATTCATTTACCAAGTTCGCTGTTCCTCTCGAAGGACAAAAGCAGAAGATCAAGTTTGTGATCGCAGCTCAAACTGACGCTCCAAGGGAGAAATGGGCAGTTTCACTGTGGGAGGCTGAACAGTTCAGTCAGCGCATTGGTGCGGACCTTCTAGCAGTGTCATCCAAGACGGCTGCCGGTTGCGGGATCAAGGAAGGTAGAAATTTGGCCATCCGGGTTCGTCTAAGACAGATTGAAGCCGCTGAGGAAAAGATGAGGGATGAAAAGCTCGCTGCAGAAAGTCCATCCGTCGCCAACAGAACGGCCAATGTGGGCACAGTCACAAGGGTTGTGGACCGTTGGAGGAGAGTCATACACTACAATTGCTAGTTAACACGTTATTTAGGAGTTAGTAGCGAAAGGAGTGAATGAAGTACGTGAGTTAGAGTGTACGTAGAAACCAGTTATTGTACATCAATGCATTCCCAACTGGAAGCATCATTCACAGCCAGCCTTCAGACGGCCCCTTTAAACAGATATCTTAAACAACCGGCATCGATGTAACCACCAACGCCGCCATTGTTACCTAAGACAATAAAAGTTAGCGTCCGAGCCTGCATCAACTAGTAGGGTATACTCGCATTGTTCCCAAGCAGCATGAAAGATATCGAATGAGAATGTCGTTTCATCATCTAGCGGTTCTCCGATCCGTTGCTTATCCACCGTAGTGACGCATCCCTCGATCCACGACACAGTGTACGACATGTTGATGCCATACTTATCGGCGATGGTATCGCTTACCTCGTCGTGGCCGTCGTACATTTCGACATCGCCATACTCTTCCGCAAAATCAATAGCCTTCTCCATGACACTCCGACTGCGGACGTCAGCGTGGCCTTGAAAATCATCCTCATTGTTGCAGACGGAACTTGTGAGCTTGAGAGGAGTCATTGAAACGCTCGGTTCTGCTGATTTTGTCGTAGTGGATGTTGTCGTCTTTTTCTTGGAAGTCGTCCGGGTCGAGGTCACATCTGTCGTCGTCGTGCCGGAGCAAAGACAGAAACCTTTTCCGGGAAGAATTCCTACCTTGACGCAAGTTGAAGTTTTGTTTTCTGAACATTCAAAACCGCTACAATCGCTGTTATTTGCACATGCGAGGCTGGTAGTAGTTGGCTCTGCGGTGGAGGATGTCGCAATAGATGAGGCCTCTGACGTTGTTGAATGTATCGAAGTAGAGAACGTGGTCGGCTTCACCGTCGTGGTCGCTTCGGCCGTTTCCCACGGAATTCTGCAAGCACTGCTGACCGTCGAGGATGATTCCTGCGCACGTTCGTAGATCTCTTGGTCTGTCAAAGCAAGCATATCCCCTGAGCGCTTGGAAAGCGGACGATAGATAAATTTGCAGTATGAGTGTCTCGCCACAAGTTCAGCGCCGTTCCAAATCGCCGGCATCGCTACGTGACCCTTGAGACGGCCTGGCCGTTCCCAAGCTAGACTTAGCATGTGGTTCTTTATGCCCATTGGGCTCTTGTCGGTGAGTTTGATCTTGTGCGCCCACCGGAGCTTGATGAAGTAGGCGGCAAGACCAGCGGTGATGGCTGAGGCTGCATGGACGTCAGTCAAAAGGAAAAGAAGGCGGATCAATATTATGAAGCCACATACCGTCTGATGTTCCTAGAGATCTCCTATAAATCGGCTCGTCGTATGTATCCATGCCATCGGCAAACATCAAGGAAAAATCGGGTACCGAAACACGGCTGCCTGGTGCCCAGATATTTGGAATTCCACCCGCCTCATTAATGTTAGTTCCCTGAAATTGTTCAACATTGAACTTCTTATCATCGTATCCAACTGCGCCTGCGACAATGAGTTCAGGCAAGTCCATATTTCCCGAGTCATCCCGCGCTCCGAGCGAAGCAGGGACACCAACCCAGTTTCCCTACCACATATCAGCACATTGATATTTGCTTGAGAGATCCATCGAAAAATAAGTGTACTCACTCTTTTTCCGCCGTTCCCAGAACCAGTGACAGGTACAACTCCTTTTCTAATAGCGTCAGCTATCAGTGCTTTCAACCTGAGATTGAAGCCTCTTTCGTATTTGGCATCTTTCTCGCCAGGCTGCAGATCTGCATCATCAGTCGGGGGCCGCGAGAAATGTGCAGGCTCGAAGAAAAATGCAAGCTGAAGAACTGCCCGTGCCTTCGGACTGGCGTCCCTGAGATCATCACAGACTTTTGCCACTGCTTCGATATGATCTTCGGGCGTTGCACCAACGCCTTGCTCTAGTCGCCGTGGCAAGCGGACCAGAATTGGTTGCACTCCCTGTGGCATCACACCCACTGTCTGTCCGACAACGAGTGAGAGCATGATACTTCCATGCGGCTTGAGCGCAGCAGTTTTTTGCACATTCACCGCGGCGTCGTCCTCGGCATTTTCGCCGTCCACTTGGTCTATGTCTTTGCCGACGTGAATGAAACGAATCGTAGATTTTCCGTTTTCGACGTATTGGTCGAATTCATACTGGTCAAGTTAGATCCTTCAGTTCAGCAACACGCTCCTGCGTCTCAAATGCAACTCACTGGGATGTTGAGCTGGGCCCCAGTGTCCACGATGTAAACTGGAACCTTGGCTCCCTGTTTAATCACATCATGGACATAGTATCTCCCCTCGTAGTCCTCAACCGCTCTCCCTGGCATCTGGCTGATGAAAGGAAGATGCCATGGTTCAATAGATAGGCTGGCATCTGTATATGCCGATGTGTCCAGATAAGCGAGCCCAGTGGTATAATCCATGGCCTTATCAGGCTGTTGTAAATACACCGAGGCTACCTGTGGTGTTTCCGTTGTCAGCATCAAGGACTCCGAGTCTCTGGTAAACATGCGACATAATCACTCACCCTTTCTGAATTCTTTGATCTGAACTCGGCCGCGACTGCACGTGTACACAAGACTAGCCAGAAATTTATGCCCACAGTCTCGGTATTGGAAGTGTACTGGACTTCCAGTAGGGCGTTAGCCTGGTATTCTTCCAGTGAACCTATAATTGCACTCGTCATATCTGTGTTCATTCCATCCTCGGGGTAGATGACGTAGAGACCCCGTGTTTCGATCTCGCACTCCTCAGTATCATCACCGTCCGCACGTCGTTGGACACCAGCCGCTGTCGCACTCGGTTTTATGCACTTTCTTGTCGTGGCTGTGACATCGCAACCTGTTACGATTGAGGTGCTGGTAGTCTTGCATGCAGAAGAGGCTGTACACGATACCCAAGCATCAGTCACTGTGATAACTGAGCAACTAGCTGTTGTCGTTGCAGTTGCTTCATCATCCTCCACATCGCAACCTAGTATGCCTTGACATGTTGAGTGAACATGAGAAGCTGTGGTAATGGTGGACGTCAGTGAGACGGAGACATCGTATGATGTAACAGTCGCGCAGAAGGACGCCGTCTGGGTCTCACATGAGGTTGGCTCATCTGAGTACGTTGCCTTGCCGTCGTTTCCAATGCTATAACGGACGTCAGCTATCGTTTGGGCATGAAATATGTGTTCCATTATACTCACGTGATTGGAGGCCATGGTGGGAGTGTCCCATCAATATTAATTCCAGGTGGGAAAATCTGCGCTGGAGGAGGTGGTGGTCCGCTAAAAAAAAAAGTGCCATCATTAATTGGAGTTTAAGCGACAATTAGAATTCTCCACTCACATGTAGATGCCAGGCGGGAGGCCAAAGATCCAGCCAAAGATATTTATATCATCTCCTGAGACACAACTCTGTTTACGCTCGTTAGAATATATTCATTTAAATAATCCGAAGCTCACTTGCCTGGAAAAACCACGCATTGCAATCGACGTAGCCAGATTCCGTGGGCTCCGGTCCGTCTGACTTGGTCGTCACAGGAACGACGGTCAAACTTGGCCAGGTGGTATATGTTGCCAAGTCTTCAGTCGTGGTGTCAAGAAGAGAGGAAGTGGCTGGTGCGTCAGTTGACGGCGACTCTGTATTGAGAGGATTTGAGGTTGAAGTTGTGACATCGGATACATGATCCAGTGAAGATGACGACGCCGCAGAGGCAATATTTGATGTGACCAGTGTTGTTAGAGTGTCAGTTGCACCTGGTGTCAGGGCATTGCCGGAAGTAGTAGAGTCGCCTTGTCTGGAAGTGGTGAAAGTTCCTAGGCCTGTTGTTGCTGCAGGAGTGTTTGACTTAGTTCCAGATGGAAAGTCGGATCCTTGATCAATGCTGGTGCTCCCGGGATCGTTAAGTCTCTTAGAAGTGCCATCTGCTGGTATATGTGAGGACGAGGAACCAATTGGGTTCTTCGTTGTAGAACCTACGTCCCCTGAAAGAGTTGATCCGTTACGGGTGGACTCCGTTTGAGCCGTACTACTGCCTGGTGGTATGTTCGTCCTGACTCTTGTCGTTGTCTGGCCGAGCGTACGTCCAGAAGTGGAAACCGCAGAGTTGGAGGCACTTCTAGTTCCTGATCCTTGGTGGAGGCTGTTGGTGGTCTCGGTAGCAGAGGTTCGACTTTCACCATTAGACATTCCTGGTACAGAGGCAGTCGTTGGTATCGCATTCGTCAAGCTAGTATCAGTCCCACTGAGGGTGCCGATTCTGGATATCTCGCCGTCCGAGATAATCATTGTGGAGCTGAGGGTTCCAGGACCGCCGTTTGAGAAGGTACTTGTATCACCGCCTTGAGAACCCGTAGATTCTGGAACCTCAGTCATGGAACCAGAGGTTGAGTTTTCAGTAGTAGTGGCATCAGGCAGATCTGTCACGTCGACATCAGTACCGGCAGAATCACTGGCCGTAGACAACGCGTCCCCTGGTAATTGCGTCCCCGTGTCACTCGCCCAAACATGGGAAGTAGAACTCCAATCAGATGTTGCTGCTGGCATGTCCGTAGAGGCTCCAGTCTCTGAGGCTTGAACACCGGTACCGATAGCCGGCGCTGAGCGAGTGCTATCGGACGGCGTTGCTTCAGATTCACTTGTGCCTTGAGCAGCGGTCTCTGGTCTGGAAATAGTGGTGAAGTCCTGTTCACCACTTGGGCTAGGAACTTCTGTATCGCTTGAAGTTGGTGCAACCGGGGGGTTGTAAGTCGGCTCAACGATAGCGGTAGACGTAATTAGATTACCGTCTGAGTTGATTGAGGTTACTACTTTGTCACATCCTCCGTAGAGGTTGCAAGTGGTGCCTTCTGGACAGCATCCATACAAGCAACAGGTCGTGCCTATTGGTAGGTAAGTAAGGGTCCATCAATTTGTTAAGATTCGCAAACATACCAGATCCGCAGAGATTGCGTCCTCCGTCAGGAGTTTCACAACACGTCTGGCCGTATGCATCTGTGGAAGTAGCTCCATCAGCAAAGGAAAAGCCAAGTATAAGAAACCATGCCAGTGTCATTGTTACCTGATCCACATCGATCATGGCACCAGTATTCACCACGGGCGCATTCATGTGATTCCCTTCCTAGCAGGGCATTTACCGAAGAAGAACCAATAACAACTCCCAATAGAAGGAGCCCGCGACGCGAAAACCGCATGCTTGTGGGTGTAACTGAATATTGAAGAGAGTAAGAAAAGACACTCTGTGCCTATGTGTACGGAAGCCACTGCATCTTGATAGCGAAAGGGCGAATAAGATACTTATAACAGGAGAAAGCGTGAAAGAATGTCTACCGAGAAACATCCTGGCCGTACCTAAAGTCAAGCTTGGCACGATGGATGTGTTGGTAGTTCGAAAGGTATGGCTTGTCCAAGTGCGTGAGGATGAAACACTTGCAAATGATACCAGGATCTTTGAATCAACCAACACTTCAACACAGAGTTCACTTGAAATGAGGCATGCAGCTGAAAAGCACCTCTAAAGTGGCTTCCTCCAACACCTTCAACATCCATGTCAATTGCTACAGCCACACTGTTGGTGCAAGCTCCCGCAGGATCAGGGCGCTTAAGTCGGGCGTTGCACTGGCCATGACCCATAAGAACGAGGGTTGAGCCAACACTTATTGGCAAAGGATGATAAAAGTCATTTTGGTACTATTTTAGTGGATACATGAGGCGAGGAGTCGGGTGAGCCAATTTAGATATCAGAATCTGCCTTGGCCTTTTGAGTTCCCTGGTGATGCTTTAATGATTCGGGGACCAACAAAGCTGGAGAGAATAGCCACTCTGTCTTTCGCCTCACTTGATTCATTCCAGCCAGCTACATCACGACGCTCCTATAGTGACCTAGGGAAAATCTGTTGAAAAGGACGCCTTACAGAACCAAATGCATTTTCACGTCATTCAAGACGGTGTTGCGATGCCTGCGTCTCTCGGAAATTAAACCCCGTGCTACGAGTCTCAGTCAACATCAAGTTATGGCTAACTTTCCCAAAGTAGCTCTTAGTTACACAATGCCAAATGATCCTTTGAACGCATATCGCAGCGGCTGATTACCTCCTGTGAAGCGCCCCATCTCCTTGCCACAGGCCCGCTGCAATACCAGCCGCGGAGCCAGTCGCTCCAGTATATCACGATCACCCCAATTCAGTATCATGGTGGAAAACATAAAGAACCCTACTCCAATTTTCCTTGCAAACTCTTCTCCCTCCTCTCGCGCAACAACGGCTGGGCGATCGGTGCGATGGTTGCCAATTACAACGAGGGGAATCGGGCCAGGCTCCATTTTCGGAATGGGGGCCTCGTCCAGTTCACTGGCTATGCTAGCCACCAGTTTCTGAGGCTCGGTGGCCTCCTGTTTCTTCGGCTTCCACGCCGTCTTCATATACGACTTGAGCCGGCTCCATGGACATGTTGTGTCCGATTTTGCCCCTGCGCGGGACCTGCGGAAACCGGATGGTTCATGATATGGTTCCGACTCAGTGGGGAGAGTTTCAAGCATGTCATAGAATTCGACCATTACGTCGAAACTCTTTCGGCTTGTGTCGTCGTAGGTAAGGACAATGGCGTCAGCTCCATTGAGTGGCTGAATTACACCAAGATCCTCTCCCAAAGGAAAGCTTGACAGGCCGAGACCCAGGCTCCACTTTCCCACCGTGATGATTTTGTAGTCCGGGTCCCTTGGATACATGAGCTCACGAACATAAAAACGCGACGGGGGGTTCTACTAACCCAAGGGGATCAAGCCCCCAATCAAACTCCGCCGAATATAGCTGGATATCATGCATCAGAAAATCAAGGCATAGATTTGAAGGTGGTGTGTGAACTGCTCTGTGACATACCCTCTTGAGAACCTCGCCTGGCCCTTGACGATGATACATGCCGCCTAGGCCCTTCCCTCCTCTGTAACCACAGACCAGTACGTAGGCGAAAGGGCTCGGCCATGGCAGGTGCCGGAGTTCCTTGAATTGGTCAAGGTGCTGATCAAGGAACTCTGACTCCTCTAGTGTGAGATCCATTCCTTGCGGAGAAAGCATATGAATTGAAAGACGTAGCGAGAATGTCTTGGTGATGATGCCGATGGCATGCGGATGGACGGAGTCGCTGGTTTTGCTCTCGAATAGTTTCTAGTCGTTACGGTGAAAAGAAACTCTCCCCTCGACTGTATTGACTTTTGAAGGATCAGAAGGCCTGATGATGCGGGGCTTTGCGGATGAGAAGTTGGGGCCAACCAACACAGAAAGATGATGCGGCGGCTGCTATTTTAGTGGATGCAGCCTGCCGGAGAGTCTCCGCGAAATCGCAAGTAGCTCACATGCTGGGAGAAACCCGGTCCGGCTGTTGGTGGGCTCTCCCCCCACCGCCATGGATTGGAAGAGGCGAGCCACTAAGACTGATGAGTAGGGACGTTGGTGATGACATGCAGGTATATAACTCGAAGCAATCTACCTGCATCGGTACCTAGTGATTGACTCGATGGATGATACGATGGGGATACCCTGCGAGTCACATGGTCCTTGGCAGATAAGGATAGAAGGCCATGTCGGTTGGTCCAGATGCGCAGCTGAAAGACCTGAAACATTACAGCGAAGGATTTACCGCCCCCGAGCCGATTTATAGCGGGGTGATTCTTTGTTGGTGATGTCAATACAGGGTAGAACTACAAGACATGGCCTCCCACCCTCAAACTGATGCAAAAAGCGCTTAATTTAGCAGTCAACCAACATTTCGACTCGCCCACCCACAAGACTCGTACTGAGAAACGTTACGTAGGGCCGGGCCAACAGTGAGCTGTACTGAACCAACTTTAGTGGAATACCGCCGCCCGCTGCAGGTACAGCCTATCCTCAGCTACAAATGGCCCGCCTAACGGCCAAGGCATATTGCAGGATCTGTCCATCCTCACCTTTGAAGAGACTTTCAATCTGGTCTTCAGCCGAGATCTCTTGAAGAATTTTATCTGCGACTCGATATGCACAGGTAATGCGCAGTCTCGGCCGGTGCTTCCAGCACAAGGTTGCACACATGTCGGTGAAGCTGACTGAATCCGTGTTGTATCATGTAGATGCAGCTGAGTTGAGTCGGCCCGTATTCATCACTCACGGCCAACACCAGCAGCATAATAGTAACAAGTTGTTGCAGACACAGGGATAAAGTAGAAAAAATACTCTGCTATTTCTGTCATCAGGAGGATGCACGTTACATTGCCAATTTAGTCTTACACTCGCGCCACGGTACACGCGCCACCAACTCCTATTCCCAACCAGGATGAAGCGGGAGATGCAAGAGCATATCACCCGACGTGCTCTTGGCAGGCAACTTCCCGGCTCTGATGTTCATCTGGAGCGATTGGTGGAGCAGCCGAGGAGTGGCAAGGCCAGCGTCACGCTGCGTCCGCCACTGGACAAATTCTTTCTCCAGAACCTCATTCTTCAAATGCTTGTTGGTCTTGTTCTGTTCCGAGACGGTAGTAGCCGCCAGGGGCTCAGCTCTGCCATCAGCGCCGCCTGGTGGGTAATCGTGGCCTGTCCAGATTTTGAAGTCGTCTGGCAAGCTGAGCATTTTCCTCACCGAGGCGTACAGGGTAGATGCATCGCCACCTGGGAAGTCGCATCGAGCTGAGCCGACATCGGGGTTGAAGAGAGAGTCGCCGCAAAAGACATTCTCTGTTTAAATACAGGCGGTCAGATTGCGCGTGATACTTGGGGTTTCCTCAACATACCTCCGATGATGTAACCTAGATGGTCGGGAGTATGCCCCGGCAAATGAATCGCCTTGGCCTGCAAGTCCCCAATGGAGAACGTCTCATCGTCGTCAAAAAGCATATCGAATGCGCCTTTGTATTCGCTCTCTGGGATCCCATATCGCTGACCAAAGTGATCTTGTGTCTGCCCGACGCGCTTGCCGATGCAAATGTCAGGCCGGAGATCCTGAGAAACAGACAGCTTCAGCTGCAGGTAGTTTGACGCGGTGATGTGGTCTGCATGAACATGGGTTTCAAGGATTTTGACGACGACAAAGTTGTGTTCCTTTGCTACTGAGAGCAGGTGGTCGGCGCTCTCGGTTGTCAAGGTGTTCTTCACGGGATCGAAGTCGAGGACTGGGTCGATGATGACGGCGTATTTTGTCTTGGGGTCGGCCACGATGTACTGCCAAGTGGCAGTCTTGGGCTCAAAGATGTTATGGATGATGGCTTCAGCAGGCATGTTTTCGTTGTACTGTTCCAGGTTTTGGAGGATACTTGCGTGGATGTGTTAGGTGGGAGATGGCTCTCGGCGATTGCTGAAGGATACTTTATATAGACAACTCCTCTCCATTCATCTCAGTGACTAGACATTATCATGGACGCCGACCCTGAGTAATCGTTAGCTTAAGCCGTGAACCATAACGTCAATCCCCGAATGTACCGGCGGCCAGCTTTAATCAGCCACTGAGTTGGTCGCCGAATATGTGGGTCCTTCGGCGATGTGGGGTTGAACCCTCCGAGGGAGGTCGCCGAGACGGGCAATGGCTTCAACATGATGTCACGCCCATCGGGCTTTCGTTTTATGGGCTTTTACATGTGCCATTACATCGAGGATGGCATTTATATGATAATCGCCGTCACCAGGAGTTGAATTACGTGGGCGAGGTCCCTGGCCCCCACTTGGGAATGGGGTCAAGTCCCCGCTCCAGGGTTAGGGCACCACACGCACATAATGCAGCTTTGGCACAGGTCAGCTCATCCAATAAAGCAATTTGGCGCAGTGGAAGCGCGGTATGTTTACAATATCTACCTTAATAACTCATGAGTTCGAAAACTAACTCTCCTCAGCCGGGCTCATAACCCGGAGGTCGCACGATCGAAACGTGCAATTGCTAGGCAATACATCTCATAAAAGGTGTTCCTCTTTTTTTTGTCCCAAGTTGAAGTTGGGGATACTAAAGAGATGACTGATGATTTTAATCCATTGGACTTATTTGTAATGTCTTGCTTTGCATGCTAACACGCGCTATAGCTTTTCCCAGTCCAACACCAAAACCGCTTAACCTGCGCTTCGTTCTTCGACATGTTTGCATTGATCTACTGTGCTATGAAAGCATGTGGTTGTATAATTGAACACTAGCTTACTCATCTCGACTATATCTTGCTTCATAAGAGACAGATACAAGGTCCAAACAAGTGGAGATTGAGCATTGGAGGAATTGAGATCTGGCCCGAGTTGCTGTGACGAGGTAGCTTAGCAAGAAGGGTGGGGGTGATTAAACTCGTTAATAGCCCGTCACAAAGAAGAGAGGTTGCCGGTATCTTTTTAGTTTAGTACATCGATTTAATCATCAGATTCAGCCTCCACAGTCACTTGCATTAAACCGTTACGGTATAGTTCACCAAATTGCCCTTGGCATGGGGGGCTAGATGACAAATGTTGATAACTACAAAACCAAGGGGATTTTTGAATGACAAAGTAACCAAATCAAAATGATATACAGATCACAACTCTGGGTTCAATCAATCGCTACCTAGCCTAAGAAGGATTGCTCTATTATATTAAGTAATGAAGTAAAGAATCCTAATACCCTGTACTTCATCAGCCCTCGTACATAAGTGATAAGTAGGTTCAATTACATTTCATGAAAAGTACAAGGGAGGTCTGGATATCAGCGCATAGCAAGCACCCGACTATGGCGATTTTGTTAGTCAGCCGCGGTGGAAACAGGTTTGAAGATGAGGCCTCAAATGACCACCCACGAGTCAAAGCCGAGGCTTTCAGAGCAGCGAGCCTTGGGAGCGATCGAGCTTCCAGGTGCCATGTTCCATTGTCTCTACGAAATGCAATCTACTAGCTTAACATTGGAGAAGTACGAGGGTCCAGCACAATGAACAGATGAAAAATGTCTTGTATTACTAAAGATTATTGACGTTGGTACTCATTTAGGGCCTAAAACCTCCTCTGTAAGACCGCCATAGGCCTGTGACTAACAGCATATTAAGCATCATTCTTCTCCTGACCAACCTTGGCGGCATACTCTAAACCATCGACAACATCCTGGACCTGCGACAAGAACGGTGAGTGGCCGGCATTGGAGTGAAAGCTCGCAGCATTTGGCCCAAGCAAAGCTGCCATTCCCTGCTGGACCGCCAGAGGCAGAGCCTGGTCGGCGTCACAGAAGAAGAACATGGCTTCCATGTCATGCCAGGGCTCATATGTGACGGCGTCGGTAAAAACCGGGGCCGACTGGTGTTTTATCGCTGCAATGGCCTTTTTCTGCGCCTCGGGTTCCATGTCGTTATAGAAGATGACCTCGGGTGTATCTGCGTGGACGTAATTCCCCTGGAGAGTCACGAGTCAGCGGCAAAGTCTTATAAGTTGTCTCGTTCCCGATGTGAGCTACAAAGCCTCACAGAGTGGATGGGGACCCTTACGTCAAACTTCATCCAGGGCAAAAACTGGCCACCCAGCATCTCCTTGATGCTCTTACCTAGCGGCGTCACGAAAGCCGCCAGATAGACAAACATGATGACGCCGCCACTCAGACCCTGCTTGGCCCGCTGTTTGTAGCCTAGTCCCTCGACAGCATTGGCACCAACTAGCCCACCGTATGAATGCACGACGAGCACAATGGCCGTTCCCTCATCGGCGAGGCGCTGAAGCACGGCCCTCAGCGCGGCGGCATCGTCGGAGAGGCCCTTGGTTGGCGGCTCGGCCCCGACAGAGGGATAGTTGACGGCTTCAGTGGACCAACCTCTGGCATCAAGAGCATCACGTACGAGATTGAAACAATCAGCGGTATGCCAGGCTCCTGGCGCGAAGACCATGGTTGGCTTGATGGTGGTGGCCATGATGAGGGGGGTATGAGTCTCAAGCTGGAAAATGAGGACTATAGGAATGGACAAAACGAAAGAATATGCTGGGGCGATGTATAGGGATATATATTCAGAGTCAAGATGCGTGGCATCACTTGTGGGGTGTGGGGTATGGGGTACGGGGTATCTAGGTTAGGTTGGTGGCGGGGAAGGAGAGGGGGGATTCTAAAAGGTTCCGAAGGGGCTACGGATGGCGGGTTTTTCTCTTGAAGCGCTACTTTTTATGATTCGCCCGCTTCTCCTTTAAAAGTAATATAGGGAGGGTTACCTAGTGTCAAGTCCTGTATTGTCCATCTGAACAACCGAAAACTTTGCAAAGTAACCATCGGATACCGGAGCAAATCATTGGTTACTGGCTCCCTTACGGAAGCGGGAAAGCATTGCCTATCGGATCTTGACCCCTAGGTGTCGGATCACGGGCCCTAAGGCTCGCTTGGTTGATGGAGGCAACCTGTAAAGGCTAGCTACATGTAGTTCGCATTAAATTTAGTCGATGCCACTAAGGAGATTGTACGAGTTAGCGTTATGCGGCGTGAGGGGGAATAGCTCGATCAGCCCTCGGCTCTTGTCGTAAGTGTGCGGCAAATGCCGAGTGAGAAATCTAGCTTACTGCAGTTTGTCGATCTTTTGCCGTAGTGGGTAGTTGCGACGAGGGTCGATATACGGGTCAGACATCTACCACCCTGGCTTCCTCCTGACAATGTGGTTGTTGTGGAGAACGATGATACCTGTAAAACAGGAATCTATTGTGCCTATTCAGGACCAACATGTCTCAGCACTATTTTCCCAAACAAGAAAGAATAGCGTGCAAGACGGCTTCGCCTCTATTAATCTACCCTCGTTGTTTCTACCGTACGGTTAGAACTAGGTAGACAGGAGCAAAGTCTTCTCCGACAGATTACTCAAGCATTGAACACGCTAGGTTCGATCACCGCCTACCCGCTTGTTTGCTTCCGCTTCACGTCTCCATGCCGAGGCAAATTTCCACTGCACAGCCACAAGTAGCAGCCCAGCAAGTTGAATAATGATACAAATTGTAAATCCAAGTCCCACTCCCACTCCGTTGATCATAGGCATGACGACACTCGTTCCCCCTGCAGCGAAGAGGCACCTCGCGAGGTTTAAGCTAGCACTAGCCGCTGCAGTGCGGTCCGGGAAGATGTCAACCAGATATGTCATGACAACAGATTGTGTAGAAACAGCCGTCCAACCAGTGACGAACGTAGATATAATGGGGACGGCAATGTGGATGTGATGTGGATACTGGATGGTCCAACCGAACACCAGGATCGACACACACTGTAGGAGGGAGAATACCGGCACGAGCCTGAGCCTGGCAACTTCAATAGGAAACTCCTCGTCGTCATGAGCTGTGAGGATTTGGGCATCTCCTGATTCGATGTTCCCAGCTGGTCGGTTATCATATTTGGCCTTAACCCGACGATAATCCACATCGAGGAACTTGCCAGTGACAAGTGTGCCCACCATAGAACCGACTCCGTTGGCAATAAAAGTCAAGCCAATCTCAGTCTCTTCTAGGCTGTAGCGATCCTCGAACAAGGTTGACATGGCAGTGATGCTCATTTGCCAGACAGCGTAGTATATGGCGAGGAAGATAATGATTGGGGCCGCATGTTTGCTGATAAGAATTCGGAATGGGCCGGTAATATCGACATGCTTTGTGGCCGCGAGCTCAGAAGAAGTATTGTCTGGATTCCACTTCGTTTTTGTAGAACTCTGATAGATAGAAAGTGGATATCGGGTGATGATGCTGGCTGGTGCCTGTCCTCCATTTGCAACAATCGATCGAAGTGTTTCAGGGAGAAGCAAGATCAGCAGGCAGAGAAAAATAGCACTGTAGATGGTCAAGAACCAAAATATATCTCTCCATCCAAGGGATCCCGCTATCGCACCGCCGATAATTGGACCGACGGCGACAGGCACGAGCAAACCAGCCTGAAAGATGCCCATAAGCCCTCCGCGTTCAGCGCGAGTAGTAATATCACCAATGACGCCAGACCCGATGGCGATGGTACTCGCGCTTCCCGTGCTCTGTAGGCATCTAAGCGTTATTAGAGTAGCGTAGTTCTTTGTCTCCGCGAGGCCAATGCAAGCGCCGAGAAAGACGACGAAGGTGCAGCAATAGGCAATTCGACGGCCCTTGACGTCTGAGATTGGGCCCCAGAGACTCGGTGCGAGACCTTGAAAGATCAAGTACGTCGTGACCGTGAGGTTGACCAATTCGATCGAGACATTGAGGTCCTTTGCGATAGTTGGCAGTGCAGGAAAGTAGATGTTAGACGCAAATCCCGAGACTGCATCTTTGTTAGTCATCAAACTCGACAAGGTATCAGGGTCTCTTACAGGTAGCAGCCGTGGAAACGATTATGACAATCAATGCCTTCTGTCGTTTGTCGAAGATGCTGTAGGGCTCTTCAGAAACAGGAGGTGATTCTGGTGTCGAGCATGAGTCAGTTTGATCTGGGTCAGAATGAGTGTCGGCGTTCATGTTGGCAAAAAAATGTGTGAAAGGATGTAATAGTGTGGGAAAGAAGATTGGAGGATAATCACAACTTCAGATGTTCCAAGTCCATAACTTATACACAAGGCCAGAGGCGAAAGGAGATCATACTCAGAGCTTAAAGTGGAAACCCGCCGGAGTTGAGAGTGGAGACGCCGGAGTTGAGCAAAAGTTTGGCGGCCAACAGTGCGTCATCACTCTAACAATGAATGGTGGGACCATGATATCCAATCAAGACAAACATAGAACGATGTCTCTCTCTCTCTCTACACCCCTTCCCTACTAAGTCAACATCATTTCTCGGCGAACGCGATGAAGCTCAACAGATACAGTACGACGCGGCAGAAATCATGCGTCCCCTGCTCCCTCGCAAAGGCGAAATGCGACCGCGGGGTTGGATGCTGCACCAGGTGTTCTCAGAGAGGCATGTCATGCACATATCCACAAGCTGCTCCATCAGAGCCATCTCGTGCTGCTGCAAGTGACCATAGCAATGTCGCTTTATCATCTGTGTCTCCAGCCAGTGCAATATCTTCGCCTCAAATCGAATGCCAAGACGTGCTTCACTTCTCCAACCTCGAGCTTTTCTGTCCCATCAATGCAGACGCCATCAGCAACCGCTGGCTCAATTCCTACCTTACGATCCCAGGACAGACGCTGAAAAACTACCCCCCGACGATCACCGCCCTTATCCGCAGAATCCTCAAGTCCTATGTCGATGCGACAGTACGCGGCCGTGGCGTCCCGCCTTTCTTGCACTCCTCGCAGACAATGGCTGCGTACGCACAAGCACCTCTGAGTACTTGCCTGACTTTGATACGCATTTTCGAAAAGCCGTTGCCTGGTGGCGAAACCGCCGCTATGGAAGTGCTGCAAAGGGCTCTGGATGCACTCTACGAAGGGCACGAGACGTACGACGACATGATGCAGCTGGCAGCATTCCAAGCTTGTCTCATATACTCCATGGTTCTTTTCGTCAAGGTCGGTCAGGCATCCGTTCCATTCTTTCGACAAACAATCATAGAACTTCAGAAAGTTGCGTGCTCCAGTAGCCGCCAAGGGCTGATGTGCCTTGCTGAGCAACAGCGAACCCGCCCAACGTGGGAGTCCTGGATTGTCGTTGAGTCGAAGCGGCGTGCCTTGTTCACCATGTACATGCTCGACAGCTTACTATTGGCCCAAGACGACCTTCCAACTATGCTAGGTATCGAATTGCACGGTTTACCAGCACCAGCAAGCAAGATGCTTTGGAGAGCACAGACAAGAGGCGAATGGGAAGCCGAGTACAACATTCATCTTGTAGACTGGCCTGATGGGGACTTTCGCATAGACGAGCTTTGGCCTGCGCCCGAAGATTTGGACGAAGCTGGCATTCATGCCAGACGGGTTAGGTCAGAACGATGGCTGGAGAGTGTTGATGAGTATGGAACGTTCATGTACGCGGTAACGAGCTGTACACATGGAACATAAGCTGTGGTTAGTGGCAACGCATCATTCGCAGAGCACTCCCTCGCCTCGAATAGCCACGCAGGTGTGTATTTCGGGGTGGAATAACTCTTCATCCTCCCGTCTAACCGTGCATCACTAAAAATATCTCCGGAGTTCGGCCTCAACTCCGCGGGTAAGAGTCCAAGCCAAGAGTTAGCCTTACTCGTGTTCGGAGCGCGCCGATTAGATGCTTTAGGACGTCCGGAGCTGACATCTCAAGTCCAGTATTGTCGTTGTTCCCCTGTACATACTCAGAGACATGGAATTATATCCAGCCCACGTAACCAATTGTTATGGCGCTGTTTGAGTCACAGCTTCTAATCATGACTTTGATCTCTGTCAATTTTCACGAACTCAGTGTCAAGTTTGTTTTCGATTGAATCAAGGGGGGTTAATGTGGTGCAATCATGATTGCGGACGCAAAACATAACCACCACGCTTCTTTCCATAAGCAGCCGTACTCATTAGCTTGCGTGCCTCCTACTTTGATCATCCCGGCTTGGTGACAACCGAAGGCCGAACAGCCGAGCGACCATTCAGCCGAGATCCTTGGCCACCCTTTCAACCCATTCAAAATCAGGATCATATCCAACATGTATACGCCGATTAAAGCTTTGTGTTATGTCCTGATACAAAACTTCAGGGCTCGTAGGACCATCTCCACACAGCTTTTCTGTCGGCTTCACACCCTTGTCCGGTTTTCCGAATTTTGATGCCACGTCCCAGACTCTGTAGATGACGGATACACGATTGAGCTTGGAGTGATGTTCCCAGACGAATTTCTCCTTGGCCGAGTCGCCGTGGTGACTCAGAAAAGCGTTAAGAATGCCGGTCAAGATGATGACGCCTGGTTCGTCTGGTCGAGGATAGCTTGCCCAGGTGTCATGAGGGAAGCAAGTGACAGATCTGAGGTTAGGTGCACGAGCAAGTGCTTTTCCAATTTTGTCCTATTGATCAATGTCAGTTTTTCTAGTAGGGTTTGATAAGCTGAGCAGTGGGGTCGACTCACGATTTCCGATTCTTCCGGCGCAAACTCAAAATGCTCCAACTCAGGGAGGCCCTGGATGATGGTGTCCACGAGTTCTGCGGACAGATACGGAATCTTGCGGCCGCTGATAATTCCAGAATATGATATCTTTAAAGTTTTTAGTTTTTTGTGCGTGAGGATCGCTCGCAACACAATGCCCTCCAGCCCAGGGTTCGCGGGGGTCTCTGCTGGATACTGATTGTATTCCTGGATTTCCAGAGACGTTAAGGTATCAAACGAAGATAGAAAGTGACATTGGTGTTCCATGTCCGCCTGGTTCTCTTGGGGTGTCGCACTGGCCCCATACTGTGACATGTTTAGGCGAAAATTCCGTACGCCTACGCTTACTGTACGGTCTCGGGACAAAACCAGATTTGTAAGGTGTTGGAAGACAAGGCTCCGGCCACTGCCGAGATGCCCAAATGAGAGACGTTTCAAGCTGAGAAAATCAATAGCCTTATCTAGCGAATTGATAAACTCCTCGTCAAACCACATTCCCTTTAGCATGAGTGACGTCAATGCAGTGAAGGAATACTTTTCGCCCTTGGGAGAATCGACTTCGGAGATCTTCTTCTCCAAATCCTGTAAAAAGTTGCTGGAGTAAGAGCTTGATTTGATAACGAGGCTCCGAAGTGTAGACGCTGAGTTCAAGAGCATGGACCCAACAACGTTGGCTTTATTACCGAGAATGCCACCAAGCCCGTAGTCTTCTACCTCTAGATGCTTGATGTTTTTTATTTTGGCCAACGGCTTCACGTCATCGGGTTCGAATTTGGTCGCGTACAAGCACAAAGCTTGGAGGTTCTTTAGTGATGCAATTGACTTTGCCGTTGACCTTAGGTCACCATTAGCTTGCTGTATTTTCGTGTCGGGAATGATCAGAATGAGGGTGAGTTGCTTACTTTGTCAACACCCGCGTCTCCACGATTTCGAGATTACCCATGTTCTTAAACGCCTCCTCGATGTATCTGTGAACGATATAGAGGTGCTTTTTTCCCGGGTCTGAAGCGCCAACAACCATGTGGCGCACATAGTCTGCACAAGCCGGTTTCGCTTTCGTGTCAAGGTTGCTGGCATATCTTTCTTGTTGGCCTCTGTATTTGCCCTCTCTTTTCAGTTGCTTCTTCTGATTTATGGTGAGATACGGTTCGAGGGTTCGGATGAGCTTTGGAATGTGGGCATGGAACGAGGCTGCGACAGCCACGCGTTTGTGGAGGAGCGGCATGATGAGCGCATGATACGCCTTGCAAGTTCGGCCGAGTTTGCCAATGGCTGATGGACTTTCGATCTGGTGCGTCTGAAATCAGCATGGCCACAATCAATATCTTTCGCCATTGACTTACGTTGCTCAGAATAAGGTCCAGAATCTCTATCGGGAGAGACGAGAAAAGACCATTTGGAGCGCTGGGCGATGTTCGAAAGGGCAATTGTTTTTCAGGCAATTGTCTTTCGGGCAACTGTTTTTCCTCAACAATTTCTGGTTCTGTTGCTCGTTTCTTCGCAGGAACAGGTCCTTTTGCTTTGCCTACTAGAGCTTTGCGCTTCCTGCTCGTGGCAGCTTGAACAGGTGCAGGCTCCGGAACCGCATCGGCTTGAAGCTCTTGGTTTTGAAGTCGGGCGCTTCTTCTAGTAGCCATTTTTGTGGCACAAGAGTCCGCACAAGAGTTCTTCGAATCGTGGATGCTTCAGTGAGAATAATTTGGAGCAGAGAGACTCGAGCTTGATATAACGCGACACAGTTGATGAAAGATAATTAGAGCTTGGAAGCCTAAAGTGGATTTTCCTGGCGCATGTGTCACGCTATCACGTGATGGTTTGATGACGATCATGTCAGCGCTTTTGATCCTCTACGAACTGGGATCAGCTTCACGAAGCCATGGTTATTGCAGTGGGAGCTGTCTGGGGAGTTGAAGGCTGGACAACTTCAGTTCAAAGTTCCCCAGAGTCACATGGCTGCCTAAATGGAGGTTTGTCCCTCCACTCGCTAGTGAGGTGCAGTGGCATCATTAGTGCCCGAGAGAAAGGAAGCTGGGGGACCTCGGCAAAGAAGACATAGGTCATTGGTACACGCAACATGTGCACTTCTTGACAAAGTCGTCCACGATAGTCAGCCTGAACGACGCAAATAATGTTCCGCAATATCTTTTCATGGGACTAGATAAGGGCCTTCTAGTCAAAACTCCGAATCTCTCCCATTATTTAAGGCGGATCAAATTATTAGGCATACGTTGAACATCTGGTTCAGGGAGGAAGTTCCCTTGTCCCGGAATCCTTCCCCGCTGCAGAACCCCACCATTGCCTAATTTCGCCCCATCTTTATACCGAGCCAGAACAGGGAGGGAGCTGGTCCGGGCCATGTTAGTTGTAGCTTCAATCATCCACCATACAGATTGATGATTGCTTCCAAGCTGTCCGACGTAATGATTGCAAGTAAATTTACCAAAAAAAAGAAAGAAAGAAAAAATCCCCAAATATGGATAATAAATTCTGACACTTAGCACCGATAAATTTGAGGAGCAAAACCTTCAATACTTGAGAGTCCCAAATGAACTGGTGAGCTACACGAGTGTCGTTGCACCTGCTTCTGAGATTCGGATGATCGATTTTGTTCATCTGGGGTATTGCAATTGCAAGAATTTCAGTTGACCAAGCATGTAATTGGACCTCTCGGTCCTTTCGGAGCAAAGTGAAGCGACCCCCCTCCCGGAATAGGAAACCGCAAAAGATCGGCGACTACGCCTCCTTGGTTTTAGACCACCTCGAGCAATCTGATTTGTGGCTTTGTAAATGACTTTCTCCGTGATCAGGGCGATCATTCGCTGCCTCTTTTACCATTCCACAACTACTCGTGTCGCTATTTAGTAGTGTTGCGGGATTTCGGTGCCTCCGCATTCTCAGCAATGACAGTAGTCTGTATCCGAAGCTCAATGCGACGCTGTGGTTGATCTATAAATCTTCAGGAAAAATCAAGAACGACTCAGGCTCACTTTCGCACTGATTCTGATTTTCAACTACCACATGCTTCCACGATGCATCGCACCTGGTTGACGACACTACTTTGCGCTGTCCTTCAGTGCGTCGGGGCAGCACTTGATCTCGACTTTGACCAGTCTGGCGGTCTTGCTTTAGAAGACAAACGATCACCACTCCGGAAAACATGTGTCGTCAACGCAAGCGGCAGTAATGATACCGATGACGCCCCAGCTGTCCGAAAAGCTTTCAAAAAGTGCGGTCATGGTGGGCGGGTGGTCTTTAAGCCCACAACATACTACATAAACTCGGTTTTGAATGTCAGTGGGCTTGAAGATGTGGACATTGATATCCTTGGAGAATTATCGGTATGTATCACAATCTTGTTACATTTCGAATACATACTCTCGACT
The DNA here is from genome assembly GCA_029931735.1 of Dactylonectria alcacerensis. NCBI lineage: Eukaryota > Fungi > Ascomycota > Sordariomycetes > Hypocreales > Nectriaceae > Dactylonectria > Dactylonectria alcacerensis. The sequence continues at coordinate 2,345,356 of JAPMUZ010000011.1, read as the reverse complement.
TACCACTCACATAGTGGGGGACCAACATTACGTATTGGCTCAACAACTCGCTCCCAGTCGGCTACCAAAACCAATCAACTGCCTTCGTACTGGGTGGAAACAAGGTCCGCATCAATGGGTATAATAAAGGAACCTTCAACGGCAATGGCGACGAATGGTACAAATTCATTCGGTCACAACCCAACACCTCGAACTACCCCGGCCGGCCCCATGCTATCACCTTCAATGGCTTGACCAACTCAGTAGTCCGCGGGCTCAGATTCCTCAGAAGCCAGATGTGGTGAGTGCAGGAGGCTACGTCATGCCGACATTGACCTGACATCGGAAATAGGACCATGTCGATTATTCACTCCCATCACGTTGACTTATATGACATTTTTATCAATAATACTGGGAATTCCTACCAGAGCTGTGAGTCAACCTACCAGAAATTCACCTCGACCTATAGAAATTCGCTCACTCTCTTAGCCAACACCGACGGTGCCGACACGCTCTTTTCATCCCATATCAAGATGGACAACTGGACTGTGTACAACGGCGACGACAGCATCTCCTTAAAAGCAAATAGTACTGATATAACAATCACAAACTCGCGCTTCTACAACGGTCTTGGTATTGCAATCGGCAGCATCGGCCAGTATTACGGCGAGTCAGAAACAATTGAGAGGTTCCGCGGAAGTAACCTCGAATTTAACAACACATTGCACGCTGTGAGTAGTAACGCTAGTCTTCTGATGTGTGGCCCCAGCTCAATTTAAGTACTAGTTTTACTTCAAAACATGGACAGCGGATCGCAATGGCTATCCCCCGAATGGTGGTGGTGGTGGCAAGGGCTGTGAGTAATCCCAAGAGTCCTGACGTCTCAGCACAACTACTGAACTTGGATACAGATGCCAAAGACCTAGTCATGGAGAATCTGAAAGCAACTGGTCTACGCGGCGGTGCCGTTACAATTTCCCAATGCACCCGCTTCTCCGGCGCGCCTGGATCGGGAAACTGTACCAATTCCGAATTCCAGATTCTCGACGTTACTGTGGATGGTCTTGTTGGGACAACGAAAGACTCTCGTGTCGCGAGCTTTCAGTGCAGCGCCGTGAAACCGTGCACCAACTTGGCGCTGTTCAATATTGACCTGAAGTTGGCCAGTGGTGCTGAGGCTGGTCGGTATCTCTGCGGCAATGTTGTTGACCCGCGAGGCTTTAACTGTACCGGGGCTCCGTGTGTTGGTGGTAGCGCTACCGGGGGTTGCTGATCAGCTTAACGCTCATTAGTTAAAATGCGCAATGCATTTCTCTCTCTAGATCCCCAACATGTCATATACTCAAACCATATACAGACAACTATTTCAAAAGTCTTTGCCCATGCTAAGGATGCTATACTCTCATATCCCTGCTAGATACTTGATAGTACATTTAGCTATATAATATTATAAGCTGATATTTACTAAATTTACTATAGTTTTAGTAATGTTAGATCTATATTATGGCTAGCTAGTGGGCTGAGTGCGGTATAATATAGGCCCTTTTTCAGTACTAATATTTATAAGATTACTTAATGTACTTTTAATAAGAAAAGCAAAATGCAGCTTGCATCCTGGCAAAGACTTTTGAAATGGTCCTCCCTCCGTATTCCTTATGTAGATTCACACTACCCCAGTTCCATGATTCGTAATGCTCACTAGCTCAAGCCGAACGTAAAATTCTTTACTTGGAGACTGAGGCCGAACGCTTCGGAAATTTGAAGGTTCTTTCATTTAGGGTACGACACTTCGGATGGTAAAATGTGAGAAACCCAAGGAAGTCAAGAATAAGCCCTGCCCATGCTCAATGTCGGCTACGAATCCGGTTGAGGAAATGACGCCTAAGTCGTCGAGCAACCCTTCAGCTGACACAAAGTGTAGTTAGTGTGCCCCTCATTTGAACAGCTGGCACCGCTGCAGCCTGAACTCAGCCTGGTTCAACGCTTCCGTCAGGTAACAAATGCAAATGCTGGAGTCGGGGCTGTTGACCCCACACATGATAGCCCGAGTACTTCTACATGCAGAGGACGAAACAGTACTGTGGCACTTACTGGGATGACAAAATGCAATATTTGTTTCTGTTACTTCTGGCTGGTTTGTACCCAAGACTCCAAGAGGCAACCCGCAGTTCAGCCTGGTTGGGTAGTAATACTGTGGCTGCATTGCATGAAAGCCACGAATCACCAGACACATTGAGCCCTGTGTCAGCCTGCATATGAATCACCAACTACCATTGCCATTTAGTCACAGCCTGCTTGGTTCGCTTTGATTTATTCGTCAACGTCGAAGTCGATGTGACACCCAACTCAAGCCAGGCTCATTCGAACCCATTTTCTCACGCTTGCGATCAGCAACCCCAGCTGGACATACGTGTGCCACATAAAGGACACAGACGCCTCATCCGCTGCCAAGCAGCTGGCTTGTGACCTCGCGCTTCGTGCTCGTTGGAAAACCACCCAATTTTCTCTTTTGCTTCCACCTAGGATTTTGATACCTCGTCACGTCGAGCATTCGTCCACTATCTTTCTTGCCCACAGCTAGACGGTCTTTCCGACGGAAAAACAAGCCCTTCGCTCGCTCGTGAATTACTTTCCTCTTCTCTCTTATTCGCCCCAACATACCCTCCAACGGTCTCCACATCGACACCTCAGGGCGTCCAAACCCTTCTCTTCTCGGTATTCTCAGAGGCTCTCGGAAGCAAGCCGCCGAGGCGTACATCTCCCCTCAAGTGTGCACTTAGACAAAAGCTCATTAAGATCGCAGAAAACTGAGAACGTTTCGGATTTCCACCCTTTTCATGCCAGATAGTCCCGTATCTTCGATCTCGACAATGGATCCGCTCAGCGTCATTGCATCCACGATCGCAATTGTCCAAGGCACATCTTCAACATACAATGCCATCCGACACCTCAAAGGTCTTCCAAATGAGTTCAAAGAAGTGAATCAGAGTCTACCTCTCGCTCAAGTCACTTTGGGTCTAGCTCGTGACAAGCTTCAAGATCTGACCCTAGATGAATCATCCAAGACAGCGCTCCAGCCTATAGTAATTAGCTGCGAAGAGAAATCCAAGAAACTGCAAGACATATTCATGAAGGTTGAAAAGCGAGTAAAGGATACAGAGGAAGTGTCCGTATTGGACATTTATCGCACGAGTCTACTTCGTTTGGGTAAAGCACATCGAGTGGAGACCTTGATGAAAGGCATGTTGAGAGGTTTGCTCGAATTGGCCGCAAATCAGTTATTCAGGACAGCAACAGAGAGTCAGGTAAACTCACTCAAGGATTCGATTGATCGACTGTCGAACCTCAACCCGTCCGTACCTGATTCTGATCTCGAACGCGCCATGGTCCAGAATATCGCTGCGGGGGGGACCGGCAACCAGACTTCTGTCCGTGGCGGTGAAAAGCATCAAGTCAGTTATGGTAGTGGCAGCCAGTACAATGCAACAACTATGCACTTCGGTACGCAATAAGGGCGTCGATAGATAGCTTCTTTTTCATTAGGCTAACTTTTCCTTCACTTTAGTTCGATCCAGTGAAGACTACAGAGCTCGCAGTGATATTCTCCATGCCCTCCCTACATTGTCCTATCTGGAAAGGAAAAACAGGAATCCAGATCGTGTCCTAGGGACGTGTAACTGGTTCATAGGACACCCCGACTTTCGGCAATGGCAAGAAAGCAAATCGTCAAATATGCTCTGGGTGTCAGGAAATCCTGGATGCGGAAAGTCCGTCTTGGCAAAATATCTAGCGGACACTGTCCTTCAAAGTACAGAATCCAGGACGACCTGCTATTTCTTTTTCAAGGATGAGTTCAAGGATCAGAGGAGCGCGAAAACCGCTCTGAGATGTATCCTACATCAGCTCCTCCTACAAAGGGAGGACCTCTTCTCAGACAAGATTGTCAGGCGCTTCGAAGCCTACCAATCGCATCTTACTAACTCATTCGACGAACTCTGGCAGGTCCTCGTCATGGTTTCGCAGGGCGAGGCCGCTGGCGAGTTAGTCTGTATCCTCGACGCTTTCGACGAATGTGAGGACCAAGAGCAATTCAACTTTGCCCAGACCCTCACCAAGTTTTATGACCCGGCGAATGATATGAAGAATCATTGCAAATTGAAGTTTCTTATCACCAGCCGGCCCTACGACAAGATCGGACGATGGTTTCATCGTCTCGATTCATCAGGACAGCCCATCATCCACCTAAAGGGAGAGGATGACAAAGTGACACCGGAAATCGCACAAGAGATTGATGTCTACATAGAGCACAAGGTTTCATGCATGCGACAACGCCTGTGTCTCAGCCTAGACGAGGAACAGTTGCTCCTTGAGAGGTTGCGGGGTGCCCCCAATCAGCCCAATCAGACATACCTCTGGGTTTACCTCACCCTGGAGTCAATTGAAAACGACATCAGCATCGACAAAGCCAAAATAGATGATGCCACTTCCTCACTTCCAGATTCTGTCGACGAGGCATACGAGAGAATTCTGGCTAAAAGTATTGACCATGAACAAGCCAAGAGAATGCTGCACATCATTGTTGCGGCAGTACGACCCTTGACTCTAGCAGAAATGGACCTAGCGTTAGCAACTCGGACACACCACAAATCCTATAGGTCCCTAAGTGCCAGACCGGAGGAGCGCTTCGGCAGGTATGTCAGGGACCTTTGCGGTCTCTTCGTCAGAATTACCGACTCTAGGATCTATCTCCTTCACCAGACCGCAAAGGAGTTCTTGATTCGATCAGATCGCACGGATCGTCGAGGGAGCCATAATGATCAGCTCGTCTGGAAATCGTCACTCGATCCACCAGAGTCCCATCGCATCCTTTGTCAGATCTGTGTCTCGCACCTACTTTTCAAGGATTTTGTCGACCATCCCCTGGAGGAAGATAAGGACGAGGGGATAAAAACTTACCTCGGCGCTCACGAGTTCCTTGACTACTCTGCTACACATTGGGCCACCCACTTCCGATCGGCAGCCATCGAAGAAGATGAGATGGTAAGAAAGGCGCATCAAATCTGCAACGTCAATCTAGCACATTATCAAACCTGGCTCCGGGTGTATTGGGCCAACACACGGTCAACCTTTCCCTCGTCTCTCACTACCCTGATGATCGCCTCATATTTTGGACTTGAAGCAATAGTAAGACTTGAGCTTGGAGAGTATGGCGTTGAAGTTAATGCCATAGATCGCACTTATGGGCGTTCAGCGATCTCTTGGGCTTCAGAAAACGGGTTTGATGACACCGTAAAGCTGTTGATCAAGCGTCCAAGACTTGGTCTCAAAAACTTTGCGGAGCTTTCTTTTCCAAGGGGTGCAAAAGTCGATGCTAAAGATAAACATGGTCGAACGCCGTTATCATATGCCGCTTGGAATGGTCACATCGATGTCGCCCAACGACTAGTGAAGGAGGGTGCTCGCGCCGACTCAAGAGACAAAAACGGAGCGTCACCAATATCCTACGCCCTTTGCAGCGAACACGTGGACGTAGTCAAGCGACTAGAAAAGGGAGCGCAAGTTGGTTCTGTGGACAAAATTCGCCGGGAGCTACTATTATCCTCCTCCATCAACGGCAACGATGGTGTCGTCACGCGGCTACTTAAAGATGGCGCCAGCGTGAAGACGTTTGATAAGACTGGTCGAACACCGCTGTCACATGCCGCTGAGAAAGGGCACGATGCCATCGTCAAGCAACTGCTAGAAAATGGCGCTCACGTTGAAACGCCTGATAATACTGCTCGAACCCCACTATTATATGCTGCTGAAAAGAGTAACAGGACCATCGTACAGCTATTGCTACGCGGGGGAGCTAAGGTTAATGTTCAAGATAAAAGAGAGTACACCCCATTAGTCGTAGCACTCGGCGAAAAGAACGCAGGCATCGTTGAGATGCTGCTCAAAGGAGGCGCAGAAACGAATTACACATTCAGACACCATGTAAGTCATCCTATTATGATCATATAGTTGAATCTAGAATTGACGGTCCTGTTCAGAGACATGGGGTAAGTGAACCCGATCTACTTGTAGCTGTGTTGGCACTGCCCTCCTGGGTGATTATTGACGCTCTTTTTCCTAGCGACAAGGGGTATGTGAACACGATCCACTCGGGCCCCGATACATAGCTGACACTACCCTTCGCGTGACCATAGCGTGTAGGTTACACAACTCTTTGCAAGGTCTACATATGTTGCTAATACTACCGTCTCTGGCTGTCACAGTTTGTAAGTGGATACTGCCTGAACAAATAACATGATACGAGGCTAATGTCGATACCTCTTGTCACAATAGCTTGTAGGTATTCTGGGTTGAAATATAAATCCATCACTCGATTGACACGAACACAGACACCGCTATTACTAGCAGTGATTCAGAATGACTGTAATGCGGTAGAGCTGCTTCTTAACTATGGCGCTCAACCGGATTTTCAGCAGGAGCATATTGTCATTACCCCAGCGCTTGAGACAGCAATACCGTATGGCAATGACAAGATTATTCATATGCTAGAATTTACGTTAGCGTCTCGTAAGATTCTCAACTCGAGGGGACTAAGGAAAGCTCAAACTGCTAATTCTTTGCAAGGCACAAACGACTCTACAACTATTCAACCAGAACCAGATCAAAGCAGGGCCCACAGAGGGGCAGCATAATCGGATTTAGCGTGATATGATGAAATATGTAAAAATAAAAGGCCATCAATTCAAATATTGTTCTCATCCAGATTCTGAATCCGTAACTCTCTCAAACTACGCAGCGACTAGCTAATTAGGAGAACCTAGACAGTTCCAGTCTATTTAATAGCTAGGGAAAGACTGTCAGACTTGATATGAAAACGGAGCGAAGAGTGGCAAAAGGAGGTGCAAGCCAGAAAAGAAAATTGATGAAGTCCAGGTGCAACACCGGCCTGAGTATATCCAGAGCTGAGGGCACCTGGTGGACAGATGATGCGGCAAGCTACCATCTACAATGTTACTGTCACCATCGATATGACGCATATCTCTTGAGAAACATCAAACTCAATCTTATCTCACTCTCAAGGACATTCATCCATAAGCAAGGGCGCGGAGTTTTGCGAGTCTCGTCATTCCAGAGTTCGTGTTCAAATTTTAAGCCGGAAATCAAGTCGCTCATCATGTCTTATTTTATCCGCTCATATCTCTACTTATTCGTAAAACACCAGGCATCTCACTTCAATGCTCTGCCGGCCTTCCGCATCTGCGGGCGTCGCAGGGTCAATGAATGCAGTGTGCGGTGTCCACCCAGCCAATCCTTCCTTGCCACCTGGCTCACCCTGACTCCTCGAGTCATAGCATTTGATAAACATGGCCTCGTCGGGTGTCATGTCCTTGGCGTAGTAAAATTTGTGCTTTTCGTTGGGTGCAACTGCCCATGTTTCACCTGCACAACAGATCAGCCACAGTCCCTTTCAGATGGTGGAGTTTTACCTACCTTTTACTTCATAACCCTCGGTCGACTGTGCAGAGGTGGGGTCAGGTCGCACCTCTTTTCCTCGGTCATCGTCATCTGCCGAATCATCCCGCTTGGGGTAAAGCAGGTCCACCTTGACGAGATCCTCGGGCTTTGCTGACCTCCAGTCAATCACGGCCAGAGGAAAGTCCGTTGCTGGGTGTGAGATGGGCCGCCACACGTTGATGATCTGGAAGCGCCCTTTGAGGAGTTCCTCAGCTTCGCCTGCAGGGACATGACGCCTCACGCGGACCTCAGCTGCCCGAGGTGTCTGATCGATGTGGACCTGCTGCACTGGCTGGCGCGGCGACGACGGGTCATGTTTGCGGATGGTGTGATCGAAGATGACGACCTTTTTGATGCCAGGCAGCTTGGAGCGGAGTAAAGCCTCGACTTCGGCATAGTAACCGTTTCTCACGGCTGCGTCTTCGGAAAATGACTTTTCTTCGGCTGGGGCGTTGTAGACGGCGAATCCAGAAATATCGGTGCCAAACTCGAGACTTGATGTGCGAATGTCAGTAACAGAGCGACGGCGCTCAGTTCGTTGGAAAGACGTGACGTCAGTGTCGACTTTGGACCATGCCCCAGATCCGAGAGTGGCGGGGTCGAGATAGCGGAAGACACCGGTTGTCATTGTGACGATAAGTTGACTCTGGCTTTTGCGGCGCGGAGTGGATAAAGTTCAAGATGATACCTTGATGAGGGGCATGTAAGTTTAACATGCAGATGAATACCGTCTCAAATTTTGGCCTTTTACGTGTTCCCGACATGGTGGAACAGACGGATGGCATTAGTAATCGAAGTACGCATTTCTAATGTCGCCGCATCTCGTCGGCTTTACATTGGCCGAGTGGGAGACTCAATCGCCAAGCATTCCCCGCATGTGGGACTCAAGTTCGGCTTGACAAATCCCTAGCCAAACGTAAGCAAGACTCTTCTTCTTTCCATATGATCTTCTGTGGAGTCATATCATGATGGGTCTAAACACATCAGAATAAGAACAAAGCTAAGCAGCAAACAAGACCGCTGTTGGCTTGGTTGAAAGTGAAGAGCCAGTTGCAAGATATGACGCTGTAGGGTAAGGACCCGGGCCTTCCCTCTAGGTAGTCGCTGGTAGGCATGTTGTCTGGTCAACAGGCGAGGCACGTGACCCTCAACTTAAGAAAATTCTTTGCCACGTTCAACTTCCAACCCAGCCATCATCAGGACATGGCCACATCAACACGTTCTGATGTCAGCTGCCGCGGCCCAGCACAATGCGGCTGGATGTCGACATGATCCTAGGCTTTGTCTATTGTCTGCGCGATTTGATGCTCTTCCCTGGACATGAATTTGGCTCATGCTGTGCTTACGACGCGTCATTGAGCTACTGCCGTGGATTCTGACGCGGTGGACTTTGCTCTCCGCGATTTGCTCTAAGTGGATGCAACCTGCCCTCGGCTGGAACAATTGCCATGTTCAGCTGATTGTTTATGTCGGCCACGAGGTTGATACATTTCACCATTGGGAAGACCAAACCGGTCCTTCTCATCGGCCTGAACACAACACAAGGAGATCGACACTAACCTGGATAGATAGCGGTGATGATTCCATCAAAGGTTAGTCTGAACACGCCCTCTTTCTCCCTTCTGCTGGATGATTATACAAATGATCAAGAGCTTTTTAACCCTGATATCTCCTGATGACACACACATCACCACCCTATGACAGCCCTCTCAGAATCTTGTATTTCGAACTTAATGAATCAAACATCAAGCTAACAGCATGATACAGCCGCCTCCTCTCATTGATTCAGACGTCCTGCCCTGCGTGTAGCAGCCTCGTCCAGCACAACAGGTTAGCTCAACCACACATTTCTTACATTTCCCGGATGATTATACAAATGATCAAGAGCTTTTTAACCCTGATCTTTCATGATGACACACATCACCACCCTATGACGGATTCGCCCAATTCCAAATGTTTGAAGTTACTCTAGGCTCTTGAAGCTAACGTTCGCATGTTTTAGCTTGCTACAATAGGAATGCATGGCTTGGTCTATTGAGGACCAATTTATCCATATAATACTGTCCAGTGTCATATTGCAGCATATTCTCTTTCGTGCAAGTGCTGTCGGAGAGATCGATATGGAGCTATGCCACATCTGAGGCAGTAGCTGCTCATTCATCGTCTTGTCTGTGTGTTTGACGGCATGGCTGCTGTTTGTGCAAGATCGTGCGCCCTAAAACTGCCAACGAGGTTCTACATATTTGGACGAGATGATAGCGCTTTTAGTCTAATGTGAACAAGCTCTATTTGTATGAGAGGATGGCGGCCTCCTGAGTAGTGTCAGATGGACCGATAGAAAAGCTAGCTATACATAGGGCCGGATCTATATAGTGTTTTCCTTTAAACCTAGAAAGAGACTTCAAACCTAGTCCACCCTTAATAACCTAGACACACCTTAACAACCTAGATGACCCTCAACAGCCTAGATAGACGGCTTGTGACGGCTTCATCGGTTCAAGGGTGTCCAGATCAGCCGGATCCCTAGGGATAAATAGCTAGCTTTCTTCCCCCCTAGACAGGGGAAAAAGACAAGATCTTCCATCGTCACCAAGTTGTCTCAACTATTCCATCCTGTCTGATAAGTAGGATGGATAGACTGCCCATGTGTGCGCAAATAGTGACTGTCTGTAGTTACGCCAGGCCCGTTCGGAACCATTTGCTGTCGGTGCTAATGGGTGGGCAAGCCGCTTTTGCACACATGGCCCCGAACTACACAGCGCAGGGAAGATTTGGTTGCGCAACGCTAAAATTGCAGTGTAATCCCGATGGCTGCGCAGTTTTGCTCGCAGTCCGTGCTGCAGAGCGGGGTGGTAAATGGCTTGACAATGCTAAAATTGCAGTGAATAGCCGGAGGCCGCTCCTTCGTCCGTCATAGTTAGATGCCTGCTGTAGTCAGGGGGGAAACGTGATTAGCTAGAAACACTGCGAGAGACTCCCCATGCAGAGCTAAGATTGCAGTGAAGTTGGTTATTAAGGCGCAGCACGAGGTTGCTAGGTGGCTTACCCCACAATGCCAATGGGTAATTCATGGAGTGGTTTGTGGCAAGAAATGTCTGAAAATGTGTACATAGTGGAATTTCCACCTGATATCATGAAGGAAGTTGAGTTGTAGTGTATAAGTGCGACGAGTAGCAAGGTTTAATATCTACAAGCAGCATTGGTATGTAAAGGCGGAATCCCCTTGGATAGGGTAGATGAACCTAATGTGCACAATAAGCGACTGGTTTTATAACAACGTATACTACTTGCAATAGAAAGAAGTCCTAGTATGATGAAGAATTATGTGCTGTCGATTATAACGTGGACAGGCTGCTTCTATGTATCTATTCTACCTGCACGGAGCAAGTAACTCAAGAATTGGTATGGCAGCACTAAAATTGCAGCGAAGAAACGCTAAGTTCCTTCGTCCGCCTCACTACGTAACCGTCTTGTATGGCGAGAGTTGGGGCCCCTATAATAAGATCGGTCTTAGCAGCTTGATCTCGCCAATTACAGCTTTCATAGTTTGATCTCTTACGCTTCAGTTGAAGGTCTTATGCTAACTACATATGGAAGTAATTTAACCTACTTCAGCAGAATAGCGTTCTAGACCCATCTTCGCGATATAAAAGAGATAATTACTACGGTATTCCGTATTCGTATTTCATCGCTGGAGGCCTGGCCAGAGACTCGCTCTGTGGAGCTAATATCGCAGTGCAAGTTTCCCGCCCGAGCTTGACATGATTGGCGTAGTCTGTGTTGTAAAGAGCGGTAGTAATTGACTCGACAATGCGAAAAGGCAGTGAAGAGCGCCTAACTGCTCCTACCTCGTCATGATTAGATGCCCGGCGTTGCCAAGAAAAAACGTGATTAGCTGGAAAAGCTTTGAAAGACTCCTGTAAGGCTAAAATTGTAGTGAAAGTGATGAACTTGTAAAGCGGGGTAGTAACTGGCTTGACAGTGCTAAAAATGCAGTGAAAATCATCGCAGCGCAACTTTTTTGTAGAACTCAAGGCTAAGCCCTAGGGCTGATGGTCCGCCGCACGTCATCTTTGCAAACTCCCCTTCTTGAGCTAAAATTGCAGTGCAGCTAGCTTCGATCAACCTGCATTAAAGACAAAAGCGACAAGAAATATATAAATGGTGAAGGCTCCACTAGATTATGATGGAGCGGGTTGAGCCGTAGTATACAGGTGTGATCGATTGCGAATCTCTTTGACGTAAGAGGCAAATTCTCTAGTCCTCCCATTCGTACCGTGGAAGCATGCTGTTGTCAGTCTTGGCAAAGCCAGCAGCAAAGTATTTTTGAGAAAACTCCATCATCCTCGTCCAGCAGATAAACGAAAAGATGCTGTTCCGCAGCCAAATCCCCCACGCTGTCTGCGGTCCCATGACGGTTGGTACGAGAGCTGGAATCTTTTGCAACTTGCCGACGATGGGCCGCATTCGGTCTTCGTAGCCGCGTAAGCCCGCTGTGAGGTCGCCCTTGTGCTTGGCAATCTCGCCGGCGAGCACGTAGGCACCCGTCATGGCGAGGCTTGTGCCTGTGCCGGTTGGTCCGGGGGCGTAGCCTGCGTCGCCAACGAGCACGAGGCGGCCCTTGTGGAGATGGGGCACCTTGACCTGGACGACTTCGTTGGCGTAGAAGTCCTGCGAGTCCATCATTCCCGAGACAGCCTCGTCGGCTTCCCACCCGACGTCCTTGTAGTGTTCTGCAACGAAGTGCTTGAGGGCTTCGTCTCCACGCTTCATGGCGTCGCGAAATGGTTGCGTTGCATCGTGATCGCCGCGTGGATGGACAGCGATAAACGTAACCTTCGACCCGCCTTCAGGATCAGACCCAGCAGCGATGAAGCGGCCGCCCGGTGCGCTGTATGCATGGCCCGTCTTGGATCCGTTGAAAAGGTCTTTCCGTATGGTGAAAAATGCCATCCAGCAGTTGACGGGGTGCATGTGGTCTCGGACAGCGCAGCCCAGACCCATGGCTCGGGTCTTGGAGGTTGTGCCATCGCAGGCGACAACGAGGTCGAATTCGGCAGTGGGAAAGCCGTTGGCGAATTCGACAGTGACGGGCCCGTCATGCGTCTCGTGCTGCTGCATGGATGTGATCTGCTCGCCAAATACATACTTGATGTTGCCATTATCCTTGGTCAAGTCGTATAGAATCCGGGCCAAGTGCCCACGATAAATCTCATACTCGGAAAGAAGCGACTGCTGGTCCGGGTTTCCGGTCATAGTGATGGTCCCATACGGCCTACCATCACCACGAACGAGACTGAGGCCGTCGAGGGGCGTCGTCTTGGCCCGCACGGCTGCCTCCATACCGGGCATCTTGCGCATGACCTCGACGCCGGTGGTGCGGATGTCGACGTTTTGCCCGTTGGTGCGCAGCTGCGGGAACCGTTCGATGACGGTCACGCTGGCGCCGGCTTTCGCGAGCCAGTAGGCGGCCGTTGGGCCTGCGATGGAGGCGCCGACGATGAGGACTTTGAATTTGGACATGGTGTTTTTGTTTATTCAATGGGAGGCAGGTGTTGCAAGTTTCAGGGTATGAGTCGATTAGGCTACGTTATATATGATGAGCCTGGCACTTACATGACGTCTTGTGAGTATCTCTCGGGGCCGAGTGTTGGCTGTTGATTGGTCCGCTCACCTACACCGGGTGGTTGAGGTCCGACTGCTCGGGTTCTCAAAACCCGAGGACCTGACCAATCACAGGCCAGTATCAAGTACCCAGACAGCTTCGTCCTTCGTCCAGAACAACCACTAAACCTTCTACTCGACAACTTGGGTTTGATGCTCATGGATCAGTTGATCCCAGAAGATCCAGTCTTCAGCATCCAGGCTGAAATTGAACTCAGCGGTTGTGTTGCTGTTTCCAACTGCACCTTGGCCAGCCCTGTCACCCAGAGCATCACCAATATCGAATTCCATACAAGGAACATCCTCGCCACTCGCAGGCGACGGCTCAAAGCTCACTACATCTCCAATCTCCTGAACACTCTCCTCCTTTCTCTGATATTTTACAGTCTGCAGCGAGTACAAGGTTCTGATAAAGCCAGGCTCCGGCACATCATCTCTCGCCAACCGTGCCCCCCAGGCTTTAAGCGTGAGCCGTCCAAATGCAACAAAGAGCGCTCGCTTCGACTCGAGCACCTCGCTGTGATTTTGATACACTTCTTGTACCCGCTTCCACTCCGCATCAATTTCTGCGGGAGAAAACAGGTCAAGCCTCATCCAGAGACTTGTCAAGAGGAATATCAAAGAGTCCCACATCCCCCATATCGAAAACGGCCTGACGTGCCACCGGTACTTATCGAGGCTTGCATGAGAGCATACCGCCGCATCCGTGTCTATAATCTTGCGGGCTAGCTGCAGCAACTCCCGTTGCTCTGTATCCGTGGCCGTCTTATTCCGCACCTTGGGTAGCCGAACTCGCATGCGCATGGCCGCGATCCCACACCTTGCCAGCCCCATGGCAAGAAAGTGTAGAGGATTTACAATGTCGCAGTAGCGAATGTACTGTTCTTCCACATCCCGCTCGGCCTCGCCAATAGCCATCTCGGCCTCGTGCACGTCTTTGAACGTCCAGCCGCTGGCCGGTTTTCCCGCCTTGACGACAAACTTTCCAATACACGCGCGCGTCAAGCAAAAGATCATCTCAGTTGCACCATGCTGCTCCTCAGGCGGCTCCGTCATGCCAGGCCAGATTTGATTGTCATCGACGTTGAGCGGCGGCTTGGTGTCCCATGCGTCGGCGGGGATCGATATGCCAGCGCCCGACATTTGGCTGGCGACGCCTTCGAGAGGGAGCAGTTGGTAGAACAGCCGGCGTCGCATTTGTACTTGGAAGGGCGGCAGGCCGAGTTTCTCGCCGTCACGATGGAGACCCATGCGTTGGGCGATGCGGACGGCTACGCCGGTGAGGATCCAGTATGTTTGCGAGTCGTACACGTATCGGCATGACATGAGAAAGAGGACGAGCGCCTGGAGGACAGATGTCTCTGTAGTCTTCAAAAACGATGCGTTGACGAGGGCTTGCCGCGCTGCAAAGTGATATCGTTGCCTCAACGTCGCCCTCGCGTGTCCCAACTTCTCGATGCATTCCTCGTCTGTCATGGCAAAGACGGCAAAGTGGTAAATCGCAAACAGCAGGCACTCGTCCGTCTTCGAGGCCATTTCAGGCTTCTGCGAAACAGTCTCAACCATCTTGGCCGTCGACGGGATGTGTAAAACTTTGCAGATGGGCTCCACCACGTCGACGTGTGTCGCCCACAGTAGCATGGCTTTGGCATGGCTTGGATGATACTGCAGAATGCTCTGCTGAGAACCCATGAATGCGCCGGTCAAAGGATCAGAAATCTCCGCTTGGTCCTCGTAATCTTCCTCATCCGACTCAGGCTGCATCCCATCATCCCCAAAGTTGCGCCAAATATTGCTGTCTATATACCTGGACTTGCCCTCGCCGGCCAATAGCGTGCCTCTCCCCGACGGTTCAGGCTCGTTCCAATGAAGCGACACAGGATCCTGCGGCTGTGTGTCTTGGACGGAAGGCGATGCGTCTATATCTAGCAAGTTGTGCTCACGGAGGATACCCTCATACCGAGCCAGTCTTTCGAGCACGTCGCCACTGAGTTTCCTCTTCCGCCATCGCGGTTGAGGCGCCTGGTAAACACATTCGAGTTTGGCCTTGCGGCAGCTGGAGCAAGTCGGCGCGGCTTTGTTGCACTTGACTTTGCGCTTGGCACAGGGTTGGCAAGTATAGTGCATCATGGGCTGAGACGACTCGGATGAGTCTCCATTGTGGCCACCGGTGGGCGCGGGAGCAATGGCTACCGGCTTGCTGCGGGTTCCATCATGAGTCGAGACCATTCCATCATCCGATGCTCATCCTAGAGCATCGGGCTATTTGATATGGTGGTGATTAGTGAGTCGATTCTCTGGCAACTCTGTTCCCCGCACGAGCTTACGCTTCATGATTGCTGCCGATTGCGATCACGTGCACGACAGCGTCAACGATTTGATATCAAATACTGGTCATCAGAAAGTCGTTCTTTGCCTCCTTACTACTAACTGGCATGTTGACACGTTTTGGTGATTATGTTCCCCAAAAATGAATAGTGAGAACTGGACTATTAAGACTTTGAATTCTTGACATGGTTCCGCGCTAGAGTTTGCTGGAATGGATGTCACTTGGATTAGATGACATTCATGACTCAATGAATAACGGGCATGATCCCCGAATTCAAACCTCGCTCTCAGAAACACAAGAAACAAAAAAAATCAATAACAAAAAAAGACAAAACGAAAAACACACCCTCAACATCATTCCCGTTCTATCACTGAGCATAGCCAAGACCCTCCAGTACTGACTGCGCAGACTCGCCCGCCACTGCTCCGCCACGTCCCCAAGCCGAGAAACTTGCCGCCAACAACATGATATGTGCCCACAAGAGGCCATTGCACCATGTCTCCCGAGGCCTTGAGCACCACATGATAGCGTCGCGGCACGATGAGGTGTTGGACTACGCAAGTCGCCGCCGAGACTTCCCCAGGGCATCGAAGCCGCTCTAGGGCAGCTTGCCACTCCCCGGAAGCGACCTCGTCGCCAAACACAATCCCGGCGCCCTTTCCACCGCGGATGGGCTTCAGGATGTACTCGTCCTTGAGCTCAGGGCATCTCTTGGACGCCTGGAGAAGCTGATCTAGCTCCTGAGAAGCAGGGAGTATCGTGTGCGCGATTCCTCTGTCGAGGATCTTGGCCTGCGTCTGGGTGAGCACTTTGCGCGCCACCAGCGGTTGGAGCTCCTGCTTCACGATGCCGAGCATGCGCTTGTCGTGGACCAGAAGAATGGTGCGCATGTCGTTGAAGCATCGCAGGCTGATCTGACGCAACATTTCCGGGTCCAGCGCGAGTAACTCGCGTTGATGGAGCTCTAGGCCAACCTGGTAGACCTCTTCTACCACCTCACCATCGTTGGTGATAAAAGTAGGTGAGTTTCCGAGAGCTCCGCCGTCGTTGACGATGCAGCAGAGCCGCAGCCCGCCCTTGCTTTGCGGACCAGGGAGCAACCTGAGGTCTGCAGGAGTTATGAGCCTCGGGGTCACGCCGAGTCGGCGCCGAACGGAGTCGATGAACATATGAATGTCGATCCCGGCCTCTTCGCCTTTTAGCAGATGCAAAGGGAGGTCCCTCTGAAAGAGTCCGAACAGACCGTCTATTATCTGCGAATGGTTAGTCTAAAGACGGGCCCAGTAGCCGAGTGTGAATGGTAAACCTTCTCCGCATCTGTTGCGTCTGCCAGAGTAGCAGCCCCCGAGACCAAGTCGCCGAGAGCCTGTTGTCCGTACGCCTGATGCATGAACCCGTTGAAACAGAAGCGGGCGTTTATTTCCGTGATTCTAAAGTTTTCCATGGCGTCGCTGCTGTCTGGATTGTCCTCGACCAAAAAGTCGGGTCTCCATGAGCCCTGGCACGCAGGAAACTTGTCAAGCTTTCCGCATGAGACTTGAGTTTCCAGCCACTGTTTTTCATGTCAATATGAGCCTAAGCCATAGTCGCGCCGGGTGTGCGGGGGAGTCACCTGCAAGAGTTCTTCCTCTCGCTTGTCCAGAGGCATTCGCTGAGGAAACCGTGCGTCCCCATCCGTCCACCATCGCTGAACGATGTCGGCGATGGCCAGAGTTAGAGCCTCGTGCAAGTCATCCAGCTGCTGTTGGTGATGCTTGGTGACGAGGACTGGACGGGGACAGGCAGCGGTGTAGGAAGCATGAGGCCAGACATGGGCAGGGCATCTACCCAGGAGGCCGGCTTCGAGCATGCCTTGTTCACGAGCATAGATGGCATCCCCGGGCTCGCGGGGTGCTACGGGCTCGAACCCGTCATGGCCGAGCCCGATGTGCACTTGTTGCATGTGCTTGCGGTTTGAAGTCATGGTGAAAAATCTGTCTCGTAGCTGGCGGTGCGAGGATGCAGTGCGCTTGAGATGAGGAGCCACAAGGGCTTCACCGTACTCATGGGCGTAAGAAGTCATTTGCACTGGAAATAAGTTGCAAGTAGGCATAATCGTCTTATACCGGGTACTCACACTTTGTGCTCTAGGTGGCCATGCAACCTGAGAGACAGGTGGATTCAAAATGAGTTCCACAAGAGAGGCAAGAGCCAGCGCCAAGAATGCGCGGTAACTAGACTACTTCTTGATATCTCGTCGACATGTTGTCCTCTGCACCCCTTGCGGAGTATGTGGAGGGGGCGTGTGAGACAGCGTCGGAAGCCGTCTGCATTGGTGACGTTGCATGGGCCAAGATGCGGAGGATCCGAAACTGTACTCCGTATAATGTATTCCTGACGTTCCGTTCTAACTTCTCTGGAAGCAAGGGCCTCGTACAAGTATTCAAGGCGTCGAAGCTCAATAAAAGCCAGGATTCGGGCCAAAACACTCGATCTTTTGCAGGCAACTTGTCGCTAACGGCCACTGCATTGTGTTGATCAGTATCATCGTCGAAAAGAAAAGAATGCCAACATTATTCACCACAATGCATCGAGCTGTGCGGCAAGCTCCCAGGCTGTTCGCCATGCCTGTTTCTGCGCAAAGTGTGCCTCGTACTTGTCTTCTCCCACGATTCCCAAAACACACCCGATTCGAAGCTCGATTCTTGGCCACCAACGTCACTCAGACAGTCCCTCATATTGAAGCACCTCATGTCAGTTGCGCCAACAACCGTGGCCACGTTGGTCGCATCGCCCAACAGCTCCAACAGAGCGGCATCCTCAGGATCAGCCTCCAGTTCCCAGACGACGACAGCGAGTATCTGAAGCACCTGCTCGTCGGCCTTCACGAGAACCATGGCCACCACCTGCCCATTACGCACAGCGCGACGCGTGGGTGGTTTTGGGACATACGACCGAGCAAGGCCGACTGTCAGGCTGGGAGCCATCGAGCTCGGTCAGAAACCATGGATGAGTTCCCCTGGCACACCGATTGCAGCTACGAAGACCCTCCCCCTCGGTACTTTGCGCTTCAGGTGCTCCAGCACGATCGATTCGGGGGTGGTACGCTGTCAGTCATGAACGTAGAGCGACTCGGCCAGCTTCTCTCACCTAGGACGAGAGCCGCGCTGGCCCGTCCAGAATACCAAATCACGATCCCTCCCGAGTTCATCAAGGACTCGACGCTGCGAACCATGACGGGCAGCGTGTTGGTAGCCGACGCCACGGGCCGGCCCAGTTGGATGCGGTTCAGGCAAGATATCGTGGCTCCCCTCAGCGAGAGGGCATCGGAAGCGCTGCAGGAGCTCAGGCAAACCCTGCAGAGCGCCGAGACGCAGCTCCGCTCGACAGTGCATCTCACTGCAGACGACCTGCCCAAGAGAAGCATTATCCTCGTTGACAATCGTCGATGGCTACATGCGCGGAACCATGTCAAGGATCTCGAGCGCCATCTTCGCCGGGTCCGCTGGGACGCGGTCCCGTTCCATCCCGCGCCGAAGTAGCCATCTACGCCTCTTTGCATTTGCGAGCCCATGTGTAGGAGACACTACTTTGGTTAGTCCGAGGATGTAGACCTGATCTGGTATTGCGGCTGGGATAGCTAATGTAGCCGGGTGGATCAACTCTGAGGTATTTAACGCAAAGGCCGAGAGAGGATGATGTCTTTGGCATCACTCTTCCTTCTCAAACGTCTTGATAGGCGGTCTGCGCCGGTCGAGCTGAGATGTGACAATAAGCTACGTGCCGTCATGTCTTAGACAGTGATACAGCCCGGGGTTAGTTATTTGACAGGGGGGTTAGGTTTGACAGAGCTATAGTACGATCGGTGAATTAGGTTGACGAGTTCAAGGTTAGCCCCCTCGGCTGTCATGCACCTAGCTGTCGGCTGGTCAAGTTAAGAACTCTAGTCTCTGCTGTGCCGTCTCGTGCCGTGCCGTCTCGTACCGTGCCGTGCCGTGGCGTCCCGTGCCGTGTCTTACTTGATCATTTCCTATATTTACTCCGTAGACTACAGTATTATGCATGTACGTCTAGTGGGCCATAGGTGCTGGCGTTGTACAACTCTCTCCGCATTGGCGGGCTACAGCCACACCGTATTCATGTCCCAGATCGCCCATGCAAGGGAAAGAATTAATTTATGATACGACCAATGATATTACCCACCATGTCGGAATGCCAAGTGCCAAAACCGGGGCGAGATCCTCAACCGACGAAAATAAATGATCGACAGCACTACGTAACATACAAAGCAATATAACTCTTAGTCAAGGCGACATGGACAGCCATGGCTTGACTCTGCCACAGTCCCACCTGCCGAAATTCCGACAGCCCGCATCACGGAGCCTTCGGGCTGAGATGCGGAACTCTTTCTATTCGCCGTCGACCGACTGTGCTCGCGCAAGGACACCAACCACCATCTCTTCCTGACGCCACACAAGCGGACCTGGGCCTAGACCCTCGGGACCTCCGTCATAGCGGCCTCTCCCTTACTTCTCACTACTGCTGGCGTAGTAAGTTGTCTCAAACGCGTCGTTCACGTCTTCTACCATGGCTAGTCCAGGTGACGTGCCATGGTAATTTGAGTTGTCCGAAGTTGTACTTGCGCACCTCATGTTGTTGTCCCATAGACCTATATGTAGGCATTGTATGACATATAAATGTTACTGCTGGGCCTGCATGTCAAATGGTCTAATAAGAGGCGCGCGCCTGAAGCTTGTGGTACCACCCCTCGTGCGGATTCTTTTATCCACCCCCAACTGAACGTCTAGCTCAAGCCCATCATATTCACTTACCCATCTTGATCTGCATCATGGCCTCTGAGTCTAATTTCTCATTGGAAGAGGTGCTATCGATTGCTAAAATCCACCCGTTTTACAATTCTCATGTTCGATATCCGCCTGGTAGGCACGCGATCAATGTGGCTCGGGAAAAAGCTGCCAAAGAGCCAACCAAGGCGGACTTGAGGGCGCAGCCGTTGCTCCGGAAGAGAGATCTGTGAGAAACCATGTCATCTGCACTCGAACCCACCCTCATCTTATCTACATAGCTACACGACTATTGAACGGCTGATCAATGACAACCACCCGCAAAACACCTATCGCCACAGCGCTTACGCCAGCGTCACAGGGGGCGGGTTTGGCTCAAAGCCACTGTTCTTCGCGACAGATGTTCACGAGAACCGCCGGCACAGAGCCAACTTTGGCCGCTTCATTCGGAACATGGGTATCATCAAGGAGGGGGACTGGGTTCTAACGATGCACACCGCGGGTGAGCTTTATCGGTAAGGACGCGAAGGACATGACGCAAGCAGCTGGGTACTGACATGGTAGCTCCCTGGACTTGACGTTGGAAATTTTGGAGAACGCTGGGGCATCCGTGCTTGCGGCTGGACATCTGATGTCGCCTGCAGATATAGCTCGGCTTTTGGTGGATTATCACGTCAATATCCTGTGTGGTGACAGTAACCAGATCGCCCAGAGCATTCACCACATCTCAACACTACCCCAGGGACAACGAAACAAGCTCATCATTGATCAGATCATCTACACCTCCGAGACACTTACGCCATCACAGCGTGCGCTCATTACCGCGGTTCTGGGTCCTGTCAAGGTGTGCTCTTTCATGGGCAGTGCAGAAGCCGGCCCCTACGCAGTCAGTAACCCTGACCTCACAGGGGTCAACGCCGGTGCGGGATATGAAGACTTTCTCTTTGACATTCGCGATACATTGCTTGAGATTTTGCCCCCCTCGTTCGCCGAGCAGGGCTCCAATCCCGATCCGGTGCCGGAGGCAGAACAAGGCATTGTTGTTCAGACCTCACTTGCGCGCTTGCGCAATCCCCTCGTGCGCTACATCACTGGTGACATTGGATCCGTACATCCTCTGCCTGAAGAGGCGCGGTCTCTAATCCCAGAGACAGAGTGGCCGCACTTGCGTCTTCTTCGGCTTCAAGGCCGTGATCGTCGGTTCAGTTTCGACTGGGACGGAGAGTACATCGAGTTCCACCACCTCGCGGCTTTGCTAGACAAGGAAGAGTGCGGAGTTTTGCAGTGGCAGATCATAGTGGGCAGGATGGACAGTTCTGCCGAGTCGTCGCTTCAAGTGCGCCTGCTCTGCTCGCCGCGTACTGAGAATATTATATCCGAACTCGCACTCACTGATCGCGTCAGAACTTTCTTCCACACATATTCTGGGAATGAGCATCGATTCCAGCTCGCCTATCTCAAAGACCTGGATGGATTTGAGCGAAGCAACACCGGGAGGAAGGTCATCAAGTTCATTGATCAATTTAATTGAGCTACTGTGAAAGCAGTGACGACATGGGTACTTGTTTGACAGTGACGATAGACTTCATAATAAAAACCCGCTTCGTGTGTCTCTCCGGCGTCTTCTTAGTGCCACAGTCATACCAAAACAGTCTTCTTGGTCTTGCACTTGCTGAGCTGTCACTTCACAGCCAAGGCGCACGAGACGCGCGTTTGGCGTTCAGCCTAACATAGCTACAATCCCAGTGGTGTGGACAAATCAGCCACAAGAATCTCGATTCGTCCGGACGCGAGCAACAATGCAAATAGGGAGAGCATGGTGATGAAAGCTATGGTCGCAGCATGCAGCCGGTAGATTCGGATTGCTGGAGTGTGTGCGTAGACTGGTTAGATTGTTGGAGGTAGTTTTAATGGCCTTTGCGCCCCCCCAACCCATACTTCAAGTTTCAGGTTATCGATAAGAGAGCTCTAACCCTCTTTTGGCTCCCATCGCCACAATCATTGTGATTTCCTGGTTGTTCTTCTAACCAAGGATCCTTCCTATGGTTACCTACTCAGCTTCTGCTCAGATCGGCAGTTCCGATTGCTTGGATACCCAGTCTTGTGCTCAAAGAAGCCTCAGGACTAGAAGGGGGCAGCCCGAATGAAACTGTGTCTGGCGTCGCTACTAATGACTCCAAACGGCGCAAGGAGGACTCGGATGATGAGAGTGAGGATGAGAGGCCTAGAAAATTTCGGTGCTTTGGCGAAGCTGATGACTTGCAACATTGCATCATCAAACCTGGTTAGTGAACATGGCATTTCTTCTCTAAAGCTTCATACAATCTAACAAACCTGACCCAGGGCGAATCAAGACGACATTTGCAGATGTTCACGTCCACTCTAGCACAATTGATGCTCTGGACAACATCATACTGCCATTGCTCCAACCGGCAGCTTTCGGATATGGCATCCTGTCTAAATGTAGACCCCCGTCGGTGCTTCTGTACGGCCCACCAGGAACTGGCAAGACTCTGCTCGTCAGAGCGCTTGCGAGGCAAGCTCGGTCCAAGATCCTCGCCATATCTGGAGCAGATATTAATGACAAGTACGTTGGTGTTGGCGAGAAGAATATCAAGAATATATTCGCCTTGGCACGCCGTGAATATCCCTGCATCATCTTCATCGATGAAGCAGACGCATTGTTCCGCTCTCGCTCAGCGGACGACCGGAGCTGCGCCAGGTCCTACTTAAACGAGTTCTTGGCGGAAATGGACGGAATCAAGTCGAGAAATGTCAGGAATCCAACTGTGGTAGCAGCAACCAATAGGCCCTTCGACATAGATGAGGGGATCCTGCGCCGTTTAGGCAGATGCATCATGGTCGACCTGCCGGATGCTACTGCAAGAGAGGAGATTCTGAAATACACCTTCGAGGGGAATCCTTAGCTGCCGACGTGGATATCTCCGAGCTGGCGAAGGCAACCGCCAACTACACAGGGTCCGACCTCAAGAACCTAGCCTACTCAGCCGCTGTCACAGCACTGCGAGAAGAAATGGACCTCGCCCAAAAGTTGCCTGGCCCTCCAGCAAGTGATACCCCAGAACTGACGGCAACCCAAGGTGGCTCCAACCGCGTCTTGCGCAGAGAGCATTTCTTGCACGCTAAGCGTGAAATTCCCGCATCTCCTATTGCTGAGACAGTCGCCAAACTCCGCGAATTCCATAATAAGTTTGGTGATACGGTGCAGAGGCACAGTGCAGCAGGCCCTGTAAACAAGGTCAAGCCCTCGGTTGCTTGCTAAAGCGTCGACTCCTCTTCCTTATTTAGGACGGTCCCATGTCCTCCAGTACTTATTTCCATGTCTCTTGGTTAAGATCCGCGTTCTCTTCGCGAACGTATAGAGCCGTGACCTACGCCTTCCGGAGGCTCACAGGCTATACAGGTTCAAATGTCTCATGACGCTGCAGCGACACAACAAACGGGTATGAATGGAGCTTTCAACCCAAAAGCTACATTGGGGTTTCAAAGAGATGATCTATATGTAGAGTTTCTGTTGGGGAGTCTGATACTTTGCTGGGATCCATTACTCTAGTTCCATTTCCTAATGATACACCTCTTTCTTGGTTTCGAATCGTACGCGACGAGAGAATCATGTAAAATCACCCATCTCAGTTGCCGTTCTCGCAAGCTCCATCCCATACTGCTTTTTTGGCTATCATGTTGATATGGTAGAATAGAGCCAACTCAGGTGAAGTGAGCTGCGTCGTGAAACAGTGCAATCATGGCTAGAACAACTTCCTCTGCGTGTTTCGACGAACTTGAAAGCTGACAAAATAGACCACATGGTCAAGGTTGGTTCAAAGCATCTAACACGAACAAGACACCGAATCTGATAGACCAAAGGTCGCGTCTGACAAAAGCTCACCAAAGTTCGACGCGACAAAAGAAAGTGCAGACTTTACTCAATTGGACCTTTCCACACAAGTTTACAGAGAGGCTTGGAGGGCGTTTGTCTTGAAATTGTTGGACAAGTTAGCCTACAAGGGCGAAACTTGATTAAATGAATATAGTAGGTGTCGCAATGTGTTAGCGTCCAGCTCGTTCTTAACACAGTCGACATCCACACACCATCCACTGAGACCAATCATCAGTGTATCCAAAAGATTCCCGAAGTTCCGGTCCCTCGGTTAATTCATTTTCATTCTATATCAGATGACCTCTCCTCATAACTTGAAGTTCAAGGGAGATTGATGCGCTCGCGTGAAGTTGTGTGGCAAAATGAAAGTTTCCAATAGGGCGTCTTCCGGCTCTGACTTCTACATACTACGAAGTTTTGCGAAGTTGCTACTCCATGATTGGATTATGTAAGATTTCTTCTTGTTTGTGAAAGTTCTCGAATGGTTCAATTCAATGAAATAATCACGACCTGGATTTATATGGAAGGTCTTCCAGGACGAAAACTAATAAATAGCTTCCTCTTCCTGTCATACGAGCTCTTTCTTTCCCAAGATCAATATCGATCTAGGCCATTCTTCTTCATTATTATTGTCCTACAAGCACCCTTGACGCATCGTGAGCCATTCCTGCTAATTATTAGAGCAAGTGAGAAAGGGATATATTTTAGCCCTCTAAGTTACTTCATCAACAGAAGCAATGGATTCTAGCGAAGCCCACAACATTATATCCTCTTCTTCACGAGATGGCTCCAGAGGGCGATTATTCCAGGTGATATTACCCTTTTATCCTTAAACAGGAAATCCGTGCTAACTTCAACTCAAGGCTGAGACTTCCCCCGCGACACTCTCCAAGACCCTGCTGCAGCAGTTGGACATCACCAATCACCAAAGGGTGATGATGGATCGGTGGTTGAGAGAGACCCCAAAGGATGAGCCATATCATGGTTCCATGGCAACCGGGACCCATAAGAGAACCACATCATGAAATATGCCTGTTGAGGGACCTCTGCCGGCCACAGTCGGGGCCTAATGGGCCCACGGGTAAACGTGGCTCGAAAATATCACAGGTACCGAAGTGGCGATAGAACATTGCCAATGATTTAATCAATTGCCAGCATCATCTATATTTATACTTCGTCTAGCAGACAGAGAAAGTCGATTGCAAACTTTGATAAACATGTGGAATCCAAGAAAGTAGTCAAGATGGAACTTGTACTGTGAAATCAGAAAGGCCCAAACACATATTGCACCTAAGGTCAGGCATCAATTCGTTAAAAACACAACAGCCAGAGCAATCCTAATAGTGAGCGCATGCTTGCGTCCACGTAGACTGGCTCCACTACTTTCAGCCGAAAAGTCCTCTTTAATCAGATTAGGGTCGTAACTTTCGACATGGGAATCATTCGTCCTGCCGTCCCAGCAATACCGGTCAAAGCAAGTACGGCACGCATCCCGGGCAGATTGTCCTGCTTTCCACCAACTTCTGCTCAAGATGGCGCAGTCTACATACACGGGCCACTCTTGATCTAGGGAAGCGCTGCCTTGGGTGGCTGAGTTGAAGCCGTTTGTGATGATTGCATTGTGTTGCTCGATAGAATAAGAAGGTTTGAACGTGGAGACATTATTAACGGTGGTATAGGGGGCATGACCGCCATGTTCATACTCTCATGTACCGACCAGTGCAGCCTCTACCAGACATTGTCCCGCAGCACAGACAAGTCGGCAGCCAACCAATCCCCAGAACCACTAATGCCTAACCCAGTTGGCAAAGGTTGGCGTTTCAACGGTGAAAATGAGAAATCTCAGCTGATCTCATATCTCAGTACGAGAAGGAGGTCGCCGAAGATGACCGTCGAGTACGAGTGGCCGAGCACGAGACGACAGCTGATGCAGGTTCCACTCGACGCGAGAGTGTTCGAAACATGCATCTGCATTAACCCGCACTTGATTGGCAGTGCATGTTTGAAGTGGTTGAAAGGGTTTGTTTACTATAGCAAGAGTGTCATGACCCATTCGGCGAGTTCCAAACTGCGAAGCTCGGGTTTATGACAAGGTTGATGAGCAAGTATTCAGAAACTGTCTATGGAAAGCGTTTGCGCAGGTAGAAATTATATGACTTAAATCAGTGCCAACTACTTGCAGGTTTGACCTGTCGCAATTGGGTGTGTAGGGCACATTGGATTCTGGCCTTGATGCTCCTGTGACAAATTACAGAATCGCAAGCCCATTCACGTGGGAGCTCACGCCATCTATAAAACCCATTAGTAAACACTAGCTACTAGTGATACTTGAACCTACTAGGGCAGTTTGCCGGTGAGCTTGTGAAGAAAAAGGTCCATTTCTTGCGCTCGCGACACTTTTCAGCTAGCTTCTCCAGCTGAAGCATTTCTCCCAACGGCATACCCCATAGAGAGAGGATGTACTCGTGGAGGTAATAACCTACAAGCTTGTCAGTCCCGTTTGAAACCCTGGAAATACTCTCCACTGCATACCGCCCGCCGGAGGCCAAGCCTCAAATGCTGGCGCATCGCCAGCAACTGCTGCAAAGTACGAGTCGTGGAGCCAGTCCAAGATGGCCGGCTCTTGGGCCACGCCACCGAATTTGATTTCATCATGGGACCTGATCCCTAATTTGTCCCTTTCCTCTGGAGACCTTCGATGGTAGTCCTGGACCCAACCACTCCTGATGAACAAGATGTCGCCGATTTTGATGTCTCCGCCCTGGGCTTCGGGTCGAATATCGATGCCTTGTTCTTTTCCGCACTCGACAAGCTCGTCGAATGTGATTTTACAGGTATCGTAGGGGTCAAACTTGATGTTCTTTCGTTTTGCGTACTCGCAATAGTCGAGTAAAACACCACGACCAGCGATTCCACGTTCGGCCCAATGTTCGATGGAGCATTTCGTGTTGGCGTCAGGGCCAACAACATCGGTGGCTTTTGTCTACATTTTCGGTCAGTCTTTATTACCATACCCTTTGGCTATCCGGCGTACGTGATTGTAGAAGGTTGCTGAGCTCAAGTGAGCAAACTAATTGAAGTTTAGCCAAAGCTTTTTGAATTCAGCTATTACAAGCCATACGTGTCGAAATCCATCCCACTGAGTCCCGCTTTGTGTGTTGAGATTATAAAGGTCATCAAAAACTAAATTTGGGATCACAGTCTTGATTTCATGGTGGAAGCATTGCCTTTCGAATGCTGGTTGTTCTGGAATGTTCAATGGAAGACTATAAATAAGCCATTAGTGAATTTCCACAAGAAGATACAGTTACCATACTTGACGGGTACGGTTTCCCCAGTCTGGATCTCCTTTGCCGCGGCAGCAACTCGCGCGGGCGTGAGCAGGTTTAAGCGGCCAACCTGGGCTTTAATTAGCGGCATACGAGTATGTACACCAATGGGTCAAACATTATCATCATCTCCCCACACCCACGCAGCTTGATCTGGAGCACCTGGGATTTTCGGGAGCTCAGAGCGGGTTGGAAACGCAGTCGCTTGCGGATTCCACGGAAGTTGTTCGGAGACTTGGCGAGTCATGTTTGTCGGGAAGTGTGATGGAAAGAGAATCGGGAGGAAGCGGATTCAAGGAAGACAGTCTATGAATAAGGAGACGGCAGTGTATTTATGAATCAGACGACAACATCATGTGTTGTAGGTCGCCCCGCTTTCTGAAAAACATGCCAAATCGCCTCCCTTTCCGCGTGTGCACGATCCGACAGGAACCACTCGGGAACCAAATCCAGTCCGTCATTGTACCTGAAGCTCATCGCGCTCATTGGGCTGCTACGGGGCCTGTGTTTCGTCGGCAAGTTTGTGAAAACCCATTCGGCCGAACCGAGGCACGATCGTGTCACATCCCGGGACCTAGTGTGATCGTGAACTTTGACCGGACATATTTTACCCCTCATGTAGATCAGGATTCCACCGGCTTCATGGCCGTGTGGAGAACAGCCTGACACCTTTGGGAATATGTCATTTGTGCAGTGCATGCAAATCTTGGATATAAAGTATTGGTTGTAGCAATTGGACACATGTCGTTAGCGATATCCAGAAAAGCCAGACTAATCCAGTGGCCAATGCAAGTAGCATCACGGATGATGTTAGACCAAGAAAGAGTTGCCTCCATAGGAATGCTCAACCAAGCTTTTGGGAACTATGTAACACTTCCCATATATCCTAAACTCATTATTACATACATGCATTTCCTATGCAACGTAGATCAAGTTGCTCGCGATGTGATTGCCGACAACCCCGCATTTTGCGGTGGCCTGTCTACTGTTCACCTCCCCGCGACCTTCCGGTCCATTTGACGTAACCCCAGAACCCCAGACGATCGAGATACAAGCTCCACAATTCGATGAGCTCTTTTTACTATAACGGCTTTGAATTTGACATGAAAAAGTTCTGTATTATTCCCATCCTCTCAGTTGCGCCCTGTTACTATCTAAATATCGAGGTTCCAGATAGAGGAAACGTTGCTTGTCCACTACTTTTCGCGTAATTCCACTCACCCTCCCAATCTTGTGGCTCTTTCAGCTCGAGAGAAGTACATTTTTCCAACAGCCCCACAGGCCATCATTTTATCATCTTTCGATTGGTTGATTGCTAACTGCAGGTCGGGGGCCTCGAGAGGCACATTCACTGCAAACTTAGCGCTCTCAAGAGAGAGACGTTTCCAAGTGGCAAGCGAGGGATCCAAAGAAAGCACTGCAATCCATTCCAATGGAAGCCCTCCAATCGCCCTGTCACCAATTTTCACTGAACGAACTTCGACCGAGATTAGAGGCGCCAGTCGAAGAGGGCGCCGCGAACATAACCACATGAACCACTACTTCGATGCCGCTTCCCCCCCCCCCTATTTCTACACAAATACGACACAGTGTCCATAGAACTTGGTTGGCATTTGGCAGGCTGGCGCGCGTTTCGAGAACAGCTACCCTACAACTCGTAGTGCTCACCCTCGTCCCGCCGCTAAGTTGGGGGCTTCTTCAGTCAATCGATCTCGCCAATGAATCTCTAGCATTGAAGACATGCTTTGCAGCCCAGTCGGTGCGCCACATTCTATTGGGCTGCCACAGGTCAATAGTTAACAACCACCGATAAGTTAGATGCAGTTTAGACTAGCCGTGGCCTGATAGAGGTCCCCGAAACCGGAGCTGAGTGCAGACTTGGGCAAGCCATCATATGACACATCACAAAAACTCTTTCCGTCTGTTTCTGCGCACTACATGGACTGTCTTCTCGTCCTGTACCCCTTGAAGCAGGGCAATTGCTATTACGGACGATGGGAATCCTTTGCGCGCCAGTATGGTATTGTGTGATAAACGTGGCAAAATGGGTATTCCAAGTTCCCGGCAACTGTTGAATCATATGAACTTACTTACGCTGGAATAAAAACGCCATATGCTGGGATAATTATTATTTATTTCAAGTATTTTCCAAGAGTCCAATAAGTGTGTACAAGTGAACAATTAAGTTTGGCACGTCCCTCTTCAGTTGACGAGGGCGTGTCAAGTCACAGAATAGCCGGCGACGATGTCGAGAAATAGTCGGTGAGCGGCTATGATACTGTGTATGTATCAAGATCCTACATATACCATCTAATTCCGCCTGGAAACACGTACCATCTACGCTTGAATGATCTCAAAAAAAATGACGAAAAAACCCCTTGCGTTGAAGTCCAGTCCACGGCCCGCCCCGCGTTTAATCTAGACCGCGCTATGGCCGCGCTGCGCTGTTCAGCTTATGTCGCCCAACAGCCACGTTTCTACCTTGCCAATCAGATCAGAGGGTGCACGATGGGGTGTACCTTACGGAACATACTATTACTTGTAGTTTCATCAGCTACCGTCTTACGTCAACTGAGACACCAATAGACGATAGATGAGTGTGTCTCAACCCAACTTTTTTGGCCCCTTCAGAGTCTAGATGGCATCAGTCACCTTTCGCTAGTCCCATCGCGAGCAGACTACAGTTGGGCACTGGAGCACACACTCCAATGTGACTGGTATCGCTCATCGCCCACCCACGTATAGCTGAGTTAGGCATGAATATTACTTAATAGAAGGGTATTTCTCGACCTTGACAGCATCAAGCTAGCTCTTCACGGTCACTTTTGTCCCCTACACTCACCTGAAGCACCAGCCCAACTCTTCAACCATGGGAGACACTTATAAGACGGACGATGATTCCGGCACCTTTGGCATCACGGGTCTCCCCCGGCCAGCCGATGCCGAAGTCAAGACCAAGACCATCCCCTACGTGACCAACCTCCCGCTGCGCTACGAGATCTCCGAGTTTGCGAGCTCCAAGGACAAGGAGGTCCGCAAACAGTGGACGCTCTTCATTCTCGCGCTCGAGAAATTCAAGAACAAGTCGGTCGACGAGAAGCTTTCCTACTTCCAGGTTGCTGGCATTGTGAGTTTTCATGTGAAGACTGTTTTGATACGTGAGTACTAATGACAGTTTGCAGCATGGATACCCAGAGACTGTTTGGGACAATGCTCCTCCGCCGAAGCCGGATCCCGTGAATCCCGGACCTGGAGACCAACCCTATGGAGGGTATTGCAACCACAACGGGCTCAACTTCCCAACGTGGCATCGGCCGTATATGCTGCTCTTTGAGGTTCGTTGCACCGTGAGATGCTTCCTGTATGCATGGACTAAAAGACATAGCAATGCATCTGGGACAACATGAAGGACATCATCAAGCACTGGACCAAGGAGCATGGGCTTTCCGACCCAGACGCCAAGCTCTGGTACGACGCAGCCAAGAAATGGCGCATGCCGTACTGGGACTGGGCGCGCAAGCAAGTCTATGCGGCCAACTTCGCCCTGCCTCAAGTCCTGACCCAGGGTTCTGTCCGCATCTACCCCCCTGCGGAGGTCAAGGGATTGTATCCTCCCAAGGGCGTTTACGCAAACCCGTTCTGGGGTTTCGACAACCCGGAGCAGGACGCTAACGGCGATCCGCTGCCATTTGGGCAGATGCCCGGGGATAAGGCCAAGTGGAACATTCATGACAACCCTGTCAAGCATCCCGACGCAACACCAAATCCCGAAGACCCAAAGAGCACATGGTTCCCTGTATGACAAGACCACACAGCGCTATACTTGAGAGCCGACTAACATGGCAATAGTGGAGTCAGGCTACTGGCATCGGTCGATACGGCATCTTCGTCAACAACGATCAAGGCTTCCGCGGCCTTGAGGGCGTCAACAACTCGTGGGTAGCCAATGCCGCCATTGCGGCCCCTGAGAAGCAGTGGTACACGCCTGAGAACTTCAGCAAAAAGGGGATCAAGTGGAACCCTGGAACTCTGGCCGACGCAGTCAACCGCATGTACTCGCCACAGTACAACACGACCTGGGGCGAGTTTGCCTCCACCAAGTGGGTTGATGAGGGCAACGCCAACACTACAACTGGATACCTGTCGCTCGAATATATCCACAACAACGTCCACGTGAGTGACAGAACTACTGAACGAATTAGAATGGACTACTAACTTCGTTTCTTGTCAGAACTTTACCGGAGGTCAGGACTTGAACAATGGGCTTGGCCAAATGAGCGACGTGCCCGTTGCGGCATTTGACCCGGTCTTCTGGCTCCATCACACGTAAGTTTGAACTTGCCACTCCAAAGTAAATGCTATATCTGACTGCCCAACAGCCAAATCGACCGTCTCCTGGCCATCTGGCAGAGCCTGTACTGGGATCTCTGGTGGGACAAGAAGGAGCCCGGCACAGGCAACGTCAAGGACGACACGCCAGACGAACCTCTGCAGCCGTTCCATGACAAGAATAATGGTGATCCACTGACGGACGTGTGGACGGCCAACAAGTGCCGCGACTGGACCAACCTCAACTACCAGTACGACGACCTCATGGCCTTGTCTCAGACTGCGCTGCTGCCTGACGGAACCCTGGACGAGGCCAAGTTCAAGAGCGATCTGCAGGTCTACATCAACCGCATGTATCCCGCCACGGGACACCTCGTGCAGTCGATTCGAGCCGCACCAGACGTCGACACGCCCGAGGGCCTCGCACCTGATTCGGGAGAAAAGGGTGCCCCAGGAGCAACGCCGTGGAAGGACTACATCATCAACGTCGTCTACGACCGCTACGCCCTCGCTGGCCGCGCCTACACCATCGAGTTCTTCCTAGGCGGACCGGAGAACAAGCCTAAGACGATCTGGGAGCGGCAGAACCGCGTGGGCCACGTCTTCACCTTTGGCGGTGGCGTGCGAAGCTCCGAGGATAGCTGTGCCAACTGCAAGACGCAGAAGGATGCGGGCGTCTTGTCTTGCGCTCAGGTTCCCCTCACCATCCAGCTGCTGCACCACGCCCTGGACCACGTCGCCGACCATCCCATCACTAGCTTTTTGGACGAGGAAGTAGAAGAATACCTGAAGCTGCACCTGAACTGGCGCTTCATCCAGGCCGGTGGCGCAGAGGTTGAGGCTGATCAGTTCCCCAACACAACTATCTCGGTGCTGCGTGGTACAGGTAAGCCGCGAACCATCAAGCCTGCTCCCGCCGAGAAGGGTCTCTTTGCGCTCGAGGCTATGTCGCTCGAGGCGCCGTCCCAAGTTTCTCTTACGCCCGAGTACTACGACTACGAGGTGATTCCAAGCATCACCAAGGGCAAGCAGTGGGGTGCGGAAGCGGCCGCCTAAGTTATGTGACTCGACGTATGGGGACGTCCGCGCTTCTCTTTGGACCTCGGCACTGGCTTCACACTAGACTATGGATGTGTGGTTGTGGAAACAATAGCGGGCAGGGACACGGGAATAACTTCAATTCGTAGCTGATGCTTCTATAACTATAATGGAGCTAGTTTCTCCATCATAGTAACCCTTTACCAATATATGCTAGTTAAACACCCCATCCTCATCCCGTTCTACCACCTCCGTTATCGTGATATTGACCCATCGTGTCTCCACCTCCTTCAACCACCCCTGTCCTGTCTTTCCCCACCATCTCCTCAACCCAACCACGATAAGGTACCCCGGACTTTCGGCTAACTCTTCCCCCGCAATCCAAGACGGACTCCTTTTTTTCCTCGCCACGGACGTTGCTCTTGATGCGTCCCATCCGATGACCTGTCATGACCCCCGAGAAGACGCGCCAGCAGTGACCCCGTTGCAACGTATCCCCGCTCTGCCTGGCCGCCAAAGAGTAGCCCAGCGCAAAACGTCATGTCCGACTCGCCGCGGCAGCCTTCTCTGCGGGGCCATGCGTCTCCATCTCCACTGGGCCGTGAATGCTCCGTGTCTGGTGCGGCCAAGGCCCAGGGTACTAGGGCGCGCAACGCGTGCATGCGATGTTACAAGCAGAAGCTAAAGGTGAGTACCGGTTACTTTGTTCTAATAACTTTGTCCAAGAGGTCAAACTAATGCCTGTCATGGCTAATAGTGCGATAATGAACGGCCATGTGCACTCTGTACCAGGTCCAGCATGGAGTGCATGGAAAATGTCCCGCGGCCAAGGTATGTCACACTCAACACAGTTCTATCAAGATCGAGCATTGTCTGACCAGTTTTCACCTTCCAGACGCCATAGAAAAGGGCCCGCCACTACAACTAAGCATCGCGTACCTACTCGACGCGAACCACGTCAACCATCTCCCGTCATCCATGATGCCATGCACACGCCAAGCCTATCAGTAAGCGAATCCGGGCCACCATCTCCTGCTTCTGAAGAGCAATCTACTGTACGGGTGTCGACTCATGACAGCCCGACTTCCTACCGACTGTATTTCCATGTGAGTAGATGTCTCTGAACGCCCTCACTCCCTAGCTCAGCTGACGTCTCAAGATCTACGATGAGTGGCATTCATCACCAGCTATCGCCGATAACACAGAAGATAATCCCAGAGCTGCTTCAAATCCGAACAGCATATCTCGAACCCAGAAACGGGTTCCCGTTGTGGACTTGGTCGACATGCAGCTCCCACCTGCTGATGTCGCGGAACTACTTTTAGACTCTTACATCAAGACTTCCCATTGGTATCAACTCATCGTTCACGAAGCGTTATTCCGGGAAGAATTCGGCGAGATGATCCGGCTTGGTACCATTGAACCCCGCCGCTTCTCGTTTCTCATCCTTTCCTTCGTCATTCTCGCCATGGGCTGCACCTTTGCCGACCAGAAAGCTATCCAGGAACGCCACCCTGGCTACGACACCCTTGCCCTTCAGAAAAAAATGATTCGCAAGGTGGAAGGGAGCTTCCTCGAGATGTTTGACATCCCGACCCTTGAATCTGTTCAGGTGGCCACTCTGCTTACTTCGTATCTGGGCTTTCACGGCAACATCCCTAGACGTGCGTACGTTGTTCTTGGCGCTGCGATAAAATCCGCCCTATCTCTTGGGCTCCATAACGAATCGTCTTGGGGAGACATGAATCCGATTCAGAGAGAGGTCCGCAGGAGATGTTGGCAGAATATTTGCATTTCTGAAACGTAAGTACTCAAAGCAGTTATCCGGTTTCTGACTAATTCCGGTCAAGGTTCATTGCCATCAACTGTGGACGGCCATGTCTCGTGAATAAACTACACTGGGACGTAATATTGATGCGCAATATTGACGACACCCTGGTCCGGTGTCCAGGTTACACCTCTACAGAGCTCCTGGAAGACGGCTCCCGCCAAGACGTCACCATCCTATCCTACCAAAGACGCAAGTTCAACCTGTACAAAATCATGTTCAACATGATCGAAATATTCTATCTTCAAAAAGCCGCATCCATCGAAACAATCATCCAGCAGGCCAAATCTCTCAGGCAGCGCCTAGAGACGTGGGAAAGCGAGATTCCACCCGAACTGAGGCTGTCTTCCTACAAACCCGGGTCTCCTAACATAGATCCGGATCAAGTAGTCAAAGTCTTCAAAGTCCAGGCTCTTGCACTGCAATTACTCTACTACAATGCGCAAATCATCTTGTACCGGCCGTTTCTGACGTACGACTCAGCGTCTCATCAGCGGAGCATTAACAAACTCGGGACTCCAATCCACTCATCACGTATGCCAAGTGTGGTGGAGGGCACGGCCATGAAAGAGATTGACCTAGAATTCTACCAAACATGTCGGAGTCAATGTTGGGAAGCAGCCATCAAGACGGCAAAAGTCTGCGAGTATCAGGATATACTGAAATGGGCCGGCAGATCACCCGTTGCTCCATTTATCGGCATCCACACCTTCACCGCAGGTGCTGTTCTTTGCCTATTCGCGCTGTCCTGTCCATTGACGGCCACGGCACAAAGATCAAAGCAAGCGCTAGGGAGACTCATACAGATCTCTCGCATTATGGACTCTCCAGCAACACTGGCCAATGAGTCGGCAAAGATTGCCAAAGATTTTTTGAAGCTGGTCCTCTCGGAAGAAATGCAAGCGTTGACATCGGGCAAACTGGACGACTTGGCCGACATTGGATTCAATCAAAAGTCCGACGAAATCCTTGTACGGACTTCAAAGTCATTAGATGTACTTGCCGCTCCTCAGGATGAAGGAACTCCACGGCTATTAGACGCCGTCAGAAACGCTACAAATGACAACAGAACTCCATCCTCCGACATAAGCTGGCAAGGAGGTGCGGGTCAAATGATGCACAACAAAGAGACTCCGACACCATTACAGCATCACACTGCCTTGAGTTCTGGTACTTTTGATGACGCCGTTGTGGCTTTACAAAGTGGTGAGCGATTTCATACCACTTCCCTGTGATTCTCATCTAACGCTGTTCTAGTTTTCCGAGACGGACGAGCCATGTCCCATCCACAGGATCAATCGACACACAACACCGGCCAGTATCACAACGAATGGCAAGGTCCCGAAGCTACCTACGGCGGCTCTACATACTCATCTGTATCTCCGGGTTATGCTAACTTTGGTAACGTGGAACTGTCATTGAACAGCTCCAACCAAATGTGGATCTGGGACAATACATACAACTTCTAGCGAGCATGTCTATCTTTACATATCTATCCTCTAGAGTTTAGACTGGACACCTTGGTCCTCTTGCTTGGCCTTGTCTACTAGAACACGCCTCAGAATCTTTCCAGCGGCGCTCTTAGGCACTTCGCTGACAAATCGGACGCCGCCTCTCAGTTTCTTGTGAGCTGCAACCCTTTCACTGAGCCATGAAATTATGCTCGCTCCCAACTTATCTGTCCCTTTGACGCCGCCTCTTGGGACAATGTATGCTCTCGGGACCTCTGTGGCCTGCCCCTTGTCGTAAACACCAATGACGGCCACGTCGTCAATGTCTTGATGGCTGAGAAGGACTCCTTCCAGCTCTGCCGGCGCGACTTGGAAGCCCTTGTACTTGATCAACTCCTTGATGCGATCGGTAATGAAGAAGTCACCGTTCTCATCTTGGTGTCCAACATCTCCAGTCTTGAAGTATCCATCCTCGGTAATGGCATTTTTTGTTCCTGCGGGGTTGTTAAGGTATCCCAGGAAGATGTTTGGTCCCTTGAGCCAAAGTTCTCCCGTCTGTCCGGCTGGAACTTCCTTTTCCTCCGGAGACATGTACTTGGCCACCATGTTCGGAAGCAATGGTCCAACGGAACCGATGGTATCGTGCCACTTATCCCACGCCTGGACGTGAGTTGCCGGGGAAGTCTCCGATAGGCCGTATCCTTGCTTAATGGGAACCTTGATCCTCTGATAAACGGTTTCAACAAGCTCCTTGGTCAACGGAGCGGCTCCAGAACTCAACATTCGGAGCGAGCTCAGGTCGTAGTTGGCGACGATGGGGTGCTTTCCTAGTAACAGTGCAACAGGGGGAACAACGGGCGCCATGGTGATTTTCATTTCTTGGATGTAGGAGCAAAATTTGTCCAGCTCGAACTTCGGCATGACGACGAGCTCAATGCCAGAGTACATGGCCAAGTGCATGAGGCAGACAAGACCTGTATCGGAATTAGTGGGCAGTTCATCTTGAAATTTCCAAACCATACGTACCATAAATGTGATAGAATGGCAAGAATGCCAACATGCGGTCTCCGGCCTTGTTAGCTCCGCCATTCCAGGTCATGTGCGGTCCTTCAACACTATGGATCATCAGGATATTCGACACAATGTTCGTATGTGACAGCATGACACCCTTGGGAAGGCCAGTGGTTCCACTGCTGTATGCCAAAAACGCCAGGTCTGTCTTGGGGTTTGTTAGATGTGTCCTCTTGTGCCGAGAGTCTCCTTGAATCAACCACAGCTCCTTAAAGTGCATGAAGTTCTTCGTTTCATCCTTGGCGTCTCCGACAAGCACAATCCGATCTTTAGGTATCCCGGCAATCTTTGCAGCCGCACACGCTACTTCCAAAAAGGCGAGCTGTGTCACCAGGACCTTAGCTTTCGAGTCCCGTAGTTGGAAGGCTAGCTCCTTGGTGGTGTAAGCCGGGTTTACAGGCGAAACGATGCCGCCTGCCCAGTGTGTACCCCAAATGAGAGAAGGGACGTCAATGCAGTTAGGCGTGAACGTGGCTAACACGTCGCCTTTTTGCCATTGCCAGACCGACTTTAGGGTTTTGCCAAAATTGACTGCCGCCTTTTTGGCTTGACCGAAGGTGTAAGAGCGCTTGGTCTCAGCATCTCGAAAGATAACTGCTTATTGTTAGCCAATTGTTTGTTCTCGTGAAGTTGACACCCGACCGACCTTTATTGTTAGGGAATGGACGGTCTGTTCTCTCGAATAACAAGTCCCAGATCGAGATGTCAGGAACATGGATATCGGGGAGGCTATTGTTTGTCAGAACACGCATTGATGAGATTGAAGATGGATATCGAAGCCTACCTAGACTTGGTCGGCATTTTGGCAAGAGTCAAGATACGTCAAAGTATGGATTTGAAATGCCGCGCAATCTAAAGAACCCTCACAGACAATGTCACTCATCGCGAGTCTGCTATATACCTGACAAAACGCGGGGAATACCCCAGCATGTTGACACTACCCCAGACATTACGGGGCGAATCTACGATGAAACCCGAGCCTTTGCCGAATAGGAGAATAGATTTGGTCGAGGAAGGCTTCAACCACGCCGAGAGCCGAGGCAACTTTCATCGACCCACTTCTTGTTGGGAGG
The DNA here is from genome assembly GCA_029931735.1 of Dactylonectria alcacerensis. NCBI lineage: Eukaryota > Fungi > Ascomycota > Sordariomycetes > Hypocreales > Nectriaceae > Dactylonectria > Dactylonectria alcacerensis. Next base: position 2,307,071 of record JAPMUZ010000011.1, on the reverse strand, counting down.
CGATTCAATATTCCGCTATACCCGACTCTTGACGTTGGGAACCCCTCTTTCTTGATAAGTTATTTCCGGTCCATTCTGTGGCCATTCATCAAGCAATTGTCTGCATCGTAGCCACTTTTTGTGCCCCATTGACAACTTGAGTGCAGTCATATATTTGTGGGGTTCGCTCGTTGTCCTCCTAGTTTGGGCGTCGCGGGGAGGCCAGGAGAGATGATACAAATTCACCGTGATGTGGCCTCTTCAAGCAAAAATATGAGCTTGAATAACATTTTCGGCTCCGCGGATTAATCATGTTATCCTCCTTGTTTGTCAGGCTCTAAGGCCAACCATATGATTAACATCAAGCATAGATTGAACAAGACACATCATGGATGCTTGGAGGGAATCGGGATACCGAAAAGAGCCTACCCTGCATAGAAGAGCAAGACTATTCTTGAGAAGGCTAGGTTCGATTTCGACTCCAACAAGTAGTTCAGACAAGTTGGGCATGTTACAACGACTCGACATGAGAGCTGGGATCCCCCTCCTATCTGGTCACAGTTTCTCACGACTAATAATCACGAAGCCAGTCATGACAGATCAGTTCATAAGTAGGCACATTTTTGTGAACAAGTAATGCAAGCCTAGAATGCTCACAATTTTAAGCTCCCTCGGTGGTAGTACGTACGTAGCAACCACTACTGCCCGCATTGACGAACTAGCGGATGCAAGACCAACTTCCGACTGCGGGGTGTGTGTCCAAGTTCCGGTGGCTCTTTATTTGGCCCGGTGGCATTTCCCCTTTGGCCTAAAATGGGTCCGGTGGCCACAATCTCCGGTGGCTCCGGTCTTAATGTCCGGCGGCATTGTTCACCGCAAGTTGCCACCGGCGATTTGCTAGAAACCCACCGGAACCTGAGAAGGCCATGGCCGGCGCAATGCCATATTTGAAGATTGTCCGAAGATCTGAATCTCGTTGACAGCGGTTCTGTCAGATGAGGGCCCCAGCCATTACCAGTGCCATTCCGGCGCAATATTACGGACGCATTCCTCACTCCAATCTCCTGGTGACTCTCTAGCTTGGCTTTGACAACGCCCCAACTGATCAGGCGCAGTCGACATATTGCGTTCGATGCTGTCTAATTGCACTCAGCGCCAGATGGACCACTCGGGAATAGTCATGCTCTCACATCCGACTTGATGCTGGAACGACCACCTCTAGTCATCCTGCAGGATGAAAGGTTGGGGTAGTAGCCGCTGCAGGTGTGGGACGCATCTCATCCTTGTCCATTTTCCTGGGGAAGATCCCGGGTCTAAAAATGCTTCGTCACCAGGGTTTGAAGTCCCCGCCATCACTTCTCACCGGCTTTGAGCACAGGCTCGCCAATAGCCAGCTTGGTCAATAACGCATCTTGGGCACACGCACGCGGCAATCTCTGAATCTTGACCTAGGTTCCTTGTGTCAGTGATCCAGATCTGCGTTCTACGTGGAGTGGTATTGGTGTAATGTGTTGCCCGGAAGCTTGGTGGCATGTTCATGGAGCCGATTATTTGGGGGTGTGCATGGTTTTGACAGCGCCGATCACAAAAGGAAGATAAAGGGGGGTTAATAAGCGGCAGGGAATTCGCATGTTCTTTAAAGCCCGGTCCCGTAGCGTAAAGCAGCAGGATGCTCCGTGATTACAAGATACTCCGCAAGGACAGGATCCTCCGCAAGATCCGCAGGCACGGGATTCTCAACAAACCATGTCTTGGGAAGGTTTCATGTACGACTTTCGAATGGATCAGTGTATAGTGCATAGTGTTTTAAGATGCCGGTATTCACAAGCGGGCGCAACCGGCTGCAAGATGAACGCAAATAGCGTACCCTTCACAATCGGCATTTTCTTAGGGGCAACCCATCCCCGGGTTCTATGACATGTTTCTACCCGAGTGATCCGACAAAGGACGCCACCCACGGAAAGTGTCCGTGAATGTCGATCGACTCGAGGACAAGGAGACAAGACAGACTCGAATCACTGGTTTTACTTACTTGGAGAAAGACTTCCCCCCACCCCATTCACCGCTTCCCCAGTCTAGTTCCCCTGCTCTAGTGATGCAGGCTTGGTCGAAATCGTCTCACCCATCTTACCCCATTTTATCCCCCGCACTGCCCCCCCAGCTGAGACTTATTACCCCTTGACACGCACCTGGAGCTCATCATTTCGATACCTTGCCGATGCTTTCCATCCCTAATTATACTACCATCCAGAAGGAAGATTCCAACTCACATTCTTTCCTTCTTCCTTTGAGCCTCATAGTTGCAAAGATATTTCTACCCAGGCCTCATTTCCCAAGTGGATAACACCAGGTGTCAACATGGAGATCTGCACCAGACCCCTCCCTACCCTGCCTGCCGATCCCATCTTCGGCCTCAACTCACCCGTCTCCGCCCACAATGACGCGCCTGTTTCCAAAACGTCGATATCCATTGCCTCAAAACCGAAAGTCAGCACACCTGGGCGGTTTAGAGATATAGCGGCCTCACCAACAGCCACGGCCCTGAAGGACAATGCACCCGTTCGCACAGGTTCGAGGCGAAGGGCGGCAGTCGCTTGTGTGCGATGTCGAGCTCGCAGACTGCGTTGCAACATGACCGAGACTCTGCCGTGCGCGAGATGCCGGTGGGATGACGCTGATTGTGTGCTGCAAGATTGCCATAAGCGGAAGTGAGTTGACTCACTGTACTCCATGCATTTCTACGGCCACTCTTATTGACTCCCGACTTCCAGAAACATCGTGATACCTAATAGAAAGCCCATCAACACACCCAGCCCACCGTCAATGCCTGTTGCGGTGATCCCGATGGTCGTCGAAAGGGACATCGGCATGGGCTGGCGAATGACTGCAACTGTCACCAAAGCGACCGACATCTATAACTTACCCGCCTTCATACGACCTCTCCCCTTGAGCATCGACTCCGAAGATGTCACGTATCTCCAGGAAAAAGGAGCCTTGACTCTGCCTCCTCCACAATTACGAAATGCCCTCCTCCACGCCTATGTCAACTACGTCCACCCTTACTTGCCCGTGCTGGACATTCACAATTTCCTGGCCATCATCAATGCAGACAACCACGATTTTGGACACACAAGCCTTCTTCTGTTCCAAGCCGTCATGTTCTCGGCCGCAGCTTTCGTTGAGATCGAACACCTGCACAATGCGGGCTATGCAGACCGGAAGTCTGCCAGACATGCTCTGTTCCAAAAGACAAAGGTACTGAAGGCTCAAAAATGTTAATCACCTTGCGTTAAAGAGTATTTTCTAATGATGCCAAAGTTGCTGTATGAGTTCGACTACGAGTCAGACCGCCTTGTCGTGGTTCAGAGCCTACTACTCATGACTTATTGGCAAAAGATGCCTAACGACAACAAAGATATGTGGCACTGGCTAGGCATCGCGATCTCTGTGGCCGAGACCATCGGACTCCAACGAGAACCTGTTACTGCAGGAGGGTCTCCCCGCCAGCAAAGATTGCGAAAGCGAATTTGGTGGTGCTGCGCTATGCGCGACCATCTACTTGCGCTGGGAATGCGACAGCCTAGTAGGATTCAGGCGAAACAACGCGAAATCCAGATGCTTCAAGTTTCCGACTTCGAGATCGAGCTGTTACCAGACGAAATCACTATCCTACCTGCTGAAGGCGTCTGTCTGCGAGATATCGCGGTGCAGCAAGAGCTAGCAGCGCTTTGTGTCGCCAAAGTCCAACTCTGCGTGTGTATCGGCAACATGATTGCCGTTCAGTATCCTCCCGCCGTACAGAACAGGGACTTTGGCTACAACACTACCGAAAGTGCTATGAAATTATCTCCCAGAACGGAGCTCAACGCGGAAAATATCAGACATTTCGATACGCAACTATTGGCATGGGTCGATTCCCTCTCGCCGGCTTGCCAGTACCGCTCTTTGACACCTCTTGATATCATGCACGGAAGAGATGTTGTCGCTCTCCATCGCACGATGCTGCACATGCTCTTCTACACGACCATGTCAGCGTTGCACCGGCCCCAACTTCTTCTACCAGAGTCTAGTGTTCCGATTTCGCAACGCCCAATCCGGGACTTTTCCCAGGTCCGAGTTCGAATGGCAGCTCAGTGCGTGTCAAGAATGGCCAACGAGCTGCAGACGCTTGGTCTTGACAAGTATCTGCCCGCCACCGGGGTAACGGTGATCCTTTTCGCCATGATCATTAACCTGCAAGATATGAAGAATTCTGTCAGAAGCGTGCGTCACACCGGCAGGCGCTGCTTTTACGAATGCCTGCGCGTGCTAGAAAAGCTCCGCAATGTGTACGACAATGCAGATTGGGCCACTGCAATCTTAGATGCGGCACTGAGCACATCGGGCGCCTACATTGATCCCCAATCCGGCTTCATACAGCAGAGTGCTCCATCACCCAACCATTTCCAAAACCCCAGGCAGGATGTTTCACCGGGGCCTAGGCAAGACAACCCATTCGCATCTATGGTGCCTTGGCAGGATGACTTTCAATGGCTTACAGACTCGGCTTCATCATTGCCAGTATCTGCGACGGAGAATATGAACTCGAGTCCCGCAAGTTCAACGCCAGACATTGAGACAGCATTCCATCTACCTGAGTCACTGAGCACCGGGCCTTTGCAAGACCTGGAAGAAATAGACTGGAGCGTTGTATTGGAAGATCTGACGGAGGCAGACCACGGGTGTAAGCTATTTGATGAACTCAAGTGATGGTCGATGCATGCATCAAAACAGGTGCAAACATTTAGCGAAAGCACGACCTACGAGGGGAGGGGTAGCGCCTGGTAGAGCTATAGTCTATGAGTTCGCGTTTGCAAAAAGTCTATCCCCCTTTAATATAAACAATTAGTAGTATAAATCCTATGCACTGCCTCTGAGATGTTAGGAACGTCATATGGTATGCAAACCTGTAGATGTACTAAAGTCTAGGGTACGTTAGTTGCGGCCTCACGACACGCTAGAATTGCAGTGTGGTCATGCACCACCGCGCCCCCGGCCGCCGTAACGACGAATCACAAACCTGCCTGCAACAAAATTTGACTTGCTTTAAATACGCTAAGGTTACAGTGAAATGGGGTTACGGGGTGTGAACCTTTGGCCTGACGAGACACCACAACTACCCTAACCCTCGCACCGCATCTACAGTTCATATACCAAACAGCACTGGCAACATGCCAAAATGCAATGTAGGTAAAATATACTAACAGCTGTCCATATGAAATGAGGATAGGCTACTTATAAGATACGTAATCAAGGACACGAGCGATGCCAACCGCCACAACCATACGCAGGTTATTTCCACCCTTTGTTAGTCGCCTATTTAGAGAAAACTGAAAGGCATGTTACTTCGAAGCACACATGGCAGAGATCGCTAGATTCGGTCCATTCTCATCGCGGCGAGAAGGGACGGCAAGGCTGTGAAAAAGTTTCGTATTTCTCCAAGTCATAATTACGCATAACCGTGAGATTGGTCTAAGCAAAAGTTGTAACTAGCCTGTAACTGCTTTAGACACGCTAAGATTGCAGTGTAGTGTCGCCTAGCCGCCTGATTTGCCTTCGCAGGCACTGAAATTTCAGTGAAGCCTCTGGCTGGCTTGCCTTGGATATGCTAAAATTGCAGTGCAGAAGTGGACGAAAGATTGCAGTGAAGTGACGGTGTGTCGGTGTGAAATAAATGCCTCTATACCCATCACAACATTTTTCCTTCCCTGGCCATCGCGATTTGATGACACCGAATCCGGAATGCTCTGTCGCGCGTGCTCGGAAATAACATTCCCTTCAGCTATCACCGGACACCCAAACAAGCGCTTTCACTCTTTGCATCAAAGCCGTGATGCGTTCGCCGACGCCCTTGCCCTTGGCTGTGGCCTGTGTCTGCTGATATCTGGAAAACTCGACCACACCGAAAGTCACAACGACATTTGCCATCTCCTGGACGCCTATGTAGTTCTCATATGCCCATACAGGGAGCTACAGTCTAGGAGCTTATGCGTTGAGAGCCTTTCCTCCATCAGCGTAGCGACGCGCCGAGGCAATATTGTCCTCCAGATAATCGAGCCCATTCCAGGTTAGAAGTCTCAGAACTCGCGCAATGTGATTAGAAAGGTGCCAACATTTCGTCTCATAGATACATATGCTTTCCTCTACGCCGATCCGCCTAGACTCGGACCAAAGCTGAGATCAGACACATCGGCCAAGGCCGAGCCTCAGAGAAAACGGCAGCGGAGACATGGCCAGACTTCTCAACCGACGTCGGCAGAAGATGGATTGCACCAATGTCATGACTTGTCCACTGGATCTAGTAAAAACCTTGAGCTGGCTCAGATATGGCTCAACCAATGCCATGATCACCATTCACATTGCAAGGTCAATCAAAGCTCCGCAACGAGCAATCCACTACCGACACGACTCATCAACGTCGAGCAAGCCGAGAGACCATTTCTTGAAGAGACCAACGCCCGCACAAAAGGGCAATATGTGGCTCTGAGCTACGCTTGGGGCGAGGGGAAACGGGTTCTCACAGAAAAGAAAAACTACAAAGCGCATCAGAAATGCCTTCCCATGAGAGGCCTACCCAAAACCTTTGCAGATGCTATCAAGGTCACGCAAGCACTGAAGTACAAGTATATATGGATTGACGCCTTCTGCATCATCCAAGATGACAAAAAGGATCTCGGCAGGGAGCTACCAAAAATGGGCGACATCTATCGCTATGCTGACTTTACCATCTATTCCGAGGGTGCTGAGAGCTCTCACACAGGCATCTTCGTCACTCGAGATTCTCGCCTCTACCGACCGTGTAAAGTACCCTTAGCCATCACCACGAGTAAGGGCATCAGCAAAGGCGAGGTGACCGTTGCTACTACCTGGAATGGTCAGGATTACCTCAAAAGCCGAGGTTGGGTTCTACAAGAACGAGTGCTTTCGTCTCGTTGCTTGATATTCGGCCAGCAGATGGCCTGGGCTTGTACAATGGGTCACGCGCAAGAGACACGCCCGGTGATGCAGCTGAAGCAGCCCCTTCCGCAAAGTAGCACCACCTGGGTCCCAGAAAGAATGAGGCTGTCTCTGTATGCCGCAACGACGGTACCTAGCGGCCTGGGTGATGTCCAACGCTCAAGAAGCCATTTCGACATCTGGTACACCATGCTTGAGGAATATGGCGATAAGGAGCTGAGCTTCGAAAAAGATAATATCCCAGCTCTATCTGGACTGGCGGCATTGTTTCACAAAGCCCACAACACCACATACCTTGGCGGACTATGGAAAGAAGATCTACACCGTGGGCTCGCCTGGTATGTCGGCCTGAACGACGAGCGCCCTGTTTGCGATAAGGAAACTGGGCCTTCTTGGTCATGGGCTTCTGTGGGTAAAGTCAGAATCAAGTTTCGGTCATGGAGACGCACTTTAGGGTTGCTTCAGGGTACTGGTGCCGACGTCCTCGGGGTAACCTATGATGTGAGTGGCTTGATAAACCCGTATGGACTTGTTGAAGATGGAAGCATCAATCTCAGTGCTCCGCTACGGCAAGCCGTTCTCGAGTACACATCCGACTACGCCGAGTCAAGGCTAGAGAAGTGTTACGGTGGATCAAGTCCCCTCTTTGATGGAATTGACGCCAGAGAGTCACCACGATACCCTGCCCTCCTATTGCAGTGCGACACTCGCCAGCCAGTAGCAGAAGTTGCACTGGATCGACCATTTCATTCAACGTCTGGCGCAGGAACATTGGCTGCAGCTTCCGTCTCGAGAGTGGAAGTATGGTGCTTGCTATTGCACGTTCAAGAAGCTCGAGGTGGGAGTCACGGGACTCTCTTGGTTCTGGAACGAGACAAAAAAGATTCGAAAGCCTTCAAACGTCTGGGGCTTGGGTTCCTCGAAGAAAAGTACTGGCCGTGGTTCGGGCTTCAGAGCGAGAGTGTCAATGCGAAACCGTTAATGAAGGAGAAGGTGAAAATTTCATAGTAGAATGCGAGTATTCGTGGTGGTATTCGACCTCGATATAGGTCTCATAATTTGTTGACCGGGGTTACATGTGGAAGCACTTCAAAGTCACTACATACTTCTAACTAATAAGAGACTTACAAATAAAAACATGCATAAAAAGGCCACACCAATGACTGCAAACACCATAAGCGTTTTATTCAATGTTGCGCCCTCCCTCCGCCGACCTGACGAACCCGGCGTTCGCAGCCCGTTTCTTCTTCACTTGCTGTGACTTCATTTCCTGTTCTCTGGTTAGCTATACATGGGTCTCTCTATGACCCGCAGCATCCCAAAGCTGTTCAATACATACCTGCTCGATAGTCCCAGTCATCATGTATCGCGTGACGATGACCTTGTCCCTTTGCCGAAGACGGATAGCTCGTGCGATAGCCTGGTTTTCCACGCTTGGATTCCACTGGAGCTCGACAATGAAGATACGGCTCGCCGCAGTGAGGTTCAGTCTGAGGTATGTTAGTTGAATGCCAGTTGGAAACTGGCCGCCTCAGTCCTTACCCGAATGCACCAATGCCCGTCGTCATCAACATGATCTGAGCACCACTCGGCCGCGAGAACCGATCAAGGATTTGTTGTCTCTTCGACATGAGGCACTCTCCGTCGACTCGCAGGAATTTAATATTTTCTCTCTTGAGATAGACTTCAATGAGATCCAGAGTTCGAGTCCAGCAGGAAAAGATGATACTGCCAAGGTCAGTTGCTGTACGAGGTAAGTAATGCTCTCGCTCACCTTTTAATTTTCCTCGGTCTGCCATCTTCTGTCATCCCAGACTCCCCCAGTGTCTCCTTTACGTCTTGTACTAGCGCCGTCATCTTTGTGGAGTAGCCTTCGAGATTGAAATAGGCATCATCAACTCCATCTCCATCGACGTCTTGCATTACCACATCTTGCCTCTCATCTACGCCTCCTACAGTGAGACTAGAATCAGTTTTGCGTAGCGATTTGCGAGACATGTCGCACAGCGGACAGTGTTTCAGGGGCCCTGTCGAAGCCTGACTACCATCGAGACCATCCAAACAGTCCCGACAAAGGATATGAGCACACTTTTCGACAAAGTCGCTCTGCGCGTTGTTTGAATTGATGATGGGCCTCGGTTGACCGCAACCAGCACATATTCTTTCTGCATTGAGGCCCAGCTCGGCCAGAAAGGCTTCCTTTTCGTCTTGAATACTCTGGGTCTTTCGCTTCCACGCAAAGAGCTTCTGATGCGTGCCGTGGTTGCATAGGATTCGAAGCTGAAGATGGGCCTGGAATAGGCCGAATTTGTTCCGAATGTCGTGCTCGCCAACCTGCTGGCGAATATAGCGATCCAGAATCTCGGTCGTCTTATTATACTGACTTCGCTCGCGAGGGCTTAGCTCAAGTTCTCGAATTCGTTCTTCCTGACCTGGTAAATCCAGGATATCCTTAGTTCGCCTGAGAACAAGCGAGTCGTAGAGCATGACAAGCCTCTCCTTGGCGACGGGATTCTGTTGCTCAAAAGGGAAAACAAGGTACGCGCGAAACTTGGCCATGGTGTGAAATTGCTCCGCTTTGAGAAAGACAAACAGGGCGCCGATGTCCTCGAGCTTGTTCTGAATCGGTGTTCCAGTGAGACACCATCTGGACCTGGCGGTTAGACCTGCGCAGGCGCGATGAAAGCTCGTTGCTGGACGACGAATGTTGTGCGCTGAGGAGACTTAGTAGGCAAATTCGAGCACCTGGCATGTCGAATTGAACGCACCTTCATCCAAGACAACTCTAAACCAACCTATACTATGCAGTATGCTCTGTGGCTTTTTCTTTGAGAAGAAATCTGTGGCTAGCGTCTTGTACGTCGTCAACACAATGTCGGCTTGGGACAGGACGCCGGCTCTTCGTTCCCTGCCATCCCCGTGATATTTGATGACCTTTACGGCGTCGCCAAGATGCCTGCGAAAATTCATCGTTATTGGAAGTCATTCAGCTTTGGCAAAGAAAGACAACTTACATTTCGATCTCCTTAATCCAGCTGTTTATGATCACTACACCTTTGTCAGCAGGTGACCCGTAGTGCTGGATTCATGCTCCTCACAAGCCGAAGGGACTATGATAAGGGTAGAATGAGCGTAAGTTTGAATCCCAGAGTGGATGAGTTCTTCGTTCCCACTTTCCTTTGCCCAGGGTATCCCCTCTTCGATGGTTTTAATGATAAGCGCAAGGATCGAAAGAGTTTTCCCCATGCCCATCTCATCGGCAAGGACGCCGCCGCCCCGCTCTGGAGGTTGTACAACGCTTCGTGAGTTGGTGATGCGATGGAAAAACCTAAGTCAAGTCATTAGCGCATATATTCGATGGACTGCAAGAGATGTATACTATGTACATCTCAGTGCCTTCGATGACACGGGGTTCCCAAAGTCGAAATTCTTCCGGTATCTGGCCAGATTCTCGCTGCAGCATGAATGCAAGGCCTCTTTCTTGGTGCCTGTATCTACTCAGCGGGGTCAAGTGGCAGGCAAAAAGACCAGAACTTACTCCAACAGTTTCGTTCGCAATCTACGGTCTCCTTCGACTCGCTCAAGTTCAGCGGCTCGATGTGTAGATTGTTGTACCTCGGAGACCATTTCCATGACGTCGACATTTGCCCGCTCTGGATTCAAGAGTTCTCTCTCAAGCTCCTCGAATCGTTCTGAACCTTCCAGGTCAGGGAATCGAATTTCATGAGGGTTAACGTATTTGAATCCTCTCTTAGCGTAGTCTGGCTTTTGCAGCCAGACCTTCCTAGCTGTGAGTTTTTCTCCCACCTCGTCCCCCCGATCGCGCGGGCCGTAGATGTTGATGTCGACATGGACAATGGCGTCTCCGTGTTTGGTCACCTTTCGTATCTTCCGGAATATGGCATAAGTTGATGCGACAGCTTCAAAGTCAAGGTCAAGATTGCCAAGCCCCAGTAGTAAAGAAATTACTTCCGTGACATTGCCTCGCGGATGTCCGAATTCGGTCCCGCTGGGGAGGAGCAGCATGACATGATCGGTTTTGTGCTTCAGAGTGAGCCTGTTTATGCCTCCCTGGGACCCTTCGGAACGGTTGAGTTGATCTAGAAGGCTAGACATGTCACCTACTACCAGTTTCACATCTACGTTGTGGATCTAGTTAGTTGTTGATGTTAGTGATCTGTCGGCATGACTAAGTTGGCGTGATGCAACGCAATTGCCAGGGCCAGGGAAACACATCGTACCATGCCGTAACAAACCTGCTCATCTTCGTGGCTGATATCAACAACCAACGCTGGGTCAATTTCCCCATGCGGAATTGACTCAGCAGACCATTCCATATTGTCCCCATTGGCTGCAACATACTGGTCATGAGAATGATGTTCAGAGTGTGTAGACGTGGAGTGATGGTCTGTGACTGTGTGCGCCCAAGTTGTCATTCCTGGCTGAATGTCGTCCAAAGCATTGTCGATCACCTCTGCCATAGCAGAACTGTTTCCGGAGAGACCCTCATCGCCAATGGGTTCTGGGATGAGTTGCTCGAGCCAATTGTCGAACTGAGGGTCATCCAACGATGGAGCACTAGAGTACGATTTTAGTGAACGTTCCCGTCCAACCGCCTGTGAATATGATCAGAGTCACCTACTTGTAGGCAGGGTTAAAGAGATGAGAGCCATCATAGGCCACAGCATGAGGTGGATCGTTTTCCTGGTTCAATATCGCGGATAGAGACATTGCTCCTACTACTGACTAGTTGGAAAGCGATACGTGGGATGTTGTTTGCACAGCGTTGAGTGTTTGAGAAAGCTAAGAGAGCATGCCTAGGTGGCGAGCTTGACCAAATTGAGGCTTGGCTTGTGGCATGCGGTGGCAGTGGCGGTGGTTTCACTGCAACTTTAGCCTTGCAGAGGGAGTTGCTTGCGGGATTTTAGCGGATCCATACATCAGCGCGAAATCAGGCTGCCAATCACTTCGACTAGAATTAAAATTGAGGCCGGCAGTGTGACTTCACCCAGCGGTGATCCAACCTCGTGGTCTGCCTTCTTACCCCGTAGGGTCTTAGACTACAACGTTAGGACCTCGCCACTTGGACGAACACGGGCATCGGAAGTACTTGCACTGCAATTCTAGCTCAACAGCGTGAGGGACTTAGGGCATGCACATACAGCAGGCGGCCAATAATAACTAAAAGAAGTGTTGGTTCCCTCGCTATGCACCAGACGCTCACTGGGGTGAGGGATCCCTGTGCATGAGTTGGTAGCATCCGGGTCAGAAGATGTCGGTGTCTTTTTTTACTTTATGTAAGTAGACATCATTGGTTGCCTTCCTCATTTGCGTCAAGTCCCTGTCTCTCCAGAGCTAGAATTGCAGTGCAGTGAGCCGAGATAAGCGAAACAGCCACCTGGTTCACTATAATCTTGGCACTGACCAGGGAGTGACATGCAGCGTGCGCTCTAACACATGCCCTTTCTTCGACTATCTTTTACACGGCATAGCCAACAGTAATGTGCGGCTAGTCACCAGTGGTACCCAGTTGGGGAGTTTGAAAATGTACAAGTCCCTATAGAGCCCAGAATCATAGCAGAGGCATCGATGGCATCTACGTAGCACCTTTCGGTCTTGCTCGGATCCTTTTAGATATCATGATCTCTTAGGGGGGCACGAATCAGCCGGAAACTCAGTCTCGGCCACTCCCTTGGAAGAGCTGAAATCGCGGTGTAGACGCTCAGCCACCAGCCTCTTCACGACAATTTGGAGCTTGCAGCAGTTGCCTTCCTGCATGTAGTTCGCCATTCTTTGAGCCAGCTATTGTTGGGGTTTGATTGGATGCCTGATCTTGGGAGGTGCTTTCATTGGCCAAAAACCTCGCCAGTAACTCCCTTGGGTAGCCTAAAATTGCAGTGTATGGCATCGCCTAAGTCGTTCGGCATTTGGTAGCCTACTGCAGTTCGCAATCCTGTAAATCCTCGGTTTCGTTCAACTTGATTAGATGCCTGATCTCGCGGGGTGCAGCCACCAGCCAACACCCCTGGCCGTCGCTCCCTTGGAAGAGCTAAGATTGCAGTGCTCTTGGGAGGGTGGTGGTGACCAGGGATCTTCTGCCTTTACCCCATCCCCCTAAAGCAAGAAGTGCTTCTGCACTCGGTAGTCGAAGCAGAATTGAATTGCAGATAAAGAGTCGCATCATTGGCGCAGCCTCATGAACTGGCATGCTTTGGACATAGTCAGCTGGTGGTTATCAGGATATGAAGCGAATGTTGCCTCCTGCTGTCAGTGTTTTCATGGGTCAGCTTTTTTTCGACTTGATTGGATGCCTGGAAGTTGCGAGGCGGAGTCATCAGTCAACAACCTTTCTGTCATCCCCCCAGCAGAGCTTGATGAAACTGCACTGCGATCTTTGTGGGTTGGTGAAAGTGCGGTCGTGGGCAACGGAAAAGGCGGTCAGCAAACTCCCTGAGCAGTGCTAAAATTGCAGTGGGCTAAGTGCCGGTTGCCTTCCTGCAGTTCGCATTCCTGGAAAGCACTTTTATTTGACTTGATTGGATGCCGGATCTGTCGAGATACAGCCATCAACCAAAATCCACGACTTTTATTCCCTGGAAAAGCTAAGATTGCAGTGTCAAACTCTTTCAACCCGCGTTGCACACCAGCTTTTGGTGACAAGGGGGTGAAGCGGATATTGCCCCCTCCGTTCGCAATCCTGTGACCAAGCCTTTATTCGACTTGCGAATAATTGTAGGTACGCCTGGACTTTGTCAAGTGGAGTCATCGGTTAGCAATCAGGTTGCCACTTCTCCGACAGAGCTTGATCAAACTACACTGCGATCTTTGTGGGTTGGTGAAGGTACGGTACTGACCTGCTGAAAAACGGTTAGCAACTCCCTGGGGATAGCTAGTATTGCGGTGCCTCTCAGCCAAATCCGGGAACGCGGAGAGCCAACTTCTGCAATTTATGGCTTGGTACGGTTGCCTTCCTACAGTTCGCAATCATGTTAGATCATTTTTTTTTATTTTTTACTTGATTGGATGCCTGATCTTGGAACGTCCCGTTACTACCTTGGGTGGACTGGGACTGTACTATGGCGGGCACCCAATGTCAAACAATGCATAGCCGGCTGAAATGACGGCGAGTCTCTGAATTGGAATAGCTAGCTTTGCTTCGCAGGATCCCGACGACCTTCTACATTTTTCAATATACTGCGGTTGCCTTCCTGCAGTTCGCAATCCTGGTGAATCAGTTTACTTGACTTGATTGGTTGCCTGATCTTTGCAGGCGCTGTCACCAGCCAAAAACCTTACTAGTGACTCCTTTAGAAGCACTAAAATTGCAGTGCATGGCGGTGACCCATCCCTTTGCAACAGCTAAGGCATACTTACCGATCCACTGATTTTGCTTTTTTAGCCATTATGATACGCTGAATATTGGATACATCGTATATTACTGAAATTGGGTTAGGATAGATGTCTCCTCACTATCTCAGAGTACTAATCGCAACATCGCACTCACAGCTGGCAGGCAGTATTCGCCACTAGTACTGGTACCGCTTTTGTTCTTCTAATAGAGACAGGATAGTGGAGAATAAAGTGGATCGGTACGACCAGTATGCCTTAGGGATGCCACTCTTCGTGCAGCCTGAACTCCATCGGCGGGGCTTAAAATTGCAGTGGACGAAAAGTACAGACTGCAGAGCCTCACGTCCGCGTTGATTGTAGTTAGCTTGAAGGTAGTGGGGATGTGAAGAGTCCGTTGCCTCCTCGGCCTAAAAATGCAGTGCTGCTGCTGGTCCTGGCACACTCAAACACAGCTTTAGTGTGAAGCATACTAGTCCTCTCAGACCATCAGGTTACCGCTACACATGGTGTTGACAGCTGCGATTGATTGCCGTTTATGAGTGTTGATTGCTCCACAGACTAGCCGGCGCTATCCGTGCCAAAATGGACGAATCCAAGCAAGCCATTCAGACTGCTCTCTCCGAATTCAAGAACAACCGGAGTGATGCACAAATCACCAGGTTTACAGCCACAACCCTTCAGCACGTCCAAGCCAAGGTCTACACGATACAGCGCGACCAGGAAAAGACAAAACGGATGATGAATTTTAATAGGTTCAAATCGTTTTTCGAGGCCTTGAAGCAATTTGATGACGTCATGAAGTCCTTGAATCTTGGAATTCTTCATCTGTCGGCTTTCATCTGGGGTCCCACCAACTCTGTCTTGCAGGCGCGTTCAAAAACTAAAACATTTGGTACACAGATACTTACATCTTACCAGGTCGCCAGGGAGGATTCCAAAGCTCTAGACTCGATTCTAACCTCCTATGCTAACTTTGGCAAACATTTGCCTCTCGTAGCAGATTACAAGGGACAGTTAGCTCAGCAGCCTGAGATAAACTTATGTTTTGCCTGGATGTACCAAGACCTTCTCCTTTTCAACTCAAGTCTTCTCAAGCTCTTTGACACTCGTAGTAAGTGTGACAAAGTACCCCAAGTAAATTCGGAAGCTAGGGTATTAACCAATTGGCCGTTAAGGTTGGAGAAAGACCTTCGCAGCCAACTGGAACGACTACGACGGCCCTTTCAGGTCCCTGGCTAAGAACTTCGATGACCATGGAAAATTTCTCAAACGTGTCTCAGAAAGGCAGCAGAACCGAAGCATTCATGAAATGCACCGTCGACTTAATGACAGTATCATCCAATACCAAAGTGACCGTGACGGCATTGCCGCGTTTCTTGAAGAATACAGAAGCGACCGCGAGACTTGGCTTGCAGAAGCCGCGAAGGCAGAACAAAGGCGCAAAGAAGAGCAGTTTGAAGGAATTGTCAACTGGCTAGACAGTGCTGGAGACAACAAACCAGAGAAACAATACCACCACGAGTTCCGTGCTGTTCGATCGGACTATCCAGAGACGGGACAGTGGATTTTGGAGACAGACAAACTTCGAGGCTGGATCAAAGAGAAGATTCCAGATCATCCGATTCTGTGGATATGTGGAAAGAAAGGCGCGGGTAAGTTCAATGCGTGTTTCTAGTACTATCTTGGCCGATCATGCTAAATGTCACATCAGGTAAAACAATCCTGGCATCCCTCATAATTGAGCATCTCATGAACAGCACAAACCTCACAGAGGAGAATGCGGAATTCAAGACGAGCTATTTCTATTGTAGAGAAAGTGATAAAAAGCTCAGTGAGCCGAGGTTCCTCGCCATTTTAAAGAGCCTCCTCAGGCAAATGGTCCACCACAACCGAGACCTCCTACCCACACTGCACGAAAAGAAGACCAGAAACCCGGGGACCTTGAAAGACGATGTTTCAGCTAAGACTCTAATCGAGCTATTTAGCGATATTAGCGTCAAGCAGTTCATTGTTATCGATAGATTAGATGAGTTAAGTGACTTCCATCGAGAAAGTCTTGTTCGATTTCTAGATTCATTTGTTGCGAGAACCCAAGACCACTTCCCCGGCCATGTTAGAATTCTCTACTTGAGTAAAGATGTGGCTATTTTGAGGGATATGCTCAAGACGACTGACAGAATCGCCGAGTATTCCTTAGATCCAAAGGGCACGGAAGAGGACATTAAGTGCTATATGGCCAAGCAAGCCGATAAATTGCAGCAAAGATTTGCGCTCAGTGATCAGCAGGTGGAAAGAGCCCGAGAGTTAATCTCTAAGAGGTCTAACGGTTTGTACTTTTCTTCTTTTCTCTTTGTCTTGACACGCGGATGTGCTGATGCATGGCCCAGGAATGTTTCTCTACGCTTTCCTCGTCTCTGACAACCTGCTCAGACAGCCAAATGCTTGGTACGTGATGAAGGAGTTAGAAGAAACAAGATTCCCTGCGGGTCTAAAACAAGCGTAAGTCTTTCTTTCCGACCGTCATATTGCTTTCCCAAAATGCACTCCCGTATTCGTCCGTACATTGTAAGGGTAACAACACTGACATGATCTTTGACAGGTACGACAACATAATTGAGCGACTTCGAACAGCTCAGCATGCAAACACATGGAGAGAAGCGAAAAAGATATTCGGCTGGCTGGCTTATGCTAAGCGCCCATTGAAGTGGCATGAGCTCCAGGCTGCGCTTTCTGTCAACATTGACGACCACGGCGGCGTAGAAGTCCAAGACTGCATGATCAGACTTCGTGACAACATTCAGAATGTCTGTGGTTCGCTGGTACATATGCCAGGGGGGACAAGCATCGACTTCATCCACCAAACGGCAAAAGAGTAAAATTTTGAACTAAAAACTGCCACTTCAATCGCTAATCGAACATTATAGATTCATTATGGAGAATGAGAATCTCGACGCGAAAACTTTGGAATGTGACTTGTCTTTGCTTTGCTTGAGCTACCTATCTCATGACTGCTTCCAAAAGGGTCTTGGGGCACAGCAAAGAGAATCTTGGGCCAGGAAAGGACACTACGCGCTTCAAGACTACGCAGTTTCTCAGTGGCAGTCGCATCTAAATGCCTTTATCGAAAACTCACCTACCTTGTTCAACGACCTTAACCACAGTACGATGTACAGATCTAAGACTGCCGGCGTGCTGCAGGCCTTTTGTGACGTATACTCCCGCAGCTTGAAAGAGATCAACAAGGCACAGAAAGAAACAGAAGCAAAAGATGCTAACCAAGCCGAAGGAAGTTGCCAGCCATTTAAACAACAGGACTTCCACACGAATCTGCTCCTTGTATGGACACACGTGGTGCGGCATCAAAATCTAGGGTTCAAGGAACGGAACAAAATCAGCATGAAGCAGTTGGAAGACATTCTCAAGGGGACCCGCAGCACACTGGAAAGTCTGGCCTCGGAAATGGAAGAGTGTGGCGAGCTTACAGAGTTCTACGGAAAGAATGCCTTCAAGTGCACCCGCATCACCTGCGATTACTTCTACGAAGGGTTCGACAAGGAGGCATCTGTCAAAAGCCACTCCAACAGACACGATAGGCCATTTCCCTGCACGGTCCCCGAATGCTCGCTCGTCCCCTTTGGCTTCTCGACGAACAAAGATCTTGAGAAGCATCTTCGCACGTACCACCCTGACATGTCGGACCAGCTCAGCGGATTCGCGCAGCTCGATCGGCGGGTCGTGCCCAACGCAAAGTTCCAATGCACTCTGTGCCAGCGGAGCTACACGAGGCAGGCGAATCTCAACGGGCACATGAATAGCGCGCATCTTGGAATGCGGCCTTATGCGTGCTCAACGTGTGGAAAGGAGTTTGCGAGGAAGAATGACCGGACCAGGCATGAGAGAATACACTTACGACGGAACTAGAGGGGGGCTTAGTTGAGGAGACTGGTGGGTAAAGAGTATTTTATGAGTAAAGAGTATTCCATTTCTGTTCTCTCTTTTATCTATTTTGGTAGGATATCCACCAGATTGCGTCGCCATTTCCCAGACTGGAAACCAAACTATGGCATGCAACTCTCACGGGACGATAACAGTCCTGGTGTGATCACGCCCACCATGCTCTTGTCATGAAAAAAGCGCCCCCGTGATAATTTGCAGCTACTGCACAGGTATTTTGCATATTAACAGAGCAAGTGGATGTAGCGACCCTGATGCGTGATCCAACTTCAGGCGCGAGTGGTGATAATACCACAGCCTCGAGCTGCACCAAAACAGCATGCCAATCCACTGCCATGACGGTTTGGGTTGTGCCGCAATTTGACTCGTCCTTTTCAGCCCGTCTTCTCCTTACGCGCGCCTGTTGCAGAAACTGGCCCTCTCGGAGTGTGTTGTTATGATTCAAGTCGTCAGGCTCGTGTACGGTATGGGTGTGGGTCTGAGAAAGAGCAAGACATTAGAACCTTGTCGACAACCGGGTAATCGAAGTTACCACTTACCACCTCATTGCGCAGGCAAAGCGCTCTTAGGATACTTAGTCGTACATATCGCCCTGCATGGCTAGGGAATGGGCGCTACCCGCAGTTTCTTGACGATTAAAAGGATTATTGTTCCATCGCCTTCTCCTAGATAGAACTGCCGGGTCTTCAGGTACCAGCGACATCGAACGACGCTGTCAACGCCCTTTCTTCCCTATCCGTTCTCGCTCTCTTGCGGTAGGTTTCTACCAAGGAAATGTGTTTTCGCTTTTGTCGCGTAGTGGAACTGGGTGTCGGCTGCGGGCTGTGACAGCTACTCTCAGCCTGGGAAGCCCGGTCGGAACGAGAGTGCTTCTCGCTATCGCTCACGGAAGGTGAACGCAGCTGCACTGGGTTCTCAACAACAGGCTTCGGTTTGTTCTTCCGTAGCTGCATAAGTTTGGGAAATCGTGTCACGATACGGTCGCGCTCTTCTTCGCTTGTCGAGTCCTCGTCCAGGCGTAGCAGTTCATCTCAGGCCTTGAGGACTTGAAGCTTCGCGTCCTCAGCTAGATCACGGGGTGTCCGTGACATCGGCCACTGCATGGCGAAACTTTCTCCGTATATTTTGATGCGAAGGTCTTGTGTCTTGTTGAGCTTCTCGAGTCGCTCTGTGAGGATCTGCGGATCAAATCGACGATCGGTTCGTTGCGGCGTTGACGGTCGGGAAATCAGTTGATCGACCATTTCACCAAGAGAACATGGGCCCTGCAATTCAATCTAGTCAGCGTTGCGGGAAAAGGCAGAAAACCCATGGCGATACACTATACGAAACCAAGACCAGCTACAGGCTCTATGCCATGCAAAGTACAAGGAGTTACTAGATCAAGTTAAACGCAACCATTCAACCCTTGGCGGTAAGTCCCGATGTCTCCGTTATTTAGCTGCCCACTCCTTTAAGGGCAAGTTACTAGCTCGATGGCAGCCCCCCCCCCCCCCGGGCCGTCTTTCTTTTACTGTCCTAGCATTTTGCCAATGACCTCGATTTCTCTTTTGGATATAAATTAAGCTCACATGTCTGTCTAAGGCTCTTTATCAACCTTCCTACTCCAATCTTTCCGATTTCGACAATCAGATATCAGATCGCAAAGAGAGCCGCGGCCTTCTAGTACCGATTCGCTAGATTTGCTCTTGCGAACCTCCAGCTTCTTAGCAATGTCAGAAAATGAAGAACGGCAAAGAAGCACAGCTGTTACGTGTGCGGCGGGCAACACGAATAAGCGCCCCGCCTGTGATTCTTTTAAATTTTTTGACCAAAAGTCGCCAAACTCCCACATTTGCACCTGTCATAAACTAGGACGCTTTATGCAATCATGAGATTCTGCATTCATGGCATTGATGTACGGAGTTGGTGTGGCAAGCAGCTTAAACTTTCTTCCAGTAAGTCGACCTAGGTTTGAGCTTTGTCACTGATACATCTTTTGCGGTCGATATCCATGAGGTTGACACAACCACTAGACCATAATCAAGCGGTTGACCAAGGATACCGTGAAAGCGACCCATTACACAGCGAGGTCTAATCTCACAGCATCCGTTATCTAGTTAACGACAACGTGGTTATCGGACCGGTATCAGCAACGGGCTTATACTGCTTGCGGAACTGTTATCGTATCCTTGATCGCCTAGGTCCTCCTCGGCACGCTCGACCTTGTCAACAACCCTCAAGTTGGCTACTTTCTTGCATACCTCATCACCTTTGCCACTTTCACACCGGGTTGCCTCGTCCTGGTCTGGCGATTATCCGACGTCCTGATAACGACCGGCCGAGCAGTTTCACTTGGTCTGAATTACATAGCCATGAATCTCGCGGATATTGCTTCCTCTGTTAGTTAGAGGGACGAAGATGCCCCGGTACACCGACCCGCTTTGATCACTGTAGGAGTTACTCAAGGAACTTTTATCGTAGCCTGCTTAGTGATGATGCAGTACTACGTGGAATTCAATCGTAAGCTTGATAGGGGAGAGATTGCCTATGCACCGGGAATGCATGCTAAGCCGCAGGGGACCTCGTTGTCGCGATCGATTGTTCAAAACTATCCGTGCATTCGTGTCAGGGCAGGTCAGAAGAGTGTATCTTACTTCGGTTAGTGACGTTTTTGTCTTGTATAGGAGTATTTACTTCCACTAGAGATAGATATATGAAGGATATAGAGTAAGGAGAGTCAGTATGGTAAGAATAGCGGGCGTAGTAAGTTCTTTTGCATGTTCCTGCCTTTCGTAAGAGTGATTTGATACCTTACTCTAGTTAGTCTTCAGCCCTTGTATCTAAACAGTGTTTAAAATTTAGAACCCTTTTTTTAAGAGAAGTATCTTCATTTGTCACGCTACTTTGCCCCGATTAACTGATGTCGCAATGGACCGGGATATTGGCGTCACGTGGCAACGCATAGCCGGCTTGAGAGAATTCTGCCACTGTTAACCGCCATCTAGCTTCGAGTAACTTCTTGAAGTTGGGTATCTTATTGCTTGACCCCGTTAACCCCGACCCATAGTCACTATGTTTTCTCGCATTAGGATCTTTAACAGCCGCAAGATAGCAATGTCCTTGGCAAGAAATTATTCCCAGAGCAGTAAGACCAGTCAAACCCCTCATTACTTTGTCTAACACAGATTAAAGAGAAGCCTGTCAACTTTGGCGTCGTCGTCTTCCCGGCTTTCCAGGCTCTGGATGTCTTTGGTCCTCTTGACGCATTGAACATCCTCTCGCGCTCCAACAAGATGAATCTGTACACAATTGCAGATACGATAGAGCCTGTTTCGACAAAACTCATCGGTGACGACGCGCCTCAGGAGTCAGACTTTGGACAGCGCATCTTGCCGACGCATACTTTTGAGACGGCGCCTCCGCTGGATGTGCTGATAGTTCCGGGCGGGCAGGGCACTCGAGCACCCAGTGTGACACCCATCATTGAGTACATCAAGGCAATTTACCCCTCGCTTCAGTACCTTATCACCGTTTGCACAGGTTCCGGGCTTGCGGCACGTGCTGGAGTGTTGGATGGCAAGCGTGCAACGACCAACAAGTTGTCATGGGATTCGACTGTGGCACTGCGCCCTCAGGTAAACTGGGTTCACCAGGCGCGCTGGGTGCAGGACGGCAATATCTGGACGTCGTCTGGTATTAGTGCTGGAATTGACGTAACATTTGCGTGGATAGCAGCCGTGCATGGGGAACAGGTTGCAGAGGCTGTGGCCAACAGGATGGAGTATACGCGGGTGACCGACCCAAGTCACGATCCATTTGCAGAGTTGTATCGTCAGGGTAAATGATGGATTGAATAATCTATGCCATGCGAGATCTGGAAGACTTATTGCGCCTAAATACCTGCAATGCTCATAAAAATAAGTCTACCTCTTTGGTCTCTTAAACGCCACCAACACATACGTCAGGCATCCAGCCACCATGGAAAATCCCGCAAATAGTTGGGCATAGAGATAATCGCCGTCGTGTATGGTAACTAGTTGCCCTCCGATTGGCGGCCCAGTAAAGCACGATAAACTAACTACGCCCAATACCATGCCGACTTTAGTTCCTACACGCGTGGGATCTGTACTCAGATCACCAACTGCGGCAGGAAACAAGCTCTGGCTTGCATTCGCTGTGATGCCGTAAATGACAGCCCACCCAAACAGACCGTCGGTTGAGGACACGCCAATCCATCCCACTAAAAGAATGCCGCTGATGCCGACACATGGAATCAGCGTATTCAAGATGCCAAAATATCTATCTGCAAGCAGAGCGGGGATGGTTCTCCCCAAAAGCCCAACTCCATTCATGACGATGATAGCAAGCAAGGATTGTCGTAGAGTAAAGTCCAAGACTGTCCGCCCGTAAATACCGACCTATTTCGTTAGCCTCAGGTTCATCACCTCATTTGGGAAATAATCACTCACATAGAAATAAGCAAAATACAAGCCCCAGAGACAGAAGAATGATCCGGTGGCAAATAGAGAGTACCACAACTCCCTGAAGGCACTCGGGTCAAAAAGTGAACGAGGTTTTCGTACCGGAACCCGGGTCTTAGTGAAGCTAAATATTATGACAGCATTAAAGGCGATAACAAACCCCATGATGAGGACTGTCCACCTGAAGCCTAAATTTGACATGCAGGTATACGCAATGGTCGGAAACACCATGCCGCCTGTTGCAGCTCCGCAGGTCGCCAGCGAAACGGCAAATGCCCTCTTCCGCTTAAAGTACGTTGGTATGATCGACACAATGGGGGCAAAAAGGAATCCGTGCCCGAGACCACTACAAATGCCTTGTGCCAGAAACAGCTGCCAGTACTGAGTTGAGAAGGCTGTTGCGAAGGCGCCGACAACTTGAAAGGTGCAGCCAACCGCAAGAGAATGGCGAAAGTAGCCCATGTCAACTGTCCGCCCTGAGAATACGCCGACAAAGTTGAGCAGGAACATCTGCATTGATCCTATCCAAGCAACATCGGAACTGGAACGATGTAGGTTCTCAACATAGTACTGTTGGAAGAAGCCGAAGCTTGACAGAGTTAGTATGAAGTCCGCAGTTACAAGATCGTAGACATACGATGTAATGTAGCCCCAACAGTTAAAAATGACTAGATGGCCCATGGCGACCTGAGTCCATGCCACGAAACCGCCGTCGGGAGGAACATCAGAAATGTGCTGACCGTGAATCTCTGCATCTTCAGTTGAGGCCACCTCCAGGCTGGCGTTTTCTTGGCCCATTGCGTAGTACTGGCAGTGAATTGGTTAACAGCAAGTCGGGTTGTGACACTACTCTATTCACGTTCACTTGGTGCCCGTCAAATCTTTTTGAAACTTGGGGAGTGTTTTGAACTAGGGTGATGACGAAATATGGTGTTTTATTGACTATCCCCACAGACTTGTTCTCGAGCCTATGCGTTTGACTATCGTAAAGCTACACTTACTCTAGTCGCAGGGATCCGAGCCAACTAGAAAGTGAAAAAGCTAAGGTACATGGGATCCTACCTAATATGCATGGCGGTAATAGTCACGACTTATCAAAATCTACATCTCAGGTACATGAGTTTTCCTACGACTGTAGCTTTTTGAAGTCACAAAGCGTACCGCTGATCTTCCGGGCCACTGTGGAGACCATGGGTTGAGTGTAGTCTTACGACAGTCAAAGGGATAATCGTGCAATAGTCGGCAAAGACCCGACTTTCCCCAATTATTCCTTGCGGCATTTTCACCTCGCAACCCTGAACTCGTGAGTGAAAGCCATAGGTCCATGTTAATCATGGACTCATTTGCTGTACAGCCGATGCAGAGACCCTGTAAACTTTGCTTGGAGATAAGAGTCCACAAGGGATCTCACCTTCCGTTTCTGTAAAGACAGAACGAAGCTCTCGAGCTGTGCCGAGTCCTAGGAAGACAAATCAAAGAGCGCTTCGGCGGTTGTGCATCTGCTCCACACATCAACGGGGTCGATTCCTGTTAGCGATTGAAAAGGAACATTCGTCCATGTCGCATGCACCTCGGAACCGTCTAAACCTACCACATCTACTGGACACCTCCGATCATGTATCTGCGCCACTTGATCCTGTGCGGAATCGGGCTCTTTGCGAGACCGGATGTGAAAGCTTATTCTACACAATTCACTGGAGCTACTGTCAGCATAGGGGCCGCTTCGTTCTGGATCCCGCCAGAACCCGTGAAAGCACATCCTGGCACGGTTGCCGAAAGCTTTTTGGATGTGTCTGCAGCTTTGGGGGGCTACGTCCCTTTTAGCGTAGTTCACCTGTCAGCCGACAACTATACGACCCAGGCTCTTGAGTCGGAGTTATCCCAGTACAGTGCAGATGATGTTTGGACTGAAGCCTTTTCGCAATGTATTAACGCCTTCACTGCTGACGGGTAACCAAGCTAACATCACAAGTTGTCTACGTACAGAATATTACCGATGAGGATAGCTCAGATATACTGATCCAAAAATGGGGAACGAGGACTGTTCTTCTCGGAAAGACCAACGCCACAGAAAAGGTCGCAAGGGGCCCATATTTCCTGTCACTCTGGGGCCTGCACCGCGCCTACCGGCTGCATTCTGACTTTCAACAAGCCTTTACGGAATCTATTTATGCCAGCCCCGCAGGCTATCACTCTGTTCTGCCCGCTAATGCCCCTGGACAGAGTCTTGCCATAGCTGTGCCCTCTAGGCTTTACTTTGAACCGACACCCGAGAAACCTCTCGCCGGGCTGCGCCTCGGAGTCAAAGACATCTACGATATTGCTGGAATCAAGACTGGCAATGGCAACCGTGCGTGGTACGGTCTCTACGGACCATGCAATGCGACAGCAACAGCTGTCCAGCGACTCATCAACGCAGGGGCCATTGTAGTTGGCAAACAGAAGACGGGTCAGTTTGCCAACGGTGAGTTCTCGACCTCAGACTGGGTCGATTATCTTTCTCCGTTTAATCCCCGCGGTGACGGATACCAAGACCCTAACTTCTCATCGGCCGGCGGCGGAGCATCCTTGGCTTCGTACCCGTGGCTCGATTTGGCACTTGGATCTGACACAGGTGGGAGTATCCGAGGTCCCGCCCGTGTGCAGGGTCTGTATGGTCTACGGCCATCGCACGGATCTGCACCCTTGGATCACGTCTTGCCCCTGGCCCCGGAGTTTGATACCGCCGGGCTGATCGCGCGAGATGCCCTGATTCTGCGTGACGCGGCGGAAGTCTTGTATGGCATAGCTCGGAATACTTCGCAAAAGTACCCCCGGAGACTCCTCCTAGTTGAGGAGACATCGGAGCTTGACGCCCACTCTGATGCAGAGGTGAAAGGATTCCTAGGTAAGCTGGAGAGTCTTCTGGGAATTGAAACGACGGCGTTCAATATCACGGCAGCTTGGCACAGTTCTCGGCCGGAAATGGCGCCCGCATCGCTCGCAACCCTGCTAAACACGACGTATGCCACGCTCATCAGCCAAAAACAAGGAAAGCTCGTACGCGATCCCTTCTTTGCGGATTATGCACGGAAGCATGACGGCAGACGGCCTTTCGTCAACCCCGTCCCTTTGGTCCGATGGGCATACGGAGATGGCCTACCAGAGGACGCGTATGTTGAAGGCTTGAAGAATAAGACCATATTCAAGGGCTGGTTTGAGAACAACGTACTGGGCCCCGGCGTCGAGACATGTTCTGACTCGGTTGTTGCATACGTTTCTCCGCCTACGACGCAGTACAAAAACGCCTATCGGGACCCGCCGACTGTACCGGTCGGCTTTTCAACCGGATATTGGAGTGTTTTTGCAGAGACGCCTGAAATTGTTTTACCAAGTAGGTATACTGATGTTCAGGCCGTTTTCATGCATACCAGAGCTAACAGCTGTCCAGTTGGCCAAACTCCATACAATTCAACCGTAACAAATCACACGGAAGAGCTACCCGTGACGATAAATATCCTTGTGGCTAATGGCTGCGACTCCCTGCTCTTGGATCTTGTGGCCGACTTGGTTAACAGAGGCGTGCTGAAAACGTCAGCCGTGGGAGCGAATGTGGTAGATGGGGGAGAAATCTTACTCAAGTGATGGTGTCTACCTTGCCATTACAGATTGGAGCTGAGCTATCGGGATAGGATACGACTTCTGCCTGTATTGCATGGTGGCAATCCCAATGGGCAGGATCCATTTGGAAGGTTACGGTAGTAATACTAGGCTGCCAGCCTATGTCGATCAAAACAGCATCATGCCATTCTGTTGACAGGTGACACGCTAGCATGGTTCTCTGCGCAACGTGTAGCAAACATAGAATATCACTAAGCATGCCAGCGTAATGACAGGCATTATCGGCTATCCTATCCTTATCTTCCAGGTAACAATGCTTAAATAGAGGGTTATTGAGACGCCAACTTAAGAAGGCGCCTACGAGATCACAACTTGGAAATAATTAGGCAACATCTTCTAACTTCAGCCTCAAAAGCATTGGACCTCAGACAATCCTAGATCTTCACATCAAAATGCCGGCCCTCTCGCAATCAGATATCGACGCAATTCTCGCCGTTTTCCGTCTCTTTTCCCAATATGAGAACCAATCTGAATCTGCTCGGCCACCATACGAAGCCACGGTCACTTCTAGGATCCGGGACTTGCATGCCGCTAGAAGCCCCCTTACATTACTCTTGCCGGCGTTTCCTTGGAAGAACCCTAACACCGACAAGGTCCTGAGTGGGGATCCGGACTTGGGCGAAGAGCTAGGTCTAGCCAGGTTGAACCATCTCTGCGAGGAACTGGGCAGAATCCACCCTTACGGGGCAAAGCTAACGCTGGTCGCTGATGGGCCCGTGTACAATGGTCAGGCAGTTCGAAAAGGGATGGATTTGTGGCGCTGACGTATAGATCTAGACCTTCTTGCAATCCCTGACTCTGACTTTTACGATTACGGGGTCAAGTTACGCCATTTAGCCAAAGCCAGGGGGTTTTCTCACATCACCTTCACGCGGCTCTTGGACGTTCTCGACCTTGGGGACGGAGATGCCTTGTCCAAAAAGGACTATCTTGCAAATGCAGACATCTGCAGGCGAGTAATGGAGCGATTTGTCGGCACAGACTTCAACCTTGCTAGCCAGATCAAGCAACATCCAGATACAGCCTTGACGTATCAAAAGTATGTCAGATCAGCTCGTGACGATCTCCGCTGGGGACCCGAGATTGACCCCGATGTCAAGGGGGACCTTGATAGATATGCAGCTGAAACACTCAAGGTGGCGGAGCGCATGACTGCGAGACTACTCGTAAGTGACTGAATTACCTCGCGTATTATTACTCACATCCTTCAGGCATACGAAGCAGCCTTACAGGCCAAGTTCCCTGGGCACATCAGGCTCTCTATCCACCGGTCGACAGGAAAGTCCAAGATATCTGTCCCGCTGATTCCACAACCGGATGAATTCGGCCTCACGCCTTGGCATTCTTGCCTCTTGGTCACGGCAGAAGGCAGATTCCGCACAGGGCCGTCAAAGGACTTTCGTGATGACGAGAAATATGAGGTTAGCACCAAGGATGGAAAGCCTTACTTTGTTCGGGAGAAACATCCTGATTTCGACTGGCCTAATCATGTGGAGATTTCGCACGGCTACGGGGGCAAAATCATTATCACCAACACGTCCACAAAGGAGAGCGAGAAGCGTCTTGACAAGGATGCCAAGATCAAGCTCGCCAATCTGGCTTTGCGCTTTGAGGAATTGGAGGTACATGGATTTTTGGCTGAATGATATTGGAACTGTAGACAGATTATAATTTCAAAATAGCAATACCTTGAATCAAATCTATATCTACACAACTCGGTAAACTTCAGTCTACGGGTTAATCCCACTGGTGAGGGATTTTCTGCTCGTTTACTAGACCATGTCATATCATATCATGTTCTCAATTACAGCAGGCTGTGACATGAAAACAGATAGCGCCGAGTTTAAAGTTGAGAATATGCAGCTCCCTTTGTGATTCGTTTCTATGTCTCTCCACAACTGTCACCTCGCAGTTGACCTGCAGGGCTTGAAATAAGGACAAATTATATTGTGTTTGATCCGGCCCAACCGATCGTTACACGCACTACATGACTAACTAAAACAAGGACGTTTCTATGTAAAGGTCAACCTAAACTTCGAATACCGAGCCCGGGTCCTCCAAGCTGAGGGATATCTTGTGCTTTGCAATCTTGGTTGTGTGGGCCCTACATTCACTGCAGGAATCTGATAATTCCCCACGCGTACTGGGCCGGTCCGAAGCCGCACATCTTACCCGTTCCAGACACGTGCGCGATTCATGCGAGTCTAGGACACGCTTCGGACTCCAGAACTGGTTTTCGTGCCCATCATCTTCGTTGCAGTCTGATGACGGCTACCAGGATAATGACGTGATACGCTCACGACTTCTTTGGCGTCAAACTACACCTTCTCTTTGCTAGTGGAACACATAAAATGCGGCTTATGTGTTCTTTGTTACCAGCACTACCAAGAATAAACAATTGTCTATCACCATTCTGATTGCATCAAAAGCCAACATGTTGACGACACAGACGGTGACTATCCCGTCTACTGATGTGTTTACTGAGAGCTCGAGCCAAAGGGCCTTGACCTGGGGGCTTCGAAATAATGTACGAAGTAAAACGCCAGCAATTTCTCTCAAAGGGCATGACGGGCATAGCGCAACGGAACTCCTACCACTCGTCAATCATGATGCTGGCTATGTTGATGACGTCGTATCCTCAATTATGAGCACTCTTGAAAGCTTCAGTCTCCAGCAACAAGGCAACGATGTTTTCCTCGGCAGCCGCATATTTTCACCTGTCGTGAGGCGCCATGTTGCGGCACGGTCCAGGATTCCCATGGTTCTCCCGGCATTCCCAGCCAAGAGCATCAATGTCGTTGAAAAGGTGCTTGGAACCTTGCCTGACTTGGGTGAAGAGCTAGCCTTGGACCGTCTGAATGATCTCTGTTCCCGAATACAGAAAATCTACCTGCCCGGGGCCATGGTTCTTATTGCAACCGATGGCGCCTGCTATAACGGTACGTTCAACTTGATTTCGTGACGAAACCAAGCTAACACAGTTAAAGATCTTACTGGCGTCACTAATGACAACCTTTGGGAATACAGTGTGGCTCTCCGTCAAATGGTAGCGGACAAGGGTTATAAATGCATCGAATTCGTTCGCATCATGAATCTCCTGGGTCTATACAATGCCTCTACGATAACAAAGGAAACATTCATCAACCTGCTGGAGCCTAGCAGAAGAGAGCTCATGGACCGATATGTTGACCCTAACTTTGATGCAACTGCCTGCATCAAGAACGATCCTGACTACAAGATGACCTACGACGGATATGCCAAGTTCCTGAAGAAGGATCTAGCTTTTGGAGCGGTCAGAAACTCAGTAACCAGTGGCAAAAAGTTCAAGGCCAAGGTCCATGAGACTGCCAAAGCAATGATTGCTCGCGGTGTAGTAAGTATCGCCTTTCGGTTACTGTACCAGTACTAACTACTTTTCCTCAAGGCTTTCGCAGAGCTTATACGCGAGAAGCTTCCAGATCATGTGCGACTTTCTATCCATCCCTCGACGGGACTAACCAAGATATCCATGCCGCTCATTCCACAGCCCGATTCGTTTTCCATGACGCCGTGGCATTGCGCGGTAGCTGTAGATGAGAGCGGAAATTTCAAGACGGCGCATGTGGCTACTCTGAGAAACACTCATGAGTTGGTATATAAGGATGGTCATGCGCACTTTTTCCGGCAACGATCTAGCCTGTGGGAATTTGATGCGAAGGTGGAGTTTGAACATCTTTATTGTGGAGGGCTTGTTGTGCGCAACGCTTCAGGTCGAGAGCAGTCAAAGAAGTCTTTATCAGATTCGGATAAGGAGAAGCTGGCATCTCTAGCTGTTTCCTGTGGGAAGATTATTGTAAAGGGGTTTAAGTAAGGCAGCTTTAGTATTTGGCGACTTCATAGTGTATATAAATTACCCTGTGTATGCTCCTAATGTTTTATTTTCATTTTCGTCACATACCACGGACTTCTCATCAACGGTCAGGTTCCAGTCAAGGTTGGCAGCCAAGGTCGTGTCTTGCTGCGCCGATCACTGTCGATATATTAAAGACACTCAACGAATGCTTTAGCCATCTTATACTCATAGTGTACAGTAGGCGATATACAATGTGCTTCTGAGTATTGAATTTATCTTACTCTATGAGCTCTGCGATAATTACGGTCAAGCCGTCACACGTCTGGGACGGGGAAGATTGCATCCAGGGGATAGGCTAGAAGGGCCATGTCGAGATTACTAAGAAGGCTATCGCTCAACGTTCAAACTGATTCCTCAAGGAATAGACCACATCGTCCAACAAGCTGAAATTTTCGTTCACCATAGGCGGAGATAGACTTTGGATATGGTTGCAAGAGCATAGAAAGAAGCTGAAGAGCCGAGACTCATGTTTTGGTAGTAAAAAGATGCGATTTTTGAGGGTCTCTATGCATTGTACTTGTATCCTAGCGCCTGAGCGTTGTTGCCTCTTTGTAGGAGTCGACATGTAGCGTGGGTATCTCGTTCAACCCTCTACGGCCGCGACGCCCGACTTTATCACCGACTTCACACCCACATCAACACTAAAACTACGTAAAATGGTACAGTAGTAGAGACAATAGAAAGATCACCACCCTGAAAGAAGAGTCACGGTAAAGGACGTTGCGAGCTAATGATTTGATCACTGTTTGAATCACGTGATACGTCAGCGTAGATGGTGGCTTGATGACTGCGACATCAGGCTTACTTGCATCTCACTCCATGCACACAAACGATTTCTCACCGGCTCCTGCATGAAAGAGCCCTCACGTCTCGCTCTTTATCTGCAAGCGAATATGCCGCGGCGCGGAAGGGCCACTAGGTCCGCAAAGAATGGGCCTGGGGTCATGCCACTCCACAGGCTCGTCATGCTTGGAGATGGGGACGTTGGGAAGACGGCCTTAATCATCCAGGTAAGCGAGCATACTATCTGTTGTTTTGCTAACAAAGTACTGATTCGGAAAGCTCTGCTTGCAACATTTTGTTGAAAAGTACGAGCCAACGATTGAGGACTCATATCGTAAGTCAGTCGACATCGACGGTGCATCTTGCATGCTCGAGGTTCTTGATACAGCTAGCGATGAACAGTACGCAGCATCTCGTGACGATTGGATCCAACAAGGCGATGCATTTCTTCTCGTCTATTCAATTACCTCTTGGAGTTCATTCTCACGTATCAAGTTCCTCCACGACCAGATCATCCGAGTACAGGCGGCAAGTTGTCGCGAGCCCTCTCCCATTTGCTTGATTGGGAATAAACGCGACCGCATGAGGGAGCGAGAAGTTACCAGAACCGAAGGACTCAATCTCGCACTTGCCTTGGGGATCGACTACTTCGTTGAGTGTTCTGCAAAAAACAATTTCAATGTCGAGAAAGCCTTCTTCGATCCTATGCGGACCCTTCGAGTCCAAGGCGAAATCACGAAGCGCCGGTACGAGAAAAAGCCCGGGCTATTTGAAGGCCGATTGACCATATTGCCTAGCGAAAATACCTCGTTTGACGGGAGGGATAGGCTCGCAAGATGTCTTCATCACGCTGTGAGGACAAACAACGTGAAAGAGGCCGTCGAATTCCTCGATGCAGGCGCCAATCCCAACGCTCAGCCGACTCTATCTGGGAGCGCACTACATACAGCCGCAGCCTTTGGATTTTTGCGTCTCACCAACATCTTGCTTAAAAGGGGAGCTAGAGTGAATACTACAGCACCCTACGAATCAGGCACTGCTCCATTACAGGAGGCTGCAACTGGCGGTCACCTTGAGGTGGTCAGGCTGCTGCTACATTATGGAGCAAGACTAGATCATGGAAGTGCACTTCGCGGTACAGCTTTACATGCAGCCGCATCGCGAGGCCACACCCAGGTCGTTGAGTACCTGTTGAAACAAGGCGCGGATGCTACTAAACGGAGTGGCCCGTATGAGTTTGCCCTTCACGCTGGGGCTTGGTATGGATCTGAGGATGTTGCAACCGCACTGCTCAACGGCGGCGCGGACATTGATGCGGAGAGTGCAGATGGTTGCACTGCATTACACATGGCAGCCTTCACTGGGAGTCTCGAGGTGATCGAGATTCTCCTAGGCCGCGGAGCGAGACTGAAGATCAATGTAGTCTCAGAGAAATACGGTACCGCACTCGATGCTGCAGCTGAAAATGGACATTTTGACGCTGTCAAGATCCTAATGGAAGCTGGCGCACAAGCACACTTTGGAGATCAAGAAAGGGATCCGCATGACGTCAAGCCCACAATCCTTGACCCGGAGCAACGGGGCCCGTTCAAGCTTGCCATGCTGCCTTCGGACACGGATGCAAATGTTGAGGGTTTATATGGCGTTGTTCAAGAAGGATACGGCGAAAGCTATCAGCCTGTTACTGGTAAGAAGTCCAAAAATGTCTGTGGAACTCTTGGCGAACACAATCTCACCAGCTTTACTTTGCCAAGACAAGCCAGAGGTCGGCCGTGACGGATTCACTACGTTGTCCGACCCGCCAGAGGCAAAAGTCGAGTAAGTCAACACCAAGTTACTTAGCAGCCGTGTCTTGACCTATTTTAGCATCGTCTTCGTCCACGGCTTGCAAGGTCATCCAAAAACATCGTGGACGTATGACATGGAATCAGCAACGCCAAAGTCTTCCCTTTGGCAAATATTGCTTAGATTATGGTCGACAAAACAGGCACCGCAGAATGAAGATGTGTTTTGGCCATATGACTTTCTCCGCATCCATCCAGACTTTGCCACGTCGCGGACCATGACCTGGGGCTACTATTCAGGAGTAACACGCAGCTTTTTCGGTGCCGCTAATTCGAAAAATATTTCTCAACGTGGAAACAACTTGATGCTCATGTTGCAAGAGGAACGAAAGGACGACGTGAGTGCCTAGATCTGACTATAACTAATATTATGGCTACTCACTAGCTCTGTTTTTTTAGCCGACAAGACCACTCATCTTCGTCGCTCATAGTCTAGGTGGACTTGTTGTGAAAGCTGTGAGCTC
Source organism: Dactylonectria alcacerensis (assembly GCA_029931735.1). Taxonomy (NCBI): domain Eukaryota; kingdom Fungi; phylum Ascomycota; class Sordariomycetes; order Hypocreales; family Nectriaceae; genus Dactylonectria; species Dactylonectria alcacerensis. The sequence goes on along the minus strand of JAPMUZ010000011.1, from coordinate 2,273,686 downwards.
TAAGTGTCACTTAAGATGACCCAGCCGTCTAATCTTCTTTAACACAGGCTCTAAGCATCTCAAAACAGTCAACTCGTCAGCCGTGGAAGAGGAACATCTATCTCTCCACAACTGGCATCATCTTTCTAGGCACCCCGCACGGCGGCAGCAGCGTCGCAGACTGGGGTCTCATTGCAAGCAATCTTACCAGACTCGCGATGCAGGGTGCATGGGCGAGGGCGCCGAAGGGCTTGACGCCAAACGACGAGCCGCTAGAGGACTTGCGCAAGACATTTATGAAGCTGCTCGAAGAAGGCCATTTCAGAATTCACTCTTTCTGCGAGACACTGCCTATTACTGGGATATCTGGGCTACATGGACTGGTAAGTGCTCCAACTCTCAAGCTCATCAAACCTCCCTTGACAATCTTGTTCGACAGGTTGTTCCGCATGAATTCGCCTTGGTAGGTCATGAGAAGAAGGAGACATCTTTGGGAATACACGGAACCCATGACAGCATCTGCAAGTTTGGGGCCACGAGTGATCCTGGTTATCAGGCGGTGCTCTGTGCACTGCAAGACTACGTCAACGGCGCAGTATCAGATTCACAATACGCCAACCTGCCCAAAGCCGAGCCGTGAGAGACCTGTCCTCAAAGCAGAACAACTCGGTCCAGGTTTTGTTCAGTTTTAACCGCGTTTATGGGCGAGTGTCACCGTGCTAGGTAATGAGAGCAAATGGATCTTGTTTCTCATTGTTAAAGTGTCACTAGATCTCTTCAATATTTTTTTTTTTTTTGGGGGAGATTTGATCGTTGTTAGGGAAGAGTGTCCCTTCAAAATGAATAGGTAAAGAAAAGGGTCAAATTTCACAGCGTAACACCCGTATTATCACATGTTCCCCGCCTAATACCAGCTCACCCAACATTTCCCACCCAGAAAAAGAAACAACCTCAAGCCACCAACTGGACAGATCGGTCTACCTTCGTTCTAAAATACAAAGTCTCTTTGCAACGTCTTTACTACCATACTATCCGCGAATCCTCCTACTTTCTTCCTCATAGACCTCTATATTCCCCTCTCACAAAAGAATAGCCATGCCTTGGGCCCTGTTGCTAGCGCCTAGGGCTTGCAACTCAAAATGCTGAACCTGTTTTTTCGACGGGGCATCAACCACCGTCACGGCGGGCACAGTCGCGCCGGTTCCAGGGCTGAGGGCATAAACGAATTGTCCGGCCGCTTTGAGGTCGATCAGGCCAGGGTCGCCGTTGGCACTCAGGTCAATAATGTTCATAATGGACGCGTCCTGGAGAGACATCTCGACAAGTCTGTTCGTGGCCACGTCGGTGACAAAAGCACTGTTAGTGACGGAGGACACGGCCGCCCAGCAGGTGGCTTTTTGGCCGTCGATGGCAGCTTTGCCCTTGACCGTTGCTGCGCCAGATGAGTCGAAAGAGAGGACAGCCGCACCGAAGGAAGCATCAGTGGCAAAGATGTCGCTGGTGCCCGGGATTGGAGCCGATCCAAAGAGCACGGCTGTGCCTTCTGGGGAAGATTGGGTGCCCTGCTGCGAGACACAGGCACCATTTTGTCCGTTCTCGACAGGGAATGAAGCCACGAATCCCGTGTTGTTGACGGCTGGATCACCCTTGACCATGACAAATAGGGTGTTTTCGTCCTCAGAGAACAAGACCTGCGAAATGGTATTGGTTGGCCCAACTGGAGGCGTCGTCTGCTGTAGGTCAATTGGCCGCAGTGTGTCCATGGCTTCAATGCCGCCTAGCCCAGAAAACGAGCTGCACGAGACTCCAGCCACGGCACCTGTTGTTCCGACGCAGACAATTTTGTGCTTCTTAGATGCTGCCACTGTGTTTGGGAACTCTCCTGGGACTGCCACGGGCTGGCCAACCATTTGTAGTTTCGAAGCATCGGTTCGATCGATCGAGAACATGGTTACACTGTTAGAACCAGCATTGACAGCAAATAGCTTCTACAAAAACGTCAGTAATCACATCCTATTCCGAACCATACGAGTACATACGTGACCGACTACAGTCAAAGATGACTGAGAGACGAGGCCGTCTGTGGCAGCTGTCTGGTTGGTGGAGCCGTCAATGCTGAGGGAACCTTTTCCGCCGGTGGCCGTGCTCGTGCCGCCAAAGAGCTGCCCGTCCATGCCGATTGGCACCGCGATGACGCTATTCGCATCTTCGTTGGACAAAAAGTAGATGGACTTCGCGACTTGTTGTGTGGCCGCACATCTCGAAGGTCTAGCTGCGCTCTGTTGGACCAGCAACGAGAGGCTTGATGAGAGGAGGAAAGAGGCGGGAAAGCGCATTGTGAGCTGAGTGGAGGTGATAGAGTGAATATAATATACCGGTGATGGGATAAATAGTGAGTGAGTTGCCTTGGGCAGGATCACGAAGCCAGAAGCGAGTATGGGATGGATGCTGAGAGTTGTAGAGAATATCTTCTTCCAGTCCAGGCGCGAGGGTATTTATGTTCTTCATCGCCCCTCGATACCAAATAACAAAATGCACGTCTAACTGCCTCAAATTGCTATTCCATGGGCTATGCCACCAGCCTCCGTCTTCAGGGCAAAGAGTCAATTCATCAGAATTTCCTCTTTCGGAAGCCAAAGCTCGAGGAGGATCGCAGGATGTGGACAGGGATTACCTCGACTCGGGAGTCGGAACAGCGGCTGGTGCTTGAGTGTAATCAGAATTTCCTATTTCGGCTAGTGCGTCGTCTGGTTGAGAGGCTGCAAAAGATTGATGAGCATCACTGACCAGGGCCGTCTCATCCGCCCAGATTGAAAAGTCTCAGGTTGGTGATGTGACTTTGCCATGTGCACGGAGGCAATTTTGGAACTAGAGATTGATTCAGATGTTGACTTACTCTTTTACTAGCTACATAGACGTGCTCTTTTCCCGTAGGGTTGGCATCCAGAAGCTGGCTCTCGGCTTACGTCTGGGTCCGTGTTCACGCCTTTCGATCCACTGGTCAGCTGCAACGAACCTCAGTAGACAATCTCGACACAAGCAGTCTGCCACATACATCAAAGGCCACAAAGAGCCAAGTCTAAAGCCGCAGCTATGACCTAAACGTAGCATCGCGATTGGAAACTGAGAGTTCCTGAAACACTGACAGGAGTGATGCGTGCCTCTGAAACAATGACTGAACCTGCGGGACACTTTAGCGAGGGGCCGCTACGCTTTGGAATCATGATTACAGGGGAATTAGCGGAGGTGGAGAAGAACGCTCTAGCGCTGAATGTTCTGCTCCGGCACTGCCCTGTGCGGATCTCGGAAGAAAAGCAGCAAATGATTCTTGGCCTGTTTCTTGGCAGCTCGAGCTTTTGAACGACTTGACATCGTCATGACCACAGTTCTGTTCTCTTTCTCCCAAAGATCTGTCATTCCTTCGATATACATACATTACCATCGCCCGTCATGTTCCGCATGTTCAACCCCAATGGTAAGGAAGGGTGTCTGGTTTTTCTGAGGAAAACCCCAACTGCGCTGAAGCTTTGATGTTGACGACCTGTAATATAGCGCCAAAACAAGATCCCACTGAAAAGCGGCGGACGCAATTGCGACAAGCCCAGCAGTAAGCGACACCCGCGCACTTTCAATACGAGTGTACTTGAACTCATTCTTTGACTGGCAGAACATATCGCCAGCGCAAGACTCGATACACAAAGGCCCTGGAAGAAGACCTCGCCACCTGCAAAGCGCACGAAGCCAGTCTTGTACTCAAGTGCGGAACGCTGAGCAAGGTTGTCCAGGCACTTCAACAGATTCTAGTGCGCCATGGCATCGACATGCCCGATGAGCTGCGCATAAACACCACAGTTCCCGCAAATAGCAAGGGCTCTAAGCAACCATCTCCCGTGTTGAGAGACAAAGATCGCTACAACGGCCGGGAGGTGAGATCTCAAGCTAGATCCGGGGTAGCTCCTCGACAGAAGCCAACCGACTACGCCAACTCGGCTGTTCAGCTTGCCTCTCCCGAGTCCCTGGACGAATACGAAATACCGAATCGTCATGAGGAGACGCAATATCAAACTTTGAATGCTGGCCAAGTCGACGAGTGGCCTCAATTCACCCGTGGTCCCGAAACAGAGCTGAGCACTGTGAAAAGAGTGTGCGACTTAGATCCCACCACGATTGCGATGGAGTTTGTCTTGAGGTAAGATGCAAGATTTCCAACGCAAAGAATAATTCTTCACGAAGGGGGTGACATCATAATGATTTTGGCTAATAATCACAGAATCGAAGAACCTTGTCTAGGCCATGTGCACGGCGATCCGAATCAACCGCAGGAACCGTCCGGCCACGCTCTAACTGTCACATCACAACTACACTATTTATCACCAACGCCTCATTACAGCACAAGCTCTCCCTCATTCCACGACACGCCCGCAGCAATCCTCGAACGGCTCTTAACTCTGACCCCGGCCGTCTCGTCTGAAGGCGACGTGACGCCGATCCAGGCGTGGAACAGCCTCCGGACACGGCCGCGCTTCAGCGAACTGGATGTTGAGTGCTTGACGATTCTGGCCGAGGGATTGCGAGATGCAGCGAAATGTCACGGGTACGTCACGATGACTTGGGGATTTATTCCTCACTAAGGCTTTTGCTAATGAGACGATGCAGGTTTGGTGCCGTGGTTAGAAGTGAAGTTTTTGAGAATTTGGTCTACGAGATCACGGTGTTGAAAAAGTTCACGCGATAATGCAAAAAATGTTCAGACATGAGAATGCAAGAAAAATGCAAAGATTAGAGACGTGGTTGATGTCAGTGTAAGCCACTCATAAGTATGCTGAATGAGATTCTCACCATGAGCGTCAATAAAAGCCACAATATGACGCCTCGTTTTTCGTCGAATGGGAAGGCGATGATTCATCCTGCACTGGCGATTACCGACGCTGAAACGCCGTGGCTGATGATGACGATCCAACAGTCTTGGTGCAATTCTGCGACCGGATCACGTCGGATCCGCACATGGACAACTTTACTGTGAAAGCTATGGCGATTCTTCAATCGTCTCTCATCACGCGTGGAAGGCTTGAGTTGTTAGTAAGCCGGCAAAGGTTGTCACTCACGGCTGCTGACTCGTCTAATGTAAATGATTGAGTCTGGCCCGTCAACGTAACGTGTGGGCAAGACGACCGCAACTGGAAGGATCAGAACACGAATGTCATCAATCTGACCAACTTTGGGCATGCCGTGCGGGAGGATTCATTCTAGTCGCGAACTAGCTAGATCTATACGTGGACTGTGCTCTGCGCGGCCTGACCAGTTGGGATCATGGCTGTAGACCGGAGGAGAAATTGAACATGGCACGCTATTTTTGTCCATGCCCCCAAGAGCCCAGCCATCATTAAAAGCCACAGCCATAGCCACTGGCGGGTGGTGAGTTGATTAGTTAAGTAGCGCGCGGATGGTGAGGTCATTGTCTCGTCTCTCATACATAGAGTTCAAGCTACGGATCATTCTGAGCAAAGATGAGACGGATCACATAATACTTCAATGATGGTAATTTCCTCCTGGAAAGAGAGCTTTCGCAAAGACCGAGACCTCAATTGTGCAATTCAGCTTCCACTGCTGATGCGTGCGGTATTTATTTATGTCACGTCTGCCGATGCTTCTCACAAGCCTTGTCGCGGGCAATTCAAGGCTGGATCGGCAGCATCGGGTCCTCCAGGCCAAAGAATGTGGCGGAGTGACAGAGGCTGTGTTGGGTTGATCCCACTGGGCTCAGCGGTCCAGGGGTATTGGTGGTGCTTGCAGGAGATATGCAGGAGGACAATGGTAGACATGGAGCACACGACCACTTGGCCTGCATTCGTTGCCCCTTTGTAGCCCTACAATTGCATCGCCAGCGTGTTGGTAGGACGGTCCTGAGTGTCATCAGACTACTTTGGATCATGTACAGGTATTATCCCAACACCATACTCCGTACGACAGAAACAAACGTGGGAAATGAAGAGATTCACAGGAACCCACCCTAAAGCCGTCATCTCCGGCGCCAGGCCGGGGCTAGAGACACGCTGCAAACGAGCTCCAGTCTCAGGCTTTCTCAGTCTCTTTCTGTCTCCAAGCGCCCAGTCTACAGCAACTAAGACTCTCCGGCAGCCAGTGCTGAAGCTGGGTTCTATTCCCAGGGTGGCCATGCGCGCGGCCGAAGGAGCGGCAAGCCTGTCGCACTATCACCAGCCCAGCGTAGGGCTTACCGCCCGCGAGCTTCCATTGGGCAAAGTGCCGCTTTAAACTGGAGTTCAACATCCAGGGGTTCCCTTGTTTTGGGGGCTGGTTTTCTTACGCAGCCTGAGCGAGCCTGCCTACCTCGCCATTTCTTACCATTAACTCCAACCGCTAAGGCTGGCGAGCTGGGCTCAAACTTGTATTGTATTGCCGCCGATCCGCGAAGCTCCACAGACTGATGAACAACGAGCAATTCGAAACATACAAGGGGGGTTCATTCCCCCCGGCTTGATAATCGGGCGGAGGAACGGGGTCTCTTTTCTCTCTTCTCGTCCGATCTTTAAGCCTGGCGTGATCGGGCTTGAACACGGTCGTTTTCCCGCTTTGCTTCTCCCCCTTCGCCTTCGGGTTTGATCGATCACGACTCTTTCTTCGCGGGCTACACAAATTCTGCGAATATTACCGAACGAAACGCCATGTATCATTACGCGGGGCTCGTCGGCGTCCTGCTCGGCGCCTTAGTCGCTGGCGTGCGGTCCGAGGCGTCGTTCGTCATGCCACCGCCCGGCGGCCCGGCCTACAACTACCAGGACAACCCAGAGTACAAGGTTGGCAAGACGATCAATGTGGAATGGACGTCGGATCTCTCGAGTATGGATCTTGTCATCTGGCAGCAGTATCCCGCTGCGATCGGCCAGGGGTTTGTGAGACTAGTTGGTATGCTGGGATGCTTCAACACATGCTCTCTGGAGAGGTGCTGATTTGAGATGCAGACCACACAACTCGACTTTCCATCGACTGGGAAGTCAGCCTCGAGGGCTTCTCGACCAATGTCTCCAAGGGCGAGCAGGTCATCCTCTACATGGGCATGTACGAAACCGGAGACACCAACCTCTCCGCGACAAGCCATTACTTCAACGTCTCCGTGCCAGAAGACGTCACGACAACAACCGCGGCGACGACATCAGCGACGGCAACAGGAACAGGAACATCTACCTCCGACGCATCGGCGACGACAACAGGCTCCGAAACAACATCAGCTTCATCAGAACCGACCAGCGACGACTCGGGCCTATCGACGGGCGCCGTCGCGGGCATCGGCGTCGGGTCGGCCGTCGTAGGCATTGCCGCTCTCGCTGGCTTGGGTTTCTTCTTCTGGAAACGGCATCGCAGGGGCGCCGCCGGTGGACAATACACGCAGAGTCAACAATCTCCGCCACCGGACGAGATCAAGACGCACGAGCTGGCGTCGTCGGGATGGAACCATGCGCCGCCACAGAGGCCGGTAACAGGGCCGGTAACGGGGCCGACGGGACTATACGAGGCGCCGTAGTAAACATGAAGGAATGGTGATATAGGGAAGAGCAGGAGCAGCGAACAGGACAATTTGTCATGTTGGCTATAAGGGATATACGCGCATAGAGCAAGGGAGAGACAGACCAGGTGGTCGTCATTAATCCCCAATGGCATCGCGAGCGGTGAATGGGGTCGGTCGGCGCACAATTCGAATTAACAAGTGTTTAGATACCCCTCCAAATTAATTCATCTTTGACCAAGTGATTTCCGATTGAGCTGACATGTCAAGCTTGACGCCGTACACGCATCGTCCATGCCACCCGAGGACCGACATGCCCACGAGGCTAACGAGAAAACGCCTTTTCGGCTGAGGCGATGCCGCGACTGGTGTAATAGACACCGTCAGCTGAAACTTAGACGAGGAACTTTACTCAATTGATTGCTGGCCCTCTCCGCGTCTCAATGAACCCGACGATGTCTCCCGCCTCCGCGCATCGCCCAGCCTCAATATGCTGCCGAGACATCGCTACAGCATACGGGCGGCAAACCTCGAAAGCAATTGGCAACAATTCGAATTGCAGTGTCATCAGCGTAGCCTGCTTCGCGTTTTCCCGCGCGGCTATGCAGCCTTGATTGCGGCTGAGAAAGATGGCGTTTCTGTTGTTCAACTCTGGATGCACATGTTTAGTCGCAAGTGTGTCTTAGCTTGAGGCTGCTGCATCAACGCGCAGCATCTCAACACCGTTGACTGCTGTTGGATTCCGTGGCACTACTGAACCTCAACTTACAAGGAGTATCCGTCATTGCTTGTGTCGATCCTCTAACTTCGTAGCAAGACGGTTTCGCTTCACCTAGGACAACCTACAACAAAGTTGCAAAACTAGAAGCCGCTGCCAACACTTCGTGGCCTATGTATCGGTCAGCTTAGCACAATAATTATACTTGGGAAGCGATGAGGTACCTTGGCCACACTCTTCCTTGACTTGTGCTTGTCGGTACAAATCGATGTCGCGTTTGTCCATCCAGAACCGTCATTGGTTCCACAACCGCAACTGTTCTATCAGTCAAGAGATCATGCTCGTGAAATTTTAGAACGCAATGTTCGATCCGTCTTCAAATAGATCATCTGAATGTTCCCAAGCCGAGTGACCACGAAGCTTGATCGATCATCCAATACACTAAGGCACACCGCCCGCCAAGCCAGTTCCTCCCTATCCAGGGCTCTCGGACTTTATTATATCCACTCGCTTCCTTCCACCGTGGAGCATTTTCTCTCTGGAGAGTTCCCCAATTCGACTACATCGTTCCCATCTTCCTTCCACTGCGGCCTTGGCTTTCACACCGAGCACTGAGATGTCCTTCTGCTCAACTCGGTCGAGGACTTGGACGATCGATTGTAGGCGTATGGTGGATAGGAGTGCTGCTTCTTCGGACTTTCAAACTTGCGCGGTATTATGTCTGCGCGGTCTTATGTGAGCCAGTGCAAAAACGATAAGGGCTTTTGCACAGCTTTTATTATCAGGCTAGGCACTCACAACTCAGGGGCCAGGACGCCACCATCAGCAGGGCCAGGTCTGTTGACACCTGGTATTTACGACCCAGGCATCCAGTATCATTTCCGACTTCTTCCGCCATCATCTTCACGGTCATTCCAAGCACTGGCCAGGTTGAAGGAGCACCTAACATGCAGCTAGGCCGCCGCCACCTCCTAAAGAACAGTGGTAACGCACAAGCTGACTTGTCTTCTGGGCTTCATTGGCTCTGATCAAGGCAGTTTTAATGCGTGACTCTCCACTCACCGGTCCAGTAAATACGGAAGGATTCCGCCTAAACGTGGACCATTCCACATTCCGCTCAAGTTTCTACATGCCTCGAGTCTCAACTAGGCATAACCAAATGCAAGATCAACCAAGGTTCTCAGCAAACAGGGTTAGATGCCAGGAGAAACGCCATAGACTAATTGCTCCGCGTGATCCGCGAGGTGGTGAAGGGGCGTGGCATCCTACCATCCAACAGAGCTAATCAGTAGCTTTTCAAGAGTGTCCTGGTCAGAGCCGGCACACCCGTTTCAACCTCCAGGGGGGAGTCTGACTGCCCAGCCATATTCTCACTGGTCAGTTAGTTGGTCTGGATGGTCTCGATCACGGTCTAGTCAAGGGATGTCTGAACTCTGATCGCGAAGAGGCTGGCTAAAGCATCAAGGCACGTCGTCGAACCCTCCAGTCCATCATTCGAGCACTAGCATCCTCATCCAATTTTTTAAAATGCGCCAGAACGTGTTCGAGCCCGGGAGATCTACACCGGCGTGCGACGGCTAGGATGATTTGTCTTCTGTGACTTGGGATGAGGCGCCAGGGATGGCTTTCCCCCTTGACGGCAGGAGAGCATCATGGGTGGAGTCTTAGCTTGGCGGAAACCGTAGAAGCACTTGCTCGTAGATTACGGATTAGCCGATGAGCTCGAGTCTAGATGCGTCAGGGATTCGCTGCGAGAGGGTAATGAAAGAAGAGTGCTTCGGTTGGGATCATGATGGTGTGTACCCACACAGTCCGTGATACGCCACTACACACTTTTACGAACCGCTACTTATGCAATATGAGCTTCTGCTTTTCGCACCAGGACTGAGATTGAATCTTGTTGTCTGTACCCTCGCCATTCAATAAAAAAGTACTTTTGCGGTTGGGGTGTATGGCATTGCAAACGCCGCAAAAGGGGGGTGCGTGGGACATCATAATATGTAGTAGAGGCGACATGCAGCACAAAGGTTCGCAAAGCCCATGACAGACCTACTACATCCTCACCCAACGGAGACCGAAGGGGAATTCGCCCTCGAGTTTGCTAAAGGGACAAGGGAATATAGCGGCCTGGATTCGAACCAGGAATCTTGCACAGGGCCACACAGGCGATGATCTGCGTTAATAAATTACGCCACCGCTACATCCCTTGTTGGAGAGATGAGCTGATGTCCTGGGTCAAGTGTTTGTTGTTTATTGTATATCAAGGAAGGTAAGGGACGAGGTTGGTGGTATGGCGATGAGTGATCCTTCCTTCGTGGTGTCTTGATGTGGTGTACTCGTGTGGCGTCGTGGCGGGGCGTCGAGGTGTTGTGGCGTCGCCGTTCCAGCCACATGTGCCGGGCTTTGGTGCAACCCAACACATGCCTTTCGAAGACTTCTCGCCGTGCTGCGCTGAAGCAAATGATCAATCCGGGATAATTAGAATATATATAAAGGGTATGAGGGAAATGATGAGTGATTTTTGAAAACAGTTGATCGGAAATTGTAGGGCATGGGTTCCGGAATATCCCACAGCCACGCCCATCTCGACACCGCCAGATCACATGATCTGAGCGATGACGAAGCGGAAAAGGGTCGTGTGCGGCTCTAGGGTAGGGTCATCCGAATTATCACAATGACGGATTCTTTGACGAAGATGCATTGAGACGTGAGCGAAACTCGTAATTTCCTTTTATTCAAATGCTGTACTTTAATTTCTTGGTTGAGTGACTTGATTTGAAATAGAAGTTACCTAAGCAACCGAACCGAGGAGACATGACTGAGCGCTGAATTGTGCCTACCCAACAGCCACCCTCTCGCTCACGACACAACACTTTGACACACCACGCACTTACACGAGCTTACAACCACTAGAGTTATGGGCTTGCGAAGAGCTTCGTATCTGTTCAGCGTTCAGCTAGCTCCACATCGACAAGCTAGAGGGCTGCGGGGGATCCGACGCTTTGCATCCAAGCGCCCAACATTGCTAGCTTTCCTGGATGACTTAGATCGATCCGTGGGGATCCGTGAGAGGTAATGAGACTATTTTCTAGCGACATCCTCCTGGACCCAGCGATACGGGAACGTCCGGGCTGTTGTGCCTGAGTCAGCGGCATCTTGATGGTGGACAGTCTCCGCTCCATGTGTTATCCATGGGGTATGCCGCGTGTTGGGGAAGCAACCTTGACTCCCTTGCTCGACCGTCCCCGACACGTAAATCACATTACAGAGCACCTTGAGTCAGCTGCAACTACGAGAAGCCTGATTGAGACATGGTAAATCGAACGACAGGCAAGTGAGATGTAGAGATTGACAAATGCGCCCGCCGTGACTGTGTGCGACCATGTCGAAAGGAATGGTCAAAACACATCTCTCCATTTCCCCGAAAGCCACAAGCACCGCGGTTTTGCTACCGGTCCATGTGCTGAGCTCTTGTTTGAAAAATCGCGTCAGGAGCGCAGCAATGGTCCGTTTTCGACAACAGCCCTGCTTCACGCCAAGACGTCGAGGAACCCAACCTGCTGATTCCCCGTTCGACACTGTTGCTATCACGCAGCCAAGCCCTATCTTATGAGGAGAGCGCCAATCTCAACAGAATCTGCGCAGATTACGCTCCCTGTCGTGCGAAAAGAAAAACAAAAAAAGCCGGGGCGTAAGTGATATCCCCATATAAAATAAAGTACGCGTGCAGCGAGATTCGACAGATTTCCCCCTCTTTTCCCCAAGCCCTGGTTTCCCCGCCAGTGGAGGGGCATGGGGGATTCCCTCCCATACAGGGGGCGGAGAGGGAGGGGGGGAAACGAGGGAAGGAGATGTGTCTCCATTGCTGTGGGGGGACCCGGTTCGCCACCGTCTTGACCGCTCGCCGCCCCCTTGACCGCTTCGTCTGTGCAGTGCATAGTCTGTAGAGCCGGAGATGTTACTTCTGGAGTCCGAACCAAGGACGCACTTACCCCATCGCCACGTTTACTGCGTACGTGGGGCTGCGAAAACGGGGGAGTGAGGAGGTTGACGGCTTTTTCCTCATGCTAAAGTGCTTGGCAAGTTGGGGTCTGGACTGGAGCATAGTTGTCGCTTAGGATGGTTGGCTGTCGAGATGATGCGTCAAATACACCCATGAGATGAACCTACATGTGGCGAATAGTGTCGATCGAATGGTGTCATTACTGTGACTCTGCTGATGAAGCGGAAATCTGACCTGAGAGTAATGTAAATACGTACATACACATCTCACGGACAAGCACGTGGCCCCAACGCATGAAACACTGCAATATGCCCAATGGGGGGACCTGGGCCATGCTCCATCTCGCGAGGGTACCATAGTATGTGCGAGTTGCATCTCCCCGCTCAAATCTGCCATCTTAACGAGCCAAGGTTGTGTGCCCCGTCGAAGCGTCATCCCCCGCATTTGCGTTACCTTTCAGCTGTGCTGCCATGTCCCGAAATCCCCCGGATCTGCCCCCCAAGCCTGGGCCGTCTGTTCGTTAGATACGGGGCGTGGTTATTACTAGTGCTGTCTGCCTTGTGGTACGTGGTAGCAGCTTGTTGATAAGGATTAGCTGGGCGCTGCTACGAATCATTCCGACGTTGGAAACATGTTGACCCGGGTTGTTACGACTCATGTTGCTCCCCTCCAACATGGGGATTTTCTTGGCAACCAGTTTCCGCTCCCCAAAAAAAACCACATCTTCAACTCCCGAATAGTAAAAACGTCCGATGTTAGCGCGACCGGGGGAGAGAAGAGAGAGGAGGAGAGGAGGAGGAGAAGCAGTGAGACGGAAGATGCAGGGAAATGACGCAGAAGGCTTTGGCCAAGGCGCCATGTGGCCTGGTCGCGTCTTAGCCTGAATCATGTTCGAGCGCCAGGCATTCTGATTGACTGGTTTAGTCGAAAAGGACGGAGCGCCAAGGTGAAGACCAAGGTTGGTTGGGTTGCCCACCAACATAGCGGCCGCTTGCGAGAGCGAAGGGAGAGGCTGGTTGGTTCGGCATTAGGCGAGTTTGGCAAGCCCAGCAAGCCAAATAAGCTCGACTTAAGGTTGGCTGGATCCGTTTCCAAAGGATTCCAGGCCTTCGTGGAACCCTTCCAGACCCTCTTAGGCCCAGTCAGATGCTTCCTCGAACTAGCCCCACCCAGTAAGGTCTACTAGTCCTTAACCCTGCTGGATGCATCCTTGACCTGGTTAGACGCTTCCTTGACCTTGTTAGTCCCCCTCGCTGACCTTGTTGGAACCCCGTTAGATGCCTCTCAGCCCCTCCTGGATCCCTCCCTCAGGCCATTCCTAGATCCCTCCACTCGACCCTCTCACATCCCTCCCCGACCCTCCCCCGCTGCGACTCCATGCGGGGAAGATCAACCGTCCCCTGAGACGGTGGTCCAATCATCACCGTCTCGGTAGTTGAGACCTTCCTGTCCAGGCCTAGCCAGTGCGGGGAGGAGGGATCTGGCTCGCGGCCTAATCTCCATGCAACACTGCAAACCCCAGGTTCCGTTCGTTCGTTTGCCTTTTCTTCCCCATAAGCAACATCGTCCAACAACAAGCGGATGGTCTGTGACCCGAGAAGTCCTCGTCTTGGCTCGACACGAGGAATGGCGCACACACACTAACACACATCTCACACTGTCACACACACACACACAGACGCACACGGCATCACGCATGGCGCGGAGAGGCCGGGCCCTGGGATAGGCTGTCCAGCCTTCCATTTGCTGCACCAGTGTCAAGCGCGTTTTTGTCATCCTGCATAAGCTCGCACAGCCTTGTCGTGGGGAGGATGACGATGGCTCGTCCGGTCGGGACTGATCGGAGGCATGGGGGTTTGCCCGACTACTACGTACGTTTGGACCACAGGCGAGGGTTGTATCCGCTTGCCACTGGCCTATGCGTTTTAGTAAATGCGGAGGCGCCAACTAACGACGACCTGCGGGCGCTGCCTCCTCGTGTCAGGGAATATATAAGTCCTTTGGCCATCCCGCAATACTTCGTTTCTTCTCCTCAGCAGGTCAAGACGCCGCAGTTTGGTCGCGCATTCATCGTCAGCTCTCAGCTTCAACATCTACTTGTCTTCTCCCTTCCCTCACCTTCATCATGGATCTGTCCAAGGTCCAGTCCGAGCCTCAGATCTTCCAGGATGAGAATTCTGAGAAGCCTGTCCCCATTGTCGAAAAGGTCGACTACTCGGGTGCTCACGAGAAGACTGACCCCAAGGAGATTGCTCTTGTCAAGAAGCTAGATCGATGGATCATGGTGAGCTTCCTTTTTGCCTTGGGCATCTGGATGTTTGCTAACTGACCATGACAGCCCATGCTCTGGAGCATGTACTGGCTCAACTATCTTGATCGAAATGCCATTGCCCTGGCCCGTTTGAATGATCTCGAGGAGGATCTTAAGCTCAAGGGAACAGGTATGTTACAGTTCTAGCCACCCTGTCTCGTGACACCTACTGACAGCACTTGACTTGCAGAATATCAGACCTGTGTTTCCATCCTCTTCGTCGGCTACATCCTCGGCCAGATCCCCTCTAACATGTTCCTCACCCGCACCCGCCCCAGTCGCTACATGGTAAGTCAAACATATCAGCGACAATATTTGGACAATAGACTAAAACATGGGATAACAGGGCACCATGATGATGCTTTGGGCCGTCGTGAGCGCGCTCACTGCTGTCTCCAAGGACTTCAAGGGTCTCCTGCTCACTCGCTTCTTCCTGGGTCTCACCGAAGCTCCCTACTACCCCGGCGCCGTCTACATCCTCTCCATCTTCTACACTCGCAAGGAGGTCGCTACCCGCATCGCGATTCTATATACCGGCAACATCTTGGCCACTGCCTTTGCAGGCCTCATTGCGGCTGGCATCTTCCACGGCATGGACGACCTGGCCGGCCTCGCTGGCTGGAAGTGGCTCTTCATCCTCCAGGGCGCTGTCACCTTTGTTATTGCTGTTATTGGCTTCTTCTTGCTTCCCGACTTCCCCCAGACCACCTGGTGGTTGACCCCGGCCGAGCGAGATCTCGCCTACAACCGCATGGAGCTTGACACCGTCGATAACAAGGGTGAGACGAGCACCACCGAGGGTCTCAAGCAGGCCGCCAAGGACCCTATTGTCTGGATCTTCTGCGCTATGGCCCACATGCATCTCGCTGCCAACGGATTCAAGAACTTTGTACACATCCCATCATCTTCTACCTTGAAGTTCTTTGACTAATTATGAATTTCGCAGTTCCCCACCGTCGTCAAGACTCTCGGCTTCAACACCACCATCACTCTCGTGCTCACCTGTCCTCCCTACCTCGTTGCCGGCGCCATCACCATTCTCGTCTCCTGGTCGTCTGGTAAGATGAACGAGCGAACGTGGCACATCACCATCTCCAAGGCCGTCGCAGTCATTGGTTTCGTGTCAGCAGCCGCAACCCTGAACACTGCCGGTCGCTACGCCTCGATGGTTGTCTTCACTATTGGCACATACGGAGTCAATAGTCTGATTCTGGGTTGGTGCGCCAGCGTCTGCGGTCAGACCAAGGAGAAGAAGGCCGTCGCCATCAGCATGGTCACCATGATCATGAACATCAGCTTCATCTGGACCCCGTATCTGTGGCCCTCAAGCGACGAGCCCCGCTACGCCATCGCCATGGGCAGCAGCGCCGCCTTCAGCATCGCTACCGCTGCTTTGGCTTGGCTGGTCAAGATTCTCATGCTCAGGCGCAACAAGAGACTCCGCGCCAGCGATGATGAGACGACCAACTACTACGTCTACTAAGTTGGCTGCGCCAACGCTTGATTTGAAGCGGTGGTGGCGACGTTTTCATGGCTAGTTCTTGAAGTAGTATAGTTATAACGTTAGCACCCAGCTCTTGAGCGAGACACAATTGACTCCAATTGATATCACCTACCTTTCGTCGTAACGATTTGTGACTTGTAGGGATTTAAAATTCCAAGAAACCGTCAATAAACTTATATTCCGCGTCTGGGTTGCATCATCTCCTTTATTCTGGCCTTGACTCCTGTTGTTGACATGGATCATGTCGTCTCTTCAAAGAAGGTGGAGAACTGACGGAGAATGAATTCTCCAAGTTCGTAAAAAGCGGGGTTTCATACCATCCCCCCCAAAAGCCACCTTGGCCATCTCCTCAGTGCTGCGGAGATGACTTTGGGCTAGTCTTGCTAGACTGGCTTGGCGGGCGAACCTACCGTAACCACTAACGCATATCGGTTTGACCCATTGGCTAAACAAGATCCTTCCGCAATCCACTACGGCGGCTATCGAATTTCGGTAGTTGCGGGTGTGGCTGGTTTTGCCATGGAAGCGGAGGAGAATGCGGAGAGAACAAAGTCCGTTCTGTGCTGGGGCCGAGGTTCAAAATGAAGATGCGGAACCACACCAGCCTTGATTTGATACCACGGACAATACATATTTCTTATCAATAAGACACGGACATACGGCGTAGGAAGCCTTCAGCCTGGGCTAACAATGCCCTTAAGATGAACCTCGCCTCGTTATTGTTCCCAGGTCCTGCGATATGAAGACAGATGTGTGCTTTTACAGCCTGATTCTCAAGCGCCCATGAATCGAGCGTGACGAAGAACAACGGGCCGACTTATGAACTCGCATTAAACACGAACTCTCCGACTCCCTGCGCTTATTAGGCCCGCTACCGGTACACGACGCAATGAACATGCCAATCGACCTTGGGTCATCTGGCCTCGGGAACGAGTTGAAAAGGGGTTTCAGCTGCGATAGAAACAGAATCTAAATGGCAATCATTAAAGTATTGATGTCTAGATCAAAACCTGCAGGGCAATCCAACCACAGTTACTGAGTTGACCAAGCATCATCCGATATCGCAAACGGGCCGAAAGAGGTTTATCCCTCCGATAGGAATAAAGTCGACAAGGCGTCTCGTCTGTAAGAGAGGTTAATTTCTAGGCGCAATGATGTAGGAGAATACCGCAGCACCTGACAAAACCGAGAACCTGATGCAGGATGTGCCCTGGCCTTACCTTCAATTGTTCCTTGCCTTCGCCTCCAACATACGCCTGGCCATATTACCATTAGTTCTTCGATGACCTTGGACACCGTCGACATCTCCCGGATTTGGGTATTCAACCTTTGTTAGAACCCTCCGGCGCGTAACTCGAGGCATGGAAGTGCTTCTTGCGGTAGCGACAATGCAGAGTCGTGGACAGGACACAATACTCGGGGTCACTGCGATCAGACCGACGACGAGGTCCAAAGCACATATCTTCTCGCATCGTCTCAAGAGAATGTTACCTACGTTAGATTGGATTTCCAAGAAGAGCTTCCCGAAATGACCGAAATAACCCGCTCAACTCGAACGGGGAGCCAGAGCAAAGTTACCTCAAGGCTCGGTTGATATCTTTGGGGTGGTATTTCCGATGCTTTGCAGGTGTGTTACTCCTATTCATCTGCATGACCAACGTGTTGTGTGCTGACTCGAAATGTCTAGCGCTCGTATTAAGGTTCAGAGATGACAATTTGACAGCATGCTCCCATGTTGCGGCACTCAATTAACGGTTTTCCACTCAATCCCAACATCACTGCTGATGGTGTCCCATCTTGAATCATTGAGCAACTTTGGGCAGCAAAACCGTCTTTGGCACACTAATCTGGGGGAAACCCTAGCTGCTTGCCGTGGCAACCCTAGTACTGATCCGAACCTGGGTGCTTGGTCAGTTCGGTGACCGAGCCCTCCGCCGGCCCATGCAAAGAGTTCTGAGTAGAGCAGTATTCTACTATCGTACATGTCCTTGGACTCGGAAATTGCGACTGAATATGAGCTAAGGCTTGGAGAGGGTCTATTTCGATGTGATGACAGCGCTCCATTGACTGAACAGAAAGTGGCAGCAGATTTCCCTTGATCAAACAGTGTATAGTCCTAGAGGCGCAAACGCTACTGTTCAAATACCACAAAGAGACATGTGAAATTGGTCGAATCCCAGTTATATCTCTACTGCTAGCAGGTTTTAGTGGGAAGCCTACCTCACCAACGGTTTTCGGACACCCATGCCACACAACTCTACCGACCGAGATCTCGGCGGACCCAATGGAACGGCAATAGAGGTACCAGACCGGCCGTTACGGTTTACTCCTGCGGTTTTACGCGACAATTTGTTCTTTATCGGGTTACTTACTATCCCAGAGTTGCATATCTGAAATTGACGCCAATATCTCAGAAGTGGAGATTGTGTCGGGGCTGAGGGCCCCACTAGCTAGAGAAACCTGGGTTTTTAATTGGCCAGCAGATCTGAGTATCAGTCTTGATAAGGCTATCGATAAGGATAACAGGAGCTGATCTGAGATAAAAGCGGAGACTACTTGGATAGAGAGAGCAATCAATCACCTTCTTGCCCACCTTTAATTTTGAGCTTTAGAATTTGTTTTTGATGTCATTATAATGAGAACTGTCTGGTTAACTGAAATATCTGGTTTATTTCTACCTAGCTTCTTGGTTGCAGCTCTGGCCCTCCTTTTATCTGCTTTGTTTGGCGAGTCTCGTCTAACCTTGCTCCGCTACACGTCCCGCCTACCCTGTAGCATCCGTCACTTCAGGTGGTGTTCCTCTTGTCCCCCTGCTTAACACAACACCTTCAGTGTGCCATCGATCCCATTCACCGGTCGCAGGACCCGATACACTCATGTCCCGTCACCACAGAGATAGACGAAATATTGACGTATTACGGTTCGGCTCAACTACATCATGCACGTGCTTTGGAACACTCTCGATACTTCCCTCCGCTGCTAAGCAGTTTCTTGTGAATCCCTTCCGGAACCTTGAAGAACTCCCGCTTAATTCTTTTTGAGTTAACATACAGCAACTCCTGCAACCGGCTAGGTAGTGATGGAGCGTTACGTAGTCACTGCGTGTGAATGTGTCACCGCTGAGTCGAATTTTATGTTAGGAATTGGTTGTATCACCCGGTTCGGAAACTAGTGCAACTCGAGTGTGGCGGTTGGGCTCACTGTCCGTGTCATCGTTGTGGCTCATTTTACCCCTTCGTGTGGCAAGCTTGACCTGGCCAAGGCGCTGTGAGAACATGGTAGTAATTTAGTATGTTGTGGGGAAGAATTACGCACTTGGCAAACTGAACGAGTTGTGGTAGACCACTATCTTCCGCCTTGAAGACGCTCGACCTACTGGCATGGCATATGGGCTAACAGCGATTGCCATGCTTGAGAAGCTTGTTGACTTTATGTGGGAGGTTCAAATGCAAGTCTATACGTAGTAGTTCAATTCTCGTATTCCCTTTCTTTTTTGTTGTTGGGGGAGCCCAGCGTAGCCATGGTTGGTTCCAATCTGGATGGTACGAAGTCACTTTCTGAACACCAATCACACCTCGCAAGAGGCCGCGAGCTCGGCTATAGCTAAGCCACAGAAAGGATGTGGGATTAATTCTTTGGTCGCCGAAGATCAAGGTACCTTGCCGCTGACCCGTCCCTTCAGCTCCCGTCTTAGTGGAACCTGTGTCACCCGGCATGAAAAATGTCTCGCGACAGCTGAGGGTGGCGCGTTTGAGCTAGAGCAGCGGTCAAGGACAAGATATTTTGTCTCTTGAGGTGGGTGGGCGAGGCTAACGACGATGAATAATGGAAGTTGGGGCGCATGTTTTGGAGTCTAAACGAGCTCCTGGCTCAGGACTCTGAAGCACTCACTGTCTCAGGTTAAGAATAATAAGCATAAGGAACGCATCTCTCTTCCATAGCTTATGGAATATTGCAAACGTCAATCTGCTGAACTAGATCCTAAAAACCCCCTCGCGGCTTCGCATGTCGACACTGGCGGGCTTACGGCAACAACTACTGGAGTTGACCATCCTTGGCATTCCCATGAGCACCCGTCTCACCTTGCATCCCAGTCGCTTGACCGTAGACCATCATGGGTAGTGTATTTACCTTCTTCAGATGAAACCGATCAAAGAAGCTGCCGTTTGTTGCCCACGACGCGGCGCCGTACTCATGGGTCCACGGGGAATAGATGAGGCCGACAGTGGTCCCTTTTTTAATCGGATAGTCTCGGTGATAAGTATGTAGTTGCCCTTGGCCAAGAAACGCGAACCCTGAACGCTCAAGAGTGTCAGGGTGGTGCATGCCGAACTTGTAGCAACAAGGCGAGGTCCGCAATGCCGTTTCCAGCCGGGTGGCCTTTTGAACCACATCCCCTAATGCCTCGTTCGCCTCAGCTGGGATTGTTATGACCTTGCCTAGCTGCTCCATCAGGATTTCCTTGGTGCGGTCGGGGTTGGAGCTATCGCCGCTGAACGCAAACACCATGCGGGCCGACTCGAATCTCCAAGCATGGAACCAATTGGCATAAGGGCTGCTGGGATCTTTGAGGCGTTCTAGATGCAAGAAAGTCAGCTCGCTATACCTTCGTATGCTTTGTATTGAGGATCCGGCCCGTACCTTTAAAATAGGCCATCATAGCCGCATGGTTCTTCCAGGCCTCACCATACCACTTTTCGGCACAGTCAAGTGAGAAAAGGTTCTCGAGCAGGATATGCCACGTCAACGACATAATGGGAAGTGCCTGATAAATCTTGAATCCGGATTTCCAGTAGCTTTCGATATTGTTTCCCAGAGATTTGAGCTTGTGTTGGTCAACAACACTTAACTCATCCCAAGGAATACACGTGCAACGATCCATGATGTGGGAAGTTGCTTCTTGAAGAGCCTCAACGAAGACGTTTACCTGCTCAAGGGTCCCGGTCTCTGGATAGAGGCTGACGATCCGCAAGCGGTGAAACTCATCTCTCGTAAACAAAGGTGAATTCTCTCCCTCAGGATCAGCGAAGGGCCATCGAAGGAGCAGAGTTCCGTGTTTGTTAGCTGTTGACTCGAACTGAGGGGAGCGCTGGATCTGGCCTTCGGTCGTTGGCGGGGCGTTTTCTCCTGCTACATCGTCTTCGTAGCAAGGACTTTGACCGGCTGACAGAACTTCTTTCTCGTTGCTTCTGACCAAGTCGATCTGAGCAGCGTTGTGGTGGTTATTGACCGAGTCGGCTGAGTCGATCTCACAGTTGATAGTCGTGTCAACTTCGTAGCGAGGTACTTGGTCGCTTTGGATAGCGGAGTTGTCGCAGTTGCCGACCATGTCGGCAGAGTCAACCTCATCGTGGCTAGCCACTTGGGCTTCATCGTGGCGAGCCTGGTCGTCTTGCATAGTAGTGTTGTCGTAGTTGCCAACCATGTCGGCCGAGTTAACCTCATCGTGGCCAGCCACTTGGGCTTCGTCGTGACGAGCCTGGTCGTCTTGCATAGCAGTGTTGTCGCAGTTGCTGGCTATGTCGACAGAGTTAACCTCATCGTGATCGATAACTTGGGCGTTGTGGTGATGGCCGTGTTCGCCTTGTAGAGAAGCATCTTGATACTGACTAGCCATAGCGTCGGCAATGTCTGTTCCCTTGATGGCAGCTTCGTGAGACTCCAATTGTAGGTTGGGCTCCATTGTTGACTCTTGTTTGACCCTCTTATTCGAAAGAGGGGAGGAGGAGTCACTAGGTCGCTTGGGACTACATTTGAGGAGAGAGGCCCTGTTGGTAGGTTCGCGAGTCTTGGGAGCGGTGTGAGGAGCGGTGCCAGGAGCCTCCGCCTTGGCTTTCTTGCTCACCATCTCAATACCAAACAAGGTGAGTTTGCGTATGGCGGTGAGTGCTCCAGTTGCGGTATGTCACCAGAAGACGGGGAAAGCCACAGGTTGACAGGGATGATGAGGCCTGACTGGGGCAATGACAACGAAGGCGAGGAGTCAAGGCGGAGCATGCAGTAGTACTTCCCTGGCGGGTTCAGTTTCAGCCATGCATGCAGACGCCGCTCTTTATGATTGCAACTCACTGATCATCTGAAGGGCTAAGTTGGGTGGGGCAGTGCTGCGAACGGGCTTCAGGGAGGCTCCAGCTCACACAGATAGCACAGGCCAAGAGGAGGCAAGGCAAATCCTTTGTCTGCAGCAGTCCTCCTGACCTGCCCTGGGTCCACTACTTGAGCCACATCACCATATCGGGCAGATACCGAAAGAGTGAGCCTGTTGCCGTTCGTGTTTACTCGCAGCTTAGCCGTCGGCCTGGTACAGTAGCCTTCAGCCAGCCAACGGTCGAGACCGTCTCACCCATTCCTGGCGCAGGCCTGTCAATAGACGCCATCATCCAGGGCCTGTGCACGGAGCAATTGAAAGGCTCCCCATCTCTGACCGGATGGCGGCATGGCCATGGCAATTTGGTAGGGCAAACACGGGTCATCTTGACAGGGAGAGGAGGGGGGCAACGTATTCCAGCCATTGTTCTACGTATTGGGAAAAGCACGCTCCACATAGAGTAAGAAGAATGGTTTCAGCAGAAAGCCTCGTTTAGTTGGCTGCATGATGGCTTGAGGTCGTTTAAGCTGGATGCCGCCGGGCCTTTCGGTTTCCTGCCTTAGTGGAAGCGAAGAGGGGGGTGAGATATGAGAGGGCGAAAATATGAGAGAGCGAGAGATGGGAGGACGTGGCACGAGTCGTTTGGCTATGGCTGGCTGGTGATCTAGACCGCAAGCAACTCATTCATGAATAGATGTTGTGAACCGACGGGTAGCGAAAGACGGGGCAGCAGACAGTCATCATTCAAACACGCGAGGTGGATCCCTTCTTGTGCTGGACATTATTGCTCCCGTCTACAAGCAAGAGACCCCTTTCGCTTCCTATCAGAAGGAAGCTGCAGTACGGTGATTGTTTATCTTGGACGATTTCCAAGTGATCGTCTTTCACTATTTGTTGCTGCTGAAAGCGCAGGGTGGCGAGGAGGGTCAAGCTTGCTTTTGCAAGGTTCTGATTTCTGACCAAGGCCATTGTGAGCCACAGGGATGGCGACGTCCGGGGCTAGGAGAGTAGGGTATACGTCAAACATACCAATTTGAGAACGGTAGCAGGTGGATCTGTAGCAAATGTTTACTACTACAAACTCAATGAATTCGATGTCTTTCTTTTAGCTGTGCTTGCTCAAGGAGATGGATTACTTAACAGCCGCTCGCTTCTCTCCTTTGCCCCCCCCCCCCCCAAACCAAAAAAAAGAATTCCTCTCCAAGAGCTTAGTGACTCAGTTCTATCCTGTTACCTACAATTTTCCTCTCTCCTATCTGTCCAAAGTCTTGGATAAGTAACGCATCATGACTTCTCCCAATTGCGAAATGTTCGTTGGGCTCGACTTCGGCGCTACGTAAGTACCCGCTAGCCACTCCTCATTGACATCACACTCTCTGACCTTGTTCATGAAAGCTTCTCCAAAATGACCGTCATTCGTAGAAATGGTGATTCATACGCGACTGTGTATGAGGATGCGATCCCGACTGTTCTCACTCGGGACGCCACTTCGCAGACGATACAATACCCGCACTTCCAGTCTCTTCATCACCATAGCACTAGCAACGACCTCGAGTTCTTCAAGCTTGCACTCATGGAGCCAGAGGCCTATCGCAAGGGATGCTCTGAATCAAAGCTTGTCGATTTAATGGCAACTGAACTATCTAAGCTTGCAAAGTCGGGAATGCGGTACACCGATGTCACCGCAATCTTCCTCAAGGGCTTTTGGGACAAGATGAGCAACACCGTGAGTAAGAACCGGTGCCAATGCCAGTTCCACCACATGAATGTAGCTGTCACGTACCCTTCCTGCTGGAACGAATATGAGCTTGGACGGCTCCAGATGGCAGTCAACGCAGCCGGTATCCCATCTGAAACGAGGAAGGTTTGTTACATGACTGAGCAGGCCGCAGCATCCTTCGGGGTGCTCGATGAATACCGGGAAAAGCTCCCGGGAGGGCTCCAGGTATGTGCGCCCGCCTATGTTACCATATACCTTAGAACAACACTGACGTGGCTCATAGGAGGGTGATAGTATGATGGTGATAGACGGTGGGGGACTCACTGTAGTAGGCTAATACCCATCACTATCCTGTCTTGACGCTGATACAATTCTTACCACCTATTCAGGATAGCGCTATCTACAAACTCAAGCAGAACCGAAACGGGAACTGGATCGTAGGAGAGCTTGTAGACGAGGAATCTTTCGTCTACGGTACCAAGTCAATGGACCTTGGCTTTGAGGCCCTACTCTCTGAGAAGCTCGAGCGGACTGTTGTTCCCGCGAGCCTTAACCGTAAGCATATCGAGCGGGAGGCGCGGAGGGAATGGAGCAGCAGCAAGAGGTTAGGTCTGGAATTTCAGAGATTGGACTTTTTCCAACGCGGAATGACTATTAACGCGGATGAGGGAGAGTTTCACTTCGGTATCCATCAGTAAGTGAAGATGAGATGCAGATACACGCTATCTAAATTCTGGCTCACATGCTGCAATTAGGGACGGAGTTTTCTCTATCTTGGAGGAAGCCGTCAATCGTGTCGTCGGTGTTGTCACGCGTTTCAGTGAAACGGCCAAACACCGCAATACTACACCCAAGGTAGGAATGGATTATATCTCGCCTCTCCTCTTACTATGGGCTCCAAAGCTTACCCATTCGGTCACAGGCGCTTTTTCTCACCGGGGGATTCTTCAGGACCAAATGGATCGCGGTTGACGTCGAGCAGAAGGTGAAGTCAGCCCTGGGTGACGGGTTTCTTGTGATTCCATCACCCAAGAATCAAGAACTCTCGCGTACCCGGCCGCTATCCGACTATCATTGCCTAGATGTGTTGCCAAACCGGATGATTGTCGCCCGTGGGGCCGCGCATTGGCTATGCCAGAATGGAAATTAAAAGCCCATGGCTGAAATTTGAGATTGCTCCTTAGCCCCGAGACAAGTTGCACATTCGGGTAAGGTGGAGATTGAAGTGTGATAGAGGACCATAGCTTCCGTACTCCTGAAAGATTTTCTTGGTTTTCCATTTGGGTATCCCGGACTTCCAGTGCCGTTGAGGCGTTGCAAGAAATGGCGCATGTGTTCAGAATCCATTGCGCCAACCTGCACATCAGCCAGAAACCAACAGGGGGCTGGAATAGTACCGCGTATGTGGTAGATAGTTGGAACAAACATCCAGGGGGAATCCTGGACGTAGTAACGCCAAAACGACAGCTGACAGGGCCCTCGTGACTATTCGTACGGTCTTACTACGTGGGCAAGCCACTGAATTACTAGCGTTCCGCTGTGTGACGACAAGTGACTTGCACTTTTGAAGTGCTGACAGTGTACAATACAGTACCTAGAGCAACGGTACAAAGTACGGAGGGGAGGGGTGGGAGATGTAGCATGTACACAAAGTGTAAGTAGGTTACCAGGCACCACATAGAGGCGAAAAAGCCTAACTAGGTGTCGATATACAATCTCCCGATACAGGTAGTACACTCTCATCGAAGAAGACACTTGGAAAGGACTTACCACTCTCTATTCATAAATTTGGAAGACGTCATCTTCTTCGCCTGCTGGTTGAAGCTCATCTCGCAACATGGCTGACCTCTGGGGAGGGGATTACGGCCAAGACTAGGGTGCGTTGTCCCACCTACTACGTACTCCTCCCTTCGTCCCTCAATACCCTGGCTCTCTCAGTTCTCTCAGTGCGTCCCGTCTTCCACCCGCTCCGTTGATGCGTTGCAATCACCACGTAGTCTGTTTGCTCTGCCTACAAGTTTCAGGAGAGACTGATCCGTGGCGATTTCTCATGCTAGTATCCACCTTTGCTATGGCGGTCAGTCTCGGTCTCGTTGCGATGAGTGCACTCCCGCATCCGACCCGATAGTATTATGCCTTGCGGCGGCCGCCCTGCTGCAGACGAGAACAGCCAGGTTGCCGTAGCCGACGGGCGCGAATTCAAACAGACTTGTGTCGTGGAACCACACTTTCAAGGGCCCGACGGGGCCTTCGAAGGAGCTGGTGAATCGTGACGCAGGCCCAGAGCACATGCTATGTATGGTACAGCCGGTGCTACTAGCTGCGCGTTGAGCCGTTTTGATAGGGTCGGCTGCCTGTGGATAGATGGCGTTGTCTTAGCCCTGGTGTCAGCACGGAGACCTGACATGTCAGTGCTTAGAGTTGTTGCTACAGGGAGCTTATGACAACTAGCGGTGACAGGGACTTACAGGCCCATCCAGAAGGTAGACGTGAGGCGAAGAGAGCACGGCAGCTGGCTCATTGGGGTTGAGCCCCGTGCCATCAGAGACTGCCGTGGGATGGCATATTACATGCGGCCTTGCGTTGTAACGTGCTAAATGCTAATATTGACCAGCCATTCTTCTCGAAAGCAAGCCCGTATTCATGTATTCTCCCGTAGTTTTCCATCCCTTGCGGCATCTTGAGAATCCGCCACTCCTGTGCTCACAGCCCATCAAAAGCCAATCTTAACGTACCCCTGATCGCTGCCCATTGACTCATCGCCTGGCTTAACACCCTTCTCCACCCTTCGTCCTCTCCCAAATGATGCCGATATTGTATTGCGTGACAAGCAGGCGGCTCGGAGTGTCGTTCGCCCACCTCTGCCCTCTGACTCTTTCTAAGCAAGCCCCCTTTGCAAGCCCAATCCCTAGTCTCATCTCCGCTGTGTTTGGCACATTCATTGCAACTGTGGTTCTCCCATCCGACGCTCTAGAAAGTGGATTATAATGCTACTCGCAATAATGATCAAGTTACAGCTAGACCGCTATATGTCGGAAAAATGAAATGAGATTACTCTAGTAAGGGTGATGTCTTTCCCAAGTTTGCGACATACATGACACCAACACACAGCCTGTAGCCAAGCATGCCATACCAAACGTCGCGACGCCTGATGCACTGTAGGACTTCCGAGCCTGACACACTCTGGGGGCACCAGGCTAACTGCCCATTTCTTGGGGTGCAGGCTCCACTTGCACCATTATGTATCACCCTTTATTCCTGCTTGTTGCTATGAGATCTGAGGGTGATAATAGATAGGTATCTATCTTTTTGTGACCGATTTTCACGCTGCACTTTTCCTTGCTTCAAACCCTTCGCACCGGTTCCTCGCTACCAATTTGCCCCGCCTTGGTGAAGTTGGTGCTTTCTCGTCATACATGTAGCTCGTACCAAAAACCCCACCAGTCAATGTTTACGCTCCTGAGGTAATTACTGTGGTCTCAGCCTCCGTGAAAGGGGGAAGGCGATAGAAGAAGTAGCTTTTTCAATGAGAGGACGAAATATTTGGATATTCAGGTGATATCTGGGTTTGGCAATGGAATCCGCAATCCCCTTCAGCCGGTATCCTTCACAGACACCAAGAAGAACTGCCATCAGCGCCTCTGACATCATTTGGCCGAAACAGAGCCTTTCGATCCTTTATCTTTTTATCATCCCCCCTATACTAGGCGCGAGCTAAAAGTCGGGCGCTGGAGCTTTTGTTTGCACGGAGCGATGCCTAACGACGCATTTAAAGAGACTTTGTAGAAAGATTCTTTGGTACAAACACTAGGTCTAATTGAGCGTCGCTTGATCCTAGGTCCAAGCCCTCTCTGCTCTTGAGGTTTCACTTCATCCTGCTCCAACATTGATAACTCTCTCTCCTTAGATGCTTCACTTAGGGCTCAGTCTTGAGTTCAACAACCTCGGCCCGGATCAGCCAGCTAAGCCCTCGTTGCTCAGCCATACCCTAGCTTATTAGAGCAGCGGGAGCTCAGTTTTATGAATGGGGACAGAATATGGTGCACTCTCGAATTTGTGTATGAGTTATTTAGTATTTATAGAGATGAAATGAGGAAATGCTACCTAATGCGCCCTTGAAACCAGGGGTGTTGATATGATGCTAATTACCACCAGCTCGTAAGAGCTTTCCCTACATCACTGAATACCTCTCCCGCCTTATTTCCAAAGTCTTCAACCTGGTGCACCACCTCGTTGGCACCATCGCTGACGAAGTTCTCAACATCCCTGACAACTTCTCCTCCTGTATCGACGACACTATCAAATCCCTTCTCAACAGCATTTCCAAGATCCGTGACGACCTCTTCTGCTCCGCGGGCAATGTCGCCGACCGTCTCCTCCACTGCGTCAACAGCGCCACCGACTGTTTCTTCCACCTCGTCCAACACTTGCTGGCCAGCCCGAGTTGCCTCATCTAGGACTTTCTTGCCGCCTCGCATCGCCTCTTCAGCCAGCTCCTCGGCAGTACTGGTCACCTCGTCGAAGCCTCGCTTAAGGCCCTTTCCGACTTCATCCGCTGCCTCACCGATTGTGTCAAGCCCCTGGTTGATCAGTTCCTCAGCTTTAGCTGCCCCTTCTTCCAGTAGTTTGCCAGTCTTCTCCAATGTCTCCCCCATGTCGGCAAGAATCTTGAGGAAATCGCCGCCAATATCTTTCTCGGGTCGCTTCTCCAACCTTGGCTTAGACCCGGCCCAGTCTAGTGCATAACCTGGTTTGCTGGCAAACTGCCTAGTCTCTTGAGCCGCTTTGACAGGATTGTTATCGCCATGGTGATGGCCATCCGCATTGGCTTCCATGCCCTCCCGGTTCAAGTGAGCTCGAAGGGTGCTCTGCTGTGACGGGGTGCGCTCGCGCCACCAGCAATCAACGATGTCAAACATGGTTTTCTGGATGAATGTCTGGCCAGAGGAAAGAGCAAAGGCCGGGTGATGAAAGATTTCGAGTATCATTTCAGTGTTGGTGGACATGATCTCATCCTTGTCCGAGTCCCAGCACTCGACAATCCGCTGGGTAGCCCAGTTCGTTGTTGCGGTAGCGACGCGGCCAGCGACAGGGTTCAAATAGTTGCTGAAATGATCCTTTGCAAGAATCTAGAGAACAGACGACATAAGCCTTGGCCCCGCGTGAAATCATGTGGCCGATTATAGGGTTACATACCGAATGGCTAGGGTTAGAGTCCGTAGAATCTTCATCAAAGATATTGGCGTAGTACTTGTTCAGCCGATCAACCTTCTCAATCGTCTCCTTTCCATCCTTGATAGCCTCTCGAACCTGTTGGACGGCAGGCTCGATGATGACAGCAAGAGCAGCATAAACCAAGTCATCGATGACCTCGCCAATCTTGTCCAATGCCTTGGTAACCAGGGAAATCTGGGGATGTTCCTTGCTCTCAATCAGAAATCTCTTGATCTTACCCTGGAATGAGAAGACTGGCTCAATAATAACCCAGATTGCCCTGGCGTCGATGTCGACGGACCCTTTCTCCACCTTGTCGTTTCCGGAATCTTGGACTCTCTTGAGGATTCCTTCAAGCTCAGTCTTGAAGTCTCCTGCACCTGGCATAAGCACGGAAAGGTACCGTAAAGTGCTTACTATGCTGGCAGCCACCGTTCTGAAATCGGGTGCGCTCGCCAGCAGCTAGTTCAAACTGTGTTAGTAATAGTCGGAGCAAGAAAGACACGAAACGTACATTGTCCAACGCGCCCAGCTCGCCTTCGCTTTTCATCGCTGCCTTGTCATCCATTTCCCCGATGATACTCTGGAAAACATCAAGAGACCCGAAAGTACCCGTGACGAGGGGTGGCACTTCCTGTGTGGTGCTGGGAACAGTCACTCTGCACTTATCACCAACGCAGGCAAAGATGCTCTTCTCGCCAACACATTGAAGGACCAGCTCTACATAGTTGCTGTGGGCCGAAAAGTCCTCTAGAGTGTGGAGGAGTGCGCCCAATGAGATGAGAGCCTCGTGCCAAGAGGACTCACTGCCGTTGCGGCGAGCATTTCGTCCATGGTTGACGCACTCCTGGATTTTACGTCGAACATAGCCTGCCGAGGTGTTGATACCTAGAGTTTCGTTGGCAATGTAGTTCTTCATTCCCGTTTTCTTATCAACATCGGTCTCTAGGGCGAAGGTCAGCTTATGCAAACGGTGGTTTTCGCAGCTGCCTTACCTTCGGTGGAAACTTTTCGGCGCAGGCGGGGATCAAGATCTTTGATGCTGTCATCGCCGAAATACTCCTGGCTCTTATTGAGGGCATAACCCTGATATCGAGTTAGCAAGGGGCTACCTGCAGTAGGTATTAGGTATAAATAATCATGCCTTTGGGTTATCTGGGATGCAATGTCAGTCGAGAATTTGGTACTAAAAGCTATGAAGCTAACTCACCGATATGCTCTTCTGGACGATAGCAACCAAGCCGTTCTTTGGTAACCTCAAATTCCTCAGTCGCAAGACCGAAGGCCATGAAGCCAAGCAGTGAGACCTATCCCGAGTCAGCCAAATAATGATCCGAACGGATACATGGAACCGTACAATGGCCCTTAATGTTGGTTCAGTAGCGTTGCTAAGAGGCATGATGTCAATGACCTGGCTATAATCTCTGAGCCAATTGCCGAAATAGACTCGCATAATATCCATGTGAGTAAAGCCGTATCGTGTTAAGAAGCTGACTGGAAGGAGCTTGAGAACATCGCCAATATCACCGTGTTTCCAGACAACCTCGTTGAGGCCAATGGCGTCGGCCACATTGCCGGCTCCGAATGCGTGGGCAGGCTTACAGAGAAAGCTAAGAATGATAAAAGTGGCGATAATGCCAGAAAATGCACCGACGTTTGCTGCCATGGCGATGGAATGATTCAGCCTGAACTGTTGAGAGTGGATTTTTATTTGCGAGCCTCGGGTTGGCGAGTGTTGATGTTTTGAATTGATCTGGCTGCAGGAATTGGTGGTGTATTTATGTATGTTCTGTTTATGTTGCGGAGACCTCAGCTCTCGGTGTCACCGGTATCTTCAAATACGATGTTCGTTGTCGGTTCCTCTTCAGACTAGTTCTCCACCAATATCGAGGCAAAGCCCTCCCGTCGCCTGAGACTATATCAATAGTGGCATATACTACCCAACGTTCAAGGCGTTCTAGACATCGAACGTCGCAATTGGCTTGGCTGAAATCCCTTGATGCGCGTCCGCTCCGCTGGTCTGGATTGGTTTCTGGCTGCAAATCGCGCAAGGGATCAGCCCAACGAGGCTAGGCCTGCAACCATTTCAGCTAGCTATTGGCTCGACCCAGCTGTAGCTGGTGCAACCCCGACTCACCTGAGCACCTCATCCAGTGGAAGGCTAACCAGATATGGCAGACTATTGATGTCCAGAACTAAATGCAGGCAGCCACGGGCGGCCCGGAGCGCAGCGGTTCCCCATTATAGTAACCACTCAATGCAATGCGGTGCACTAACTGGGGTGTTGGGCTACAGTAAGCCCTCCAGACCTTAATGAATGCGAAGAGAACTAAACGCCAGAATTACAAGCTTTCAATAATACCGACCAATCACCCAGCCACGTTGGGGCAAGTGATGCTACAGGGACTCTTCGTCATCAGCTGTCGCAGTTCTAAAGATGATAGCACAATTGCGAGGCCACGGCGGACCACGCCCGCTTCTAACAACCTAGACTTTCAGAATCAGCAATTAAATAACAGTAACACATAGTGGCGAGACAGTCAAGTACATATCAAGCTGAGCATTCAGCTGCCCTTGAGCTTGAAATGTCCTTGTGACGATGAATACAGCACCTCAGCTCCAAAAAATAGCAGATGCAACCGGCAATGTGGGACACGGGCAGCACAGGCGGTCATCCGGAAGTCATAGACATTACCTTTCAAGCTGATAGCGCAGGGCCCACCGTAGCTGTAGACAGAGGGGACAAAGAGGATGATGGCGAGGAAGGTAGGGATGCTACTGGGCACAACCATTCAAGGAGCAGTTTATAATCCAAAGTGAATTGCCTTGTTTCAAATCAGGACCAGAAAGACTATCGAGGACGCAATGTTGACAAGCTCCATATCTGATCCAATCCTACCGGGAAGGTCGTACGAGACAACTTGGGTTGTGTCCTTTCCCTAAATCTACTCCAGGGCAGGCGTTTCATAGCTCAGCTATGGCTCTCCTCTATCAGTGTATCCAGCATGTCGAACCTCATATTGATTTCAGCAAGTGAGCCGGCTTCCCTAATCACAACCGAGCCGACAGTTGAACCATTTGGATGCGAACCTGACTTCCCTCTTTGTTTAGAATCACGTAGTCCTCCATACCCAAAGATGACTCATATCTACTGCCAATTGCTGTACATATCGTTTCGAGGTAACTGAAGTCCTTTGGAAATGATCTGAATGAGTCATCTTACGGTGAAGTATCTCAATCAAGTGGATGAATCAAGTATCCCCAGCTACAGGATTTTGACGGCTTGGGTCTGGCAATATGTGACGGAATTGTGGAACATCAAACTTGCTAGAGTTGGTCAATTTGCTAAGACCCTATAATATCTTGACACTGCTAGAGATCAGGCCCTTGTCTCGTAGGTCTCTGGTTTAAAATCATTGTTTCTCATTCGATGACTTACTTTCGCAGCATAGTAATTAATATCACTCCCGAAACGACTTTTCAATAAATCTGACTGCTCGGTAGTGTTGACTACGACAGAATGACATACGATACTTGAACATCAAGTACTTCCAATACTATGAGAGGGAATTTGATATTAGATCATATAAGTAGAACCCCTAGACGCTACCGATTCATCAGCGTAGGCTAACATACGGACAAGACTGTGGACGTCTCGGAAGAGAGGTCGACCCCTTTCAGTTGAGGGGTATCCCTCTCCCTTTAAACAGTTTATGTAGGCGCCTATTGTATGAGAATAGGGTGCAATGGAATGTTTCGTGGAAAATCGGTTGGCCACGTATTCTTAGTGTTGAAGCATGGCGCCCAGCAACACCCCTGGTCTACTCCTACGCTCCCTCAGCACCGGCCCATCTGCAATGCAATATGGGTGATATAGGAGTACTTCTGGAAGAACAAGGTGTACTTGACCTTCTCGGACACGAACACTGCCCCCTACCCTGTTCCTGCAACTACTCCATCCCGTGCCAACGCCAGTCCACACCATGGAGCGCTCCGGGCCACGAGTTCGACACGACGATGTCGGACACAGTGTGAAAAGAAGCCTGAGCCATTCTCCGGCAGCAAATTCTACATGTCTGATGACGATGCGAGTCGACCGCAGACGCCACAACGCCCCATCCAACTTAGCCTCCACGCGGACGAGCAAATTCATTTGCTTATCTCGAACCGACCTTCTTCTTCAGAGTTAGTCGCTCCCTGTGATTCTTACCTGCATCTGCAGGTCAAGCACGGAATCCCGCTGTTTCCGGGTGTTGGACGCCATACATCGTGACTTCTCGACACCACCAAGCCGGTTTACCAATCCAGGCTATGAACACAGTCCCACTCACACATGCAAGCTGAGGCAGATGACCTTCACAACGTATTTTCATCATGTCATAGATACTGTTTTGAGCTACGCGTGGTTGGTGATACGTGAATGTTGGCTACAGGGTTGCTGGTCTCTGCATGGACGTTTTGGCCGACCCATGTTAAACTCAAGGCCGTTATCGGTGTGGGAACCTTATAAGTGGCTGCTGACTGAATGCGCGGTTTGTTGGCCGCGGACGTCTGGCTGCCTCGAGTTCTCTCTAATTGTCCATCCAACGTCTGTCTGTTGAGCGACGGTTGGTTCTGTAGGACTCCACCTTCTCGAACATCACCTGGACTTGCCTTATCATATGTTCTATTAGACTACATGGCCATCGCATCGCTGTTACCAGCCTTATCTTGGAACATTCGCGTGCTTGTCTCTATCCTAGTCTGGCTTCGAGGCCATGTCGGACGAAAAGCCCGTCACCAAGTCAAGCCGCCGGTACTCGCAGCGAAGATATCACACTCGACAGAATTCGGGACCTTACGGATATCATGGAGGGTCCCGGCGACGATCTGGAGTCTTTGCACGCCCCGAGAATGAGATCCCCCGACCTCCAACCCCAACAGTTGAAGAATCAGTTCCAGTCACGGATGTTCCTCAACAACAAGAAAAGCTAGTGTCTAATCTGTTTAGATCACTCGTGAAATTCTGGACAATGATTCTCAATCAAAAGCCTTGGCCTTTACGACTTGCTCCAGGTGGTGTCGTGTCGTCGTCCCTACCATCTCCGCCCGCGGATGAGAAGACCGCTCCTAGTCTCAGTGACAACGAAGAAAATAACTATAACGAGACAACTGTCCCTGAAGACAACCTAACCTCACCTGGAGATGATCCAAAATCAGAAAATTCTGACCAGCAGGGCGGAGCCACGACCTCATTAGATGACCAGGGCAGGAATGGGAACGACCTCGTGCTTGCCCGCCTTGTCCTGCACGAGGAACTGAGTAGATTGCGACTATGGAAAGTCGCTTTTACAGACGAAGACGTGGATCTTCTCTCTAAAACGCAGCATGAAATTGTGCAATCTACACTCAAATGCCTCGTCAATATTTCGAACGCCTTGATCGCAGAATGTGGTGAGTGACATAAATATTTTTTTCAATCATGTCCTAAGTTAACAAGTAGTTGATGTACCCAAAAACGACCAAAAAACCGCATCTCGTATAGCACTTGATAAAGAAGAAGATGTCTTGGTAGAACTCGTGAAGAAGGTTGAGGCATTGATAAAGCTAGTCTCGTATGAGGATGACGTTATGACGGAAGGAGACTATTCGGAAACTCGAGGATCAGACACGACAGCTGGAGGACAGACGTTTCTTAAGAAAATCGCTGAGAATATTGACCGCCTGAATCGACTGTCTCATTCGCTGTGTCTTGTCTTGGATGATTTTAGGGTTTAGTTTTCGTTTAGTTTTATGAATGTGAAAAAGAACCCACACAATGGCACAGTGTAAATTTTGTATTGCTTGTAAAGACACTCTTGAAGTTTGAGAATTGGGTTAAGGTGTGATACTAGCAGCTGGATCAAATTGGAACTGAACCTCATTTTACGCGTTATCTGAAATAGTGGAGATTGCGAAAATCAGGGCAGCTAGTAAGAACGAATCGGTCACTCAAGGATGAAAACATACAAATTCGATATTGGAATTTTGTGAAATCAGGCCATCGCTCACTTACTTCTACAGACTCTATTAGATGACATCAAAAGAAACTAGCGTCAGGTTCCCGAACTCATTAAACCGATGCCAAAGTCTTCAAAGGGCTCACAACCTTTTGGTAGAAAGTCTCCTGGAAAATATCATCGTCCATCTCATCATCTCCAGTTGCTGAAAACTGCAAACAGAACTGAACCACCTCTTGGTATGGTGCCCCTGTCTTCTCCAACAGCTTGGTCAAGCACTGCTGAGTCATTTCATCTCTAGGACCACTCTTCTCGAGTATTCTAAGCGTCCTTAGCTCTTCCCAAAGACCTACTTCGAGCAAGACAAGACCTAGGCATGAAAGAAAATGTGCGTGATCATTGCGGACCTTATCTCCCATCTGAATTTTCAAAAAGGGCAGAAGATCGTTGCCAACGGGGTAGAAGACAACGTTTTCACTATCCCATGTGTCACCGAGCCACTCACTCCATCCGTACCTGAGTGTAGCCTCTGCGATCCTGGTCGCCATCTGGAACCTGCTGCTCTTGAGCTGTTGGCTTCGGGTGTATCTGCTTATGTCACCTTTCCGTTGACCTTCTTGGATGATGTGAGATAGCACCAGAGGGTCTGATTCAGTTGTGGGTCGCTGATCCTTTCGCAAGTAGAAGATCTTATGACCACAGATGTCTTCATCGCCGATGCACATAGCCAAATTATCTTCGCCCTGTGCGAGGCTTCCCGGACAGATTTGGATTTGCTCATCATTTCCAATGTCGCCCTTGTTTCTGGAGGCAGTAAACTCCTCCTTTGCAGAGGACGTCGAATAGCCAGAATCGCGTCGAGACCGCAAGTCTTTAAGCACGGATTGTGGAGCGGGAGCGCAAGGAATGCGCAGCGTCGAATTGGCTTCAAACCAGATGTGTCCCTTGCTCAAGGTCGACTCGATTGCAATTAAATGTGCTATTAAGGCCATTTCGTTGGGCTTGATGTCGGTGGGCTCCTTGTTCTCCACGGGCACGAGACAGACCAACGCGCGATGGTGGTCATGGCCTTGTCTACGACCCTTTAAGGGACATGCTCTGCAGAGGCATCGGTACAGTTTTCGAGTAGCCAAACTGGCAATGAAGAGCCGGGCGAATCCTTGGGTTGACTCTAAGGGGCGTCGGGTGGCCGAACGCTGGAAGACTTGGCTTTCGATAGATGTGATGTATTGTTGGATTTTGTGGATGTGCTCCTCAATCGCCTTGAAGCTCTGCGATTGCTTCACGGGGCGTTTGTGAGTTTTGTCCTGTAAGAGATCACTGTCAGATTGTCAGATCGCAAGTTTAGGGAGGTTCTAACTCACCCGACAGAAGTCTACGAGCCCTGGCACTTCTTCCGCAGCCAGGACGAGCAACCTCTCAATTGAGTTTAGATTTTCCTGGATACAGTCTCCTTTCGAGAGTGTAGTTTGGTGACAGAGAGAAGATGCTCGGACTTGCTCTGGATCCTGCTCTGGCCATCGCTTGATCGCTGTAATGTGACGCTCAAGTGACAACTGCTGGTCTTGAGTGATATTTCTCAACTCCCTCATACATCGGTGTCGTAATTTTTTGGACTCTTTGAGTATGTAATGATATTTATCTTGAATCCTTCTCCCAGTCTCGTCAATGGTGGCTTTCTGGAACCGAGACATAGTTGGTGGTATTGTAGAGATTGGCTTAGGATCAGCAGGTTGACTCGGCTCACTGTCTGGTGGTTTGATGTTCCCGAAGCTGAAGGTGTAAGGAACAGGTTGTGCCGTTGGAGTCATTGGTGATGTCGGTGTCATAGGAATTGTGACCGGGCCTGTGCTGTATATAGTCGTGCTGCTTTCTCCAACGTTGTATTGGGTTGACTGATGGTTGCTCTGATTCGAATGAGCCGCTGCGTTGGTTGTTTTGGCCATGATGGCAGTCATGTTGGGAAAGCCAAATCCTCAAGTAGCAGCCTGCAATCAAAACCCTTCCGACAAGAACTGAGGGAGGACATCTGTATCTGTTAAAAATGCGGCGACCCTCAGTGCCGGAACAGACGAGCATTTGAGCCGCAATCTCTCCCAGATGATGCCTCACCCCACGCTGACCAATGTGCAACTCCTCACCCCGCACCGGATCACCTATCACGCATATGCATGGCAGCATGCATGTTAGAACCGGTCAGACAGCTGCATGA
Organism: Dactylonectria alcacerensis; assembly: GCA_029931735.1. Classification (NCBI taxonomy): domain Eukaryota; kingdom Fungi; phylum Ascomycota; class Sordariomycetes; order Hypocreales; family Nectriaceae; genus Dactylonectria; species Dactylonectria alcacerensis. The sequence continues at coordinate 2,236,437 of JAPMUZ010000011.1, read as the reverse complement.
AGTACACAGTGCAGGAATACCATGCTTACGACACCCAGCCTGGTGAGGCTGAACAGGTGTCTGCTCCGATAGCGAGCGGCATGAGCAGAACCAATCGGACTGCTCGTCCCTTGTTGGTGGGTTGCGGTATTTTGCACAACACACACTTGCATCACGCAAGCTGAGAGCTTGCCTATGCACTGTCACCTCAGCTTTATGAAGCAACGCATCTCATTCGTAGTTGTCTTGCCAATGGCTGGCGTAGCTGTCTTAGGCGAGCAGACTACATCTCGGCGCAACCCTCACACTGGACTGAACGTCCAAGCACAATGCAGATGAGACGCTCGCGCCGACAGAGTCAGGCCACGCTGGCAGAGAGCCGCATACGGGCTACTCTAGGCTCATGCGCGTTTCTCTGCGGCTGTCAAGCGAAGCGGCGCGCGGTCATCTTGTACTTTAGGTAGTGATGTAAGTACTAAGTAGTCGGTTCTTCCGCCTTGATGCTTCACAGTGACCCTCAATCAATTAGACCGAGAATCAACTGGCAGATATCACACTATTCCATCGCGTTTGCTTATCTGACTTCTAACAATGGTAAGTGGCTGCACAATTGCCATCATCAGCCCATAACTGATCCAATTCTACAGGCCGACCCAATCTCAGCAGCAGCTGCCGGCACAGAGGCCGTCAAGCTTTGTCTAGAGCTCGTCCGCCGCGTAACCACGGCGATAGATCTCCAGAAGACCGGAAACTCGAAGCTTGACACCATATGCGACGACCTCAACAGCGTCAGGGACGTTGTCAAGCTCGTCGAAGGGCAGGAGCAGCTCAAGACAAAGGGCGTCCTGAAAGCAGTGACCAACATTCAGAAAATCACAATGAATGTCGACAAGCATGTTGAGCGCGTCAGAGGAAAGTCAACCGCAGGATCCAAGGCCCGACAGATCACTCACCAGTTCATGAAGGGTCCGGGAGAATGGGAAATCCTCCGCGTCATGATGATCAACCTTACTGCAGCCAAGGCTACCTTGAGTTTGCATATCCAATTGGCCCACGTCGGATTGATGGTTGCTCAAGGCCATGGAAACGTGAGTGTCGTGAACATTAACGTCCTGAAAGCTACCAATCAGAATGTCGAGAAGTTCCTCGGTGCCGGCAAAGGACTTGTCATCGCCGAGGTGTTCAAGGACAAACAGCCAGATGGTACGAATGAACAATCTTACATGACACATTATGAGTGACTAACACATCTCAGAAAAAGGTATGATATACCTCACAAGTGAGGAATGCGACGCCCTTCCGTTCGCGGACATAGATCCAAGTGATGCGGGTGGCCAGCCCGGTAAGTCCCAAACCCCCAGCTATTACATTCACGCCGAATTAATATCCTGATCAAACTCCTAGGAACTATTGAAGTTCTTAACAACAGAACTTATGACCAGGCACTACAGATCAACGGCTTGGTTGGCGAGAAAGTTTGGAGCAAATTCAATTCCAATCTCGTCATCGAGAACAACGAAGCCAGAGGTTTCAGCACTCAAATCAACGTGCCCACCAACAAAGAAACCTGGGATGATGCTCTGCAAAACCGGCTGGAAATGGCAAAGATTGTCACAGCAGCAGGAGGAGGGGGTGGTATGTCGCAACCTCCGCCGTACGGTCAGATGAGCTATTACCCAGCTCCACCCCCAATGCCTGGCACGCAATGGTATGGCCAGCAGCAGAATCCATGGGGGCAACCATTTCCAGCCGCTATGCAAGGTGGGACAAAGATGGAGGATGTACCCAGGACTTTTACCGCGCCACCCGGACAACAGCCACAGATTCCATACTACGCGATGCACCCAGCAAATCAGCGTATGGTTGATCCGTCGTTTCAGCAGGTGAACCCAAGCACCAAGATGGAGACCGAGGATTAGCTCTATAGTAAGTTGATACGAATGATCTTGCAGTTTAATTGTCGACTCCGATTAATGACTATGGCAATGTGGGGGTTATATTAATATTGTTTCTCTTCGTAACCCATCCCCCCTCTCCAGTTCACAGTGAACCAAACGTATCTTGGGATTTTCGTCTTCATATCAAACTTTGCACCCAGGCTGGAGAAGCCCTAACCCCGGAATTCCATGCCTCTACTAGTTCCTAGTTTCCAGTTTATTAAAAACTCGTTCTCATTCAGTGAAATGAATCATGTCGCGAGTCGACGATTCAGTAAGCTAGATACAAAGATATCTAGAAGAGAAAGACATACAAAGCCAAGGAACAATACGCCGAAACTTGGAGGCGAGGATGTTCTCCACATTTAAGAGAAAACCCAATATTTCAATCACAGCTATTGGATCAGCTAGCTATGCCTTTACGCGCAAGTTGCTAGCACAATAGTGAGAAAAAAGGTTTTGTCTGTATTATAATCCCAAGTTGTGTGCCCAATGCCTCGATAGTAACCGAATACAAAGCGCCTCCAACTGCATTAAAATCAAAAAACTTTAATCAATGTAGATTATCAGAGGTCGGCCCTTAAGGTCCAGCTCCCGCCATTGTCCCTTCCTCACACACCGTTACAACGATGCCCTTATCTATTATCGTCAAACCGTCATCGGATCAACCTGCAGCCACAACTTTACACAAACTACGAAAAATTTGGATACCCTGGAAGTATTGACAAACGAGCCTCAAAGGAATGCGCCGGGAGTAATCAGGCATCGAGTGATGGCTGATAGGCTGATCATTGTTCGTCATTGTGGAATTCACTGGAGACAAGAGTGTTGGTGACCCAACGACCTCAGAGATATTTATCGAAAAGAGAGGTTTTATGAATAGAAAGCAAAAAAATTAAATTCGCTAGGTTGAGATTGTCATTGACCGGGCATCACCGGTGATTGAATGGTGAACTGGAGTATGATGGATTGCCCAACGCCACTAACTATCAAAGAGTCCAGAAGAAGAGGGCTTGTTGGGACCCGTGGGGGCGCTTGCACTCACAACACTGTTCCCGGTACTTGTAACGTTTGAGGCTTGGCTAAAGAGTGAAGTTGTTTTGCTATTTGCCGCAGTGCTACCGAATGGAGCTGAACCAAACAGTGAAGACTCTTTGCCATTTAGGACAGTGCTAGCAGCTAAATCATTGGCGAAGTTTGACGACGGTCTGCCATTTGTGACGGTGCTGGTGGATGAAGGTAGGGCGAAGGCTGGAGACGTGCTTCCATTTGGGGCAGTGGCAGTATTTTGAGCATGGCCGAACAGAAAAGTTGTTTTCCCATTTGTGGCAGTGCTAGTAGATAAAACATTGTCGAAGATTGAAGGGGTTCTGCTATTCGTGACAGTGGTAGTAGATGAAGGAACAGCCAAAGTCAAAGACATACTATCTTTGGGGGCAGTGCTAGTAAAGGAGGGAGTGGCGAACAGGCCTCCCTTGATTGTTTTGGGTTGTCCGAAGGCAGTTTTTGTACTGGTGTTGGATCCCGATTTGCAACTGGAAAGAGGACCGGAGCCTGCGGGATTTGCGACGCTATCAGATACTGGGTGTTTTTGAATGGCAGCGCTAGTGCTCCTGTCAGTCTCTGATTGAGGCGTAATAGATGACTTGGTAGTAGAGAAAACCTCGGAACCACTGCTGCAACTAGTAATTGGTTTTCTGGTAGTGATATCATCACTCTTTGCGATCGGTGCTACGTTGACGGAGGTTTTATGTTTCGCGTCGACTTCCGGGCTCCTGCTAATGGCTTTGTCAGATGCCCTCAAAGCAGCATCTCGACTCGTAATTCCCTGGTCCCTGACACCCGTAACGGTCACCTTGGAATGTTCGGGAGGTATAAGAGCAAGTGAAACATTAAGTGGCGTAGAAGAAACTCTTGGTATCTCGCTTAAGACTGGAGATACTCGACCCATTCGGCTCTTTGAGGTGGCCTTGAGCACTTAATTAAATATTTTTTAGAATCAGCTCCATAGCAGGAGACAAAGTGAGACTTACTTGGAGATGGGCGCGGTCGGTGCTTCTTGCAAATCTCCAGATTAAACTTGAGTGTAGCAATATTATCCTGTAACTCAAGTCGCTCACATTGACTGTCTTGAGACTCGGAACCTAGTCGAAGGAGGGTATCGTCATCCATCTCAAGCACCGCTGTTGGTGTAAACAAGGATACCATCTTGGATATCAGACAATTTTCCACCGCAAGGACAGTGACGTTGTTCGTAAAAGTTTGCAGGGACATCTGTGAATGCAATTAGGTCATGGTTCAGATTAGGGCCCGGTGATCGAACCTCGTAGTAAGTAATCATGTTGTCAAGAACTTGCTTCAGCCTCAACTCGCCCATATCGTCGTCTGAATCTTCGCTGGTGGTTACGGTTGGTGTGTAGTCGTCTCGTGCCAGCACATCAGAGCCCACTGGGATAGTTTGCTGGGCGTCGTTGCCAAAGTCTGGTGCTGTGCGCAGAGATAGGCGCATGCGAAACTCGTCCTCCAAGCAGACTACGTCGCCTTCTTGGTAATGGATAAGAAGTTCATCAAGCTTATCATCCAACTGAGAAGCTTTACGGTCGAAGTAGTCCAGGACGTATTCGCCAAGGATTGCATCGCGGGTATTCTCGTCGGCTCCAGTGACATGCTCAAGTGCCAGTTCAACAAACATCCTTGCGGAATCCATGACAAGTTTCAGGTATTGCTTTGCGATTCCCTTCCACGGACGCGACTGCTCGCGGAACAACTCTAAGGCGAGTCTGTCATTTGATGACCCAGGAAACTGTGATCCGAGGTCATTTGACGCCCTTTGCTGTAAGCGAATTTTCAGATCGGTCCATGGAACTGCCACTGGTTCTTTCACTTCAAACTGATTCAGGCAAGTGTCCCAGTGATGGGAGCCGGGTTTGTGACATCCGTCTCCGAATTGAATGTCTGCACACCCAACAATGCGCATCGCTGATCCACGGGATGAAAGAACATTGTTGAATGCCCCGTTCAGGTTTCTGATGACGGCACGAAGCTTTCGCTGGTCGATGTACCCGTCCTCGTGCTCCAAGCCGCTCGCGCCGAGGCCAGAAAAGAATTTGTCATCATATGTGCCTTTTACAGCAGAGCGAGTGAGATCCCTGAGACGTTCAGCAATAGTGACTAGGTATTGGCGAATTTCCGGCGTGCTGGATCGTCCCTTGCCGAGGGAAATGAGCCTATTCTGCTGAGAATCTATCGTTGCCTCAGCAACCTCAACCAACTTAGGTACGCTGAGTTGAAAATGTTTCTTGACGACCTTGCTGAGCTTTTGTCTCAGAGATTCAACTCCGTTGTTGGAAGATGGGAAAGTGACACAGTCTCTGAAATCGGAAAACTCCATCTTCTTTTGGTCTCCCGATCCATCCGAGGCCCTCCTTAATACTGGATTGGACTCATTCCTATCGGGGCAATCCCCGCTGCGAAGCACGTGCCAACCAAGCTTCAAGATATGAGCGCCTTCTAGGTTTTTCGCAAGCTTGAGGTACTTTCTTGTCTTGGTAGTTCCAGGGACGAGGAGGTCAGGTTTGGTGATTATACCTATGGTGCGTTCTCCCGTTGGGTCATGCACTTTAACCTTTGCAATCACCAACTGCTCCTTGATTTCGGCCTCGGCGGAGATTACAGCAAGAATGATGCTACTCTTCCTCTGCAAGTATGTGTCGATTATTCGTAAGACAGCGGATGCCTCCTCGGTTGGTTCTTCGGATGTCTCGGCGCGACAGAAGCCTGGCAAGTCGACGAGGCAAAGAGGTTGGAGTTCCGGTCCAGAGATCTCAACACACAGTTTGTACTCAGAGACGCTTGCAGCATCATCACTGGCCTTCATCATCGCTTTAGCCTCTTCGATCAGCTTGGGGAGATCGTTCTTGCTGAAACTCTTTCCATTGAATGCGGATTGCTGACCAGGGTCCTTGGCTATGATTTTGACAGACACTCTCTCCTTTGCTCCTGGGCGGATGAGAATCTCTGTGGCAAAGCGGGTACAAACGCCGTCCTTGATAGGGAAACGCATGCCAGAGATGGCTTCGAGAATCGAGCTTTTTCCTGATGATTGATCGCCAACGACAACAATATGTGGAAATGTGACCGATGTTCCCACTCCGAGACCCCGCAGGCTGTAAATGGAATCAAGCAGGTCCTTTGAATCGCAACCAATATGGCCTAGAGCCAATCGATCCAAAGAAATCCCTTCCATGGCGAATTGAGGATAGATAATAATTGAAGAGATGGACAGGTTACTGTGATTGGAATGGAAATTGATGGTAGTAAGGGTGGGGGGCACACAGACTTGGCAGTAGTGGGGCAAGAAAGAGTGTTAGATTCGAAAACGTGTTGAGATAAGACTTTTGTAATAAATTAAAAACTTGCGAAGGGGGGGAGCAGTATCAGCTTAATACCGTGATGTGGACCATTCCTGCTCAGGAATTGGATTATTGCAACTGCTTGACCCGATCACCTTACAACCCGTATCTGTCACTCAAGAAGTTTTGTAGGACCAACAGAACAAGAAGTCACTTGTCCTATTGGTGGACGGCTGCAGCGACACCTACGGGCGCTTATTTGACGGTGGAACCCTGAATTCAGGCCGTTTAATCGAGGCCACAAGCGCGCGCGTTGGCACATGATATGGTTCGCTGAATTGAAGCAACGCTTGTGTCCATCTAGTTTCATGCGGAAGAACTCTGCGCTGAGCGAAGGGGCCGCAAGAATAATAGAAAAATGGAATGAAGTTTGGTCAGGTATGGAGGCCATTGGCCTACCACCCTTGATTCTTCGTTTGTTAGTACAGTTCTTTAGCAGCGCGACATGCCCCCTGGCCATGGTCGCACGGCGTAAATATTCGCACCTCGTCCGCTTCGAAATCTCCCTTCAAGCTATGCAGCCACTTGAAGGCGAATTCTATCGGAAGGGCAACGCGGATGGCAAATAAACGGAACCAAAACGGCGATCTGCCACAAAGGAGCTGCATTTGTTATCTGTGTGCTAGATAGCTACCAAGCTGCATGCGTATCAAGTAAGCTACGGTCGCTGTCCATGATTGTTGCCAATGTGCAGCTGTCGACTACTCACCGTACCAAGTTATCTAAGTTAGTTAGATGAGATAGCCAAGCTACACTTAAATTGCGGACAGATAGGGTCCACCATGACAAAAATTGAGCGACGCTGATTACTACTTTGACCATTTCAAGAAAGGGGGCACGATGCCAGCGTTCTGATTTCGATAGCTACCCGAGAGTCTTCCTATCTCCTCGCAATCTTAAAGCTATTCCATGCAGACTCTGATTTCCAACATTGGGCCTCGTTTGTCAGCTGGAAGGTGGCTTCGGATCCAGAGCAATCCTTGCCAGCGTACGCATAGACACGCAGATTGCGACCGAACATGCTTGATCCCACAGCCTGTATCAGGCTGTGGAATGGACTGGAAGAGTTGTGGCACGTGTTGAGGTTTCCGATCTTCGTGGTTTGCACAGCCAAACAACAGTTTGACTCAGCAAAGAGTCTCAGGTGAACGATGTAGTCGGAAGAGATATTTGGCACATCGGTGCAGGTCAGGCTGTCGGTTTGATCTGGGTCGCCTGGGATGGATTGCGTTGCCGTTGTTGTGACTGCTTGAAGTGTATTGGTTGAACTTGTCAGAGTCACCAATGTCGAGATTTGCTCGTTTGTTTGAGTGGAGCTAGTTTGTGATTCCGTCATTGACCTGGGTTGCTCCACCACCAAACTGTTCCCGCTATTGTCACCTGCTGAGTGCGATACATTGACCTTGAAGAAGCGCACTTCAGTCGGGCCGTCGCCTTAATTGTAGTTGCCGGCCTTGAAGTAGCTATTGGGTGCGTCCAACTCAACCGTGTCGAGGATTGTAAAACTTCCACCATTGATACTGACGGACAGCTGGTCGTCTTCGTAGCGAATTTCGTACGTGAATCTCTCACCCTTGGGTACGTTGCCAATGTCCGACCGCTGTTGGGAGCAAGTGCGGCACTTCTGGACGCCCATGCTCAAGGCGCCATTGGAGCTGTAGTAGAGTCGGCGGCCGGCTTACTTGAAATGGAGTTGTGGATGTGGATTTGGCCAACGCAAATTTCGTCGTCATTTTCCGTCACCATGAGGTCGGCGCAGAGGCGGTTTTAGGAGTCAAGAGGACTCCACGATGGGCCGTTTTCGCGAAACTCAGTGCGACATTGCTTGCTGTTCGGCGTCGTGACACAGTCAGAAGTATCAGGTCCTCCAGGGACCTTCATAACTATTGCCCCGTCGGCCTTATTAGTGTAGAAGTAATCTGAGTCCGTATATCCACTGCAGCTCACAAGCTTGGAGCTAGAAATGGAGTCTGGGCTTCCCTCGCTGCCAGTGGGCATCTGCAAAGTCCAGTTGGACAAGTCAAAGTTGCCACCGGGAGCGCAGCTGGGATCGAGGGCTCCTGCACTCTGGATGCTATCCAGAAAGAGCAACGACAGTACGCCCTGCAAGAAGAGATTGGGAATTGACATGGCGACCGTATTGGCCTAAACAAATATGCGAAGGTAGTTGTTGCTGGAAAGGAAAGACTACTGGCGACCTCAAGGGCTTAAATAGCCATGCGAAACCAATTTCAACCATCGTATAGCTTGAATCAACAACAGACATACATCTAAACAAAACTATTTATCGGCGACTTAGTCTATCTGAATCATGAGATTTCGATTCGTCTTATGATTCGAGCCGACATGTATCATGCGATAGAGACCATAGCGAGAGTAAACATAGGGCCAATCAAACTACAGGGTTTGCCGCCCCTGCCTCCATCTGGAAGCAGATGAACGGAACTCGTTCAAGGAAGGATTCGCCAAGTGTTTCGCGCCGCCGCTATGGGGCCTCGGATCTGCGGCCGATCCCTGTGATTGACGCATGCTTCGATCATGTCAAGGCGCCATCCCCACCCTGGAACGGAGACTTTTGTTCTTTATACCTTGCTCGCAGACATGTGAGTTTATTTGTTCCCGGTGGTGATGAAACATTTCGCATCATATATTCCCATAGATCTTTATCCCCAGGTCATTACTTCTAGAGGCGGGGACATAGGCCCTCAGCTATCCTGTAACCTGGTATCTTACTCTATACATTAATGTCAAAAGTGTGGGAATCGATAGTTCTGTGACTGTAACTAACGCGTTCTGAAGGCACCATCTTTCACAGGTAACTCTCTTGAATGGAATCTACTTTAAATTTCCCAGAACTGCAAGTTACAATCATACTGCTCAAAAATTCACTGTCAAACCCAGAGCTGAAGCCGCTCAACGACTTGGAATGAACGAGCTCAGGAAGTGTCGTTCACCCGATATTGATTCACAAGGTTTTCACGTTTACCAAGTGGCCGGCGCATTTCCATCAAAAAGAGATCAAACAAGGAATCAAATCAAAGATGGAGTCTCTTTTCTCGGTGTCTGCAGGTCTAGCTAACAAAGAACGCAAAGACGGCATCGACACGATGGCTGTGTTTTACCAAATGGAGCATACAGATATCTTAGACTCCCGAATTCCAAAATATTCTTTAGTCATATAAACTTGCAGTAATGGAGGGCTATTTGGTGAGGTAAATTGGTTTTCAGAAGCACAAAGAAATTTCGGTGCATGAGGTTCAGTCGAAAACCCGGCAAGGCTGCCAAGCCACGTTGATGCCTAATAAGGCTTTTGATGCTTTGAACATCCCGTCCTACGCACCGCTGGCGTTATTTATCATCCAAAATGAGAATCTGATGGAATAACAAATGTGAACATGCTTGAATGATTGGAACAGTATTCATTCATGTTCAGCGGTCAACCAATAAGGCCAAAGGAGACCGCTGTTCGGACCATGCGGCAGTGTTGTTAAGCGCCAAGGGTTGACACGTCACCAGCGCCAAAGTGTACAGACAAACACAGTGTAGATAAGTCAATGATATGCATGCAGATGTCGGTTGCCCTGCTTTGATAGGTAGGCTGCAGTAGTCGCCCAGTTGCCTATCAAGCCACCAACAGCCCAGGGTCCAGAGCCTGATTTGTATTTAATCCTCAGCCCCATGCCCCTTCCATGTCCGAGCTTTGCAACAGCATCAGCACGTCCAGTACCACCAACAGAAAACTCTCGAGAATCAATTTCAGAATCATGGCGCCGAAGGGCCTAGTCGTTACCCCGTCTCCTGTTGAAGACGAGGGCCCTGATCAGCCTCCTACCCTCAAACGCCGCCTGACGTCTTTGAAGGTGCGTATGCGGTTAAATGAAATAAGGATTCATCTTGGCATTGCAGTAGGACCAATCTTATGAACACAGCTAATTCTTCGTCTCCAGAAACGACTCTCGTTCAAAACCAAGTCAAAGGGGCCAGCTGAATGGCTGCTCGAGGGGACTGCTGGAGAACCCAAATCGATCTTGCAGAGTACCCAACTTAAGTTATCCAACAAAGATGTCACCAGCGAGGGCGGCCATAAGTTTCTGTGCAGTTACACATGGACTCAAGGAGACACCCCGACAATCTATGTTCCAGGTAATTATTGCCCTGCACAGAAATGCACTTCGTATTCTGACCAAAGCAGGCGACCCTCCTCAATGCGTACTACCCGCAAAGTCTTTCAAAGTCAGGAAGGATTCTAAGAAGCAAGCTCCCACTGAGAAAGACTTCCCTGTCCCTCGCCACCCATTTGAGCCCACGTTTCGTGCGATGGAGTTGATGAACCCCGACTTCAAGTTCAACGACATCCATGTTCTCATCACACGCAACTCATTGCGCAAGTTATTCGACTTCTGTCTCGGGAAATGCAATTTCGACTTTCGACTCAATCTGTACATGGTCAACAACACCCTAGTTGTCGAGCGGTGGGAGAAGAACGCAAGCGATCTTGTGCGGCCACGCGGTAATACCGGATGGGGCCGCAACTTCGAGAAGCAGATTACTCAAACCCCACTTGGCATGAAAGACATTGGTACGCACCATCGACTTCTGCAGTATAACTTTGGGGGCCACAGATGCGCTGTGCTGTGTGAGGTGGACGCAGCTTGTGACGACGGTCCCCGCGATGCCACCTCCGAAGCCGCACCGCTGGAACAGAACGATGCTGCAGACGTCAAGGTCATTCGCGGCGGCATTAGAATCCCGCACGAAAAAGCAGTTGAGATCAAGTCAAAGGCTGGCCTCAAGTCCAAAATTTCAATAGGTCCGAGACTGCAGCAGCTTTGGTTCGGCCGAACTCAGAATCTCATCTGGAGTCGTCACAACTGGGGCCAATTCGAACCTCCTCGGATCAAGGATGTGGAGAGCCAGTTTGCGCACTGGGAGGCGAGAAACCAAACGGTTCTACGCAAGATCGCGGGGATTCTAACTTCGTTACAAGGCATCGTGAACAGGACGCAGGGGAGAGCGTGTATCGCATTCTGCCAGAAGAAGCATCGATTGAGAATTGGCAAGCCGCTGTTGCTGAAGGTCTATCAATCGGTTGAGGGTAAGATGCCGTTGCCAGAAGATCTTTGTCAGAAGTTCTGGGGATAACTAGATGTGTTTCATGGTCAGATCAGGAGTTTTGGTAGTCACTCTTATTCCCCTATTTTAACTAGATACGCGGAGATATCCAACCTTCTTTCGCCATGGTGTGAACTATTTCTTAACTTTTACTCGTATGTATGTCTAGGACGAAGCGAACATTTGGTGCAGAATGTTGCTTCAGAGTCAAAAACCCAAGACTGTGGGCTCAGATCCCGTTTTGCGATGTACGGCGAATGGTGAGAGAATAGCGTGTTAGGTTCAAGTGTACATAACGTAAATTTGAGAGTGCAACGACTCTGTGCGAGCTCGTCTGATTGCTGTCGAGAGCTGCGTCATTCAAGAGGGGCGGTAAGTGTAGATCGACCAAACCAATTCGGGCTTCAGCTCCGGGCGTCACTTGGAATGCTGCAGTCGATTTGAACAAAACAATTCTTGAGATAGAGTACAGAGCAGGACAATGAATCAGGAGGGTTGGATGCAAATGCAACATGCAACACCCATCGCATGTCCGCGCATGATGTGTTGGCTGGCAGCGGTGGACAGCGCCGAGCCCTGCGCAGGTGTGAGAATACGCAATGAAGATGTCACGGCGGCCTGTACACTGTACAATGATTAAAAGTCACAATTGGGACTCTTCTGGTCCGTTCCTGCTGTCTAGTCTGCCTGCTGTCTCGTCTAGTCTAGAGTCTAGTCAAGTCAAGTCTAAATTGTTTTTACATCTATCGCACACGCTTTTTGGTCTGTTCCCACTGTCCCACGCCGGGGATGGCAGTCCGAATTCCCTGGAGCCTCCTTTACTCGACGCGGGCACGCTTGTTGCCGTTGGTGGTGCCATTGGTTCCGTTGGTGTGTCCGTTGGTAGCCTGCTCGGGCTGAGCAGAGAAGTACTCAAGGCTGCCCTTGGGGTCGGCCTTCATGGTCTTGCTGCCCTTCAACCAGCCAGCAGGGCAGACCTCGCCGTGCTCGTCGGTGAACTGGAAAGCCTCGACGAGACGGATGGTCTCCTCGACGTTTCGACCGACGGGCAGATCGTTGACGGTGATCTGGCGCAACACACCCTTAGGGTCGATGATGAAGAGGCCACGCAGGGCGATACCCTCGTCCTCGAGGAGCACGCCGTAGCTGCGGGAGATGGCCATGGAGCGATCGGCGATGAGGGGAAGCTCCAGGTCAGGGCCGAGACCGCCCTGCTTGCGAGGCTGGGTGGCCCAGGCAAGGTGGGAGTATTGGGAGTCGGTCGAGATGGCGAGGACGGTGGTGTTGATGGCACGGAAGCGCTCAAGCGCATCGTTGTACTGAATGATCTCGGTCGGGCAGACAAAAGTGAAGTCCATGGGGTAGAACAGGAGGACGACCCTATATCGGAGTGTCAGCGAGTGATTGATGAATGGCATTGGCTTCACGCTGCTTTGGCGCAGCACTTACCACTGGCCGAGGTAATCGGACAGAGAAATCTCCTTGAACTCGCCGTACTGGAAAACACCAGTGGCCTTGAAGGCCGGGGCAGGGCGCTGGACGAAAGCAGAAGACATTGTGATGTTTGGGTTGATGGAATTGATGATAGTGAAGCAGAGACGAGAGGAAGCAAGTCAATTGGGACAGACGATGATGAGAACAAGTCAGGAAGAAAAAGAAAGGCTTTACGCGCATGCAACGCGCCCGTGGCCACGACAACCGCTTAGTAAAAACCCCTTGTTATCGCGCAATCCCGTGCTTGACTCCACTCATGAATCCACCCAATTTCGCAAAAAGCGGATACGAGGATGCCAAAAGCAAATAATGCAACCTTGCTCAATGAGGGTTCGGTACTTATCGATAATGGGTACCTCACAAAGCATGAAGCTCCGGATTCAACGTTGCAATGTCCGTGTTAGGAGAGGCTGAGACACCTCAATGATGAAGGTGCCATTTAGAGATTTGGAGATTTGGAGATCGCGGGCCGGCTTTCGCAAAGTCCTTCCGCATCATTACCGAGGCTTCGGGTTTAAAACTGAACAAGACTCAAAAGCCTGTCCGAGTCTAGGGTAGGGGCTTTAGTGATTTCGTCTCAACACTTAAAACACCGAGAAATACAGCCTTGCCACTCTTAGACTCTAGAAATTACGACTAGTTAGACTGACAAGATATCTCAAACTGGTCGCCCGTTTTCTCATTAGTGTCGGTGTCATCAAACCTAGATAATTGTACAACCTGCAGGTTTGCCGGGGCAGTTCGATGCTTGATACAGCTAACCATAAAATGAAAGACGGAGATAGAGTACAGTGCAGCAAGAGGCTGACATTTTGGGAAGTGACTGCTCTTCTTTGACTATGCGACCTGTGATGCGTGTAACTAGATTTATTACTCACTTTATTCCTTATCGATGGCTGCGAGCTAAGACTATCACGCTCAGCCAGAATGGTTGTTTGCCACTTTCTAGTGGCAATGCAATTTGTGACACAGCAAAAATGCATTATTAGTGTCCTTCACTGAGAGTCGCGGAGAGAACGTGAATCACGCAGGCTGTAAGGCAAGCTTCGCGATTGGCGGGAACGTTACAGTAGGCAGCCGTGTATTAAATACCTCATCTGACTAGGATGTTTGACACCCCTCTAATAAGTCCTCTCATTCTAGAACTAAGTCCCCGAAAGGTGTCCTGCGATGATTGCGAGTTGCGTAGTCCTGGCTCAGTAGCTTCTTCGCTGCATAGCATCCCTACCAGCTACGAGGACATCCTAAAGGAAACCAGGGATTACGGCATGACATTTCTTGGCCTACTTTACAAGGACGTTGCTCATAGCCTTGAGTATAAAAAATTGGCCCAAGGCTAATACGAGCGAAATGGTCACTGGCGCCATGGATAGCCAAGCCGTCGTCGAGTACATGGAACAGCGGCTTCTGGTCTTGAAAGCGACGAATCCTCCATTTCGACGAAAACACTTCAGCGTCGAGGCCCCGCACACTTGCGAGCACTGCAAGGATGAAGCTATCCGGATCGACATTCGATCAACCACCACGCGCTGCTTCGACTGCCTGTGGGTAGGTGTTGGAAAAGCCGCAGCAGATCCCCTTTACATTGTATGTGGAGGATGCAACAAGCTTCTCGCGAACTCGGACTTGGTGGTGTACTTGGCAAGCCTCACTCACAGCCCGTCCGAAGCTATCGTCGCTTCTCAGTCGGGTTGCGCTCTCTATGAGTTGCTCGTCGACAGCTTGATCTTGGCGGAGAGCAACAGCACGGACGGATGGACCAAAGCAAAGTCTCGCTTCTCGGTTGATTCCAGTAGGTTCACGCTGTACTCGCAGTCGTTTGTTTCTGATCCTCAGGCTATCTGTTCACTCCAAATGCGGGTCGGCCGGGTAGGAAACACATCTGGTATAGCCCTTGCCGAACTAGACATTTGGACCACAGCATCTAGCAAAGCACCCCGACTCATCTCATCTCGCCCCTATGAACAAGATGTCACGTCCAAATCGTCAATCAAATTTTCAAGGCAATGCTTGAAGTCGTGCTTAGAGACTCATTACCGGTGCCGTGGGCGACTGACACTGGACTCGGATCGCCAGGCTCGACGTCCTGGCTATGCCATGGTTCAAGAGTCGTCTAAGACCGAAGACATCCCGTCACGACTTTTACATATCGCTCCAGCTATAGGGCCAAATCGTGTAAGACTAATCGAGGTTCGGCATCTCACAGACGAGGAGAAACACGAAATATCCAAAGCAGGGTTTGCTGCTCTGTCGTATTGCTGGGGAGGCGACCAAGTGGGCAAGCTTATGACCACAAACTATACGCGCCTCAGAAATGGGTTTGACACACTTGAAACAATGCAAACCATTCAAGACGCTGTGTGGGTGGCCCGGGAAATTGGACTCGAGTACTTGTGGGTTGATTCGCTCTGTATTCTGCAGGATGACGCACAGGACAAGGAACGTGAGATTGCTCGAATGGGCAAATACTACGGCGGTGCTACTGTTACAATCTGCGCAGCGTCTGCTTCGACGGCAAGCGAAGGATTCCTACACAGGCGAGCAACTCCTTCATACGCAGCGGGTCCGATCCGACTTCCACTGCGCAACAAGGATGGAGAGTCTGAGGGCGACGTCCTTTTGCTTCAGGAAGACCTAGACCTTACCGAGCCAACGACGACCAGGGGATGGACCATGCAAGAGTCTCTTTTATCCCGCCGAATCTTGGCCTTTACACAGAGGCAGATTTACTGGTGCTGCGTCAATTCTTATGCCGGCTGTGGTGGCAAGATTGTCGATCTAGCCGACCGCGTCACAGGAGGCCAAGAATCCCTTGTGGGCAACATCCACCCCATGGGTTCCATGATGGACAGAAATACTCTTTCTCGCTGGATTCTCCTCCTGGAACAATACACCAGACGCCAGCTGGGTTTCGAGGGAGATAAGCTCTTGGCATTTTCGGCCGTGGCTGCTGACACTGCGGATGCCTGCAAAGCCCGCGGCGAGGACGTCATTTATCTGGCGGGGCTGTTAGTGGAGCATCATGATCAACATTCGTGGTTACATCAGTTGCTCTGGTTTTCTTATCCGACACCTGCACATTCGACACGGCCGAAGGCGTACCGAGCTCCGTCATGGTCCTGGGCGGCTGTAGATGGCAGCATTGGGATTGGTTCCAATCGAGTAACGGAAACAGTAGCACATGTGGAAATGACTGCCAGTGTGGAGGATCATTTCATTGACTTATTGGATCCAAATGCCCCCTTCGGCAGCGTTCTTGGAGGATACCTGACTTTGTGGGCGAAGAAGATCCCGGTCTCCAACTGCATCAACTCATCACTGCCGACTCAGGTCATGCTTGATTGGACCGTTGTCGAAAAAGAGCTTCACTCCACCGCGAGGATTGAGTTTTTTCCAGATGCGAGAGAGGATATCCAAACACTCCGGGACGAGGTTTCTGATCAGCAATCGCCGTCTAGACCTTCTCTCTCACTCATTTGTCTGTATGAAGAGCCCACCACAGCCTCATCCTCTAGACTTGGCATCGTCGCTGTCGGTCTGATAGTATCCACTGGTCCTGGTACGGAGGTGCAAACATTTACACGCATAGGCCTGTTTCGAATCCGCGGGGGAATGGATACTCTGGGACACGAGGTTAATAATGAGGCATCTGAAATTTTCCGTCCTGTTGAAAAGCAATGTCTGCGTATCGTCTAGGAATGAGAACCGTCGTTGGCTAGCCAGTCCTCGTCTAAGCTAAGAGATGGCAAGCCTGCATGTCCCTGACGATATACCGTTCTACTGAGCGATTCCTGTCGTCACAAAGACATTATCAAATTACGAACGCGACTTTGCCAAGTTGAGTTATAATATCGGTAGATTTTATCTCATTTGTTATGTGCTTCTTACCTAATGCGGTCAATTGTTTCTATTTTCACACCATATCGCGATAGTCTGCGAGTTTAAGCGTAGCTAAGTTACATCTAAATTTGCATATCTGATATTTCTTTTACCTCTGCAATGTATGTAATGTTAGGGTCTAAGTATTCTTAGTCATTAGGCTTGCTATTAATAAGGAGAAGTAGACATGTAAGGAAAAAGCTATGTAGATAGCAATAGTTAACTATATACGTAGCAACCTTCGTGCGTATACCTAAGATGACGTATATGGGACTGGGTATGATTGTTATATCATTTCGTTCATATCAAATACGTGCCGGTTGAGCTATTGTAGGATGCTGATTCTGAGTCCACTGATCTGTATGCTAACAAGTATTGAGTGTCGCTATATGCTGGCGTTGTTATTGGCTCTTGAAATGCCAATCATTTGTCGTTGAAATCGTTGTTTGAGAGCTCGGCTATAGCTGCTTCAGCACCATGGTACGCGTCTCTGCTGCGCCTCGAGAAAACTAGTCCTCATCGAAAATGTCATAGGTGTGCTGCAAAATTGCATCAAGAACCTTGACCTCCCAAGCCATATCTGCAAGTTTTCCATCATGGCCACCCATTACAATCGGACCAAACGCAAGGGCAAACCTGTGGGAGGCCGTGCCGTTCTGGTCTTTGATGCGAGACAGATGGAGAATGAGTGATCGGAAGACAGCATAGTGGGGATCAGGGAGGTCATTGGTATGGGCATGCAGGAAGTCACGGCGAAGAATCGCGTCTTCGTACTCTGTGAATCGACATTAGTCACAAGGTCCAACGGCCGTCTCTGCCAGTGGGAAGCCACTGACTGGCTGCGCTAATGAAGTCGTCATGCTGTTTGCGTGTCAATAGTGGGTCGGGAAGCTGACGCAGAAACAGCTTCAGCAGACCGATGACAGTATTCGGCGTGATGCTACTAAAACCTGCGCGTACCAAGCGCTGGGCGTCAACTTGGACGTCTGTCTTTCGGTTAAATGCAGTTCTTCAAATTGACGGAAAGTCGAAAACCTTCCCTGAAGTATCGAACAGAGTTTTTAGCTTCTCGATATCCTTGCTTTCCTGGAACGAAACAGTAGATAGCCCGTATATGTTCTCAATACTCAGGGATTGGAACTCAATGGTCTGAATACACTGGAAAACAATATCAGGCACAGGCTTGGCGTCGCGTTCATAAAATTGGGCTAATGACCGGCCAAAGACCCGTCCAACAGGTTGGTCCATAGGCTGGGGAATAGACTGCCATGGTTCAACAGGCTCGTCAACAAGCTCGGGTTTAGGTTGCCATGATCCAGCAGAAGTGTGCGCTGGTACCCCTGAGTGACGTGGGGCGCTTTTGGGACTAGAGGGGGCCAGCTAACATCCTCGGGAACAGGCTGCCATGATTTGGCAGAACTGTTTGCTGGAACCTGTTGGGTAGTCCGTGACGATCCTGGGGTTGTAGGACGAAGAGGCCAAGAAGGTACCTGCAATGGTGACGGAATGGGTGACCTACTGTTTCTGCTACCGGAACCTTGCTGCCTAGTCGCCTGGATTACAACTTGCGGAGGATTCGTAACTTGCGGAGGTATCATGGTTCCTTGATTGGAGCTTCGTCCATCAGAAGGCGAAAATGGGCGTGGCTCTCCAAGAGCTTGTTCATCAGATCCGCGGCCCAGTCTACTCGTCCTTGTAGTTAGTTTTGCAGTACTCCATAGGGCAGTACTCCATAGGGCAGTACTCCATTGAGCATTACTCTCGAAGGGCGCTTCCGAGTCCAAAGTTGATGGGTCGCTGAGCGAGTCCCACCCTTGGGATGTCCCAGAATCAGAATCCGGTTCTTCCAGCAGCGTTTTGATCCATGGATGTGCGCTGGCCCCTTTGGATGTGAATCGACTTTTGGGGTTGGCCATCATAGAGCTCACAACGAATCCACAACAGTCGTCACTCGCACACAGCCCGGCCAATATCGACACAGGGGATGCGTGCCTGTGGAAAACACAGCTGAACAAGTCTTGCCTCGATTGAAACACGGGGACGGTTAGAAAGCATCCGGAACAGGAGCTCGCCTAGTGCCCGTATGTCGATAGCAGACGTGTAATTAGAGGACTGAGAACTCTGGTCAACAATGAAACCAATGACCTCAGGAGCCAGGTAGCCTTGGGTGCCGATGAATGTGCGAAGAGCTGTGCTGTCCTGTTCTGCACGCTTGGTGATGCCAAAGTCGGCGATTTTAACCCACTAGTCAGGACCGGGCTGACATATGAGAATATTCTAAGCAGGTGTGAGTTATGTGGGTATTCAGGTCAAGGTGAACAGGAAATTAGAAGTTTTATGAAAACCTACAGCTGGTTTGAGATCCCCGTGAGTGAATCCGTTGTCGTGCATGTATCCGAGGCCTTCGAGTAGCTGAGAGGCAACGTCTTTAACCTGAGACTCGGGAAAAGGATGGTCCATGTATTTTTGAAGATCGCCATACTGAAGATACTCCATCGCGATGAATACTAGATTCTGGGATTCGTACCAGCCATAGCACTGGACGAAACAGTGTACATACTTCGCAGGTTAGCTGGTGTGCCATGAAATGTAAACAACGTAGAAGAAGCGTACTTTTTCGTGAGAAAACTTAGATACTGCCTCTAACTCCCTCGAGTAGTCAATAGGCGCAGCGGCGGGCCTCTTTTACATTCTTTGACAGCGCGAAACTTGCCAGTAGATGGTCCAGCTGTACAGCTTTCTAGCCACACGGAGCCAAACGTGCCACTACCGAGCCGCCTTTGCCTGCCCCATGTCTCCTCGACGCGGACCCTTCGCCGGCGGCCTGATTGCACCGACACAGAGTTTATTGCATGCTGCGTGGCGCCGTCTGTGAAGAATTTCGTGGTCAACTGAGAGTCGCGGACGAGGTCAGAAACGCGGGGAAGATGCTGCGCCATTACCGGTCTCCACGTTACCGCCGAGGCCGACGGCTTGTAACGATGGTGAGACTATCGCGTGGCCAGTTGAGAGTTGATGCCTTGCCTCCTTCATACGATCTGCATCACAGACGTGTAGGAGATGACGGAGAGACGGGAAGAAACAGGCTGGATGAAGACGCAATCGGAGGTTTGAAGAGGCGCAGACTCTCTGCCTCAGCCACACAGGGCTTAGTGCAAGCGTCAAGAGACCAGCATAATTGGCTTGGGCTAACCATGCCGACACCAAAATTTCGCCTTGTTGCTCTACTCTGAGCTAGCATTGCTCAAGTGCCTGGGAAGAGGCGACGAGAAAGGCAACAATGGTTATGACGCTAGATGATATCTAATTCACTCGGCTGTCCTTGCAATAAAATGGATTGAACTAAGACCTAGAATGGATACCCTCCTACTCACCATAGGTCCCGCCAATACCTGCCCCTCACAATGTACCGTTGAGTGCAACTAACGAGCTCAAACAGTAGCGGATCGGCGGCAAAGGTAATTTCTGCGCTACCCTCTGTGTCTGAGCAAGGACACTCCTATGATCTGCTTCCAGACTACGCCCCTACCAACAAGATGGCCAGGATTTATTCAGCTTCAAGTAGCGAAAGTGAGGCTTCATCGCAAGATTATGGGGTTATAGGGTGATCAATTGTTTCACTATAGCTAGCAGTAACATATGATCAACGACAAGGGAGCAATGACCATGGTATAAGTGAGCCAGGCCACATGAACCATGATGAGTGGCGAGAAGGCTTGTCATGTCTCCATCACAGGTCCAGTGCTCATCTGAGTCATCTCCCATGGCGTAGATTAATCATCTTCCGTCAGCTCGTCAACGTTGACACCCGAAAGCTTCTTTAACTTCTCGACACTCTCGGCGAGAAGGGGTCTGCACGTTGAAATCAGCCCTAGACTCTCGACAGCATGGATGGCAAGGGTACTCACGGGGGAAAGCCAATGGGAGGTAGAGACCTAGTTTCGATCCAGTTTTGATGACCGGTATCTTCCTCAATGATTCTGAGTGACGCCCGCGTTAGATTGACCTGGCAAACTTTCCGGGACTATCACCTACTGCCTGAGAGTGTTATTAAACTGCTCAAACTCTTCAATGCCCTTGTAGCTGTAGCGAATTTTCTATAGTTTCAATTAGTTCTGGCACAAGGCGAGGCGTTGGTGATGATGTCCTACCACGCGGTCGGCCATGGCTGATAATAGATTTAGAAACTTGGAGAGTTGTGATTGTGTGGTTTGTTGGGAGGATGCTGCTGGTGAGATCTTATGGAAAATCTTTCGGGCTCTCTGGCTCTTTATATATCTGATTGAGGCTACTCCCAACACCGAGTGAAGCTCAAATGACGCAATGAGCTGGCATTGTTGGCAACAGCGGACCATTCCACTACGCCTTGCAGTTTCTGGAACTTGTCCGAGCTGGAGGCGTAATCTAAAGCATGAACACGTCAAATTGTCTTACAACAAGCCGGTCTTGTTTTCAGCTTTTGCAGATCTTACTCAAATTCGTCTCGGCAACCATTGAGAAAGTATGCTTTTGGTGTGAAGCTTTTCGAGCTATCGAAGCTGCGGACGATCTCTGCCACACCCTGCTTAGCTATGGGTCAAATATAAAACCTATGGCTTATTTTCTTCCCCAGTATTGGCTACAGAATCCATTTTCAAGACATACCGCGAATTATCGAATTAGACATTGACTACGTAGCTCTACGATGACGTGTCAATGGACGGATACGGATCGGGCCGTGGGGCAGCCCTGCAAGGGAGGCCATCGGAGGGCAGCATTCCAATGAATTTGCTGCAACCAGGCAGTGATCCCATGCAAGGAAGCATACACCGACATTTATATTTTGGAAAAAAGTCGGGTTATTTCGTTCTATTCATTACACGGGCTCATTGATAAGTTTCTATTGGCCCGTGATGGTCCATCGCCCGCACATGTGCACACGCCTAATGCTCGTCATGCAGAGCTTGTAACTCTCACTGTGGGCGCCAGGGTGCCGGTGAACAATTAGGCTTTGAGCGGCAACTTTGGATGAAGGGGGAGGAGGAATTTTTGAATGCTGTGCCACTGAACCAAGTCTTGGTTCAAAACGTAGAGACAAAGTCAAGCCGGATGTAGGGAGTGGATTTGTGGCAGCATTCCCGCCATTTGCAGTGCTGTCATATGAGAGAAGAGGGCACTAAGCAGCAGTACGACGCGTGTGTGGCAACAGCGATGCCAATATTTAGATTTCATCAACGAAAAGGCTACTAGAATCGCGTTCAGAGCAGGTCCTCGTTTCTCCTAATGCGATATTCTGCATGAGGATTTTGGGAATATACAATGGCCAGTGAACCGAGTCCTGAACCTAAATACGCAAAATGGGGTGGCTTATATTCCGATCGAATTGACTCACCCCAGCCCCCAAGCCTGGAGGCGCGATTGAGACTGTCCACAGCCCCTCTTTGCCGCTTCAACTAGGCATTGGTTCAGAATAGGAACGCCTAGTTTTTCAGTGGTGAAGTCACCCTACTACGGGGTCCCAAACGCCGTACCGTGCACATGCATAACTTGATGAAGCATAATTTCCACTGAACAGTTTGATGGCAAGTTTGAAACTTGTTGACTGAGGCAGTGCCCAGCTAACGGCAGCTGCACCAACCCAAAGTAGGCTGCTGCGTCATTTGTTTCACACGGCCAAGTCCAAGCTATTAATTGACACTGTGGTCAGAATTCGCTGGCCACGCACGATTTCGCCTGGAACGTGCTCTTCTGAGCAGCCCATAGAGACGTTTACTTCACTTCCTATGGCATACATGGTAGTCCAAACTATTGTACCTCAGACATAGAGTAGAGCGATCGTGCAATGTTGTGGAACTGGGAGGGTCTGGATCTTAAACCCAGTTCTGACTCGATCTGTTCAAAGTAGCCGGCGTGATGCATGGGTAGGGAGTAGCTTTGCGTTGTGTTTATCCTTCGGTCTTGATGTTGTCATGCAAAGTTATATCTGAATCATTTTATCTAGGGTAGCGTAGAGATTAATACCAGTGTCGCCCATTGAGGCCCAATCCCACATGTGGCAACGGTTGCAATTTATCAGCAGCTCGAGGTGAAACATTGAAACCGATTCAGAAACCTATCCACACTTTGCCCAGTCTTCAACATTTTGTTATTGGTGGCTCAGCTTGTTCTGTTAGCTTTGTCCTTTGCTCCGGCCATTCCGCCATCGGGACATTTAGCTCAAAATAGACTAAGCTGGCCAATCGGGACCCTGTTGAACAATCAATCAACATTTAATCTGTCAGGCGGGTTGCGCGAATGCGAGATCGAAACCGAGACCGACGGTTTCTTGGACGTTTCGTGCCAAGATCAGCACCTTGATGCAACAGTGTAGAAATTGGTGACGACGCAAACCTGCAGTAAAAAGAGCGTTAAATTTGGTTTAAAGCCCAGCATCGCTCCACAACATGTTGATTACTCGAATATTTATCGATTGTCCAAGCCAGTACACATGGCTGGCCTCATATGCCTCCAATGGCTTCTTAGGGGAGTTCAACTCGGATCAAGCGCCTTAATCCTCGCTGTTTACTCCTATTTTCTTGCGACCCTCGCGGCTCACAAGTTTCATATTACCACAAGCATCCGCGCCGTCGAGGGTATATCCGGCAGTGGAACTCTCTACGGTCTTCTAGGAGTTCTTCTGGTCTGCTGTCTTGGGAATATTCCACTGGTGTCATTAATCGCCATTATCCTGGATGTGGGCTTTTTTGCCTGTTTTATCTATGTTGCCGTTGCGAATAAACATGGTGCTGGAAGCTGCAGAGGAGAGGTGGATACGCCGTATGGGAGAGGGCTAGCCGGGGACAAGGTCAAGGGGAGAAGAAGGGGATCTCTGGCATTGCCGAGGTATCGAGTTGCTTGTCAACTGCAGACTGCGTGTCTCGCTGCAGCTATTATCGCTGTGTGAGTATCAGATCGAATACTCCATTCGGAGAATACAAGCCATCCTAACAGACCTATTAAATACATAGCTAACAGCTGTCCCAGAGTCATCTTTTTCGTCTCTATCATCGTCAGTGTTGCCCTCGCGCGCCAACACTACAAGACAAACCGTCGAGAGAATTACGGGTATGGATATAGCGAGAGGGGGCTAATGGACCGCTCCTCTCAACGAGAGCCATTAGCGACAGTGCAAGACGATCTTCCGATGCATCCGCAGCCAGAGGAAATGGACAACAGCCAACGAGAATATGTTTACCGGGGCCTACATACGCAGGATGATGGCATATCCGACAATCATTACCTTGCGCCAGGCCATGGCGCACGCCCGTACCATTCAAGTCCCCCGTACCCAGTCTAGAGATCAAGGTTCTGGATGTCGGTTTTCGATCGTGTTTAGGCAGCAATATAGTAGAGCAGGTAATTTATAGCTTTCATGAAGCTCATATTCAGATCTATTATCAATGAGGCTGTGTTTCTGGTACCAAAGCTTCAATGCTATTATTGAAGAAAAACTACCAATTCTTAACGTTAAGTTGGAACGAATGGAGGGGCTTTTACTTTGACGGCGACTCAAGTGTGGGATTGTCTACGAAGTAAGCTTAGTCAAGGTCCGCATCGACGATGATCGGGGAATGCGGGGGATCGAATTGTGGCTGATATTGGTGGCAAAGCTGCCTGAGGCATTGATGTCTGGTTGATGAATAAAGTCCTAGGCTCTTGATTGAGTCGCGATCGTCTTCGGGCTTGAACTTTGTATGGCAGCCAATTTGATCATCAAGCTGAGTCAACGGCCTATTCAACAGTTTCTGTTGATATCTTTCAGCCAAACACCATGTGAACGATGACGCTTTCTGAGCACCACGCTGGCTCTGGATATTCTCACAAGACCCATGCGGGAGGCTGGGGTGCACTGGTCAAGCGGGTCGTAGATCATCGATTAGTGCCTGTGGGTGTCTCGGGAATCTCGCCTCTCATTGATTATGCTAAGTATCAAATGAGCTAGTCACACTGTATTTTATTCTTTGTAGAGCCATGTTCAGCTGGGCGTCAACTAGCAGGGTACCCCCCCGAGACGCAATCCGTCGCCCCAAGCCTGAAACCATTTCAAATCTTCTATTGGCGCATTCTGGGACTGTCCTCCCACCAGTTGTTGCTGCGGCATATGGCTGATACCTAGGGCTTATGCCTTAAGTCAGCTGGATGCAACATGCGCAGGGCGCAAAGATAATCTTGCTCACAGATGTAATCCAGCAACAGCCGCAATTCTCTTTTTTTTTTTTTCAACTCTCGCTAATTCACCTCAAGTCCCCTCAGAAGAAGCCAGCCACCATGGGCAGCTGGTGGGATGATTTCTCAAACAACTTCGCGACGGACCTTGCTCCGCTCGTTGCCCTCTTTGGAGAATCTCCAACAAAACAATATCTCAGCGAATGTTTGACAATTGAGGATATCATCATCTTTGCCACCGCCCCCATGGGCGTCATTACTGCTGTCGTATCCGCAATTCGCGTTTGTGGAACGCCCTCACTCAGAGCTTTCATTGGGAAAGCCCAAGAAGGAGCGGGGACGGCCGAAGCAGAACTGTGCTCCTCGACCAGCCGCGACGTCTGTGAGCTCTACAACAACGGGGGCATTGCTCGAGTCTTTGGTCGTCCCAAGCTGTTGGAGATTGTGCACGATACGCAGAACCCTCGCCAAGCATTTTTCCCTGATGACGGGAAGATCCCAACGGCTGGCATATACTCGTTCAAGAGGTACATCAAGACAGAGAAAGGGAAGCAGGAATGGGTCCTTCAGTCGACTTCTCGGGAAAGGAAGAATGCATCTGCTGGGCAGAACGAAGAGGGCGCGCCCCAGCCCCAGCCAGCACGTTTTGCCCCGAACCCAAATCTTTCCCTCAATATCGGAATCAAACCACACGGTCGTTTTCGGTTCATCTTTTCCGCGGTATTGGGCGTCACTTTGCAGGCCTTCGTCCTGGTGTGGGCGTGTCTCACGAGGTACTACTTCAAGTGGTTAAGAAAAACTCGCGAAAGTTAGTAGCAACTCATTAGTGTGCTGCCCTCGCTTGATCGACGATTTTCAACGACCCGGAAGCCTAAACTCAAATCTTGTTAGATGAATACGCGATTCCTCTGATGTTGAGCGGAACAGTCTTACTCTGTCTCGGAATGGCTTTATGTGCCCACCTGATTGAGAGCAAGACCGAAGAGCGAGTTTATCAGAGGGTTCCGGAGGAGACTCAGCAAAAAAAGGAGGAACAGGTCCAGCAAGTGACGGGAGATCAGGCTCAACAAGCGGGTGAATCCAGAGGTCCTCAAAACCCGTCTAAGATGTATTGGGTCCAGCCAGGCAATCAAAACATGGGCGACCAGATTTTCGATTCATTCGGATATTCCGACGGTGTATCCCCGCTACAGAAATACATCACATCGTGGAAAGACACCAGCGCAGACTCCTCCAGCACGGGTGGGATCTGGCCTGCGGTCGGAATAACTTCGGTAGGCTTCCTCTGCCAGTTCCTGGGCCTTAGAGCTTGTCACTCCTCAGTGGCCGTCATGCAGCTGGGAATTACTCTCTTGATGAGCCTCATCCGTGCATTGCTGAGAACTCAGCGGCTGAAGAAGGAGGACAACTTTATGGTTGACGATCCCGACTTCTTCCAGGGACACGAGTTGGATTGCTTAGCGTTGAAGATGGCGGCGCCTGATGCCCGCTCATGGAACGTTTGTACCCTTCCGGGGTACAAGGATGCCAGTCCTGCTGTTGACTCTGCCACAAATACGTCTTCCAACTCTACCACCGCTGGTAGCACTGCAACAAACACTCCTTCCAACTCTGTCCCTGGACAAAGCAATACGCCAACGGTCTTGAAAAGACTACCGGTGGCCTCTGGAGGTTCAACTATCCTTGCTGGGTTTCGAATAAAGCCTCAGGCCACCAAAAGAGCTGCAAACGAGCCCCCAAAGCAACTTGAGGCAGCTGTCGAGAAAGAGCTCCTCCAGTGGCTCTCAACGGAGTACTGCAGTCAGTGCAGTTCCAAATGCGGGACAGACGAAAAAACTTGTTGCAACAAGGACCCAGAGAGCGCTGTGAAGGCCTTACTCTACAGGCGTCGTCTTGCTCGCATGACGGGTTTGGGGAAGCCTGAATCGGAAGACAGCCGATACTGGGGTGGAAAATTCGTTTCCGTCCGAGACACTGCCCTGATTCTAGGTCATGCTATTGATGATACTATGAAGATCCTCTTTGCGTCGGAGTCGCAACCGCCTGTGACGCTGCATGACTCATGGAACAAAGCCACCGCCATCTTCTGGACTGTCCGATGCTTTCTCCAACAATCTGATGCGAAGGCGTTCAAGAGCTCTGGAATTAAAATGTCGTTGCGAAGAAGGAATGACGAGAACGGAGATCTCGAGGGTCCATGGAAGGCTAACAGAGCTGAGCTGGAAGCTGTGCTTAGTCTGTGGCTATGGTCCTTTAGAGAGCCGAGCAAGGTGGGGGATTCAGAAGAAGCAGACAGTACGATGGCTGGACAGCGTATCAATCGGATCCTCTCAGCTGCTACGTCTCCTTACGAAAGACTAGAGTTGGACATGTGGCGGGGGAGGGGGAGCGTTAAGATACAAACACACCGGCTAGCTGTTACAAGGTATCTGGCTGAAATCCAGAGCGCAATGTGGTGGAGAGACGGCGACGTGTTCTATCCCGCAGCACATAGGAAGCCCGATATTTCACGCAATCAGCGCCAATTATTTGGTTGGTGCAACTTGAAGGAGCCTACCCCGGGAGTAGGCCATACCTTCAGTGTCTTGCAGATCAATTCCAACAGCTCTCTCCTGCTGAACTGTGCGCAGGAAATCTACTCTATCTTCTTGACGGCCATTTTGCAAGCTGTCAAGGACATTGGAGGGTGCTCAACGGCCGGGCAGAACCAGGGAGACTTTACTGTCAGCAACGACAATGTCAACAATATCCGAAGCGCTCTAGTAACGAGAGGCTTGTGCGACGCAGAGGATGCCTTCTCTTGCACTGTCCCGGTGCTAAGAAATCAGGGCAAGCTAAATCCTCCCAACGACATGATTGTTGTGGCTGGCGGCTTGGCAGACAAATATCGCATGTCGGGAAAATGGAACAAATGTAGGGAACTTGTCGGCTGGAGGGTTCATCGTTCTTACGCAGAACTAAACTCAATGCATGACCTACAGGGCACCAGAAGGGAGATGGAGGCTGTGAACGACTTGAGATTATCTCTTTTGGCGACCTGCGAGACCTATCACCAAGCTCTTCTGCAGCGTAACCCGAAAAGCAAGAGTTTTGGCTGCAAAGGAATCACCGACTTGATTCAGCGATACTCCCAGGACGAGAAGATCGAGAAGATCCCCCTTGTCTGGTTTGACTCTACAACTGAAGATGTGCAGAGCACGGGACTGAGTCTTGCGGATGCAATCATATCCTACGGCGAAGCGGCTCTTTGGGACATTCAAGCCACATCTGATTCTATCAGCTCTGAAGCTCAGGATTTGAAAATGGCATTACGGACGGGCATCAACTCAAAGTCAGTCGCGCCTGATATCGACCAAGCGATTGAGAACTGCGACTTGAGTTCCACCCTATTCTTACTGCCATTGCGGCCTTCCAATGAACCAGTGAGCACCTCCATGTTTTGCTCTGCCGCTCAATCTGGTTGGTATATGGTTGTCCGGAATATGGTCAGGCATCGTGTGGGTGTCGACGAGGACAGTGACCCAAAACTAATCGCATTACAACATGCCTCAGAGGTCGGCGATATCAACATGGTGAGGACGCTTCTCGAAGAGGGGGCTAATATACGGAAGATGACACCCTGTCATGTCGCTGCAAAGAAAGGGCATGCGGTGGTTGTGGAAGACCTGATGAAGAGATCCTCAGATGGCCCATTCTTGAAATTCGACGCCGACGGCATGACAGCATTGAGCTGGGCCATCAAACTAGGAAAAACTGCTTCCGTTCGAGCACTGCTGAGTCCTGGTACTTCCGTTCCGCCTAATGATTACAGCGACCAACATCCGGCACTGCACTTCGCCATTCAGCAAGGGAAACTAGACATGGTGGACTTGTTGTTGGAATATGATGTGGTCAATCCAAACCATAAATTTGGCCTCACAGTTAACTCTCCTCCGATCGTCTGCGCCGTTAGATTGAAGAGGAAGTCGATATTCGACCGACTCGTCGACGACGCCCGCGTTGACATGAAGTGCACTGACAACGACGGAAGGACGGCATTCTGGTGGGCGTGTGCTCTGGGCCTCGAGTCTTACATCAACAAGCTCATCCACTCTGGAAAGTTACGCCGTCTTGATAAGCCTGATCGGGCTGGGGACACACCAATCTCGATCGCGGTGCAGGCGGGCCATGTTGAGGTGCTTCACCAGCTGCAGCGGCTAAACGCTGCAAGTATCACCTTAAGGTCGATCCTCATTGCTGCCCAGAACGGCCATGTACGCCTCGTTAAGGAGCTACTACCAAAGAGAGTCAAATTCAGATTGGTCGCATTGCAACTGCTGAAATTCTACGATCTGGAGAGCCTGTGGGACTCGATAAAGGATAGCAGCTTCTGGGAGGAGGAGCGCGGTAAGAAATTAGGCGATGATGCAGAAGTTCAGAAGGAGATGGGGGATAAGCACCTCGTTGAGACTCTGAAGCTTCGGGCAGATAGAGTGCGTCAGTTGCATGTATTCCAAATTTTCACCATATTGATATAGGTAGAGGATTGGATATCTGCAGAGGCAGACTCACTGGCTAGCTTAGACTGAAGGTGAACAAAGCTCACGAGTTGAGACAAGATCGGCGAGTTTGTATGGCATGCGATAGACCGATTATTTTTGTTAGAAAAACACCGGGCATTTAGAGGGGAAATTTGATATGGTGGTGAAGAATCTAGAAGAGTAGTCGTAGGTACATCAAAGGGGAAAAAAAGCATCTCATTTGCCACTGAAACCTAGTAACATGCTACGAAAGGAGCGAACCACCAATATTGCTAGGCTCGGGATCGCTGCCGTCCTTTTTGTACCTGCCTGGCTGATCTTTTGGCTCCTGCGTCGCAAATGGCGATCTTTTAATGGCCCAAAGACGTACTCATACACACGAACGTCAGTTTTGATAGAGCAGGGTGTGTATTATCGCTCTGACTTATGAATGATTGGGCAGGGCGGCGAGCTGGAGGTAGCAGAGAAACAAAGATTATACTGGGGACGTTGAATAAAGACTCTTACATCTTGACGAGATTCATTTCACAGTTTGCAAAAGATCCAAGTTGACCTCATGTCTGTTCTTGGTTCCAGTTTAGTAGCTAACTATACAACACTAAGCTTCCGTGATTTGGATTGACACATCATCCTAAACATCTGTGCTTCAGCTAGCCCATTGGGTGATTAGAATAGTTGGTTAAACATTTTAATTAAAAGTGGCTATCTATTTAACACGTTCCCGACTTCGACCAGACTGTCAAGTTCCTGTAGCAAGGCTTTTAGGTCTACACAAACTGGGTTGTCGCGTAAATGGCCGCCGATGCAAAAGGCATCACTTTCGTTTCGGTCGTCTTTCAATATGGAATGTGGTTGAGCATCGGAGAAAGCTTCAACATGCGACGCGAAGGTCGCAGCATCTGTTGGTGCAATCGTTCCACTGGCGAGGGGGAGGAAATCGCTACTGAAGCACGATGTATGTTAGCATTGGGCTCGTAAAACGGAGATCACTTCTAACATTTCGATTGGAGGAGTCCAGTTATGGGCCCAACTAGATTTCGGATCTAGTTCAAGTCCCGCAGTGTATGTCTTGTCTTGTTTGCACGGCTTTGACTGGCTCGGCATCATGATGACTGTTCAGTGCTTCTGATGAGAATAAATGTTGTTTACGACTATGTACCACTAGAATTCAGGGAAACGCCAGCAGGAATAGTTGCAGGATGCAAATTTTACCTACAATCCCAATGAAGAGGAACTTCAGCTCTTAATATAAGTTCCTTTTCGCCTATGAGTTCCCATAGAAGAGAAGAAATTCTTCAAACTCATCGGAAACACCCATGCGGCAGATAACTTGTGCCGATCATTGTCAGATAGCGACATGCGTGGACATATGTATACTCAAGCATGCGGTCATCATTTGTTACTCTTTCACATATGTGATTTAAAGAATGGGATGCCAAATCCTAATTTCCCAAGTTATTATTAGATCGTAGTTTTCTTTTTTGAAAGGCGTTGATCTGCAAGTCTTTTGCATGTTCTGGTGATCTTTTACTGGCTTGCTTCTCATTTATCCGTCTCCTGGATCACGATAGTTTAGGAAAATCATGCGGCCGATCCTCTGCGTCGGACCAACCGCCGACACTAGATCATCTGACCACTACACACATATGCGTACATTTATGCGCCCGTGGCTGATCCCATGTGATTAAATGTTGCGCATATGTGCGTCGAACAGCTGAAAGATGCCAAGGCTTACCACCACACCTCTACCGCACCTGGTTTAGCGCGCACATATGGGCTGCATTGGAGGCTCAGCTAACACATGAATCAGAGCCTCGTCTTGCGAAGCCTGCTCTTCGGTGATTTCCACCCTCTGAAATTTTCACTCACTAATTGTCGCAATCCCTCGACGTGAGGCATTTCCTCCCATCCGACTATCGGTTGTATTCACTGTATCAAGCGGCCCTCTTTGTGGCGTCCTAATGCGATGATACAAAGCATCCATCTATCTAGGAGAGCATCAGGTATTTTCTTTTTCTAGCATATATTCATTCCTTGACCATAAGGAAATAAACTGATAATGCATTCTCCTGTGCGACCAGATCCTGGACGTCAAGCTGCTGGAAAGCAACAACGACCAAGGCAACATCGATGCGACCTACCGGGATCCAAATACCTGACTGGTATGTCTTCTTCGAAGCTTACTCAAGAATGGAAATCTCATGATTATGTCGGCACTTGCCCTTGCCTTGAAGCGGATGCGTACCGTGCAGCGACTCCAAGCGTCATGGATGGCTGTGGCACAACAAGTTGGCCGCAATTCACCTACCCGACCGACAGTCAGCCTGTGGTCAAAAGTGAAGACCTATATCTTAATTCAAAGCAACAAGCGCATTCAGACTACCGCTCTTTGTGTGGAGGAAACCAAGCTCACACCTTCTCACGACTCGGACGACTACGTCTCTGTCATTCAGTCGGTATGAGTAACACAATTAGTGGGAGTGCCCTAGATGGTCAGCTGGCCCATTTGGGTACATCACATGGTCTCTCATGCCAGAAACCTTGCAAAAATCAACATTTCTGTCCAGAACTACACGAATTTCCATCTCCGCCTCCCACCTGGGTATTCACGCCAACAACAAGTCCGTCTCCAGCCTCAGACTCCCCAATTGGTACTCCCCGTCCGACAGATGCACTAATAGTGGGAATCCCTTCACTTCTATCACTCGAACCTCTCGAGTATACTGACAACCCATTTTGCCACATGGAAGAGTTCATGTCTAACGACGCCCCGCTTGATGTGTTGGGTACGAGACTTCGGGCAGAATCCCCACACCAGGAGGCAATGAGATGCACATGGCCTCGTCAGAACGCTGTTTCTTCCACGTCAGGGACAAAATTCAATCTTTCCGCGACGGATGACCTTCTATCCGAGCCAGCTCTTACAGAAAGGTAAGATTGAGAGAGGAAGGTTTCTCCTTTCCCAATCTTTGAACGTTTTACTTGTCAAAACCAGTGCTAATAACAGCAAAAGACAACTTACCTACGTCTTGCCTAAAACTCCTGATGAATGGGAACAAGCATTACCACCTCTCGCTGAACATACTTCGACTTCCCAGGAAGGTATTGATGATCATCCTTGTTTGCATCAAACCTCGGCTAATGAAAAAGGCTCTCAGGATGACATGAACAGTGTAGGCGATGAGTGCTCTTCAGGTCGGTCACCTTCACCTTGGCTAGAGAGATGGTATGAAAACAACGAAGACCTGGATTTTGGCGAATTTGCTGCCAAGATCATAGCAGAATGCCCAAACCAGGATGGTTTTGCTGGTGAATTTCGCGCCGCCGGGGGAGAGCCTTCGGACACTGGAAGTCGAAGACCCGATAGGGATGAATCATTGTCAGCATTTGATTCTGCTCCAGGAGGTTTTGATAAGTCTCATGGGCAGGCAAAAAGGTCCCGTGATGATTCGGGCGAGGGCAGTGGGGAGGACGATGGCCCACCAGGACCGAAGAGACAGATGGTTATGCGACCACCCGATGGTAATATTCGTCCAAAACCCATGTACGCGTGCCCGTACCAGAAGCGATACCCGCTCAGGAGCCCCTTGTGTGGCATACCCCACGGGGCGAAGCGTGATTATGGATGGGAGTCAGTCTCAAGAGTCAAGTGAGTGTCAAGTTCAGGCCGGTGAAGTTGATATATGTCAAGGTGTTGGGGTGTGGGAGTGGACTAACACAAACTAGACAGCATCTCCTCGAAAGTCATGGCCGTGACCACCACTGCCAGAATTGCTGGAAAGCATTCAAGAAGGTGGAGAGCGCTGTTAATTGTGTATCAGAGCGGAAATGCTCCGCACGCGAACGTCCACCAAAGATGTGGTTGACAGAAGCACAAGTTGCACTGCTGCGGTCCGAACGGATCCCTAGTCAGGGAGATGATGGATGGTACCGCATGTTTGGTTTGCTATTCCAAGACACACAGGAGAATGGCGCGGCTGGATATAGGGCCAAGTATACCCCATGAAAGTTTGACCCCAGAAAGTGACAACCACACCCTGCTAATTCTGTGTCTTTCTGAAGATTACTGCGAAGTAGACAAAGCTAGCAAATCAAGTCTCCTGACTCCAACAAGCGGTGTAACACCGAACAGCATGTGGACTCCAAGCAGTGACTCTACCAGTTTCACGCCAAAGTGCTCGGATACACAGCTTATATCCCAGACTACGGACGACAACTCTGGAGTAGCAAACGGCACTTTTACAGAAATGTTTCCGGAACTCGTTGATAACTCGGCACATCTGGACCAATCGGCGAACAGCCATGATGCGTTCACAGGGGACCACGGATTTCCCATGACTCCCCTTCCTGACACACCTTTGTGGACCCCGGATAACCCTGGATTTGATACAGCTGTATCCGGAAATATGGCTAGGTCGCTCTTTGGTGCAGCAAGTGTCCCACCAACCTCTTGTAGTTGCATGGGCTCAAAAGTTTGTGGCTCGTGTCGACTCAAGGAACGGAACTCGGCCCTACGTTCGGAGAACAGGAACCTACGCAGCGTGCTTGACCTCATCAAGTCAACTGTAGATGAGCACTACGAAGTGCTGTCGGATGTGGATGAGCAAGGGTTACTTGCTCCAGACACAATGGCCAAGCTATGGAACCATCAGGAGCAGTTGGGGAAGCATCTGCAGTTCTAGGACCAAAACCATTATTAAGCTCACTCACTGTCTTGTTTTTTTTTTTTTTCTTTCTAAAGAGACTGCTCCGTAAGTAGTCAGGCATTCATCTATATTGAACCCGTGGGACTAATTCAACGTGTGTAGCCCTTTTATCAGCCAAGGTATGGATAGGCTGAAAGACTTGCGCACTCTCGTTGCAATAAGCTGACAAAGTAAGAATGATTTGGCTTCCTGTACATTAACATTTACATAGACATATATGCTATAGATTTAGTTTACTTTCTAGCTAGTTGTATTTACTTAGCATATCGTCATCATGTTTGGTTTAGTTCTTTCACATAGACTCGTTGTTATTAGTCAAGGTTTTAGAGACGATGTCGGACGGCTCGGATGAATAGAGAGGTAAATTTGTGGAGGTGGTGGATATCGAAGATGCTAATGTCGCCGATGTCGTCGCCGAGCCCCTGGCAAGCGCAATGGTCTTTTCTCTTGGAGATGCGTTGCCGTGGTGGTCAGCGGCTCAGAACGAGAATCTATCATATAATGAAGTTAGCTAGCGCCCTCTTCGGTTGTATATAAATATTTCTAAGCTCCCACTGATGTGTCAATGTTAATGCTCATACTAAACAAAGAGCAAAACTCATTCTATCATGCTAGATTAGCGCAGGCGCTCCTCAGATACGCATGGCGGTTGCCGGAATCTAATACTAGCTTGCAAAGGTTGTCTCAACTACAGATCTCGACTCGATGGCGGTAGTAAGAATAGGCTTTCGCATCAGGACACATGAAATGGTCGTAGGCGAGGTGTTGATTTAGAAAGGAGCAAAGGGAGAAACATAGAAAAGGAGGGTAAGTAAAATATTAGGAGACTAGCCGTGGGGGTATAACAGAACGTTTCATTGTGGCTATTTTAGGATAATCTGATACTAGAAATAGGATTGCGATTGCCCAAATCCCGGAGGCGACCAATCGCGGCCGAAATATGCTAGACTTCAAGCTGTTCCCGCATGCTGCGGCTGAACACCTGGTGCCGATTCCATTTGGTGCCACCTCGAGCTGAGAAGTCGGCCAGCGCCACTTTTTGATTCTTCTTTTTTGGCCTGAGGCGCCCGTTCTGGCGTTTTGGCGTTCAGCTGCCCTCACTGCCACGATGCCCTAGACTGCAAGGAGGTAGACCTCAGTTCACTGCCTCAATAGCTGCCCCGGAGAGAACTTGAACATCAACTTCCCTGGCCTCGTCTGCCATGCTGACGACGGAGGAAGACGACACCAGAGAGAGGCCAATCTGGACCAGCTCCCGACCGGCTACCGTGGAAGCCCTGCTGCCAACCATCTTGACCTGGCTGAAGGAGTGCGACGACATGCACACGTCAGAATGCTCGATCGAACGTGTTCCGAAGCTCTCCGTTCTACCCACCCGCTGTATTGATGTCGGAGGAGACGACGGGCCTGTCGAGCCACGGCTTGCCATCTCGGGTGGCTGCCACGGGCGCTACACGACCCTGAGTCACTGCTGGGGCAAAGGCCAACTGCCGGCGAGGCTGACGACGAGTTCCGTCCTTCCTCTGTCTGACGCCATCCACTTCGACACGCTGCCGAGGACTTACAGAGACGCCATCAGCATCACGCGGGCGCTCGGGATCCGATACATCTGGATAGACTCGCTCTGCATCATACAAGGTGAGCACCTTCCGCTAACTGCCCTCTCTCTGGAGATAGATAGGCGCTGAACAAGGGCCGGCGTTCCCCCGTAGACAACGCCGACGACTGGGAGAGAGAGTCGGCGAACATGGCTTCCATATACCGGAACGCCTACCTGAACATCGCCGCGACGTCGGCGCTCGACAGCGACGGCGGGTGTATGTACACGCCTAGGCCTACTACGAGCTTCCAGATCGAGCCGCCGCCGAGATGGTCCAGTAGAGGTCACTTCGGGGACGCAGCCGACTCGGAGCAGGCGACGCCAGCACTCCTCCGGCCATCGAGCTCGGCGAGGAAGCTGGAAAAGGCCGCGCTGAACACCAGAGCTTGGGTGCTCCAGGAAGTGTGCCTTTCTCGCCGGACCATCCACTTCGCCCAAGATCAGATGTATTGGTTCTGTGCCGAGCGCGAGGCATCCGAAGACGGCACACATGTACACACGCCGCACTACGGGTCTCCCCGGGCTCCGCTGCTTGGTCCCCCACACTGGCTCATGGGCCAGAGGGACCAGGTCACCCGCGGGTCTGTATATACCATGTGGTGGACTCTCATCGAGGACTACTCCTCGCGCGCCCTGACCCACGCCAGCGACAAGATGGCGGCGCTGGCCGGCCTGACCCAGTTCTTCCACGAGAGGCTGAGCGAGGACGAGCCGGTGGCCGGAATGTGGAAGGCTGAACTCGTCGACAGCCTCTGCTGGACTTGCGACCCGTTCCAAGTGGGAGATGCCTTGCCTACCCCCGGCCCACCGTCGTGGTCCTGGATGTCAATCGACGGCCCCATCAAGCGGAACTGCTGCAGGATGCCCAACGAACTGCCCGGCGAACGGAGCGAAAAGGAGCTTGCCATTGAGAGCGTCGACGTCACCTGGTACGGCTGGCCGCTGACATCGTCCATGCAAGGCGGGCGACTGGTTGGGCGAGGCCTGATCGCAGAACTGGACTTCCGCCTGGAAGAGGAACACCTCCACCACTGCGCTTCCACGGGAACGACGAGCCAGATGATGCTCTTCCAAGGCGAATCTCGCGTCGTCGGCCGGTTCAAGTTCGACCGACACGCCGACGTGTCGAAGGGCGCCGTGCGGTGCCTCGCCGTGACGCTGAAACAAGTGACGCTGAACTTTTGTCCGCCGCAAGAACCCGTCTACTTCTGGTTCCACGTTCTGATCCTAGAGCCGACCGGCCGAGAGGATGGCGAGTTTCGTCGCATCGGAGCGGGCAAGGTCTGGGCAAATTCGGGCGTGTTCGACCAGCTCCAACCACAGATGGTGCAGATCGTCTGACCGGAGATGTATCGGCACAAGTCCCAATTCGGAGTTTGACAATAACATGCTAGCTCCCTATGCAAGACTCTTTAGCCCAAGACTTGCGGTACGTGATGCGACGCTCTAAGACTGAAGGCGTAGTTATCTACTTTCCGTTAGTACGACTCATCTTCTTGTTATCAATCCGTCATGTGTTTGTGTGTGTGTATGTGTGTGTGTGTGTATGTGTGTGTTACAGGCAGAATGCCGCATAGCGGCGCGCCTTCTGCGCCGGCGCTCGAAGACTGCCTCCGCCAGCTGACAAAAGATGCGTCCATTTTTTCGCGTAGGTTTTCCAATTCTTTCCGAGGTTTTTATCCCTCCTATCCCCTTTCTTGTGTTTATCTAGTATCGGGATTACATGATGTTTCAGGGAGCAAGTCTTCAGGTGTGTCAGAGAGAGATATGGACCACAATTGCACTTCGGCAAGAGGAGTGCGCATTCCCTTTTGGCATAGCTTGCAATGCGACAAGATGTTGATTTGCAGTGTCACTGCCCGGCTTGGCATGGAGTTGCTGTGGAAGCTGATCATCCATATCTGGGCATCTGCCCGGATAACTCTACGCTGGTAGAGGCTTATCGCCGGGATAGGGCAATTGAGAGACCATGAACCGAACCTGCTTCTTTCAGGGGACTACACCTTCAATTTAGATTATTATTGGGTATACTTTAAAATATAAGGAGGTTTTAACTAATATAAATAACTATTTTAAAACTATTATTGTATTTGAATTGCCTTTCAAGTAGTAAGTATTACAATAACCTCGAGTTACAAAGTATTATTAACTGTTGTAAGCTAGGCCTGGGTAGAGGGATTACCACTATAATTACTACAATACCGAGGCCTATGTCGAGAATCAGGTAGGCTATGCAAGTTGCAGTCAACCCAGCACAATGAATGGCACACTGGACAACGCGAGGAGGACAAGAAACCGCCTGGGCAGAGGGATAAGTACGCGTGATAGGGTACATGAATCTAAGGCATTTCTCAGCTGACTCCGCTAGGCATTCGAGAATTCTGTTCAATCAACGCTGCAGTGCAGTGTCTCTGTGGAGGAAGTGGCTTATGGCTAACACAAGGTCGTCTCAACCTACAGCACTTCGAAGAAGCCTTACCCCGCTTATTGGATCAAAGCCTCAAAGGGCTTGAACGCACTGCCTTAGTTCGTCCAATGAAGACGCACTGCTGACATGGGCTCCGACTTGAAGCGGCGGTTGGTGCTACGCATAACAGGCAGAATCCGTGCCTAACACTATTAAGATTAGTTGGTTCCTCTTCTGCTCCATCGGATTCTGCTGTTACCATCCAAGTGTTCATCAAGTTTGGGGAAGCCAACATCTTTGCCATGGCTCAGTCCAACTTCATCACTCGCGTCCGACGCCTTGGACTTGCCTCAATCTCCGCGCTCTTTGCCAGTGGGGCCATCCTGATCCTCGTTGCTCTCAACGCTCTTTTGGGTCCACAGAGTGACTCAGACGTGGAGTCGGCTCCAGAGGCCCCCCTGACCACTGATTCTGAACGCATGTTCCGCTTCCTCGCCGATCAAAGCCTATACTTTTGGTGCAGCATCGTTGCCTCCGCCGCCGTGGTTATCTGGTATGGCCTGATCCACGCCTATATCCATCTGTCGGGGTGCCGTTGCGCTCACAAGGCAACATGGGAGGCTGGAGTCAACGAGGGCCCGCATTTCAACTCGACGGGTCGACGAACGATGATACTCGGCCTACGATACCTTTTTCCGGTGCTGTGTTTTGCCGCTGGCGTCGGCTATCACTTCGGCCTGATCACGATCACGGTGTATACCAACGACGTCATCGACCAAGGCATTCTGAAGCTCTCTTCCCTTCCACCACTCGATGCCAACACCAGCTTCTCTGGTCCATGGGCCGTAGGTCTAGATTGTGATACTCAAGACAGCTATTTTGTCGAAGACTTAGGCATCATTCAAAGAACAGTCGACCCGCCTGCTAGCACCATCATGGTTGGGGCGTTAGATTGCCGCAGCGCCCACGATCCTCTCAGACTCGACGTTGGATCGCTTGTCGATCGAGAAATCGTCATGGTCGCCAATTTGACGGACGAGAAAGGGTCTTTCAGCATGGCCAAGAACCATGATGGTTGGATGCGGACACAAACATCCAACAGCTGTTGGCTTGGCAATGGCGAAGAGAAGATCCCCACCGTCATTGACTATCGCATTGTCGAGCCAGGCAAAGTGCAGTTGCAGTGGGCTCGACGCGGTTCTTGGCTTGATGGTGACGGCCAAGAAAGCACGCCTGTCTTTCGTCGTGTCAGCTTCACCATTCGTTACGCCGTTGCCATTATCGCCAGAGAAATCGTGTACACCAGCAAAGACAAATGCGCTACCCCATTTGGCGTGGACATTTTGTCTTTTGACAGCAACCCGCCCGCCACCGAGTACGCCAATGGCTCCTTGCCTCATATCTGGGACTGGACAGACACCATGCTGGGTTCTATTGACTCGGACGTGACCACAGGCGTCACGGCTTTCCTTCGCGCTGTGATGGCGGGGTGGGCATCTCCAGCACATGGCGCAACCCATGGTCCAAAGATTGGATTCATCGCAGATGACGACAAGCCATTTGGCCCAGAACAAGCTCCCAGCTGGGAAATGCTAGACGTCGGTCGACAAGGTTTCCCATACTACATGGGTATGCGCATCGACGTCTACACGGGATGCGACCGGGATGCAGCATGCATCTTTCTTATCGTGGGAACCTTGGCCATCCTTCTTGGCCTGGTACGTCTTCAATGCGGTCCATGCGATGTGGGCGCAGACATGAAGCAGGGTGGATATCTAGCTGTCAGCGGCGAAGAGCCCACCAAGGAGAATGATACTTTGCTGGGTACAGGATTCGGGGAGGAGAGTGATTGAGGTGACGACTAAAGCAATGACGCTAACATGCGTTAACGTGTTACTTCGCTTTCAGGTTGACAATTTTCTCTCATTTTTTGTTGTCATTTCACGAACGTCAGTTCCTCCTGCAATGTTTAGTTTGTTACATATCATCTGCTTGATACAGAAATCGAAAGCCACAAATTGTTCAGCTCAAATTAATGACCCAATGCTCGATCGGTGAGGGATCCATGCGGCCAAGTTAACGGTGACCATTGCTGCCTCGGA
Organism: Dactylonectria alcacerensis; assembly: GCA_029931735.1. NCBI lineage: Eukaryota > Fungi > Ascomycota > Sordariomycetes > Hypocreales > Nectriaceae > Dactylonectria > Dactylonectria alcacerensis. Next base: position 2,196,105 of record JAPMUZ010000011.1, on the reverse strand, counting down.
CCTGAAGTAGCCGATGTCCAGTCGGTGTGTGAAGAAGTTCCACTTTTTGCTGACTTTCAGCGTATCTCAGATGCGGTCATCTTGTGTTACTTGCATTTCACTTGGACAATGGGAAATCATACATGGTTGTCTAATTTGGACAAAACCCTGGTTTGGCTCAATGACCAGTTCTCGGGCTCATGAAGAGGTCTTCAGGACTCTTGAGAACCAGACAGCTCTGCAAAGATGGGCTGGCCCGTCTTATGTGGCGGTGTATCTCCCATGCCTGTCTGCACAGCCCCCTGCCCCCAGATCCATCATGGCCAGTTGTAAGCTATAATAAGCTGCAGCATAACCCTAGTAGTATTACAGGCTGCCTCTGACCCCTGGTAGACTGTCAGAATATTAAAAATGTGATATTCCCCCACTATAGCTAGAATTTTGTTCATCTCAATTCGTAAATCTAAGCCCTCGAGGTTCACGTTGCAGGACAGACTATTGGGATCATGGGTGACCCGCTCTCGGTGATATCCGGCGTCGCAGGAATCATTGCCATTGGAGTAACGACAACTCAAGGTCTGCTGACGCTGATCCAGCAGATTAAAGACGCACCTGAAGACATCCACGAACTTCAACTGGAGCTGGGAGGCCATTCGTCTGTCCTCCAATCTACAAAACAATTATGCACAACCTACGGAATCCGCATCGACGACGCAGCACTCGTGGAAACAGTGAGCGGGTGTGTGCAGCACAGCTCTGCCATTATCGGGACCTTACAAACCACACTCAAGCCGTTTATCGATGACAGCAGTTGGAGAAGGTGGTCAATAAGAGCAATTGGCTGGACAATGCGGAAGGGGGAAATCAGAGCCCATCGCTCACGATTCCGAGATGGGACGGCGAGTCTTACGTTGGCAGTGGCGGTACTCAATGGGTATGGGTTTCTACTGATTCTGCAGGACTCAAAGGTTTTGTACATTAGCGGAAAACTAACGACGATCAACTCGATAGGCACCTCACCGGCAAGGGGCATAATGAGATACGGAACGACATTGCCACTAGCTACGAGAAGCTCTCTGCGCAGTTCCAAAGCCCTCAAAGGGGGAAGAAGCTGAGGAAGAAACTAGAGTCCGACCTCGAAAGCGTGACGTTTGTTCACAGACGGGATTCTAAATCTGCCATCACAGACCTTGACCTTCCAATCCGAAGGTACTTGGAACAGCAGGAGCCTGATCAATTTGAAGAGGAGCAGGTGAAATCCATCTCTAGGTGAGCCGAAATTATTGTTGGATGGCACTTCGAGAATAAAACGACTAATCAATCGAACAGATCATCAGGCAGCCCTCCTCCACCAGAAGAGCCACTTCTTATTCAAGCAGCCAAAGTCGGTAACAGAAGACTCATACAGGAGCTTCTTGCGAGAGGCACTTCCACACTGGACCGAGGAACAGACGGTCGCACTGCGCTCCACTACTCTGCAATTCACAACGACAGCGAAACAGCCCTCCAACTAATCGAGCATGGCGCAGACATAAATGCCAAGGATAATGCTCTCGACACCCCTTTCAAATTGGCAACCAGCGGTGAATCCATAAACGTACAAGTGGCAGTGTGTCTGATCGAAAAGGGATGCGCGATGGGGAGTTTCCCTGCCCATTTTGTCGACGTCTTGGCCAATGCAGAAGAGCCTGGCAATCTCCGTCCACTTATATATCCAATATTAACTCGATGGAATAAGTCAGGAGCACAAAAGCCATTTCTTCTCCATCAAGCCATATCCTTGAGGCAGGACGCGTGCCTCAAGATTTTACTAGAAGAGGGAGTTGATCCCAAGCAACGAGATTCGCGGGGTACGAACTGCCCCATCTACATTTTATCGAGGTAGAAGCTAATGATCAATATTCGCAGGTATCCCCGCCGTCATGCATGCGACGCTCCATCGCAGAATAAGTGCGATACGGATACTAGTCGATCACGGCGCGGATATAGACGCATATATGCCCAGATGGCAACCTGGACACGTTGTCATGGATCAGGATTACCTCAAAGGGCTGCCAGATCGGTCCGGGTTCGGGGAGAATTCCCTATCTCTCGCAGTTTATTGGGTCGACTTAGAACTCGTTCAAGACCTTCTCCAAGTGGGAGCCAACCCCGACTTTGTCTTCCCCGACCTCGACCAGTCGACGGACCTAGAACCGCTTTCCGACGCCCAAGGACAGAACTTGATTCATCGAAACTGTGCAGGGCACTTATTCGACCTCGCCAAGATCCTCATCGACGCCGGCACCGATATTAATAGACAGGTTCGGTCCACCGGGGAAACACCACTATTTTGGTGCATTGTGTGCGGCAACATGCCATTGCTGCACCTCCTAATCGAAAAAGGGGTCAATGTCAATGTCTTCACCGCGCCAAAGGAGGGTGGCATGTCCGCTCTGCACTCAACTGTACAATATGGAAAGCTAGAGATGGCGCGGGTCTTGATTGCGAATGGAGCGGACCTGAGAGCCAAGAACAATAGTGGTGAAACGCCACAAGAACAAGCGCGGAACTCGGGAAAGGATGACTTTATACGTTTATTTGAAGAGACTGAAATAGGCAACAAGGGGTGAAAAGCGTTTATCATACGGCAACTTATCATTAAGATTCTCAGACGGCTCTCAGTCAACACTGGGTAGTAAAATTTGTCTTCATTCCATCCTTCGGCCGGTGGGAGGCTCTGAGCCTACCCTCACGACCCCGACAATCCCACTACCTTTCAATATGATTAATTCCATCCTGAAGAGTGTCTCCAGTTATCCCTGTGGGCTGCCTGTCTGTGCTTCGAAAGTAGCAACCCTCCTTGTGTTCGGTTCGTCGGTATGTTCCATATCTGGGCTGGATGTTTTTCCAATCGGCCAAGCACTGCCAGCAAAATTGGTGCTTGCATGAAGGACCTCGGATTACAGTGAGAAACTTGCGCCTTTCGAATGAATGGAATTCACTTACAGGTCATGTGATAGCAGCCCCCTCTTCTCTCCCATGGGGCATTGCATCCTGGGCACGGCTTAGTATTTTTCTCAAGCCAGTCTCTAGTTTCTGATGACACATCTTTAGCTGAGGCCAGATTGTCGATCTGCACGCATGTGTAGCCTTCGTGCCACGGCGTTTGGTGGCCGAAACACATTCTAAAGTTACACTCTGTGCATGTGACGCAGGGACTCGTTGGTCCGTTCTCGTATATCTCGCCATTTGGGCATTGTTCTCTTAGGCACCACCGGAAATTGGGGGATTTGCTGATAAGGTTGAGAAACAAGTTTTTGTCATATCTGTGCACATAGTAAACATTCGAGTCTTGCAAACACATTAAGTTCAATACTCACTGTTCAAAGGTCTCGTGGTCAGCGTAGAGTCGAATCTCATCGAATTCAAGGATGCGGTTGCATCCAAAAGATGGACATCTCATGTTGTCGCAGCATTCTCTACCTCGTTGCTGCAACTGAGCTTGAATGTAAGTTTGCAAGCAAGAAGAGCAAACGTCAATGTCATGTGTGCACCGAGCCCCGAGTTTTTCTGGAAACTTGAGGATCTTCCACATACCCAGGCCGTGAAACCCTCTCCAGTCCTCCAACCACTCATCAACGGAGTGGAATCGGAGATCCCGAATCGATTCAGCGCAAACCGAGCATTCTTTGGTCTTCTCGCTCAGCTGGATGAGTTCAGTAAATAGTGGGATACGTAACGTGGTCTCTCCTTCCTGATTTACATCACACCACTGGACGGACTCATGATGGTCATTTTCGGAAAGCCAGGTCCATTTTAAAACCGATTTCTTCTTCTTCTTCTTCTTCCTGTCCGTCTTCTTCTGGAAAGTGAATGAGTTCATTTTGCCTCGGCTTACCAACTGCTCATGCAATGCGATTGCTGATTTAAATGCCATTGGTCCTGGCTGCGGGACTAGCTCTTGAAATGCACGTCGCAATGAGATGATGTTGTCGTACCTAGGATTCGTTTATTAGCCTCCAACCTGTTTATAATTGGTATTGAACTGATCTTACTTTTCCATGGCGCTTCTCCTCAGCGCTCTCTTCACCCCACATAGGAGTGAGTCCAGATGCCATTTGCTCTCGATTTTGATTAACGCACCACAGCAAGGTTGAGGGCATTTGTATTGAAGCTCCGATTCAAACACATTGCACCACTCCTCTGTCAAGGCTAAATAAATGGGAGTGAAAAAGCATTCACTGCACAATGGCTTGGAGCAACAAGATGTCGGGCTCGAACGTAAAGGAAACTCGAGCCCTAAGCTTGAACTTCTTGTTGTGGAGAAAAACTTTGCCTTGTGGCATTTGTGACATGTTTGAAAGCCGACGTCATCCGTAAGAGTGCTGCCCACTGTGGAATCCTCGATTACACGTGAGAAACGGAGACACATTTCCGGTGTCATTTTGACGTCCATCCTATGAGTCGTGAGACTGAAGGCCAGCGCCGATGAGCTCAAGTCCTTGATGAATTTATTTGAATTTTCGCCAGCGTCGTCCATCGCTTGGTGGTCGCGACGTAGGATCTTTTTCATTAGTATTTGCCGTGGGGTTGAATCGGTGCAGAAGGCTGATTTGAATTGTTGCAGTTCTTCCTTGGCCGCTTGAATCTGGTTCCGCAGCAAAATGCATTCCTCCTGGCATTGCCGACGAGTCTCACGCTCGTGGCGCAATTCTTCTTCTAGCCCGCCGATTCTATCTTCAAGGCTAGGTCTTGCGGGGAACTCGTTCAGGTTCTCAATGATTTCGCGTTCTTCTTCCCTAGATTTGAAAAGAGCTTGCATTTCTGCTAGTCTAGTGAAGGCATCGCGTTGAAGGGCCTCATTGGTGTCAAGCAACGTTTCAAGTTCGACCCTCCGCGATCGCATTGTTTGTCCTAGCTGGTCGATGGCTTCCAGAGAGAAGATGTCCTCTTCTCTCGGACCTTCTTCTTTTTGTGGCATAATCGCGGTTCGTGAGACCATGGTTGTTGCCAATGAAGGGCAGTGTTCGTGCTGGACTCGCTAGCGAAACGAGATTTTCGTGAAGTTCTGAGTTCTTCAAACTGCCCGCTCTGTACGATTTGCGTGATGGCGTTGGGTATAGATGAAGAACAATCGCTTGGGACGTGGGCGTCTCTACTTTATAGACTAATGAGGGGTCGAGATATGGCAACCCAATGTGGCGGGCCTCCCGCAGTAATCTTATCACATGTTCGCACTCGTAGCGATGCAGTGTGGTCTTAGAAAATATCATTTTATTGGTCTCCTCGTCTACCTAAAGATGCATTCCGCCTAGCCAAACCTACCCTACCCCCTTTAACTAAGAACTGTTATAGAAGCCTGATGGGGGTGACTCACATGGCCCCGATCGCGTTACAAGTCATGTGATAGCAACCGCCTCTCCTCTTCAATGGGGCATCGCATCCCGGGCACAGCTTAGTATTTTTCATCAATCAGTGTGTCGGGGCTGCGGGCTCACTAGCTAGAAAGACCGGCTTTTCATTAACCAGCTGCTCTAAGTGCTAGTCTTGAATAGGCTATCGATAAGGGTATCGCAGATTGGTCCGAGATTACCAAGAAATCAATCACCTTCTTGCCCACTTCATTTTTGAGCTTTTGGAATTGTTATTGATGTCATGACGATGAGAATTGTCTGATCAACCGAAATATCTGATTCATTCTCTAGCTAGCTGCCCAGTTGCAGCTCTGGCCCTTCTTCTATCTGGTTTGTTTCGCTGGTCTTGTCTGACCTCGCTCTGCTACGCATCCTGCCTACCCTACGGCATCCGTCACTTCGGGTGGTGTTGTTCTTGTCCCCCTGCCCAACACACCAGTCTCGACTTTCCGATGACGCATCCTGTTTCGAGACCGGATTTTCAAACTAGGCGAATATGTAGCCTTCGTGCCATGCCGCTTGGTGGTTAAATCACATCTCAAAGTTAGACTCTATACATGTGACACAGTGGCTTGTCGCTCCGTTCTCGTATATCTTATCATAGCACGTGACTCTTACGAACTTGCGAACATTCCAGAGTCAAACGAATCGTCCGTGGGAAGTTACTCAGTCGCACTCGTCGCGAACAAGACCGAATTGAAAGCAGAAACAATGAAACTAATTGTGGATTGAGTGGAGGGATATTGCTACCCGTACCCACATCCATGTCGTCGCAAACTAGGCATAATCTGACCTTGTCTCATCCCAACCAGGACGCAGGTATTCCCCATCAAATTTGACATTCAGTGAAGAAGTAACAACATAGTTGACTTGTATGTCGACGTCCACCTTGACTATTTCTTGCCTTTGATTCCACAGAATGACACCAACCACGTTATCGCCGTTATAGTCCCAGATACCTGGTGGAACAGGGAACGTGTTCCTGTTCTTGGCAAACAATGGAAAGTACCTCCCATACTGGTATCCATTGATGTACAAGTAAGCACGGAAATTGCTTGATGTCTCAGATGAATCAAAGTTGAATCGGACAGAGAGAGAAACGTCGTGGCCATCTGGTGTGTCGAGGGGCAGGATGGTACGGTAGAATTTGATGCCGGCAGCAGAGAGCCCTTCGCTGGGTGACCCTTCAGGCCAATCAGAATCATCATAGCCGGGCAAATGCCAGCCAACGCGCTCACCCGTGAGTCCGCCTTGACTATAACCCGTCCGTACGGGATCGATCTCTTTGTTGAGGGCGCCACCGGCAGTTCCTGCAACTTTCCAAGAAGTGAATCCCTGCTCATTGTCATATAGAGTAGCATTGAGGATGCCACGAGGATTTATGGCCGAGCTTCCTTGCTCATGGCCAGCGTTATCCTGCACAATGAGGACAATGTTCTCCCCATCTTCGTTCAACAAGATTTCTGGAAAAGTCACGCTGTTTCCTGAGTACGCTCTGCTCAGAGTGCCTTTATAGGAATCAACATACTCGCCATTGAGGAAGAGCGTCCATCCATGGGTAACGCCACCCTGTGAGCGGACTTGCATGCCAGTCGCGGACCCATTAAACCGACCACGCCATAGCTTGATGCCATGGAAAAAGCCGTAGTCGTCGCCATAAAGGAAGGGCTTTGTAGCATCCTTCTTCGTGTTGGCCGTTGATGTGTGGTTCGCCCGGGCCCAAGCGACACCCAAGTCGGAGTAGTTTGCCCATCGCTCTGGAAGGCTATCTCGTACCCTCCATGTGCCGAAGGTCGGAGTTTCAAATGCAGTAGGACCGCCAATTTTGGCCTTAATGCTACCAGCAGACGTTCTCCTTATCCGAAGCTTCTTGCCATTCCATGTTACTGTGTTGATCGAATCATATGTCCAAATTTCGATTTCCACAATCTCTTTGGAATCGCCTCTCAACTGCAAGGTATTGCTATCAACTACCGCGCCGCGTACAAGATGAGGTCCACGGACAAATACTGGAAGGGTAGTGAGCGACAGATATTTGCAGAAACCTCGTTACGAGTAGAGAGCACACATACCAACTTTGTCTTCAGGGACCCTTGCATCACTGGTTAGTGCGGGAACCCAGAAAATGTGTGCAGTATCCCGATCCATAAGAAGGACACGAAGGTTGTTGTCAAGTTCTAGTACAGTCTGCCCGGTTTGGTTCCGGAAGTTGACCAACAACCCGTTATCGGTTGCATTGAACGTAACCCGGTCCTTTGAACCAGAAGTAACATTTCCAGAACCAGCATCGGAGATAAGAAATTCTCCTCCTTCTTGATTGAATACCCAAAGCACCAGTGTCGGCTTGTCGTCGAAAAAAGCATACGTTAAAACTTCTGCAGTGGAATAAATCATATGATTGCCACCAAATCTAAAATCAGTGACCAGGATCTTGGCGTAGTTGCCACAGAGCTGAAGCTGTCCACCCGCTTCTGGGACGATGAAATTGCCTGCAGAGGTGCTGAAATTAAGTCTGAAATACTCATCACTGCTTGAGGTGGGATCAGTGTGCCGGAGGTACCAAAAGCCGGATCCGGTGTCGGGATTTTTCAGTACGATGGTTGTAATGGCTTCATTGTCAGAGTACGAAGTACTATTTCCTACTAGGTCAGTTTTGGTGAGGTCCTTTGCCACTCTGGTGAACAGGCCAAGGGTCTTGATCTCGTTAAACTTGATACCAATGGTCCTGTTCTCAGATATGGCAGCCGAGTAATCATAGCTCGATGTCTGAAATGGCGCACCCATTGCGCCCCAGTTTGTACCTCCATAAATCATGTAGAGAGCTAGGATAGTGACTCTCTGGGCAATGTTATCTCGGTAGTAGAGGCTAACAAACCGGTCATCTGTTTTCGCGAGGCAGCCGCCAACTGGACCCGCCCAAGGATTGGTGGCTCCGCCTTGGAACTCTGGCATCATAGACGGCTGCTTGGGGGACACCTCGTTAAAGTGAGACATGTAATCCATCAGGGTGAAAGATGGGTTGGAGGTGCTGCAGTCACTGCTAATGCAAGACCAACAACTTGGCTGTTTCTCTGTTAGTTGTTGAGGATGAAAGGACGCGCGCATGTGAATACCCACATAGTTGTCAAGGCCGTAAATGTGGACATTTCCGCCTGCCCCCACGGTGTCGTAATCAACTGACCAGCTCTTATACTGGGGTCCGGGCATGTTGTGCGTGAGAGGGACTACAATGCCGTTATCCCGGACGCTGATCCAGAGCTGCTTCATGTATGCGATGGGGACTGGGCTGGGAGTCTTGGCCGCAATGTTGCTCCATTGTCTTGGAAACTCATTCTCAATTTGATAGAGAATGACGGGGCCACCCTCGCTAACTTGATATGGCGCACTGATTTCGTCGAACGCGTCCATGTATGGCTTCCATGCTGCTTGCCACTCGGTGCTATTGTCGCGGAATGTCCCATAAGCTCCAGTGGTTGCCCACAATGGCATGCCGCCGGCACTCAGTTCACCGTTGATATATGGCCCGGGCCGCGCATGAACATACAGCCCAGTGTTCTTGCACATTTCGTAAAGTCGTCCGATGTCATGTGCTCCTGTCTCAAAGTCCACAACGTCGGCTGAAGGGGCATGGAAACCCCAGTGATTGTAAAAAGACATGGTGTTCATGCCCATTGCTTTGATTTTGTCCAAGATATCCTGCCATATCTCCGGCACAGGAATACGGAAAGGGTGAAACTCTCCGCCAAACGAGAATACACGGTCTCCATTTATGATCAGACTGTAATGGTCCCATTGCACGGTTGTATCGCCGCTCTCCGTGTCACGGACAGGCCAATCATCGTTACCATAAGCATATGTTGCGAGAAATTGTAAGGTTACAAGCTTTACGCTAAAGCTTGCTAATTGACGCAAGGGACGCATGGAAGTTGTGTTGAATAAGAAATCGGATAGGATTTTTGACTTGCTGTGTAACGTTGCCACAACTGATTTCAGGTCCGGATTGTGCGAAGTATCTGTCAGCTTAATAGATCGTGAATCAGGTAGGTATATGTTGGACATGGAGTTACAAGCTCGCGCTTTGTTATGCTCCCGGAGAAAATCCACCAATAAGCTGGTAAGAAATGCCAAGGTGCGGGCAAAATGGCTCTTCAAACAACTTCCATGGCTTAATTAGGAAGCTCGGGATGAGCCGAGCGGCTATGGCAGCCCGTCTCGTCGCCAAATATCACGAACCATTGCCACAATCGCGGTAGAATGGACCGAGATTCTCGGTGATTGAAGCGAGATCCACATCACCGTGTCACTGTTTGTACATGATCACCATATCAACATATGTTGTCAATATTTCCCGGTGTGCTGCCATAATGCTACCTCTTGCAACCCTCTCCACCTTCCCCGGACGAGGGGATCTGTAGCTAGGCTGATACTACGTCATGAGACTACCTTCAGCACGTTGCCAAAATACTTCTTCTGGTGGATTGACATTTCTTCCGAAATGATACATGGTGTACCGCGGGTTCTTTTGCCTAATCAGAGGATGATTGCCTATACAGGAGTCACTCGGCGTACATTACAGCGAGAAGAGCGATATTCTGGTAGAATGGAAATGATTCGCTGGGATTTGTCTTACCTAGTTAGATAGTGATTGTCAGTACCAGAGAAATTCGGCATATGTCATGGCGATTATAGCAGCTGTGTGGTGGAATAATCTATCCGTTTAGAGCGAGACATGATATATTGAGAAGTTTTCTCGCCTGAATGGAAAGCGATCGCCCGAGCTGAAGATGCTGGGTAGGTTCTAGCCGTTCGGGGAAACAGCTGAAATACTACCTAGGGGTGTAACCCTGATGCGGAAATGAGAGCTTACGCTTAAATTTCGCATTTAGGCTGACAGGTTAGTCCAAAGGAAAGAGGTAGAGCAACAGTGTAGAGCAACGATGTGAGCTCTGCTCTAGTCACAATGGCGCTACCAGTTAACTGAATGTTAAGGCGACGTAGATGTGCCCAGTTCCTTCTTCCGTTTATCCACCTATCACGCCGGGGCAATGTGTTAAGGAGAGAAGGCGTATTTGTTAGAGTAGAATCTGATTTTAGAATATTTTGCCTTGTCACGCAGAATGGGGAGGAATATAATTAACTTCATTGTCGCGTAGTCACTGAATTGTTTTTCAAGCTAGAAACAGCCCCTTTTCGTTTACCATTGGCACGATGAAGCTGATGGGAATTTTACTGGCTGCGAAGCTAACTGGTGCGATCAAGTACAACCTCAAGATTGAGAACGAATCCCCGTTCGCCTTTTCGGTCTCTGATCAGAACGGTCATACTCTACTTTCCAACCTTGAAATCCTCGCTGGGAGTACTAACGACACCGTTGAAGCGGTGGACAATAACTCTGAAAATGCATTCATTAATGTCGAGTTAATCACTTCTTCAATTGTCCAAGTCCAGGTCAATAGCTCTTTAGGATTCACTGGAGCTACTTTCGAGGCAGCGGAAGACGCGAAGCATTATGGTGTCTGGGGCTACCCCTGGAACAAATCGCTCCAAAACACCAATATTCATTTTGACCTCAAAGGCCTACAGTCGAAATCCGGCATCAGCTATTCAAGCGCACGCTCGCCATTTTTCCTCTCCAGCACAGGCTATGGTGTGTACACTGATACGCAGGCGATGGGCTCGTACTCTTTCTCAGATGACGAGCTTGAGGTGAAATTTGTGTTCAACACAACAGCCCTTGTGTATTACATCATACTTCCTTCCGAAGAGGGTGATGTCAAGAGTATACTTCGCCAGTATGCCAAGCTGACTGACAGGAGCGCGCTGTGGCCGTCGCGTTCATATGGCCCTATGTTTTGGCACAACGACTTCCAGAGGACTTCAGGATTTCCTGAAGGAGTCAACAACTCCCAACAGTTTGTCCAAGATGTGGTCAACAAATTGTCTGAGAATCGCATTCGAGCAAGCACAATCATGGTTGACCGCCCGTAAGCGTGCCTGATCAGCCATTTCAGAGAGAAATATAGCTAACACGCCTGGTGATAGGTACGGAACTGGGAAAGAAGGTTGGGGTAACTTTGACTTTGACGAGAACCACTGGCCTGATATCGGCGCACTTGTGGAAGAGGTTTCCGAGAGGGGTCTAGATTTCCAAGTATGGCAAGACAGCAACAATCATCAAGCGGTATTGCTAACAAAGAATTAGGTGTGGGTCGCGAATCGTGCAGTCCCTGGCTCTGAACTACATGATGAAGCTTCTGAGAATGGCTGGCTCTTTGACGAAATGGTCACCGATGAAGACGCCTCGGTCGCGATGAATCTCTCTATACCCGAAGCCTACGACTACTTCCTAGAGCAACAGCAATATTTCACTGATATTGGAGTCAAAGGATACAAGATTGACCGAGGCGATGAGGATGAGATGCCTGTTTGGGAACAAAATATTCAGTCATACTTATACCACAAGCTTCTTTATGAGAACCAAGCTCGAGCATGGGGCGGCGCGACTGCAACAAAACCCGCAGGGTTTTACAACTTTGCACGAAGCGTCGTTGACCGATCACGCAAGTACACTGGCGTGTGGAATGGCGACCCAGCTGCGACTACTGATGGATTGTTAGCGAGCATCACGAGCGGAATCCGCGCTGGGCTGCTTGGCTTTCCTATGTGGGGAAGTGACTGCGGTGGCTATGGACGCAAAGTCGGACAAGAACTCCCCAAGGAAAAGGTCTGGGCAAGGTGGATGTGGTTTTCAGCCTTCAGCCCTGTCTACGAATTAATGCTCTATGAGGACAGCATCCCCTGGTACGACTACTCGGATGAATTGGTCGAGGTGCTTCGGAACACGACGGCTTTACACCATGAGCTAATTCCGTACATCCAAAGCTACATGTATAGGGCTACGAACGATGGTCTGCCCATAATACGTGCTGCATTCCTAGAAGAGCCCGAGGACGAGAACACATGGGACATTGACGAATCATACTTCTTCGGACAAGAGTTCTTGATTTGCCCCATCACGGCGGACGACAATACTAAGAAGGTATATTTTCCCACGGGCAGCAAGTATCTTGAGTACTTCGGGAAAAGCGACGTCTATAATGGAGGTGAGGAGGTCACAATTCAATCTGGCGTTGACTCCGTCCCAGCCTTCGTTCGCGAAGGATCGATCATCACTCGCGGTGATCTCAACCAGGTCAACAACAACTGGGATGAGGATTGGGCTCCTTGGCTGAATATTGAGGTTTACCCAAGCTTCAACTTCCCAAAGAAGACATTCCCTTACTTTGTGGAGAAAACAGGGCAGGTTGTCAAGATTCAGACCGTCGCAAGCCAGGAGAAGGATAGGATTTGCGTCTCTTATGGTGCGGTTGGCGTCACGGGCAAGGTGTTGATCTATGTCAAAGATGGGCCCAAAGAGTTTAGTCTTCGAAGCAGCGGCGGGAAGGCTTGTGTTGAAGGTGTCGAGACGTTATTTGGTTAACTATTCTCGTTCAGTGTCAAGTTGGAGGACATCTAGGTGGCCTCTTCGGTGCCGCGAAACATTCACCCGAGATGAAGCGTGCGGGGATTTGTGGGTGTAGTCTACGTAGTGCATACAGGGTACCGATTTGCCTAAATCATCTGCAAGTCGAATGTACATCTATTTCTCACGCCCTATGTTCTAATAGGCCTTCTGAGCTCAATGCCCAGTAGACAGGCAGTATATCAAACGAGAACAGTCGAACGTAGGAATCTCACTAGTCTTAACTATGCAGCATGAGTCATCATTGACAATTTTCATTTTTAGATTGGCATGGGGTTCCAATGGTCTTAGTAACACTGTCCAAATATAATCTCAGGAAAATAAGTTAGTCGTGGCTTTATCACAAGGACTTATTTTACATGCAAGAGTTTTTTCACACATTAAAATTTCTCTTAAGACGCCATCTAATGGCACATTATCATTAAGAGTCTCGATGGATGATATGACTTGGTTTTGTCTCGGATGGTAAATGTCAACCGTGCTTTGCCTCTACTTGAGCCAACATCAACCAGAGTCCCTCCCACCACTACTCCCCCATTCCTTCTCGCATTGCCGATCTCAATTGACATAGGCCTGCTGGAATGGTTGGATTGTCACACCTAACAGACCAAAATCCTGCCTCGAAAGCGTGTAAACATCAGGCTGAACAATTCTCATCCTGTTCAACAAGCTTGTTGCGACTTCAATTTCGATTATGTTGGAGCCGTTCTTCAACCAGTTCGTAACATCGAATCGCAGAGCAAGTTGGTCGAGGGATGGTAAGGACTTTCCATTAATAGCCACTCGAAAAGAGCCGTTAAACTTCTTGAGGTTAAGGTAAGCCCCCGACGAGTTGGTGTATGGGTTGCCTTCTTTGCCAAGCGAGAATGTGGTGGAGTAGGTTCCATTACCAGAGACGTCTTGTAGTTCCTCAATGGAGGACCAAGTGACTAGCGAAGTCAAGTTCAGGGAGTGCCTAACGAGCTTTGTAGAGGATACGTCACCAGTGAGGCCGTCTCCGTCACTAGGCTGCCAGTCATCCACATCAAGAGTCCAATTCGTCAAACTAATGGTAGCCAAAGGAGTGTCTAAATCAGTCGTGACACTGGTCCCATTATCAAGAACAGTGGTAAAGCTGCCTGCGCTGGTGGATCTTGCAATGAGCCGGTCTCCCGTCGAGTCCCGTGCGAGAGAGGGGGCTGTGGAATTGACGGCGTGGACTATATCAGAACTCGAAACAGGCACCACTGTGATTAGCGTGGTTTGGTATGGCTGGAGGCTCAAAGGAAACGAAAGACGTCCATTCGAGATGGAGTACAATGGAAGAACTGTTGCATTGCCACTCCAAGGGTCGAGCTGAACAGGCACGATGTTTGCATATCGTGTTGCAACTGATACGGTTTGGCTCACTCCGGTGGAGGAGGAGTTTGCGACGAAAAAATAGTGATCCAATTCGCCGTCCTGACGCCACGTATGTGTCAGTGTCGAGGCGGAGTATTGCACTGATGGAACAACCCCGAGCGTCCCGATGGCACTGCTAATATCACTCGCGGTCGACGCGTTGGCGACATTCTTAAGAGCCAGCATCTTTTTGACATATGTGCGGACAGTAGTCGAGGATGCTGAGCCCAGGCCGTAGCTTCTAGGAGATGACCAGTCACCAATCATCACAATTGGAAGCCCTGCTTTTGCATAATTGTAGAGAGTCTTCGCAGTCGCCTCTGTTAACGCAGGTGCGCCGCTTGCCGACACATCCCCCTGTACCGCAATTATGCTGTAATTTCCTCCGTCAGGAGCAAAACGACCTCCCTCGACGTATGCCGCGGAGTGCTTCAATAGCCCAGGGTCGATGTACGCAGTGCTCCAGCCGACCTTGCCACCCTCCGCGGTGAAGTAGTCGCCGATGAAGATCTCGTCAACAGCCCCGTTCTGGCGGAGGAAAGCACAGTCGTATCTCCTAGCCCCTCTTTGGAGGATGTACTGGACGCGTCCCAGATAGCCAGTGAAGTCAGGGGCATGGCGCCAAGCTGGGTGCTGCGGACCCCAGGACTCAGAGTAACCAATGGCACCTTTGATGGGAGTGAATGCTGCCCAGCCAGGCCAAACCGCTCCCGGAGCATCGATGTACGAATAGCCATGAAGCACGTTCTGGCTGACTCCTGCTGCAAACTCAGGGTTGACCGTGTTGAGGATTTTGGTCCATGTGGTTGCATAAGCGGCCTTAGCATATGCTCCGAGCTCGTTAGATACCCTAGAGAGGCCTGACATAGCAGCAGCACCCGATAGAGACCTATAGCTATCTAGAGTCTTGAATCCAAGAGACTCTCCTTCGGGGATATCGACTGTAGCTGCAGCTCGAATACTATCGAGCCCAGGAACGCCATACGGCTGCAGCCTATACTCAATACCAAGATTGTTCGCCCATGCCTTCAGCGGTGCGATGTGGTAATTGACGTACAAGTCACTGAGAGTGTCCTCGTAGTCGTTGATGGCCCCTCGTGTGACCTCACTGTCTGCAAACTTGAAAAGAGGTTTGGACGACTTGTAAAGGGCAACTACCGGCAAAATTTTCCCAACATCGTATCCACGGCGTGCCTTGAATTCTGCTGGAAAGTTTGGAGTCCAGTATGTGGCTGTTGTCATCTCTAAGGAATCCTCCATGAAAGCGGTAGGTGTTTCAGCAAAAAGAGCTTTGAGTTCGTCCGATAGGATATAGCTGTCCCAGAAATCCGTTACGGCCTCGACGCCAGCTTTATTGAAGTGATCCACAACATACGAAGTATTGCCGGTATGCGGGTAGTCTTCCGGCTGTTGTCCAGTTCCACGGACGATTGCGGAAAAGATGAGCCACGTTGCATTATCAGGAGGGGCAAAAACCACCTTGTTGTTGGTGACGGAATCTGTGAGGTCGATCACACTGCCGTAATCAAGGTACACAGGATTGGCACTCGCACTGCTTGCGTTGTTGACCCTCCAAGCCTGAACGGCAACAAGGGTTGATTTCTTAGCGTTGCTGCTAGCCTTCGAAAATGGAGACGGGACAGAGGAATTGTAAGTCGTGTTCGTAACAAACGCCTTGCCCAGTACAAGCTCCTTTGCTGCAGCGTCGTCATCGGGTGAAATCGTATGCACAGAAAGTGGCCAGCAGGGTCCGAATGCCATGTCGTGCCCGAGACCCTTGGAGTTCGCTTCTTCAAGCGCAGCAACGACTGCATTTACCCAGGGTTCAGAAGCCCACCCGTGGGTGGTGGAATTGACATCAGTCCCTGTCTCGATGCTGTGATGGACGTCTTGGATTTCGAAGCCACCAAAACCAGCCTCAGCAATTTGATCAACCTCTGCCTTGATCTCGTCGGGATCAACGAGGCCGTGAGGCCACCACCATCGGATATAAGGTCTGACAGTCGTGGGAGGGATAGCAAAGCCATTTAAAATAGATTCAGCTGCCCCTGAACCTCCCCATGAATTCAAAAGCGAAATAATAGATGTCTACACAATTGAGCGTCAAAAATGTGATTTCAAGTGGTTTCGGGTTTATCGAAGCTTACCATTGTAGTATACATCAGACTTGTCCATATAACCAAAACTAGTAGCCGAATAGGCGATATGGTCCCTCCGGTCACAGTTGGGGTTGGCTGCTAGTGTCTGCATGGTGGATGAAAACCAGTGTATCGGCTGAAACGGATTACGCTTATACATCACTGCTCGGCCCTCTGACCCCTCATTCGCGTAAGATTGTCCCGAAAATGGATTTGAATCAACAATATTGAGTATTACCCTAGTAGATAGACCAAAGGTCGAAATGATGGTCACTAGAGATGCTGAAACGGGACGATTTAAGCGGTTGGAATGTAACTTGGCGGATGCCATGTTCACCTGATTAGCCATAAAATCAGAACCTCGAATGCGGGGCCCCCAGCTTTTATCTCTCCACCAATCGTGAACGCTGTGAACTTTGCCTATTTCGACATGCTCGGTCTATGTATACAACGACAGGGCCGGATCGCCGGCGTTTGCACCGAAGGTAATCATTACAGAGTGCAAGGTGCAAGATGTTTCCCTTCATCCGAATTCCGATGGTCATTCAAACAGCCTGGTTCAGAACCCTTGAACTATCACGTATAAGAAGAGATGCAACCCGCAGAGGTTTTCATTCACCTGTCCTTGCGCGAATAGCCTTCTCTGTATATTTTTCTTCAGCCAAGATGCTGCGCTGCTTTCTTCTCTACGTCATTCTGTCTCTGACCGCCTGCGTGCCTGCCTGTGCCTCCTCTCCCGTTGCAGATTTGGGCTATGCCAAATACAAGGGCACGAGCCTCCCAATCGGCGTGGATCAATTCCTGTCTATGCGGTATGCTAGGCCTCCGACTGGGGATTTGCGATTTCGGGCCCCGATGGAGCCAAACAATGAGACGAGCACTAAATCCGCTACCAAAGTGAGTTTACTCGAGGTCAATGGTCTCAAAATTCGCATCCAGAGCAAGATATGTTCGTTGCTAACCCCTTGCCTTCCAGTTCGGCAAGGTCTGCATTGGTCTTGGTCAGACCCCAAGTTCATCAATTGGCGAGGACTGCCTTTTTGTAAATGTCTTCAAGCCATCTCATGCAACTGAAACATCCAAGCTTCCCGTATGGGTTTATATTCAAGGAGGGGGGTACAGAGGCAATGCGAACAACAACTACAACGGAACCAAGGTCATTGTCGAATCAGACTTCAACTTGATTTTCGTAAACTTCAACTACCGTGTTGGCCCACTTGGATTCCTAGCTAGCGACAAGGTTGTCGAAGATGGAGCACTCAACATCGGCCTCCTGGATCAACGAAGACTCCTCTGGTGGGTCCAGGAGCATATCGAACAGGTGAGGATCCCCCAAATTGAAAACATGATTGAGTTTATGCCTTGCACCCAGCTAACTCCTCGCTCAGTTTGGAGGTGATCCTGATCATGTGGTCATTCATGGAGCTTCTGCTGGTGGAGGCTCTGTGTCGCTCCACATGACGGCATATGGGGGACGTGATGACTACTTGTTCATTGGAGCAGGCCTGCAATCTCCATTTTGGCCAACCCAAAGAACCGTTGCCGAGTCCGAATTTCAGTTTGAACGGCTTGTTGAAGCTACAAACTGTACAGAGCAAGACCACGCCCTAGAATGTCTCCGTGATATTCCGGTCGCTGATCTCATTGCTGCTGCTAATGTGACGCCTTACCCTGGGGCAAGCGATTTGCCCTTGCCACATTTCTATTGGCTTCCAGTTATTGATGGGGATTTTATTCAGGACCACCTATTCAGTCTTTTTGACCAAGGAAAGTTCGTCAACTTGCCCTCACTGGTCACTCACACTACAAATGAAGGCTCCAATTACGGATATAACGCAAATAATACGTCCGAGGTGCTCGTATTCCTAAGGAACAACTATCCCAAGCTTACTTCCGATAATCTTGATGACATCTCGGAGCTATATCCTCTAGATGATCCATTGCCAAAGCATAATGCATATTTCCCGTCGGCATCTGCGGCCTACGGCGATAGAACATTTATTTGTGGAGGCAATCAGGCGGCTGCGTCCATCGCACAACACCTCTCTCCAACACATGTCTGGAACTACAGATTCAACGTTCAGGACCCATCAAGCGTTGCCGCTGGCTTGGGTGTTCCCCATGCCTTTGATATGACGGCTATCCTAGGCGTGGGGTATGCAGGAAGTGCTGCTTCGTCCTACAAGACAACCAACGCTGCCATTATCCCCGCCACAATGCACTACTGGATTAGCTTTGTCAGGGCACTAAACCCAAACACGTATAGATTGTCAGGCACTCCGCTGTGGGAGGCTTGGGGGACGGGAACGGGTAAGAGATTGAAACTCGAGACCAATAACACCGCTATGGAATCAGTGCCATCATTGTCTTCGGAGAGATGCGCACTATGGAAAGCCATTGTGAACAGTGCTTAACCAACAAGCTACAATGTACAGCTCTACTCAAAGGTGACAACCGATAACCAAAATAATCTATTCTGTGGTTATATTTGCATCCACTATCCAGTCAATAATGCTAGATGGTTTCAACTTCTCTGGAAGCAGCTGGGACGATCATTAAATGATGGGATCACGCTGTTGGGAGAGGGTGATACGTGCGGCGTGCTCTTCTAGGTATCCCTGTTTATATATAGCTAGGCCGCCTCGAGCATGGAAGCAAGAGACAATGGATGTCAAGAGGGCGACTAGGAGATTCAGACAATCGAAGCCAATCAGATCGAGGATTTCCGGAGGATATTTTGTTGGCGAAGACGGCGTTTTTGGACGGGAAAAAGCACTGAAAGTCATGAGTTATCGGAGTCTGCTCATATAAGCTTCCGTGATGCCGTTCTGATTACAATCATGTTTTGGCCCAATGTTACTTCTCCTTACTTCTCAAACGCGATTTTATACCCTCATTTACACCAACACAGCCGAAATTCTATTTAGGGATACCAGGGGAACCGAGCGAGGCATTGCCAGGAACTTGTTGACAAATATGAAAGGTAGATTCAGAAGGCATCTCGAGTCTCTCTTGCAATAAAGCTTCATGAAACCCCATGGCAGCCGGCTCCTCGTCAATGAGTGAGCAATCAGGGATGGCGGATGGCCACATTGCCCTCGGGGTACAGATAATATTACTAGGAAGTAGTCGCTGGCAATGGCGACCCTAACGCAGCCATTGTCTAGTGGAAAGTCGGAAACCGATTGAGATGACGTGAATAATATGAATGATGTGGATTATGGCTGTGGATGATGGATGAGAGCGATGGATGAGAAGGATGAATGGCGAAATATTGGTAATGTGGTGTGGTCTTATATGCTACTCGGAAGCATAATCGCTACCCACTTGCACCCTCCCGGCCACACACACATGCAATACACACACAGTCAAGGTCCTCTGAATGCCACGCTAGCTCTCCGACATATATTCCCCCTCCTCCGAACATCGACATTAACTTCCCATTACTCTATATTGACGTGTGAAGTTCTTGCCCACTCTGTATAATTTGCGTGATGGCATTAGGTAAGTATGAACAACATTCGCATGGGATATGGGCGCCTCTAATTTATAATGAGGAATCTGGATATAGCAATCCAATGCGGTCGGCCTCCTGCAGTAATTTCTTCATTCGTTCACACTCATGGCGGTGCAGTGTGGCCTTAGAAAATATTATTTTATTAGTCGCCTCGTCCACCCAAAGATGCATTCCGCCTAGCCAAAACCACCCTACTCCCTTTAACCAATAACTGTTATCGAAGCCTGATGGGGGTGACTCACATGGCCCCGATCGCGGTTAAGCGTGGATGATTATGGTTTGCTGGAGCTCGGTCAGCGAAAGCGCCTGACTTTTGTTCGTGAACGTGGCAACACAGGCTCATTTCGAGGCCTATCACGATGAATGGCAATTTATTTCAAGGAAAGAACATGGCAGTCTATTTAGATGTAAATATCATAGCATTCAAAAAGTGACCAACACTTCCATCTCTATCATGCATCGTCAATCATCAACCCGCTACTCATCCACATAACATATTGGCTTGATCAATATCTCAAAAACAACTCGGCGCGTCCAATGCCTGTGCTCGCGTTTGAATTGCTCGATTGTCTCTGCATATCGACTCAACGTCATTTCGAATAAGTCGTCGTCGCCAGCCAAGAGTCTCTCTTCATACACGTTCCCAGGGACACGTAGGCAAATGTCGAGCCCCGTAAACCCACCTGGGACAGGGAGCACTTCAAATAGCCGCTGCAATGACATTGCTGAGATTCCAGTTCTCGGTGTCCACCGCCTGTTCTTGCCCGACGGGCTGAAAACACTCACAACGTAGTCTGTCTTCAGTGATCCCAATGGTCGCCTAGGTTCAGGGTCTCGAGACAGTGCGCGTTCAAACGTGCCAGTTGGCTTTGGCTTAGTCGATGATGGAACAGGAATGTTAGTTCGCTCGCCATGATGTCCTCCATCTGGTCCTACATCATTCAGTGGCACGAGGCGTGATTGCTGAGACGACGATTGACTGGAATCTTCATCTTGTGTGATCTCTTCACGGCCTCCGGCAAATTGCTCAAAATCATTCAAAATCTCATTCGCTCGGCTGGATTCACCTCCGTAGGTATTACCCTGCCTTGCCGGCTGTTTATAATGTTGTCGCGCCTGCGATCCAAACATGAAAGAGCCATCAAATTGAAGCGCATTCTGGTGGGGGAAACCAGTGTCGGCGCCTTGCCCATCGGGATAGATAGGTTGCTTGCCCTTGCGGTGTTTTGCGATGCGACCTCTCGCGCTCTCACCAGTGCGATGGGCAGGCCAACTATTGAGGCCGGGACTCTATGCGCTATTAGTCAAAGTGTGTGAAGGGGTTGGAATGGCTGTGTAAGGGCTGACGGTAGTAGCCAATTCATCTGGGCTCGGCATCCTGTTTTTTTGGTTGTGCGAGCGAAAAGACTCATCAAGTATGTCCTCAATTGTAGGGGCCCGCGGTCGAAAAGTGGCTTCCGGCGGTGGCATAATATTCGGCTCAGCGTCGGTCCTACCAAAATGTCAGTAAATTCTCGCTATGTATTGTAGCAGTTTGTAAGGCTCTGTGAATGATACCTTTCATCATCAGGAGCTGTGCTAAATTGTGAATCATCCGGGCGGACGGAGTCACCCAACGTGCCGCCTCCCGGAGAACGGACCTGTTCAACACCTGAATGATAAGTGTCAGCTGGTCCCACATTAGATACCTGATCTTGCTCAGATCCTGGGGTGTTAGCATCTGCGACTCGGAATTCGACCGTTGGCGTAGGATGATCGTCCGGGGACTTCATGAGAATCTGAAAAAACAGCACAAGCATCGTCTCTTGAATCCTGGCGCGTGGCAAAGTCAGTCATTAGACTAAGATCAAACCTCAAGCCGTGTACTTACAAGCCATAATGTTTTGAGTACTGGAGTCTACCATAGTTCGCCTGCATGCAATCATCCGGCCAAAAGAATTGACCGTTCTTGTCCGTTTCAAGAAAACCTGTCGCCATGTCCAGGATCAGTTGTCGGTGTACTCTGTTGCGCCAATAGAGAGTACGTATGTTGGCTATGGTTGGTAGCGACTTGAAGCCTGTGATATAGTTTGCCACGGTGTTGTAAAAGTCAATGTGTCGGCGGTTATCAGAAAACGCATAGTCGAGCATTTGGCAAAGACGGTGAACAGTTGGGAGATTTGTGGCTTGATAATAGTTGAAAGAGGCGAGGCTCAGGTATTTCCTGCGCCGTCCACAGCGTTTCGTGGCAACTTTGGGCATAATGGTTAGAAAAAAAAAACAATTTTTAATATTACAACCCTATCTATAGGGAGATACTTCTGGTCTGAGAGAATACGCAAGTATCAATAGGCCCATAGTAAGTCTGGTGAAGTATAAGTACCTCTAGAGCTAGAGTCTAGGGTAGGAACCATCGGGAACCCCATTCATGCGCAAGGCAGCAAAGGCAGATGTGGTTCAGCCGCAGACCAGGGGGGTAGGGAAATCTATGGGGGTCAAATGCGCTGAATTGTGGCTTCAGTTTCCCTTTTGGATTGAATAATCCAGTTCTGGTGCAGCCGAGAGGGAGCCGTGTGCAAGCCGCGTCATTGGACAGGCAATGCACCGCCACCCAAGGCAGATTTGCGGCAGATTTATGCACTACGCCGCTGAGAACCTAGACGTGCAGTGTTTCAGATCATTGCATGTGGTCAAGTCACTGCTAAAACCTGTTCAGTTGGACACATTTTGATGTGCGGCTGAGGGATGCTGCCTGAACTTCGAGGCTTTGCAGGAAAATAGACATGGCACCTCGCCGGACGAATTGAATTGCTAGTTTTGCCGCTGAGAAATCGCCAAGATTACATTACGTTGGTTGGCGATCTCTACACTGAGGCAGTGGGTGAGGGGTCGCTATTAGCGTGGAGCTACTCTGTTAAGAAACGACCTAGGGACAGGAACAAAGACCAAAGGTGCTGAACCGTGGAGCAAGCTGAGGCCAGTGTCGTACTAGATGCCCTGATAACCGCGATGGTATGGTCGATGATATGGTAAAGTCGATGACGACTCGTCTTTGCCTCATTGGGGCCTTGCCATGTGCCACCCATAAACCGTTTAAGCTTGGCCTTGATGAAGTGGGGTTTGACGGAACAAGCATTTTTATCTTGCATGCTTAATTCTCAATTATCCACCCTAGAGGGGTCAATGAGCCTTGAGGAGACGGAAATGTTTTCTTTGTCGCTGGATTTTCTACGGCCGATGTAAACGGACATGCCAGCATAGATTTTGGCACCTGGATGATGCGTGCAGCTCTTTCCAGACCAAAGCCCGGCGCGAACCATGCACGCATGAGAAGCTTCTCCATGACGCCGGTGGCGAAAAAAAGCGAACTAAAAACTTAAATATACCTTAATTCTCGACGCTGATACGGAGCGACTTTGCACTAGTCTGCCTCTAAAGGTACGCACCACGCACATGAAAGGGCGCTGGCGTCGGCTGATATGGCGGGCCGAGACATACCTCTCTGGCCTTGAGTGGCTGCGCGAGGCTGCTGACGGGCAAAGACGCCCTTGCATCCAACGTCCAAAAGCCCGCATCTGACAATGATGCAGGCTGGATCTCGTTTGTCTGCCGGATCTACACGCTAAGAACAAATGTGAGTGGATTCCTTTCCGCAGAGTGCGCATCTTCTCATGACCGTTGTAGAAACGAGCACGCAAAACAACATGTTCAGGGCCAAGGGCAGCACCAGGGAAGTCGTCGGCCGACCACAGTGGCCTGCCGTCGAAACCATCGGTAAGCGCAGCCTGGAGCTATGAGTGTCATGGATGAGGATTTGCTGACACGGTCTCATCATCCAACAGAGGAGCCGTCCATCTTGAACCCCAGCGACGTGCCTGACGACCCAGCTGAAGCCCCAGTCGTCAAGAATGAGCGCGGCTGGACTCGGTGGCCCGTCGCCGTATTTGCAGCCCTCGTCTACTGGCCCATTATTAGACCTCTGGATGCATTCTTATCGAACCCCGCTTGCTTTTTGCTTCTCTTGGTGGTGTTCCTCTACGGCTGTCTGCCATTCATGATCACTTCTGGGTTTTTGTCCAACGTCATGGCCGGAAAGGAGGCCAAGATTAATGCTATTTGATATCATACACGACATTCTGTCTACACGCAATAAATATGACAAGGGAAGAATTGGAAAGAATACGCTTTAATGTTCGTTAGCCCATATTTGAATTCATTGTTGCCGTTACTCGCAGATTTAGTGACTGGGGAAATTCGTGCTCAATCCAAGTCCAAATGTCGGCGAAATTCAGCGTAGCAGGCAGATTTATCCTCCAGAAGCTACTGAAACTGAGTTGGTGTCATTTAACCTTCGAGACCGTTGATATGCTAGACTTATATGCTCCCACTGCGCCGCATGTCTTGGCGATGGTGGATACACCGTACTCGGGGACATGTGCTACGAGGGATCTCATTCGACGACAACCACCTCAAATCCGTCAGAGAGCCTGTTAAAGTAGCATCTAAGACGCTTCATGGTAGATGCAAGACTATGGAAATGTATTTAGTGATTAAACGTCCTTGGAACTCACGGCCAGCAGCGCGATGTCCCGAGTTCTGATACACCAAGTAAGCACGCTCCCGACAAATCCAAAGTATCCGACATATATTGTTGTGCCATAGAATGGTGGAATGAACTACACATCCACTGATCACCCTTTTCACGATGGCATAGAACCATTATAGTGACTGATCACCCATATCCTCCGTTTTCACTTCTACGTATGCTTGTTAACATCAAGTCGACTAGAAAGACAATCAAACTCATCTAGCATGCCTTCGTGTGTGACAAATAACGGATCACTCATTAATTAGCTTATAATTTGAATCTTACAATTCCTGGTTTGTTTAGCTAATCATCTGGGGCTCTAACTACCCATGGCAAACATTGCCGACTGATATCGAAACCCCAAGGCGAGTCGTGTCTCTGTCGCCTGATCATCGTACTGATCCTCCCCAGTGCAGACTCCCTGACTGATTGCAAATACATTATCTCTCCTCTTTCCAATCAGAAGGGCCGTCCTTTCGCTCTTCGGCTTCATTACTGCATTATGTCACCCTCCTAAACTTGGCCCAAGTGATGCAACTTAAAATGCTATTGAATGCTAACAGCTGCTAAACTTTGATAATAATGCAGAGTATGAAAAATATTAGTCTGTTCTCGCTAATTCGATTTACTTCTGAACATTCCCAGTCGCTGGCGTCATTGTGTCCGCAATACTATTCTGGCCAACTGTCGAGAACCGTTGTTGCGGGGAGAGCTCTGAAGGTTGTGTAAACGTCCCTTGGGGAGGAGGTCCTTGCTGGTATGGCACATTCTGCTGAAATTGAGGGGGATAGTAGGCTTGTTGCATTGGCTGCCACCCAGCCTGGACGTAAGACTGCACCATGTGCTGGGGAACAGGTTGAGCGCCGTTGTAGTTGTAGTTTTGGTTCCAAGGCACTTGTTGGGCATTGGGGGCGGACCAAAGACCGTTTTGCACTTGGGAGCCGATGAAATGAACGAGGAATAACACGACGAAAGGAGGTATATAGCCGAAGATAGCCTCGGTGACGTTGTGGTATGGTTGCCAATACCCCGAAAGGCCTTCAAATGTGGCAATCGCGACAATACTGTAGAGTACGCGCACGAACCAGACAGCCGACGCAGCGACCAATAGAGTCGAGGCCTATGAGAGTTTAGCATACAGAAGATACAGCCAAGTAGATATAGAGGAATTACCTTGGATACTCGCAGATCTTGCTTGGTTTGGTGCTTGATGATGGCAGTTCGTACGAGGACGACCACAGCGGCGACAAAGATGAGTGACCGGAAAGCAATGATGAGGTTGACGATGTGAAGAGTGTTCTCGTACGACCATCCAATCCTTGAGTGGAGTAGCAACCCCATGTAGGCGATGGCAAGGGGGATGAGAATGGCGGCAGCGACGTATGTGGCAATAGTGATGGCCTTGTCCAAGGTTGTCACTCTTCCAGAGTGGACGAGGAGAATGCCTGCGGCAATGCTTGTGAGGGTCATGAGGATCAAAACATCTGCGACGTGCAACATGAGAACGGAAATGGCCCCGAGAACAATGATGGGAAGTGACCCAAAATAGTAGCTGGCATAGTAGCTCAGAAAGGCGAAGACGTAAGTCAGAAGATCAAAGAGGTAGCATCTGTCAGGAGAACTGGTTAGCCATAACCCTCACTAGCAAGTGCGTCAAGCCAATGTGGCGCAAAGATATGAGACTCCAAAACTCGGTAGGCGAGAGACGGAGAAAAGACTCACAGCGTCAAGAAGGCTAGGCCTGCCTTCTGAGAGTTGAACCCTTTGCGAGCGCGATCCCCGCGCGTGCGGACCCGACAGATAGAAGCGATAAAAACAGCGAGAGCACCGTGGAATAGAAGGCCCATGATGGCTATCCGCACGAGCCAGAATACGCCCGTCTCATCGATATTCATGGCGGCGATGGTGCGCAACAGATGTCGCGCCAGGTGTTGAAGGGTGGTTCAGTCTAGCGTTTGTGGCGTTGAGATCAGGTTGCGCTTATGCTTGTAGATGCAGGTGGCGCGATGAGAATGTTGGACAAATGCGAAAAATAAACAGAGCAAAAGCGACGGCGAGAAAGAGTCAACGCACGCCAAGTCGGGTTGTTATTAACCCGCCTTATGACTGTTTCTGTCCCTCGGGTAAATAAGGTGGGAGATTTGAGATTGGGTGCTGAAAGCGTGATCGACGCAGGGGGACTGGGTGAGGCTGCAAGGGCAAACAGCATGCCCAGAGCGCCCTACAGGGCCGCAGCACTAGGTACAGCCCCGTGGAGAGGCAGCAATGGCAGTGAAACGAGAGGCTGAGCAGTGGGACAACCCCCTGAAGCGACGTCTTGGCGGGGAATAAATCATGTCGATTGTGACGCAGTGTTGCGGCGTGGTAGATCACGAGGCATTGGTGTGCTCCTCCACTTGGGCTCTCAAGGCAGTAATCAGTGCGACATACCCTTGCTGGAATTGAGAACTGGGGTTTCGTTGCAAGGATACAGAGCGCTCATGAACCACGTGATTTATTATGAATACAGTGGTCTGATGGTGTGGGAATTGCTTGCTCATGCATGTTTTGGCGATTCCAGGTTTTCGGTTCCTTCTTCAAGATCCGGCGACAATAGTAGTAAGTGCTGCCTTGAGCACGGGGGGGATTGCACAAAGAAACGCAACATGTTTCAGCCTTTTTCCTCGTCAAAACTGTCGCCTTGCCAACCATGTTCCGCTTGAGGATGTTGAACTTGTGATCAATTCGTGGTGTTGGGCTCTTGATGGTGGCTTCAACTCTCGCCTGTCACGTGAACTGCCAGGACAGGCTCGGCATTTGGTCCCCTGTTGTCGAGATGGTATGTCCATTGACTAGGAGAGTACCGCTACTGGGCCTTCAACCATAGTCAAGCCGGAACTTGCCACTGGAATCGTAGCAGTCAAACCATTTCTCTTGTTATTGTCGACCGTTGACAGTTCCGTTCACAGTGGACATTTGACACTTGTGGCTTGTGGCTGATAGCACCTGCAATTGCTGCTTATCTATCGGCGCCAATCCCGATATGGACGCCGTATCTTGGAAAACTCAGTTGCTCCACTTTATTTTTCAGATTGGCTGCACGTCACAACTTTGATCGATTGTCGATTGCTACAACTACACAACTCAGTTCACAGAATCCCCCACCGATACTCTTTCCCTACGAGACGTCGCCGAATACCCACAGCACTCTCAACACATTCTGTTCTCGATGGACAAGCAGCAGCGCCGGCCTGACCGTCGTCGCGGAGGCAGACGCGGCCCCGGACGAGGAGGATCGAGGCAACAAAACGAAAACGAGCACCCTTCGTCTCACGGCGACCACCACGCTGCATCAAATGGCGGCCCTCGTCGTGGTCCCAACGCGTCTTCCGCGCCCGCAGACCTGTCCCAGGCGCTGGACCAGACGGCCGCGCCGCCGCTGAGCGAGCCCATCCCCATGGACACGCCGCGGTTCGCCGAGCTGTCGGGCTCCAACCTAGTGCATCCCACTATCATCCAGACCATCACCGACGACCTCAAGTTCGACCACATGACGCCCGTCCAGGCCGCCACGCTCAACCAGCTGCTGCCGCCTGCCCGAAGCGACTGCCTCGTCCAGGCCAAGACCGGTACCGGCAAGACCATCGCTTTCTTGCTGCCCGCTCTGCAGACCATGATCACCCAGAACCGCGGTGCCAACGCCGGCGTCTCGCTGCTCGTCATCTCGCCCACCCGCGAGTTGGCCATGCAGATCGCCAAGGAGGCTACCAACTTGCTGCAGCGTCTTCCCCAGTACCGCGTTCGTATTGCTATCGGTGGCACCAACAAGGATCGCGAGGAAAAACAGATCCTGGGTGGATGCGACATCCTCATCGCTACCCCCGGCCGTCTCTTCGATCACATGGCCAACGAGGACATCCTATACTCGCTGCGCAGTCTCGACACCCTCGTGCTGGACGAGGCCGATCGGCTGCTTGATATGGGTTTCATGAAGGCGCTGCGAGACATTGTCGGTCTTCTGCCCGACAAGAAGACCACCAACCGACAGGGCATGCTCTTCTCCGCCACCATGGCCCCTCACGTCGAGCAAGTTGCCGGCCTTGTGCTGTCTCCCGGTTACAAGTTCATCTCCACCATCCCCGCCGGTGAGGTCAACACCCACCAGCGCGTTCCCCAGCTCCTCGTCACGGTCCCCAACTTCTCTTCCGTCACCCCGGCCATGGTCGGTTGCATCCGCGAGGAGGCGCCCCAACACGCCGCTTTCAAGGCAATTATCTTTGCCCCGACGGCTGCCCTGGCTGACTTTTACGGACACATTCTTGAAAACCTGTCTGGTCTGCCTCCCGTTTCCATCCTGCACAGCCGCATCTCGCAGAGCAAGCGAACCAAGGTGACCAACGACTTTCGCGATGCTTCCACCGCCATCCTCGTTGCCACTGATGTCGTTGCCCGTGGCATGGACTTCCCTGGCGTCACCACTGTGTTCCAGGTTGGCATCCCTCTTGACAAGCAGAGCTACATCCACCGCCTAGGTCGAACCGCCCGCGCCGAGGCTGACGGTCGTGGTATCTTCATCGTCACGGAAGCCGAGGCTTGGTTCCCCAAGTGGTCCCTCAAGGAAATCAGCTTTGTCCAGCACAAAGCCGATTTCTCGACCGCGTCCGAGGTGCTCAGCATTGCCCAGCGCATGGAAGACGCCGACAAGGCCAAGATCTACCAGGCCTGGCTGGGCTACTACAACAACCACTTGAAGAGCCTCAAGTGGGACAAAGAAGAGCTGGTGGCGCAGGGCAATGTATATGCTCGTGAGGGACTTGGTTCGCCTGACACTCCTCCCATTGCCAAGACGACTGCAGGCAAGATGGGTCTGCGAGGAACAAGAGGCTTGGTGATTGTTCCCGACCCGCCTAGACAGGGACGTGGTCGAGGTGGCGGCGGCGGCGGCGGTGGCGGCGGTGGTGGCCGCGGAGGTCGAGGAGGAGGCGGGGGAGGACGTGGCCGACGTGGTGGCATGTAAAATGCTTTTGCTCTCTTTGACGTTTGACGACTTGGGAAAAACATTACGATAGACTTTGGCAAACATGGTGTTTCACGACCGTGTGTTGATGATACTCGATTTTTGATGCTTGATGCAGGACTGACGACCTGATACGGTAGACGAATACCCCCGGGCGACTAAGGTACAGATAGATATGAGAGACATAATGTTATGATATTACTCTTATGGTATTTCTTGTAATATTCGAACTCGTTCTAGATGCCTCCACTGATTCCCAACTACCACGATTCGTGATACTCCCTTAGATCCACCTTGTTATCAAACGCCTCCTCCCTTAACCACGGCGTCAAATCAACATCTACCCCTTCAGTTCCATCCGTCACCAACACATCCTTCTTCGTCCACCCATTCCCCAACCACCCAAAACGATTCCCCTGCGTATTCCAATACGTATACTCAAAGTCCTCCCACCTTGGCTCCCGCCTCGCCAGCCCAACATGCGCACCGCTCCCCGGCCACAACCCGTGAATCCTCCCCCCCGCGATGCCCCCGTTATACCACGAACTGCACGTATGGCTCATCACCGTCCGCGGGAAAAACGCCTCGCAGTACGCGCGGAAATCCCGCGTCGCCGCCGCCGAGGGCGCCATGCTGCGGATGCCCTGGCTGCTCGCCTTGCGAAGTACTTTGGCCGCGTATGTGACTTGGTTCTCGACTGAGTGGCAGAGTGTCCCCGCGGGCCCGTTGGCGTTGGGACCGAGAAGTATGAGTAGGTTCGGGACGCCGGGGGCGGCGATGCCGAGGTAGGAGTCTGGGAAACCGGGTGTGCCGCCGGGGCGCCAGGATGCTTGCAGGTCGACGCCGGCGTGGAGGATGGGGAATTGTGTGCTGAAGGTTACGTCGTGGCCGGTGCTGCAGATGATGGCGTCTACTTCACGGTGGGTGCCTGCTCTCTTATTTAGCTTCCTTCTTCAACTTTGTCGATCTTGTTTGAACATACCGTCGACTGTTCGGATTCCCGTCTCTGTGAACTCAGCTATATGGTCCGTCACATACGTCACATTATCCGCCGTCAACGCCTCCAAATACCCAGGCCCAGGCGTCAATCGACGACAATTAGGCGGAAACTCAGGGATAATCTCCTCAGCAAGCTTCACATCACCCCCAAGCCTCGCCGTCATCAACTTCCGAATCGCCACCTCAGCAGCCGCATTCTTACCCCCTTCTTTAAAGATGCCCCCGAAGCGACTAAACAGCCGTGCCTCGAGCACCTTGCGGAACGTCAGATACGCCTCAGGGCTGGTTCGTGCTTGGTCGATGTTGTCAGCGACGAGCTGGGCTAGGTCTTCGCCGCCGATGGGCGCGGCGACCCATGTCTTGTTGCGCGCGTAGTGGTCGACGTGGGCGGCTACTTTTTGCAGCTGTGGGAGGACTTGGATGCCTGATGCGCCGTTGCCGATGACGGCGATGCGTTTGCCCTCTGGCTTAAACGCGGGATCCCAGTTGGATGTGTGGCGAAGGTGGCCTTTGAACTCATCAATGCCAGGGTAGTCGGGCAATCTGGGATCGCTAAAGTGGCCCGTCGCCGTGATCAGGAAGTTGGCCTCGTCTACAAACTCTCCGTCGTTTGAAGTAATTCGAATCTGCCATTTGCCCTTTTCCTCTGACCACTCTGCAGCATCGATGCGACAACCTGTCCGGATGTACTTGCGCACGTCGTAGTCATCCGCTACCTTGTGCCAGTACCTCTTGATCTCCGGCCCCGTAGCGTACGCCTCAGTCCAAGTCGCCGAGGGTGCAAAGGTCGCTTGGTATGCGTGCGCTGGCACGTCGCAGCGGACGCCGGGGTAGATGTTGGAGTGCCAGACGCCACCCTGGAAACATGTTAGCAAGAGAAGCTTATTCTAAGTAAGGCGTGGCTTACAATGTCGTCGTTTCTTTCGTAGATGACAAGGTCGAGCCCAGGGACTTTAGCGGGCAACAGAATTCCTGCTATAATGCCGCTAATGCCCGCGCCGACGACGACGACTCGGATGGGAGGGTGCTCATCTATGGGGTGATCTTCGAGTTCCAGTGCTGGGAGTACAGTTCTGAGAATTTGCTTCTTTGCCCCATCCTCTAGTCTCCCAAGTCCATGGTCGTTGAGAAGTGCGCCGGGTGCCATTTTGTCTGATTAAGCTCGCGAAGAAAAAGTCTCGGATGTAGTTGTCTGCTAACAGAAGACGTTATACAATGTTGGTCTATCTGCGATATCGGGAATACCAAAGCACAGATACCGGGCATCACCGGATATTAATAATGCACGACAGCCAATCTATGTTGCATATTCCCGAGCACACAATCGTCGTCAGTCGTTGCGAATTGATTGGTATCACGATAACCGGGGCACCAAGCATCACGCAATGCGGGGATATGCGTGGTGTTGGGTGGGATAATCGTTGTTGGGCCTGACTCCGAACAGGCGTCAAGAATCTCATCTTCGAAATCTGACGTATAATATCTCATTATCATTCAGAAGACGATTTTTCTAATTGTTAAGGTATCGTTAACGGTTGATAATACTGAAAACCCCATGACAAAAGAAACGGAACGTGAAGTGCCACCCCGCACTCATTCTGCAGCATACAATGGCTTGAGGTTTCCCTGGCGATCGCAGGATCCAAACTTGTAAAGGTCCTTGTTGAACCACCAAACAATATTGCGGCACAAGAACTTGACAATACCCGGAGCTGGTGGGAAAGCTGCCCAGAGATCTTCTTCGTAGTGTAGGTCCTGATTGGCGAAGAAGAAGCACATCCCAGACAGGCCCAGGGCTTTCTGCACATAGCGTAGAGTCAGTAAGTAACAGAACATTTGGATCAACAGGTTGCCTTACCATGGTCTTTTCACCTTCGTCGTCGAATACCTTGAGTAGAGTATTCATCTTATCACCATACTGCCTCAGGCCCTGCAGCGTCGGCAACTCGCCTGCTAAGTGCTCCACCAAAACAGTACCAAAACCATCGATCAATTCCACAATCCTCCTACCATCGTACTTCTCCTTCCCACTATGGCAGTCCTTCAAAAACTTTGAAAACGCATCGAGGCCTTCCTGGAACGCGTGGTGCTGTTGCACGTTGAGATCCATAACACCCTTTTCGCCCGCCAACGATTCGACGCTGGGGAAGAAGTCGGTCTCCTCGTTGTCGTGGTGCAGGCGCAGGAAGTCGTGCCATTTTAAGATGTATGCGCAGAATGTGCGTTCGTCTGCGGGTTTGATGTACGGAGCTTGCAGGTAGATGGAGTTGAGGCCGCATATCATATCATTGTGGATAACGCCCATCAACGAGGCGAGGTCATCGAATAGGTCTGGCTGGGGGTTCTTTAGTCAATTAGTTATCAAAGGCAAGAGGCGCGAACTAGTACCGTCTTTCCATCCTTTTTCAGTTTGAAATTTGGGGTCTGTACAAGCGGAAAGGGATGGTTAGCATACTGAAACGACCTTGGCGGACGAGGAAGAAACCACACCCAAATGGCTAGCTATCTTTCCGGGGCCGCTGGGGCCAATCGCGACAGACGCTGTCCCGCCGCCTCCAGCAGAGGTCGGCAGCGGCTGCTTCCAGCACCACCGCAGGTGAAGGTGACAGGCCGGTCTCTTCAAGATAGCTAGAAAAGTGTCTAATTAGACACTCTATCGAGTTGGATCGCCGCTGCGGAAGGTGGCAAGGCTCGAAAAGATGAAGGTTACAGCGGCAGATCCCGGCTTGGGTGGAAGACTGCGGACGCGGTCGGTCGGGTTCGCAGGAAGAGGGCGATTTCCGCGGAATTAAAAGAAGTATGATGGAAAGCAGGAAATCCGTGATGAAATTGATAGTCATACAGTCTAGAAAATAACAGTGCCGTCCAGTCCCGCAGCTGAGAGGCTTCTCTGCCTCCCCAGCTGTTGAAGCTGACGTTCGTGATGATGATCTTGTCCTTGAAAAATCCCCAGAAAATCCCGAGACCTAGAGAGTTGAATCTCTAGTCCCCACAACCCTATCTAACCCCTGTCCCGCCACAATCGCATCAATACACAGGAGCCATCGTGTCTAAGATTGTACAAGAATCTCAAGTTTCCCACAGTATCCCTGACGTTTGCTAACGAGGGGGGCAATCTCATACTTAAGCAATCACTCTTAACCCACGACCGTGTTTTTATTCAAGTTTAAAAGTAGCCCTAAATTCACAGAGCAGAGTCTCCATTGCCAATCGCCAATCAGGCGTGGAGAATTGACAATCGAGGCTTCCGCTAGCTGCTAGGCCTTTCCTGCTCAGGCTTGTTTTGATCAATAGACTTGTGCTAGTCGCTCAGCTCAGGCGCCACAAAGCCATCCACGCCCGCCTAGCTGGGTGCATAATGAGCCGGTTTTCCGTGACGCCTTGAACTTCACCGTCTCTCGGACCAAACGGTCCTGGTTGAATCGGGAGCATGTTGTAATAATGGACCACCTCTTTGGGAGGTGCGGCTAATGGAGGAAGTCAAGGCGCCGCTTGTCCTATACCCGTTCTGTTCTTACCTGTTACGACCTAGACTTGGGCACGCAGAGGCCATTTTGTCAGCTTCACGAATCATAGCACTTTCCTAGTGCGTGGGACATGGTGAGATTATAGCTCAATGACCTCGCTCGCACCCCCTTCTCAATATCTCGGCCGAGTATCGTGTTCAACCACACTCTCTCCGAGACGAGAGTAGCTTGCATTTTAGGAATTTCTCTCTGCAGTCTAGATGTCCAACAGCAACCAAGCCATACAAACGTTACTTAAGCTGAGCAAACATTGTTGAGCAAGTCTTATCATATTTGGCAAGAGTGAGAAATATGGTGAAGGCGTAAACGGCAGCCCAACAACCGGGAGTAAACTTTCTTATCTGCATATGCTCCTATACGAACCTGTGCTATCTGTGAAAGCGAAGCACACTGATGCATTCACTTGGGGATTGGATACACCTGGTGGATACAAGACACAGGAATTGCCAGTTGGTTTCCTTCCCCTTACGTCCCACCTTTTGACGATCGGGTAACTCAAATAAATACCTGCTGGAGAGTGATCTCCCGCATAGGATCAAAGCAT
Organism: Dactylonectria alcacerensis; assembly: GCA_029931735.1. NCBI lineage: Eukaryota > Fungi > Ascomycota > Sordariomycetes > Hypocreales > Nectriaceae > Dactylonectria > Dactylonectria alcacerensis. The sequence goes on along the minus strand of JAPMUZ010000011.1, from coordinate 2,161,540 downwards.
GAACCATAAAGCCAGCCAACTTGACCCACGTCGTTCATAACTATCTCTGTCGTGTTCCTTTATGTGTTTGACCCTCTGTTTAGTAAATACGCGGCAGTGGTCGTGGATATTGGCCAAAGTCCTGGCTTGACTTCACTCATTGCTGTCACACTAAGCTAGTTTGAATACGTACGATTATTGGATAAGCAATAATATCAAAACCACGTTATAGCCCGCTTTGTGCTCTGGCGTAGCAGTTATTTATATATTACACAAGAATCGCTTGACGATGGCACTCAATGCAGTTTCCAGAGATATCATGCCTCTACTGTAACAGTTCTATAAATTGTCCTAGGACCCTCCATCTTGAGAGTTCCTTCCTTAATCTTCTTCGTCTCCAGATACACTGCCTCAAGGGTTCTTATCTGGAAAGTCTCCATGTTTGCACCGCGTATCGTGCAACCCCCTCTTTTGAGATTCCACGTCTATGGAATCTTCTTTCTCATGATCACTCTCAATCGTGCTCGTGAAACTTGAAAGCCAAAGCGCAGAGTCCTTCGGAGGAGGTACCGGTCCGGCCCAGGAGAATGCACGTTCCACGGGTGCTGGTCTCTTTGGTGCCACCGGTGCCACTACTGTCGAAACACTGCTCCTCTGATCACCAATGCCCTTCTTTTCATCTTTCTCTCCCACCCACCGGTCCTCTTGAACACTAAAGAATCGCATTGTCCTGCGCCAGGAGTAATCACGAATGTGTCGTTTATGGCCGCTGTCGTGCGGCGCTCTATGAAACACTGCAGGCGTGCTGTGGTTTGTAAGGTTGAGGTCGCGGCCGAACGGGAACGGGTTGTTGATGTGACAAGCACAGTCGCAGGTGACCTGATTGCCTGTGTTCCTGACGATTTTCGCAATGAGGTTAGACATGCCAAGCTCAATGTGAAGTTTTACGAGGTATGCCAAAGAATGAAAGATGACATATCTGGCTCGTTGTGTTAGTTATGAGTAAAGAGGTCAAACTGTCAAATTTGAACATACACGAATGTATCTGGAATAAACATCATCCCAAAGATCAAGGCCTGCCACCAATAGTGAGACACAATATATGACCCAGATAACGGGGCGCAACGTACATCCATGGAGATGGACAGGAAAATCATGGCTATGTTGAATCGGTATAAAAAGACGTATTTCGAAAGTCCATACTGAATAAGCGACGACCGAACCAGGTACACAAAGTAGCAGTTCAGGCCACCATCAAGGAAGAGGAACATGAGCTTCTGGCCACGGTCGAAAATGTTGTTAATGGCAATCCATCGTTGGTTGATCTGCAGTCGGGCAGGTATCCAAATGCAGCTCACTGCAATATTGATCAGGACCATGATGCTAAAAACTCCCCATCGCAGGCGACGGACCGTGACTGGGGAGACCGCAAGTAGGGCGACGCGATTGATGATAATTTGCACAATGCAGTGAACCTGGAATATCCAGAGTATAACTGGGAAGGAGTTGGCATGACTTCGTGGATCGATTGGGGACATGCATACCTATGCCGAAGTAGAATTCGAAACTAGGCATGGAGTGTCAGTCAATCCCAAGGTAAAGCATTCTGACAATATTTAAGTCGGCTTACCTTGGTGAGATTTTCCCCATGATAAATCCCCATCCAACTCCGCCAAAGACAGTGCTCACTATCAACTCGAGCCATATCAAAGCCATGTACCAAGTCACCTTTTTCTTGCGTCTGTACTGGTTCCGAGTCTGATTCGCAACGCGGAAAATGCCGAAGCCACTCAATCCTAGCGATATTCCCCATGTGGTGCTGACGATGATGAGATCGTCAATCGTTGGTTCGGGAGATTGATACCATGGCGGAATGAGTGTGCCTGGCATATTTTCATGGTGTATTGGGCTATTGAGCTAGAGAGATGAGGGTGTTCATAGGAGTCGTTTCTCGGTAGACGCGTGACGAGGGTATCGGCAGGGAGATTTGAGATTCGATTCGAAGGAGGATTCGCAGAAGGTCCATGTCGAGATGAACGGGAAAGCGGAAAGTACATATCACAAGAAACGATGGCCGGTTCTAGTTAGCACATTCTACGAGCTTGAGACAGCTATCGGTAGAGCTCGGGTAGTCCCAGGAAGCTTTCCCAGTCGAGGTCTAGCCTTGATTGAATGAGACGCATAGCGTACTTGACGCAAGCGCAAGCTCGTGTGTCCTCGTCTCAACAGAGTGATACTTTTCCCATTATAGAGCCGGAAATGATATGCATTTTCTCTCTGCAAATGTGACTACGAGTCTGCGGGGGCGGAAAGTTAAATGCCGGGTGCCAAGCCGATGAACATTCCAGTTGGTCGGGAATCGACACTGGCGATAGGTCAAAAACAAACTTCCAGATCGTGGGGATTCAGCTGAAAGCGATGGCTTGGCAGCCCGCATCCCGAAAGTCCATAGTCTCGAAGCTAAAATCATCGTTCGGGATGTCTAGCTTTCCAATGCTAGTTGGATGATCGAGATTTGGTGCGCACGTGTTTGATGAAGTAGAGGAAGAAGGAATGCATTTTGAAAGAAACGAGCAGTGAGGAGACATACTGTGCAAAGTTTTGCGGTATCACAAATCACGACGTACTTCCCCACGCCTTATTCAGCTTAATCATAGGCTAACAATCACAACAGAGATAGTATCAAGACACTTCATGATCGCGGAAAAGGAAAAGGAAATTAGGGGTACTGGCAAGGGTTCTGGCTATCGTTTGGATGACATAATCATGGAGTCTTCAAGATCGCGTGAGCATAGAGGTTTTGTAGTAGCTAAGAATGTGAGGAAAAGAAGGAGATTCATCCCGCCTCCGTTCAGCAGTACAAATGTCCGTCCTATATGGAGGTAGAAGGAAGAAAGTTATATCTCATTGGATGTTAACACAATTAACTCGGGGACTTGAACTGGCAGTCGCTGCAGTTTGCCAGGCAGTGGAACCTGGTGACGGAAGCCTAGCTTGGTGATCATTTATATTAGGTGGATGCGACCCCAGATCATGGCTCACGGTGTATTATTCGTTCGCTGAGGACGGCTATCCTATATCATCATGAAGGCGAGAGACGGATCGATCCTGGTTGCTGAAGATAGCTACTAACTAGTAGGCTTGGTGAACTAGGGAGTAAGGATGGGTAAGCGCTGATTTTGCCGAGAAGATTTCTGTCAAGGAATTCATTTCGCCCAGAGCAAATAGACCACGCCAGGCGGGCTTCATGTTGCTTATCTAACCTGTATAAATACATAATGACTCTAGAACCCATTCAGGCACTGTATCGGCCTTGGTGCTGATGAAGATGGCGGTGGGCGTGGGCTTCCCTTCGGAACAGCCCTGAAGAGCTGTCCCGTTTATAGGGTGAGCTCAGGACAAAGGTGGAATTGATCTCTCCAATCCTGATGTTGCTGAATGTCACCTCGGGATATGGCTCTACCTTGAGAATTGAGGTAGGGCTGCCCTCGGTGGCATTGCATGGCCCAGCATCGCCCTGGTCAAGCCAGGCCATGTTGCCGCCCTCATCCCACCAGATGCTCATTGCGAGTACCATCCCTCGGCTCATGGCCTCACCCATACCCTTCATGCCGCCCAGTCTCATGAACGGATCTGCGCCCGTTGCTTTGCAGTATTCGTCATTGATGAAATTGACCTTTGGCGGCCCGTCGATGTTAACAACGGCGCTTTGGATGATAAGGTTATCCTGGACATAAAGCCGGTGTAGTTCCTTGAGGTCACCGTACTTGTCGGCCACGAACTGAGAAACGACGGTAAACTTTCTGGTCGTGTCAACGGTGAATGTATCGCCGCGCCCGTAGTAGTCGGTAACGTTGACGCGGTTAGGGTTCCATCCACAGCCGGGCTTGTCGCATACACCATCGCTGCCGCACTCAGCACCAACGCATTCGTAGACGCCTGTCTGATTACACACATGAGGTGCAATATGTGTAGCTCGAGAGTTTGCTTCCCAGATGTCAAGCTCGTTACAGCAAGAGCCTCGGCCGGCAATGTTACCCTTTATCACGCGTAAGTCATAGTTGCCCTGGCAGTTGAGTACGGCAATGAGGTACTTACCACTCCGTTGATGAAAGGCGTCACAAAGCACTGGGCATCACAGTATCCGGTGCCATAGTAGGGACCAGCCTTATTATGGGGGCTCAGACTTTGACCGCCATCCGGCAGCATCTCGGAAAGATAGAGCGCGCTATTCATGCCGCAGGGCAATTTTGACATCTCGACATCGAAGGTAAACTCGCTACCAGTGAGATACAACATGTCGTACTTCTCCTTACTTTCCTCCAACAGGTAAACCCGAGGAGAGACGGTCGTATTGCGGTACCGCTGCTGGAGACGAAGCTCGGTCCCGGACGTGGTGACGCCATGGGTGGTGTAGTCAGGTATTCCCTCAATGATGCAGTTTTTGGCGCAGGACGCGGCATCAGGACAGGCTGTGGCGTTTGGTGGGTTTCCCCAAGAGCCACAGTCGAGGTTGTTAGTAGCCTGGTGAATAGGGTGTTGACTTGAATCCACAACGATGTAGTTTGCTTGCTTCTTGCAGCCGCCAATCACCGTGCAGCGGAATGTGTCCAGCTTGGGGTGCACCTCGGTAGTGTTACCGGGGGTTTGCCCTGCTGCGAGTTGGGCAACCAAACTGAGGATGAGAAAGATGGGAATAGCCATACTGAGTCGCCAAAGGCTCACAGATCGACTTGACAAGTTAAAGAAAGTGAAACGAGGGTGGTGGCGAAATACTGCTTCATTTCATCGTCATCAAGTGAAGGATATATACACCTTTTCAGCTGGAGCCTAAGCAGAGGATAGATTTACGTGAAACACTGGAAAAGGGGTTTCAACTTGGCACTCATGTCGGAAGAAAAAGTCAATTTAGCCGTCGAGTGACCCAATTCAGGGGTCTCCCGGCGATCTTGAGTTTTCTACGTACTTGGTGCAAAGCTAATTAAAATTATTCCGGGAGAAGTAGTGGACTCGGGCGTCCAGTTCGTTTCGCAACCCTTGTTTACCAATGCTTTAATCGGCAGAAGCATACTGGAAAAACAGTCCGACCAATTGGGGGGCGCTGGGGTGGTTCCGGTTCTTCCGCATCCTCCACAAATGAAGGTTTAGAGTTGTTTTTGAGAGACAGCAATTAGCAATTTAACCCATGTCGCCAAGGTTCGCTTTCAGGGCACGGAGGTATATGCGGCCCGAAATCCCGCAGATATGCTCCTCCCAGATGCCAACGATATACCCTAAACATGGCTAGTACTAAAAAGGTCCCAAAAGGTCTTCCGTGGTTACATGCTTGCTCCTTTTAGACAATCAATCCGACTCCCTTCTCGCAAGGTTTTTTCCACCAAGCATATGTATTGACATTCAAACACTGGCTATAGAGTACTTGACAGCCTTTTCTATAAAACTCTAGCTTGAAAAATAAAGTACTACTAACAGAGCAGAGTACCACTTGGAATACATGGAATCAGCTAGCTGTCAGAGGTTTCTGGCACATGAGCATGTTCTATCTGCCTCCTTCAATAGCATTCAATGACAATGCATCAGCACGACTATGACACTATAGATACCCAGCTAGACGTTCGTATTGAAAAGGACGAAGACAGCGACGTCTACTTAGAGCATCTAGAACGCGAGAGCCTCACGGCCGGCCGCCACCCACAAGTGATCGTCTTGGGCCGAGGACTAGGGCTATTGGCTGTTACTAGGACACAGTAAGGACTTGAGAGTTGACGCCAAAGCCGCTAGTGAGGCCAGACTAGTTTCGTGCGAGGCTTGGGACTAGACTAGTGCTAACAGGATTTTAAGCTTGGTTCGTTGATCGGAGATGCCATGTTCTGGGGCATGGGCAAATCCAGAACCCGGCCCTCCGTAGTTGCACAGTAGTTCTCCTTGGGTGAAGTGCCTGTCCCATAGTACTCCCCAGATATTTCTGTGATTGATAAGTGATGCTACCCCAATAGTGGCGACACTAGCGGCGACACCGCAAATGATCTACTGTCTTAAGCCGGAACAAGAGATCCCGAGACACGCCTTGTACCTCTCGTTGCGCTCCGGCATTTCAAGTCGTCAATACATAGAGCAAGCCTCTATCATTTTGGATCCCTCAGTACATGGCTTACTAGGAAGAAGACGCCCATCTCAGTCGCCAGTATCGCATGCCGCGTCAGAAATTTAATGATGACAGCAAGTCTATTGCTTTTGCCACCCTTCAGTCCCCTCATCATCTAATGGCGGTAGCACCGGAACGATGGCGTCTAGTGCTCTACTCATTGGCGCCAAGCTTCAGCAGGGTGTATGACGGCCGATTGACTTGGGACTGAGCCTTCAAGTCTGGCTTGGTACCCGACAAGCATGGGTCCTACGCTTAGCTGAAGAGTATGGGGCGTTGTAAACTTGCTGTCCATCATTAAGCTATCGTCATGATCGTCTTCGGTACGCCCTTTGCTAAGTCGAGCAGTCTAGACACTCCCAGCTTCCGAGACGTGGAGCTAGAACGCCCAGAGTGCACTCGCTCTGTCATAGCTGGCTTGATCGTCCGTAGGTCTTATCTTCAACTTCAGAATCCAGTCTCTGAGCCCGAAAGACGTGAAGGCGGATAGGGCTACCACTTGAAACGGGTTGCCCTTGCCAGTGCTGGCGACACGGGCCAAGATACCAGCTGGACACGAACGCGCGTAGTGAATCCAAGAACCGGCGCGGTGGTACCGAGATTCGAGTTAGATTACCGGAATCACGATGTAGAAAATCGTTCCAAATCACGATTGGAAAACTGGTTCCAGCCATATCTGGCGAATTTCTGGCAAACTCAATCTGGATAGATACAGGCGCTAGTGACATTCCGGCGGTAAAGCGTAGCCAGTGTGGCGGTTGGCTAATAATAAGGTCGTGGGTCCAATCTTTGAGTTGCCAGTCTGGAAGAATTAGCGAAAAACCAATCAAGGTACATTACCGACATGTATCCAAGGTCAGCGAGTCGTCTTTGCTTAGTGACTGGCCAAATATAATCAGACCGCTTCATCTAGTACACGACCAAATCGCCACTGATCAGCGTGACGCCCTAGCCACGTAGCTACCCACGCCTCCTCCCGCCGTCGACGCCAAAGAAAGCCTTTGTTATCACGAGCGCGGTTGTAGGCCATGAGATCCAACATATCCAATCAATGAGAACGTCTCACCGCCTCTAGACTACCGGGTAGGGCCGGCCCCAGGAATTAGAGTTAAAGTGGATATAGCCGATGGAATATGAGAACGGGTAAGTAAACTACCTCTATTTAAGTAGCAGATACGCTGCTGCTAAAAGAAGAGTGGGATTGCTTGGCAGGAATAAATCGTGAGGGTACCCAGTTGATCGGCCGAGATGGACAGGTTACCCTTCCCCACAAGCGGCCTAGGCCACACTATCCTTGAGGATTGTGCCTCATTTATCGCGCATAATGCCGATCCGTGAATTTAGACCTGATAATAGTTATCCAATTGCAAAGAACACTAGACACAACTGGTTAAGGCTTGAGTAGATCTCAAGCTAGACTTTGAGAACTTGCCCTTGATGGTGCGGACAGCAGCGTAGAAGAAGCTAGACCTTGAGGTTTCACTTAAGGTGTAGCGATCAATGCTGTACCCAAAGTCAGATGTTTATGGATTTCATTTCACCTTTTCTTTTCGTGTATATGTTACTTTTGGCCATGCGACTATTCAAGCCCCGACAATTACGCCTGGTGAAGGTGTGATGGAAAATAATATCACGTTTTTGACTTGAACTTGTAGCCGAGCAACCAACAAATACAGTCGAAACCCCGTATATTCACTATCGTATTCTTGTATCGCTTTCCATTCCTGTCGGAAGCACCGAACTCGGTCCCTGAATGTCGAGAACCGTAGCGCATAAGGATATCTGTAAATCAGCCACAGGCTGGGTCTAGACCATTTCCGCATTACTCTCTTCGAGACTCCACCACTGGGGACTCAGACGCCACAGCAAGACTAAGATTAAGTCTTCGTTAGAGAGTGCCTGGACCCGCCGCTTTCGGTTTAACCATATGCTTGTCTCGATCTAGAGCATCCCAGCTAGGATCTGATCAGCCCAACCTGAGCTGTGGCGTTATTGAATATGGAGAAGCAGACTTGACGGAGCATGCATTTAAATTCGCCCTGTTCTTCCGTTGCGACATCCATCTCTTCACTATCCTTCTCTATCACTCAAGCCGATCACAACATGCACTTCTCATTGCTGTTTGTTACATCACTGATGCTGCTGAGTCAGCTGGTGTCTGCTAAGGACGCCCTCGAGGAAATTTGTGACGATCTCCCTGGCATTGATGATTGCACAGGGACAGTGACAATCCCTGTGAAAGCCAAGTTGAAGTATTGCTCTAAGACGATCACTTCTGTACGCAAAACGACAACTGTGTCAATATTATAAGATCATGGCTGACTCGGGTGGATATCAGGTTGATCCTTGCAAGACTAAAACGACGTTCAAGTATCCTTGCCCGACATGGAAGGAACCGCTCAAACTCTGTGATGGTTCGACTTGCGTGCCCGGTATGTACATTTTCTTGACAAGTCTACAGTCTATAAAGAAAACAAGCAGCAAAAGGCACATAATGTAAATCAAATCAAGCATTTATCTAATTCTTTCTTCAGGCACAGTCGAAAAATCAGTCGACGTCCCATGCGGAATCACCATAGTGACGAAAAAGGTCTCACTCTGCCAGACTGTCCGTGACAGCTTGGGCAATACTGGGACCAACTTCATTAATAAGGCCGGTGCTATGTGCAATTGTATCCCCAAAGTTCTCAACTTGATTAAAGCCGGGGTCTACCATACCATTTTTTCGGCTGGCGCCTCCTTGGATGTCGACTCTGAATTAGTTACTGAGATGATTCGGTTGCAAAATGTCAGTTTGTTTCTCGTCAACTACTATATCATCTATGACTGACACATATAGTGCGTTCTTGATGAGGACCTCGGTGTCTACGATAACCGAGATGAAGTGTATGCCAACGAGCTCACGTCCAAGGACGGCTGGACCGTCCTTCGCGCAGCTGAGGTATGATCAAACGTCCTTCCACGCTCAAACAAATAAGCGGCTTCTCACAACTAGACAGATTACTTTGGCCACCTACGCAGAGTTGGTCTTGGCTGTCTCCCCCTGCCTCACCGGTGTCGCTTGCAACCCGGCCGCGGTTGCCAGTTTCTTTATCAGATATGCCAAAGACTCGGCACTGACTCTGGGCTTGCAACTCGCAAAAATCCTCTACGGATGGAAAGACGTGTTCGGAAACATCAAGAACAAGGTCACGGCAATTAAAAATTCAGCGACAAGTCTAACGAAGCATCTCGCTTCCGTTCCTGGCAAAGTCCAGACAACCAAGAAGAACATTTGTCAGAAGAAGCGATGTACCGGTCCCGGAGTTTCCGCTTTTTTGAAGAAAGGTAAATACAGCCCAATCAGCCACGGAAATCCTCTGCACACACATTCGCTAACAATCTCTAGTTTCCAAAGCGCTTACCACAGCACAATCTCTTCAGAGCATCCGACAAGCAGCCGATGTTGCGGCGACAGCTGCCCCAGAGATGATCAGCGTAGTGGACAAGACCATCGGAGTGGCGAAAAAAGTTCCAAGCTCAAGCTTTTTCACGGACCTCGTCAAAAGCGGCTCCTTTACGAAGGTCGAAGATATGCTGGAATCCTTCCAGATTGTCAAGGAGCTGCCCGAATCGGTTGCAGAACTTGAAGATATCATCGCTTCTGTTGTAGCACTTGTTTCCAATTACGAAGCCCTCGGGAAAAATGCTTTGGCAGCTGTCGAAGATGTCGTTTCTTTCTCCTGGGATGCCTACGCAAAAGAGCTCAAGAAAGATTCTTCAGGCAAATTGCGGAAGGGGTTGATTGGGATCCAGAAAACATTCCGAACGGAACTGCTTCAACCACTTCGCGACCTGAAGGCGGACATCAAGGACCTGAAAGATGTCTTGGCTACCTCTCCGATTAAGAAAGGTAGCTTCAAGTTCGATGTTGGTGTAGCCGACTACCAACGGTGGACCACTCTTTCGATGGACGCGCCATGCGCTAAGAAGGGCAAGTCGAACTTTGAAATCGGTGGATATAAGACCTCTTTTTCCTATCCCCAGTTTTATAGCTGCGAGTACGGGCCCAAGGACATCCCGTGGCCCAACCATTATGTTCCATATATTAAGTTTAAACAGGCTTAGGCAGGATGGAGACCGACATTCAGCTCGGTGGATATGAACTAATCACTTATAATTTGTGGCTGAATAGATTTGAAAACATTTTCCCTCTGATATATCTCTTTGATCCTGCTAAAAATTAGGTCGTTTTTCTCCCGAAAATAGCATTGTAATGCGGGCGCTAGCAGGGCCGTTGCTGAAGTTATATACAGATGTACGGTCTACTGCAACCGGTTATAGTGTCTGTAGCCCTGTCACAATCCCCGGCAGGGCTTAGCTCTCTATTAGCCTCCTTCCCTCGTTTGCTTAAAGGATTAGCTGAAGGTCCAGAGCAAATCGTCTTGAAGTCCTCGTGATGAAGAATAAGGGGGTTTTCATGCCACAGAAAGGTCGTAAAACATCCGCGACGGCTGACACCGGTGTCGATGCACGGCTTGAGAACCTCATAACCAAACGAGGGCTTGATGAATAAACACTCATTCGCCACCAAACCGTGATGGGCGACACGACAACCAGTATTTACCGAGTGTCTTTAGCACCAACCTCCAGATTCTCCACTCCGACATGTCCCTAATGGGCCTAACGTGTGCTGACGATACTGAAGGGACTGAATGCTCTCAACAACAAAAATCAAACTGCATTCGACTCGAACCGGTGGGATTACGCAGCCCGGACCAGTCCATTCGTTTCTGAGGACAACCAAGGCAGCCAGCATGTTGACATTTCCATGCGCTCGCCTTACAGACGCTTTCTTAGCTCAAGAGGGGCGTTGAGGGCCATTCTCCTGTATTTGGATGGTTCGAGATGAGTAGTTGGTAAACTTGTTGAGGTTAAGCACCATATACTCCGCCGTTCATAGCTTGTGGGCTAGAGCAAAGCTAGCTAGTTCCAAGCCACTTGCCCCAGCCTCACAAGTTGTTCGCAGTCGCATTTTGAGGCGTGAGCCACACTGTGGCAGTGCGGCTGACTTCCGACAGTCAGCAAGCTGTCACCATTGGGGCAGACATACCATTGCTGCCTAATTGGCACTTTCAACCCAATCGAGCGGCGTTCCTCTAACTCGAATTTCTACCAATTTACAGCTACTTTATCAGAGGATATCCTCCTCGACCCCAAGTCATCAAGATGCCAGGAACGAAACATAAACTTGAGCCGCATGATGCCAGAGCTGCCGGTTCTCAAAGCGAGCTTCGTAAACCCAGAATAGCAAGTCAATCACCTATTCAACAACGGCTAGATGTAGGAGCCGTAGAGGGAGCTACTGCGACCAACAATCGCCCTTTGATACAGACCCAATCTTCATCATTTCAAGGCAGTACGGAAGTTGGCAGACTCTGCCATGATGGGGGAGCAGACAGACCACTCGACTCTCCCACTACGTCTCGTGTTCCTATCGGGGGCAAAACTCACCGCCACGCCAACAAATTCAATCGGTATATGGAGGCACGCAACAGTATGTCCATCTCAGAACCTAGATCAGTTGTTGAGTCATCAGAGCCCCCACTCAAGAGGATGAGGCACCGATCGTCTAGCCCACGGCCAAGATGCCTAGGAGACACAACCTTCCAATACCGGAACCTGGACTCCCGGAACAGCGAGATTCGCCTGCTTCGAATTCTACCCGATATCTCGACTAGGATCCAATGCCAGATTTTCCACACCTCTCTGAACGTACCGCACGATTACGTTGCGATTTCTTACTCATGGGGCGATCCTCTTGACACCAGGCTCATATTATTAGATGGACACGAATTCCCTATCACAACGAGTCTGTGGCAAGTGTTATCGAGAATCAGATCCGTCTCCAGCGCTGTAATTGTATGGGCCGACGCTATATGCATTAATCAACTTGATCTCGAGGAACGGAGCTATCAGGTCGGCCTCATGACGATGCTATATGAACAAGCGTCAATGGTAGCACTCTGGCTAGGGCCCGAGGAGAACAACAGCTATGCTGCGACCGAGCTGTTGTGCGAACTGGCAGAGTGCAACGGGTCAAGAACTGCGCTAGTGTCCATCATAAACGACCAGAAGCGAAGCCGCCACTGGCAAGCTCTCGTCGATCTGTTTGAGAGAGAATACTGGCGCAGGCTCTGGGTGGTTCAAGAGATATTCAACGCTCGAAAGGTGACCATCTTTTGCGGAAATTCAGTACACCCGTGGGAGGTATACCTCGAGGCGTCGAAACTTCTCCGAGCTTGCAAGGTGGACCTGATGAGAGGCTTCCATCGCCAACACGGTCGACAGGCGCTGTCGAGGCGCGGGGTAACGCATGTGGACTGTTTGGTTGCTTTTGGGCCGAGCACACTCCAGTCGTTGCATTCTTTGCACGTAGATGGCAGGGCAGATCTCTTTAGCTGTCTTTTGCTGTGTGCCGACAAGTCGTGTCGTGACCCACGGGACAAGCTGTATGCTCTGCTTGGAATTCTCTCCGAGAGCGACCGCTCACAGTTTCGGGTTGACTATAAGCTCGACCCGCGAGACGTGTACACTGACATCGTCGACTATGTGATAACGAAAACAGGAAGGCTGGATATCATTTGTTGCTCGTCGAATCCTGCTCTTGCCGAGAATATTCATATGCTCCCCACCTGGGTTCCAGACTGGTCGCACATCTCTACTTGGAGAAGGCCGCTCAGTTGGATTCTGAACTGTAGGTTCAATGCTGCTAAAGAAACGGTAGCCTCTTCTTATCTCTTCAACCGACGAAGGAAACTATCCATCCTTGGCGTCGTCCTCGGAACAGCCGATTTCGTGGGGAACGGCATCGATAACGCTCCTAGCACTAGCGCCTACCTGTGGGCCTTTCTGCAATGGTACTGGGTCTTTCTAAGCCACAAAAGTCCAGCCAGCGATGATGATCATGCGGCTTTCTGTCGGACTGTGTCTTTGGACAGGTTCAAATACCCAAGCTGCACTACGGCGGACGTGATCGGACGAACGTACCAAGTTTTCATCCGATTGCTTCGTGACCGTTATGAGGCTTTCAAACCGGATGAGACGATGCAGCGGTATGCGCAGGCGACGCCCGAATTGTCTGTGGATGAGATCGCTCAGGCCATTGAGGACTACTTCAAGACTGCCATGAAGGGGCGCAAGTTTCTCATCACCACTTCGGGCCACATGTGCCTTGCCTCGGATCACACAAGTGCAAGCGATATTATCTGCGTTGCTCTAGGATGCTCGACTCCTATTGTGCTGAGGAAACATGGTGTGGAATTTCAATTTGTAGGCGAATGCTATGTAGATGGATATATGGAGGGTTGTGCGCTTGATGAACAAAAGAGCGGATCTAGGGAGGAAAGGGAATTCGTTCTCATCTAGAGTCTAGTAGAGGCTCTGCACAATCGGGTCTCACTTTTTTTCCGATCCTAAAATTGGCCAGCCCTCTTCTACCCTAACACTGCTTGCAGGTATGCGGGGACAATGCGTTAGCTATGCCCAGCATAATATATATCGTCATTTCCAGGGGTCTCGTCTGGGACCTCCAAGCTTGGGCTGAGTTGTTTACGTCTCAGCCGTTTCGTCAGGGGGTTGCCGTTGTGGCGAATTTGGTTGACCTGGGAGAAGATCTACAACCTGATTTAGAGGTCATTGAGGAATGATCTATGGACAACGGCTTGGGCGACACGTACCCCTATGATAAGTTGGAATATCATATCAGCCGTATCTTGGATGCCCAGCTGTCTATGGGTTCTGACCTCTCATCAGTGTGCATGAGGTTGCACCCTGGATGCGACGATCACTTTGGCGCTCCGAACAGTCGCAGGAGGCCAAGTGGCCCCTTTGTCTGGACAATTTTAGACGCGAAGGATTTATTTCAGTGGTAGAATCGATGCAGGTACAGCGATCTGGCGGGAAATTACGCATTGCAGGCGTCGATCGACAGGTGGCATCGCATACCGCCATGCTATTAATTGACAAAGACACTGGCCCGCATTAGCGGCACGGCTTCAGCTTAGCAGGCATTCGACATTGCAACTTCAGCCACACCAGCTACAGGAGCTATGATGTTTGATTGTGGCGGATATCAATTGTCTTCAATTATTGGTTGCTTTGCCTTGTTTTCCGACATCGTGGACTTGGCCGTCGAAAAGAGGCGCCCAGCTCGCCAACGTCGCAGCGTTACATCGCACATACTGGAGAGGGGTTACATTTGGACAACTCCATCACGTCATCGATTATTTTGCTTTTGCTCAACGACGTATTTGCATTGTTTGAATCGCCAGCAGGGGGAAATTGCACCGGATTCTCGGTCATGTCAATGCAATAATGTCTTGTCCTACGTCGGTTCCATAACACAGATCGCATCTTACAGTTGGAGCACAGCAGACGATTTTCCCCTTGGCCCTCTGACAATCAGACCTCCTCAATAGCAGATCATAGTAGTTCCATATGACTGGTTTGGCACTTAAGTAGCTTGCTCACTTAGTAAGACCCTACGGCTGCCTTCCAGGAGTTGAGTCCCCGTTAGACGACACGATGGATGTGCCGACCCGAAGCGCCGATGACCCGTCCCCTGGAACGAAGGAATTTGCCACATGTTTTCCCCTTTGACCCCCAGTCAGCCCGTTTAGATCACAGAGGCCCAAAGGGTATAATCAGACAAATATTAGCTGAAGTGGCAAGATCAGCCCCTCCACTTCTATCCCTGCGACGCCGTTTTCTCGACTGTTTCCGCTATCATTGCATCGTCCAATTGGTTACGTAGTGAATTGAGGCATCCCAAGACGTTGCGGATCAGCATCTGCGTTCTATTTGCTCCGAAAAAGTGGGAGGAATTACCGGGCCACAGGGTTGATCACTACTCCGTCTGGGGAGGCCGCCTTAAAGTTGCCTGCCTATTCTGGGGGGCCCCAATGATACCATGCTTCGGGGACGAGACGGACTGGGTCTTTTGTTTGGAGATATTGACAAGGTCTTTCATTAATGAGAATGACACTCAGTTGGCCTACGACGTCGGTGGCGTGTCTTCCAAGTGAATGCAAGCCAAGAGTGAAGGAAGATGACGATGATTGCTATCGTTGTGGCCTTGATCCCAAGCCGCCATTCAACTAAGATTTTGTGTATAAATACAGCCCAATCCATCTCGATAGTTGCGAATTCTTTTGTATCATCATCAACCTCACAATCAAACACTCTTCCAAGTCTTTTCAAACATTCATCTTCCAACATGCAGTTCTCCATTGTTCTCGCCAGCCTTTGCGCCAGCCTCGCGGTGGCTGCTCCCACAGTTGAGAAGCGCCAGACTTACGACCCATGCTCTGGACTCTACGACACAGCTCAATGCTGTGCAACTGATGTCCTTGGAGTTGCGGACCTTGACTGCGGCAGCCGTAAGTCGACCCGACATTCGGCTGAGGCTCATCTGTGAGACTAACACTAATACAGCTCCATCCACCCCCACGGATGCGGATGACTTCAGTGCCGTCTGCTCGGCCATCGGCCAGCGTGCACGATGCTGCGTGCTTCCTATTGTGAATCCTCTTTGATAGCTGATAAATTATGATTGCGTCACTGACAACTGTAACAGCTTGACCAAGGAATCCTCTGCCAGACCCCTGCCGGTGTCGACGACTAAGAGCTTGAAAGATTAGATCATTCGACCTCTAGACTTGACTCACCATGGTAGAGATCGTATCTCGTATCGTAATGCGAGGCGAGGGAGTTGGGCAGGGCCACGTGGGCTCATCAACGCTTGCAAACTAGCGTAGTGTGATGAGAGAGTATACATAGGCAGTCGCGTATGCAAATAGTACAATACTTATTGAATTGAATTTTTTTCTTATGCAAACCTCTTTGAGCTTCTTGTTCTATCATCGAAAATCCGCCCTCGTTGAAGCAACGTAATTCTTGGGTGACATGTAGTTCTAGGGTAGGTTAGCCTTAGGACAGCTATGGAGGTCGAGAAATTCCTCGGGGGTAACGCCTTGTTTACTAAGACTTTCATATCCTGCGCAACTTAATAGACTATACACCAAAACAAATCAAGAAACACACTTGAGTCTCAGTTCAAAACGCAGTCTCTTGTTTAGGCCGTCGTGTCTACCCGAGCCCTGCTTGGTCTTTGGTAATGGTGAAGTTATTCCACTAAATGTATTTGAAACATGCCGTGCTCACGTCAAACTCGACAGTCTCAACAATAGCATTCAAAAATATCCTCGTTAACCTGTCTCATTGTTTATCGTAGCTTGGGCCTTTGCCATTCGGTACTGGTTGCAACGGCGCAACTTCCGGCATTCACTAGGTACTTCCATGCTTCGTATGCCAACCACGCCTAGAATATTCCAACGGCAAGTCCCAGAATTCCAAGGATGATTGCAATGATGACTCCAATGAGTGTGGCCATCATGACATACCGAGCGCCACTTTTTAGTTGAAACCATTTCCCTAAGAGACCGCGTGGACTGGGTCTTCCAGCTCTTCGAAAAGCTGAATAAGCCGGGTGCCGAAATAGCTATAAGTGACCTCTTCCTCGCCTTCCTTGCGATAGATGGCAGAATCATATTTCAAACAATCGGGATCGAACGATTCCTTGGACACCAAATTGCGGAGAATCTGGTTGGATTCTGAGTCAAAGGGAAAAAGAATCTGGTGCACTGAGTCGAGGGCTTCTAGAGCAATTTGTCGTGGAATGTTTCCCCTAAAAGTGAAAATCAACACATGCCTTTCAAGTAGGCAGTTTTTCCTTCAGATCAGTCTTACGCTGAGATCGAGTGGTCAAAGGAATGAGGGCTGTGCAACGCTTGCCGCGCCATCAAATTCTCCCTCAAAACGCTGGTGTAGTAGTAAATCTCCACAATGCCATTCGTGGCGTCTATCCTGAGATGGTTTCTCAGATCATCAGTCCCTTGGAACTTTAACCCTGCAACCTTTTCCTCAGTTTTCTGGCTGATATAGCCGACTTGATGTCTCTGATCTTGCCCGAGTTGTCGCGCACACGCAGATTGCCCATGTTCGTCTGAGGGAAAGCACCCGATATAAACTCGGCAAAAGATTTGTCAGAGTGCCACTGCACTGGCTGGGTTCCGAGCTCTAGCAAACCGGAAGGCTGATTTTCGGCAAAGCAGTTGATCATACACATGACCCGAACAACAAGGTTGATGGCGCGATGCTGGTCACTGATCGGACGTAGTTTCTCTCGTGCTGAGAAATATTCGCCTGTGAGATCAGAGCGCTTCATGTTAGGGTTGGCTCGCAGCAGATTAACGATGTCAAGAAGGTCGTGGTGGCTAAGCGCAGGCGCGCTGGGGCGACGTAATTCTGGCACATATGAGGATGTGATCTTCTTGTAGAAGTCGAAGAAGGTCTGTAATCGAGCCGAGAGTCTCCATGAGCATGTAGACTGTGCACAAGTCTCGCCATTGTGACATGACTCACATATCTCCCATTTCCAGGGCGCTTGAGCGAGCTTCTGGAGCTCGATGTCACTGGCGCTTTTGAGCGGGTAGGGTGATTCTAGAGAGCCAATCATACTGGGAGTCCGAGAATAATATATAGTTGATTTGTTCAAGAATAAGAATTTAGCGCGGGCAAGTCGCCACCTTTATACCACGTAAGTATCAACCAATAGTTGGAGGCTTGCGCAACCTGATTCGCCCAGAAGTGTGGCAGTGCCACTGCCCAACCAGCTCCCAGGGCGATCTCGTGACCCTTATGTAACAGTGAGAGTAGAGAGGTGGCCTACGGGATTTGTACGCTACGATACCAGAAGCACGAACACCCGAGGATGCAATATGCCTTGACTTTTATGTCAACATTTAGAAGTTACCGTACTACGTCCAATCGCCACATCCATTCACATGTTGATGCTTCCGGCGCTTCGTGCCGCTGGCACTGTTATTGGCGGCAGTTTCATGTTCATAGGGCGATAGGCTTTGTCGAGCCCTCAAATGATTATCGACGAGCTAGACTCCAGCTATGTGGCCCAATCCTCGCCCGGCAACACGCCAGAGTCTGCGCGAAGTTCTAGCATAGGTTCCTGCTTTTTCAACGATAAGGCCCCTCCCGTGCCGTCAGGCTTCAGGTCACTTCCCAGCCTCACCGAGTTTGATATTGGTGTTGACGAGACTACACTGTCCTGATTCAACCAAGTACACTCGCACCTCGAGAAGCCCCTGTTCGCGTATATTCTCAGAGAAGTCCCAGGCCGGAAATACCGCCCCATCGCCATGCGGTTGATGGTGTTAGGACACTCAGAAGAGGAAGCCAAGGCGTGTATTGTCGTCTTGTGTCTAGACCAACACTTCAAGAGAATAAAAAAATTCTTTGACAAGACTTCCGTCAAGACCCTGTGTCGGCCCGAAGACGATACCCAACCCGCATTCGATGTTTTTGTACTCGGTCAACCACCGCAAACGAAGCAAGCAGACAAAACCATCGCCGGCCTTCTTCCCATCGTCGAGAGTACTGTGGATCTCCTATCATTTTCCGGCATCCATCTGGCGTTGAAAGATTGTGTACCTTCAGTGGGATGATACAAGTTGTTCAGATGAACGGAGATATCAAATTCTATGGTCTGACTATTGGCCAGGTCTTTTTTGACGAGTCAGAAGACAATCTGATCATAGGAACGGAGAAAGATGAGACGAGTGGTGACTTTGATTGGGAGATACAACTTTCAGACTCCGAAGGCGAGCATGGCTTCGATTGCGCTAACGAAGAGGGAGGTGATAGAAGTCAGGGATTGCCTATGATTGTTCACCACCAGCTAGTTCCTGGCCGGCCTTGTTCATCTAGGACAGCCCACGAATCTTGGAAAATAGAATTCCTTTCCAAAATACCTCTCAGCAGTCGCCGACGGAGATGGTCTTGGGCCAGATACTTTCCACGGCTGGACTGCCATCGAAATTCTCAGCTTTAAGCCGAATATCATTGGAAACACAGGGCTTCTACGCGACAAGACTCAAAATAGCAGAGCATCCAAGTTCAAAACACTCCAAGCACCTACGTCACCTCTCATTCCGGGAAGAAAACAACCAGTCATTCTACTCAGTGGCTCTGAAGGGCTGAAGCAAGGGTATCTCTTGGGTCAGCCCTCGCGACTCCTACTGGCCCCTGGAATGGTATTCGTCGACACCATAATCCTGAAGCTCAACAACGGTAAGCGTATGTGATGAATTAAAGTTCTTGTCTTTATTAGCTTTTCGAGTTTGTGGGCTAATAAGTGAACAGAAATTCGTAATAGAAGACTCAGGATCATGGGTAGTCAATGAGAAACCCATTGAGGTGTATGGCTATGTTGTGACTGCCGTTGCATTTGGTAGAGGCTACGTGCTTCCACTTGTGGAAGAATTCCACCACATCAAAGACATACTCGAATGTCAATCTGTCAAATTGGCTAGCACAAGCAGCTACATCACAGAGATACGAAAGGAATTAATACTCAAAATTGAGGTGAGAAGGCGCGAGGCGTTCGAGTCAGCATGGAGTCTTCACCGACCCATAAGCTCAGCGTGCACGATCTACCTACTTGGAGTCGATCTAACGCTCTTATACACTCACCCGAGCCTACTACTTTTTCACGGTGATAACAGTTGTATGTCTTAGTTCTTATTTTATGCTTAATGTTGTAGCAACGCTAATGCGGTGAACTTAGCTATCAGCATTGATGTCTATGGCATCACGTTGGCCTAATCCTATATTAAGAATCCTCTATATGATTTACTATTGCTTGGAGCTTCGGTATTGGTTGTATCATACTGTTTTTCTTATTGTTGGCTTTTTCTTTTGCTGTATTATCTTGATTCCCCCTCTGGGTGTGTGCGATCAAGGCCCTACACCTCTTTCGAGTAATGGGAATCCTTCAACGTCACAAAATACATGAAATTAGCTCTCCTCTCTCTCAAGACTTGGTCTACCGCGCTGTCCCCGATCAGCTGTAGAAAACTGGAGCCACTAGAACACATCGCATGCTCCCTTTAGCATTCGTCCCAAGTTAGGCGTCAACTCACCGCATAGAATGCTTTCAACACCCAGAAACCAACTGCTTTCGGCACAGGCGGTACGCCCATGTCCATCACTGCTGGACATGGAAGACTAGCAATCGTATGGTTCCATCTTGACGCGGGTGCTGACAATAGGTCTTCAGAGGCGTCCAAGGGTGGACTACATTTATCTGTGCCTATCCAAGGGGCAATAGATATCGTCAAGTTTCAAGTTGAGAACCGAAATATTGACGCGAACCACCAAGGCACGCAGGCCGACATATCGGAGATGATTATGGCGGCAAGACACAGAGAGAGAGAAATCAAGGAATATCTCGTGGGCAAAGGTGCTTCGCCTGGTGGTGTAGATGTAGGCGGCAATACGCCGCTGTATCACATCGCCAAAGGATGCAAAGGAAATGCCAAGGGACACCGCCACTGCTGTGTGTGTCCTCGCCGCCGAAGTGGTAATCTCAGCATTAAAGATCGGGTAGGCAAGATACTACTAAAGCTGGCACAAGACAGGTTGTTCAAGTCTGAGCCGGATAACGCGGAGAAGTGTCGTGTGCTAGTAGAGGTTCGGGACATAGGAAAGCCAATCCTCGAGGGAGCCGAGAAAGGGAACTCTTTATGCAGCATCATATAGACAATGAATGTCGAGAGTCTATTGCTTCTAGTTTTTTATAGATGCGAAAACGAATACGTAATTCTTCAAATACTCGCCCTACCAAGTTCTTGCGTAGGAAATAGCCGGTCCGTTGTGCTAGTCTCCCGTAGCTAAAAAATAAATTCATGGGTACGTTATACCATTGGCTACAACATATTTAGTTCAAATTAATACCTCTCGCTGAGCCAGTGTGTCTGAAGTTTTCAAGTGTGAAATTGCATTAAAGGGCGAGGATCCCTAGGACTTCATATCTCGATTCCAACCACCCTCACATCCTATAATTCCATCGTGGGGCTATTAAGAGCAACTAACTTGTGATACTTATGTTATCGATCATAACGGAACATGCTTTATCCCAACTCTTCGATATAGCCAGGATCAGTTTATGCGTGCCAGACACCCACGGGGATCCCCCATCCAATGTAAATGTGCGGGACACTCGTTTCCATTGGCCACCTGTAGATCCAATCCCATCCATTGTCCAAAGAAACCACATTCGATCGAGCATTGGGTCGACCCAACAGCCGTCTGTAATGGCTACCGACATGCTGATGGTGTATGTGTGACGTTCACACAAAATGACCTCTTGCACCAACGAAGGTGGATACCAACTCTGTGAAGGCGGCCGTACGACGTAAACTACCTTACTAGAGTCGGGTCCTCCTTGTTCAAGGCTCCAGGGAGTCCTCTCCGAGTCTGATATGTAGTCAATGGTCCATGGCGAAAGGCTGGTGTTTGAGGCTTCGAAGTCGCCGTTGGTAAGCAGCTCGGGAGGAGGGCATTCTGAGGGTACAACTGTCGAGGTCACGGTCTGGGTGATCGACTTCGTCTCCGTGAAATTGAAGTTCTGGGTAGATACAGAGGTGATGATGGAGGTGGCCGTTTTTGTTTGAACTATAGTTTTTTCTGTGGTCACTGTGGCAGTTTTCGTTTGAACGACAGTCCTAGCCGTGGTTGCTGTGCACTTCGTCGCAGTACATTTAGAAGCGGTGCATTTCGTTGCGGTGCATTTCGAAGCAGTGCAACTCGTGCGAGTACTTGTAGCGGTGCACTTTGAAGCAGTACATTTCGTGCGAGTAGTAGTCGCAGTAGCTGTTTTAGTTATCGTGCGAGTTGTCCTGACTGTCTGAGGAGGCAAAGTCTTTGTGATTGTTTTTGTTGTGTCTGCTGCCAGCACAGAAGTGAGGACTAGCAGCACAATCGAGACCCAATAGATGAGGCGTGCCATTTTGAGATTTTGCGGCTGAGGTAGCTGTGATAGAAGACTCGCAGGTGAGAGTGGTAGAAAAGAACTCACCTTTATAGCCAAGTCTCGGCGTATCGTGGTGGTTGTTCAACTTCATCATGTCGGAGAACTCACGATACCAAAACTCGGTCTCAACGATGGTAGTTGCATGCAGCTTACCTCCACCATGTACATAATGCATTCTGATTCGCAGAATCGTAAGCGATTTTATTCTGTGGCGCGTCGCTTAGGCCAATGCAACCAATCTGACGCCCTATTCAGGCCTGGTGATGGGTTTCGGGGACCAAACGCTCCGCTTATGCCCATTTAGCCGCGTCTGATTCACCGCTTGTATTGTAGTAGGAACAGAGGTTTACACGACGGCGTGCGAGAGCTGTGAGAAATCAGGTTTCAAGAACGCTATGTGAGTCTGAGCCTATGTGGGCAATGGAGGTCAAATTGTCGTAGAAGAAACCCATACCTTTGTAATTTCATTCAATACAACTTCGAGATTTCCAATGTACGAGTTTCCTATTGAGAAAGGGTCTTGAGTAACATCTGACCCGCTGACTGCAGGGTCTCATCCGACACCGCAAACCGACAGCTCAACAATGACTAGTACGGTAAGGCCGTGCAGCGTCAGCACAATAGCGTTGTAGACATGCAGCCACAATTACTGCTTTCAGCGTTGCCAGGAACCCAAAAGGGACACTCGTCTACCCAGTCTGACATGCTGCAAGGTAAAGCGGGATATGCTTATTCCAAGCACCCGGATCTGTTTCTGAGAGTGTCTGTCGACGTAAAATTATGCCGGCTGACATTCTGAAGAGTTCCGACCCGCATCTGAGAAACTACGAGACTCGAGGTGTGACTTGAAATATGGAGGGAAAACAAGCAGCTAGCAGACAGAGAATAAAAATCTTAGGAATAATTAGTTAGAAAGTGTGGTATAAAGAGGGCAGCAAAGTTCTTAAATTAGGTACCTATAGGTGATTAAAAAAATATAGAAATAGAGGAAGAATATGTATAAATATATATAAAGTTCTATTAAATCAAAGTTAACGTCTTTAGTAATACATATTTAAAAGGGAGCCAGCCATTAAAAAGTTAATACAAATAATTAATAGTAAGAGTATAATATAAAGAGCTTAAACTTCAGCTTAGCCCGAGGTTACTCGATTGCGCTAGTAAGTCTAGAGGTAGCAAGTATGAAGTGTCTCCACAGGTCTGGACTGTCTGGTTTGGTTGAGTGTGGACGACTCATCCGGTCCAACGGCGGCCCAGCCCCATCTACCACGGTGAGTTTCCTAGGGAAGTATCTCGAAAATGGTTTGCTAAGTAGAGTCAAAATTCCAGTGCCTTAGACTGAAGACATGCATTAAGGATGGGTATTTGCTATCTGAGTATAACCCTACACGAGCAAACCAAGCCTAAGCATACGATAACTAATTACTATGTAGCCTAGCGGATGCCGTATACAGTTTGTACCCATTGAAACACATTTCTAGGAATATTTGGTTACAATTCCATCCAGTTCCTCGGCAGTAAGGGCAACGACTGTCCCGTGGCGAGGGCTCTTAGGCAGGCTGAAAGATTTTGAAATCTTCCAGTTTGGATGTGCAATGTCGTCTGTCTCGAGCGGAACATACCCGCGCCCGGTGAACTCGTCGAGGAATAGATAGAATTTCTCTCCATTGACGTCATCCGGGTTTGACTTGAAGATGGCCGGCCCTTCAACTGCCCCTGTCCCTGCCTTAGCACCGATACAACCGGTCACCACCTTCCAGCCTTCCAAGGGTGCCAGTAGATCCTCAGAGCTCTCCTCAATGATGTCGACGCAGTTTGTTCCGTTGGTTCCAGAGTCCTTGGTGAAGCGGTAGAAGACGTCGCCTTCCTTCAGTAGGGTAGTATCAATACGATCTTTGTCTTGCCAGACGACCGGCTCGGTAAATGTGACAAAGTCACTGGTGAAGGAATACATGATACGCTGATAGGACTCTCCAGCATGATCGGGATCATCTTGGTCGTAGAGTCCGGACGCCCAATAGACTACATATTTCCCCAAATCCGTGTCATAGTAAGCCTCGGGAGCCCAGGTGTTGCCGGCGGTGGGTGCTGAAACCATGATGTGCCGTTGCTCAGACCAGTTGATAAGATCTGGCGTCTCCCAAATCTCAAGGTAGCGACTGCCGTGCCTTGTCGAGTTGGTCCAGCCCGACTCAGCTACGTGGAGATCGGTAGCGATGAGGTAGAACTTGTCTCCTTCTACTGACCGAATGAGAAAAGGATCGCGAACACCACGTGTGCCCTTCGTGGATGTGATGACTGCCTTCCCACCATTCAACTCAGTCCAAGAAAGAGCATTGTTTCCATTACTTGCGGCAAGGAAGATGCTCTCTTGACCTTGGCTGTTGCCGGTGAAATAGACAAATACATAACCGGACAAAGGCGCCACAGCAGAGGCATGCCGTCCCACTGGGTTGCCTTGTACAACTGCAGTGGAGAGGCAGAGAGCGAGTAAAGTAAGAAATCGCATTGTAATTCAGGCGACAGGAAAGAATGGTAAACCCGTAGTATTGGGTATGTGAGATGGGATGTGCTGCAAATAGACATTTACCCGAAGTGAAGTGGACTATCTCGGCTTTTTATGGTTCTGGCCGCGGCAAGTCGAGTCTACCGCACTTCGTCGTTCGGGTTTAGGTGTACCGACAAGTTTCGCGCGACTGCAGATCTTAACGCTCTTTGAAGCAAAGACACAGCCGCTCCACAGAGGGATCAGCATCAACACTGTTAATGCCTGAAGGGCAGGACGGGTGAAGCTGGTCTGAGCGCGCGCTTCCTGGAGGTGATCCACTTCAGCCTATAGAGTAATGTGGGGGAATAGAGGCAACATCTGTTTGTATGCGATCCAATTAACGTCAGCTATTAGCGGTTCTCTTAAAGCGAACTTAGTAGACCGTCTACCAACATTTATCAGATCCTTGCGAAATGGCAGAGCGCAATGGGCAGTGGGCCACAGGGAGGTGCCTTTGTCAGCGCTTTATTTGATGACTAGATCATCCATCGCTATGGCTATAAGCCTGCCTTTAGCATTGCGCTGCTGCTGATGGCTCCCTTCATCTGCATATCCTTCTTTGGTTTCACCCTCCAGAAGCAAGCTGTTAGCCAGACTCTCTGCGGGTAAGTGATGCAACGCCAAACATATCCACTCATTTCGCTGACTTGGCAACTCCCAAGCATTCCTTGGGGTATGATTGTCACTATTGGTCCCGCGTACGCGTCGGAGTTATATCCCTTGAAGCTCCGACCTCTCTTGACAGCATACGTCAACATGTGTTGGGCAATTGGCCAGTTCCTCAGCGCCGGCGTGCTCAAGAGCTTTATCGACCGTACAGACAAGTGGGCGTGGCGAATTCCCTTTGCACTGCAGTGGATGTGGATTCCTGAGCCCGCCCTTGCAGCGATCTTAATGCCCGAGTCTCCATGGCATCTCATTAGAAAAGTCAGACATGCTGACGCCGAACGGGTAGTCCAGCGACTCATGGCAAAGTACGAACGATCCCACGTGCGGGCCCTCGTCGCACTCATGGTCCATACCAATCACCTCGAAAGATGAGATCTCCACGGGCACATCATACCTGGATTACTTCCGTGGTACTGATCTCCGCTGAACTGAGATAGCATGTGTTGTCTTTGTCGGTCAGGTCACTTGCGGCGTCCGGTTTGCCTACTCTGCCACATACTTCTTCCAGCGGGCTGGCCTGAACCTAGAAAATGCTTATGCACAAAATTTGGGCGCAACTGCCATAGACTTCATTTGTAGCGCTCTTGTCTGGTTTCTGCTGAACCGAGTGGGTCGCTGGAGACTCTATGTCACCGGTATGTCGCTCGAGGCATTGTGGCTCTGCATTATCGGCGCTCTAAGCTTCTCCAGAAGTGGCAGTGCGAAATGGGTACAGGCAGCTCTCTGTCTCGTCTGGCTGGAAACTTTCCATCTCTCTCTTGGTCCCGTTGAATGGGTCATTCCCTCAGAAGTTTCCTCGACTAGGCTCCGGTCCAAGACAGTCGTCATGGCAAGGTGTTCCTATTACCCCGTCATTCTTGTCGCAAATACGATTCAACCAT
Source organism: Dactylonectria alcacerensis (assembly GCA_029931735.1). NCBI lineage: Eukaryota > Fungi > Ascomycota > Sordariomycetes > Hypocreales > Nectriaceae > Dactylonectria > Dactylonectria alcacerensis. The sequence continues at coordinate 2,135,390 of JAPMUZ010000011.1, read as the reverse complement.
ATATGATGAATCCTACGGCGTGGAATTGGAAGAGCAAGTCTGGTTTATTTTGGTTCGCTTTCGCTTTCATTACTGCAGTTTAGGCCTTGTTCCGTATGCCTAAGACCAAGATGAGGACTTACCACGAGCTCGACCTGATGTTTGAGGCCAAATTGCCGACGAGAAGGTTCCGCAGCTACGCTCTTGATGCTTATCAGATTGATGACGAGAAGACCAAGTCAACTGATCCTTGCTGGATCTTGATGGTATTATCGGTGTTGGTAACCTCTTATTACACTACATTGAAGAAGGAAGCTGTTGGTGTGGATCCGACCGTACAGTCCGGGTTTATCCACCGTCCCGATTTACACCTAATGTGTAAGGCAACAACCGACATCGCAGATCACAAAGCCGACAGCGGCGTCTCCCCTTTTCTAGCTAGTCAGATCAATCATAACACACAATTCCTATGCTTCCTCCCGTGGCTAGCTTTCAATAGAAACATTCTGCTAGCTCCACGACCTTGGAAAGTCTCGTGTCAGATGGAACAGGTATGCTAGGAAAGCCCTATGCCACATCTATCAGCTATTGAGACTGCGGCCCGGTCTCAAAGGCCCGGATCTCTAGCAAGCCGGTCTCGAAGACCCGGATCCAAAGGATCCGGTCTTAAGAAAACCTTATCATAGCTCCTATGATGATGAGAGCACCTTTACATATAGAGCCGCTGCGAGCCCTCTGTTAGATAGAAAAGCAAGATCTTCCATCGCTACTAAGCTGTCTTAATCATTCCATCCCGTCTGATATCTCGATAGCGAGTGAGAGGCAGAGATAATAGGAAAAGACAAATGCAGAAGGACCCCAGTTTCCAAATTAGTTACGAGAGTTGAAGTAATTCAAACTATATAAGAGAAGTCATATTCGGAGTACGGTAGATATGAGATCCCATTGCCAAGGGGAACAGAAACAAGATGGATGACTAATCTGTGGATTGCTCGGCGCCGAGGTGCGTTCTCAAAGGCCCGCTTATCAAGGAGCCGAGAGGTACCGACATCGGTCCGAGGCCTGCCGCCATGCCAGGGGTGGCATCGATCATACACGATTGGGGCGCAACTCGAGACAAATATCCAGAGGGGGCGAGACGGCAATGCCTCATGTAAGCAAAGTTGATCCTTCGACATTAAAAGCATTGCGTAGAGGTACGCGGAAGTCTCTCTAGATTGCATCAAACATCACATCACATTCCACCACACGAGAATGCATTCCACGCACACTAAGGTATTCGAGGATGCAATCACAGTGGTTCCGCTCTCATCATACACATATTCAGCCAACTTGAACTCTGGCTGGTCCATTGGAGATGGTAAGTTTCCTGCAAACGTTACTCCTAGTGACAGCATGGTATAGTTGTTGGTTGTTTACTGACCGTTGGAATACAACAGTCCCCCATGGAGGCTATTTGGCTGCTGTTCTCTATCGTCTCGTCTGCACGCACTTCAAACTCAATCACCCACGGCGACATGCAGGCCATGCCGCCCCGATATCTATGCAGCTCTCCTTCGTGAGACGGTCAAACGTCGGCCCGGCTCACTTGGAAGTGAAAGAGATCAAATTGGGCAGCCGTGTGTCTACAGTCAACGTCACATTGTATCAGAGGAGTCAGTCTTCAAGCGAACAAATGGTCAAGCTCACGGGATTAGTAACAATCTCGAGCCTCCGAGAAGAAGCTGGCCTCTCCGTTCCGCTCAACTGTGCCCTGGATACTGTTCCCGAAATACCAACACTGACGTCATGCCAAACCAGCAAAGGTGCAGCCGCTGCCTTGTGGAAGCTTGTTGAGATTCCTCATCCAGAATTTCGCAAGGCTACAGGTCATGTTGAGACATATGTTCGCCATAAAAACTCACAAGCATTCCAGCGGCATGGTATTTCAGAACAGTGGACAAGACTTGGATGGAAACAGGATGATGAAAATGTAACTGGCAGATGGACCAACGAAGCGGCTGCTTTTCTCCTTGACGTATTTCCAAGTGCGCTTGCAAAGCTTGAGTCCCAGCTTCAGTCAGAAATTGGAACCTATCAGCCAGTGTGGTTCCCTACCTTGACAATGAACATTGACTTCAAGAAGGAAATTCCCGAAGGTGGAGAAGAGTGGCTTTACAGTAGCGTCGCAATGAAGCAGATTAAGAATGGGAGGACGGATATCCAGGTCGTACTTAGAGACGCATCGGGAGAGTTGATTGCACTGGCTTCGCAGGCTGGCTTGGTTATGAGCTCAGATCGCAACAGTACCGGCCCACAACGGACGGCACCGGAGAAGCTACGGAGGAACTCTGTGTATGAAGTTGAAAATGTTAAACTCTAGGGCTTATATGAGCTGATATAATACAATCACAAATAGTGAGTTTTTGGGCTTCAACACAGTGAGGGCTATCTATGGAGACTTTGAATGATCTCTGGTAATAAAGCATTTGCGCATCATTTCCCCCCCCACCATCATGAGAAATCAAATCCCGCCTAACTTCACAAGAAATAGTCAAACGTAAGATGCAACTTCGCCATATGAATTGGGAAAGAAGGCGTAATTCAATAAAATAAGCATGGTCAAAAACTCAACCTTCTAAAGGTGAGCGGCACATCGTCGAAAAAACTCCTGGTTTCTGTATGGAAACCTGAGTCCTCGGCTACTCTTGCTCCACGAAGCGCTAGTATTGGTTTTCACGCAGTTGCATTCGCTCCTGTTTTTGATCTTTGCCACTCCGGCAAGATTATTTTGTCTAGGAAGTCAATATTTTTTTATTAAGTGTAGCAAGGTGTGATCGATGACAGCTCATTCGTACCCAGCTTCACTTCTAAGTTGCTGTCCGCTCCATCAAAGGGAGTTGCTGTACTCAACGTCACATGTTAATTATTATGCAGCACAGGGAATACGAACTGTTACCAATTACGGTTTGTCTAATTTGGCTGAATAGCTCTGATTGGCTAGCATGGGAATGCTTGGAAGCGAGGACACTCAGCGCGGCGCCGACGGCACATGTCGCCGATATCCCAGCTGAACTAGAGTCCAGGATTCGGCGCCGACGACACCCCATCCTCCACTTGATTCGTCAACAGCCGAATGCTTTTGCACTCACAAGGCCGTGGGCAAAACCCGAATGTCACCGTTTGTTCAAGATAATAAAAGTATGCAGCCACCAGTAAATCGGGTCTTACGTGATCATATACAAACACGATTCGATCCGCCGTGGAAATCCACATCCTCAATGGGGTCTCACATGAGCGAGAGGAGCGCCAAATGCCCGTTATTAACCGAAAAGTGCAACGGAGATCATGGCTATGAACCCGCGGATTCGATACAGCCTCGGCGTAGCCGTGTGACGAGAGCTTGCGATGAGTGCCGCAAACGAAAAGTGCGTTGCGATGGTAACACACCGAAGTGTTACCCTTGTGAGTCCTCTGACCGCCGCTGCTCCTGGGGCTCTCAGTCATGGAGGAGAGGGTTTCCCACAGGGTATGTTAGAGCGATTGAGAGCTTGCTTGGGCTTATGTTGCATTCCTTTGAGGATGGCGAAAATGTGGCCTTAGGACTATTTCGTGGAGAGGATATTGTCTCGTCTGTGCAGACTGAGAATTCTACTTCTCTTGTCAACTTTCTTGGAAATCTGTGGCGACAAAGTACAGCCTTTACATACCTCGAATCTCTCTTTGGAACCATTGACACAGGTTCTAAGGGCAACCACTCAGCACCAGACCTGCAGGAAATTCCAGAATTAGCATTCGCACACAGTCTATTGACTAAAAAGCACTCGCAAACCCATCCGTCACCATCCCTCGCTCAATTCGCCACTGCTGCGATATCTACATGCTGCGAAAATGGCCAGTCTCCGAACGAGCAACCTGGCATAGTACCACCTATTAGCGACCCAGCTAGAAGCGAACTATCCTTACCTCCCAATTGGGAATATCTCCTGAACTTATACTTCACCAACACTCAGAAATATATTCCGATCCTTGAACAAGAAGATATTCTGCAGTTCGCTACTGAACTTGCGAGCCGTGAGACCAGAGTCAAGCCTTCTAGTAGGGGACATGTGGTTCAACCAGGCCAATATGCCTCTCTACTAGCAGCATTGGCATTCGCGGCATATCAAGAAGCTCTCTGCACTTTATCCAGAAACGATGGCTTGTCGAATATTAACCTAGCCTTGTCACTCAGACTCAAGGTAGGGGCTGCGACCATGGTAATGGATTCCGACGAGAGTCAAGGACTGGAACATGTCCAAACCCTTTCCATCTTAGCTTTACTGGAGATGAGCTCTGGGTCTTTAGGCAAGGCATGGACATTGGTTGGCCGGGGAGTGTACATCATGACAGACCTGGTTATGACCACGGCTCCCGAAACTACCCAGGAACGCCACCAGGATGATAGATATAGACTCGTCTTACGTGGTCTCTTTGTTATAGAGACAATGATTGCCTTCCGGTTGGGTAGGCGACCATACCTCCAATCACAGGATCTATCGACTGCCGGCGCTTTGCGTGTCAACCGCTCTACAGAATGGGAATTTCATACGCCATTTAACAGAAGCAATACGTCATTGGAGTACCAACTGCATTCGGAAACGGAGAAGATCTTAGAGACATTCGAGCACTTCGTGAGCATGCTTTGCATTGCCAACGAGTTTCTTCACGCTCCAAACCACAGCGCCAGTCATATTGAGAAGGCATTACGACAGTTCCGAGTTTGGTTCGACAATCTATTACCAGATGAGCGGGACACAGTTATCGCATCGACCCGCTGTGTCAACCCTAGCTCAGCTCCCGAGTCTCTCAACCTATCCTTATGCGCTACCAGCATGTACTTGATGCTTCAGATCAAGGAACTTATCTCCAATGAACACCTCTCTAGCATTCCTACACAGATTCCGACAACCTATTCATCAGTGCCAACTCTTCTAGGGCGGGTTCAGGAGGCAGGCCTGGTATCATTGTATCCAATGATCGACACCTATATTTATTTCATGAGTGAGGACTCGGTGTCCTTGGATGGTTTCATACTACCTGACAGACATGAAGCGTTACAGACTCTGGTTGACGGCCTGAACGACTTGTCAGCTTCCTGGAAATGCTTAAGATCTGCGCAATACCTACCAGGTGGAACGGATGCGCACCTTCCTCAGGAATTTAACATTCATAATAGAATTCAGAGGACGGAGAATATGGGTACTTCGCCAGAAAAGAAGAACAGCGGCGATACAAGTCTGATACCGATACAACCAGCAACCGATAATTCGTCCCCGAGCCACATCAACATGCACCTACAAGCCAGCCCCAAGTGCTCATGTATATTTACGACTGTGAGTACAGGCGACTTGAATTCCCACCAAGTTACTCTGCCGAAAATTGTTGGATATTCGGATGCCTGCAATCGAGGTTGACTTGTTCCAATGCGCTATTGATGAATTTATTACACTCTGCATCTGTCACTTGACTATATCAATATCGTGCGGCGCCTGGTTTACAATCTCAACCAGCAATGTGGTTTCTTTCTCCATTTGCTGTTTTCATCCTTCATCGGTCCGTCTGGGAAGAAGTGAGTTATTAGATGTCAGGTATCAGCTTGCTAGATGTATAATACGCTCCTGTTCTATATCCGCTTCCAGTTCAGGAGATAGCTACTTAGAGCTTGCCGGATTTCCGGTAAAGCGACTAAATCATGCTGCACTGATGAGTCAAAGTCTTATTTTTCATATGGAACGAGACATAGAAGTGAATTGAGAGGCAAACATTGCGATCTCAACATGGCGTTGTCGAACAATCTACTAATTCAGTATTTGATGACTGAGCCCGTCACAAATTACTATGCAGGTAATGTATCGTAGTTCTTACCTAGAATCGTAGACTATGTCCACGTTCAACACACTCCCAGTATTCATCGGCGTAGAGAATACATATTTATTCTAGCATCAAAATGTGGGGCCAAGAAAGAGTAGCTGACATATAGTTCTCTGAAGACATACTTTAATTCCTGATACCATCCAAACAACAGGAACTAGGTAAACCCGACTACTACATTAGTCCTCTCTTCCTTTCAGCTCGCTTAAATAGTCTTCTTTACGTCCACTGGTTGTATTTCGTTCATGGGAGTAATGGCCCGCTGGTTCGTCTTCGCTTCCTTAGCCGTGCTCATAGTGCATAGCGAAGCAGTCATTGCTACCTCCCCCCGAATGCGATAGCAATCAGGTAAACGAGTCGAAAGGCATCGATATATGAGTGCTTGACGGCAATTTGCGTAGCATCTTGGAGTATTGACGTCATTCCCGGAACTGCGGCATATGTAGCGCGGTGTTCTTTTTAGATGCCGCAAGGAGTGCACTAGTCGACACATTATGCTGCCCTGCCAAGTCACCCGTGCGAGAAGTAATGCTTGAGTCGAAGCGGTTCTGCAGAATCACACTGTAAATAGTGGTTGCTACCGCACCACCGAGCAACCGGAACGTACCACCAAGGCCAATGGCAACTCCGCCATAGCAGGTCAGTAAATAGCAAGAAAGTTGTGCGGCCATCAAATGATGCTTACATATCTGCTTGTGCATCCAATCCAAGGGAGACCATAGTAAATGATATAAGATTACCTGGAGTAACCAATTATGAGCAGAAGAATACCGTGCAAATCGCTTGAACACGATCATCAAGGCCTACAGTCGCCATTGATCCAATTAAGGCAGTCTGAGCGCTAGTCAAGAAGACAAGCTGCCAACGTTCATAACCAATATGTGCACAGATTGCTACGACGAAGATCGCGCCAACTATGAAGAAATTAGGAAATGTTAAAGAAAGCACGGGCTTACACTCACGACTTCCGCCCCACGCGAAAATGCCCGACTAAGCTCCTCGGATAATTTGGTCTGCTGGTACGAAAAGCTGGACGGGCATTCATGCTATAGGAGAGCATTCCGCCAACGAAACACACCATCATGATTACCATAAATCTGATACTCTCAGTTAAAGTACTGTAGTGAAGCGAAGTAACTTCCAATCTCTCACCCTCGAATCTTATTGAAGAGTCTGGGAAGAAAAATTGGGTATTCCACCGTGTTATACGCTTCTCAGAACCCCAGTGCGAGAGCACAGAGGACGCCGCAGACGATGGTGGTAATAACTGGCGCACTCTTCCAAGCATATTGGCGGCTCCCAGAGTTAATTGCAATGAGGAAAAGAGTACTAGCGGTGATAAATAGGAAGATTTCAACATACTCAAGTTCTGACATAAGCTGCAGTTTCGATTTGCCCTCATTCTCTTGACTGAAGTTGGGGGGGAAGTAGAAGAAGAAGAGAAGAGACCCAAGTAAGATTTGCAGACAGAAAATGTACCAATAGACGCCACCCCAACCTATGGACTGGTATGCAATGAAAGCATAAGCAATCAGAGGCGTAGGTTATGCAATAGGAAGGCTAGCGTCGAAGATGCCTAGTAATTCTGAGTAGGATCTGCAAGCCTCCCAAAGAAAGAGGCGTAAATACCTATACCCAAAAGTCGATGCTTTGTTTGGGACAATCTCCTGGATGCATGCGTACGACAACTCCTAGAAACCAGCCGCAATGCCAAATACAACACGACTGGCAATCATCTGTGGGATACTCTCTGCAGTAGCTCCGATCAAACTCCCAAGGATACCGAGGCCAGCACCAGTAAGCAAGAAGTATTGGTGACCAAATATACCATAGGTGCGACCGGCGATGGAGACCACGGCGGCTGCTCCAAGCTGCCACGATACCGTGATCCAGATGCTACGAGTATCAGGCCCCTAGTTCAGCGTTGATGTAGGCAAGAGAAGTAGATGGAACGAGAGAACCCATGATAAAAGTATTGGGCTGATTACAGAGAGCCCGGCTGCAACTGTTAGTTGTGCTCAGAGAAAAGGGGAACCATAAGGCTAAGCCTGACAATGAAGGCCATCATGGTCTGGAATATGAGCTTCGGGGCAGGTTCCTCCTCAAGGTTCACTGCAACGTGCTCCTCAGTCGGATGATGGTCAGCAGGACTGTCCTCAACACGCTGGGCGCCGGTGTTCTTGCCCATTTCTACGTCCATGGGGGAAGACGGCATCAAATGTTATTGCTTAGAGATGATGATTCAATATCAATGCCCCAAGCGAATCATGACTTGTATGCTTTGATTTATAATATTTATAGTTTACTAGGGTCGCTAGTAACACTGTATAGAATCGCTCAAGTCGATGGCAAGGACCCAGAAGCTTGGAATCAAGATCTCGGCTCTGGGGGCCTTGTGTCGGCATGCTGCATCAATCAGCTCGGTACCGAGATGAATTAGTAATATGAGGAACTCCCATTAGTAGCGGGTGGGTCTGTGTTGGTTTGATGACTAGCACCGAACCGGATTGGAAGAGAACCCTTCTCAATTGTTTCCTAAACACACAATCTTATTTGATGGCATTGGCGTCCACTGTCGCCGAAAATGTCACAATCGTGTTCCACAACATTGGACCATTCCACCAAAATTTTCCTCGAAATGGATCAACCACGTATCAAGATATTGCTGACCGGAGCGACGGGATATCTTGGTGGGTCTGTTTTGACCTCTCTTATCCAATCCGCAAACCCAGTTGTAAAGAATCTCAAGATTTCTGCACTGGTTCGCGGCGCAACTCAAGCGGAATTGCTAGCAGGGCAGACCATTCGACCGATCTTATTCAGTGGGTTTGAAGACATAGAAGCCTTGACTAAAGCTGCAAGTGAACACGATGGTATAAGGTGTTCATTCAAGCTAGTGAATGAAAAATCGCTCACATCATCTAGCTGTTATCAACTGCGCTTCTGGTTTTGCAACTGGTGCTGCTGAAGCTCTCATCTTGGGCCTTGGAGAGAGGAGGAAGCTTACAGGGCAAGAAGTTTTCATGATCCATGTATGTATTTGACACGTCGTGTATTTTGCGACACTCTAATCGGCTATAGACTTCCGGTACCTCCAACATTAGTGACAGACCCATATCGAAGAAGTACGTTGAGACTCGGTCGTTTGATGACGCCACAGACAATATTTTTGAGTATTTGGTGGAGCGCCAAAGCCTCGAAGTCTATGAACAACGCACCACCGACCTCGCAGTGGCCAAAAGAGCCAAAGAGACAGGAGTAAAGGTCTATACAATCATGGCACCACCAATTTACGGCATTGGGACCGGGAAATTTAATAGGTTGTCTACCCAGATCCCCATGCTAGCTAAGATTGCGATCCAGGCTCGGCGATCTCTATACATTGGAGACGGTTTGGGTGTGAAAGACTATGTCCATGTCGTCGATTTAGCAAACTTCTATGGACTCCTCCTAGGCAAGGTATTGGAGAACGGGAGAGCTGTTCCTTATGGGGAGAGGGGCATCTTCTTCGCCAGCACGGGGTCATTCCGATGGAAAGATCTTGCCAAGGACTTGGCACAGGTGGGTTATGATCTCGGTAAACTCGACTCCCCGGAGCCCCGAAGTATCACGATTGACGAGGCTCTCGCTCTCGGCATTGCGGCAACTGAGCAACGCGCAGAACTAGTTTTTGCGTCCAAGTAAGCCCCCATCTGGTACAGCCTTGCCGAACCGAGTCTGACAATACACAGTTCTAGGGGCCGAGCATCGGTTGCAAACTCGCTGGGCTGGACGCCGAAGAAGACAGAGACGGATTGGAAAAATAACCTCAAAGATGACTTCGTTGCTGTTATCCGGAGTCTGGACCAAAAGTGACAAGTCCATTGTATGACATATTTAGTCGATACAATTGCTCCTAGGACACATATTTCGTGTATATGAAGCTTCCGTGTGCGAATTGTAAGTTTCCATTTGTGGTATCAGAATTATGGACATGATGCCAAATTCTGGGGGGCTTCAGGCCCAGAGTAGAACAGGCCCAAAAAATGCTGGGTCCGAAGTATAGCATCGGTGCTTCGAATTTGCTACAGTACAGGTCTGGGGTGTCAGCAGCAGAAGAAGCAAAGCTTCATGAGAGCCCCCAGGAAGCTGAAGAGCCGTGCCAAGGCGCGAGGCCGAGATGAAAACCCAATGGAGTGAGTGAGTGAGTGAGTGAGTGATGCGGGGGAGTTAAGCGAGTACCACGGAAATGCGATCGCTGCCGTTATCCAAAAACATCGAGGTCCGGCGTAAGATTGAATCTCAGCGCAACTCCTTGCTTATATTACCCGTGATATCCGAGACTCTTTAGTAAATGACAGTCGCAGCTTCTTGGTCGAATATCACCGAAATTCATCATGATGTCCGGAAAACGCCTTCTGGGGAAGGTTGCCATCGTGACAGGTATCAGAGAGTGAAGAACCCATATTGATGTATGCACTTGTCTGACATAAAGTCTAGGCGGAGCATCCGGCTTCGGCGCTGCAATTGTCACCTAGTTTATTGCTGAAGGCTCGCGTGTCCTTATCGGGGATATTAGCCTCGTCGGAGCGAACGCGATGAAGGCCAAGCTCGGGGCTGATGGCAAGATTATCACGGTGAAGGTGGATGTTTCTAATCCGGATGATTGGAGAATTGCTGTTGATGAGGCAGTCAAGAAATGGAGTGCACTTGATATTGTCGTCAGCAACCTAGGTGGTCCTTTTTTCTATTCTTATCAAAAAACCTCAAGCGCAGCCTTGCGGCATTCCTGGGATGTCTGGAAGCGAATCGAAGTCAGGTACATTAGTCTAGTCGACCATGATTGCGAGGTGTTTAAGTCACCTGACTATCAGAAGAGTTCGGTTTAACAACGATAAAACGCCTCGGCAGTGGTAAACTACTAAATAGCGAAGGCTGGCGCAGACCCAAGTACTACACAAAGAATGATCAATACTGTCATGCTCGGTTGTTGGAGCACGTGGGTGTGTCGGAGGGTGGGGGGGGGGGGATTGACGCCAGTCGGTGAGCCTTAGACACTTCTTCTAAATTGCTGTCCGCCCCATCAAGGGCGAGTTGCTTCTATCACGAGCCTTGGACACAGTGATGAGGACTGCAGACTACGGAACTTGCCGACCACACACAGTCCAAATGCAACCCTGCGGCTGGCCCTTGTGATACAAGATTAGGGACAACTAGAAGAGGGGTTTGCTTTAGCGGCGGCGATAAATCATGGAACTCGCTTATTCGGCCCCCGCCCACTCTATCATCGGCGCCGAAACTTTGGTGCCGAATCTTTCGGCACCCGCTCGTCCCAATTGACTCTTCTTGTCGCTTTTCCGCACCAAAGGCGACAGAAAGAACCACCCCTCCACGGGGCTTAGGGAAAAGAGGCTTTAAAGCGACCAACCAACCAGACGCTGGGACTGTTTCCAGACATCTGTCGCTAATTAAAGCATCTTCAGCCAGGATCCCGACGGTCTAGGGCAAATGGTGATGTATTAGCCCAATTTGAGGGCGTGGACAATGGAGATATGATCGACCTATACAGTGCTACAGATATCATCTGTGAATCACCGGGGTTGAAACGGTCCTAGCAGTACAATGCTCCACGAGAATGGTACGTAAGTCCTGCTCATTTCCTTTGTACGGCGTTGGTTTGTCAATAAAGGGAGGCTCGGAAGGGGCGTATTCAAAATTCCTTTGTCAGATGATATTAATTTACTCCAGACATATTTCAAGAAGGTAATTAATATACAAAGGTTCAAAGAGAATGTCAAGCTGACTGATATTTAATAAACTCAACTTTATCTTGAAGCTAAAATTAACTGGTATCGCCTCTTACCTCCTCAGGGAGCTAAAGAGAGCTGAATCCTAGCATAATTTGTAGCGTATCCTGCGTCCTCGCTCAATCACTCCAATGCTCACTGAAGCCCGATGCCGTTCACTTAGAATCTAAAGCAACTACCTCAATCTCCACTCGCATATCATCTTCTCCTAGCCGGGTGACTCCAACGCAGGTCCAGATAGGACAGTGGTCAGGCATCCATTTTTTGAAATTGCGCTCCATAGCCTGGATTGCCTCATCGTTGATTGGCACATGATAGGAGTTCACGCGAAAAACCTGTGACCATCCTTTACCCCCAGCATCCCGCAAATTCAAGTCCACATTAGCGAATGCCTGATCGATCTGTGCGTTAATCTCTTTGTAGATTACGCCGGTGTCTGGGTGCCATCCCCCTGTTCGATCATTAGCGGTCAGCTACATAATGAATAATAACGATGGTGATAGAATCTAATCAGGTTGAGTAGCCGGAGAGTAAGGATAAACAAAAAGCACGCACCTTGACCGGCGCATTCGATCCGGTCGCCAACTCGGACAGCTTGATTATAGCCGAAATTGGTACGGTTACGTTCTCCGACGCCTTTATAGGCAAAGTATTGCAGCGAAGACATGATGTCCGTGACGTTGAGAGTTTGGGAGATGGTGTTCTGTCCTGCTACTGTTACAGGTGAGGATGGTTCAATTGTTCTCAAGTAGAGATATTTGGACGGACCTTTGCGCGAGTTTTGTGCGATGCCGACAGCTCAGCGTTCCATCTCCACGCCGTCTTCAGTGCCGTCCTATCGGCGTTGGTATTGACGCTGACCAATCCTCGCCACACAAAGATAGCGCAAGACTGAGTCGAGCAAAGTTGATTCGGCGTTTTGAGTCATCCGAACTACGTCTTCACCCCGCAATTTCGGTGGAATGCTCTGATAAGAAAAAGATATGAGGAGGCTTCGGCGTTTCCCTTAGCCTCGGTGGTCTGACGACGACGCCGAGATCTGACTTTCCCTAAGGCGTTGCCACCGAGCGCCGATGGCCAGCCGAGACTATTTTGGTGTACGAATGTAGAAACGTCCCTCATCTAGCTCCTAACATGTTGTCATGAGATATCGAGCGACATTCGAACTTCGTAAATCTCTTGCTTGGGCATCTCCATCACTCAAACGCGGCCCTCGAGAGTCCGGGTTTGAGCCTGAACAACTGCTACCGATACGGAAGCCGAAAGAGACCTGACGATCGAAAGGGGTAGGACAGCACACTCTAGCCCTCTGTTGAAGAACGACCGTCACCACGCCGCCGAAATTCGAACTCAACAGGCGGACTCGGAAACGAATCAGCCATGGCTAGTTTGCCCGATTTAGAGAAGACTATGTCGTCAAAGCCAAAGAATAGCGATATTCAATCCGTTCGAGATATTCAATCCGTTCGAGATATTCAATCCGTCCGAGAAGGGACCGCTAGCCGCCTAAGCAATGGTCCACTGGCATGTTTGCGCAAGATCCTGTTCGGGTCTGCCGAGTCACGCGGCATTGATCCCGTGCCGGTCGAGGAGAGGACTGACAAACATGGCTATTCGCTGTTCACTCTGTGGTTTACAGCAAACTGCTCGCTCTTACCGTGGGTTGACCATCGATTCCTTATATCGAGTAGCCCACTGACCCAGGAAATAGCATCAGCACGGGGATGGCTGGCACAATCGTTTTTGGACTATCACTTGAAGTTGCGTCCGTGATCATCGTGCTTTCGACTCTTCTTTTCATGTTTCCCGTAGCTTGGATGGGCATGATGGGACCCAAAACGGGGCTACGCCAGATCATTCAGACTCGCTACTACTTTGGGTATGATACTGTCCTTGTCTTCCAAAAAAATGACAAGCATGTTAACAAATGGTTCTGAAGTTTCTACCTAGTGCTTATTATCGCGCTCCTCCAACTAGCTACCCTAGCTGGATACACCATACTTACATCGATTGTCGGTGGCCAAACGCTGGCAGCACTGTCGAGCGGATCTCTAAGTGAGAAAGGTGGTATTGCCATTATCAGCCTCTGTGCCCTTCCTGTCTCTTTCATGGGGTATCGATTTCTGCACTACTTCGAGTCGTACTCATGGATTCCTTCTGTGATTGCTATTATCGTCACTGTCGGCGTTGGAGGCAAACACCTATCTCATCAAATGGAAACGAGCACGCCGGCGGTTCGGCCGGTGCTGACTTTCATGTCCCTCTGTGCGAGTTTGAGTCTCTCATGGGCAGCTCTTGTTTCCGACTTCTCAGTTTACATTAGCCCAAGCGTCCCACGGTCAGTATGCCCGGTTCCCTAAAGTCCTCAACTATGCTAATTTCCTCCAGGTACAAGATCTTCTTTTATGTCTATGCCGGGTACTGCATTCCCTCCATTCTTTTGCTGGTTCTGGGGGCCGCCATTGGCGGTGCTGTACCTAATGTCGCCGCATGGAATGACGCCAACAATGCTTATTCAGTTGGCGGTGTCATGTACTCCATGGTATCGTCAGTTGGGGGTTTTGGAAAATTCATCGCCGTCTTATTGGCACTCTCAGTTGTCAGCCTTAATGCGTGCTCCCTGTACTCACTTTCCATCAGCCTGCAGTCTCTACACCCTGTCCTCCTCCGCGTACCACGATATGCCTACTCTATCGTTGTCGCTGCCATTGTCGTTGGAGTGTCAATTGCTGCGGCTGCTAACTTCTATGCCTCACTTTCCAACTTCCTGGGCGTTGTCGGCTATTGGACTGCTAGTTACGCTGGAATTTCCATCATGGAACATCATTGGTTCCGTAAGGGCGACTATTCATCCTATAACCCACAGCATTGGAACGTTCCAGCGGAGCTCCCATCGGGGGTGGCGGCGGTAGCTGCCCTTTTATTGAGCTTCGGTTTGATTGTACCTTCCATGGACGCTGTTTGGTACGTTGGGATGTTTGCGTCCAAAATCGGTGATGTTGGTATCGAGGTGGGATTTTGCATCAGTTCATTCTTGTATTTCGTTTTCAGAACGTTGGAACTCCGCCTGACTCGGAAGTGACATGGCGGAGATGTTGTTAACAACAACTCACCGCACTTCAGCAAGTAGTAAGGCGAACATTTATATTAAGATCTACGTATTGAAATGCTGTACCTGTGTGTTTCTTTACTTATTCAAGATGTAACATGATACCCCTCTTTGTGCTTCTTCCTTATGACGGGCTTCCCCAAGATCGGGGTATGGCTGGAATACTGTCTGCCATGCGGCTGCGAACAACTATCATGGACAAATGTTTTTTAATGATATGCTTCTACATTATTCGTAGAAACTCGTCCTGATTGGCATCTGTGATTAGAACATCCTTGGAAGTTGGAAGAAAGCCGTTCTTTTGAAGGTGTAACTACTTGGTGTTACAAGTGGATATTATGCTCGGTGCCAAACATTTAGAAGACAACATGTCGCTCCTTTCAACTTGCCTCGTACGCCGTTGGTTGTTTTCCTGGCGTGCAACCAACATCTCTTTGAGCAACTAGGTCACTATGTGATAGTAATATAACAGTCTCTCCAGCATAATTCTAAAACACCAGTAATAATTATAACTTAAGCTACTATAACTAGGAAAACAATACCCTAGACATGGTTGCATATCTACCTAATTGGTTACCTCGTAGATCTCATACTCAACTGCCTGGGTGCCATCCTCTCCCTTCCACCAATGTCCACGGCCAATGAACATGCTTGTAGTCATCCACTGATATTTCTCGCCTATCGGAAAAATTCGTTACCCCGGGCGACTCATGGGAAGCGGAATTGAACCTACTGCTTGTCTCGAAATTTGGTTGCGACCACCAGTGATGGTCACCAGCCTTCGTTGTCTTCGCGTCAGGAGAGAAGGTCTGAAACAATTCGGCGTGTTTGTCCAATCCCAGATAACCAATGTAGTGAATGAAGAAGCCGTCATCCTCCTCTGTGGTACCGTGGGTCCGCACGTCAAGATGGGCCACGCCAGTCGCCTCGTCGACAAGGAGCCAGTCGCTTCCTCCTGGAAACAACTCAACATCAAGGCCTTCAGCCCTGGTGCCTGGAACACCCTTGAGAAAACCGCCTGACAGAGGAGCGAGTTGTCGAATAGCGCCGCCACGATGCTTTCCAGCCGCGCCGCTCTTGAGGCCCATGTGCGCGCGAAGGTTAAGAACATGAGTTAGCTTAGGAAGGGCCGGAGGTGACGCCATCTTGAGGAGTATCAGAGAGCTTGCGGAGGTAAATGTGAAATAATGACTGTGGCACGATATCTTTGACAATGGGCGACGGCTTTCGAGATAAAGAATCCTATAGAGCAGTCGTAACTCGATCGCTAAATATGAACATCAGCGCCGTCTGAGCTCCCCCCTCTTGCGTTCTAGACCTCACCTCTCCGAAGCTAGCTAGTATCCGACTGGGATGTCCTTTGCGGGGTGCAGACGCCACATTTCGGCGCCGAGCGGCCTTGCCCCGTGTGACTTGTTTCCCCGCATCATTGAGTCGTTCGCCGAATCCTGGACCGAGACATTGACAGATGCATCTCTCCAACGCTTGGTGGCTTTAGTATATGACTCTTTCATTTCTTGCTATAACGTACACTACCCTAACTTGCTTTCTATTTCAACACTGCATCTACCTCGCTAGCGCTGACATGTCTGAGACAACAGGATTCGCCTCCGCCGCCATACCAGCTTTTAAATGCCCACCTGGTACCAAGGTTCATCTATTGAACCTGGGTATTTTGCGCGGCGATGAGAGCTGGTCAGTTCATGTCTTCTGAGGTGTACATTTTCTCTCGAAATCTCATTGGCTGATATTCGTCCAGGTTTCTTCAGGGTGCCAATGCCGCATCAGGGAGCAATCCTAATCCAGAGAACAAATGGAGAGACCTGATTTCTCTCGCAGTCCTCGTGGACCATCCTCAGGCCGGTCTGTTACTGTTCGAAACTGGGTGTGCTGAGGACCTGGATGTGGTACGTAGCCTACCGTGAACCTTTTCTTCTATGAAATACTAACTACTTCAGAAATGGGGGGCGCCGCTCACCGATGTCTTTCCTCGAGTCGTTTACAACGAGGAGCACAAACTTCCCAATGCCATTAAGGCTGCCGGATATGACATCAAAGATGTCAAAGCCGTCATTTTTGGTCACCTACACCTCGACCATGCTGGAGGCTTGGAGCACTTCATTGGCACAGACGTTCCTAGTAAGCACTAAAGACACTTCGGCCTGCTTCTGACAGTTTCTAATTCACATATCCTCGAATAGTTTATGTCCACGAAGAGGAGTTCAAGCATGCATGTTGGGCAGCTGGGACTGGCGCTGATGCTGCTCTTTACTTGGCTAATTATCTTAGCCTCGACAATCTGAAGTGGCGAACGTTCTCGGATGAACATGTCGACCTGTTTCAGGGCATTACTCTTCACCTTACCCCAGGTCATACTCCTGGACTATGCATCATGCAGGTGAACTTAGACAGGGATGGAACCTTCATTTTCACGACAGACCACTACCATGTTAAAGAGAATCACACGCTACGCCATCCGCAGGGCTTCCTGGCACGAGAGCATAGCTCTTGGATCCGTTCATCGGAAAGGGTGGAGCGCCTACAGCGCCTATTCAACGCCACTCTTGTCTATGGTCATGATCTAGAGGTAGCGGACGCGTTAATCAAGGCAAAACCTTATTATGAATAGTAATTTATAAGCTAGTTTGCCATTAAACAAATGGATATTAGAATGAAGCTTGAAAACACCACTCATCACAGATTTACCCGTATGTGATTAGATTTGCTGTTTCGTGTAGGTTCAATTATTTATTCAACCACCTGTCATGGTTACTTACGTTTCATATGAGGAAAGGCATAATGGAGATACGGTCCACTATATCTGATCATTCTTCTCCGGACGATGTTGTTTTGTGGCTTAACCCATGTTGTCAACATGTCCGCCTTCCTATGGCTGAAGAATGAGTGATAAGAGAAATTAAGATGACATGTTTAAGATGACAATAGTGGGTGGCCGTGGGCATTTTAGCCCAAACGGTTATCAGATTTGTGTACAGGATAGTTTGATCCACATGCGTGACCGGATTGAAATGTATCCATTGTGCGCTATGCGTAGAAATAGTATAATGATGCAGTCTCACGATCCTAGCCAATAGTTTGCCAGGTCGAAGACGAGTGGGGCTGTGGGCTATCAGGCCCACTAGAGACAGACTTTGCTGGCACTTAGGATACGATATTACGCTACCATTCCTTCCAATAAAGCTATGGGAACTCTACCTTGGGACTATTGGAAATAGAGAAGTGGTTTGACGGGGGTGTTTTCTAACAGTTTTCTTGCTGTTACCTTTGCTTATAGTCGCTTAATATGACAAGGTTCCGAAAGCAAGACAAGTATGTATAAGAATCGACATGCCCAATTCAAATGCCTTTGTGCTATTACGAAACTTTGACGGTCTTGTATGTAATGTTGGCCTTGGGGAACCTCAATTGTATACATCAACCAATCTATGAATAAATTTAACCTAGTCAGATTCAGACTCAAGGGTCTAGAAGTTTGATGCACCTTGATGAATCTTTGAAATTGGCGAAAAGAAATTGCTCTTTGAGCCACAAAAAGGATAAGTTATAGTGACGTGGTCATCTCTGACCACCGGCCACAGTCTCCATCATGCTGTGGCAGGGCTACGAGCTGCTGAACCAGCATTGTGAACCACGACAGGATGTCCGACGCCGTCCTCGATGTGCTAAATTGAATCTCAGTCATCTTACCAAAGGTATTTTGGGGATGTCCATCTTACCTCCCCAGTCCGCTTTTCGAGGTCATGGGAGCTGTCACTGCTTCCTGCATATACTTCATCTCCAAGACTTGCCGCGATCTCTTCGAGAGTCAATCCCTTTGTCTCGGGAAACTGCCAGAGAACCGGCAATCCGGCGGCGGGAACAATGATAAACATTAGATAGAACCTCCAGCCAACCTCCGCAAAAGCGGTTGCGGCCACCTGAGTCAGAACTATGAAAAGACGTTTAGCATCGAGGAGGTTCATTGATTACATGGAGCTTGGATACTTACGTAACGTCATTCCAAAAAGCGTACCGATAGATGCGGCTACGCCCTGAGAGCGCATTTGGGTCGGGAAAATCTCCGAACAGTATACGTATGATACTGCGTCGACGCAGCTTGCATAAAATGTGACCCAGAGAAATAGGACGACAATACACATGATTTTCCCAGCCTCGTTGTCTGACCCTGCATAGGTAGAAAAGAGTCCAGTAAACACAGAAAGCATAGCGACAAGACCAACCTGGAGTCATTAGTTTGAGACAGACCGCGGTTAGGTTTTTATTGAGGTCTTACAATGCCGATAATGAGAAGTCGGACACGGCCGACGCGATCCACAATCATGCTCGAGACAACGTTCAATACCGATGCCCAACTGAGATAGACGGCATAGAGTAAAAGGGGTCGATAGCCAGTCTGGCCAACGCTCTCCCATAACATAATCTGTTAAGAGTGTAAGATAGCATTACGGGCGTGAAGCAATTAATAAGGCGCATACGTACCTGGTAGTTATTCACAACCAGAATTCCCGTGCTTTGGGTAATGAACCTAAACGAGAGACATGAGAACTTTAACACCATCACGAGGTGTAGGAGCGAAACATACTGAACGAATATGCCGATGAAGAATCGTTTCCTGTTTGGCTTGCTCTTTAGAAGTTTGATAATACTCTCGTTTTGTGAGTGCATCTCTAATTGTTGTGAAATTTGAGCGAACTCGGTATGCGCTAGCTCATGGTCCGTTTCACCCGGCTTCTTGTGTAGGCGCTCAAGGATCTGGAGGGCTTTATCTCTTCTTCCTTTCATCATGAGCCAACGGGGGGATTCCGGAACCCATGGAGTAGCGAGCCCGAGTATACCAGGCGCGATAACTGCGGGATGAACCGGGTTAGCACATTTCCGCGTTGATATATGACGATAGAGCACACCTTGCAGTGCCAGGCAGAGGCGCCACTGAATCTGTGGGTTGGTCTCAAAGTAACTTCCAAAGCCAGTCCAGGCAGAGGCGGACTTGAAGACAGAGTCAATTAGCCTTAGGATACGAACTCAGTCATACGGGATTACTCACATATCCAGAAACAAGAAAAATACCATGTGTGCTAACCAGCTTGCCGCGGCTCTCTGCTGGGGAGATTTCGGACTGGTAGACGGGAATGGTGGCATTGATCATTCCAGCGCTTGTCAAAATAACCAAATTAGTTGAAGAACAGGAACGTTAAGGATCATAAAGCTTACGCGATCCCATTGAAGAATCTACCAACGAGGAACATGGCGATGTGAACTGAGGCAGCCTGGATGATAGCGGAAACGACGGCCAGCACACAGATGACCTGTATGGCGCCGACTCGCCCGGTCTTGTCAGAGATCCAGGGGACAGCTATACAACCAAGGAGGCCACCACCAGCGAATAGGCCATTGGCAGCTAGTTCAAGGTCAGCGGTTAGCTGTGCTTCTTCCATCATTTTGGAGGCCTAGGTGATCATAGTTTGGTGTTGGAGTCATATTCGCTCGACGAGGTCAGGAACATACCTCCAATGATGGGAGCTGAGTCTTTGCCCGTGAGAGTGAGGTCAAAGTACTCGAAGAATGATGGAAGACCAAAAATACAACCGATGACAGCTGAATTGAAGCCATAGGTGAACGAACCCAGGCCGCTGGTTAGAACGGCCAGGAAGTTGTACACGCTACTGCCTGCAACCATGATTGGAGGCGGATGGGGCGGAGCAGTTGCTAGAGCTCGGTGACGCAGAAAGATGCAAGGCGTTGAAGTTTGATAAACTTACAAGAATAATACCTGAATGCGAAGCCTTTATCTATCTACATTCAACCCCGGGACGCCAAGAGGCGAATAGGCATACCCCTTGATGGTAGTCTATGCGTCCGTCTGATCAGCTCCGCGGGCCAGATTTCCCCACGGGGTTGAGATGCAACATGAGCTCGGCGCCGAAGCAGTAGCCCGAGTCGTATACTAAAATGTGTTCACTAGGTCTAGTTTAGCTTAGCACCTGGCGCTAAGTGAAGGTTTCCTGTTCGTTTCCCCGCACTTCATGCTATGATGCTGGTACTTCTCGTCACGCTAGCGACCTCCTTGCTTGAGGTGCGCTCGGAAGACTGCCGCGAGCCAGTGGGTGGCAACTAGTGGATGGGGTTTGTAGGGAGGGGAAGCGGAGAGTTGGGGCATAAGTTATGGCCATCATCCTTCGGTCCTTCGGCGAAACGATGTCGTCGTACTGCTGAGACGACGAATTTCACAATGCAGCAGCCCGCCAGAAAGCCGAGAGCATGTGTGCCCTGCCATGAACGCAAGGTCCGCTGCGACCTGGCAGAGGTTGGGACGCCGTGTACGCGATGTACCGTCAAAGACCGCACACCGCATTGCGTTGTCGTAGCAAGGCCAGAAAGAAGGCAAGTGTGTATGCTCCAGCTCAGCCCCATCACTCGTGATGCTAACCAGAAATAAGGATCCTCAATGACAGCAACAAGCGCAAGACAAGCACAAACAGCGCCGAGAGTGTACGCCGAGCACCAAACCTGGCTGCCAACAAACCGTCGGCGGACAGACTTTCGGCGGACAGGACTTCGGCGGATGCGGGTCGCGAACGTGAGGCACATGATGCCCTTATGACCATGGCTCGAGTAAGTGTAATTGTGGCATGACCATTGGCACAGGGTGAAGATAGCTCACGCAAGCAAAGACGCCTACGTCGTTCGAGTCTAGGGATGCTGTCACTGAAAACGTTACTTCACCGCAGGCTCCGAACCGAGCCTCACCTTTGACCAATAGCTCTGGCCAGTCGTCGAATCGGCCCTCTGCCTCCTCCCGCTTGGTAGACCCACGTCCACAGTACTCGACATCTGAGGATGATGGTCCTCTCCAAACCTTGTGCCGCATGGCTGACAACGAGGCCGTCATTTTGAGCCCTGTTTCCACGGGCAAGACGGAGCAGCAATCCCGCCGAATATTCGAGTACTATAGCGACTTTAACGCACTAACTGTGTTAAACGAGGCCATCGGACAGCAGAGCCAGCGCCGGCTCGTCCAGATCGACCTCGATGAGCCGCAGTCGACCTCAGTTATCCACCGGGAGCTCTGTCGGCTTGACGCCATCGACAGGGCATATCTCGCTCAGCGGCGAGTGCATGATCTCCCCTCCCCCACTTGCTGGTTAGTGTTTCTTTTTCTTTCATCCTTCTTCTACCTCATTCTCTATGAGGAGAGGTTTCGAGAGACGCGTCTAGGGTATCTTCCCTTCTTGTCGATGGCCGTCTTCCCTGTCTGAACTTGCAACTCATCCACACAAACAACGGACTAATCTGTATATACCTGCGACTTAGTGACTCCATGTTACAGCTTTTCTTTACCCATGTGTATCCATACACCCCCGTAGTGGACCGCGTACAGCTCGCCTACGATTTTAGCCAACAGAATTGCTCATCGTTTCTCCTGTACGCCATTTTTGCCATCACGGTCCCATATGCTCCTTCAAATCTAGTTCAGGCCATGTCATTTGAAAGCATAACAGAAGCACAAAAAGCATTCTTCACGCGAGCACGAGTGCTCTTCGACTTTGGATGCGAGAGGGGTCAGCTTAACCTGCTTCAAGGTTCCATCTTCATGAGTTCATTCCAAAACTCCTTTGCGCCCGACAAGGACTTCAGATTTTGGTTTAATAATGCCATGCATATGGCTACCCAGATGGGCCTGCACCGGCGGTAAGACCCATCATGGATCAACTCTAAAACGGGCCGACAACTAACCTATCTTCTCCAATTCGTTATAGCAATATTGAGCAAGATCTAGATCCAGCGATTCATAGGGTCTGCAGGCGAATATGGTGGCTTCTCTTTGTAAGGAATAACCCCAATATTGCACATCTCTGACTGACGTGACGGCGAGCCAGCAACGAGACGTCATGTTCTCCTTGGCCGGGTTCGAAAACGTTCGTCATATCAACGACGATGAAACGAACACTAGGTTCCTGTGTGAGGATGACTGGGTGGAACTCGAAGTCCATGACGCCGTTCGAACCGCGTTACCTGTCACATCAAAAATCCAAGTGCAGTTCATGATTGAGAATTGTAAACTCGCCAAGCTAGGTAAGTCTCATCTACATCCACAATTCCCCGCAGGCAAGCGTTCAAAGTCGCTCACAGTATTCGTCATCGTTTTGAACAAAAGGTGCCCGGTGTGTATGGCTTATACGAGCCACAGACGGCGCACCCTCGATAGATGAAGCTCGCAAGCTCAGCGAGGACATCACTTTATGGAGGAGGGAACTGCCCTCGGAATTGCGCATGGAGAACGCGTGGGAGTTGGATGAACATAATGTATGGATTATCGTTATTCTAACCTTTAGCTATCGCTTAGAATGTTTGTTCTACCGGAAGTTGCGTCAGAGAGCAAATGGGACAGGCTCAGATGGTTTGGTTTGGGTTAACCAGCGTTTAGTCGGTGCCATATTTGAGTTGAGCACGTTGGTGCGCCGCGCCATGGCCCATAATATCCTGACTGCTGGGCCACCTGCAATGTAAGTGCAAATCAGACACAGTTTCTAGAGCTACCTGGCGGAAAATCGCTAACCTCACCTGGTGGCGGATAGGATTGTCTGCACAACCCAGTTAATGGCACTGCAGATTGAAATGGCACTCGATAATGACTGCGGTAAGGCGAAGAAACAAGCTCTGAAGGCAGAGATCCATGTCATCCTCTCTTACTTGCACGAAATCGAGGAGAAGTGGATGAACGCGAAATGGGCATCGAGGGTATTTCAATGGGTAGTTCGGCATACGGGGTTACTTCTAAGTGAACCAGGCGGACTTTCAAACCCTGATGAAGGAGATGGCAACATTCGTGGCCACCAAGGCCAGTCACACCTTGATCCAATTCAGTACCCAAATTTGGCAACGATGGAGCCAATGGAGCCATTCCCCGACAACTGGCTTCAAGACATGATCAACCATGGCATTCTCGGAGACCAAGACCAAGCCATGTTCGAAATTCTCGGGGCTCCTTTCTAGGCTGTTGTGAGCTTCGCGGTCATGGATAAGCGCAATGTAGAAATTTACTTCTGAAGCCTACAGTTAGCGGTATTTTCGGGTCTAAGCTGGGAGATAGCAAGTTGTTGAAATCAAATTCTCGGCGTGGGAGGCAGGTTCTTCGGCCGGTGCCGGCGAGAAGGCGCTGAGGGAGTGTGACGTTCGGTTCCGCTGAGAATTTAGATGGAAATCCACGCCTCTCGGCTCAGCTTCTCGGCCTCGGCATAGTAACCTCGGCAGCGATGTCCACACAACGGGGGTTGGCCAGCCCTATTGCGTTAGGCGGCTCAGATGTATTAGAGCTGCTCATATGAGAGAGTAGATGCGTTCACATTATAGCACCATAGCACAGCAACGCTGGTTTCAGCATTTTTATCCCCAGTTTATCCCACTTATCATTTTGCCGTTTTTGAGTCCCCCCATGACATCTTACTGTTCTATATTTGGATAAAGCCACCTCGCCATCAACCATCAACTGCGCGAACAGAAGCAGGAAATGACTGCTCCAGAACGTCCAACGCGGTCACTCAAAGGCCGAGTCGCCATCGTCACCGGGGCTGGCGCAGTTCCAGGAGGAATAGGCAATGGCCGCGCTGCAGCAATCCTGCTAGCGGAGGCCGGTTGCTCTGTCGTCTGCGCGGACCTCAAGCAAGATCTCGCTCAACATACAGTAGATACGATCTTGCAAGAGGGTCATGGCAGTGCGTTGGCCGTGTTCGGTGATGTCTCCAAAGCAGAGGACTGCAAAAATATCGTGGACGCAGCCATCGTCGCCTATGGGCGTCTCGACATCCTGGTCAACAATGTCGGCATCATGGGTCCTAAAGGCAACTCGGTGGAGGTTGACATGACTGAATTCATCAAGGCTCTCGAGATTAACGTAGGATCTATGGTGCAAATGGCCAAATACTCCATACCTCACATGATAAAGAACGAAGGCCAATGGGCTGGCAGCATCGTGAACATGGGAAGTGTAGCCGGTTTGAGAGGTGGCACGCCAAGCATTCTCTATCCGACAAGCAAGGGTGCTGTCGTCAATTTGACTCGCGCCATGGCGGCAAACCATGCCGAGCAGAGAATCCGTGTGAACTGCGTGTGCCCAGGTAAGATTCTTTTCCCTGAAACGGCGATACCTTGATCAAAACACACAATGGACATGGCGTGCCACGATGCGATAGCGTCTTTGCTTCTTCATTTCACAGCACGTTTCCAGTTTTGCTGACGCTATGAATCTAGGCATGGTCTACACCCCCATGGTGTATGGGGCCGGTACTAGTATGGATGAGACGGAGAGAGCAGCCCGCAGGGCAAGGAGCCTCCTGGGCACCGAGGGCAATGGCTGGGATGTTGGAGCTGCAATCCGGTTCTTAGCAGGTGACGAGGCTCGTTGGTTGACTGGTGTAATTCTTCCGGTCGACGCGGGCACGACGGCGGCCACGGGCATCGGAATGCAGGGACTTCACACCTCAACGAGTTTGCCCAAACAGTAGAATTCACATCGATGAGCGAATTTATATGGGATTGAACACCTGCTTATACATTGCAAAGTTGTTTTGCGCTACCATGGTGTTTTGCTACAATACCGATATCACCCTCCATTCTGGCCAGCATAAACCGAGGTTCCGTGTAGCTCTAACTATTTCGCAAAAATTGGCGTATCATTAATCATAATGAACATGGTCATTCCATATCTTTCCTTCGACATCGTAGCTGGTAAGTTGAGATTCTATCCCTCTAGTGAACCCCGAAACCCATTTATGTCCCAACCGAGGACAGTTGCCGAACCTCTGTGATGTTGGTGCGGGGATGTCTGTAGGTGGCTCCACGATAGCCATAAACTCGCTCTTCGACACCCCCAGAAAGTCCAATATTAACCATATTTCTTCTCTTGGTTTGTCCAGGAAATCGCCCTCCACACCATGGGAGCTGACTACCAAGGAATCTTGGGGTGTTGCGGCCTCCTCTGTGGAGGTGTTCCTTCTGGAGCATTCCAGGTCGCTCCCGTTAA
This sequence comes from Dactylonectria alcacerensis, assembly GCA_029931735.1. NCBI lineage: Eukaryota > Fungi > Ascomycota > Sordariomycetes > Hypocreales > Nectriaceae > Dactylonectria > Dactylonectria alcacerensis. The sequence continues at coordinate 2,109,583 of JAPMUZ010000011.1, read as the reverse complement.
CTGAAGTGGCAGGAGTTGGCCATTGAGCCATTGGTGAATTGGAAAAAGGTGTTCCCCTCCAACGATCCCAGTGAGGCATCGGGCAAGGGAACACCATAGCTTCGTCGACAGGGGTGGGCGATGGTGTGTGGATTGTCGATTCGATTTTGGACTGACTGAGGTATATTGGCCGCCGAGGTTTCGATATTCCCGAGTTCTTCCGTAACCAACGCCTTCGGGAAGAGTACCGAAGCGAATCACTGTCATTCCAGTGTGGCGTATGTATGGCCGTGAGTTGACGGTTACCCCGACACATGTTGGTGACGGGTGTCATTTTCCCCCGTAATGCTTGAGCCGAGGCATCTTTGGTGGTTCGATACGCATCCCCTCGTCCTGCATGAACAGTTATATGGCGCTCTTACGCTCACGAACGCTTTCACACCAGGGAACTCGTTTACTGGGTTGATTGGTTTGCTCGGCGCCGAATGAGGGGCTGGGACATTCCTCGGTGCCGAGTCTGAGAGTCCCACTTCAACACACAGGCTGACCCAGAATAATCCCTCTTTGTGTGGGGGGGCCACCCGCTTACAAGGGTTTTCTATTCAATACCCAAGTCAATACGAGATGATCAAGAACAGCGTGTCGGCTCATACTCTGGTACAGTCGACTACAAATCATTTCCCCGCACAATCGATCCATGAGCCAAAATAGATCGTCTTCCACACTGCCATCTTCTCCTTTCTTTCATTATTGCTTATTTTGATCAAGGATAGCTGGAGACTGGAAAGACGATCATGTGGCGCTTCTTTCAGCTCATGCTTGGCAACCCACTCCGTTCCATCAAGTTCACATACAGTTTCACAGTACAGACTCTTCTCATATGCCTCAGGAATATTCTTTTACCACATCATCCCAAGTACCAGACCTTCCGCCTTCAGATACACCGGGCTTACTGGGCAGCTGCCTCTACCTTTTTTCCAACCCTAATCCACCGGCTGCCAGTAACCAACTGCCCCGAGACAAGAGCAAGGCGCATTGGGTCGGACTGGACCGCGTATGTAATTCCCGGGATTAGAGAACTCCACACAACAGCACAAAAGCCTGGAGCATGCGTGGTCGTGTATGCCCACGGAGGCGGCTATGCTCGTGGAGAGGCGCGGATGTACCTAAATTACATGGAACGCTGGCAATCTGAAGCGGCCAACCATGGACTAGAAATCACATTTGTGAGTGTCGAGTATCGTACGTTAGCTCTGCCCATTCTCCGGCAAGACTGTCGCTAAGCCCTGTTTCATTATTTAGCTCTAACAGATGTGGCATCACATCCGGCGCAGCAGAACTCGTTTCTGGACACGTACAAGTATGTTCTAGAGCAAGGAGTGCAACCTAGCCAAGTGATCTTCATGGGAGACTCCGCCGGAGGTTTGTTCATAACCCGTTTCTCGATTGCCATAACAGCCTTGCTAATGGGATCGTAGGAGGATGTTGTCTGCTCAGTAGTCTGGAGCTGAAGAACCTTGGATTACCACAGCCGGCAGCGGGCATCCTTATCTCCCCATGGTTCGATATGTCTCTTAGATCCTTCGACGGCGGCACCGCCTTTGTTGAGACAGACTATATTGTCACAGCTAATGAGGGCGTGCCGGCATTTGCTAAACGATGGATTGGGGACATAGATGGTGCGTCGCCAGAAGTAAACCCTCTCTTCCGTGCGCCTAGCGATTTCAAGGACCTGCCACCGCAGCTGATGCTTGTTGGAGGTGGCGATTTCGTACTCCCTGAATGTCGAGACCTGCATCAACTTTTTGATGCAGCAGAACTACGTCACAAATTCGTTGTCGAATGGGGACAGTTTCACTTATATGCTCTTGGCTCGAAGTGGATAGATAGCTTCGTAAGGGCCAAAACGGATTCCGTCATATTCGAATGGATATCGGGGGCGCTACCAGCTTAGTAGCCACTTTTTGTCGTTGATGACTCGACTCTCGCGGAAAAGAGCTGGGAAATGTGAACCTACCTGTCAGTGATGTCGGTAGATAGACAGTTAGTAAGGAAAATCAAGCATCATTTGATAGAATCCCACACAGAAATCTCAATAGATCCTATAGGTATTGACAGGCACGGCACAAATGCAGCATCCGTTCCTGTTCAGTAAGAAAAGATTAACGAATACGTGTCTTTGATAATACAAGCTCGCTCGGCGACTTACCTTTGGAACCCCGACGTACCGGCGTACCGGCGCCGAAAGGTGCCCCATGACCTCATTTCGATTGTCGCGGGCTAGTCTGCCGATACCGCAACTCAAGGTCATACATCATGGACACCCGCAATGCCTCACTTTCTCTGAGGAACCTTTAACCCCAAACTTTGCCCTGTTCTTTGTCAACTTTACAGAAACAAAAAAAAATGTCGACCACTACCACGAACCTAACCATTCCCAAGGCCAGAGACATTGTCATCAGCATTCCAAAACCGGGCATTGTAGTCGTCACACTTAACAGACCTTCTCGCCTCAACGCAATCCCAGCATGGCAACACCCGGAGCTTGAAAAGATATTCAGATGGTATGACATGGAACCTTCGCTTCGTTGTGCCGTTTTGACTGGCGCGGGAAGAGCCTTCTGCGCTGGGGCTGATTTGAAGGAATGGAATGATCGAGCCTCGAACGCAGACTCTCGCACGCCTCCACGATGGGAAACGGCTGGGTTTGGGGCCTTGTCCAATCGAATTGGCAAGAAGCCAGTGATTGCGGCCGTCAATGGTATCTGTCTTGGAGGGGGCATGGAAATGATCGTCAATTGTGACATCGTGGTGGCCGCCAAAGGAGCCAAGTTTGGCCTGCCCGAGGTCAAACGAGGAGTGGTAGCCTTGGCAGGTTCTCTGCCCAGGGTGATGCGGATCTTAGGAAAGCAACGCGCATCTGAACTAGTTCTGCTAGGGCAAACATACAGCTCTCACGAGATGAAGTCATGGGGCTTGGTGAATTTCGTGGTGGATGAATCTTCCGTCGTCGCTGAGGCTGTCCGTCTTGCGGAGATGATAGCGAGCAACAGCCCAGACTCGGTCATAACCAGCCGTGAGGGCCTGAGGCTTGGTTGGGAGCCTATGGGGCCAGCCCTCGCCACTGAGATTATTGGAAAAGGGATCTACGGACGCATGGATGGGACAGAGAACATGAAAGAGGGATTATCCAGCTTTGTGGAAAAAAGGGCACCTGTGTGGAAAGATAGCAAGCTGTGATTGGCACTGGGGCATGTAAAGGGGTATACATTATTAGTCTCGATATCTTGTGGTCTCAATTCATCATAAACTTAAGAGTGCAGTAGCCTCATATGGATTCACACATTTAAAAAAAACAGCAAGGGCTATGATTCGTTCTTGATTCTCTCCACTCAACATGTTCAATCCGTGGCAGCGATCTCCTCAGCAGCAGGCCAGTCATTGTAATACTCGTTGGCATCTTTGTAGGGTCCATAGTTGACCTTTCCTCCTCGACTATTGGTGGCAAATGGGACCCCCTTCTTGATTCGGGAAATCAGATCCTATTAATCCCGTCGTGTTAGTTATCCCCGCCTTGAATGTGAAGAGACCATGGCACACTTACCGGATTATATATAAACGGCCTCCCAAATGTAATCATATCGATTTTTCCAACTTTCATCATCTCATCCGCTTCGGCGACTGTGTACTCATGGTTAACCATAAGCATTGTTTGAGAACCCGGAAACTTGATCAAATCACCGAACTCCGGCAATGGCTCATAACCACGTGGTAGTTCCATGCCTTCGGGGCGGGACTTCGACCTGAAATAATCGTCATGTTCGCGACTGACTTCGCAACCTCTTCTGGAGAGATTGATATACGCGAGGTTCCGTTTCATGAGCATCGTGATATAGTAGCGGTACGTTTCAGATAACTCTGCGTAGGAGACTGCCGAGTCGTTATAGTCGTCGGAGGGGCAAATCTTAATGCCGACACGATTAGACGGCCACACATCGAGAATGGCATCTAAAACTTCCAAAGGAAACCGGCAGCGATTCTCCACGGAGCCACCGTATTGGTCCTTTCGCTGGTTGGATGGGCTTCATGAAATGACGGTTAGATGAACCATGGCAAAGTAATTGCAAACGAGATGTTTGGTGGAACTCACGAGCCAAGGAAATTATGCAATAGGTATCCTCTGCAAAGGGGCCAACGTAGTTTAGCGATGAGTTAAGAGTCACGAGTGTTATTTCAGACGTACCCTTGAGACAGTAGTTCGATCCCGTCGAAGCCTGCCTTTTTCGCGAGAGTGACGGATCTTCGATATTGTTCTATGATTTCTTGCGGTTTCTTGATCTCCGTAATATTGGTTGTGTGACCCTGAACGTACCAAATCAATACCGTCGAGGTAACTCTCGACTCAGATGAACAGGACTTACCGGGATTCCCTCAAGATGTCGAAACTTTCCACCAGCCGCTGGTATAGGGGATGGAGCGTATACCGGATATCCACTGGCTTGCATCTGGGGCATGCCCTCATGTTGAATGCGACCTAAGTGAAATGATGGTCAGCTTCTAATTCTAGTTGACTTCAATGACTCTCAGCTCCGTACCTGGGTGCCACGGTTGAAAAAAAATCTTGCCCTCTTCCTGGTGTATGGCATCTGTCACCGCCTTCCAAGCATCTGCGTGTTCGTCGAGATACATGACTGGTGCATGAGGCCATTCGGAGCCGTTGATGGAAATGAATGTCCCCTCAGCAATAATCAAGCCGACGCCATCTCGCGCCCTGGTTTTGTAATGCTCAATGCTTGCTTCGGTGGGTTTGTTGTCCCAAATGCATCGATTCCGCGTCATTGATCCCATGCAGACGTGGTTGCGTAGGAGGAGAGACCCCCCCAGCGTAATGGACTGAAGGAGATTTGACATGGCGAAAGTCGAGTGTCAGATCGTCGTCTAAAGTCAAGAACGGGTATGTAATTAAGGGAGGTGGCTTGTCTTTCAATTTCAGCTGCTCGTGGAGAATGGTAGAAGCGGCTTTATAGACCGGCTCGGCGATCCGGGGAACTTGTGTGGGGGCGGGGTTAGGATCCAAGGCCGAATGTAGGAGGTTTGGATTAGCCCGTCTCGGAGTTTTCAGGACGTCTCCAGGCTCGTGTTGGAGCACCGAGGCAGCAGTAAGTATAGCATTACACGACGTGATGATAGTCACAGGAATCCCGAATCACCTTTGCGACATCAAAATGCAGGTTGTATGTTGCATACGCCATCCATTGCAGAAGAAAGAGCACGCCTCACACTTGGGGCTGATGGGGACAGGAGAGACATCCTTGAGTTGATTAGCTATACACAGGCAGGCGAGAGCCTCCAAAGAAACAAGCATCCTAAAAAATTGACCAGTTACTTTATATTTTCTAAATAAATGCAGACTTATATCTCTGATCGATTGCGGCTTGGCCCCTGCAATAATCACACCTCGCCATTTTCAACCCTAACCCCAATATACTTCGTATGTCCTGCTGTCCTTGACGGAATCCACAGTGACTCGGCCTTGAAACCACTCAATTTTTGGAGGCATCGCCTAAAAGCAACGTGCAAAAGAAAACCATGGGCGTAGATCAGTCCAACGACCGCTGGTTTCCCATTGCCGCTTCAAGCCTTGTGAGCGACGTCGAAGGTTGAGCGCGAAGTTCGCGGCTTCGCCTGTCAACCGACTTCGGAATATCGGCTGTTTTCAGCCTGGCGAAGCCGGGACCACTGCTCAGAGACTAACTAATACTGCATAATGCACCTGACCCGCCTAGACTACTGGTACACGCTAATGTGCAGTGGCTCTCTAAACGTGGCAGAGAGAATGGCAAAATATTAAGTTCAATTTCTACGGAACTGACGCCTGTACGCGTGTATTCTGGAGGAGAGCCTCGTGGAAACCTCCCTCTGTGTCCAGGGTAGACATTGAACATGTATGAGACCGTATTCTCATGGCTCTTAGACCTTTCGTTCTCCGCTTGTAGAAGTACGTCGAAGATTGCAATAATACCCCACCCACGGACGGCCTCCCTACTGATGGGCGGCTCCACTGCACCTTTATACTAGTCCAATCCTCGTTACCACCTTGAGGGGGGCCCTCGGCGCCGAATTCAACTTGCGGTGCAGTGTACAGGCTTGATCTCGGCGCCGAATGCCACCCGCTCGAACGAGGAGGTCTACACCGACGCAGACCATAAACAGATTCGCCATATATGCAAATTGTCTTTCGCATATCACGGTGCTTTCTTATCTCTTTTATTGGCCCGATTCGCATTCAGCACCATTCTCCAATCAAAACAGCACCAAAATGGCTCCTCCGCACATTATTGAATCCCCTTATGCTGGGCAGCTCGATGTTCCTTATTGTGATGTTTTGTCCTACATCTTCTCATCCAAGCCATCTCCCAAGCACCAAGCTCAATTCTTCAATGCCGACAATCCATCTCTATCGTTTGATCTTCCCACCGCCGAGTTGTATGTCAAGCAATTCGGCAAGGGCCTTCAAAACCTCGGGCTTCAACCCGGCGACAAGGTATTGCTGGTATCACATAATCAATTGTTCTTCCCAGTCGTCATTTGGGGAGTCTTGGCCGCACAGTGCGTGTTCACCGGAGCATCACCGAGTGCCTCAGTCTTTGGTCAGTGCTTTCATTAGTCCATCGTTCGCTGCATAGCACTGACAAGCCTACTTCGTAGAGTTGTCTCATCAATTGAAGGACTCCGAGGCCAAGCTTATCTTAACGGCCCCGGACCAACTAAAAACTAGCATCAAAGCCGCAAATAAAGTCGGCCTAAGCCCAGACCGAATCTTTCTTTTTGATCAACCCTTCAGTGGGGCTTCTACATCCGGGGGGTCGATGTGGACAGATCTCTGGGTTTCACCTGAAGAGGCTCGTGATTGGAAATGGAATTCCATAACTACACGACAAAATGCCCAAGAAACCACAGCGGTAATCAATTATTCAAGCGGGTATGCTTTTAGCCATATGGGCATCTACATTATCCGAATCATAGCAATTGACTAACTTGCCAAGGACAACTGGTTTGCCAAAGGGTGTGGAACTATCGCATTTCAACTTAGTTTCAAACGTGCAGCAACTTATATTCAAACGAAGCATCGTGGCCAATACAAAGTCTGATCTTGGGCGGGTAGCGAGACTCGACGAGTCTGGAGAACGATGGCTTGCGCCGCTTCCCATGTACCATGCTTTTGTAAGTGCCCACCAAAACAGAACAGGGACTTTGCAAACCTATGGCCCTGGTGTGATTTGTGATTTCTAAGGCGGACGATAGGGCCAAACCTATTATTCCATGCTAGCGCCTCGCCTCGGCGCCAAAGTCTTTGTCATGGGAAAATTCAACTCCGTGAAGTACCTGACCTACATCGACATATACAGAATCACATTCATCAACGTTGTACCCGCCCTTCTTGAGACGCTTCTCAAGCTGCCCAACTCGGCTCAATTCAATCTCAAATCCCTCCTCATGGTTGGAAGTGGCTCGGCACCTCTTGACCTCAATTTGGCTCGTCAATTTGAGAAGAATTTCTTGCGGCCTGGGGTCAGTGTTAAGCAGGGGTGGGGAATGACTGAGACTACGTGCAATGTCACGGGTTTTGCACCCGGCGATGAGGATGATGGCAGTTCAATTGGGTGGCTAAATCCTGGTTGCGTGGCCAGAATCGTGGAGGTGCCTGATCGGGACTTCGCCAACATTGAGCGCTCAAAAGGCGTGAAAGTAGGAGAGATTTGGGTATCTGGCCCGAATATTATGAAAGGGTATTTGAAGCGTCCCCAAGAAACAGCCGACACTACAGTCAATGAAGGTGGCTATCGTTGGCTAATAACAGGAGACGTGGGCTACGCCGACTCTCGAGGTTGCCTATTTATCGTCGATCGAATCAAGGTTAGCACCCGGCTATTCTGCAATCTAATTCGGGACCAGGAATTATGAGTTTTGTCCCGTGGGGGGCGCTGACCACCCCAAACTTCTAGGAACTAATTAAAGTCAAGGGTCTGCAAGTTTCTCCCGCCGAGATCGAGAAGACACTGAAAAGCCACGGAGGGGTGTTGGATGCTGCGGTGACTTGTGCAAAATTGTCAGACTAACCCCTAAGAACTACTGCAATCTGACACTGACCGCTATCCATAGGAATGGACACGAATTTCCAAGGGCATTTGTCGTGAGAAAGGATTCTTCCGTAACTGCCGACGACCTCCATGCTCATGTGCAGACAAAATTGGCTCGTCACAAGTGGTTAGAGGGAGGAATTTTCTTTCTGGATGACTTGCCCCGTACCAGTAGCGGGAAGATCATCAAGAGGTTGCTTCCAACCCCGGAAAAGGAGAGAAGGTCAAAACTATAGGCCAAGAAGTTCTAGTAGATAGCAATAACCATAGAATAGTACTTGCAAGATATAGACAACCAATTCGAAAGGTTGACAGAGCTGTTTGACAAGTTGTATTTATTTGTGAGTTGGTCATTTTGAGGTACTCACTTCAACGCTGTAGTTAGATTTATGGGCAACGAAAATAGTCAATCTAACTAGCCACTATATGTGTTTCAAATTCGTGAAGCTGTGAGCTCCAATATTCTACTGAAGTCAGAGCAAGAATTCAACTCTCGAAATTTAAGGAGTTGCATAAGCCAAAATAGTGCATAAGATCCTGCACGTGGTATTCCAAGGATGTTATAGTATAATTCTAGTCTCATCACTTTAAGACACATCGTTTTGACACTCAAGAATAGGAAAACGAGTCGGTTGCTGTGCAAGCCGCGGGCGGAGGAAGCAGAACCCTCGTAAAGGTCAAGAGCCGCAGCCGCACGGGACCGAACTAATTTCGAAAGATTGCGATGCCGAGCACAACTCGGTAGTCTCGGTGCCGAGGACTCCGTTACCCCTCCCAAATTCGGCGCCGAGATCATTCGGACCACCACCACCAAGTTCAGAACGACGCGGAAATAGTATGGGCTGCAGGTCAGCCAGGACTTTGCTCCATCAGTGTGACATTAACAACGATGATCCCACTTTCGGTCGGGGAAGAGGAGTTGATAAAAAGGGTCCACAAAGTGTAGGCTGCTTTCCTGGATCTGCAGGAATCATCACAAGCTCATATCCTCCTTACCTACAACCTTGCAATCTCAAACCCCAATCTCAAACCCCTTTTACCGTTTGCGTTACTTTACCAGCGACTTAGATCCTTACAAATATTCACCAGGATCATGCATCTCGCAGAAACTAGTACAACGGCCCGAGAGCCGGCCAGCCTCAATGGCGTGCATTACAGCAAGCCGGTTGACGGCCTCAAGGAGTCCTACAGGCTCAAGGAGGCCTTAATGGGCACCAAACGAAACATCAAAATCATTTTCATGGGAATGGGGCCGGCCGGAATTGACTTTTCACACGCTTTGAAGGAAAGAGGGCAGAATATTGACCTCGCAATCTACGAGAAAAATCCAGACGTCGGCGGTACGTGGTACGAGAACCGGTACCCTGGCTGCGCTTGCGATATCCCTAGCGTGTCATATCAATACACCTGGCAACGGAAGCCTGATTGGTCGCATTACTACTCGGGAGCCAAGGAAATTCACCAATACCTGAAGGATATTGTCGCGACCAACGGCCTCGAACGATATGTGAAGCTCAACCACAAGGTCGTCAACGCGGAATGGCTTGAAGAGAAGGGCCAGTGGAAGGTCTCTATCGAGCGACTAAGCGATGGCACCGTCTTTGATGACTACGCTGAATTTTTCCTCAATGGTGGCGGACACCTGAATGCCTACAAGTGGCCTGAAGTGCAAGGGCTGGAGGACTTCAAAGGCCCCAAGGTCCATAGCGCCAACTGGGATGAGTCCCTCGACCTGAAGGACAAGAGAGTCCTTGTTATAGGAGCTGGCAGCTCAGGTGTCCAGATTGTGCCCTCTATAATTGATCAGGTCAAATCACTCGATATTGTAGCTCGGTCACCAACATGGATTACAGCAGGGTTTGCTCCCAAGTACGCTGGAGAAAACGGAAACAACTTTGCATACTCCGCAGAGACCAAGGCACGCTTCAGAGAGGACCCCAAATTCTACCTGGAGTACTGCAAGGCTATTGAGTCTGAGCTCACTCAACGCTTCCGAATCGTGGTTAACGAGTCCGTTGAAGCGCTGGAAGCAAGGGCATTTTCTGAGAAGGAGATGACGCGGAAGCTCGCTAGCAAACCTGAGCTTATTGATTTCCTAATGCCCAAGGACTTTGGAATTGGATGCCGCCGCCCAACGCCTGGAAACGGCTTTCTTGAGTCGCTTTGCCATGAGAAAACTACCGTTCTTACAAAGGAGATCCGGATTCTCACTCAAACCGGTTTTGTGACAGACGAAGGAGAACACAAGGAGGTGGATGTAGTCATCTGCGCAACAGGCTTCGACACAAGCTTCAGGCCTCTATTTCCCGTGCTCGCAAACGGGAGAAACGTACAGGATGACCTCACCTCTGGAGATACCGTCGCATATCTCGGCCTCAACTTACCTGAAGTCCCTAATTACTTCCACTACAGTGGACCTTATGGGCCGCTAGGCCATGGTTCCGCTATTCCTATGATTGAAGCCTTCACAAACTATATCTTGCAAGTCATTGAGAAGGCCCAGCTTGAGGATATCAAGAAAATCCAGGTTAAGCGCTCAGTTGCCGAACAATTCACTCAGCATTCTGATCTTTTCCTAAAGCGCACTGCCTGGTCCGGGCCTTGTAGCTCTTGGTTTAAGGCTGGCGACAAAGCTCGCAAGCCAACCTTGTGGCCGGGCTCACGACTTCACTACCTTATGACACTGCAAAGGCCAAGATTTGAGGACTATGAGATAACCTATTTGTCTGGGAATCCGTGGAACTTCCTTGGCGATGGGTTCCACGTTCGCGAGTATGATGGAACTGATTTGACTTGGTACTACGGTTTGCTTGATGACAAGGATGAGCAGCAAAAGGTACCGCCGGAGCCGGTCTACTGAAATATTTGCCTTTGACTAGTTAGTCCAGATTATAACAAAGCTTGATATTGATTTCCAATCGTACCAGAAATTTTCCCCATCAATCATTACATACTTGTAGCAAGATCAGCTTGTGGGCGAGGGTTTTACTCTTCGATGTTAACTATATGCACAGGGTGGGATCCACTGAATTGATGAAATGAAAATAAATTAATTTTATATTAATTTTATAGTAATTAAAAATTCAATATGTTAAATATTAAAGTGATTTTAATAATAATTAATAATATTAAAGACAGTATTTTACTATAAGTGAGTATAGTAATAGTTGGAAAAAAAAGTCTACTTATATTAAATATATACTTTTAAATAGTTAGAAATATAATATAATTATAATTATAATAGGCTTTGGATATAAGTTAGGCCCTGCAGTATTAACATCTACTATCCACAACCCCTCTTTCGGCATAACCCCTCTTTCAGCAAGCAAAATAAAAAAGCCATCACCAAAAATCACTAACTTTACGTACATAGAACTAGACCAAATTGATAGAAATGCGTTAAAATCTTCGTTTATAAATAACGAATAGGTTTATCTATTATACCCTGGGCTTTTTAATAAGCCGCCCTGATCGCGTAGTGAGTTAGTAGGGTATGGTTTCCTCTCTGACTTCGATAACCAAGCCAGCCTCCGATTCTGACTCCTGCTCGCTTAAACAGACCGATTCCAGTCTAATAGCCATATTTTAAGTCTCTTCTTCTATTATAGCTTCTCTACTGAATAGGGTCTTCTTAAGAGTTATAAAACGTTTATTAGGATTTAGTATTGCCTTCTTCTTCTTCCCTCTTTATATAACGATCGGGTCAATACGCTATCCTTATAAGGCTAGTGTACACTAGGTCCTGATCTAGGGGTTTATATAATAAAGTAATCAGGCAAGTTAAGATTAAATAATGCTTATTATATCTAGTAATAGTAGAGTAGAACGTACTTAATGTAACTAAGTTATATTAATAGCTAAGGAGCTGCTTATATTAGATATGCACTTCTTAAATGATTATATACTAGGGTGCTTACTATACTTTAACTCTATTTACTTATAATACTTACTTTATAAAGTAATATGTAAGTAAGTATTAGTATTATTACTTATTCTATTTAAAGTAAGTCTGCTTATTCTGGCCTTAAGTATCCTTATACTTCTGATTCTACTAGCTATAACTGCTCTAGCTTTCTAAGAGGTTGCTTAGGCTATAATATAATGTCTCCCTTTTAATAATCTTATTCTTAAGATTATATTTATAGCTAGCTGGTTTTTAGTGTGTTAGTTCTTTAACTTACTTCTGATTATTTATAAAAGAAATGCTAATATAATATCTAGCTATATTTCTAAAAATAAGAAACTTAAGAAACTGCTACTTTCTAATACTATATACTATTATATTACTTTTATTAAATATATTAATTATACTAGGTTTAAAGTAATACTTTATACTTACTATTTAGCTTAAAGGGCTGTTTATAGAATAGTAAATAGAGGAAAATATAGTCTTTATATATACTTAGGTTATTTATATAATATAACTAGTATACTATTAAATTCTTATAAGTCTTTAGTATATATCTATTAGAATGAATATAGTTATTAATTTTTATAGTAATGCGGGTTCTATTAGAAGCGAGGCGTCTTAATGTAGAAGAGCTGGTTACTAAAGAGCTACTATAAGCTTATTATGCTGCTTTCGCTAAGGCTTAGAAAAGCTTCGTCTTTTATTAGTAGGAGTTAGAAGAGTCGCTTGCCTGCTTATTGTGTGTATATAAGTAGCGTCGCTCTTTGATTTTAAAAGGAAATGAGATAGTTTATCTTAACTAGGAGGCTTTAGAAGGCCTGGATAAGGTAATAGCTAAGATATCTAAGACTATCTCTAATATATAGTCCCTTATCTATACTAATCTAATTAATTAGTTTAGAGTAGACTTAAGTTCTTTAGACTTTAATCTTTCTTTACTTTCTAATATTATATATAAAATGCCTTTAGTAAGCATTATATATAGTTAAGGTTTTCTAATAATTATTATAATGTTTTGCTTTTTAAGTAGTCTTTCTATTTAATAAAGTATATTATTTTACTATTAATTTTCTTTATATTATGAATTTCTTTAATATAGTATTCTTTTAGATCTTCTACTTATAGTTTGTAATTATAACTATTATTAACTATAATTATATTTTTAAATAGTTCTAGTAGTAAAATATAGAATACTAGATGTTTTTTACTCTTTAGATCCAACCTATAGTTATTTTCTAAGATTTTTTCTAGAACTTTATAGGGTCTAATAAACTTATAGTTAAGTTTTTTACTTAGCCTGTTTATTATAACATTTTTCATAACTAAGAGGACTATATCCCCTTTTGAAAAGGATAGTCCCTTTATCTATTTAGAGTTATAGTATTTCCTTATCTGGTTTCTAATAAACTTAAGTTTAGTCTTTAGTTCTTTATAGAAGTTTTTCAGTTTATTAGAAGTAAGTATTACATAAGGGTTAATGATTCCTTCTTATAGTCTATAGTATATATTAAGTATAAATCCAAAATTCGTAAATACTAGTATAAGCTTTATACTTTTATATATAATAGTATTATAATTTAGTTAGGCTATTAGTAGTTTTTTAACTTAGTCGTTTTATTTATAGTTAATATAATACTATAAATATTATTTAAGGATCTAGTTTATCCTTTCTATCTATCCGTTTACTTATAGTTAGAATGCAGTAATTAATTAGTAGTTAAGTCTAAGCTATGCTATTAAAGCTTACTAGAACTTAGATATAAATAGGGGTCTTCTATTAGTTAGGATCTTTACTAGTAATCTGTATATACTGATAATATTCTAGTTAAATATATAGGCGAATTCTTCTATATCTATTGCTTCTTTATATAGTATAAAATAGGAAAATTTTATGAATCTATTTATAATAATAAGAATGCTGTTATAGAAGGCTTTAGTTATTAGGTCTTCTGATAGGAGTAGTTTTATAATGAAATCTATAGTAATAGAATGCTATAGTCTTTAAGCTATTAGTAGGGGCTGTAGTTCTCTGTAGGGCTTATAGTATTATGCTTTGGTTTTCGCATAAAGGCTGCATTATTAGATAATATCTTATATAACCTTTTTAATTCTAGGAAATATGTATATTATTTTGACTCTTTTAAGGGTTTTAGTAATTCCTTAGTATTTATATAGTATATAAGAATGTATTTCTTATATAAACTATTCTTATAGTTCTATTAGAACTTGTAATTTCTATAGCTCTAGTTATAAAGCGGGGATTGAGCAGGGGTTTTTTATAACCCTATCTATTTTATAGGTCTGATTATATTATTTAATTTTCTTTAGTAGTTCATTATTATAGGTTATATAGTATATACTACTAAGTATTACTTATAGTAGGCATTCGTAGTACTAGTATATATATCCTAAGTATTTTTATTATAAGTATCCCTTAAGAGTAAAGGAGAAGATTTACTTATTAGCTTTAATCTTCCTAGTATTAAAATCAATGTATTTACTAATTGTATTAGCTTGTCCGTTTTCTAATCCTTTTATATAAATAATAGTATAGTTAAATTCTAATAGATATTTAGTATATTTAAGTTATTGTTTATTGAGTTTTTATATTATTATAAAGTATAAGATATTCTTATGATCTATATAGACCTTAATCTTATAGTTATTTCTTAAAAGATAATATTAAAATTCTTTAAAGTAATTAATAATAGCTAGGAATTCTTAGTTATAAATAGAGTAGTTAAGTTTTAGTTTATGCATTTTATATAAATAGAATATAATAGGGTATAATAATCTATTTTTATCTCTTTATCTAATCTGGCTGCTTAGTATAAATCCTAAGGCATTAGTTTCTAATTTGATTTCTTTATTAAAGTTAAATAATATTAAAATGGGTTTTAAAGTGATTATATCCTTAATTAATTAAAAGGCTCGTTCTGCTTTATTATCCTATTTAAACTTAACTCCTTTCTTTATAAACCTAGTAAGTAGGATAGTATATTTACTAAAGTGTTTAATAAATTATTAATAGTAGTTTATAAATCTAAAGAAGGATTACAGTTCTATGAGGTTTTCAGATTATTTCTATTCTTATATTATTATAATCTTCTTAAGGTCTATTTATACTTAGTTATAGGATATAATATGCTTAAAAAACTCTACTTTTATAGTATGGAAGTTACTTTTTTCTAGTTTAATAAGTAAATTCGTATCTTATAGCTTTTATAATACTATATGGACGTATTATTTATAATCTTCTTCATTTTTAAAGAAAATAAGTATATTATCTAAGTAGTATATAATAAAGATATTAAGATATTCGCGTAGTATATTATTAATCATTTATTAGAATGCGGCTAGTGCGTTAGTAAGTCTAAAGAGTATAACTAAGTATTTATATAGCCTGAACTTGGTTCTGAAAGCGGTCTTTTATTTATATCCTTATTTAATATAGATCAGGTTGTAGGCTCCTTTAAGATCGAATGCTATAAACCACTTAGCCCTATGCAGCCTATTGTGTATCTTAGGGATCAGAAGTAACAGTATGCGATCCTTCTTAATAATTGAGTTAAGTTGCCTATAGTCTATGTAGAGGCATAGCTTTCCGTTCTTTTTAAGTATAAATATAACTGGGTATCTGGCTAAAGACTTCGATTTCTAGATATAGCCTTTTCTCTCTATTTCTTGGATGTATTCTCTCAGTGTTGTTAGCTCGTTGTTATTAATATTAAAAGTTATACCCTTCCATTAATCTTCAAGGGGTACTTATCGCTCTTTTTCTGTCTTCTAACTCGGCTTTCCTTCCTTATAGGTCTTACCTTTAAGTGTTTCTTCACTCTTGAGTTCCTTATTCGCAAGGGGGGTGATTTTATTAGATAAAATCCCTATATTATTATAACCTGCTCTGGCTATTGTGACTATTTTCTTACCTATCTAAGGTTCTTCTTCCTATTAGCTAACCTATCTTACCTTTTTCTTACCTTTAGATACTGGTTTAAATTATTAATTAGTTTTAGGCTTTTAGTATTTGCAGGAAGTATGTCCTAGGACGCTGCAGTTCTAATAGAAGACCTTAGAGTAGTCTTTCTTAACCATCCTAAGGTTTATAGGGCCTGAGTCTGTTCTATATAAAGTATCTATTTGTTATTTCTTTCTATAATTTATATAGTTTCTTTTATTCTTCTATTATAAGGTATAGGATCTTCTAGACTTCTTAGCCTTCTTTTCCTATTATCTTTCGAATTACTAATTATTAATTTCTATAGTAAGTTATACTAGTCTATTATATATAGTAGGTTTAGGTTTTTTAATTATCGTATCTTTAATATTAGACTTTAACCCTTTATAGAAGCTTGCTATATATCCTTCTTCTCCTTAGTTAAGTCATAAGGTAAGGTTATAGTATTTAGCTATATATATAGACACTGCTCCTTTTTAATAGAGTTTTTAAATTTACTATTCTACTACTTGTTTCTTATCCTAGAGTCTAAAAGCGCTTTTAAGCTTATGTTTAAAGACTTTATAGCTTTTATAAATAGCCCTGGTTTCTTCCTTCCTATTAGTATAAATATAGTTAATATAGTCCCTTATAATAGGTTTAAATTATTAGAGGGCTTTATCCTTAAGGAACCCTATAGTATGCTAGACCTTGGTATTACTAGTAATGAACTGGGTTAGATAGTATAGCTAGTAGGCCCTAAGTTATATTAAGAATCCTTAGAGTGTAGCTGCGGATCTGTTATAGGGGTCTGGTTATCTTAGTTTAAGGATTTTTCTAATGTCTTTTCTTATTGCTGAATTAGAGGCTAGATTCTTAATATAGTCCTTATAGAGGCTGGTTTATTTCTTAGAGGCCTTAGTAAGCCTTTTAAGTTTATCTATAAGTGCTTTAACTTAGTTATTTAAGTTATTAATTTATCCTTACTTTTTAATAGCATCCCTATAGGAGGCTTTAATAAGTTTATTAAACTTATCACTAAGTCATTTATTATATCACTCTAGCTTGCATACTTCTGCTTTATAACTTATAAGTATAATGACTTTTTCTTTATTATCTATATCTATTAGAATTAGAATAGGTAGTTTGCCTATTAACTAGTGAGAAGAGAATAGAGTTAAACTAAGTATAGTAAGTAAAGTTATTATAGTAATTTAATATTATTTAAGCTTAATATAAGTAATATAATAAATAAGAGCTATTAATATATAATAATTAGGTTAATATACTATCCTTATAAGGCTAGTATATACTAAGTCTTAATTTAGGAGTTTATATAATAAAGTAATTAAGTAAGTTAAGATTAAATAATGCTTATTATATTTAGTAATAGTAGAATAAAATATACTTAATATAACTAAGTTATATTAATAACTAAGGAACTGCCTATACTAGATATATACTTCTTAAATAACTATATATTAGAGTACTTACTATGCCTTAGCCCTATCTGCTTATAATACTCACTTTATAGAGTAATGCATAAGTAAGCATTAGTACTATTACTCATTCTATTTAAAGTAAGTCTGCTCACTCTGGCCTTAAGTATCCCCATACTTCCGATTCTGCCAGCCGTGACCGCCCTGGCCTTCTAAGAGGTCGCCCAGGCTGTGACACTTTATAAGTAAGCCAATTCTTCTTCTAGGCTAGCAATCCTTAGTATATGCACTACTACTATCTGCTATTAAGCCTTAAAGCCCTTAGCTATTATATTATACTATCTTTATATCTTTAGTATTTTATTTAGCCTAAGATTATAAATTTAATAGCTTATTTATAGTATATTATCTAAGTTAAAATATAGTATAGGTTCAGGAGTTACTCTTAGGTTACCCTTTAGCCTATTTTATTAGATTTCTGGATGCTTTAATGCTTTAGTATATAAGATTAGCCAGTTCTTAATAACTCTCTAGCCAGAGAGTATATTCTTCTTAGTCATTCTAACTTAACGCGCTTTAGTATAGACCCTAATAAAGTTAATCTTATCTATTAGAGTAGAATTAGTTAATAAAGTGAACTTTTCTAACTCTTATTAATATATAGCTTTAAAGGCATTAAATACTCTATTATTAAGTGGTTAGAGTCTATAAGAGTAGTATACTAGTAAATAGTAGTAATAAATATTATTTAAAAAGCATATAGCTATCTATTTATCCTTCTATTACTTAATAGTAAGTTTAAACTAAAGTAAATAAAGAATATACTATTATATAGCTCCTATAGCTATTTAAAATAATCAGTCTTATATTAGAGTTATTAATTAGTATTATTTAGAGTAGATAAACTCTTTTAAGCCATTTAACGCTAATATAGTCATTAGTCTATTTATTAGACAAAGTTATATAATACTAGTCTACTATCTTTTTAAATTCATTAAGAAATCACTATTTCTAGAGTTCTTTCTTCTTAAAGATTATACTAAGGATTAAGGCATAGCTATTAGTAGTAATAGCTTTAATAAATAAAGTCTAATTTTAAGTCTATAGTCTTTTAAAAAATGCCTTCTGCTTTAAGTCCGCACTTCTAATAATCAGGCTATCTAGGCCTAAATAAAGAGAATTAGTCAGTCAAATTTCAAACACTAATAAGAAATATAGATAGATACTTACTAAAACCAGTTATAATGCCTCCTTTATTAATATTAATAGTATTTTCAGGCTTAATCTAGTTATACTAGCCCTCCCTAATATTAAAGTACTAATAAACCGCTTTAAGTATAAAAGAGTCAAACTTCTTAGCTTCTTAATATCTACCTATCTTAATCTTTAGATCTGCATAGTAACTAATAAACTTAATCACCTAGTTACATCCTAAGTCAGGATATTCGCCTTACTATCTTAGCAGGCCTATAATATAAGCGCGAATCTGACTATAGGATAG
This sequence comes from Dactylonectria alcacerensis, assembly GCA_029931735.1. NCBI lineage: Eukaryota > Fungi > Ascomycota > Sordariomycetes > Hypocreales > Nectriaceae > Dactylonectria > Dactylonectria alcacerensis. The sequence goes on along the minus strand of JAPMUZ010000011.1, from coordinate 2,090,676 downwards.
AGCATAGCCTAAGGACTCCTACTAGAGTATCCAAGCAGCCAATCTATCCTCTTAGTTCTTAGATAAGCATTAATAAGGGTAGATCTACTCTTTAACAGCCTTATAACTATTAAGTCTATTAATTAGAATGCTTTAAAGCACTCTCTATTTCTAAATAACTTAAGGAAGTAAAATACTATTATTAATAACATTTAAGATAGCCTCTACTATATTTTCCTCTATATATATCTATTAAGGTCTTAACCTAAGCATTTTCTTATTATTATTATAAATAAAGGTTAAAAAACATAAGAAAGAGTAATAAGGAGTTTAATAGTTAAACTAATACTATTTCCATAGTATAGTATGCATAGATTACATACTCCGCACAGCCTAAGAGAGCTAAAGTTATTAACTCTAATCATTTCTATAATCGATAAAGGCATTATCCTCTAAGTAGCTATTTACTTTAGTCAATTCTAGTATAAGTGAAGTTAGTGAGTTTTAGTAAAGCTTTTTTTATTTTACTTGCTGAAAGAGGGGGTATGCCAAAAGAGGGGTTATGGATAGTACGACCAGCTTAGGTCTGAAACTTTGCTTTTTTGGGTACCTATGGGCAGCTTTAGATAATCGGCACGGCAATGGCCTCACAAAGCTTATCTCTCAGTCCGATTTCCGAAAGCATTCTACATGGATCTCGAAGCGGTCGTGACTGCTGTGCACCAATAACCAGAAATCCAAGGCGCCTCCACCTTGAACAGGTGTCGCAATGCTTTACGGGCTGGAGGGGGGGAGGGGGGGTGTAATAACTTCTTGCCATGTGTACAATTTCCCAATCCCGCAGCCCATTTAAATCGTTATTAAGTCACCATAATCCTCTTTCAACTTCTTGTCACTGCTGTGGTTCCCCTCGTCATGGCGACTTCTCGCAACCCGCCTTCCGATCAGGCTATCATAGCCGATGTTGCTCCAGAGGGCATTTGAGAGATCCCCATGTGGACCAAAGATGCGCACCAGAAGGTTATAGTTAAATACCTCCATGTTCTGAACTCATATGCCTTAATTGATATTAAGTATGTTAATCATATTAGAATGTTCTATATATTTAAAAATAGAGATATCTAGTTAACCCTAGATAATAAATGTCTGTTCCTTATGCTAGATATAGATAAATCCAATATTGAGTGAAGCACTGAAAATCCAGAGTACTGGCCTGTTATAAGCCTTGAAGAGCTAAAGGAGACTCTTGCAAACTATCTCTCGTATGAGGAGCTTGATGCTGCCTGGCAAAAGATCTAGGAAAAACGGCGTGCCGTGGACCCCCTTAAAAGGCGCATGACCTTATGTCAGACTATACGCTGCTACTATAGCCACTAATGCTGTCCACCTACGAGGACTGTTACCGCTGCAGCGAGCATAGGTGCACATACTGGGCGCTGCTGCCTAACGCGATCGGACCCATGTCTGGTAAGCGGAGTGAAGAAGAGCAAGAAGAAAGAGGAAAGATTTAGGGCATTGGGTTAGTATTATCCAGGATAGCTGTACACCTTGTTTCGGGCCATGCTCTCTCCGTAGTCTCAGAGTACCATTCCACATGGATGCTGATGCGTTGTGTCATTTTATGTTTAGTTCGCACGCTGTCTTTTTGGAATAAAAATAGTATCTTTGCGTCTTGTACACTTCTTCCCTACTCGCTTAGGTTATATCCAATACTTGCTATGAACCCCGTCGCCTGCCAATACTTTGGTTGGGACCTATGGATATGTCAAGGATAACGAGAGAAGGAACTGCGGCATGGCGTGTCTAAACACATTGTTTGGATCGTATATCTTCTTGATATCCACGAGCCTCTCCCATGATGTTCCATAAATCTCAGGATAGTTGGCGTCGTTGAGTGGAGTCAGAGAGATGTAGGTGCCAGGTAAGATATTACTGGGTGTGGTGTTGCTCATAGCCTCACGGAAACCGGTTGCCCATCCCCAAGCTTCCTGAGCCTTGTCCTTGGAGCTCGAAGTGGCGATAAACTCCAAAACATAATGTGGAGTGCGTGAACCAAAGACAGAATCAATGCGGGGAGATGCAGACTTGCCGCGCAGTTGGTGAGCCGAGAAGAGAGTTGCTGGGTCATCTGGCATCTTGGAAATTTGTTCTCCGACCGTTGTAATGACTTCTTGAGTGAAGTTTCGAATACTCAAGGTACAATTCCCTCCGTAGGCCGTTTTCGGCACGTAGGCGCCAGCGTCATCGAGCCATTTTGCGATTGTGGTAGGGATGACACTATTAGATAGCACCTCTCCAAGGTTCTCTATCTGTTGGAGCCAATGATGGCCCAGTGCAAAGTCACTTGAGCTCCACATGAATATGGCAGCAAATACCTTTCCCATTGGGGTATTGACAATGCTTTGTTGTAATCCCAGAGCATCCGGGAGACCTTGAGCTGCGAGAATCCGATAGCCATCTGTGAATTTGTTCAACGTAGCTGTGAGATCGTCCGTTTTGAACACTATCACGCCTCCAAGCACCTACCATAGTCATGCCAGTTAGCGCCGACTCAGAGTATTGACAAGCACTCATATTACTTACCTCATCGAGAGGATACACCTTGATCGTCACTTCTACAATTACACCCATACATCCTCCGCCGCCTCGAATAGCAGCCAACATTCTGTCATCCGCCGTTACAATATTCCCTGTATGATCAGCCACCTTTGCGGCAATGATTTGGTCAACTCCAAGACCATAATTGGCCACGAATGGCCCGTACCCTCCGTGAGTCGCCCAGCCAATCCACCCTACCATAGGTGCGGAGCCAACGGCCGTAGCCAGCTTATACCGACCAAGCTCGGAAACAAGACGCGAGGCTATTATTCCGCCCCCTATGGTAGCTGAACGGCAGTCATCGGCAACACGCACAAAGTTGATGTCTCGCATGTCGATAGCGAGTGCGCCCTGCACAAAACATCGACCAAATATGTCATTCCCGCCCGATCGTACCGAGATTTCGATGCCCTGAGCAACAGCATGCGATACAAGCAATGCGACGTCTTTAGCTGTCTGTGGCCGCACAATAGCCAAGGGCACGGTAGGATTGCCTAGGATGTATGCTTCCCGTAAGGCTTCATAATTCTCCGACGTGGGGGTTGCATAGATAATATGAGGGTATTGGCGGAGGAAGCCCTCCAAAATCTCCCCCTTTTCAGACATCACCGCTGAGAAAATAGAAAGAATCCTATACTTGATAGGGCGCGGCTCTTGGTTCGTTTCTTCTCATACTCGACCCCGTGAATAACTTATAGACTGAACAAGCCGGTGGGGGCCACCATTACCGAGCAAGTTGGCAAATGGAACCCCGCATTCCCCTCCCGTTTGATCTTCAACCAGCAGGGTGGTGGAAATCTAAGTGGGCCCTCGGATTGTGGGGGATTACGTGTGATTTGGGTGAATCACCTCTAGCTTCGAGACATGAACACCTGAGAAACTTATACAAAGGACGTACCGTGAAGTAGATGTTGATCACTCTGATGGCGGAACACTTTGATGCATTGTATGACTAGGCACGACCGCATGTGCAGGCACAGAGTAATGAGTACTAACGTTAAGAGGGAAACTGGTATCCTAAGGACAGAGAGTATATGGCAAAATCTATGGTCCGCACCGAGGTTCTGGCTGGCCGAGGTTCTATCTCCATGTAAGGGCGAAGAGTGTGCTGCATTAAGTATGCGGTGTTACATTCTTGCATGGCAAGTTATATAGACTCTAAAAGATAGACTGCCAACGCCTCAAGCGTTAACACTCTGAACCTCAATGTCTCCGGTCTTTTCTCCCAATGCGCGTGACTGCTGCTCGGCGATCTCGTCGGCGGGGATCTTGTCCGGTGTTGTATTAACAAGCATAATCATTGGAAGAATAGCAGCCCCAAGCAAAGCAAATGTTACACAGCTAGAGTAGCCGTCAGAAAATCTCTTTACCATAAGGCATATCAACGAGATGGGACAACTTACAACCCAACAAGAGGGTTACTCTTTGTTTGAGTGTTCATGCCGTAGGCAATAGCCTGACCGATAGCCTCGATACATCTGAATGCAGCTCCGTTACGAACATTTTCTGGCGTGGCTGTTAGCACTGAGGGATGTTTGTCACACTTAATAAGACACTTACCATGCGCATTCCTTGCAAACGACGACAAAAGCCAATACATGTACGACTGCGATAATGGGCCTGTAGTCTGGATAAAAAAGTATGGCAAGAACGATGAAGCGTATAGACTGTCGTCCCAGTCGATGGGACCTGGGTTATGGCGGTTGAGCTTGACCTGCATGATAATCGACCAAACATAGACGCCGAAATTAAGGGTTACAACGGTATAGAGACCAATCTGAGCGCGGCGGCGTTGTGCTAGGTGTTTCGCGTCGAGGATGAATCCGAGACCAAAGCAGCCAATACTAAAGCCACGTTATTAGTTTGTAAAGAAGGGTTGAAAGGGTGCTAGACTTGCATGCAGAAGAATGGTGATATTAGCGATGAGAGGGCGCGGGCGCGGACCGAGAAGTATATTCCTAGATAGGTCGACCAAGAGCCACTGCCACCCTTGTTAGTTCACTATTGTCCCCTATGCAGTGGGCAGAAACACGTCAGTGTATCTAACCTGTAGAAGAACGACCATAGTGCCCAGATGGAGGCGAGAACAATGAGCCTCGAGGTGATGGTCTTTAAAATTTGCCTGAATTCCTCCTTGGTGGAGAGAGCCTCCGCTGTAACGATTCTTGTTCCATCAGATCGAACGACGCGTTCAAACGGCGTGATCATGAACGCAAATGGCAGGCTAAGAAACGATATCAGCTGGGACACGGGTCCAGGAGTCCACATTTTGCGGATATACGTACGCCATGCACTCGATGATCATGAACGCAATATAAGTGTCGGGTGTTACTCCACCGCTCACACCTTTCTCGTGGTTCTTTGACAAGCTTGCAGGGTAGTTTCTTAGCCAAAACTCGCACAAATTGAGCCTCCGAGATACTCACTTGATTGCACCGCCAACTAGTTGCCCAAGATTTCGGGACACAATCCAGAGAGCCAAGTACTTGCCACGTGCACCAGAAGGCGCAAGCGTCATGACGGCCCCAGCCTCAGCGACATACCAACAGCCGGTGCCAATGCCGCCGATTGCACCACTGAGAATGAGATACTACAACAATCGAGACTTGTCAGCGCACACAAGCTGGAGAATATAATTCAAATCACTCACCCATTGGATGCCAAACTTGCTATTGCAGTAATACGCAGATCCTTGAATAGGGAAGGACATGGCGCCGATGACCAGAGCCCACTTGATACCAAGCTTGTTCACGATAGGGCCACCCATGAAGCAAGCTAACGGCCACTATCAGCTCTGTGAAGTTTCAGTGTGCCTGAGTTGGATACGTACTGCAAGCGAGCATTGCGTATCTGAGCGCAGTCGCGATATTTGATACCTGAGGAGTCGCGAGGCCGCCACCACCGAGACCTAGAAACAGTTAGTGGAAGTCCACATGAGGTGATAGCAGTATACTACTCACCCGCAATTGCGTCTGACATGGCAGGCCCGCAGAAAGCCTGGATGCTCAAGAGTATCATCTGCGTCAGACTATGCCGCCATACCTGTTTCCACCGAGGGGTTGTTGTCTCAGTGGCATGGGCTGCATCAGCTGGTGGCGCAGATGACTCAGGCGATCTGCCATCTTGGGGATTAGGTGCTGCAGTCTTTGAGTCGACCATTGTGGACAAATATTCCGATACCAGGGTGAGTAGTGTTCGACTTATTCAGGCTGCCAGGACTACTTTGGTGGTTTGGATGATGCCAGTGAGGGGGATCCCTTTTTATACACATCCGTGATACATGCAGGTGCAACTACCCTTATCTAGATATCTCCACGGGGTCAATTCGTCTTCCCTGTTTATCTGACCCATATTATTTTGGAAGGTCCTCGCGAGCATGCTAATTGGCTAATTAGAAATAAAGTAGACCAGAGTATGAAGGTCCAAGCGAGGTTCAAGTGAGGAGTCGAGCTTTCAGACTCCGGCGTCGGCCGGTAAGTCGTTGCAGACCAATATGCCTCCACTAGATAGGTCCTCTTTTTATCCCCGTGGGGATTGCCTATCGCCCGGATGCTTCTCCGAAATATATCCGTCGGTCAGAGGAAGGTCCATGCGATTGTGTGACGTAAGTTGGTTTAATGAGGAGCGGGGTTAGCCGGAACACGGAGCCTAAGCGAGGCGACATCCTCTCAATTGTGCCGAACCGCCAATATCGCAAGACTCCATCGAAATCACCCCTTTGGCCTACCTATAATTATGAAGCCTTTCTTCTTATTTCCTTAACTACTGCGGAAGTCCCAGAAATTTGTTTACCTCGAGCGTCTTTAGCCTTGTACCCAGATACCCAAAAAGTGATTCGACAAGGCTCGTTGTCCTTCATAGCAGCCGCCCAATCCAGCGTCAACAACCGTTGCCAAGACATGGCGCCGTCACGGGAGAACACAAAGGTGGTGGTTGTGGGTGGAGGCGGCACAATGGGCTCTTCAACAGCACTCCATTTGATACGCTCTGGATACTCGCCCTCGAATATTACTGTCCTGGATGTTTATCCAATCCCTTCATCACAATCTGCTGGATTCGACCTCAACAAAATCATGAGCATTCGACTACGTAACAAGCCTGATTTGCAGCTGTCACTGGAAGCATTGGAAATGTGGAAAAGCGACACATTATTCAAGCCTTTCTTCCACAACGTGGGCATGGTGAGTTATTGGGCAAATATCCAATCAATTCTTTTAGCTTCTAACGCTGACGACTTATTAGATCGACTGCTCATCATCCCAGAAGGGCATCGCAAACCTCAAAAGGAAGCATCAGGCTCTCCTCCACGCAGATGTCGGCCTGGAGAAGACGAATACCTGGTTAGAAAGTGAGGATGAAATTCTGGCGACATTGCCTTGTTTCACAAAGGAACAAGTAAAAGTACGATGACCTGAAAGACCTTTGAGTAGAGAAGCTAAGAAGACACCCCTACAGGGATGGAAAGGTTTGTTCACCGTTGACGGCGGGTGGCTCGCTGCGGCAAAGGCAATCAACGCAATAGGAAAGTTCCTCAAAATCCAGGGCGTGGAATTCGGGTTTGGCGGGTATGTTTTGTCGTTCTGCAAGATCAGTGGAATGGATGAATCTCTACTTACACGATCCTAGTGCCGGTACCTTCAAACAGCCTCTGTTCGCCGCTGACGGAACAACATGCAATGGCGTTGAGACAGTCGATGGCACAAGATACTACGCCGACAAGGTGGTTTTGGCTGCTGGCGCGTGGACCCCGACGCTGGTAGATCTGGAGGATCAGTGTGTGTCGAAAGTCAGTGCAGGCATATGGCTCTTACCCTCTCCTAAAGGAGTCGCTTCAATTCCATTGCTAACTGAATAGCGCCTCAGGCCTGGGTTTTAGCTCATATCCAGTTAACACCTGAGGAGGCTGCGCTGTACAAGAACATTCCCGTCGTGTACGATGGCGAATATGGGTTCTTCTTCGAGCCTAATGAGTAAGCTGCAGCGCTGACAACGAAAGGCGAAACACATGCTAAGTATTTTCCCGTAGGGACGGTACCATCAAGGTCTGCGACGAGTTCCCAGGCTTCTCTCGCTTCAAAATGCATCAACCTTACGGCGCCAGCCATCCCAAACTCATCTCCGTTCCTCGGTCACACGCCAGCCATCCAACGGATACCTACCCTGACGCCTCTGAAGTAAGGATTCGAAGGGCCATTGCTAAATTCTTACCGGGTCTTAAAGACAAGAGAATCGTGGAACGCGCCATGTGCTGGTGTACGGACACAGCCGACGCCAACCTCCTAATCTGCGAGCATCCAAGGTGGAAGAACTTGATCCTGGCGACGGGAGACAGCGGGTACGTTTACTAGAACTTCCACAAATCCGGCTGAAGACAAAGCAACAACGTTCAATCTTCTAACATTCTTTCTTTAGTCACACCTTCAAACTACTGCCGAACATTGGAAAGCATGTTGTCGAGTTAATAGAGGGCACCCTGCAGCAGGATTTTGTCGAGTCTTGGAGGTGGAGGCCCGGGGGCGATGCGCGCAAGTCTCGACGTGCAGCCCCAGCGGAGGATCTTGCAGACATGCCGGGCTGGAAACATGATGCGCGTTTGTAATTTGGGGTTTGATTCATTGCCAGGAAGTCAATACGTGGGGGTTAGTAGAGTGAAGTAGACTTAACAAGTGCATGCCTGTGCGCTGCTCGTGAGATAAGTCAACCCACCCAAGTCTGAGCTACATCGTTTCCAGAGGTTGGATACATGGGCGAAGCAAACGTAGATAGCGGTATCAAGGGCCAGATTGGCTGAAGGATCGCCGGCAAGGGAGGTATAGCTCTACATAGCTATAATGTTGAGTATTGGCATGCTGCCATGGCGGGGGAGTTGAACGTTGTCGTCACTAGTGTAGTTAGATGAGGTTTGAAAGTGCCGGGCATCCGAAGCGAGGGCACCGTCGAAGGCGGGAAGACCAAACCATGTTGTCCAAGAGAATCCTTCCATTCCGTCCTTCCGTTCTTTGCCCAGTTTCTCGCCGTCCGCCGTCCCATCAACTATTCATCACCGCCATGACAGCCCGTAAAGCAATTCGGATCAAGGCTCCAGGCCACGCCGTCTTAGTCACCGATGCGCCCATCCCCGACCTTCGTGATGGCTCCATCATGGCGAAAACCGCTGCTGTGGCGCTCAACCCGACCGACTCGAAGCATATTGACTTCCTGTCCAGTCCTGTCGCCAATGTGGGCTGTGACTACAGCGGCACGGTGGTACAAGTCGGCGCTGCGTTCCGCAACGGACTGAAAGTTGGCGACAGAGTCATGGGCCTCATCCACGGATGTAAGTAAACAGCCCACTTTGAGTGAGCTCAGGCATCAACATCACATTCGCTAACCTGAGCCTTTACCATCATCAAAAGGCAATCACTCCAAACACCAAGACGGCGCATTCGCTGAATATGTCATCGCAAAAGGCGATATCCAGACGAAAGTGCCAGAGAGAATGACATTCAAAAAGCCTCGACGCTTGGGGCTGGCATCATCACCATGGGCCAAAGCCTCTACCAGTCCTTAGGCTTGCCACAACCCGATGCTCCAGCCAAGGAACCGATTCCCGTCCTCGTATACGGCGGAAGCACTGCAACCGGCACCCTAGCAATCCAGTTTGCAAAGATGTGCGTCATGGGCGGTTGAGCGTTTGTTCACATGCGTACTGATTATGTACTGCGGAACAGGTCGGGATTGCAAGTCATAATTAACAACATGCTCTCCTCGCCACGAGACGCTCGTACGCGACATGGGTGCAGACCTTATTTTTGACTACCCCTCACCAGACTGTGCCACGAACATCCGCACGGCTACAAATGATCACCTTGGCCATGTGTTTGATGCTGTGTCCACCGAAGACACGGCCAAGCTCTGGTGCGGGGCAATCGGAGCCCAGGGTGGCAAGTATACGTCTCTGACGCCCATCCAAAAGCTCCTGCGCGAGGATGTGAACAACAGAAATAGGATGGCCTTCACAGCGTGTGGCGAGGCCTTCCGGCTTGGCGACGAGCAGGTCCCTGCGAAACCGGGAGACTTTGATTTCTCAGCCAGGTTCACGCGGTTGGCCCAAGAATTGCTTTTTCAGAGCAAGTTCAGGACACATCCTATCAGCCAGCGGCAGGGCTGACTAGCTGAGGTCTTCCATGGACTGGAGGAGATGCGTTCCGGCAAAGTATCTGGTGTTAAATTAGTGTACAAGGTAGATTAGCCGGATAAATTTGCGTCTGTTCGAATACAAGCCACTAAGGTAAGCTCAAGGTCGTTCAGGGTCGGGACATTGGCCCAGAGCGGACAGTTTGCGAGGTGGTTTGGCCATCCCCATAGCTTCCATTTCAGGAATCTTTGCGAGTACTGCCCATGTTCTAGGGGTACCCAAGTCTATCCAGAGTTCATATGAAAGGACCTTTGCTCTTCGAATGGCACAGATGTTTCCACAAGTATTTCTAGCCGTGTTTCCTTCTCCAACGCTGAAATCTTCCAACCAACAGCCAATATGATATCGACCTCTTTGCAGACCTCGTCATGCCCGGAACATAACGGGGCCGATTGCTCTACAAGTTGGCTGACCATGACGCACGGCGCACAGTGATTGAGACGTGAGGAACGCAGCTCAACTACACCATGGCCGAACTTATCGGCGTCTGCGCATAAATCATCCCATGGAACTACCCTATCGTCACGGCCTCGTGGAGGCTCGACCCAGACGGGCAAGAAGATTATGAAGCTTGCCACGTCAAACCTAAAGAGCGTCACGCCAGAGACAGGAGTTTTGGCAGTGTAAAGTCTCTCGTGAAACACCACTCGCCTCAGTTCATCCGACAGAAGCATTGACGCGCCCACTAGATGTCTCCGATGGTAAACTGCTTGCCTGCTCGGAAGATCTGGTTGAGAGCAGCCCCAATCAGAATGAGTGCAACTATGGTAGAAAATATGGTTAATATCTGGACGCGCTGATTAAAACGAAGGCTTCAAGGAGGGATGGACGGTAATAGTTCAGCCTAGACCTAGGTTTCTCAAATATCTTTAGAAAACTTACTAGGAGAGGCAAGTAAGTTAACTTTTATGTCTCCCAGGGACTGCCCTGGATTACTTTCTCATGTATGTCTACGACAACATCAAAACACTATCCGAGACTTTCTCTTCTCTTCTCAACCAAGTAGTGGTTGGTATTGCCCAGACTCCGCGAGATTTCGAATAGCTTCGCTTCATGGCTTGAGTCGTTTACTGATTATCATGCTCACGGATGTCACGGATAAAGACATAATAAAGTGGGGGGCAATCACCTCTGCACCATCACGCCAAAGATGTTGAAGCAGACTCCAATCACAACCCCGGCCAAGCCTGCAGCAAGACTGGCCCACATCAGACCATCTCCACAAGTTCGAGGCCAAAAGAGGGAGAAGCTCTGATAAATCCCTCGCCTCTTTCATCATACAACCAACAAGCTATCCTACCATAGTACCTCTGAAGCCATGTCTGACGCACCTGCTCGAGCGCCTGAAGAAGCTCCCGCTGCTGTTCCTACTGTTCCAGCTGCCCCTGAAACTGCTGCGCCAGAAACGACACCAGGGGCGGCCCGGTCCAGCCCAGCTCCCGCCACTAGCCTGACGCCAGCGCCTCAAGCTGAGCTCGTTCCCGCTGAGGACCCACAGGTTAGACTTTGAGATACGGAGACTTGATGGATCGATGGTGTTGATACGCTTCAAACAGGATCAAGACGATGATGGCGACTCTGCTCTAGGTGATGATGCGTAAGATGTTTCGGGATTCACGGGCAAGACTATGTCACTGATACAGAGCGCGCAGAGTGAGCTCCACTGCCTCCATCTCATCCAGCATTCTCGAGTATCGACGATTCAAGGGCCGAACTTATCACAGTGACCGACATCCCACCGAGTACTTTACTCCTAACGATGAACAGCAATCCGAGTCTATCGATATCAAGTGAGTTGTCTTGTGCTTTGAGATGCGGCCCGTTGCTTACACCTTGGCCAGCCACCACGCCTTGACCCTCCTTCTTGGTGGAAAGCTGTTCATTGCCCCTATCGATGATAAAGTCCAGGTACGATGGTCCAATGGAAATACTTGAGAGGCGTTGCTAAATCACCGCTTACAGAAAGTTCTTGATGTTGGTTGCGGAACCGGTAGGATTGACCTCACTCATGATCCCTGTCATTCCCCAAGCTAACAGCTGAATAGGCATTTGGGCCATGTATGGACCCTTGGCTAACCATCTCTGGCGACATACTGACACTTTACAGCGAATTCGCAGACGAATATCCCAACGCTGAGGTCATCGGTTCCGATCTCTCTCCCATCCAGCCAAGCTGGGTTCCCCCGAACGTGAAGTTCGAGATTGACGATGCTACCCTGAACTGGTCGTGGAAAGACAACACCTTCGACTTCGTCCATATCCGTTACCTCTTCGGTGCCATCCGAGACTGGAACAGCCTGTTCAAGGAGGCCTACCGTTGCACTACTCCCGGCGGCTGGATCCAGTCCGCCGAGGCCGATGTCGAGATCAGGAGTGACGATGGAACCACTGACTCTGAGGAGGTGCTGAAGACTTGGGCTACCCTTTATAGGGAAGGTGGAAAAGCTCTAGGCAGCCCTTTCTACGTGACCAAGGAGAACCTGCAGGAGAAGGGTCTCGAAGCTGCTGGCTTCACTGACATCAAGAGTGTCGAGTACAAGGTTGGTTGAGCTGTTCGCGAGCAACGTGACGATAGTGGACTAATCATTGGGCATAGTTCCCCGTTGGCGGTTGGGCCAAGGACGGCAAGTTGCGGGAAGTAGGCAATTTCGTTCAAGCCACTCTGGAGAATGACGTCGAAGGTGAGTTGGCGCCAATAATGCCATGGTGGAAATAGACTAATCCAAGACAGGCTATACTCTTCTGTTGTGGCATAACGTCCTCAACTATCCCAAGGATGATTACCAGTTGTTCCTTTTGGCATTCCGGAAATACCTACGAAACAAGAAGGTCCATGGTTACATGACGGTCCGCTATGTTTATGGCCGCAAACCTGATGCTCCCAAGGAGGAGTCATGAGTGATTTATTTTGCTCTTAGTACGCCAGTGCATTTCGTCGCCTTGAACAGAATTGCACGTTTTCTTAGCAGCTGTCAAGTAGGACGGGACGCTTGCAGTGGCTGGCAGCGATGATAAACTTTATTCCTAGCGAGGTATCTCAAGCCATGTTACTAGTGTAAGGCTGTCTGCTCCATGACACAAAGTCAAAAAATACAGTTTCAAGCCATGTTACTCTATGCCATAAAAGTCAAATATCAACATGCGAACTAGTCTTAGTCGCCACATAGTCCAACTTTAAACCAGAAATACTTCGCGCTAGTCGACTCTATTATGCTTAGACGATTCAACGTCCTGCTCAGCCAAATATCTAAAATTTGCAAATACAATCCTCGGGATGTCGGAGAAATGCTGTTGGAGATTGTGTCACGGTAGAAGACATTGAAGCTATGACGTAAAGAATTCATTGAATAATGCTACATTCTAAAAATGGACTAAGAACAAATACTCTTTCGCAGCCCTGCGGCCCTATTCTAGCTGAGCAATAGCCAGATTAATGACCAGGCGCGATAGCTTCCGCTAATTATTTAGCAAGAGGCACCGCTGGGGATGCCCGAGCAGTTTCCATACGTCTTGCCGCCAGTAACAGCGACCTTGGACCAAGTCCAGTTGGAGCATCCAGTAGTGCCACAAGCGATAACAATGTTGTAGCCACTGGAGGCAACGGAACCAGTACCGATGATGTTCGAGATGGTGAGGCCAGTGATAGGGACGCCGCTGGAAGGGGTGCCCTTTAGGTCACCTCCGTTGTAGTTCTGTTCGATGATGATTCCGTAGCTGGCAAGTTCATTAGAATGCAGACACATGAATATCCGATATTGACGAGACTCACTTGCTGATGCTAGACATGGTGATGTCAGAGTACGTGACACCAGACACGGAGCCAGTGGCGCCTTCGACAGTCTTGATGCGGATAGCTAACACTTAGTTAGAAATCACAAATTCGCCCACATATATATATTTGAATTCAAAGGGGCCATGACTTACCTTGAACAGACTTCGTGACTGTGCTGCTAAGGAACTTGACATTGGAAACCTTGTTGTTGTCACGACCACCGACGCTGCCAATTGACAGACCATGGCCACCCGAACAAAGGCCGCCAGTAAAAGTGATGTCCTGATACTAGTGTTAGCATGTATCGCCTTGGGCACACGAAGCACGTCAACTTACGCTTCCAGAGTTGACAGCAACGCAGTCGTCCTGGTTGTAAACCTTGGCATTGGTAATAGTGACGCTGGTGCTGTCACCAATGTCGAATCCGTCGGTGTTGTGACCGCCAGCGCTGTCACCAGCGCTGTTGTCAATGATCATGTTGTTGATGTTGAGGCCGTTAGTATCAACAATGCTGACCGCCATCAAGGGCGTGTCCAGGATGTGAAGGTCGTTGATGGTCGATGTAGTTAGGTCATGAGCATAAAAGAACTTAGGCTTCACCTTGCCCTTGGGATCGGCACCCAAGTTATCCCACCATCGCTTTCCGTCGGGGTTCAGCGTGGCACTGGCGCCGTCGACGGTGACGGATGTTCCGCCGATGCGTAGAAGAGGGCCAACCCACTCCTTGTAGCCCCAGGTAGTGGTTCCCTTGAAGATGACCTAATTGCAGAGTGTTAGTCTCCAACTAAAGATGTGAGCACGTTGATGTGAACACTTACATGTGTCTTGGCGTTCAGGCCGCTGAGGTCAAGAGTGACACCAGAGGGAACAGCAACATCGCTGAGGATGATGGTTGCGCACAACGTCTTCGAAGCGCTGGCCGAAGCGGCACCGTTGGCACCCGAGAAGGTGCAAGTAGAAGTGACAGCCCGCTGCTCGAGGTCTGCCCTCTTATTGAGGTCTGGAGCCTGAGTGACAGTTGGGGGTGCTGCCGGGCTAGCGACGACAGAGCCAGCCAAGGCGGCGAGGAGAAGAGAGACGAGCTTAGTCATGGTGTTTGAAATTCAAGTGATGAACAGAAGGTGAACGTCGTTTGCCTGTCTGTAGAGTAGATCTGTTGTCGTGATGATGATAATTTGAACTACGATTTCAAGTCCCCTTTATACGAGCTCAAGACTCAGGAGCTCTACAACCTCCGAAGCTTTGATCCCCCGGTCTTACAGCCACGATGCCCTCCTATGTTGGGGTGAGCTAATGCTTCGCCCACCTAAAATTACTATTCCTCCAATGATCTAGAACCTCTGATCCGCTTGAGCCGGAACGCCCTAGTATGGTACCACCAAGAACCTCTCTGGTCCCTCAATGTCTATAGAACAGAGCGAAACGGCCTTTGAGTTCGGTCTAGTTGCAGGGACCCACGCATCAAACGAGCACCAGCCCCTGCACAGTGTGCCGCCGGACCGACTAACACGGAATTCCCACCATTTACGGCGGCTCCACGCTGGATTAGTGCCAGCCTTTCCCAATCAGGAGTTCTCGTGCAAACGGAGCAACCGCCGTTTTACACAATTAGGTTGGGGTCTCTTCAGAAACAGAATGGTTTATACTTCGGGAAACGATCAATAGCAAGTGCATTAAGTGGAATAAGCTACTGCCTAGTACGTAGGTACTGGACATGGTCCCTAAATCACGGGACTGCCCTCTTTACTCCGCTAAGATTAGAACGGCTGACGCACTACGATTATTTGGGCAATTCAGGGTCAAAGCCGCGTAATGTGAGGGTAGGTAGGACCGCGCGCGGGAGGCTCACGGCCCTCCCGAGTGGATCTTTCTTTCAACTCCGTATCCGTGGCCATGGACGATATCGGTCTCGGAACGCGGCTCTCTTCCAGTGTTTCGATCGTAAATGATTATCCACTGCCTGAACGTCGGACGCTTGTCCATGGTATGTCCAACGTCACAATCAGCCCGGCGTCAGCGTGAGAGCCACTAGCAACTCGTGCCCCTGTGTTCGAATAGTATCAAGTTAACTTCTCGCTAGCCGCCAAGGTGGTACAAGTTACGGCACAGTAGCAGGTCTTGGCAGCGAGGCGAAAAAGGCAATTGGCTGTGATGATGCCCTCACGGCCGTGCTGTGTAAGCCGCTTTCGGAGGCTCAGATGCCAGGTTCATGGCGGACAATGCCTCAGCCACACTTGTAACGTAGGCACCGGCTTCAGAGATTAAACCTTCGACATCTTCTATCTAGTGCTAGACCGTGCCCTGTATGCAGACTAAGCAAGACAGCTACTGACTAATGAATTTCCGAAGACCCTAATGCTTGTTGCCGGCCACAGAAAATTCAGGATGAGGCGAAAGAGAGATGTAGAGCAAACACGTTCTCGACCAGTTTCAAAGTTGAGCTAGTCTGGCGTACAAGTGCCCGCGATGGATACCAACTGCGATACAGAATTTCTTGACTGAGTCATGTCACCCAGACTAGTCTAGCTAGATAGACGGGAAGCTCGTGTCCACTTCCACCGCTGAGCCGAAATACCACCGTACTCACCGTCATTAACGTGCGAGGTGGATGTGTGTAGGGTAGTTAACTACAATGCCAGTTCATGTTTCCCTTTCCAAATGTCTTAAAAACATGAATGAATTGCCTGCAGAGTAAGATCGACTCACACTGGATGATTTTGGATAATGTCGAAACTAATCTTAGCCTCTCACTCACCAACGTTCCCCTTCCACAAGCCTCATACCTTTCTTTAGTCTGAGTGACAGGATGCTACGGACTGGAGACACGCTCGATTGCTTGGGAATTACTATGGAAAGTCGACGTGGATGACGCCTTGGAATTATCGCCCTGCTCCATGTTTTTATTACAGCTCCAGCAAGGGCCTTCGGGCAGTTTTCCACAAATTGCCGCCAGCAGCCAATGTCACATGAGGATTTCGTGAAATAACGGCTCTTGCAGCGGCAGTTACGTTGACTCTAGCCAGTGCCATCGAAACTCTAAAACAGCAGGTGCCGGGTATCAATCTTCTGTCCCCGGGAAATTACCCTTCTCGTTTTAGCCAACAATATTCCAAATATCCAAGCGCCATGGACATGAGGGCGATAAGAACCACGTTGGTAATGATTGTGATTGGGTTGGGCGAACTAAAATAACCTCTCCCCATACCGGCTCGTTGGTAGCGCCTTGGCGAATCGAAGTCGATGATTCCAAGTCTCGGCGGCTCTGCGAAAGCACCGTTTTGCTCAGGTTCCGTAACTAATAAAAAGTGATCAAATTCCTATTGCAGAATCTGTTACTGCGACGAAGAGGCTGCATGTGCTGGTTTCGTGTTGAAGAGCAAAAGATGGCCTCACGCGACGACATGGCGTGCAGGGATCCCGCTCCTAAGGGGTTAACCTATTGCAGAAACGTCCATCTGACATAATATTCTCAATTTCCAATCTCTGAGTCTGACATAATATCCCCACCGCTTGACCGGTGAGCGATTGAGCTTTTCTTTGACATGTTGTCCAAAGACTGGTGTAACCACAGTCTGTTGAATGCCGTCGCATCTCTTCTCTTTAATTAATAACCGCCACTGTAAAATTTTGGCTGGGCCTCAACAAGGCTGTCTCGACTGCAATTCCGACGAGGATTCCTGTGGTCTGAGGGGAGGATTGAGCCATCGAAATGGACATTGAAGCAGTAAACAACGCGCGACATGGCCTGGGACTCTCTCTTGTCACATTGCTCCTAACCTCCATTGGGTTTTTCATTTACTACGTCTACCGACAGGCTCTACCAAAACCGCTTCCTGGAATACCATGCGATGAAAGCGCAGCAAAGAAAGTTCTCGGAAGTCTTCCATCCATGTTCTCGCACTGGAAGCAGCATGGAGTGGTGATGCCCTGGCTCACGGGGCACAATCTCAAGCACAACGCCCCTCTTGTACAATTTTTCGGCGCGCCTTTTGCTCAGCCTACCGTAATCTTGTCGGACTTTCAGGAGTCCCAAGACATACTGCTTCGCAGGGGCAAGGAGTTTGACAGAGCCGACAGAACGCTGCAAAGCTTCGAAGGCATGATTCCTCACCATCATCTCGCCATGAGAACCAACGACCCGCGCTTCAAGGGAAACAAGGAGCTAGTGAGAGATTTGATGAGCCCCAAGTTTCTGCACGAGGTATGATTTGGAACGTCTCAGGTCATCATTCGTCAATCACTAAATCGTCCTAGGCCTCTGCCGTTCAGATATATGAAAAGAGCCTGGCTCTCATCGACCTATGGTCGTTGAAAGTGAAAACTTCCGGTGGCAAGCCCTTTCCCGCCCGTCAGGACATCTTTGATGCCGCCTTGGACATGGTAAGCGGGGCTGCTTTCGGGTTCAAAGACGATCTCAGCATCACCAAGCGCCAGCTCAACCACTTCCTTTCCAATGGCGTCGAGTTCGAAGAGCACGAAAACGGATCGGTTGATTTCCCACGGATTCCTGTCATTACTGAGATTGCAACCCTAAAAGCTGTCGCCGATCATCTCGGAACCCTTATCGTGTCGCCAATCCCCAGGTTGACTTATGCCTATAGCATGCTCACCAATTCCAAAATGCGTCGGGATATGACAAAGAAAGATGAAATTATCATGGCCCAGATCAAGCAGTCTGTTGAAAGTTTGAAGGGTGGTGATGGAACTCCCCAGTCTGCGACGGATTACATGGTGCATCGAGAGATTTCCGTTGCCAGGAAAGAGGGAAGAGAACCCGATCTTTTCTCGAGAAGGACAATGGACGAGGTAAAAAGAAAATCGGACGAATGGTTTAACAGCATGCTAACCGCTCTTAGCTTTTTGGATATATTGTTGCTGGCCACGAAACCACATCTTCGTCACTTTCTTGTAGGTTATACTTTGCCATCATGTTACACCAACCTCAGCCCTTGTGTGAGAAAGAGGTGGATGAATTGCTGGCTTTTCTAGATGCAAAACTGATAATTCATCCATAGGGGCTCTCAAATTCATCGCAGACCACAAGCCTGAGCAAGATAAGTTGCGGCAAGCTCTGTGGGAGGCTTTCCCTGATGCAGCCGCCGAAAAACGTGTTCCTAATGTGAAGGAGATTACCACTGCTCATGTTCCCTACCTCGATGGTATCATCGACGAATGTATGCGGCTTGGTCAACCGACTCCTCTGGTCGCGCGCGAAGCCATGGTTGACGCCATGGTACTAGGCCACATGATCCCAAAGGGTGTAACAATCTTACTCAACTCATCTGGACCGGGATACACGAGCAGCCCTGCTGAAGTTGCTGACTCTGTAAGATCAGAGACCTCACAGACAAAGAACACGGTTGGTTCGTGGAGTGTAGATGACATGCACTTGTTCAAGCCCGAGAGGTGGCTAAAGACGAGCGACAGCGGCGAAATCGTCTATGACTCACAAGCAGGGCCGTTCATGTCATTCAGCCTGGGCCCCCGTGGCTGTTTCGGGAAAAGATTGGCATACTTGGAGATGCGTATAGTTTTGGCTCTTTTGATGTGGAACTTCCGCTTCGCGAAACTCCAGGGCGAGTTGGCCAAGTACGATACACTGGAAGGTGTTACTGTTATGCCTCGGAGTTGCTATGTTGGACTTGAACGAGTTGAGCTATAGGTGCAGTAAGGACGATGTATCATTCTCTGACTTGACTGAACATTTCTTCATTAGGTTGGATTGTAGAGAGAATATATAGCAACAGAGGTACCTTGTAATGCGAAAATGTAGTTGACAAAGCTGCAAACTTGATGAGTAGGGAGAGTATGCGATCACGCGATACCTCATCACGTAGCACAAAACTAGCCAACACGAGATGCGGTCAATCCAATCCATCTATCTCCTCAACCAGCCTACTAAATGCCTTTGTTATGCGTCGTTACAGTCAGTTCTGTGTCAAGATTGCTTCCATTTGTCTTTACACAGATTTCTCATTCTCACAACACCCTACCAACTACAAATAACAAATCCCTCGTCCTAGAGCGGCAATGGTTGCGAGATACCATCAGCTTTGACTCAGCCATGAAAACTCCTCTTCTCGGTCCGCAGACCCGTCGGCCCGTAGACCAGCTCTTTTGCTGCTGCCGCACCAACGGCCTTTCTCGAAAGGAAATGGCACCACTTTTCAAGACAGAGAGTCAAGGCCAGAGCGTCATGCATCTCGCTGCACATCCTAACTTCGAAGGACCTGCAGGTGTCAAATCATATTGTTTAGTGCGAACCCGATTGGCCGTCTCAGTGGCTCATCGGTATCAGACTGTCTCGACCGCTTCTTTTAAAGGCGAGACAGTGAAACATGCCCGCAAAAAAAAAAACACGTCGCATGAAATACGGCGCACATAACACGTCAAGTGACTTCTTCGTACCCGCGTACAGATAGAAATTTCGGATGCGGGGTAGCTATTGAAATGCAAATATTTAGCCTAGAATTAATCGCCAAAGTTTCTGAAGCCTCTTCACTCTGGTGCTCTTCTCGTCTAACTCCGCCTTGCAACCATGTCGTCTTCCCGTTCATCCTCGGATTCTCTCCGACAGGCGCCTCCAGCATATGATGATGACGAGAACGAGGTGATCGATGAGCAGCAAGAAACCGAGCTGAACGAGGCGTTTTATGCCTTGGAACTTTCCCCCTCGCCCACTGCGCCCACAGTAGACACGTGCTTGGCGCACCTCAAACTCCTTTCCGCATTCGAAGAGCTAAAGATCAAGGTCGGTAATACAAATGGTCTATGGAAAATATGGGACTCTCGATCCATCAATCCGTCCGGTGGAGCCTCAGTCGATCCAGCCGAGATCCTCGTCAAGCTGCGAGAAAAGAGATGGGCCGTGTACGTAGCAAGGGCAGTAGACAGGTATGAGGCTTGGTGGGCTAGCTTTGTGCCGGGTATGTTACGGCTTGCAAGCATGATGACAACAGCTGAAGCGGGCGATGATACGTACGAAGGCTTTCCATCGCAGAGCAAGCCGATAAATTGGACCTCCGAAACGCTTCCTCCACTAGGTATGATCGAGCTCATTGTCCCAGTCTGGGTTCTTCAGCCAAGCTAAACCTCCTTAGATGTCCTCCTTGTCTGGCACGCTCACATGCTGAATCCCAGAAACTACCTCGAGGTCGGTGAGAAGTCTTGCTAGCAATCAATTGCTAACATCCGATATAGGACTGCATGCGTCATGGCTACGGGTCTCTTTGGGCGGCGGGAATGCCGTGGGCCCTATTGAATGAAGTCATCAATCCACAGTTCGAGTACTCTGGCTCTGATGTATGCCAAGATGCCTGGAAGGTCCGCACTGGCCGCGACTGGGTGAACCAGGCGGATCCGGTCACAAAGCAGCTCAAGTGTCCTGCATGTTCTATGATAAATGAGATACCTTGGACTACATGCGGTCAAGGTGAAGATGCAAAAGGTGGTCGGTAAGATATACTCCATAGCATGGGTTCTGCATGTGTACCTCACTAACTTATCGCAAAAGGCCTGGACTCGTTGGTACAGGATATGGCGATGGCAAGTTTGCCTGGGTCTGCAACGCATGCGAAATGTCCATTGATCATGAAATTCTTCGGTTCGCGAAATTTCGAAACGACGTCACGAACCTAGTCAAGGACGACTTCCCCATGCCTGGCACAATCATCAACGCCGAGCTGGGCCTGGTGAAGAAAACTCCCAAGGACAGCGACCAGCTCTTCCCGAATCGCCTCGTCCGACTCGGCCTCCTCGTCGAAGTGTTGGAAGGCATGAAGCCAGGATCTGCGGAGAAACCGACCATGGCTAAGATCAGAGATACGATTGAAGAGATCACGAGACAGACACACCTGCGTCATAGTACCAAGCAGCTCAAGAAGATTGACAAGGGCATTTCGGGCCTAGCCACACTAGGCTCACACCAGCTGTCAATCTCAGCCCGCCTTCATACCAGGAGAATGATGTCGCGATACTGGGAGAACTCTTCAATTTTCTCTATCGACCTTTGTGGGTGCGTAGTGCGTCAAGGAGTCTTCACCAACAAGATGTACAAGGTAAGTCAGTACCGAGTTACTTTTATGAGCATACGATCTAACTATGTAAAGATCGATTGGATACACACCAGTACAGCTGGGGAGACAATGCTCAAACTTCTCAGCAAATACGACCGATTTTTTGACATTATCGCCACACATCCAAATAAGGTCATCGTGCCAACGCTTGACATTGACTTAGCGTGGCATACACATCAACTGAGCCCTCAAAACTACTTCAACTTCACCGTTAGCAAGACGTTTGCATTCACAGACCACAACGATAAAGTCGACGAGGATCAACTCGCCATCTCTTTCGGATGGATGAGCAAGATTTACCAAGATACATACGGAGAAGTATACGCACAATGCACATGTTGGTTTTGTGAAAGTACACCACTCCCACTTAGCCGTCGAGGCGTTTCGGGTCGGGTTTCCAGCTAACAAAATGCACAAGGCATCCGAACCATGAATACCACTGGCAGCAAATCAGCCAAGAAGGGGAAACTTAACAGCGGTAGGCTCACTTTGAAACACCACGGATCCTATACTTTCATCTCCCCTATTCCGTGATTTAGATACGTGAATGCTAATGTTGAAAATTCTTTAGATGCAGTAGAGACCGTCCAGCAAGAAACGCCCCGTGAACCAGTTCACATATCCTCTCACCCTGCAATGCAAGTTGGAAAAGAAACAACAAGTCGCCGTCGCACTCAAAAACTACTCTTCCACAACGAACTGAACGATTCGTACGACAAAGCGCGTCGCCAGCATAAGAAAGGCTTCAGATCCTTGTTCGGCCAAAGCTCCCGCTTGGGTCCATCCAGCGCGGCGAGGACAATCGGCCCTCGTGGTGAAGACTCATGCAACCACTGGGGCAAGACGATCCTGCTACAAGGTCCTTGGGCGTCACAGATGGTAACTGCTTTGACGCCGGAAATGTACGCAACGCCGCCTGGCGTGTTTCACACCCAGTCCGAGAAGCCTGGTGCTTGCGCAGCTGGTACATGTGGAGGACAAGGACGTTGTGGATCGGGAGCTGTGTCCGTTTGCGGTGCTGGCTGTACTGGGGTATGTCGACAGGAATATCCATCTCTGTTCGTGGCTAACGTGGAGTCTAGATGGGTAAGGACATGGGATCGAGTTTCGGGGCTACTTAAGGATAGGAAGTGAGCCGCCTAACTCATGCGTATGTTGAACAGCCACGGGCGGCCGCCTCGTAACGACGATTTGGAACAAGAAGATTCTGTTGGCCAGGGATAAAGTTCAAGATCAGGGCTTGTACTCCAAGATCCTGAAAGCAACTTCGTTTCCATTTCTCCTTGCTTAAGTAGAAATATGCTCGAGGCCACGATACGTATCAACCAAGTCGCAGCATTTTGCAACTAAGCATAATTGTAGGGGGGCCTATTTCAACAGCAGCCAGAGTATTTTGCACAGCATGTTGCAATGCATCATGAGCCTAAGTCTTATCGTCTATATCGCCCTCATTTCGTTCCCTTTCCCCTAATCTTTATGTCATCTTTTGATCTCAGTATTGCTAGTCTTTACGATTGCTATTAGTGAGGATAAATGGCTTATATAGAAATTCTGTGCAGATAGCAAAAATTAAATGTGAAAATAGCAACAACCAAAAGAAACTAAGATAGACATCCGCGAATCTGAAATTTTACCGACTTACTATGTTTTCTCAAAAGTTTAGGCGAGCTACTAGACGATACAAAAGGATATGCACTCGTAGATCACTCTTCAATGCCTTCAAGCGCCTTGCGCATCTTCTGGAGCTATCGCTCCGAACGCACTCGACGGTCGTCAGTCTCCGGATACACCCTACTTCGTACTGCCACCACGTGCTCCATCAGCTCAGCTGCCTCCTCTGTCTGTCCGCTATGATGATGCAATGTGATTGCAAGATTGTGCTCTGATTTTACGCGATCGGGATGCTCTTCTGATAGTGTTTTCGCCCGTACATCCACCACATGTTCAAGCAGCTGGATCGCTTTCTCCACTTGTCCATTCTTTCGATATGCCAATGCAAGGTTGTGCTCTGATGTTAGGCGGTTGGGGTGCTCTTCTGAGAGCGTTCTCGCGTGTACATCCACCACATGTTCAAGCAGCTGGATCGCTTTCTCCACTTGTCCATTCTTTCGATATGCCAATGCAAGGTTGCTCTGTGACATTAAGCAACCGGGGTGCTCTGCCGGCAGCTTTTTCCTCAGTACATCCGCCACATGCTCAAACAATTGAATTGCCTCTTCAAGCCTCATACTCCTTTGATACGCCGTTGCAAGCAAATCCTCCGAAGTTAGTCGGGAGTTATCCTCTTCTGCCAAATTCTGCTTCATGGCCACTACCTCCTCTAAAAGCTGAGTTCCGATGGTAACCTGTCCGTTCAACAAGTAAACTAACCCAAGAGATTGCTGTGAGTTCAATTTGACAGGTTGGTCTGGCGGTAGAGTCTTCTGCCACAATACGACGCGCTCCAAGACATCGACGGCCTCCTTGATCCGTCCTTCCCTCACCAAACATCTTCCCACCCAATTGCTCAAAATACAAATGCGGGGGTCGTCAGTTGCTCCAATATATTGTAGGAGTCTCAGGGCGTGTGGCAAGCACTGTTGCCACAAGTCGCGGTTCTCCCAGTCATCATTCGGAAACACAGCCGCAAGCTGATGGGCTGCGTCCTGCCCAGTTTTCTTGGTCATGTTGTTTTGGTCGGTCCAGATACGTGTGGCCAGATGCACGAGTCGGTGCATCTCAAATGCCTCGCCATCGCCTCATCTGCTTAGAAATCCATATCCACAAAGTGTGCCAATCGCCTTTGTCAATTGCTGCTCCGATCCCATTCTTGGTAGAATCCATCTAGGGATGGCTTTGGGTTCGATGTGTGACGTAAATGAGAGAATCGCCGCAGCAGGCTCGTCATTCCGTCGAATCTGGTCGAAAGATATAATCCAAGTAGTTGCCACTGCGTTTTGACTACTGCTGTAATGAGCACTATCATGGAAACTGCTACTTAGCAGTTCGATCATTTCTTGATCTTTGCTTTCACAAATATGAAGGTATTCAGTGATGAGAATTTTGTTGATGCTCATATAAGCTGCTGCCTGAGCAACCGCTAGAGGGAGAAATGTGAGCTTCTTCAACAACTGCATCACGACCTGCTCATTCTGAACCTGACTCTTTTGGACGGACCAGTTGTTTAAGATGGCTTTCGCTTCATCTGCGCTCATTGGGCCTAGTTCAACCACGTCGCCCGCCGCAGCTCTGACAGCGACCTGTTGAGATCTTGTTGTGAAAAGAATTCGTCCGCGGTCGCTTTCCGGGAGACATTGATGTATCCCACGTGTTGCGCCTGACGAGCCCCAAAGGACGTCTGCGTCGTCAGCGTTATCAACAATGAGAAGCCAATCACCCGGCTTCTCTGAGCTCAGGTATCGTCGAACCACCTCTTTTGAGTCTTTAGTGTCGTCGTCACTGATCGCAAGCTTCTTTTGTATCTCGGCGCAAGCCTGTTCGAAGCTGGAGGTGCTCAAGGCGGGTACCCATAGCACAGAGCATCCTTGTCTGTTTTCTTTGACCCAGTGCGCAAAGTGAAGCGCTATTTGGGTTTTACCCATGCCCCCAAGTCCAACAAGGGAGACTCGGTCGGTCCCAGGCTGCGTGAAAAGCATTCGGACGAGTATGTCAAAGACGGCTTTGCGCGTCACAAAACGGCGGTTCTTTGAGAATGGAAGATAATGTACTGTATTTCCTTTCTAGCGTCAGCTCTTACAAAATCAGGACATTTCATAGCTTCTATACTGACTTGTTTCTGAGCCCGGCTCTGGTACCGGCTGCGGTACAGGTGCAATGTGGGTAACACCGGCAAAAGCATCCACAAATCTGTTGATTTCTATTTCCACATCCGCTAAGTAGTTTTTTGTATGCCCAGCAATCGTACTTGATTTCTCTCAGTCAGACAGGGTGACATCCTTCAGTCCGAGGTCAACATTGAACCGGTAGTACTGGCCGCTATCGCGAAATCGCTTCTTGAGGTCAAAGGCCACCTTCTTTGATGATGACGCCATTTTCTTCAACGCCTTTAGGATGGACGTTCGCGTGTCATCAAGGGTGACCACATCCCCAAGGCCAGTTCCGATGCTGAGAATATGCATGTCCTTGCGACCCGGAAATTGTTGCTCAGCCTCTCGGATCAAAACGTCGCATGGGTTGTTGTACCCGAATCCAGCATCCACATAAGAGATCTGCATCTGGCCGACCCTGATTGGTTTAAAAAAGGTTGTTGCTGCTGATGTTGCCCGTGCGATCTGCCAGATGGTACAACCATTCAAGTCGTTGGAAGTGTCGTACGTCTTGAAGAGCGTGGGTGGGGCGTCAATGTTGACCTCAGTAATGGCCAGAACAACACTACCACATGTTAGAGGTTTACGGATAAATATCCAGAGTGACATACGTCTTGGTACACGAAGAGCTGCGGAACTCCATCTCATCATGTGTGCAACTGGCAGTCGTTGACTGCCCTTGCTCGCGTTGAGCAACGCAGTGTGGATCTGTGCAAAATTCGCGGATAGTCTGCTTGATGGCTGCTTCTAGAGCCTTAGCTGAGAAGGCTCCAGATGGAGATGCTGGGAGTCTTAATGTTCGCTTCAGGGTAAAAGCCATCTGGGCCACTTTTGTGTACGCTTGCAAGCACTGATCAACAGTCATGCCCAATCGTCCAAGCATAATGGCAATGATTCTGTTTACGAAGTTAGCGAGATGAACATTAAGAAGCATGTATGAGCTTACCCTCCTGTGCTGGTGCCGCCAATCAGATCGAAATGATCGCATGGTCTGGGTATCTGGTCGAGGCCATTTACCAAGCGGAGCTTTTCCATGATTTCCTGTAGAATCATAAGGCTCGAGATGCCACGAACTCCACCTCCATCTAAGTGAGTTAGCGGCGCAACATGGTTGCAAAATGGGTGTAATACCGAGGGAGAGAACCCTCAAACGGCGCTCAGAGTCGTTTGGCGTTGTTTGGCTCATCATTCGTAGTCAAAGCCAATGTTAAGCTAAGGAAGGAGGACGACCACAAGACGAAGCCTGATAGGATGAGAGAATTTGAGAATCATCAAGAGGTTCCCCAGATTGGTTCGAGTCTCCTCAGTGATCATGCAGCAACGGAATCGCCTCACTCGGGCGGTTGCCCCCACGTTACGTTAATGATATGGTAGGGTTACGCTTCATGTGCGGGGTTGAACTGTGGTTCCAGTACGAGAATTCAGCCGCAAAATCCCGTGACAAGGCTGATTTCGAGAAGGGGCTTGGCTTTGGGGGCCATGCATGCATATGGGTAATAAACCGCTCTGATACGCAGCCTTACTGTCCTTCAAAATGAAGCTAGGCTCATGTGCTAAAGACAAGTACCATCTTAGCCCAACCAGCAGCAATAGCGTTCTGAATTAAGAGAATCCATCGTCTTCAAGATGGAGTAAATGTATAAATTTCATGCAATGAGCTACGATCAAACATTTTTGCAACCAAGGCATCCAAAGACGATAGACAACTATGGTATAGCAAGGCACCTACCCTGTACAAATTGCAGGGTTGCTGACTAAGGTATCAGAAACAAGGGGTTTCTGGCCGTCAGTTAAACAACACAAACAACTACCTATGATCAAGCATTCAGCCTAGGCACATTACCAATTACTATGGCCTAGATTCAATATTACGACGCATAGTGGCAATATCCCATGCCAATCGGGACTCGCCTGGTCGCGCCGTTTCGTGTCGCGAGCTTGCCGCGAGTCGGGCCAACTTGATCCGGAGGATTCGTGAGTCCAGCCAATAAGATTGCCATAATCAGCATGTCAGCAACATCACGGAGCCGAATCTATCGCTTTAGTCAACCACTCGGCCGAAATTTGACTTTGGGAAGCCTAAGATCAACAATCACTCGGCCGAGTGTGAGATTTAGAGGGGGCTGACATCAGCATCCTCACTCGGCCGGGTGTAGACCAAGATTTCGGGGTTTCCTAGAACACCGGGCATGATGAAGCGGGTTTATCTTCTGTTTCTAAATCCGAGGCCATTCTGTCTTCCTCCATAAAGTATAAGTAGCTGAGTGGACCACTGAGTCTCAAGAATCAAGCAAGACATCACAGCGCACTCACAACCTCACTTCCAGCAACACTCTCAACTCCACCACAGCAATCCATCTCATCTTTGTTCAATATGACTTCTACGGCCCCCATCGCAATTATTGGAGCCGGTCTCTCGGGGCTCGGCTTGGCTTTGGCTCTACACAGCCACGATATCTCCTGCGTTCTCTACGAGACACAAGGATCTCCTCTCGACATCGGAGGCGCCCTCATGCTCTCGCCTAACGCCCTTCGCATCCTAGACTGCCTCAACGTCTATAAGACCCTCGAGCCCCTATCGTACAAGTTTGAGCACCTCTACTTCCGATCTGGAAAAGATGAGCTCGTGGACGAGTTCGAATTTGGCTCCGCTGAGAAATACGGCTACCCTGCTCTCCGCACCTACCGCTACGAGCTGATCAATGTGCTGCTTGACTTGGTCAAAAAGGCCGGGATTCCTATTGAGTACGGCAAGAAGTTTGACCACGTCATCAGCGAAACCGATCAAGGGGTCACCTGGCAGTTCAGCGACGGCTCTGAGGCCCAGGCATCGCTGCTCATCGGTGCCGACGGCATTCACTCCCGCGTTCGCCAGTACCTCTACCCCGGCCTTGTCGCCAAGTTTACCAACATGGTTGGCATTTCAAGCGCCATTCCCACGTCGCAACTCAAAGCTGGCGACGATTATCCCATCCCGGTCACCATCATGAACCCCAAGCACGGCGCCTTCGTTATTGCTCCGCAGTTCGCTGACGGTTCTGAAGCTTTCATCGGCAAGCAGTATCTCTTTACTGGCCCTGAGCCCGACCGTGAGGGCTGGAGGAAGTTGAACGCGGACAAGCAGTGGGCCATCGATCACCTCCGTAACGGCTATGAAGACTTTCCACCTATTGTCGGCAATGCCACCTCGTCCATTTCTGCGGACAAGATCAACCTGTGGCCCTTCTACCTACTCCCCAAGCTCGACAACTGGGCTTCGGAGAAGCACAACCGCGTCATCATCGTCGGTGATGCAGCTCACGCTCTCCCACCTACTGCAGGACAAGGTGTCAACCAAGCGTTCGAAGACGTCTACATCCTTTCCGGTGTCCTGGGCAAGCTACGCAGTGACTCGCAACTGGGCGCGCCGGATAAAGTCCAGAAGGCGCTCAAGAACTGGCAGAATGGTCGCCAGGGTCGTGTGGATCGTATCCTTGAGTTAAATGCCCAGATCTCCAAAAGGAGGATGCCTACCGCTGAGCCTGTCGAGATCAAGCCAATTGAGCTCGCATGGCTCTATGGTGCTGACTTTGACAGCATGGTGGAAGAGTACGCAGGAAACTTGGAGTAAGGCAAGGAGAAAGTCAATGGTGTCTCTCTAACAATGGCATCATGTATTTATTTAGTTATTAGCGGGCTATTCTCACTTTCAAGCAAGTTTATTACAATAACTTTCTCCAGTCCTCCAAGTCCTCTTCTTTATCTAGATAAGTGCTTACCAGTGAAGGATTACATCAGACTCCAATTGAAGACCAGGTTGTTCAATGCCTAATTTCGTCACTTTCTTCCCAGAGAAAGTATGTTGTGTTGGATACGGTAATTATTTACGCCGACTATAATCGCAGGTAGTGTTGAGTCCTCAGTAAATCCCAAACCCCTATGTTCATGCAAATGAAACGGCTGTCCATCATGCTCTCATGTGGAATTCACAGCGCAATACGTCGAAGTGAGTGACCTTCATGGCAGTCACATTAGAGTTGTCGAAGGCGAGTCGTTATCTGCGGATAGGCTGCACAATGAGCAAACATGAATGACTAACTAAAGCCTTAGCACCTGAAAACTAAATATTAAATTCCTAGGGTGCGATATCTATGATCGCTGCGTTTTTGAGAATGTAGGGAGCTGTGTGATAGCTATATAAGGTTTATTGTGACTCAAACCTCCATCAAAAACCAGTCACTTTGGCGGAGTGGTTAACGCGCGGCCCTGCTATGTTGCATACAAGGCCGTGACTTCGGTCGCGTAGGTTCGAATCCTGCAGGTGACGTTTTTTTTGCATCTTTAAGCTTATTTCCATTGATTTTTTTCCCGTCTTTGTTGATCTCATAAGTGAAGGTGTTGTCTATCTACCAACCTGTCCGTCAGCCTACCAGCGAGGATGTGGCTGACGTGACCGAAGCCAGCAGCCAGTTTTCAGCTTCTTGATTTGGACGCCCTTCCTTAGCTCTTCCGCTGGATCAATAGATTCGCAAACCTGGTCGTAAATAAGCAAATAGACGACAGCGAGTGCTTTCTAGTCGATAAATGCATTAAAACCCAGTACCCGTGACTATCAATAACCAAGTCAAACAACAAGCCGTGCAGCACACCAAAAGGTGACCTTTAGTACCCTGAGCGTCGACACTGTGGGGAGAATTAGGTGCTGTGCCCCGCCAGCCACTTGATAGATCTGCGCCATTTCCAAAGTCGCAAGACCCCGAGCATTTTGCGTAACTTATATCTTTAGAGCGTGCCAATATTGGAGGCTTAGACCCAAAATGCCCTGAGCACGACTTCTTAGTCCGTAATGCTACCATTCTGGCAATTCTGTAGTGGTGAGCAGTGGTGTCCGCATCCCGCAACCCGCCAATTTAGCGCTAGAATGGTCCTTTTGCGAGCCACTGAACCACAGCGGTTCGGCACGAAGTCGAATCATGGAGATAGACAACGTGTATTGGCCTCGCCCTCGTCTGTATCAAATGCAGCTGAGGGCAGCCCACTTTCAGTGCCTCGCGTCTGATAGTCTCAGCTGAATGAAACACCAGGCAAGCCATTTGTTGGCTAGTTTAAGTAGTGCGACCGCATACGGCGAGCGACATCGTGAATGGCAATAGTCTCAATGGCGGGGGCGCTGAAATCCAATAGTCCAGTTGGCCAACACCCACTCATTGTCTCTGCGCTCGAGCGAGAGCGCACCACCTTGGATGAATTTATCTATATAGAACGCAGTGCCAGATTCATCCTGAAGGAATTATTCTAGCAGGCTACAAACTTCTCTTCATTGTCCACCTTCATCATGTCTTCCAACTACAACGATTTCGTTTCCGGCCTTGAAGTATGTCTTTTTCCCACCCACAAAATGCATGGTTTTACGGTTCTTAATTCGTCTAACAACAAACAGGTCCTCTACGATGATGACAAGCCCGGCAACACAATCGATGAGATCTATGGTCAAGGTGCCGATATCAACAAAGGCAAAGGTGGATCGTGAGTCTTCCATTTTCAATCATCAACCCTTGCTCTTAATCTCATAGCCAAGAGGCTTGTCACCAGCCATACTGATCATGTTGATACCTAGGTACGTTTGGCTTCGCATCCAATGGGCAAATGGGCCCTCCGAGATAGCCACCAGCTTCTCGGTTGAAGTAGGTGATAGAAACGAAGGTCGTAGCGATCTGGGGAAAGGCGCAGGCGGCGACTACCGCTACCTTGTAGAGAACCGAGGCGGATCCGAACGGTAAGACTTTGATCATCCGCCTACAGATTTCTGAAACTAAATTCCCTATTTGTGAAGGAAGATCAAGGATGTAGCACTGTGGAGGTCCGATGATAAGCAAGAACAACCCCCGTCGGGGTGGGATGGCATCACGACCGATATCAACGTTGGTCGTGGTGGCGATTATCTTTATCTCGTTTGGAAGACCCAGAAGTACCTTGGATGAGACCACACATATTGCACATAGTCTTAGCGCTTGTTCTATCCTACCTTTCCATCATCCAACGACCCTGTGCGCAAATTTATGGGATTACACAACCCGGTGATTAATTCAAGAACCTATAATGTTGTTTACATGCTCTAGGTCCAAACTTGACACTCTCTCGGTGATTATTAGGTTAGCTACTTTACTCTGCCGCCACATTGCGGTTCTGGCGATTTTAAACCCCTTCTTAAGTCGCTGGGATTGAGGTCGCTGGAGATGACTAAAACTGCGTGCGAAGTCGGCGGGTTCGATGCAAGTTCATTGTCCAAAGACATCCATTACAGTTTCATCTCACTCATCTGCGTGCGATCACACCTTTAGCCGCGAGACATCAGTCCAGATACCATAAGCGGAAGTGTTGGCCTGTATTCATACTACCTCTACGAATGTAGACTGCGCGTCCCTATACCTATTGGCCATCTACAAACCTAGGGTTCTTGTTGCCGATAGTTCTGGGAATACTGATAGATCATACAATACACATACACTAGCACCGTCTTTGGCACTCCTGATTCCTACGGTGGTGGCACATTGTAGGGATTTAATGCAGGCTTGAGACTCAGTTGAGCATCAGATTCTCGAGGTCTAGAATCCATCTCAACCAGTTCATGGTCCATTCCTATATACCAGGAGTCAGTTTATCATTCCACTGTTCCCCTTCAGACAACCCAATACCAGAAAGTTTTGTCTCTCTAAATTTGGAGTTCCTAGCAAACTTCTCCGTTGTGCTTTGTTCATGACATCTTTAAACATTTCATAGTATATATCATCGGGTCCTTTTCAAAGTCTGCGATAGGTCTTATTCTCTCCTATTCGGGACAAAATCACGAGCCTAGCTGCCTGAGCTGTCATTTGCACTTCCACCGGCAATCTAGTGCCACTACTTCAATCTTCTTCTGAACCAGGGAGTTTGTTGGGTCTGGTTGAACGTCGAGGATGGTCAAGTAGAAGCTCTAGCTAATCCTTTCATGATGCTCAGGAGACATCAGTCTATTCCAGGAATTTAAAAAGTCAGCTAGATGTTTGTAAATGAATAATATATCAGTTACGGTAAAATGAAATCGCTATAGATCTCAATGACAATGGCTAGGGTAGAGATTTGACAGAAATAGAAACAGAACTGCTGTTCAGCGGCCAAAGGAGCCTTCCTTCATAGATCTTCGTCTTCACTCTGTCCAAAAAATCGGTATACACCATGTACGTAACCAACATTATCAAACGTCCTCGTCACTATCTTCGTCACTATCCTCGTCACTATCCTCGTCGTCATCATCATCCTCGCTCTCACCTCCAGACCATGGCGATGCGGGCTCTGGCCCTGCCACTCGTAGATTCATAGAGTTGTCATCATACAAGTCATTCTTGGCCGCTTTCTTTGCGTTGTCGCTGATCTTACCGCCCTGTCGCTCGATGACGGCCTGCGGTCGAAATGTGATGGCAAGGAGATAGAAGCCAATCGTGCCCGGCGATGTCTCGTCTCGCGTCCATGTGCAACCCTGCCAGGTACTCGACCCGGACCATCTGTCCACGCTCCTTCTCCCAGGGGTGGTATCGGCATAGAGAACAGTGCCGTCGGGTCTTTTGAAGCACCAGCGGTCGGCCATCATGTCCGCCATTTCGTCGAGCTGCTGCTTCTTGCGCTCAACCGACTCAATCTCAATACACACCTCCCGTACGCTGTTGGACATCTTTTCGTTGACGCGCCTGATCCACCTGCCCTGGAACCGCAGCGGCTCGTCCTGCTCCCAGTACCACCAGTCTGCATGTCGGATCGTGAGCGTCACATTGCGGGGATGCAGGTTAGGAATGGTCAGCAGGTTAAACAAGCCGCCGCTCTCGAGCGCCCACATCTGCGCAAAGACCCGCAGGCTCTGGATCTCGACGGCCTGGCCGCCCTGATGCTCCGTAATGTGACGTAGTCGGTCCTCCAGTCGCTGAGGAGCATTAGAGTCGCGGTACTCAGGCGGAGCGCGGTCTCCGTGCCCGACCCAGTGTGTGTGTTCCTTGAGGACAAAGGGCATAAACCAAGCCTCCCGATACACGGCTCGGCACGTCTGCAGCAACTGGGCATCATGCTTGCGCGGCGCAAAGTAGTTTGGCCGTGTATAGATTGTTTCATCGCCGTAACGCCTGTCAGGCGACGGATCCGGATAGTCCGTGAGGGCATAGGTGAAGATGTGGCTGCGCACTTCGGCCGGCAGAAGCGCGAATAGTGGCGAGTCGCTTTGCGGTGCGACCGGGCCGGACAGGATGCTGTCGAGAATAGTAGTTGTCGCCATTCTTTGTTGAGGGGTTTTGAAAAGAAGTTACTGCGTGGATTGAGTGGATTCCAAAATTTTGCGCTGGATATCAGGCATGTTGTGATGCAGGGTTCATCAGGCAGCAGTGCCGTTGGTTGTGACGAGTCGATGACCCATTCTTAGAAGTTGGTTGGTTGGTTGATTGTCGGTTGTTGGTTGGTGTAGAAAGGATGAGGCGAAGTACATTACACTGTGTAGGTGCATTGCGGCGGTGCCTTCTCATTAAGTATTGTGATATGCCGTGTTGTTTGAGAGTTCAAAATAGAATATTTTGACTGGACATTGATCTGAGCCTTTACTTGGTAGATAGAGCGTGGAGGTGTTTTTCATCAGGCTTTTTTTGGTCTGGTACCTGTCATTCAACTAGTCATACCTAGCAGGATTGCTTCAGCATCACGACTCGTACTTTTTAAAGTTGTTAGACATAAACTATACCAGTGTCTTGGTTCGACCGCACATTTAGTATAGGGTAGGACCCTCAGGTTTTGATGCCATGAAGCCAAGACAGATGTGGCTAGCCTTGCAGTGCCTCAAAATGCCCCATTCGCGGCATCAAGCACCAGCACCAATGCAGGGGTCAGGGTCGGTAATTTCCCCTTTCTAGACCAGCAAAGATGAAAGCGTAAGTCTGTGCCGAAATGATCATTTCCACAGTGCTGAAACCCCCCTTTCGCCGTTGGTTCCCAATTGAGCGGTGCTTCAGGCCAATTGTCGCTTCACCGTGACCTGCCTCGGCGACCTTCTCCTGTCTGCAGAATCAACAATTGCAGAGTCAGCCCATCATGGCGTAATTGCCGGCAAACCCGCTACTTCTACCATGATCAGGGGATGGCCCTACACCATGCCTGAACAGAGAGCCCTGGGACCTTGTGAGTGATTCCCCATATTACAAAACAGAGATAGCCGTCAGATCCGTCGTTGTTGTGGAGACTCGAGGAGAGAAATTGCATCACCGGCATCTCGGCACCCATGGATCAACAGGCCATTGCAGGCCAAAGTTGCTACAATGCAAACCACAAAATAGAGACTGCCTTTGTGGGGTCTTCTTTTTCCTTTTCCCCCCTCGGCCCCCTTCTTCTAAGGCAGGGGCCGTGGAGCCTGGGTTATTTGTGTCTTTATTCTTATTCTAACCCAATGCCGTAACGGTTGGGTTCAATCCACTTCTGCTACGTTACTGCTGAGGGCACTCGTATAGACAACCGGAGGGAGCCAGACTGGGAATTGCATGAAACACGAAGGGAATATGTCCGGCGGGTCAAGGAAAAAAATTCCAAAAAATCCTCCGAAAGCAGGACCCGTCAGCCTCACCGTAAGCTTTCTGGCGGTGAGATCATCTGCCTGTCTCTGATTGCTTGTGGTGGTGTGGTGTGACCAATTCATTGCCTTGCTACGTCCGGCCCATGCGGGGGAAGCTGCTGCTGTCCGTACCTTAACCGCCAGTGAGCAGCCCGGCTGAGGGAAAAGTGCAGCCCTATTTGAAAGGTCGGCGATACGCCAAGAGGCTGGGTTCTATAGATAGTAATTTGGGCGTGCGCGCCCGTGGCCCAGTTACCAAGACGGCGATGGATTGAATTTCAGCATCATTCCATCCCGGAGGGTTCGTCTCTCGGCAGCGGCCGACACAGGGCAGGGCGGGATCCCGTATAACAGAGATTGACGCTGTTTCGTGTCCATGTCCATGTTCCCATGTCGCCGAAGTATGGCAAGGGTTAGGCACTGCGACTATCACGGTAAGCATTTACCGTACCATCAGCCCACCTCCCCGACCCCGCGTTGGTGAGGGATCGTCGCGAGCTTCGACCTGTAGCAGCGCATTTGCCGCTCGGGCACATACGGTATAACGTGTGAAGGAGCTGCAAATAGACGAGCGAGAGAGAGGAGATGTGGGCGGAAAGTAATCCGGGACTTGCTCTATGTGGTCATCATCGAGATGGTCAGATGCATCATGTCGGCAGCAACAAATCCTCATAGGTTGCTTCTAAACGGTGCCCTGGGAAGTCAGCAAGTTTGCTGACGTCCATCCGGGATGAGGGGCTGCGACCAATGGGCGCCAGACCACCCATCACCACCCTCCCTCAGCTGAGCCTCCAGCATCACCATGGAACCGGCTGGGCTGACCTAGGCCGCATGTGGTTCCGGCATTGAGAGGGGGCATGTGGCAAGTTCTGTCTTGGGAGAGGGGCAGATGCAAAGTGCAAACGCCACAAAAAAAGCCGTTGGCGGTTTGAGAACAAAAAAGCCGTTGCCGTCAAGCATGCCGAACTTACTCGGGATGTTCACCTGTGGCGGAGGCGTTTGCAGCTCCTCGTGGCCGTGGGAGCGGCGCGAGTAAGAAAGAAGGCATCCAGAACGAGGTTCGCGTAAGAAGAAAGACCGAGTTTGGCAAAGGGTTGACGCCATGAAGCCTTCGGATTGACCCACTGCCGTGCGTCGATCATCCATCGTCCCGGTGCATGAGACGAGATGGCTGGCTTGAACCGAACCGAGACTTCTCTTGCTGCTGCACACGGCCGAAGCGAGAAGCCACCAACATCATCAAGAAAAACCCGGGCTTTCGGGGATACTAGTTTGTGGAATCGCGTGGCACTGGCCGATACGACAATGACAGCATTGACAGCGAAAACCCCGCACAAGGATCGTCTCTTTTAAGAGCATCGTGGTAGGTGATTGGGCTCGATGCGATGCGAGGTGTTGTTAATCAACTAGACCTAGGAACTGCAGGAAAAGGATTTTGTGCTACGGCGGATGGATGGATGGATGATGGATGGATGATGCAGGCTAAGGATGGACTTTGGGCTCAGCAGTGTCTTGGGTTAATGTCCCCCCGTCTGTAAGGGATACAAACACCATGAGACGGCTTACGAAGCCTCAAATCCAATTCTTATTATACTTCGTCTGGTAATTACTTTTTGCTCGCTTTGACAGCTTGGCTAGACATTGGCAAAGCCCAAAACTGGCAATTGCTTCAATTATGATCAACCGCTCTGCCAGCTCACGCCTGCATTTCAGCTTGATCGGGCGCCCTACTAGCTCCGATCCAACAGGTCTCACAGGAGCCACCCTCCCTTGTCTCTGCCTGATCGACCCTACTCAGCCTCTTTTTCCTTTTGGGATGAAACGGGCATCCGAAAGAGTGAAAGACATGCCGTGCTGACAGCTGCGGTGACATGATAATTGCATCCAACGGGGTTACTTTGCGTGCTCTCTCTCTCTTCTTCTTCTTGGCGCCCACAATACACGCCCCCCCGCTATTGGCATGGTCTCGGTTCTCGGCTTGGACGACCACTTCTAGCGTTTGTGTTCCCCCCCTGATCCTTGGCTCTCCTCTGCCCTAGGTTTATTAGCTAGGTTATTTTAAGTGAAGCCCGCGGGTTGTCCTGCTGGCCCTGGTGCCCTTAAGCGAAGGCGCTAGCAAGCGTGTGGTTTCTAGACCTCCGTAATTTTCATGTCATCTCCTTCGTATCCCGAAAAGCCTTAGCTTGCCAAGGTCAGAAGGGGTGTGCGCTGTGTTCTTTGTCCAAAGCCCAGGCAGCCCTCACGCCTCGTATTCTGCAAGACCAAGTCTTCCCAATGCAAGCCCGTCCCGTGCAGCAAAAACCCAAGCATAATTATTATCCTTATGTGCCAGCGTGCTGACAGGCGTTTTTGAGTCTGACCAGTCTGCAGCCGCCGATCAATCAGGGGGCTGAGTCTATGCGTCACAGGTATTGCCCATAATTGCCAAAATGTGGCTTTCCAGAATGAGATGATGACAGAAGCAGATGGGCTCTTGTCCTCCAAACACCACGCCGCTAACAATGGCGTGGCGTTCTGATTCCGGGGTAGGCGGTTAGGGGACACAAACGCAAGGACGAGAGCTGATCCAACAGGAAGGGACAGCGCCAAGTCGAACAAGACAAAAGGATGCAGCCTTACACGCGCTCTGGGAAGAAGCTGACGGGGCGGGTCATTGTGGTCTTGGCCCTGGCCGCCCCTTTTGACCTAGTCATGGCCCTTCTCTGCGGATCATTCAATGGTTGACAGAGTCGTGGACCAGTCATGTCCCATCCGTATATGGTTAACCCCTCCACCCTTCTCCTCGACTAGAAGCCATTGGCTCCATGGTCGCCCCGGACGGGCTCTCCACTCAAAACTGGGAGAACAGGGCCAGTGTTGCTTTTTGTTCGTGCCGCAGCGGAAATGCACCGTATGGCTGTCCGGTTCTCTCCCCCCTTGCGCGAAAAAAGCACAGGGGGTGAGGACCACCCATGCGTGGCGTTACGAGAGCGCAAGGAGTAGGGCCTGCCTACCCGTGTGCTAAATTTATTGACATGGCGTTCAACTTGGGCGAGTCTGTGCTGAGAAGAGAGAGAGCGAGCGCGAGCATGGGGGATGGACAGGCTAGCCTGATGATGCCGAGATGAATATAACATCGCGCCTCCCACCCACACTCCGGAGGTTTTTCTCTTCTCTTGTGTAGGGCGGATTCAACCACTCCCACAATTCCTTCACGACACTCGTTTGGTCTTCACCATGTTGTTCAAATTCTCTTCTGTCCTGGTCTGGGCGCTGTCCGCAGTGTCCCTGGTCGACGCCGAAAGGATCCCCGTTGTGGGTGTCAAGTCTGGCGTCACCAGCACCAATGTTCCCTACCGCAAGAACATTAACGAGCTCTACTCCACGGGCGGCCCTCAATGGTAAGAAGAACTCGCTATATCTGATAGTCCTATGCTTATTCGATTGAACAGGGATCTTTACATTCGCTCTCTCATCACCCTCTACAAGCAGAACCCCAAGGAGATGGGTTCTTTCTTCCAGGTCGCTGGTATTCACGGAAAGCCTTACGTCGAGTACAACGATGCTGGTCCTAGCACTTCCAACGGCTGGAGAGGTTACTGCCCGCACGGCGAGAACCTCTTCCTCCCCTGGCACCGACCCTACCTTGTTCTCTTTGAGGTACGTCTACCTCGACTAACATCCTCGACTCACCCATCTAACCCTTCCATAGCAACGTCTCGTCGCAACCGCCGTCAAGCTCGCCAACGGCTATCCCTCCAAGGTCCGCGCCAAGTACGTCAGCGCCGCTCGAAACCTCCGCGCTCCCTACTGGGACTGGGCTGCCCAGGACTCTGTCCCGACTGCCACCGTTCCCTCGCGCCTGACCATCACCATCCCCAACGGAAAGGGTGGCACCAAGAAGTTCACCGTCGACAACCCGCTTGCCACCTACAAGTACCCCTCGTCCGCTGTCAACGGCGCTTTCGGCAGCTTCGACAACCGACCTCAGACCTACCGATGCCGAAGCCCGCAGAGCTACCCGGCCTCGGCCAACTCCGCCATGCGCGGCCGTCCTTACAAGTCTTGGGTGGTGAGTAGCTAGAGACACGGATGTTCGGGTGAGACTTGTGCTAATTGGAATAGTATGATGCCTTCACTTCCTCCACCACCTTCGACCAGTTCGCCTCCACCGCCTCTACCGGTGTGAGCTTGGAGCAGATTCACAACGCCATCCACTGGGACGGAGCTTGCGGTTACCAGTTCCTTGATGCTGATTACTCTGCCTATGACCCTCTGTTGTAAGTTATGCTATATTAACAGTATCTTAACCAACATCTAATATCCAACTCAGCATGCTCCACCACGCCAACGTCGACCGCCTCTGGACTTACTGGCAATTCATCCGCCCCAGCCAGGCTAACTTCAAGAAGAGCTACAAGGGAGCTGCCCGCTTCAACTCCCGTGAGGGCGCCACCATCACCCCCGACTCTCCCCTCCAGCCCTTCTTCCAGGCCAACGGCAAGTTCCACACGCCCAACACCGTCACCAGCATCCGCGGCTTCGGCTACACCTACTGGGGTCTCGAGTACTGGAAGAAGTCCAAGGCCACCCTGACCAAGGACGCCACCGCCGTCATCAACCGCCTCTACGGACCCAGCAGCTCCTCCAGCAAGAAGACCAAGCGCGACGGCGAGCAGCTCACCCGCTACTTTGCTCAGATCGAGGTCAACGTCGAGGAGCTTGAGCGCCCTTGCGCCATCGGACTCTACGTCAACACCACCAGCGTCGGCAACTTCATCGTTCTCATGCAGCCTGCCTCTGGAACCTTTTACGGAAAGTTCTCCCTCGACCGTGCTGCCGACCCCGTTGATGTCGCCGACACCAAGACATCGGTCGTTGTTGGTGACATCCTTGCTGGCCTGCGCGTCGAGATCAAGAAGCACGATGGAACCGTCATCGATCTCGCCACCGTCCCTAGTCTCAAGCTCGAGCTCCAGAACGCCGACGTTGTGCAGCCCGACTCCGAGACTGAGCTGCCTGAGTACAGCGACACCAAGACCCGACCTGTTGATGATCCCAAGCAGAAGCAACCTCCTGCCCTATAGTTTATTATGTACTCCGTAACTACGTTCGATTCGTCATGGACTTAATTTAGTCGCAAGACGACACAGTACTATTTGTAAATATCTAATTGCCTATGTTCAACTTTGTGTTGTCCCACGCTTGTGAATGCTTTCGCCTGTGACTGGACTCTTTAGCATAATTTTTACGCTTAGCTGTCACGGGTTCCCCATATCACACGTCCCAAAATCTAAAGCATCCACAAGGAACACGCCATGAGGGGAAGCAAATGATGGTCTGGCGTGATCATAGTCTAAATTTGTCCAGCCATGCCCTCGTGACGTATGTAACTCAGCTCCGACAGAATTCGGAAGAATTGGCCAAGGCCTTGGCAGAGCTAGATCGATCTCACTTCACAGTTGCTGATAGCAGGCGCTTGCAAGCGCCAATTCACCCGGAAAGACGGACTTATGCCAAGGAACTCGAGATTAGTCCCCGGTGAGACATCAGTAGGGAGACAAAAATGGCAACGTAAGGGGGCTGACCGACAACACCATCTTTAGGCCGCCCTTCGGAGCCTTCCTTGGCGAACCTTTCGCCAAGATGGCTTATTGAAAACCGCATCAATGGTTTGAATTGGACGGATATGTAAAGGGCTAGTTTCATCTAAGAACAAATAGTCCGGAGGCCATCGGGAAGCTGCAAGGGCGACTTTGACTCAAGTGTGTCTATTCATAGAGCTGGGAGCCCGGTGTGTG
Organism: Dactylonectria alcacerensis; assembly: GCA_029931735.1. Lineage (NCBI taxonomy): Eukaryota > Fungi > Ascomycota > Sordariomycetes > Hypocreales > Nectriaceae > Dactylonectria > Dactylonectria alcacerensis. The sequence goes on along the minus strand of JAPMUZ010000011.1, from coordinate 2,049,894 downwards.
AGACGTACTACGTATGTGGCACTGGGGATGGCACTGACTACTTAGGTGTCCCCTTGCATTGTGCAGCTATCCTATGACGCATCTCTGAGAAACCATTGTTGACTGTGGCGACTGTCTCTTTTAGCCTTGGCATCAGAGCAGCATGAGTGAGCTCAAGCGCAGATCATAATCACCCCAATATGGTCTATCTGCAACGTCACACTCATGCTATCTCTAGCCCTAGCCTTCCTTAATCAGTCACTCTTACTCTGGGGTTACGAGCACTGAGTGTGAAGAATGCCAGAATTGTCAAGAAGAAAACGAAAACCGTGGTTTTTTTTGCCATTGTGCTAACAGCTCGCCGTTGAAGGAGCGGACTATTTCAATAGTTACTCTGGGGTGCATCCTGGATCTGGTTATAGTGGAGGGTTTCTAGTCCTCCTACCATCATAAAAAGCGCATCGCGGATGAAATGAAGATGAAGAATGCTAGTACAAATGCACCAATCCCAAAGCCTCCTTGTATATCTCCTTTGAGAACAGTCCACAAGATGGACACAAAGAGGCAGAGACATAATCCCACGCAGCCGCAAACGAAGACGGCGTGCCCGTTGAAGGACTCCGCGAACTGAACTCCCCAACCTACCGAATAGCCCTTGCGAGAGCACGCTTGGAGCCTTTGCAGTTTCTTTTTGGGGAACCGACGGAATAGTATGGGAAGCACATCTGCATGATCAGGGTTCTCGAAGAGGTGTAGTAGCATGTTTGGCCCAATTGGAGGATCTGTGTCGGATGGCTCATATTCGTATTCGGCTTGCGCGTGTGCATCCGGCATTGAGGCAGATGAACAGATGTTGACGAGCTCGTTTCGGAACAACTCGAACTGAAGATGCTAGTTATTTTCATGTACCTTATATCTGACTCAAGGTAACGGGAAATACCTGAACAAAGTCTATAGACGATATACGCCTCAGCCCCTTCCAGAAATACGACTGATTCCTCGCAGAGTGAATGGCCCTGAGAAGCTTGAAGAAGTCTCGGTCGGACCGAATGTGACACACGTCAGGCTGGTGCACTTTGATACCCCATCTCATAAACGGGATGCAAAGAATGAGAAAATTGTGGTTTGCGTCTTGGCCTGACGGCCGAACTGAAGATGGACAAACTGAAAGATCAAGGTCGGAAGGTTTGGGTTCCTCCTGAGGTAGCTTGCCCGGCTTCTGAGCCTGGAATAGGTTTTTGAATACTCGCCGCAGTTCGGAAAAAAAGAATTTACTCTCCTGTGAACTAGGCGTCAGATTCTCCCCCTCGTCCTGAAGCGCGGCAATGGAAGTGATTTTCAACGGATCCTTTGTTAAAGCCGGCGAGCGATATCCTTCAATGAAGGTTTTCAGGTCTGCCACCGAACCCGGCCGCGTTTCAGCGAAGTCGTCGTATAATTTTCGACCACAACCCTGTGAAAGACGTGTTAGTCAACTGTTACGCTAAAGCTACAAAGTTAAACTCATACACACGTCCACCGTACCCTCGTGAGCGCGGGGTTTGCTGTAGGTTCCGAAAGCTGATCGAATATATTGAGAGCGTGTGTTTGGAGAACCTCGAACATAGTTGTAGTTGTGAACGCTTTGCCGCGGCTTTCAGAGAGGCCGGATGACGCAACGACAAGTTTGATACTCGTCTTGAGGTTCTCGAAAGAGATGGAGGAGAAGAGAAATTCATGCATCTCCGAGTAAAGAACATCCCTCTCTTCGCCGTCGTCATCGTCATCATCGTCATCATCATCATCGTCATTATCGTCGTCCTGCTCCTTATCTTCTTCTTCTATACCTACTTTATCTTGCATTTCGTCACTCATGGTCCGATCCTCACTAAGCTGCCCATGTGACTCAGGTGTGATCGGCTCATCTTGGATCTCAGCTTGGTGGTGGTCAACGATGTGTCTGGCGATTTTGTATCGGCGTCGTCGGATGAACAATGAAGCCTTGGTCTTGAGAGCAGATTGTCCCTCTTGCTGTAGGTCATGGGCATAGTGCTGAAACAGTTTCGCAATGTTCCTTCTCGCCACATGCTTCGCTACTGAAAAGCGGACCACTTGCGGCCAAAGATACTGGAGGTCCGGCTCAAGCAGAAATTCCTGCAACAGGGCGCCTATGGTATCTTGATTTATGACATCCGGCGTGGTCATTTCCGTGGAGGCCACAGAGGACCCGTCCACGATGTCGGTGTCGGCGTCGGTGTTGACGTCAGTGCCGACCTCAGTATCGATGTCGGCAGCATGGTATCTTTCAATACCAGCTTCACTCGAGTGCAAGGAACACGCGTAACCGACAAGAACGGTTCTCTGTATGACATGATGACCCGGCCGACCGTAGTCCGAACAGCGGTCAATGGCTTGCTGGTAGTAGAGGCAGCGGCATGCCGAGTAGAGCTCAGTCAATTGGTAGCACATTGTGGGTGACTTTTCTTAGGTCATGGCTTAGTGAATGAATCATAGAGCTAGGCTTGTGGATGCTATGAGTGGTGGTGACTTGAATGAGTTTGTGAATTTAGTTGCGTGATTTTGATGTGGGTTGGCCTTGATTAGGCAGAAATGCACCGTTATTGGAGAATGACATGGTCCGTTGAAGTTGCATATCTATTCCTCCTACCAACGATCAATATCCTTGCTTCAATTGACAAACTATATCAAGACAGGGCCGACATACTACGTCTTGTTCGCCAGAAATTATATCGCCGTCTTCAATCATGTCTTACCAAGATGTACCCTGAAGGCATCAACGGAGGTTCGGGGCGAGGTTGCATTGCATGAAACCAGTCGGCCTTGCATTCAGGTCTCAGTGAATAATCCAAGTGTTCTAAATGGAAATATGACAACGCTCGAGGCGGCCATGCATGGATTGCCGATTGCCTCGGGGTAGATATGAGCGATGCGGTCAGTTTTATTCTGGGGGAATATTTAAGTCAAAATATGGCATCATGACCAAGGTAAACCTATAATTAGTATATGGATCCAGTGTCCAGACTACCCCGGATTAGTGATGCAATGCGCGGGCGTATTGACAGGCTTCTTGCAGGCATCGATTGGTTAAATCTTGAAATAAGCAGTGCTTGTGTTGTTGATGGGATTTGGCAGAGCGAACGAATATTAGTAGACCAGATCTATGGAATTGCATGCACGGTTCTCAATTGCCGACTGCGAATAAATTTGCACTTTGCATGTGATGTTACACGGCCTAAGAAGAGCTTACCGAGGCTTTTTACTGCATCTGTCTATGGCCACACTGCTGTGCCACCTCGTCGATGCGGAGTAGCTTCTGTCAGCATATGAGGAATCATCAGTATGTTTCGAGTGCTCTCACCCGCACTCGCAAAGGGGGGCCGGATGCGGAGTGGTCAGGGTTCCGGGTCTAACGCTTTTTTGGACGATCCATAATGCAAATCAAGAGTGACATAATAAAATAGGTTGCAAGGGCCCATATAGATGTGGTGAATATGGATGTGACACTGTCGCACATCCAAATCCGTCCGTTGGAGCCGAGGCTGGTGGGGTCGAGCCAAGCCATCGGTAGGACGTACGAAATGGGTATAAAGAGGAGTAAGGACCGCCGGCCTAACAATTCAACCGAAGGCGAGCATTGAAATCCGATAAAGTCCGAATTTCCCATTAATTACGTCGCTTGCTTGCTCTGTTATCGACCATCAAGCCATCAGAATAGGGGTGATAATTACGACTCGAGAACAGAACAGAACAGAACAGAACAAAAGCGTCAGTCAATATGGAGTTCAGCTCCAATTCATTCATCGATGAGGTAACCAATTCGCCATGTCCAAGCAGCTATTCCAAAGCAGAATCAATCAAACCTGCAGGCTTTCCAACGCGTCGGGCGCTAATCATGCACTATTCGCGTAGGCCTACCTCACCACCTCAGACACTTTTGCCTCGAATCGCACCAAGCCGCTGAGCTGGCGCATCGACCAGCTGCGCAAGACATGGTGGATGATGGAGGACAACAAGGAGCGCATCGCCGACGCGCTCCATCGTGACATGAACAAGCACCGCCAAGAGGCCCTGTCGGTCGATGCCGCTGGCGTCCAGACTGCCTGTCTCGAGGCCTTGAAGCACATCAAGACATGGACTGCCGACGACAAACCCAACAGATTGGATCCCCTCAACTTCTTTGGCGGCGCGAGGATCCGGAAGGAGCCCAAAGGCGTCGCTCTCATCATCTCTGCCTGGAATTACCCCTTCATGGAGCTGATTGAGCCCATGATCTGTGCCATCGCCGCCGGCTGCACCGTCGTTCTCAAGCCTAGCGAGCTGTCGGTAGCTTGCCAGGACTTGATCGCCGAGATTGTGCCCAAGTATCTGGACCAAGACGCCATCAGAGTCGTCACGGCCGGACCTGAGGGAATGAACCACATCCTGACCAAGAAGTGGGATCACATCTTCTTCACCGGCTCGACTGTCGTCGGCAAAATCATCTATACCAAGGCCGCTGCCAACCTGACGACTGTGACGCTTGAGCTGGGTGGAAAGGGCCCTGCTATTGTTACGAAGAATGCCAATGTCGATCTTGCGGCAAAGAGGATTGCCTTTACGAAGGTCATGAATGCTGGCCAGGTAGGATGCCACGCCGCGAACCTGATACGCTGAATGCTGACAATTGCCACAGATTTGCCTTGGCGTGAACCATGTATTTGTCGATCCCTCAGTCAAGGAGCAGTTTCTCGCGTCGCTCTACAAATATTTTGATGAATTCCTCCCTGAATCGTCTAAGAAACCCAGCTACTACAGCCAAATCATCAACGAGCGCAATTTCAACCGCTTAGACGGTCTCCTGCAACGAAGCTCGGGCAAGATTGTCTACGGCGGCCAGCGCGATGTGAACACTCTTCACTTCCACCCGACAATTGTGGACGGCGTGTCGACGTCCGACTCGCTTATGACCGAGGAGCTCTTTGGACCGATTCTCCCCATCCTGGATGGCACTCTGGACGAAGCCATTGCGTACACTGCCAAGTACGACCACCCCCTCGCCCTGTACGGATTCACTCAGGACCAAGCCGAGATGGACAAGATTCTTAACCAGACGGCCTCTGGCGGCGTGACTCTAAACGACTGCCTGTTGCATATGACGGTCAAAGGCGCGCCATTCGGAGGCGTCGGCGGCTCGGGAATGGGCTCGTACCACGGGCCCTATGGATTCAAAGAGTTTACGCACCTGCGAACCGTGGTCAATGTCCCCGGATGGTTGGAAGTGGCGTTCAAGATGAGGTATCCGCCCTACACGGACAAGAGCGCCGCGGAGATGATCAAGTACATGGGGCCAGTAACGAAGGTGCCGTTTGACAGGAATGGAAAGGACACGACAACTTGGCTCGGCCGCGTAGCTAGGCTTCTGGCTAAGTCCGTGATAGCTGTAGTGCTCATTGTTTTCGCGAAAGGGAAGGGGTGGCTGAGTCTTGGCTGGGTGGATGCGTTGAAGGCGAGGAGCGCAAAATAGGATGAGAAATCTGGCACTGTAAAGAATTGTAATATTGTCCAGGGCAAGCGTTTTCAAGAAGAAATTGTAATTTACTATAGGAGTTAAATTCCCTACTCTGAATGCTCGCGATGGTTTGGATAGCAGGGGCAGGTCGGAGTTCATCATGATGTACAGGTCCTTTCGTACTCGTGATTAACATCAACTCATGTCATACGTTGCATGCATTGCATTCATTTTGTATTTCTAGTATTAAGAAATTTACTGATAAGACGTGACAAATTAGAACGGAGGTTGAGCTCAAGGTCTTGGTCTACCAAGCTTTAGGTTGCTGGGCTAGGCTTGATCTATGATAAGAATCGAACCAGTATCTACGAGGAAGTAAGGACTCCTGTTATTTGCTTAGGGAAAAAATTCTCTTTATTCCCTTCCGTTGGGTTGTCTTGTTGCTGTTTGTCTGGTTTGCTTCTGCTTGCTTGTCAAGCCATTTGACAAGCCGCCCGCCGCAGGCATATCAACTCCAGCTACCCTAGACCTTGGATTGTTTCACACCCGTCTTCGTCTTTAGGCTCTTTGCCACTACATTACCCTTGCTCCTTTCCTCTGTTGAAACTGAACGCATTCGTCCAAATACAGTGAGTTTACCTCGGCATTGAATTTTATGCCCCGCACTCCCTCTATGCCACGTTTCTTGATGCGGAGCGAGACCAGGGCCCCCGTCACTATCCCATCCGCGCTCCGATCGACGGCCATTGTTGGACCATAATGGTTGCGACATACTCCACCTGTATTGTCTATTGATAACTAAAATTTCTTCCATTCGCTGGGGCGTCAATACAAGTGTTGTTTTGTCTTGGCGAACATGTTCTTGGGATTGCCACGATGTTACCCTTTACTTTGAGTTCGTGTTTGGCTTTTCGGGGACTTCTTTCTGGATGTACGGATGAACTGAAATCGGTTGCAGGCAAGCGGCCGTCAAATAGAAAGGATCTGGGATGGGGCTTTCTTTACTCGACTTCAGCCTCATCATGCGCGAGAAAATTCTCAGCTGAAGCAAAGCCCGCTCTGTTGGGTTTTCAGACAGCTCATCAATAATTGCAGTATGTCCGCGTCGGACGATATACCCATCACTATCACCTTCCTTGCATTGCGTTCTGCTGCACATCATGTAGATCCACAATTGCATGCTGTAGCATCAACAGATCAACACACGGAGCTATGTGGGATAAATCCAGTGTACTTATTGAGACGACGATGCCGTTGCATCCTGTAGCATCAGTGCGCCTTATTCAAGCTTATTTGGCATGGCTGAAGCATCCTCGGAAAAGAGCCCACTGGGCCAGCTGGGCAAGTCGCCCGCACGCGTCGGCGTCGACCCGGTATATGAGACGGAAGAAAAGGTGCTGTTCGGCCTGGGTGCGAACACGTCGCAAGACACCGACGCGAACTCTTCCGAGGAGGAGTATGACTTTTCCTCGCAAGAGTTTGCTAATATTCCAGACCTCGTTCGCAGCGTTGTCTCGTTCGAGGACGATCCAAACCTCCCTGTCATGACGTTTCGGTCAATTTTGCTGGCGGCAATTTTCTGCACTCTAGGTAGCATTGTCTCTCAAATCTCATAGTATGGCTCACTATGTATTGCATGCCTACCAATTGGCTCCCGCTGACTTGTACTAAGCTTTCGAACTACTTCCGCACCCTTTCCCGTCTTTTTCGTCATCCTGGCCTCTGCTCCACTTGGTCGGCTGCTTGCTCGTTACCTGCCCGCATACACAGTGCCACTGGGGCGATTTTCGTTCTCGCTGAACCCAGGGCCATTTTCCATCAAGGAGCATGCTATTATTGGTATTGCCGCAAATGCTGGGAGTCAGGGCCAATGGGCTAGTATGTACCTCCAGTGCGGGCTCAAATCTTCCTGCTAATCCGTCTCAGCCTTTCTACCTACTAATGCTGCCCTCTACTATGGCATTACTATGAAACCTGCTGTTGCTTTATTCTTTGGATGGGTAAGTGGCTACAGTAGCAGCCTTCAAACTTCGATCTGACAGACTCACCAGGGTGCCTCTCTTTTGGGCTTCTCTTTTGCTGCAATGGGTATGCTTCAGCCTAGCCAGCAAAAAATCCTGCTAATGATGTAAAGTCCGAACAATTCTCATTGACGACCCGGAGTTCATATTCCCTCTATCCTTGCAGCAAGTTACACTGTACAGAAGCATGCAAGGACAATCGGAGCTTCACACTCGCAAATCGAAACAGCAGATGAAGGTGAGTTTCCACAACTGTATCAGAGCCCACCGACTGACGCTCCATCACAGGGCTTTTGGATCATTCTCTTTGCGACCTTTGCATGGCAGTTCTTACCGGAATATGTGTTTCCATTTGTTGGTGCTCTTGCCCCACTGTGCTGGTTTGCGAGTCGAAACCACACGGTCAACTTCCTAGGCGCTGGTCGAGGCGGTATCGGGCTGCTGAACATCACGCTTAACTGGTCTAACATTACATCGACGGTCATCACGTATCCATACAGTGTTCAAGTCACCATCTTTGTGGCGTTTGTTCTAACAGTAAGTTTTGCCATGTTCATTATGGACTAAACTAATCTAAGTACAGACCTGGATTCTCATCCCAGTTGCTTACTTTGGCAATCTCTGGGGATCCCCAACTTATAATATCATGTCCAATGGTGTGTTTCAGAAGAACGGATCCGCCTATCCTTTCGAATCACTCAGTGAGTAACTACTTGGTTGTAAATCGCATACTCGCTTACATACGTGCAGTCTATACCGATTCAAGCGGGATTCAACACGTCAATGAAACAAAGTATGAAGAAGTTGGCCTGGCTTATTCCGGTGCTCAATACACATGGGAGATATTCATGGTACGTAGCGTTTATGTGTCTTCATCTGAAAGCTGATTTTGATCTTTCTTAGTGGTATGCCTCGTACATTTCGTCATTCGTCTGGTGCGGCCTCTTCTTGGGGCCTAAAATCGTCAAAATCTGGAGGGCACGGAAAGAGAAGGACGAATTCCACAAGGATCGTCTGAGGTATGTTCTCCACATCACCAATTTGTACGATCGCTGACATTTTGAAAAGTCGCATCATTCAGAAATATCCAGGAATGACGAAATGGTACGTTTAACTTCTTTACCGATCGGCCGTATGTTGACACCCATCAAGGGAATGGGCAGCCCTCACGGCAATCCCGATCGGAATCCTTCTCGTTATTGTTGCGACAAAGTCAGTTTGGATGCCTCTATGGACTTACTTTGTCGCCTTGGGGTTTGGTGCAGCAGCCATGCTACCGATGAGTCTCGTTTATGCCATGTCGGGATTCTCAATCAAAGTTGGATTCTTCAACGAACTCATCTATGGATGTAAGTGCTGTCATTGAGTTCCAGAATTCTCAAAGCTGATCTGAGGTTACAACCAGATATGATTGATGCGAAAGGATCTTCGAGGCATCCGCTCGGACAGCTTGCGTACCGAATCATCTCGGGTAATGTCTGGTACGATGCCCGGGTCGTGTTGGAGGATCAGAAGGTATGATCAACATGGTGCCAAGATGATCTTCGAACACACTGACACTCAGATTAAGATCGGCCACTACCTCCACCTCCCTCCCCGAGACGTCATTGGAATGCAGATTGTCGCAAACATGCTCGCTCTTCCGATAAACTACGGCGTCATGCGCTGGGTCATTGCTACCAAGTTCGAATATGTCAGTGGCCAAGTAGTCGACCCCCAAGGCCAGTGGACAGGTCAAGAGTTCAAAAGCTACAACACGGCCGGCATTCAATACGCGCTCGTGGGCCCTAAGAAGCTGTTTGCTTCTTCATTCTTCAGACCCGTGCTGTACGGATTTCTGGCCGGCGGAGTTGCGCCCGTGATTATCTGGCTGCTGCATAAGAAGTTCCCTCGAGTTCGGTTCGACCTCTGGAACACCACCATCTTCTTTGCCAGCGCAGCTGTTTTCCACGGAAATTTGAGTACCGGCCCATTCACAACCATTCTCGTGGGAACCTTTTTCAACTTTTATCTCTACCGGTATAGGCACGCGTTCTGGAATAAGTGGGCTTATATCAGCGGAGCGGCGCTGGATACCGGCTTCAACGCCAATTTGCTGTTCATCTTTGTCTTCCTCAGTACGACGGGTGCGGTCATGGCTAATTGGTGGGGCAACAATGCCGACAACATTGAGCGATGCTTTGCCCTTGCTTCTTAGTGTGGGATTGTGGATACGTAGCAAGATTGTTGAGTTAGCGGCTTAGATGTTGAATGACGTTTAGTGTCATGCAGCGGGAATGGTAGAGAAGAGGACAATTACACCATGGATATGATCAGGAGAAGGTGGTTGATGTTTCTCAAACCACTCTGCGAAGTGACTCCCGTGAATAGGCAACAAGAGAGACCAAACAGCCTTGCTCAATGAGCACCCGCGGGAAAACCCTTCCTCAATAGCTGACTCTGGAGTGTCTTGAAAACGCAGCGATCGACAATTGAATGCACGTCTTACCGGAAGTCGGAGTCTTGAGCTAGCCAGCGATTGGCTCTCGGTTATGGCCAGCTGAACGGCTCGTCGGAGTTCGGCACGGCGTCAGCCACCGGGACAAAAGTGCAGTAGTTATGCGTTGGTAGGTTTGCCAAGCTTGGGGCTCTTGGCGCCTCATCGACGAGCTGAAATCTCCTGTCTTAGCTTCGGTAAGCTCGCCATCTTATCCTGAGCACCATGTCCTTTGTCGTGTAACAAAGCAAGACGTATTTGGTATTCAAAGCGCTCTTCTCTGCAATGATGGCGGTGTGGTTACAGCTCTTTCTTCCCCGCTTGTCCCCTCACAAAGCTCACATTAGTGTGCCTGGTGAAACATCCGACCGTGGCTGTGAAGCTCTTAGCTGCGAAAGGCGTAAAGCTCGAGCGATCAGGCAGACTTTGCGCATCGACCGGCCGATTTTAGACGATAATAAGCACGTTGTGGGAACGGGTCAGCTTGAGGGACGATCCATGCGTCATGGACTCACTCGTGCAGCCTGTCTTGAAGCTTATTAGCTGGGTAATATCGCCTTCCAAGGATGAGTTGTCAAGGGACGATTGTAGCAAGGGGGACCTAGCTAGGTTAGCTAGGTTAGGCTCTCAATTAGCCCGGCTATTTTCAGCTGAGAAACTGGGTGCTGACCGTCTTTGTGCTTGGACCCCTGACTACGTGATTTGGTTATATCTCGTGTCCAGCGAGTGTCCGCCTTGAACCAACCATCTCTTAGCGCTAACTAGAAGAAGGAACACGGCGCAATCTTACTCCGTTGAATGTGTCTAGACCAAGTTCCCCGAAATTGAATGACGGGAAAGGTATGCTGCGCGAAGGAAGTTTGACATATCATTTTGAGTATTTAAAGTATAGATACCGTTCCACTTCCCGTAGGTTTTAATCTGGCATCGGATTTAAGCTCTACTTGGTCTTATCATCTCTCCAGCATACAATTATACAACATGCGTTTCAGTACCGTCCTCCTCCTCCTCACCCCCCTCGTCGCCGCCGCTTCGGTCAAGGAGACGGCTCATGGCTTGCCGGAGCTCACCCCTGCAGAGGACAGCGGCTATGAACTCGAAAGCTCTTCTGGCGATTTGAGCCTCGCTGCTGTCCGGGTTTGCCCAGCAAAGTATCCCCGGCTGTGTTCTGTCAACAAGAACATCTGCTGCAAGACGAAGAAGTGCTGCAAGAAGCAGTGCTGCACAAACGATACCAAGTACTGTATCAAGGGCCTATGCTACAAATAAATGGATATCTGTGGGTAGTTCGTCCTTGGGTCTACTGATTTATACTGACATGTCTGCCAGGAGCCGAGACAGCTATGCGATGGTTACAATTGAGCCTGACATAAAATTTTGGTCGATTGGTCAGGCTGTCGCCTTCAGAAAGATATGAATGAATGAATCAATAAACGAATAAATCATGTTCAAGACTGCCCCCTAATATTCTATGACGGGGTCCTCGCTTGCCGACAAGCATTGCCCCTGAAACTTCCACCAATTCAGTGATGTTGTTGAATTGATCCTGTGTGAGGCCCCCTAGTTAGCCTGAGCGAATGTGATTTCGTTGTCCTGCTTTCATCCCTGCAGTATAGACCTGACGTGTCCTGTGTAGATCAAGTTTGATGTTTGCGTCTCGTCGCCCGACTTCCACTTCTGGACACGCGAATCACGTAGAGATACTGAACGGAAACTACCATAAGATACAAGTTGTCTTATTAAGACATGTTCCTTTTCTGTTGCTACCATATACACCACGGGGAAGTCGTCTAACTTTATGGAGAGAGGACTCGGCGCCAAGAGTCTTGGCTTCGATGACCTCCCGATTGACTATCGATAAGCAGTCCGCTCCATCAAGGGTAAGTTGATGGCAAGGCAAAACAAAACAAGTTCTCCATTGACGACGCCGTTAACTCTATACCGATAGGGCTGTGGCAGCTATGTGGCTGGCGGTGAATGTGAGGGCTCCAAATGGTCCAACCAGTCCCGTGGCATTCTTTCCGGAGCAAGACGTGACCACATGGTTATGACCTCCAGTTGTGGAGGTGATTGAAGCCAATTCAATAGAAGGTACTCAGAATTTCAAGATCCCTAAAATAGGAATTCTTCAAATCCGTGTCTGGGGCATGTTGACATCGGTTCATATCCATGAGGATGGCTCTATTACTATCACACTATAGTTTATTATTCGGAGCGGCACCTAAGTGTAGGTATATTGTATCACATGCTTCAACTATTCTGGTTGGAGGACTCAACAGACAACCAGTACCCGGTCACCTCGCACCCTTTCCTTCACGCACTTCCAACAAACCCGACCTGATGCAACCGCAAACACCTCCTTCTTAGATTTCAACGCACAGCTGAGCGCCAGTCGTGCCATCCAGTTCCCGCTCGCTTGCACCACTGCCGAGTTGAGCGGCGCGTCAAGTAATTCATGCCAATTCTCCACCGTGCTGATAGCTCCGTAGAACGAGCTATCTGCCCTGTCCTCTTCACTATGCTGGCAATCAGCTGGCAGTAAGACCCAATCTTGGTTCAGAGGATCCAGGTCTGCTTGCCAGTCGCCCTTGTCAAATGCCGACACAACCGCCTCGACGTACGTAGCCTCATCGTACTGGTTGCCGTGGCCTCCCACATTGAGTCTTTTCTCGTACCCGGTCAGACTAAGCTGCAAAGTTGTTTGAGGAAAACTGTCCGCCATTCTGCCGTCCCAGTCGTTGTGGTTGACGAGCTGCCATGTGTCGAGTTTTGGCTCCTCGATCATGGGCTCAGAGACACCACCCAGAACACTCAGCCCAGGCTTCCCGACGTTTCCAATGACATGGCGGATCTTTCGAGATGTATGTGGTGTCGAAGGATCGTTCAAAAGACTCTCTGCCACATAGATCGAGTCGGCCGACGAGATGGCCATTGCATTAATGAAGTGCTGAGGTCGGATGTTCAATCTCCCCGTGTCGAAATAGGAGATGCAGGCAAAATAATGACGAATATCTTCTTCCTCGCCGTCGTGCATGTCAACCCAGCGAGCTCTGTGGAGTGGTTGAGTGGTAACCTTCATGTCAACCAGGGCCCCAGGCATCTGGTTGTAAATCTTTGATGCAAGAGCCATCGCCTCCATAGACCGGATGAATTGCCCTAACCATGGGACTGAGAAGTTAACAGGACTATTAGTGGGCATGTTGGCATGGAATCTAGGATTCGTCTGCAATCCACCATCAAGGATGCCACCGGGCTGAAAGAACTTGGGTAGTAAGGAAACCGTAGGCGATAGGTTCGACATAACCTGAGTCACTAGTTCGACCGGCGGGACCGCACGGAAATCCTGAAACTCTTTGTTTGGGTTAACAGCCTGGTAGACGCAAATTTTACGGCTACCGAAGAGAAATCGGTAATTTTTGTTCGCATGGAGGGACTGTTGTTCACGAGAAACGGTCCAGCCATATGAGTATCTTTCGATATCGCCTCGCATATGTGGTGGAATGTCGGTGGATTCTGCTACACCACTTGACCGGGATACAGAATCGCTGTCTCTGATTCTCAGCCAGGTTTGGCAGTGTCTTTGAAGGGTGGGCAAATTGTCATGACCAGATACGGGTGTCCAGTTAAGGGAGTCAGGAACGGGGGGCTCTTGTCGGAAAGAGTCAAGACAGGGTTTGACGCCCGAGTCGATGAAAACACCACAAGGTTCTTGCGCGAGATCCATGATGTTCATTGACCGCCGAGTGGCGATCGCAAGCCTCGAAAAAAGCCATGAGTAGGATTCTGTATTTCGACCTTTCGAGTCTTCCTTGGATAGGTAGCTGCCAGCCCCGAGCAACTCACTACCGTGATTATCGGGAATGCTAACCCATCTGGTGAATCGCGGTCGCCCAGTTCTTTCATCTGCTATCAAGGTAGCATATTCAAGAGGAAGGTCAATTTTGGTGAGACCATCGCTATGCCCAGGGTTGTACTGAATGATGGCACCCTTGAGGTTTTGCCCGAGGTCGTAGGTGGCTGCAATACGTCTGAGGAGAGCTAATTGCTCTTCGACGTCGGATAGCATGCTAAGAATTCTCTCATATGAACCGAATCCGAAGGCTCTCGGCACCAAGGTCGGGTGCACAGTCAGGAAGGACGAACAGCGACGTCTTCCAAACTCCACTCGGCGTAGGATCTTCTGTTTCTCGGAAGCAGAAGCAGACTGGAACAGCTGCGCCTGTTGTCCAAAAATGGTTACCCACTGGAATATCCTGGGATCTTCCACACCCGTCATGATTCCGGTTTTGGTGTTGTTGTAGGATATCTCTTTCGACCTTTGGTTAGCCAACGCGATGAAGAATGGTGAGGTTCTAGCCAGGTCTCCAAACTCGCTGCCCCAGCTAGCCATGGCACTACCCATGGCCATCTGGACCAGATGCTCAAACAGGATGCGAGTGGATGTAGAGTTAATTGCTGCCGTGGCGCTCGTGGATTTTCCGTAAAACTTGAGATGTTGAAGCTGAACCGACCAAGTAATGCCTTTGCTTTTTGGGTTCAGATTTTGAATACCCACAGTGAGAACACCTCCTTGAGCCACAAGGGGATCTTTTTGGGATACAAACGTCGGTCTGTCGCAATGGACAGACATATTCGGATATATATGCCAGGACGAAAGCCCAATCAAGACTTGGGGCTCTGTAACAAGTTGCCCAACCCCTTCGATCAGCCGGTTCACAACCGAAAGAGCCTCGTACCAGACCTTCATGACGGTCTCATACACTCCAGACAAGGACGATGTTGTGAGGCCCAGATTCTCTATGATGTGTAGCAGCTGAGTCTGCCGAAGACGCATGGCGCCGTCAGCTGTTCGAATCCACTGGGCTATCGATTAACTTGAATTTCTTTTCGCGCTGTATGCCCACTATTTCTAGACTCACTGATCTTGCACTGGCGTCCCAAGTGGCTAGCATCTCCCTCCGTATTTCTACTTTCGCTAACGAGAGCGTAGAGGCTGGGAAGGTTTCTTCACCGAGGCGTTGAAGCAAGACTGTCCTCCTTGCCCGAACCAGTTCATCCCAGACGGCCGTTGCCTCCTCGCCAGAGAAGCATCGTGCAAGCATGCAAGCTAGCAGATGAACCTCTAATGCCCCGGGTCCCGACGTAGCTGCAGCCCAGATCGAAGTTCCGTCCGCGCCAATCAAACGCCCAAGCGGGCCATCAGAAGCCTTTCCGGACGGGTTAAACGCAGGGTTTTCGGCGATCTCAGAAGTTCGCAAGCCATATGCCCGTTTGAGCGCCGGGACTTTAGGAAGGTCATCGGCAAACAGTGATCCCAGCTTCCGGGCTGTGGCGTGCACCATGCCCTCCTCGGCTTCGACACGCCTTTTGCTTGACAGATGGCGACCCAGTGCTTGGTACTCTGCGGGCGCTTCCAGTTTGATCAGTGAGAAGTCAAAGTGGCTGTGTGCCAGACCGATGGAAACCTCTTGTTGAGCTGATAAGGCGCTCAAGGCGAATTTGCCAATCGAGGCCATGGAGCAGAAGGTGCTCCACGGCGTGAAGCAGGCGACAAGGGGTTCCGGTCCTCACAGCTGATGCGAGAGCTGCGGAATGAATCAGATAGCTGTCAGGACAGCTCGTTTCCCTAGGAGGAGGCGAGATGTTTGAGCAATCCAAAGTCCGAGGCAAGTAAGTAGTTGATACAACTTTTCTCCAGTCCCCACCGACTTCATCCTGCCACAAGCACCGCATCCCCCCCCCGAGACACTTCTACCCAATCAAACTAGTGACTTCAGCAGGCAGAAGTGCACCGAGTCTGATCGAGCTGTTATTGGTCAGGGACCGATGCACTGGCGGCAGCTGGGTGCTTATTCTAGAATTGCTGGTACCAGTACATAAAAGACAAGAGTAAGGTTCAACAAATAGTGAGTTGGGTGAGCTACGTAATGTTGCTGCTTGAGAATGGTCAAATACTAGGCGCTTTCAAACAGAGGTAGTAGCAATCGAAGTGCTGATAATTATATTGCAATGCTAGATGCCTAGTCGCGACCTAAAAGGATAGTGCTGTGTACTGGGAACTCCCGCTTTCCCTCCCCTTTAGACAAGCTGCTGAGGTAATCATGGCGTAATTAGGCAACCGGAGCGCCAATGGCCTTTAGCGACAAGGTAGCAAGTTAAAATGCCTCATTGCTAGAGCAGCGCCAATGCACTGCCATCCAGGTGGCTTGGTGAGCTGACGGTGCAGTGGGTAATCACCTACTGCACAACACCTTTCTAGGACCACAGCGTCTAAACCGCGGATGCGGTATCAACAAACAGGAGGAATTTCCAGGGGCATATTAAATGAAGTACATTAATTATTTGTCATCTACAACTATTTCTCAGCTTCTGAGTGAGACAGACGCCATTTGGAATTTTCTTTTGTCCTTGGTGTTTTACAGTCTAGCCTTTGCGTCCTCCTCGCGACCCAACAGGTTAGGGTGGGGGCTTCGAATGGGTCGAGTGACGGCATAGAAGGCGAAGCCAGAGGACTTAGTTGAGAACTTAAAGCAAAGTTGCCGGTCAATCAAGAGTCCACCGAATTAAGAAGAACGATCTGCCTGGGAAAGACCACAGCAGGAGGGAAGTCGGTTACATACCTTGACCTTGGATCCGACATGAAAGAAAGCAAAGTCGCCGGGGACTAGATGGTGGGTGATTCCAGTCGCCTCATCCTATTGAACAAGAACATGATTGTCAGTAATGTTCTATTTGAAGAAGACATGATTCCTCGAGGTTGGGGAGCGGAGTTGAAAGGTAAAAGTAAAGGCGAATTTCGCACTCGGGGGACATACCAAAACATCAATCTGGCCATTGAGGACATACTTAGTCTCCTCAAAGTTGTAGTGCGCAGGTCGCTCAGGTCCAGCCTCGATCTTGTAGAAGCCCGAAGTGAAGTGAGCGGGGGACTCGGTCTTGGTGCGGATAGAGTGGAAGTCGGCAGTGGTTGCGTTCTCGCCCTGGGGCAGGGGAATGAACTCCTGGCCAGCGCCCTTGATGACGGTAAGAGGAACAAGCTTTCCAGACACTGAAGCACATATTTATTAGCGATACTGGGTTTTGTGTATGGAAATGTTGTTTGTTATGATGGTTTTGTTGAAGGTGGTAGGGGCATTAGGAATGACGTACTGTTTGTTAGATTTCCTTCTCTGGGTAGATAAGATATGATACAGGAAGAAAAGACTTAATTCTCTAAATAATACAGGAATTCATCTAGTGATATAAGCACTTGCGGTTCAAGGCATTCTGATGCGGCCTCGGAATATGGGGAGAATCTCGGTGCACCTTCGGCATGTAAGAGCAGATCTCGGGAACCGTCCCGGTATCCACACCCCGCATCTCCCACTTCTTGCCTCGATCTAAGCATCGCTATTCGTACAACGGAATCACGTGAGCGGCTTCTTCTCCTCTGGAGCCGAGATGGCGATAGATAACAGCTAGCCTACGCGATGAATGTCTCCACTGAGATCCAAGGGCTTGAGCAACTAAGAGGAACGAGGGGGCCAAGAGGCAGACGTGGACACGCCATGGTCTTGTCCGTGGCCCGCGTAGCGTCGGTGGCCTCGGCAGCACTTCCGTCTTGTGTTGGAGAGGAAGCCATTCCGATCCCGGTCACGCAATTGAAAACCCTCGCATCTCCAGTGATGTATAGCTGTCATGATTGCTCTCGCGGCTGAAAGATTGTTGAGGTAAAGGTTGAGGTGATGTTGTACTGTAGACTTAGACTACGGCGCTGCGATGCCAATAAGCGAGGCCTCACTAAACGCTCGATGGGTGACAGACCTAGAAGCCCTGTTCGTTGCGAGCTCAGGCTTGCATGTCATATAAGTCTGAGCATGCTGCCGTTTTGATCGTGAGACCTACGGATCGTTTGAATCTACTGGGTAGATCGCCGTGTGCTCTAGAGCTCCTCGTGGCACCGCCTTTTCTGATTGTCACCCCACCCAGTTTCCTCTCTTGATGTCACTTCCCCATTCACACTTGTGCAACACTTTCTACGCTGCCACGTCAGAGCCCACCATCAGAGCCAGTGTAGATATTTTCATCCAAGCCCTTGTCCGGTCTTCCTATCCCGTCCCATCTCAACCTTTGAATAAATGGAATTATAATAGCTTAGATTGTGTATGCTTATGTGGAATTATAAGAAAATTTGGCACTTGAATAAGAACTCTGCTTGATGTGACTCCACAGCGTTGAGTTCCACCAGGAGCCATCGACATCAATGTTGATGCCAATCACGATCGGGGCTTTTTTTTACCGTCATCCACGATGAATCAAATCATATCTTACTTTGTGCCGCTCAAGCGAATGAGCTATAGCACGGCATTTTCTGTGTCTGGCCAGCAGTCAGAAATCTTGCCGTCGCTCTGGACGGCTACAACAACAGACCCCTCTCCTCTCAACGGGTCTCCCTCCCACACGACGAAATCCCCGTTGTAGCCTCCTTGTACTTGGTCCTGGTCTGAAAGCGTGCCAAGAATAGCCTCGATGTTTGTCGACACAAGGGCCACGGCTTGCTTATCACTGAGGCCGGCATATTTCCCTGCCCATCGACCCTCTTGCGCTAAGCCGTGAACCTTGGAATCGCTGGTCACTGCCAGACCCAGAAAGACACCGGCGTCGAGCAGGATCTTGGCAGGAGATTCTGTTTGCGGCGGCCCGGTGAAGGCGTTCTTCTTCTCCCAGCTTGTTGGGCCTCCGCGGTTACCGGTCAGAATCACGGGGATACCTGCATTGGCCAAGTGTTTTGCAACCTAATCACATCAGCTACGGGAACCTACAGAGTTCAGGGTACTAGATATCATGGGAACTTACTAATGGTGCGCCATGTCCGCCGTATATAACGAGATTGACCGAGGGGAAGTCACGTTTGACGAGAATCAACTGCGAAATATCATCCTGGATCAAATAATTAGCGTGGATTTGTGAGGGTGGATGATGAAAAGATCATACCTCATTGTAGACCTCCACCACCAAAGGCAAGGAGCCGTTCGCAGCTTGAGAGTAAATGCTGTGGCTCTCTGATTTCGCTTCATGACCCGCTTGGAGCAATTGCCGCAAGCGCTCAACTCCAGAAGAGACAGTGGGCGTGTCATCACCTGATGACGTTAATCAAAGGTACTCCTATCTGACCATCTGATACCGTCTTCTCACCTTTAGCTGATTGCCCTATTGCGAGATGCAGCGCAACATCATCCTTCCAGATATTGTCGAGAATTGTGCCATTTTCTCCCACACGTAAGCCAACACTGACACCTTGAATGATGCCTCCGCCAAAAAGTGGTGCTGTCACCGCTTTGGTGACACCTCCTATTCGGGCTCTTGTGAAGGCTTTGCCGTGAAGATGGACGCCGTACTTGGCATAGTGAAGCCGTTTCTGTTCATTGAGGGCATCGCCGGCCTTCCCAGCAGACCCATCCCCAGTTGATGTTTCAGATGGAATGGACTGGATTCCGAGCTTGTTCCCAAATGCAACTAAGCCAGGTGTAACGTGGCCGTGCTTGAGCGTGACCTGTTGGACATGTTCGAGAGTCTCGTCAGAGAGGCAAGTGACTTTCTTATCAAGACAAGCGATCCGACCATCCTCAACTACAAGTACATAGTCTTCAACATTCTCTGTCAAGACGGACGCACTGTTGATTAGAACCTTCTCGATTCCGATGAAAGCAACCTTGGACCCGGGACGCTGCGCTCGGGTGCATATTTGGCCTCTGGCCTCTTCAGCAACGGTTGGTCGAATTGCTGGCACTTTCTGAGCTGCTACAGGATTGAGTCTCCCAGCGTTCACTCCCAGATCTCCGGCTGCAACATCTAGAACAGGCCGACCGTCGATAAATATTTGACTAGGAGTTGCTCCAACCTGGAGAGGATGATCGTCCCAAATGACGAGATCTGCGTCATAGCCAGGACGGGCGTATCCGATCCTGTGGTGCTGCTGTATTGAACGAGCAGGAATTGATGTCACGGATTGCAAAGACTTGTTTTCGGGCAGTCCAAAGGAGTGGGCGATGGCTGCTTGATACCTATGCTAAAGTCAGACACATGGGATATCAGGGGTAACGCGGAGCACCTACACAAGATACTTTGCAAAGTTTCCCTCGCCTGTGTGATCCTGAAAGGGACAGTCAGCTAAATGTGTTCCACAAATTTGATTCTGTGGCCGACATACGGATTTGAATGCCACGGGGATTCCATGATCATTCAAGATTTTCGGCCCACGCAAATTTGCACCGTACGCCTCGGCCTTGAATAGTGCATTCTCCGCAAAAGTTGCAATCGTGATGTTTCTAAAACATGTCAGTACTCTCAACTGACATGGACCACTAATGTCTTACTCTTCGAGTCTCTTGAGAAGTTCGGGAACTTCCCATGCTTCTAAAGCGTGGTGGAACGCTTGGGGATGCACACCGAACTCGTGGAGGACTGAGAGCATGCTCTCAAAGTCCTCTGGCTCATAACAGTGCACGTTGATATTGAGCTCTCCCCGTAGAAGCGCAAGAGATGTTTGCAGCTTGAAATCGTCTGGGCGCTTTCCCTGGGCTTCGATGAAAGAAGCAACACGGTGCGTCTTGGTGAGACTAGCTCCGTCAATGCCAAATGCGGCTTGGCACCACGCGTCCTGGCGCTCTCTCAGCTGTTGGGCTTGATCGAGGTGCTCGCGCAAGAGCCAGGCGAGGCCAAGTCTGCTGTTGTGGTATGTATTCTTGGGGTTCTCTCCACAAGCCATCTTGAGGTATCTTCGACGGTCAGTCTCCGGAAGTCCGTGGTCGAGAAGCAACTCGTCCACCACCGGCTCGCGGTTCTCACCAGACAGCGGAAGGTTTTTGACCAAGTATGCCTCGCCGCCCACGATATTCGCTGAGCCAGGAAGGATTAACGACGATGTCACTCCGCCAGATGCAATGATCTTAATGGCAGGATCGCAGGGCTTGAATCCATCTAAGGCGCGCACAAAGGGAGTGATTGGGCCCATGAGCGGTCGTTCGCTGATGTCAGTTATGGCTGAGAGACCGGGGAATGGAAGCGTCAAATGATGCGAGTGCATGTCAACGAGGCCTGGTGTGACAAATTTCCTATTGACATTGATGACTTGAGCGCCATCGACGACCGCTTTGTTCTCGGCTGTCGGAGATACGGAGCGAATGATACCGGATTCAAAGGTGATGTCGAATGCTCCCTCAAGAATGCGCTCGCCATCGAAGACCGTCGCATTCTTGATGACGAGGAGAGTCTGCTGGCCAGTGATTGCGTTCCATCGTGGATTAACGCGGTCCCTTGAGGGGATTCCTTTTTCTTGTTGGTTTCTGGTTCGAGTTTCGTAGCATTTACTGAGGCCTTCATGAAATGCATTCGCCTGAGCAGTTGATGCTCGAGAAGCGAAGAGATTGATAACAGTGTTGAGATAAATTAAGGCTGTGAAGCCTACGAGCAAGGTGAGTAGAAGCGTCGCAACGAGTCGGCGACGACGTCGTATAGGTCGTCGCATCGGTCTCGGCGCATCGCTGTAAGGAGGGGGCTCCAGAGATAGGATGCCGCCTTTCGTAGCCATGGTCAATCTTCATGAAATTTACAATGGTGAAGCAAGTTCTCGGTCAGCCAACCTCTTTTCTTGAACTTATAGACTCTGAGCTTGAGTGGTTCGGCAAGTGATTGTTCCCATATAAATGCGTCTGCACTTCATGCATCCATCGAATGAGACTTGAGGAGCTTTGCGCGATTGTGGGCCATTTGAACGTCAATCGGGCGGTTGCACCGAAGCATCGAAATCTCCGAAGCAAGGTGGGGTGAGCACAATTGATTATCAAAGAGCGCGAATTGGGTCTCCATAGAGACACTTCTAAGAAGAATACATGCTCCAAACTACAATTTTGATAACATGAAAATGGGTATACGGATGGGATAAAACCTCGCCGCAGATGTTATAGGCAGGGAGGCATATCTCATGCTAGGTGAGATACAAGGCTGGAAACTAACAACACCAGTTCTTAAGTCGAGGCTGACAAGGAGAAACCTCTTTTATTGGTTTCAAGTTTTTGCAATTCGATGCATCCTTGGATTCTTAACGAGAAAGGTAATCGGGATGTGTCTAGTGACGTGTTAATTACGGAATACAAATGACTAAATTTACCAGCTGCTGAATTTTCTACAAAGCACTACACGAAATTTGCCACGGAAATAAAAAAACCTTGATAATACTCATATGGGGAGGGAAGGACAGCGCCTATGTTTTAGCGTGCTTGGGCGTTTAAAAATAGTGCATTAAGCCGCCAAGCGCAGCTAAGCCACTTCTACCGAAATAGCACAGCTTCTGTCACTCGGCAGCCAGCTTGGCAACTTAGGCTACATCGCGCCTTCGCTTCAAAGAGATAAGGCGACCAGCCGATGACATCACAATACGCTGGCCTTAAGGATGAGACCTCTATGCCAAGGTGAGACGCCCAATGATGGCTTGCGTCGTGCCCAACAAGCAATACGGCGCTAGCCCGCTGGCCACTCATGACAAGGCATGTGTCAACTTGTCGGGTGGTCATACGATGTCCGGTTTCCGGGACGGGACCATATTCGACCGAGCCTAACATGATCACAGGGATGGAGTCCGTCTCACAGAAAGCAGGATGATGTTAATTACTCGTGGATTCCTGCACGGCTGACACAATGAAACATAGGTTTCCATAAAAGAAACGTCAAGGCCGCGTTCGAGTGGCCCTGGTAGATTCATGACCCTAGCCTTCATCAGCAAATCTGCTGTCAAGACCCAAACATGGCAAAGGAAAAGGACTCAATGCCATGGAAACCACGGCCATGGGCGAGACTGCACCAACCACATAATATCAGATGGATCACAGCAGCGTTGGTATTGACGTTAAGCCTTGGCTCGTTGTACGGGGTTTCGCTTGTCAAAATACACAGGAGAGCGTTGGTCGACAAGTTCTCACCAACAGCATTCGACCACCTGATAGCGCAAGAAGATTTAAACCTGAAAGGAATGAGTTGGAAATGGAACGACTACCCCAAACGAGAAATTGGCAGCGCTCGTTATTCTAGAGATGATATCTGGGCTCATCGGCATGAGTGGAAGAAATTGGGAGCAGGCTCTGAGGGCGAGGCCTTCACTCACAACGGTACTGTGATCAAGGTGTACAAGAAAGCTCACCATCCCTTCCGAAACTGTGTTCCAGACACTTCGCCAGAGATGAGATGGCCAACTGAGATTGCCGCGTCCCTACTGCTTGGAGGGATGGTGGATTCGCAACCGTCTCATCAGGACATGGAGTTCCTCCCTGTGACGGACTACTTTATGTCACCGGCGACGCAGGGAGAACCTCCTCGGTGGCATTTTCTGACCCCATTTCTACCTTCTGGAAATATTATTAAGCTCGCGAAGCATCTGCGCAACTCCGAGCATACATACACTGCGCATGAGCTTGACCTGGTATTTCGCCCTTCATTGGAACGGCTGCTCCAGGCGTTGACTCGGATGCACTCGCAACACAACCTCTGTCACGATGATATCAAGCCAGACAACATCTGGCTGGCAGGTTCAAAAGACCTGGGCTCTGTGGGAGATGATTTGGAAGAGGTAAAGCACTGGATCCTCGCCGACTTGGGGAATGTGCGGGAGCCGAACCACCCATACCACTCTTCCATACTTTGGTCAAGACTGAATGCCAACTTGCCGGACTGCCGCATGAACGATGTTCTGCGGCTTCTCAAGTCATATTTACTGTTTTTACGGGCATCCGTTGACGATACGGCCGCATTTCATTCGCAGTTCTTCCAAGCCAATGAGGGGTGGGCTCAACTCTACTGGAATACTTTGGACGCAGTCCAAGCTCATCAGCTTGTCTCAGCCTCATCGGTTCAGACACTGCCGGATGACCTTGACCTAGCTACCACGCGGCTCCGAGATCCGTTGGTAAGCGGGCGTGACCCTCTCGGTTTACGGAACGCTTGGCACAGGTTGTTTCTGAGCAGGGAGCACCTTTTCGAGCAGGCTGCGAGAGATGAGCTGAAGATGACCGCGGCAGATCGTGTTGCACGGATATGGGGGATGACTTCGATATTCGGTGTTCCAGTTGGAAGGTGCAGGGGATGAACGCCGATAGCGATGGGGCGATGATGGGACATATTTTTTTTGTTGATGAGTGATGGACTAAAGATACCCACCCTTGACAAGGGAAGTAGCATGAATTACGAAGTCAGATAAATACCTGCTATTTTCAATAATGATAATCAAGGTGGAAAAGCCTTAAGACCTGACGGACAGGTTGCAGGTAGTAAACACGTGTTCGCGGCGGTATCCTTCGCCACTGGCTGACCTTTTCGTTGGCACTAGCATGACGCCGTGGTTTCCATCATGCATTCCTTTCGAGAGACTCGATTGCCCCGAGACTACAATAATCCTTCAACGGACCCCCTCAAATATCCAGGGGACTTTGGGATTCATTTCTGTATCTAAGTTTTCCTAATAATCCAAGGCACATCGGCTCTAGTAGCGATGTGACAAATCCATAGGATCTTAGTGGGCTGAATTCTCTAGTCAGCCATCACCTAAGTGATCCTTGTAGATCGGTCCAGACACTGAATAGAGCTGCCAAGAAGTCAGCGCAAGAAGTAAGCAGTAAGTATCGCTAACAGCCCTAGCAGCAGTACAGTGGCCTGATCGCCATCATGCTGAGGCGCCGGAGGATGACTGTTAATTAGGATATATTTAGTAATATATTATTAAGTATTAATAGCTAATGTCACTAGCTACTAGATTTTCTATAAAGTACTATATATAACTTATAATAAGAAAAAGGACCTTAATAATACTTAAGGAGGGACAGCTGAAGACTATCAAGCCTCCAGTCAATGGACAAGGCGATGGCGCTAATGAAATAATGGATCCAAGAGCTTGATTAGAGAGTTGTAAGACGACTAGGATTGATGGACAGTCAGGTATGTGGATTGGTAGGTGGACATACGTCCTTCCGTTTTTGAGGGATGAGTGCATGACGTTCGTTTTTGCACGAATTGATACTTCATGTTGGCTGATAGAATAAATAGAGTTTTAGCTGAAGCTTACATGTGATCCAAAGAGCTCATTCGCAGCCTCATCTGCGGCAATGTGTACCTGATGTTCCCGTTCACTGCCGGATGCAGTGAGCCTGACCGACGCTTCCTCCAGACCATCCGATGCAGCTATGAGGGTGATGTCTCCAGGCTGGCCATTACCCACCACATAGACGCCCAAGAACCCATTAAAAGCCGGCGAGCTGGAGTATGCGGAGTAGTTGTCCGTGGAAGGTCAGCGTTGTGAACGCCGACGACACGCCCGGGTCCCATGACTGCTACTCTGATATCATGGTTAGCACCTGGAATCAGGTGGCCCTTGGCATCAGTAACCGCCACACGAAGCAATACGACATCCTGTCCCGAGGTAGCAACGGTCATCCTGTCTGCAGTTATAAAAATACGGGCCGCATCACTAGCCGTGGCCTGCCTATGCTCCGCCGCAAGCCTGCCGCCGACATAACCGCGTACGACTAGTGTGCCCGGCTCATACACGATATCTTCTGAAGCGATAGCCAAACTTCCAGAAACCGTGGCCTTCGCGGAAATTGAGCCGTTGACGACAAACTCTACCGTTTCGCAATTCGTATAGGCACGGAAGGGCATCCTGTTTCCTTCCTGGCCATGCCAAGTCCAGTGCGGAAACGCATGGACAAGTCGCTCGCAGCAGCCATTGGTAGTCTTTTGGCAGACCGCAAAGGTCACGGCCCCCGTAGCTGGATGTCGTGGCGGGCCAGCGTTGTGGTGTCGGCTCCCCAATGTAATCAAGGGCAGACCAGACGAACGTCCCGGAGACTTTGTGATGGGTGCAGGCCTTGGTAAGGTACTCAGCAACATTGCCAGTCATTTTATGATTGACAGGTACGAGGGCAGAGTTGGCAGCGGGCCGCTCGGTATCCATCATGACATCTCGCAGGGTTGGTAGAGACCCGGCATATGCTCGCTGCTTGTTGTACTGATAAACGCCCCTGGTGGACGGGTATAACCCTTCTTCGTCAAGGATGTGTGGCCCGTCTGGCACATAAGATACAGCCTCGTCTGGATTGCCGAAGAAAGCTCGATAATGCATGCCGGCTACATCGGCCATCATGTAATATGCCACGTCCTCGAACGCCACGGCGCCACCAAAGATGGTCGGCCGGTAGGAATCTAATGCCTTGGCTTCTATGACGAGACGGGAGAGCATGACACGACCTACGCGGGTTCCCTGGAAGTCCATTTCTTCGTTCTCGACACTTCACATGAAACAGAAGGTCGGCTGCGGAAACGACGAACAAGCGAGCGTAACTGGTTGATGGAGGACGCAGAGGTGCTAAAGAGCCGGTTCTCCGGCAGCACAAGAATTCCCATACGATCGGCATGGTCTACTAGCTCAGGCGTTGGCGGGTGGTGGGCGATGCGGAGTGAGTTCATTCCCATTTCCCTGCAGAGCTCGAGGTTCTGTTCAATGACGCGGTCCGGGAGGCCAACGCCATAGACGGCCCAGTCCTGATGGATATTGTCACCCAAGATCTTGGTTTGCTTGCCGTTCACGAACATGCCGCCTTCAACCAGTTCAATGGTTCCAACTCCGAAGTTCGTGGATGCGGTGTCTCTAACCACTCCATGCTCGTCGATAACGTCCAATTTCCCATAGTTTCGGAAAGGGAATTTGAACATCTGCAGAGATAGTCCCCGACCCGCAGCTTGATATTTTTACTGCTTGTTCAGTGTCCTTACAAACGACGACCTGGCCACTTTCCGAATCTTGGATGACTATCTGCCAGAAACAATCGCCTATGCAGAGCTTCTGTTCGCAATGTCAACAGTAACTGAGACAAGAGCCCACTCTTCCGCAACAGCAGGTGTTCTGACGTAGAGACCATCTTGCGCAACCTGTACAGGGCCGTACTGCTCAAGCCAGACATGACGGTAGACACCTCCGCCTTCATTCCACCAGCCTCTCGTCTACTCATTATATTCACTAGTATCAGGCTGTCCGCTCTATTAAAGGTGAGTTATTACTCTACCAGTGAGCGCCTGTCTGGCAGGATATCTGCCTGCGTCGACGGGGTGAGCCCTTTCACTGCGCAGTCAGCCCGCCACGCCGGGTTGAAGCGTCTCCAGGGGAGTGATCCATTCCACTTCGCTCCGCACATCATCTGTGTTTGCGAGGCCCTGCTACTGCTCGATCAGAAGGTCCCACCGGCCGTAACTTTGAAATAATCCTTGCATGCCCTAGAAAGTTCCATGATTGAATACATGGCAAATCCCGTGTTCATGACCGTCATTTTCGGCATTTGTAACAACTTGAACGGGATATCCGCTCCCCCCACGTTTCGGGAAGATGGAATGTGCTGGGGCTTGGCAGGACCCATCTGATTTATCTTTGCATTTTCTACTCCTACCTATTAAGGTTAGGATGAGGCGGCTTATGAAGAAAATCATGGTTAAAAAAAGGGAAGTCCAAGCTAACTTGACTGCAAGTGTCAAACGGGATATCCGCGCCCCCACCTTTGGGGAAGATGGAATGTTCCGTGCCTTCACGCGGCTCATGTGGACGGCCTCAGGTAGCAGATCGTTAAAGGATTGAGAATTCCATTGCAGCGTCTCGATCAGTCCTACGTCGACATCGCCTTCACTCATCAATCCGATTATACCACTCGCATTAGAGGATCGCTGATGTTTTACTCAGTTAATCCGCAATCTGAACATGCTTATTAATATGACAAATCACACTGACGTGCTCTACACCGCTTCGATCTGTATTGGCGATCTCGGTTGCTTGCGCGTTCCAGAAGGTTACGTATTATAGGGGTCAGAATGATTTATGGGACAGAAGATTAGTCAAGTGGAGTGACTCTAGGCTGTTCATCTCGCTAGATGCAAGCATAACGTGGAAGAAACTATAGTATAAAGCCCACCATATCCAACATGAATTCCTAGATCAACATCAAATTTCTCTACACACAAATCCCGCCTCTGTAAAACATGACTACCCAGGAGACCGCAAAGACTTTATACTTAGAGGTCGAAGGCACCAAGTACGCTTACCGCGTTATTGGAAACGCGAGCGACGATTCTCCGCCTCTTCTCGTGCTCAACCACGTCCGATCTACGATTGACACCTGGGATCCCTGGGTCATCAACAACTTGACCACAAACGGCCGCCAGCTCATCACCTACGACTACGCCGGCCTTGGCATAGCAGTGGCAATATTGCGCCTAGTATCAGAGCCTTCGCCCTCAACTTGCTGGCCTTTCTCAACGTTCTCTTGCCAACTATTCACACCCGGGAAGTTGACGTGCTTGGTTTCTCCATGGGCGGCTCTATCGCTCAGCAGTTGACTCTCGATGCTCCTGATGTCGTACGCAAACTGGTTCTTGCAGGCACTGGCCCTAGTTTTGGTCCCGACCTTGAACGCCCTATGAACGAAGTCCAGTCCACGGTATTCAATCCAACTCCGGGAATGCCTACTATTCAAGCGTTCTTCCTTTCCTTTACTACCGGAGACGAAGGTGTGGCATGGTTTATTCGAAGCACAAGCTCTCGAGCTGATGCTGCGGGAAAGGATGGCGAACCGGATATTGCTCTGTTCACCACCGGGGAAGATCTCGTCAACTTTACA
Organism: Dactylonectria alcacerensis; assembly: GCA_029931735.1. Classification (NCBI taxonomy): domain Eukaryota; kingdom Fungi; phylum Ascomycota; class Sordariomycetes; order Hypocreales; family Nectriaceae; genus Dactylonectria; species Dactylonectria alcacerensis. The sequence continues at coordinate 2,021,247 of JAPMUZ010000011.1, read as the reverse complement.
CAAGCGTACCTGGCCTGGGACGCCGACCCTGTCCCTTATGCCCTCCTTCAGTCTATCCAAAAGGATGCCCTGGTCACCAATGGCGATAACGACCTGATTGTCCCGACTAAGAACTCATACGTTCTCGCCAGACAGTTGCCTCGAGCCAATTTTGTCATGTTCCCGAGCAGTGGCCATGGTCATCTCCTCCAGTATGCAGGGTACTACACTAAGCTTGTTAGGGAGTTCCTGGATAGAAAGTTGCCCATTGCGCCATTCTCCTCAGGTAGCGTACCGGCATTTGGGTCCTACGGTCAATACAACCAGGAGTTGTAAGCAATGACAGAGGCTTGGGTGCTACAGGTTATAATACTACTGCAAAGAGCGATGGTGCCACCCTTTTGCCGGCTTAGTATGGCATTATTAGTTAATTCTAACAGAGTGAGTGGGTTGGGTTGCCTTATTACTAGCGGACGCATTATTGGAAACTCAGCGTCACCTGCTCTGGATAACACGATCCTTGATTTCTCCTCTAGTCTTAATATATATACTTAGGTAGGCACGGCTAGGAGACCTTCTATAACGGTCGTGATCCTGAGGCAGGGATCACACACTCTTGAGCTTTAAGGCGATAATATCGGCCCAGATGTCGCTCTGGTTCTGGTCGGTGCTATGCCATCATAACGCCGGCATAACATCATCAAGGCTTCAATTCCTGTGGTCGCTGGAGCGATCACAGCTAGGGCTGATGGCCCCATGGTGTTCCCTATCTCATAGAGAAGTCTCCCTTGGCCCCGGGCCGTGAGAGGTATGTTGTCGTTCCATCCCGCACCTATGAGAGCATGATAGACTTGTCTCTTCCAAACAGACCACTGACTGATGCCTTTGAGGTGCATCTCAGCAGGCATCCTGAGCTTGAACTCCTCGAGGTTTCGAATACGGCGATAGTCACTAGCAGAGAGGTGGTCTTCCTCATCTTCTGCTTCCTCGGCGGTATCTCTTATCACCACAGTCGGTGCCCTTGGGGAGGCTCCTAGCAGAGAGCTCAGAGAGCTTAGTTGCGAGCTCTGTGGCGAGTCGTGCCTCTTCATCACGAAAGAAGACCCTTGGGGCGTGCCGAACGCTCCAAAGCTAGGTCTTCCGAATAAGGGTTGATGAGAGGTCTGATACCTCCTTCGAGGCATCGTGATAGCCGGGACTTGGTCGTCAACGGCTTCATCTTTGGCCTTACCCTCGCGGGCAGCCTTGATGTCTTCGGTGTCGTTAAGGGTCGCCGCGTACATCACTTTTGGGGCCGTGATGGCTTCATCTCGTGGGCTGTGGCTTCCACCGGTCATGCTGCCCGCTGCTTCTTCCTCTAGGAAGTTTTCGACTGCTGGGGGCAGCGGCGTGGTTGTTTTACCGTCATCCATGGTGACAGGGCGTTTCGTGCCTGTCTGACGGTCGCGATAGCCTCAACAGCGTGTTCCTTACGCCTTCAGTTAAGAGACGGGTCCAATTTATGGTCAGAAGCTGAGATAGCTTCAAATCGTAGGTATCCGGCTTCTTATTCCGCAGAAACCGGGCTCATAACCTTTTGCAGGGATCACACACTCGTCATGTCACTCATTAGGACACGTTAGGTATAGGATACAAGCGTCTTGAAAAGCGTACGGAACAGCTGGAGGATGTAGGAGGGTTCCTGCCCTTAAATGCGGTGTGTGCCTTCCCAACGGCCCCCCTAGCGACCTCATTCCTCTAGTCAGTTGGTTGCTAGGGCCGGCTTGCTAGGAACGCGATGTCTTGTATCACGACATGCGTCACATTCCGTTGTGACTTGCTAGCAGCAACAATATCCCAGGATACTTTCACGGGCCTTCGTCATTGAGGAGCTCCTATAAAAAATCTTACCTTTAATAAATCATCAATCTATGAATGCTTGCATCGATGTCCTTGAAGCCACGCAAGACCATAACAGGGGGAAGCCGCAGTTGTCACGGATATCCCGCACAAAAAGGACGAACCTAGTTAAAGGCTGTTCAGGCAAAAAGGACGTGCACAGAGAAAACGGAGAAGCAAGCTAAATCTACTAAAAGGTTATGGTTCCACCCGACTGCACTCGAATCCAGCTTGCGGTTGACCTACTCCAAACGCCTGGACCTATGGAGCCTGAACTTTGTTTTTTCCGTCCTTCTGGAACTAAACATCCCACGTTCCCCAGTAACCTTGCCCTCGTTTGTAGCTCTCCACTAGTGTAGATATTCTCAGCGGATATTCCGCAGTGTCCACATTTCAGCCGTCTGACAAATCAAGCCAAGCACCAACTGAAAAGCCAAGGATGGAGGGTTCATAGCACAATGCGTCCAAGGCGGCGCCCCGACTCCCGTCTGGACTCCACCAGACTCCACATCCTTGAGAACGACAAGTCAACAATGGCGGCACGAGGAGAGGATGTGCTGGATCAGAAAACAGAGCGGAGACCCGAAGTATTAGTGCGCAGAGCGGCCGATCGACGAAGCATACTCGCTTTGTAAGCAGCAGATGGCGGCAACACGGATAATTAATTCGTAGCAGGAATGGGCCCGGAGAAGACAAGAGGCTGTGTTATTTGACGTCAAGGCCAATTGATCTGGGAAGGAGACAGGATAGACAGAAGAGAGTACTTACAACTTTCGCTCTTGGTTAGAGAGGTCTTAAGAGAACAACGACAATCTTGCGGATCGAATGTGTTTGTTGCTCTAACGTTATTCGTGGAGCCTCAGGAATAGCAAAGGTTCTTCAATCAGTGATGCGGATGTTCATGACGTTTCAAGTCTAGGAGAGGTGGCCTACTTGTATTAGAATGACAACTACAGCAGATAATGGCCATGTAAGGCTTATGATCCATAGGCCAACAATAATATAATTGATAGTCTTCTCTAATCCTTTGACTTCGCTCTTAGTCCTCACAAGATTGGACCAAGAATGTTCCTCACCACGAAGTGCAAGCATTTCCCGGCCCTGACCCTACGGCTGCGCCTTCAGTACTGCACGGAAGTGCAGCTTACCTAACTCGAGTCTCTCAACAGCCTCCCTAATACCATCCTCCGTCATTTCAAAAGTCTCGATCAGTGGCTTGACACCATGAAAAGCCGCAAAGTCAAGCATCTTACGATGTACAGCTCTCGAGGCAACCAGCGACCCTTGGATGGCGATACCATTGGCAATCAGGGGCATATAGGGTATCTCAAGGTTCCCCGCCGACACTGACAGCGGATAGATCCTAGACTTGAACGCCATGAGCGGTAGTAGGGCACTCCAGTCTGGTTGAGAGGATGCGGTGACAATGAGCCTATCAATAGGCCATCGCGGCTTGTCGGACGACGCATCGCGCTCGCGCATGCTGATAAACTCGTGGGCTCCAAGCTTCAAGGCCTCGGCCTTCTTTTTATCAGAGCCTGAGAGCACGACAACACGGCAACCAAGCTTGGCAGCGAACTGGATAGCCAAGTGGCCCAGCCCGCCCACCCCGAGAATACCTACTGTTTCATTGGGTTTGACATCGTACAAAGTTGTGAAAACAGTAGCGCCGGCACACTGCAACGGAGCTGCAATCTCATCCGGCAGCGAGTCAGGAATTTGGTGCAAAAACGCCTCTCGCCAAATAGCATGAGAGGCAAAGCTTCCCTGGTTGGTGTTGGCGCCTCCGTAGATGGCGCGGTCATGGCAGTAGATGTCGTCGCCCTGAAGGCACTGCAGACAGTAGCCACAGCTGTTGGTCGCGTAACCCCAGCCGACACGATCACCCTTCTTGAGATGCTTCGCGTCAGGACCAACATCCAGAACAACGCCAATACCCTCGTGGCCCAGGACCATGTCGGCAGTTTTCTAGAGATGGTTAGCGTGCAACAAGAGAAGATAAGAACGATAGCGTGCCTACATAGTGCATATCAGTGCCACAGACCCCGGATGCTGTGATTTTGACCAAGACACGATCGCCCACCAGCTGATCTGGATGATCGATGGTGCTTTTCTTAGGAATTCCACCCTGGGACCCCTTGAAAACGGTGAAAGTAGGCATGATTAGAGTGGAATAAAATCTCAAGAAGGATATATCGTAGATTCAAGATGGAGGAAATAGCAACGAATCTCCCAATTTATGACTTTTCGAGTGGTTTTCTCATCTGGAAACTGGCAGCCCAACAGTGGCCGAATGTCGAAGCATCTTATATCCATGAAGCCTCCACGCCCTCTCTGCACATTGCCTAATCGCTATACTTGGATTCGTGAATCTGGAGTCCGGAACAGGTCGCCACAATGTGGGCCGTCTCCATGTCCTTTTTTTTGTGATATGAGGTCATCAATCTACTGTAGAAGGCAACCGAGACTTGCCCTGTCCAAGTCGAATTCGAGGCTGAGTGATTCCCTGGCATCGACTAACGCTATCGATGGTGTCCTTCAGAGCATTTCCCGATTTTGGTTTAGTGACTATCGGTTCCATGGGTCGACATCTTAGGAAGGCAGCTAGCGCCGAAATAGAGTATGTACGGGACGTGGATATGAGCCGACGGATGTCCCGTCGTCCCTGAACCCACACAACGGAAACTCCGTCCCATAGCACAATACGATCTACTTTGTCACTCGGGATTTCCTTTCAAAAACATATCACCGTGGCAGATTGGTTATGCGGCCCCCGACCCTAGTTCATTTTCGATTAATAAAGATGCGTCATTTTTGTTGAGATTGAGATTAGGACGTTTCCGGCAGTCCAGGATCGTGTCGTAGCATCATGGTATGGAATGTGATTAGTACGGATTAGTACGTCTTCTACATGTTTCCCCGAGGTGGACCAAACATGTAGCTATTGAAGCTTGTTAATCAAAGGCTTAGTAATTCGACATCAGAAGACCTCTATGAGTGGTAGCATTCGCCGTGGAGCTTGTGTCGTAATTCGTGATATTTAATGAAGCCATCCGTCGAGTTTCGAGGAAACATGCAATTCATGGCCACCAAGACACTATTTACAACTCGTATTTACAGTCGCCTCTTACCTCACCGATCCTATCGTCACTCACAGATCGTTCGCCCCCGTTTCTTATCCAAGGTCTCTTCCACCATGGCTCCCAAAGTCCTCGTCGTCCTCACTAGCAAGGACATTATGAGCAAGACGTCCAAGAACCAGCTGAGTGAAGTAGAGCAAAATAATGTCAAGCCTACCGGATGGTATCTTGTACGTGACCCTTAAGTGAGACGGTGGTTGCTCATTACTAATGTTGTGCCTAGCCCGAGTTCGCTCGCCCCTTCTATGCCCTGACCGGCAAGGACGCGAAGGGAAATAAGCTGCAGCCTCCCCGAGTGGAGATTACGGTGGCATCTCCGAAGGGAGCTGAGGCTCCTATCGACCAGGCGTCAGTGGATAAATTTAAGGATGAGGAATCAGTCAGGTTTTACGAGACTGAGAAGGCTCTTTGGAAGGAGACTAAGCCCCTGGACAATTTCGTTGGCAGGGCCTCCGAGTTTGACGCCATCTTTTTCCCGGGCGGCCACGGCCCCATGTTTGATCTTGTTGATGATGAGAACTCGCAGAAGCTTATTGCAGAGTTTTTTTAGCGCCGGCAAGACGATCGCCGCTGTGTGCCACGGTCCTATTGTCCTGGCTAACGCCAAGATCGATGGTAAGCCGATTATTCAGGGCCGCCAAGTGACTGGGTTTAGCAACGAGGAGGAGGAAATCATTGGTCTCACTCAGGCGATGCCCCAGCTGCTCGAGGACGAAGTTAAGCGCAACGGTGGTCACTATGTCAAAGCCGACAAGCCGTGGGCCGAGAAGGTCGTCATTGATGGAAACTTGATTACTGGACAGAACCCGGCATCCGCTGGTGCCATCGGTAGAGCTCTCGCCGAAGCCTTGGGTAAGTGGCTGCTGCTGTAATGATGATGCAGATCGATAGTTGACAGCATAATAGGTCTCTAAGCGCTTGGTGTCACGGAAAGACCTTTTCAATTCGTAGGGGCAGGCATGTTCAGTATCTGCTCTCCTGAAGGATTGTCGATAAGGCAGGGACAAGCAGATGGCAGGTTGCGAATGAAGCCATAGTAGTGTAGTTTCGTCGAGCCGATTGCGTGGTATCATTAGCGGATGCACTGGAGCTTTAGTCGATGCTGAAAGACCATCCGACACCTTGATGCTTCCAGTATCTGAATACCATAGGAAATCTATACTCAACGTTCTTATTATCATCACGTGCATGACCCTTGGACTTCAAACACTAGGCCATGAAGCGGGCGGGGAGGTAGGGAGTGACGGTAATTGCTAATTATAGTAATCGCTGGTCGAGGTGCGTTATTTAACAGCCTTCGTGTCAGGTGCATCTACTTCATCTACGCGGGGATCCGCTCTCAGGTTTCTGCTAGGGCTCTCAATGCTCTATGGAAACTGGGAGGCACGATAAAACGGTGTCAGGGTGTCTAGACCAAAGGAATAGGCAGAATTGTTTGGTTTATGCATCAGCCCTATTGGAAAGTGTCAATGTGGCTGACTCTTGCTTTCCGTCTAAGTGCTTTGATATTTCTATATCGTGCGAGTCAAGCAACCCAAGCTTTCAAGTCTCAGGTAGTATCAACTTGATGCAATCACGGGCATCTCGACCCTCCGGTCTTCCTCTTTTTGGTCTCTCTTGTCACCATGAGGAGAATCACAGGCTGCTTCCCCGCGAAAGCCTGCGCAGCAATACATCGCACTCCTAATATCAACCTGTTCAATAACTTCCTGCACTTCTACCAGAAAATAGGTAATGTTATATCATGCTGGTTCTTCTTTTTACTATCTTTTACAATCTTTTTTTTTCTGTACCTAGCTCTGCATCGCCAATTGAGATGTACTGCATTAGGCACCCACCCTCCCCCAAACCGATGGCTGTGCGAGTTCTAATGTAAACGCCGAAGGGCCTTTGGACTAGAGCGAGTAGGAAGCCACAAATCGGCCAGCCTCTTGGTCAGTGTCAGATACCACGACATAGCGATACGCTGCAATATGCTGCAGTTGTGTTCTGTACCCCGCGGTTGGTTGGAGTTTTAAGATTACTGTTGTAGGCTAGGATAAGTTAACTCGGTTGACGCGATCTAAAAGGGAATTAGTGGGACGCTCGGCTCCGTTGATGTCGCCACCACCAGCTTGTAAGTCGAGCAAACCGATGCCTTTTACCGGGTTTCAAGTACATGCATTGAATTGTCGGGAGCAGACTCTCTCCCAGTGATTCTATCCTGACGGGACACAGTAGAAACTGTACACGGGGCCCGTTATTTGTCACACTTGCACGACTCTCGCCACTGGGGAACAGGAAGGCTTGGCTAGAGATTCGACTGAATACCTAAACCTAAACCCCTGCATGCGCTTGATGCCTGCTGTTGGCTTGCCTCGCCTCGACTCGAAACGAAACCCACTTGGATCAACAAAACGACACCACAGCTTAACCGCGCGACACAACCCCGTTTCAATTTCATTTTCCAACATTCATTCCTTCCCCCCTTCACCCCTGCATCTTGTGCTACGCGCGTGTGTACCCAGGAATGAATGCTCGAGTATTCAATCAGCGCGTCCCTGCGTCTGTGGCCGTGAAACAGGCAAAAAGGAGGGTGTCGTGGACCCCGAAATTCCCCAGTGATTCACGGCAACTCGGCACGCTTGCATCGGCGACGAGTTGCCGACAACCGACAGCCTTTTGCAAAAGAACCAACCAAACCAAACAGGAACTTGAACATATTTGTTTCGTGTTTTTCACACGTACTATAGTCTACAAAATGCGCTAAAATGTACACAGCCCAGAACCCCTCGCTAAGAAACCGCCCATTGTCTACGGTAGACCTGTCTATACATGCATCCCATCCAGTGGGTATTTCTCCTTGTGTGCGTCGAGATAGTACTGGTCCTTTTCCGCGTGGAAGTGCGTATGCATCCGCCGCAGGACCAAATCTAGGACAGCTTCGCGCAGTTGCTTAACAGGATCGTCCTTGCGGAACCAGTGGTGGCGGATAAAGACGCCACCGCACGTCTTGTCACCAATGTAAGGCGCACCGTTGCCGTCCATGCAGGGGATCGTGCGAATATCGTCCTTGTTCTTGTAGTCGTACCGCACGTGGTTGCTAAAGGCCGCCTGCTCGTGCGCCCAGTCCTTATCCCAGTGGCCGCATTTCTTGTATCGCTTGCCCGTTGGGCACCGGTCCCAGCGGTCGAAAAGGTCCTGCGTGCGGTTGCTCTGTTGGGCAACGATGAAGCCCGTGTTAAGCATCACCTTACCTTTACTATCACGGTTGCGCTGTGAGTCTGGGTCGTTGGCCATGGCGATGAGGGTTGAGGGTGTAATGTTCCACAAGCTCATTAGCCACTCGAGCGGAATGTGCGGGTACATCCATACGGCGTCGGCGTCCATGAAGACGACGATTTCGTGCGTCTTGAGAGCTTCTTTGATCATCGGTACCTTAACCCATGTCCCGTGGCGGCCGTCATAGTTGGGCGCTTTGATGAGGCGATAATCGTATCCATGGATCAAGGCTGCGTCCAGTTAGCATCATCTCCAAGCCAGCTTCTAGGATTCATTGTCACCCTACCGTACAGGTAGTGATTCATCCAGCCACCAGTCCTCCCCGTCATGTTGCGGTAGTCCATCGGATTATCATTCATCAAGTCACCGTCGCCACCAGTCACACGGGTGTCGACGTCAAGAATTAGCACCCTCTTGCCGAGCGGTTCCGTCCAGCGGTGGGCATCGTCGGGGATGTCGTAGTGGTAGCCTTCGTCGGATACGAATTGGGTGTCGTTCAATGAGTGTAGCGAGGGCCTCCATAGTTGCGAAACCAAGTATGGGAAGTCTTTGGGGACGTTTTCAGGTTGCATGCCTGGGTTATACATCCTGCGCAACAAAAGCGTTCATGTTAGTAGCCGTCCAACAAGAACCAGCTGTATCCCAGAGGAGTTAACTAACCGGTGCGGCGATGGTAGCCTTTCCGCAGTGAGATAGAATCGCTGTGTGTAAAACAACAGTCCAACAATCAGCAAAGTAGCAGCAAACGTCAGTGCAAATCTGTGCTGGCGGTTGGGCCGGCTTTGCAGCGCCGCCGACATGCCCATGGCGAAGGTTGTGTGAGTGGCACGATGGCAGGAGGACGATGTCCCGAGAGGAGTGGAATGGTGGGATATCGTTCGTCTCTTGGATGACGAGGGGACAGAACGGGAGTGAAAAGTATTCAGATTTACAGCCCTTTTGTCTGCTGTTGCGGTTGCACAATCACTCCCGGGCGGTGCTGCTCGAAGGGGTACTACCTCATAATGGAGGCCTGTTTTGCGATACGAGAAAGCTCAGGGTAACCGATATCGAAAGGGGGAGATCTAGAAGCTCTGAAGTAAGCAGAGGTGAAACTCGAGCGTGGTCCAGGAGTCTGTAGTTTGGAAGGAGAGCGGAGCTGGTATAATTTATCCCATCTCGTATTTTTGGTTAATGGATGCTTGTTCTCTTCGCCCTCCCCCTTGTTCTGACTGTGCGCTTCGTATTGGACTCTTTTTTCTCTTCTTTCTCTGGTCATGGTCTGCAGCAGTTTCAGCCACGCTCTTCCACACCTATCGCCCGGCAGCCGGCACGGGTTGGATTTCGTATCGGAGCCGCCAACCCGTGCGTCGATGGGGTCACTGGCTGGGTCCACCTTTGGAGGGTCGAGCTCTAGTCTACGAGGGGACTAATAGCAAGCCTAGAACCGGCACGTCGAAAAGGGTCCTGTGTGGGCCGGCTGTGATGGCGGAGAGGGGGGATTGGATCTAAGGCTGTACAGGTGCTAGGTGAAGCCAGTGATGCCGAAAGAGGGGAGAATAGCCCCCTGACGTCGTCATCGTGAGTTGGTGCAAGATCAGGCATGGTGTCACTACATGATCCGTCATAGCCGTACCAAGCAGAGCAATGGAATGGATCAGTAGTGCTGAAGCGATTTCTACCTACTGCAATATGGCTATCACGGCTTCGTAGCTACGTAGATGTTTCTTGTGGCCAGGGTTCGTCCCGTCGTCCTCCCCTTCCCCTGTCAATCAGCATTTGTGGGATACACGACCCCATATTTTCAGACAATCATGCACACATCAAATGCTAGACTCAAGTGCGCCGGTAGCTATATGGACATCCAGCTTCTGTGGTGCAGTGACACGCTGTACTGAGAATAAAATGCTGTAGGGTAAGTGGCCGCGCGTTCGCCCCCTTGCGCGTCACGATGGCTGCACTACTGTCCGCCACTATTCAATCTTCATCACAGCTTCTGCCTTTAGACCAATTCAAACATCGCGATGCGTCACGGCAGCTTTCAATAATATTCGAAACTACATCCCGCATTTGCATTCTATCCTTTGTCGACCACCATGGATTTATCCCCAAGCCATCTTTGGCAGTAAATGATTCATTATGAGACTATATCTTAATTGCTTTTCTCTCTGCAATCCTCCCATTTTAAAACGGGACCTAAAGTCTCAGGTGTGAGTTCAGACTGGCTGGTTATCCCTGGACCACCAAGGCGCAGCGAGCTTCCGTTCCTGCTTGGCTGATGAAAGATGGGCCAATGTGTGAATGGAGGCGTGTTGGTTACGTTCTTAGCTTTCCAGTCTAGCTGTCGCCCACATAGCACATGAAGCCACACACGATCGTTTGTGGATCAGCAAGCCTCGAAACGGAAAAAGTGCATCAACACCACGCTAATTCCCGACTTGCTGTTTCTCTCTATTCTTGGTTTGGCCCGACGTCAGGAACTATTTTAGTGCGCCGACAGCCAGCACAGACGGACTTCAACTCAAGACTGGTATTATTCGGTGGGATAGAGCAACTTGTCATTGATCCATCATGGCTGGAACGTAACTTTAGTTCCCTTCGGAGGGACCCCAGTGTCCCCGCCCCGCTTCCTCTAATAGTTAGCCCCAACTCCCTATCAATACGAGAAGCACTGCCACGATCAAAATTACAAGCACGCCAATATCAGCTAACGGGCAATCACCATTTTTCAAAGGATACGGAGCTAGAATCCTCATTCATGTTTGAGCTAAAATTGTGGGAGAGGGGATCAGACAGTCTGAGAAGGTAAATTAGTTTTACTACTCATTATCCATATGCTGGTCCAATCACGCAACAACCACCACGTATGTTGTCACAGTCATGATACTACAACTTGTCCCCAATCACAGCTCAGGGCGGCACCCAACCCATCTCTTCAACAGGCCATTGGATCCACAGCCTATGTTCCTCATCCAAAATCTCCCACGCTCTCAACATGAGAAACTTGTCCCAGCCTTGCAGCCAAAAAAAGTTCTGCAATTTGTTGAGGAGCAAGCAGTGGTGGGCGAAAATTGCCACGGCCTCTTGCGTCGGCACCTTCAAAAGGGGCATGAAATCCTTTGCCACGGTGAATTGCCATACAAAGGCGTCCATGATGTTCAGGTCGTAGCCATCGTTCGAGAGTGCGAAACTGATTTGGGGGCGTAGCTGCTCAATCGCGTAAAGGTAAATTGACAGGAGTGACGGATCTGTCACAGAAGCTTTGACGTCTTTTTCTAGACCGTCGAGGACGTCGGTTTCAGAGTGTCGCGGCTCGTGAGATGCGAGATATCTCCTGTGGCCTTGGGCGATGATAGGTGAGAGTATTCCTGTATATGAGGTGGCCTCAAGATTTTCGAGGAGATGACGCACGCCATCCAGCAGGAAGAGCCACTCTGGGAAAGCAGATTCTCCAATCAGAAGCGAGGTGTTGCTATCTCTTGGGCTTCCCAAAGCTGAGCAAGGCGTTAGCAGTGACTCGGGACGGGCAGCAAGTCAACGGGGCTCACCAAAATACATGGTTGATACGCTAAAAGCCCATAAACACTCGGCATTCTCGGTCTTGGCTTCGGCAATCAGCTTGACCGCCTTGCTACTCGCGATCTGATGGTACATGATGGCATGCGGTACGTAGAGCTCGGCCTGCTCCGGACGATGCTGTGCCATATGAAGGGCGGAGACGGCGAGGAGGCTGCGCATGACATAGTCGCATCCGACAGCTAAGCGGACGATGCCGAATTTCCACAAATTCCGGATGGCAGGTTCGCGATCGAGCGTCGCGTATGTCGAAGAGGTGAAGTTGTGCAGAAGTTCCAAGTCTAGAAGGTTGAGTTCTGGGTGCCCGCTGGGGTTGGGGCGAAGAGTTGTCTGGGTCGCTTGGGCAAAGTCACAGGGGACAGCATGCCTGACGCAATTCTTACACGAGGGTCTTTCTTCGTCACACTAGAGGAAGTAAGCATTATTTTCAATATCAGGCAGTGAAAGATTCAAAATAGCCATAGGTTAGATTCATGACCGATCGATATTTTGGATTTGAGAAATTCGAGAACAGAGTCAGACGGACCTTTATCTTTCGCCTCTTGCAAGTATGACATCCTGACCTTGTCTTGGAATGGTTCCGCCGAGTGGCCTTGGCGAGAATGCGGCTATGAAGCTGAGAAGCGGCTGGTGAAACCTTATCTGGATCCTCGGCTGGGCTAGCTGACGGTGAATCGGTGTTATCGTTCATGATGATCGTACTGATCGGAACTGAGCCTTTAATCCGTACTTCAAGGTGGGCGTGACACGTGGTCTTAGTTGAGCGGGAGAATGTATCGGAGTTCTGGGTTCGTATTCAACAGCTGATAGATAGATCACGAGACGTATCTAGGCACAGCTCATAGGTGTGGGTTGCCTGGTCGTTCAATCGCCAATGCATGAGCCGGGAAGTTGGATGAAATGGATCCTGTTGCTAAAACATGGCTCAATCGTTGAACCGGACCGGGTTTTCATTGTTCCGATCGCTAAATGAGAGCACCGACTTGCTGGCACCGGTGGCCCTAGTCCATGGAATCATTCCAGACCCTTTTTGAGTATATTGCAGTCGTGAGACTATGGTAGATTTCTCAAAAGAGTACAGTATCAACATAGGATATCTTCAATATATGCTCCTCTTCCGTGAGTTGGGCTTTGCTTGCCATGTGCCACGTAGAGTGGGTCAATGGACTTCAACAAGGCCAACTACTAGCCGATATTAATGGCCAAGACATATCTGGAAGGCAGATTCATGGCATAGATGCCAGCTTTGACCTGACAGCCAGGGAGAAGAGAATATGCTGCTTGGAGAGACGAGAAATGTCGAGCCATCGACTCTGGGAGCTGACATGCGTTGAACAATATAGAAAGATTGGTAGCACATGATAACACACTTAATTGACTTGATGCGTTTCCAATAAGTGCTTGAATAAAACGATGCTGATCTACTGTGAATCGAATCATACATCTCCACAGCCAGTAAGCCACATCAGACCATCCTCCAGCGTCTAGGATCTCGTCGTAGCGAAGGGGTTTGTGGGGCGATGGTAAGGAGGACCCAGAGTAAGCTTCCAGTGGGAACATTTCATAGAGATAATATGTGAAGCCGGCCGCACCAAACGTTATTACAGCTGCCATGAATATATCGACATCGGAGGATCCAGCCGTCATGCCTAGATTACAGAAGGCTCGACCTGCACAGCCAAGAGACAGACTGAGGAGAGCAGCGTCGACTTTGTAGTACTCATGAATGTAAATATTTGCCTCTGTTGTTTTTATTAGCATAAAGTTCAAAAATGTGGGAGAGAAATGACTGGCGGACCTGGTGTGACTGAGCTCAATTTGGCGAGTTGTATCAGAATATAACGGAAGGGTATGACGCTGATTGCCAATGCGGCCAAAATAATATGCAAGATAATTACCTGTATACTGTTGGGATTGGAAAGTCTAAGAACCCAGGAGCATACTTGTGTCAGCCATTTTGTCGTAGACTTGTTCCTGTGAATAAAACGTGGCTTCTTAAGCGGTGTATTAATGAAGGACGCGAGGGGCGATGCGTATGATGGATGGTTGATTGGGAGAAGTTCGCAGGCTGAAATCCACCATGATATACGAACGAAGCCTCTAGAGCATAACTTAGGTTCATCAATGGTTGACACGACCAAGGTTTGTCCCTGGGAGGTTGGCGCCAACAAGGTCGTCAGGAAGGTGGTAGAGGCCACGTGAACGGGATCAGAGTCACACCTCAGGACCTGAAGGACAGGCGATGCAGTCCGTCCAAACTAGACTTTTCGATATGAGAAATGGAAGTATTGCAGGAAAGCCAGTATTGTCCCATGACCATCCCGTGGAGACCAGTGACGCTCGTCTCATCCCCGCCACGCAATGCTGCCTGCCACAGATGACTGAATATTGGCACGTCAAGATGCGCTCCACATGATGAAGATTCTTTTCCCATGGAAATTCTCATTCCGCCACTGGGTGACGAGAAATAGGTGGCACCTAAAAGTACTCGACCTTGTTGCCTAGAGATAAAAGTAACGATACTAGCCATTCTGTCCTCAGTGCGGACATGACTGACGGATGTGTAGTGTCATTTTTAGCGACCATTAGGCCTCGTAGTTAAACGGAGGGAAAGTCTTTACAAAGTCGTAGCCACTATGAGTGGAGGAACACCTTGAATATCGTCGGGGCAGCCTACCATACTAATTTGGATAAGAAAGCTAGAAGAATAGACGATAGAGGCTGACGTCAAAGAGGAAATGATGGAGCAAGAAGCGGCAGCGAGCGCAGTGGTGGGCCAGGCCATCGGCTTCAGCGGCTAGCCTCGATTTAAGACGCAAAAGGGCATTCGTGGGCGCTAGATCTAGAAGACTCAGATCGCTCACCCTGGACATAGCAGTGCAAATAGGGGGGATGAAGCGAGAGCATAATTCGTGATGAGGGGGTTTTGAAGGAAGCTACTCCCTTCCGTTGCGCATCCAGAAGACTTGCTGTTGGGTTTGTGTCGGAGTATTTATCGATATTTGAGTCATGACTATGACGTTCCTAATTTGGAGAGACGATTGGCGATGGCAGGCCCGACAGGGATGGTTGGATGACAGGGTATTAATTATCTGTTCGGGAAGAATAAGCAGCCCGATGCAGGAACAGTTGTTGCCGATCTCCTAAACTTTGACAACCGAGAGTACATTCGTCGAAGTTTAATTTTTATCATGTCACAGAGCAAGCATCAAAGTGGGTATCCACGGATAAGTATAAACGCTCAAGTATTCATCGCTTGGATATCTAGAAATTGCTGTACATGATCCCTTTTTACATCAAATACCCGTTGTCCGTCGAAAGTCTTTCTGGACTCGAATGCCCTGCAAGGGAATCTCGTCGCCGCTGTCATCCCCCCTGTCGGTATTGGACTTGTAGCTCTTGACCGTAAACTCGAAGCCTTTGACATCCGGCCTCAAATCATCCACCCCAGGCGTTCCCCTCCCCGACTGACCTAACCCATCCGACCCGTTGTCATCTGGTAGTCGATAAAACACATCTCCCCTTGCGTTGGGCTCGGAAGTTGGCGCCGGTCGTGCTTCGACATCCTGTCGTGAGTCTACCCCGTTGCTGAAGGCGGAATGGTCCGTTTTGGATCGGGATGCTGAGCCACGCACTGTCCCAGCCAGAGCTTGGAGACCGGTGTATCGTATGAAGATCCGCAAGACTGGCAGCATGGTGGGGAGGCAGGCGGATATGATGCCTGCTGACATCTCAATGGCGGTCCAGCCTACGGTCGGGGCGAGGGTATAGGTCGGGTCGTTGGCATCGTAGGTAAAGAGGACGCTGGTTCGGTATGCAGAAGCAAAGACGACGCTGGGGAAAACCGTAAGCAGATGCCTTGAGGGAAGGCCACAAGAGACGGAAAGGCAACGTACAAGAATCCAAGGCCAAAGGCAACCATGAGACCAATCTTCTCCGACTTGCTCAGCTGCAACCTCCAGATCGGCCGGAGGGGCAGCAGCAAAATGACAATGTCGGTAAAGATGGTGGATGCAGCGTTGGCGATCCACGTGCCAACCTGGTTGATGCAGTGTCCCGGCAGCTCGGGGTACCAGAGCTTCTCGACGGGGACGCAGATGAAGACGAAGAGGAAGGTGATGGTGACGACCCAGCACATGACGAAGGTGCCGACGACCCAGGCCATGCGCTTGAAATAGGGCACGCGGAAGATGCGGTAGTACATGAGCAGCAGGCTCAGCTTGGTCCAGCCCAGGTTGAAGGCGTACAGGATCTCGGCTACGACGAGCCATTTGGCCATCATGACAATGTCGTCCATCTCGACGAGGTCGGCGTGCAGGCCCATGCCGCACGCGTACATGGCGAAGATGAAGCCGACGACGGCCAGGTTCCAGCCCTTGAGGCCACTGTCAGCGAGGGTTTGTCCATGCAGTCGTGCAGAATTGACTCACCATGGAGAATAGAAGAACCCAGTCGTCCCACCATAGTTTCTGGCCTTTGAGATGGCGGCTGACGAGGCGCAGGCCGACGCAGGTCAGAGCCAACACCGTCATGGAGATGACGACCTGCATGGTCCACGGCTGGATGTTGTGCGGGTCGTAGCCCGGTAGGCCCGGGAGCTGAGACTCTGCCATTGCTGCGAGGGTCGACCTTGCAGTCTGTTTCTGCGAGAGTGAGGGATTGAGAATGAGAGAGGGTAGCGTGTTGGTTGAAGCCAGAATCCCAAGCTTCAGTTCAGTTCACGGCTGGCCCGGACAACATTTCGTCGACGACGACGTTCGAGACAGGGAAAAATGTCTGCATTATTATGCGGCCCCGGGGAGGCCAAGAGCTTCTTGACGCAGCATCCTGGGCTGGCATGTCACCAAAAACCCAACTCCATTAGCAAATGCCGATCTCAAATTTGTGGGTTCCGTTGCCACAAGCGTTGCAATCCAACTCATTCGACCCAGTCAGGGGAGCCTTCCGGTGACAACGCCAAGCCAGTGGACTGGGAGCTTGGACAAGGGGGAAAAATTTTCGGGGCTCCAAACTGAGGCAGTTGAATGCCGGATTCGGAGGGGCAATAGCGCGGGCTTTATTGAGCTGTGGCATGAGGCGGAAAACATGACTGTTATGCATCATCGGGTATCTAGAAAAGGGTAACTGTTCTTGAAAGAATGCGGACAGTCAACTCTGCAGGCATTGAAAGAGAACGGAATGCACAATTGTGGGGTTCGTTCCCATTCCGGACCACAGCCGGCTTCACAGGCTCAAGGAGGACCGTTTCGGCGAACAAACCCTGGTCGAAGGAAGAAATGCCCGAGCCTCGGTACTGGTTCCGGAGCAAAGATTCCAGGGATTGGTGGCATGATTCAACGATGCAGGTGATTTTTTCCTTTCTTTCCTTTCTTTCCTTTCTGTCGGGTTCTTGTTTCATCGCCGGGTTGCGCGTGGCGAGTGTGCGTGACATGCAGGTACAGCGGAGAGAGGTATGCGGCAGTGATGAACAAGTCCCGAGTCTAAGATGATATGATAGACAAAGTGTCACTCTATTCCGTAGACAGCACAAGCTCCAGACTAAACTGTTGATCTCGACGCCCAATCCAATCCCAACGGTCCGGTCCGCTATTCAACAGCCCACCGCCTCAAACGTGGAGTCTACCATAGCTCCCGGGTCTTCGTCATCCAGACCCGTCGACTCAAGTCCCGTTTCATGAAAGCCTCATTCGGGGGGAAGGAAAAAGGACAATCCCGTGTGTACATTCCATTCCGCATTGTGCAACCCCTTTCCGCATTGCCACCACACTGTCTACTATGTACTGTGCCCGTCCAGGGCTTGCATTAGCTAGGCCAATGGTTTGGCGCCAAATTCGGTCGTCTGTCTCGTTAGAGCCTTGATCTACGCACCATGTCACTCTGAACCGGTCTCCGTCTCCACATCCCCGTCTCCACCGAGTCAGTTCAGTCGTCAGTTCCCACAGTGACCTGGGCAGACCTGTAACACCAGCTTGTCACCAAGACTCCCATAGCCTCATACTACGAATAGTGCGGAACGGCGGCGTCCCCAATGGCCCGGGGTTTGTCTTTGGCGATCCACAAAGCGGCCTATCCGTTGTTTACATACCTAGTCGGCTCACCTTGACGCCGACCGCCTGGGTTTCCCTTTGCCATTTCCCCCTCGCCTCGCTCTCTCTTTTAGCTGCATTTTGACGTCTTTCCCGCATTTAACCTTCTCCCATCATCTCCCACTTGTTCTACCTAACGCGGAAACACGGCATAAAAAGCAAAATACATGCATACATACAAATAATTAACCCCTCGAAATGGCAGCTACAACCACCATCAAAGTTCCCCACCTCGGAGGCATCACGGCCGGCTACCGCGTGTCCGGTGACGCCATCGACGCCAGCAAGCCCACGCTGGTGTTGGTCAACTCCATGTGCACCACGTCGTCGCTCTTCAACGCCCAATTCGAGAGCAAGACGCTGACCGATGCCGTCAACTTGCTCGCCATTGAGCCTCTTGGCCATGGCGCCACAAGCAGTCCCGTCGAGCACTTTACCTACTGGGACTCGGCCTGGATGTCGCTCCAAGTCATGGAAGCCCTGGGCGTCAAGAAGGCCTTTGCTCTGGGCACCAGTGCGGGAGGTTGGATCGTCGCCCGGATGGCTCTCCTTGCCCCCGAAAAGGTACTGTCCCTCTAAACACCGAGTCCACCACTCCGGCTAGAGTTTGGGGCTCAGTTCCACAAAATAGCAGCTAAGGCAAAACTGACATGTCACTTTGTAGATCATCGGACTCCTCCCACTAGGTACGTCCATGGACTACGAGTCAGCCGCGTCCCGGGAAAAGGGCTGCTGGGACCCCAAGACCAACCTCATCTCCTTCTACGAGTCGTGGGACAGCGCAGAGCCAACCCCAGATTTTGTCGTCGACGATGTCTGGCGAGGGCTTGTCGCTTCGGCCGGATTCGGCAGCGCTCCCGCCCCGGAGACCTTGTCGTTCTGGGACGCCACTCTCAAGAGCGTCTACAGAGGCGACGAGGGCCGCAAGAAGCTGAGAATGGCCGTCGCCAATCTCTTCGAGCGAGATGGACTTTTGCTTCGTCTGAGGGATATCAAGTGCCCCGTCTACTGGCTTCAGGTGAGCCATTCCTTGCTATGTGTGCTGCCATCATTTGAGCATGTACTAACAGCCAATGTTTCTAGGGCTCTGAGGATCCTGTCTTCGGTGTGACGGTGCCGACCGAGCACATCAAGCTGTTCACCTCTTCTCCAGAGGCTACCTTGACTTTTGTTGAGGGCGGCGGCCACTATCTGAGCGCGACCAACCCCAAGGAGATTGAGGAGGCTATATTGAAGATTGTTAGCAAGTACGCGTAAGACATAGAAAGCCTTAGAGATAGTCCTTTTCTTTAGCGGATTATACAATACTCATGATGAATGCCGGATGCTAAATCTCCAATCATAATTTGAGCCCTACAGGTTTCCTTAGATTAGGTGAAATGTCGTGGTAACATGGCTCGCATAATCCGGAAGATTTGGCCCGGAGCCTCATTACAATCCGTAGCATGTCTTCCGATCCGAACAACCATCCTGTTTGCGTGCTAGTACAGGTAGGTCCGTGCGGATGCTTGGTCAATTCATATCGATGTTGCTCGCCGGCTACACATCTAAATCTAGCGTATTATCAGCCAGCCGGAGTCATTAATGTGCTGATTAACTACCTCCGCTGAGCCGCGAATGTTTCTATCCAAATTCCTAAGCTATCATGACTCGTCGTACCTGGTTAGTGTTGGGGATGATGACAAGTCGTAGCTCGTCGGGCTTGTATGAAACATCTGCTGTGGGCTCCGTCAATGGTTCACCTTCTTTCCAATGCGCATATGCGCCATCAAATTCGAACTAGAAGACCAATCTTTTCGACAGGTGCACACAGTGACAAGAGTATTCCTCTTGCGGTCTTCATTTGTTGCCATAGTCAACATCAATATTTTAGGGATGAGTGAGATGATACTCGAAAGGGAGTAAAGGAAAGCCGGGGAAAATATTCGAAGATTTCATAGCCTCTCCCGCACGTGAACGCGAAAACAACTTCCTAGTCCAAAGATAGATTTCACGGATGAAGAACTGGGTGATCTGGGTTCTTGCGGGGAGCGTTACATTCTGGGTACATCCTAATATTCCGGCGCTTCGGCTGGATCGGGGTTGTCAAAGCCATGCTCCCTCCGTGACGTATATAGAACGAGCCGCGTAGCCAATCGAAAGGTGTCACCAGGCTTTTTCGTCTGACCTGACATGCATCTCAAAGCAAGGGTGGACGCCGCAGATCAAACTCAAAGTTCCAGAAGGACACTTTTATTGGTACGGTTGAGAATGCTTGCAACTCTTGATTATGACAGAGCTTTACGCGATCAACCCCTCCCCGGATAACATCAGAACTTACAAAGATCATTCGCGCGCATCGTAAGAGTGCAAAATAGGAAGTATGTTGGTCCGGAAGGTTGTTCGGTCTCGGTAATCGACTTTGTCTGCAGGGTAGGGAAAACACGCCGGGCGCTGACCACTAATTAGAGGGTTGCGTTTCTCCACCGATTAACTGAGGGTGAAACATTGCAACAGCTAGCTCTGGCACCATAACTAGAGCACCCATTGGAGCAAAAATACACATCCTAGCTAAATGCCCCTAAACGGAACTCAATATGATGCTTGGAATAGATGAAGTCAGTAGGTATTAAGAGCCTCGCCGCCCGACCTTAGAAGTGCACTACCAGCCTGGTTCTCGAAATCATACACACTCTTCTACAACAGGCGACTCCGGCTGGTCCAAAACACTTCGTTATCCACGATGCTGGCATCCTTTGTTTCCTCCGTCTTCCTGCTGGCGTCGGCGGCGTCAGCGGCCCTGACGTACCGTGGCGTCGACTGGTCGTCGACACTAGTCGAAGAAGACGCCGGCATCTCGTACTCGGACGGTGGCAGCACCAAGAGCCTCGAGAAGATCTTCTCTAGCAACGGCGTCAACTCGGTCCGCCAGCGTGTCTGGGTCAACCCCAGTAACGGCGACTACAACCTCGACTACAACCTCGAGCTGGCCAAGCGCGCCAAGGCAGCTGGGCTCAGCGTCTATCTCACGCTGCACTTTAGCGATACCTGGGCCGACCCGGCTAACCAGGCTATTCCGTCTGGCTGGCCGACGGATATCGAGAACCTCTCGTGGAAGCTGTACAACTACACCCTCGCCGTGTCCAACTCCTTCCAGGCTGCAGGTGTACAACCCGCCATCATCTCCATCGGCAACGAGATCCCCTCCGGCCTGCTCTTCCCCACCGGATCGACCAAGTCGTACTCCAACATCGCGCGGCTTCTCAACTCGGCGGCTTGGGGCATCAAGGACTCCAAGCTAAGCCCGAAGCCCAAGATCATGATCCACCTGGACCGCGGCTGGAGCTGGGACGTGCAGGAGTACTTTTACACGACGGTGCTGGCGCAGGGCTACATCACCACCTCCGACTTCGACATCATGGGCGTCTCCTACTACCCCTTCTACGGCAGCGGCGCCACGCTGGCGGCGCTCAAGTCGACGCTGGGCAAGATGGCTAGCAAGTGGGGCAAGGAGATCATCGTCGCCGAGCTGGACTGGCCGACGTCGTGTCCGTCGCCGGCGTACGAGTTCCCCAGCGATCTCAAGGACATCCCCATTTCGGCCGCCGGCCAGACCGAGTTCATCAAGCGCGTTGCTAACGTCGTTGCGGGCACCAGCAAGGGCACTGGCCTGTACTACTGGGAGCCGGCGTGGGTAAACAACCAGGCTCTTGGGTCGTCGTGCAGTTCCAACACCTTGTTCGCGTGGCCCGGCAAGTCGCTTACGAGTATCGCTGCCTTTAAGTCTATTTGATCTACAGTGGTGCAACCGTACTTCTTGCATATATTAGTCAAACGTGTGTACATATAACTATTAAGAATATTTGAGGTCGATTATTTCCAGATGTTACGTGATGAGTGGTGAACCTGGAGGTCGCATTAGACAGATGGCCTGGTGAAGTATGATTATTGAGGGTAAATTGGTAGATCAATCGTGTTGGTGATAGTTAAGATGAGCACAGAATATCAGTTACAAGGGAATATTTGACACTAATTAGCGATGCTCGTTGAGTAGCTGGGCTTTGTGATCCGAAGTCACAGATGGAAAACTTGGTCAAGTAATTCAGTACTCAATTTTGTTACACTCTGATGCTACATGTAAAAATGAGTGAATGCCAAAGCTAGAAGCAAATCTTCATGCATTACAATTTCCCCCCGCGCTCAACCGGAAAAAAAGGAAAAGAGAAAGAATGGTGACAATTTTGAGAATCTCCTCCATAGACCATGCAGTCCACCGATTGTCATTCCAAACGACCGGATGCTGATTGTAGCGTACTCAAGCCCTATTTTGAAGATGGAGATCCATCAATTAATTGACGGTAATGCGTCGAGATTCGTATTTCTTGGCCTTTGGCACCGTGATGCTCAAGATGCCGTCCTTGAAGGTGGCAGTGACGGAATCCTGGTCGACCTGTGTGGGGAAGGAAAAGGTGCGGGAGAACTCTCCAATGGAGCGCTCGGTGACCCAGTACTTGGCCTTGTCGACGGGCTTTTCCTGAGGCTGGGCCTTTTCGACCTGCTTAGACTCGTTGTTTTCGTCTTCGACGGTCGCCTTGTGAGACTCGCTCTGTGCATCGGCGTCTTTGATAGCCTCGACAGAGGAATTCTCAATAAGACCCGAGGAGGGCGCATTAGAGTAGGAGCGCTCAGTCTTGCCGTGGATAAGCATCGTCTGCGGCTCGGTGAACTTGATGTGGACGTCCTCCTTCTTCATGCCCGGGAACTCGCCGTGCAGCTCAAAGGCGTTCTGGGTCTCGCGGATGTCGAAGTTGGGTTGCCATGTTGGAAGGGCGGTGCGACGACCGGGGCCCTCGGGGGAGTAGTGGTTGTTGAATTCGTCGAGGAGACGGAAGAGGGGAGAGAAGGAGGCGTCCGAGTTGGAGGAGAGCTTGAAAGGAACAAAGGCCATTTTGGTGGTTGTGAGATGAGATGTGATGGCTGTTGGTGGTTGTTGGTTATTATTGAGTAGAGGTGTTGAGGCTGGAATGCTTGAGTCTGATTGAAGTGTGTTTGAATGAAGAATCTACGGATGATGTCAAGGCCTTTTTATAATTCGCCTGGAAATGAGGAATATGTATAGTGGTTTCGTCTATATTCTAGAATGCTAACTAGAGTTCCGTGATGATGCTGCCTTACAGCTTCGGTGTTGTGCTCGTTGATGCTGTTGGCCGCTGGAAGTGCGTGGAATTTTCCACCCAATGCTGTGTGGAACGAGACAGAATTACAGCGAACTAGAGAGAATTACAGGGAGCATCAGGAGATTCTACAGTGGGTGGACCCACAGCCCCTCCGCTAATTCTTGGGATTGGCGGATGGCGACGCACGATGCGATCAGTGGTCCGTGCACGAAGGAGTGGCATGATGGATGGAAACTGGGTGATGGCATCATGAACCAGACAATTCGGGATGCGCTCGTGGATCCGTGGAAGATTCTACTAAATGCATGGATCATGCGACTGACGACGCGTTTCTCTGTGAGTTGTCTTGCGATATCGTAGCCATGGAATGGAAGCTCTTGGAGAGTCCGAGACCATTGGAGATTGTTGGAAGCGTCGGCATGTCCTACCCTGCAGTGATCAAACAAGTTCTAGCAAAGCTCTGCGTTAATCCTGCTCTCAACAAGAACCTTACCATAGGGAAAACCTTGGCCTTTCATGGACATCTCTAGAAAGGTGACGACAACGCTCGTAACTGAAGCCGTTCCAGCCAACCATAGTACCTTTACTCACCCTGTATGTATTGATCTAATTTTCGTCGGGCTCCGATCAAGCCGTTCACATGATCATGTCAAACTACGTCACACTAGATATTCATTTGCCAACCACAAAATGGCGCCCTCTTAACGATCTTGCTCCTTGATTTAGCCACGGGGCGAAGGTTGTATTTGGATATTGATCGGTAAGATGTAAGTAGAAATGGTCATGCGAGGTAAATTCATTTCTGAGTCGTCCTTATAATGCTCAACAAACTATGTGACGTAGACGTTGTCAATTGAATGTCTTTAGTTAGTCAGTAAGGGTGAAACACAGACTTGATATTAAATAGAATGCCATGCCGTAATTGTAAGGTTTGTCTCCGAGTTTTGCCTCGCTCCTCTCATGTGTTCTTCCCCTTTAGGCGGTTAAGGAATAATTCTTCAATGCTTGGCAACCCCTTGTTATTAGTGATGATGCGCTTACTGAAATGATCGGCGTCTTTTCTCCCCACGCTGGCTAGCATCTATATTCTTCACCAATAGATTGCCATGTCAGCGACGCTGGAAAAGCGCATGCCAGCCACTTGGGGGCCGTCTGGCTGTGTAGTCTTACGGGATTTAGGCAACACCACGCCAGCCACAATAGACCGTGAATATGAAGTCAGCGTCTACGACCCGTGGCTGATATGTTGGTCTCTATCCCCATCATCATTCCCCCTTGTCAATCTCATGAACATTTACAATCATGGATTCAAACACAACAATGCACGACCAACTCTCATCAGAGCCCTCACTCAGCCAAAGGCTCCAACGCCTGACAATAGAAAACGGCACCATCTGCTCCTTCTGCCATGAATCATGTTCTCAGCCTCCCCCAACCGACACGCCATGTCGCAAGCGCGCGCTGTCCGAACTCGTCGACGCAGCCCGCTTCTGCGGCTACTGTGCGCTGTGGATGCGCTCACTCGAAGCCTCGGCAAACGCCATCATGATCGAAGACGGCCGGGACGCGGCGTTGCGGGCGCATCCGCTGATGCAGAGCGAGGTACCGCCGGAAGACATCGAGCTGGAATATATCAATGTGCACGATTGGATCGATGGCGGCATTGAACAGCGAATTGCATGGCCGCACTGGGGGACGATTTGGGCGACGCTTGATTTGGTGCCGGCGAGAGGTGAGTGAATAACATCTGGTCACTGTAAAGATGCTGGCCAATTGACAAGAGTGTATAATTCCAGACTCATCGATTATCAACCTCGGACGTCTGAATATTTCAGATCAGTCAGATACCGTATGGAATGGCATAAAATTTTGGATCACTGAATGCAGCTCTCATCACATCAACTGCCGCCTGGAGAGAAACATAGCGCAGAAACCGACCCGGCTGCTGCATCTGGGCTCGCCCTCAAATCCTATGGAGGTTCGACTTGTCGAAGGCAAAAGCATCCCGAGCGGTACTGAATATTTGACACTGAGCCACTGCTGGGGTCATGTCCAGCCGCTGCAGCTGACAAGCCAGACCATCGGCGAATTCAAAACCTCGCTTCCCGTAGAGAAACTGCCCAAGACGTTTCTGCAGGCTTGCCACGCGACTCGAAGACTTGGCCACGAGTATCTCTGGATCGACTCGCTCTGCATCGTACAGGACGACCCGGAGGACTGGGCGCTGGAGACGGGCCGGATGGCCGCAATATACGGCAACTCGTTTCTCACCATCGCAGCAGCAGCCGCCGAAGACGCCACCCAGGGCCTCTTCTACCCCCATAATGAGCGCAATACAGACGCATGGCTACCCGCACTCATCCACCGATCCTGGGGCGGGCCATTTTCGGGCGACTTCTACGTGTGCGACTACCGCTCCTGGTGGACTCAACTGGGCGACGCACCACTCCACCGTCGCGGCTGGGCATTTCAAGAGCGCATGCTCTCACCGCGAGTGCTACACCTGGGTCTCGAGCAAGTAGCCTTCGAGTGTCCATCCATGACGGCCTGCGAGAGGCTGCCATATGGCGATCTGGGCCGCATCATGGCTCAGTTGGGCGGGCCGGGCAGCCGTGTGAAGCGGTTTTTGGACCTGGAGAGGGAGGGCGGGAATAGACTGAGCGAGGTGAATGTGTTGCTGGAGTGGAACGAGCTCGTGAGGAATTATGCGAGTGGGAGGTTTACGGTTGAGACGGATAAGATGGTGGCTTTGACGGGGGTTGTGGATTCGTTTGAGAGACTGTTTCGTCTGGCTATGCAGTCTGAGGCCTCACAAGCCCAGCATGCTGATATAACTTCCAAGCCGAAGGAGGATCCCAAAGAAGTAGGCGGACAAAATCTACAGCGGTCCGAGGAGTCACAGCGTGGAGACAGTGATGGCGATATGTCTCGCACACCAGAGCGACATCTCAAAGAAGCAGACGATCAAAATCTCCTGCAGTCTGAGGAGACACAGACCAACGACAATGCCTCACAAGAACTAAAGCAGGATCCCACAGACTCGCATCAACAAAGCCTCTTCTTAGGCGGTCTCTGGAGACCCCGAATCGAGATGCAGCTCGCCTGGCGCGCAACCTCCAAAGTCCAATCCCACCAACTCAGCGGCAACGCACCCCCCGGATTCGGCACTCGGCCTCGATCCTATATCGCCCCTTCATGGTCCTGGTGCTCGCTCAACAACGCCCCCGTCGAGCCGCAGCAGTCGAACCCTGTCGACCTGCCCTTGACCAAAGTCCTCGACGTTACTATTAACCCGACGCCGCAGGTAGAAGAAGGCACCTGCTTCAAGTACTGCTGCGCTCCTGGGTCGAGTCTTCGTCTGCGGTGCTCGCTAGTCCCCGTGCGGGGCTACGGCGCAGAGGGCGGGATAATACTGCCGAGTTTCGACGGTGGCGAGACGAAGCAGCTCGAGAGCAGAAACTACTGGGACGCGTCGTTCGACGACGAGGCGTCCAAGGCGGAGCTGTCGTGTCTCGTACCCACATTCGTCGACATGAGCCGCGTCACGAAGCCGGTCCACGGGCTGATTCTAGAGCTGCATCTCAACGAGGACAGCGGTGAAAAGTACTTTACACGTCTGGGGGTGTTTGTACTGAATGATTCGAGGGATGCGAAGAAGCTGTGGGACTCGGCGGATGAGTTTGACAAGTCTAATGCGGAGAGGCATGCAGATGCTCCTCTTCATGACGGGATCAACCGGCTTGCAGAGGATGGGCGGTCGTACACTCAGGAAGATGGTGTCTTACAGCATGTGATTGATATTCAGTGAAGGAATGTTATGGCATGTAAATCTCGACGCAAACTTCTCGCCACTTTTAGGCATTCAGGCTTGTACCTAGTCAAATGCCGTTAAGATAAGCGTAACTTTGTCGTACTCGACAAGGGGGTGAACCACCTTAACGGAATAAGGTAGAATACTGACTGAAATCCGTTAGTGAAATGGCTTATACTTTCCCAGAAAATATCCGTGGGTAATATTAGTTGACCTAGGCAATCTTTGATAGGGACACTTTCCTCCTTTGTGGAGTAAAAATCTGTAAATTTAATTCATTCCCCCCCCTCTTCTGAGATCTACCACTTCTCATACTTTCCCAACTCTATAGGCATTACTCAACACCGTTCTAGTTGCTACTTGGGTCCCAAGATTGAAGAGTTAGGTATCTGGACTACAAGCAAAGTGGGTTCCAACCAATCTTGCGTAGCCTTGATGTTTTCTTTCAGCTGTCAGATATGCGGTGTGGACATGGCCACCGCCCGCATCCGCACGCCTGATGAGCCGGGAAGTGTAACCTGGAACTTCCAAGGGGCCAATTGCGTAGGCTACTCTCGGTGACCCTGGGTCGATGAATTCCAAGATCAAGGGTGTCAGCAATGCACGACCGCGGATCGATTTCTGATCGATGTTCCGGCCACAGCAGATTCAAACCCTCTGTAACCAGATGGTGGAGATGAAGATGACACTGAGTGGCTGCCGGATGGCTATACCTATAGCGACAACGAGCCCCTCGAATACGATTCAGGTTTAGAAGCTGAAGGCTCTGATGGTGGATCACCAAGAAGCTTCTGCGATGAGTATTGTCATAGCGACAGTGATAGCAATGATTAGGATGGCAACCATGACAGCACGACCACAAGGTATCCTCTCTCCGGGTTATTCGCTCGCCCGCGAGCTGAAGGGCTGCCTCACGGCACGTGGTATAACGGGAGTATCTATTAAGGAGGCGAGTACAGCGATCCAGACGTGCGTTACTTACGTGTTGTTTCTGGAAGACTCGACGTCCCGGCAGAGCACATTGCCTCGACATATACGCAAAAGCATCATACTATCGACTGGGCCGGATCCACTTGGATGGGCTTTGGCATTGGCTTGAGATATAGAGTGACCCAGAGCCTTACGGGTTGGGGAAGCGCGTCGCACTGCGGCGGCCGGAAGTGGAACGAGGTCGTGAGCGTTGGGATCACCCGTGGCGTCGCCTCGCCGGCGACGAATGGCTTGTCTCCGGTCCCGTTGAGATCCCAGGCGTTTGTTGGGCTATGGAGACTTGCATGAGCCGCACAATCTCCCAGGATTGAGGTCAGCTGCCTGATGCAGGACCCATGGCTCTTCCTGCCGAACTGATCTACTATACCCTTCCCTTCATCGATCTAGCCGACCTGGATACCGTGGCGAAGACCTGCCGGAGACTCTACAAGCATGCTAAGCCATTTTCCAAAGAATGTGTCGCTAGGGACATGTGCTGGCTATGGGAGATTCTCGAAGGCATCCAGTACCCAACGTCGCCAGACTGGCCAGCGACATGGGATCCGCTTTGCCCGCCTAGCTTGATGCGTCCTTCGTTTCCAGTCGGCCTTGAAACCGAGGAAGCTGAAGACGCTCTCTGGGCGCAAATCATCGCTGACGATCCAGAGATGGAGGGAGCTGGTAATGCCGCCAGAGCGCTCAACCGCTTGCGTCGGGCGGAAATCTTCGCGCCATATCACGCGAGACAGGAGGCATCACTTCACGAGTGGCAAAGCTTCTGCCCCGGTGTAGAAGCGTGGATCCGTCATCCACGGGATGGAGGCAGCCATGGCATGGGAGACGTAGACGTAGACTGGAGGCGCATGTGGCGGCTATTCAACCCGGCGACAACTCAGTTACAAGGTGTGCGAACCCGCGCTCGGATTTGGGACGACTGTGAAAAGATCATTGATTGTGTCGCGTTGGCGGACGGACTAGGTGAGCTCGAAAGTAAGTCTGAAGCTTTGCGCACTAAGTTGTCGACATCGGAGTCTTGGGGATGGACGGCGGATGTTGAGTAAATGACGTTAGCAACCAATCCGGCTTTGTGACCGCTCATGCCTATGAAGATCTTGCATATACATACTCAAGCGATATCACAACAAGAGTCTTATACGGGACAGCCTATCAGATACAAAAGCTGGCCTCGGTTCAACTGGTCATAGGGGTTATTGATCATCAGAGAATTACAATCTCTGAGCCACTTCCCCAGATGGTGTTCAGGAGTACCTTCTCATTGTACAGAAGTCATGTGCAGTGCATACTAACTAAGCATGCTGTTTCCACATGTACTACAAAAGTAAAAGTGCTAGATACCAATTGCCATTAGAATCATGCTTATACCAGCAGCCCAAGATCTCAACCTCCCGTAGCTAGCTTTTCCCATCCTTTGCTACAATAGCTAAAGCAGCAACCACTTGGGATTATAAGTGAGACAGTAAAAATAGCCTGCGTCGGGATTTGAAGGCCATATTGGCTGTTATAAATCTTTAGTAGTTCCCTCAATACATGCTTGTATTTGATGCAACAAAATATCATCGCTGTAATATGTAGTCAAATCGCATGCTGATGCAAGTTAAAATCAATGCTGATGGCCCGAACCCGGTGCACAACATGCTCTGCTTCCTCTGTTCGCGGATGTGACGCTAATCCACCAAAACTATAACCAGGCCAAAACAAGTCATGCTAACAAGGGATTTACTCTCTACTGGGGACCTCGAGCTATCCGCTTTCAACGGCCCAGAAATGCAAGTGTCTATACTCGTAAAACATGTCTATGTCTAGATGAAGTCTCGCGACCGTCCTTAGGCCTCAGTGGCCGTCTCTGCTTCCGGCTGGACCTGCTCCTCTGATAACTTGGGATTTCTTAATGCTAGTGCGAATCCAATCATGGGAATACAAAGGCAGAAGCCGGCAATGCACAGCAGCTTCTGGACGTGCTGGTAGCTGTCGATGATAGCGTCACGAATCTCGGTTCCAACGGGATATTGCGGCACCACGGAGAATGGGGAGTTGTAGATGGCCTGCGCCAGTGTCTCGTTGGGTTGAAAGGCGAGGTTGGCCTGCAAAGTGCCGTAAAGAGTTTGCGTCCAGATGGCACCGGACAAGCACGTCCCAAAGGCACTTCCGACATTATAAAATGATAAATAAAGGCCCGTTAGGATGGCCATGTGCTCACGAGACGCGGAAGCCTGGATGGATGCCTGCGTTGGGTAGGCGAAGAGACCGCCGGCCACACCCAACAAGACTTGGCCAGCGATGATGCCGGATTTCGATGCCTCTGATGGTCCACCGGGATGCAGAATTAATAGAACAAAAGCCAACATGAAGAGACATGTGCCTCCGACAATGATGTACTTGAGGCGGCGGATCTTGAAAATGACTAGACCTGCTGCGACACCGCTGAGGACGCCAAAGAAGGAGAAGAAGGACAAGATGCGGGTGGCATTTTCGACGGAGAAATCAAAGGCGACGACCTGAGGCATGTTAGGGATACTTCACAGTCGGGCGTCAAGGCTAGAACTCACCAAAATAGTATACAAATAATTACCTTGGGTATACCAGGCAAAGTTGAGCATGCTTCGGACGGCCAGCGCAGACCAGACGCCTCGGTCGCGTAGTAGGTGGAACGGGACGAGGGGATTTCGGGCGCCGCGCTTCTCCCAGAAGACGAACAGAGGCACGAGGATCAGTCCGATGGTGAGGGGAACGACGACAGTCCAGTTGCCCCAGTGGCTCACCTTGCCACCAGCTGCTGTCAAAGGGGCCAGGACCAGGGAAAAGGCGGCGACGAGGGTAACGAGGCCGACGACGTCGAGCTGATGGAAGAGGTCCAGGTTGAACCACTTGCTGGGCCCAGAGTCTGACTCGGTGTCGTCTTCGACATCAAACTTCTTAGCACGGCGCTCGACGGTGTACAGAAAGGTAAGCAGCGGCATCGATGCGATCGGATAGATGATGGCCCACATGCCGAGGCCCCATCGCCAAGTAGTAGCCTCGAGGACGGCCGACGTGATGTTCCCGCTGATCCAGGTGTTTACTAGGAACGGAATGGCAGGTATGTAGCTGAAGAAGACGCGGGCGCGCATGGACGAGAAGTCGGCGATCAGCACCTCCATGAGCAGTACGATGCACGTGTAGCCGGCCTGGTAGATGATGGACCCCGTGCAAAAGGCCTCGACGGACTGGGCGCTGGCCTCGATGACGATGCCGCCCGTGTAGAGCACCGTGGAGATGGCGATGACCTCGAAGCGGCCCAGCACGTCGGCGACTTTGGCGGCCGTGGGCTGGACGGCGACGGCGATGACGCTGCGCAGGACGTTGATAGTGGACAAATACGAGTGCAGGTTGAAGCTTGATGTTGCGTAGGGCTGGTAGGCCGAGCGCACCTGGCTCTCGAGGCCGTAGGCGTAGCCGACGAGGAAGATGGCGACAAAGAGCCATACGCGGTCGGTGGTGGTGAAGGACGACGAGACCAAGGCCATGCGCTGGACGCCCGAGGATCGGTTAGAGGGTTTTGCGGCGAGGAGGGACGAGGAGGAGGAACATGGTGGCGATGAGGCAATCGTGGAGTCGTTAATCCGACAGGAAAGTCGTCGTCTCTTTGGCGCGTCGTCGTCGCCCAAAAGGGGCGCTCGTTCGTCGTGACGCTCCATGGTGGTGGTGGCGAACAACTGGAATGCGACAGATGCAACAGTCACAGCCAAAGGTGAAGGTTCGAGGCGACAGCTGTTAGAACCATGCAGCTGCGGGATGCAACGATGGCTTGATGGATGGGAAGCTAAAAAGAGCACAGTATCTCGGCAGTGATGACTACAGGGCGAGTACCACGCTCTAGGCAGCTGTCCCAGGTCACGCGGAACCAAACTGCACACATGACGGGGAGTGGGTGTTCATTAATCACTCACTCATCAGCTTATTTTGTACCGTGTACTTGTCGCATTTCACGGTCATTCGAACACTACCATCCTTTTTAGGCCTCCAGCAGGATCAGATAAGATGGAAATGTCCAATAGCGGCGGTTGGAGCCGAGACTACTGTCGTCTTTTAGTGGGTTCGACAGGCATTACAGCGGTAGCGCTAGGTCTAATACGCTGTGATTAGCCACGGAGCATGGACTCGTCTCAACTTTTCCGCGTTACCCGCCTTGGGAGATGCGTCCGTGATTTATTCCCAGCGCCGTTATCGGATCAGAGATGAATGACGCAAGATCAGATTCCATAAAGGTCTTCATAAAATAATACAGACTCACAGGGATTCTCTCTCGGCTGTGATCCAGGCACCGTCTATTTTCAATGGGTTTTCGCAGGGTGGTCCCCAGATCAACTGGTCGAGGTAGTCGGCGATTGAGATCGGCGATTGAGAGTCGATTCAATCGCGATTCGATTAGGTTTTCCGCGATCCCGATTCGATTGAGCCTTCAGTCGATTGAATTGAATCGGGCTGATCGGGGAAAAGGGGGCCAAAGTACCCACAACTAATTTTACATTTATCGGCTCTGCAAATCTCTTCGCAATCTGGATTCCCGAGCTTCCACTTCCTTGATAAATCTCCCAATGGCCTCCTAAGCCGCACTCTCGTCCGCTCGTTCTAGCGTTCTTGATTCCATTGAGACCCAATCTTCCCCGTACCCAATCTCTGACTTCGACTCAAGCCCGGCACCCTCCTCCCAATTGGAGAGCGAAACCAGCGAATTGGACGGACCTTCTCTTAACGATTGGAATCGAATTGATTAGAAGCTCTTCCTATATTATACCTGCGAACCACGAAGCAAGAAGGATCGGGGCTGGTAGTAGAGTCATGGCTTTAAGGTCCGTAATTCAAAGGCAAGGAAGATTAACTCGGAGGTTTCTTAGCTCTGCTTCCATTATATCCGGAAGAAAAGGACGATTCTGTCAAACTTCTGCTTTATTGCCTCTAGAAGCGGGAATATCAAGAGGCACATCAGTACTCATAGTTTTAGAGTAAGTCTTCTATTAATCTATTTATTACTCTGCTTTAGCTAACTTTCTAGGACCCTGAAAATAAGAATCGCCCTCAAATAGGCAAGAAGATCGAATCCTATCTCCAAGCCGACCTTACCTCCTTAAACGACTAATGACTAATCGCCAACCTTCTTGGTCGTTTTTGCCCTAAGGGACTTCGTCTTCTCCTACTCGACTGGGTCACCTACCATAACTTGCCCTTCTGAACAGTCAATACTCCTCGCTTCTAACGAATCCTTCAGTATATCAGCCCAGTAGTTAAGAAGGAAGATCTTCTGAGTAGGCAGCTACTAAGGAAGATGCTTATAGACGAGTATTAGAGAGCTATTGGCCCTATCACAGAGCTTCTACAAACCGCATATAACCAGATCCATTTCTCATTTAATAGTTAGACCTCACACAAGAATTTCTCATTTCTTAGTATTAACGCGAACTTCATCAACTACGATTAAAAGCACTAAAAGCTACTCTTATCACTTAATCCCTTATTATTAAGACATTATAGTAATAACCTGGCCGATGAAGTAGCTAATACTCTATCATTTTAGAAGATCGAGAAGCAGATTGGCTATTTCACTCTTAATAACGCTTCGAATAACGATATAGCAATAGAGTTTCTTAGAAAGGAGTTCGGTTTTGATAATAAAGAATGACGCTTAAGATATGCTCTACACATTCTTCATCGGGTAGTGCGCGCCATGCTATATAGTAATAGTAAGGTTAATGCGGAAGTGATCGTAACTACTCCTAAGGAAATCGGCGATGATATTAGCGACGAGGACGAGGGGGTCGCTATTCATTACGCCTTGCGAGCCGTAGATTAATATATAACTATAGACGAGGATGAAGACGATGAAGATGATATAAGCGATGGAAGTAATGAAAGCGATAAGGTTAGTAACGAGCCTGTTATTATTAATCCTTTCGAGCCTATTGAGGCGAACTTATCTATCCTATTTAGTCTTACTGCCCCCGGACTATAAGACTTTAAGAAAAATGGCCTAATGGGGAAAGTTCATAATATGGGCATTGCACTTCACCGAAGTTTATAGCTTTATAATCTATTTATTCAGGCCCAGGTTAGTACTATCAGTCCCCGTTATGGCTTTTTTGCCTAACTAACCATTACTCTATAGATCGAAGTAGCTAGATAGGTAGCCAGAGAAAGCAATCTTAATACTGAAGAACCCATCCCTACTCTTGAGTTTGTTTATAACGTAGTAATACGCTAGTAGTCAGATAGAGCGATAATAAAACGAGCCTTACTCCTTCAACGCCCAATCAATTACTTCTTCTATATAATTAAAGAAAAGTAGAATATAGCCAGTACTAAAGCTAAAGATCGGCCTCCTATTCTTAATTATAGGCTTTCCGCCTAGGATTAGGAGATTATTAAGACTTTCGACCTTATTCTAGAACCCTTTGAAGTCATAATAAAACAACTTTAAGGAAACGGTCAGCCAGACAAACGATCAACTACCGGCGCCTTCCACGAATACCTTCCTTATTTTAAACTGCTTTTAGACTACCTTAAGGAAGCAGTTTAAGGACAGGTCCTCAAAGAGAACGCAGAAGGCGAAATGGAGATTATTAATATATTCGCCGATATAAGAGTTAAGACTCGCCGGCTTATCAAAGTCTTCATCAAACTCACGTAGCAACAGCTCGACAAATACTACCACCTTATAATACTAATTGCGTACATTACTGCCATTATTTTCTATCCCTATAAGAAGTGGAGGCTTGTTGAACAAATGTAGAATGGGCTTCTAACTCATCGATCAGTAGAATAGACGGAAGATTACCAAAGCCAGATCAGGGCTCTTTAGACGGCTAAATATAAGGACAACCCTACCCGATTCAATCAGCCAAGAGTCAATCAGATAGCCCATCAATCGTATATTCAACGACGGTTTAATAAGAAGATCGGGCCTTATCGGTTAACTATAAGTCAGACGCCCGCCACTGTTCTTAATGAGTATGAGCGATATATTATAGAAGAGCTTATTAATAGTGCTCAGTTTGAGCCTGATCCGATTTCTTAGTAGAAACTCAATAAGTCGAGGTTTCCTACCCTCTCTATAATAGCTATGGATTTCCTCTCGATCCTCTCGTCCTCAAGTGAATCAGAAAGGACCTTTAGTAGCGCAAGCATATAATCATTATATATACAAAGCCGCCTGAGTAGGTCTACTATCAGCCAGCAACAGTGTCTTCAATCATAGGGAAAGGAGGGTATCTACGAGCTAAGGGTGCCGTTGGGTCAGGCTGAGGATAACTTCACTAAGCACGCCATGGACATATCATAGCTAGTTATTCCAAGCCTCGTTACGTAATCACGATCTTTAACGATTCGATTCAATCGCGATTCGATTGAGGGTCTGATCGATCGGGCGCGACTCGATTGGCGTTGAGCTCCCCGATCGCGATTCGATTGGGTGTTCAATCGATTGAGTTGATCTGGGGACCACACTGGGTTTTCGTTTATTTGCCGATATCTGATTGTATCTAGTACAAGCACCCATCCATCAACTGAGACAAATCTGCATCTCCACTTTGATCTATTTCTGGATGCTCCGCATGCCTGTTGTTTTGATGGGACACATCGAATCTATTCTAGCAGCAGGCATGGCATCGCAGTTATACTCCCGCACCTTGACCTCCTACTCCTTGTTGCCCCGATCCAAAACCACCACCACCACCACCTCCTCCAGCCAGTGGAGCATTGCCCTGCTGAAAATGTCCGGATTCTGTACCGCCAGATGCCACGAACATTTCCTGAATGCCCTGGTTGAACCACGTCGGGCTTCGACGCGGCTGCTGCACAACCTGGCCGTCGCCCTGAACAAACCCAGGTTGTGATCCCTGGAAGGAACCTGCTGGAACACTCGAGACTGGTATGTTCCCTCCTTGGTTGTGGGGGAATTGTTGACCTTGCATCGCCATCTGGGACGAATCGCCATAACCTGGCTGGGTTGTCGCGATGTTTGGCTGGCTTTGCGGCTGTTGCTGCTGTTGTAACCCCCCCGCTGGTTGCTGTTGGAACCCTTGTTGCTGATTGGGAGTTTGATTTGGCTGGAACACTTGAGGCTGTTGAAAGCCTTGTTGTTGCTGGACACCCTGTGGTTGTTGGAAGCCTTGGCTCTGCGGGTATCCTTGATTCTGCTGGTAGCCTTGACTTCCCTGGTAACCCTGATTCTGTTGATAGCCTTGCTGTTGAGGGTAGGTCTGCGGTTGCTGATAGTTCTGCTGCTGTTGAAATCCTCCTTGCTGCTGCACATTAGGTCGTACCGCGCGGGCAAAGGCCGCTTTCCTATCAATCCCTGAACCTCCAACAATCCGATCATTCTCATCAACCCAGATAGCCCTCAACTTCGCTTCCTTAGCCCGCCGCGCCGTGTTAGACCCGTACAGATCATTCATGTACTTGTTAAACTCGAGATAGGCGTTGCGCACGGTATCGAAGTGAGCAACCGTCAAGTGCACCACTGCATCGGGCTTGAGAATCGCCTCGTGACTATTTCCCTGGGCCTCGAACTCGGCTAGCGCGAGCGCCGTCTGGCAGGCGTTGCGGATCTGGCGGCCGTTCCAGCGCGCGTGCGGGTGTGCGGCAAAGTGCTGCGAGGCGAAGCTGCCGACGCTCATCTTGTCGATGTCGATGCGTCGCTTCTTGCGCGCGAAGCGTTCTTCAATCATCTCCATGTTGATCTTGAATACTTCAACTGTCTTTTCGGCGTTGAGCTCCGGGTAGTAGAGGCTGATGTGGATGCGGGACGTGAAGGCTTCGTCAAAGTCACCAACTCGGTTGGTTGTCAGAAAGAGGATTCCCGCGTAGTACTCTAGGACTCGTAGGAAGGCTGCAATCCATTAGAGTCGTCCAATCAAGTCAGATCAACTATTAATTCTCACCTGCAACGAGTCCGTTTCGCTTGAAATCCTCCTTCGTCCTTTCCGCGAGGAATACGTCTGCCTCATCAAGTAGCAGGATACAACCCCACCTACTGGCTAGAGTAAAGTTCGTTTCCAAGGTCTGTTCAACTTCTTTTGCTGTTGTTCCCAGATCACCTAAGATTCCAACCCAAGTTAGTGACTTCCACAGAGCGTGTATCAGGTTATATGTATGACAATTCTTACCGCATGTGATTTGTAGGAGCGGCTTCTTGAACATTTCCGCAACACCCTCTATTTCCCACCAGGTCAGTAAAGTAACAAGCGGAAGGGAGTGAATAGCACATAGATCGGAGATGCGCACCTGCTGTTGACGTTTTCCCCACTCCTGGAGCACCGTGCAATAGCAAAATCAGTCCCTTGCCTGCCCCTTGGGTTAATCAGATATCCCTAAGAAAGTTCAAGCCTAAAACTGACCCTTTCCCTTGACAATGTCAACTTGCTCCGTCAGCCCTCCCTTGGACTCTTTGTCTCGAAAGTGCTGAGCAATGAGAGATACAATCATGGGCTTGTGTCCCTCTTCCAGAACAAGACGATCAAACGCCCCTTTCGGGGCATTCGTATCATCGCCTATCTTTTTTTCGTCTTCCACTGATTGACTTGGAGCTGTCAAGACGCCAATATCAGAAGGCTGAACATCGGTGAGGAAGGTTAGATCGAGCTGGGCTATGTTAGCAAGAAAGAGGTTAGCACAATATTAAGAATAGGGATAGTGGCGAGCCAAGGAATACTGACCCCATTTTCGACTGCGAAGAACAAACCCAAAGACGCGGTAGGACATGATGACAAGTTCGTCGTCAGCGGCGACAACAGAATTTCCTGGACCGGTTTGCATCTCCTTCAACAGCCGAGGAAGAATGGCAACCGAGGGGTTGTCCTGTGTGGGGGTCTTGGGCAAGAGACTTTCAATGTACTGGGTACTTTGCATGTCGTCGACATACGTGTC
The DNA here is from genome assembly GCA_029931735.1 of Dactylonectria alcacerensis. NCBI lineage: Eukaryota > Fungi > Ascomycota > Sordariomycetes > Hypocreales > Nectriaceae > Dactylonectria > Dactylonectria alcacerensis. The sequence continues at coordinate 1,983,494 of JAPMUZ010000011.1, read as the reverse complement.
GTTGTGCACGAGTACCTCCCCTTTGCAACAGACTCCTCGGCAGTAACTAGGCGTAGGATCGTCGTCGTCGTCGTCGTCTGCTTCCTTGGAGGCTGGGGTGTTGCCGATGAGCACTTCGAGAATCGGCTTCTTCAGGTGATCCTTTGGCTCTTCTTCAAATGAGAATGCTGTTTCAAAATCTACTACGACTTGGCTTTCCACTTCTTCGCGCACTTCGAGCGTTGGGCCGTCGTAGTACAAGTGCTTGACGCCAGCGGCCTCGAGAAACTTGACGCCGCGACGGATGAGCTTTTGTCGGCACTGCTCGTTTGCCGGGTACTGCTGGAGATCCTTCCACTCTAGGTCGGTGCAGTCGGCGCGGTTCAGACGGTGGTAGCGCAGCGGGTAAATCTCAAACGAGGTAATATCTCTCTGGCCCTCGAACCTTTTAAAGTCGAATGTGCGGGATACAGGCCCGAGGTGCGTACCGTCGAAGTCAACACATACACATGTTACACTGAACGCGGCTTTGCTACGCTTCTTTCCCTGATCTGACACGGCGTTGTACCAGCTCTCCCAGCCGGAGACGATTCGATGGGCTGGGCTTGCAACGCGGATGACCCGATACGCCTGCTTGCCGTCGCCGTAAATCACCTCCATTCCCGGGCGGAAAAGATGCCAAAGGTCCGAGAAGAAGACTTTTTGGCACTCATCGCTCTGAAGGTGAGACCGCTTGGGCGAGATCGTTGTGTCAATGAAGTCGAGGAGGCATTGTAGGTGTTCGAAGGCTTTCGCCGACTTCGTGATGTCGTTCAAATCATCGGAATCGCCCGAGCTGCCTGTAGATTCCGAAGTAACTGAACCTTCTGCCGAATCTTGCGTGTTGGGCTCAATGCCCTCTTTCTCTTCCTTTTCGCCTTCTTTTTTTGGATGTGTGGAGCGTGTACCCTCGCTCCTGCCAACCTCTTGCTCATCTGTTTCCTCCTTCATAATCACAGTTGAACCATCTGTTGGAGTTTCACCATGATAAATCAGCCCAGGTACTGGCTCTTGACTTGACTTCTCCTCTGCTCCCTCTGTCGAGTATTTGTCCCTTTTGTCCACATCTGAGCCCGGCGCATGCTTTTCTTCAGAGATTTCTGGAACATCTTGACTCGATTTCACTGGCTTGTTGCCGAATTTCTTATCCAGCATCTTGCACCAATCCCTCAATGCCTGTTCGTTTTGAATGAGAGTCTTGTATGGCCGAATTAGGACGAACGAATCTAACTGCTGTGGGCTGAACAAATCACCCGTGTTTGAGAGCTGACCAAGAATTCGAGCAATCGCTGCGGAATGAATTCGAATCCTCTCAGGTAATTGTGCTTGCCCTACTGGCATTGGGACCGTCTTTCTAGCCTGAGATGTTTCTGGCCTGGTGAGGCAGGACGGGTTGCGAAAGAAGTCAGAAGCCACTCTGACTTTATTATCCGCGACAGGCTCTCCGATGAGGATATCAATGAGACACGAGGCTCCCGGATCTGCTGAGAGGCACGACTTGAAAAGATGCCAGTCACCCGGGTTGAGAATGGGGCGAGGAAACGTGCTAGTCTCCCCTTCAGTGTCTAAATCAGTAGCGTCTTCAGCCCTGGCCGCATTCCAGTTAGCGTTGGCCTTTTGCTTCTGGCGCTGGTCTTCCAAATCCTTCATTCTGGCTCGTTTGCGGGCTTCTCCTTCTTCGACTAGGTATAGGCGGTCCATCTCCCATTCAAACGCTTTTCGTACCCGGTCCCGGCGGTGTTCATAGTCGATCGTGTGGTCAAACTCGCCCTCGACGTCATCGTCGGCGTCTTCGCACTGGTGTTTTGGGTCAAACGGATCTGGTCGCTGGTACTTCTTCGTACCGATGTCGAGTACTTTCCAGTGGTAGCTCCATGGCCCGCTGGGGCCATACAGGGGGCGATTGCTCCGACGTCCGAGGCCCATGTAGAGTGGACGGACGGGAGTGTTCTCTGCCCATTCCTTTCGATGTCTATACAAACATTGTTCCATACGTTTGTAATCATCAATTCTGTCGATTAACTCAGGGTCTCGCGTGTCTTGAGCGGGTTCAGTAGAGTCGGACAATGCCTGTTGTTCGAGCTCAAGGATCCTTGATTTCAGTGCTTGAAGCTCGCCGGCTAAGCCTAGTGCTCGAGGCGCCTCATTGTCGCCCTTGTCGTGTGAGGCGCGAGGCGGGCTGACACCTGGGAGACCGAGGGAAGACGGTTGAGGTTGCGTATCATCTCTTTGCGCTGGAGTCGGTGGAGTGGGAGGCCCGACACTGAAGGTCTTGAGGGGTTTGTCTTCTGTATTCGCACCGTCTGATACCATGACTTTGGTCGGTTTCTTGTCAATCAACGAAATGTTGTACGTCGGCTAGCAAAAACTTGACGCAATATCCTGCGAGCAGGAGGTGGAAACGCAGACTATTCTTGAGAGGTGGGTGGGAAATGGTCTGCTACGGGCTTAAAAATGGACCTTACTATGAATTTCAATAAATAAATGGCATTTCCCAGCTTCATATTGTCTCTCCTGATCAGGGTTGCACTGTTGCACCACACCCTCACAAAAAGGCCTCAAATAGCCACGCAAGCGCTTACCCCCTGCAGCCTTGTCGCCGAGCGTGTCTTGTGATTCAAAGCCGAACTTCCTGGGCGTCGTGGCTGCATCTCATCCGCATTGTGCGGGCCCTACAGCGTCGAGTTCATTTGCTCGATTCGCGCCTCTGGCTGAGGGTGGTTAATGGCTTATGCACATCTGCGACGCAGCCGGACAAGGGGGTCTCAAAAATTCATGGGATTGGCCACAAACGAGCCCCTCTCCCATTTCTCCTCCATTGAGAGGAGAGAGTCATACCACTACAGCTGCTGGGGGCTGAAAGTACATAGTTGTATAGTTGGGGGCCATTCGGACCACAATACTAGGCAGTAAGCTTGAGCCTCATCCCCCACCCACCCACTTGCGATGACCGTTCATATGAGCCTTGTTGATTAATCTGAGAATATGCAAGACGACGAGTAAACGAATACGCTGAAATTCGGTATATCGACACCGGGGAACAGATCTTACACCTTGTCCTTCGTTACTTATCATGGCGGATCCCAATCCTTCCATATCGAGGTTGCAACACCAGTCTCCAGCAGTCGACTTCATGGATAACCGCCTACCTCCGCATCACCCGATGTTTCTAGATCCGCCTACTCACTATAGTTTCACCTCTGGAAACTATGTGCCAAATAGCCAGGCACTGATGCATCGCCCAGATGATCCTATTCTTGTACCTCCAGCAGCTAATCCAGTGCTTCCGTCGGCATCAACGACACCTATTAATGACGGCTCATATCCTTCGAGACCGGCCTGGACAGACACCAAAGCCATGAAGTTCTGGAACGGGATCTTTCCTGAGGCATTGGAAAAGCTCAAGGCTACACCAGAACCCAAGGGTCGGGCTAAGACGCCATACGGTATCCGCAACGAGCACGATTGGGATGTCATCTACGACAAGCTCGAGAAGGCTCGAACCAAGTACCAGGACGAGGGAGGGAAAGTGGGATGGCTACGAAAAGTACGACGCAAGGCCGCCGATCAAGTCACTCCTGCTGCGGAAGCCGCCAAAAACGTTGGGAAGCTTGTCCCGGATAATCCGTATTCGACTCCTGTCGCAGGTGCTGTGCAAGTTCTCCTAGATGTAAGTCATCCAAGCGGTGACAATAGTTACAATGTACTAATATTCACTGTGCATAGGCTGTGAATACCGCCGCAACCGTGCGTGGTCAGGTTCTGCAAGGCTTTGATGGTCTCATCCCAATTTTCTCAGACGTGGAGGTGTTCCTCGGGACATTCCCCAAAGACATGAGTATACACAACGCTTCTGTTGAACTAACCGCCACCACTCTGGATGCCATTGAACAAGCCATTGGATTTTTCATCAGCAATGAGGGTACGTCTTCAGCCTGCAGGTAGAGATGATGAAATTGAGCTCGAAAGTACTGATTAGGCGATTTTTTTCGACTGTAGTGCTCAGGAGCTTGAAGGCGGTGGGCATGGGAACCGTCTACGAGTCTAGACTTCGGCGAAGCTTGGAAGCAATCGATGAGAAGAGCAAGAATCTCATGGAAGAGGCCACAAAGTCGCACATTTTCGAGTTCAACATGTGTAAGCATCATGCAATCACTGGTCATGGACTTGACAAAACAAGATGTGCTGACGCAAGGCCGCTAGATTCACAAGAAACGCGGAAGTTTGCACAGCATATGCTCCAACAACAGCAGAACCTTAGCACGCAGCAGCGGAAGCTCAGTACAAAATTCACGAACATGATGGATCTGTTTTCAGACCATGTTCAAGAACGAGATCGTGAGTCACCATTCCCTTGGACGTGAAGAGCATCAATTACGATTCTAAGCTATACTGATTCACTTCATAGGGCAGTTTGCTATTGAGCGAGAGAGATATAGGCGTGAGTCACGGCCAAAACGAACTTTTCAAAGGATGCTAGCCTAACATATCTTCTCTTCCTTCCGCTGCAGGAGAGATTCTAGCTGCCCAGCAAGAGATTGTCTTTCTACAGATCGAAAACGGCAGGTTACGTAGCGTGTCTCCTACTCCGCAGGTCATGTCGTCTGCACCCCCATCTCAACCCGCACCCGCGCTGGAATGGTACGTGGATCGACGAATGCTCCGGCAAATTCTCAACATTGTCGACGTCGACCTAGCAGACGCAGAATTTGCCGTGGACAAGAAGCAACAACTCGTTGCTCGGGAGCGGACCCAGGCTGAGCAAATATACAAAGCCGAGTTGTTCCAGGCCTGGATCAGATCAACGTCGTCGGCCAAGCTTCTGATACATTGGGATCGACAGCTGCCAAAGACAATTGCCAACATCTCGCCGCTTTCGCTCTTTTGCACATCAATACCGGAGCTGCTACGAAACCACGAACGTTTTGTCACGGCAGTCTGGCTTTGCGGGCTTCACATAGATCCGTCAGAAAGTGCCGTAGGTGGCCGCTGGATGATTGCCAGTCTGATTGATCAACTCCTTCGCCAGCACGACTTCGACACCCACTCACTCGCCGCGGATGGTTTCAATCTCGAACGTATACGGCTCGGACACTTGAAGGAGCTAATCCGACTATTTGAATGGTTAGTGTGGCAACTACCGAAGACAATCACTTTTGTCTGCCTCATAGACGGCGTTATTCTGTACGAGCGTGAGGAAATGGAGGCTTTCGACGTTTTGGCTTGTTTCATGAGACTTGCCGCGGATCAAAATGGACGCGCCGCCGTCAAACTGCTCTTTACGAGCACGCCCGGAACCGACATCGTGAGAGGCCCGTTTGAGGAAGAGAACCTGATCCTCAATGTGGATGGGCTCCCAAGACTTGTATGGGCACCCAGTGATGAGCGTGTAGCTAGAGAATTGGGAGATCTTGAAGAGATGTAATGGGATCAACACAATTTTGTCAAAAATTTGAATAGATTCAAAATTAAGGCTGTTCATGTTCCACCCTCATCACACGTGGATTATTGTGCTTGGGCGTTTCGATGAAGTTACCAAAAAAGTCTTCACTTTATCCGCATCAACAATGTGTGACTCGGGCCCTTGTTCTCCCTGAGTCGCCTTGATGCGGTCACACTCGCTCACTAAATCATCAACCTCGAACAAACCGCTTCGAACCATCCATTCCCAGATACTCTGCCATCGAATATACCGACCTTCGTCTTCCAGGTGTTGAGACGAACATGGCTCAACGACCGCGGCAACGATGCGCGGTGCGCCACTGAACATGCTGGCAACCGATAGCCACTCTTTCACTGTTCCACTGTACCCAGCGTTCATGATCTTCTGAACCGTATTCGAGTTTTGCTCAGTTGCGCACATCCACAGCGGCAAGGTGGCCGGCATGGGACCTCGTTCCTGAGTTTCGACAGCAAAGACGTGGGCGTTGCCATTCATGTAGGACGACTCCGTTTGGGGACACTCTCCATTCTTCAGGAGCAGCTTCAGACTGGCCATGTCTCCGTTGTCGATGCAGACTTTTATCTCGGACTGTTCGTCCGGGCGAAACCTTCTGCTAGCCCAGTAGTGGCTGAATACGCGAAATGGTTGTTGTACGGCCCAGGATTTAATGTAGCGAGGACTGTTTTCCCTTTCGAAGCAAGATAGGATTGCGCTTATTGTGCGACTGTCTCTGTGATGGCACGCTTCTCTTATCGCCTTTTCCCCTATTCGCCATGGGCGCCTTTGGTGAACGTGAGACACGCCCACGTCGGCGTGATTTGTTGTTGGAAAACAGTGGTTCATGAGCGTACGAGCTATTTCTGTGTGTCCGGAGCAGACAGCGCCGAGTACAAGCGATTCTGGATCGGCGTTGTGCCGTATTCGTCGTTGTATGAGTGTCTCTACCGCTTCTACGTCGCCAGCGTAGACAGCAAGATGAAGGAAGTAACCGTCATAAAACGGCTTCTTAGACTTCTTTACCACCGCATATCCAACCTTCTTTCTGGGTACTGTAATGTCAATATCGTTCATGAGGAGAAAGGAGAGTAGATCCAAGTTGCGGGTTTTGATAGCGGCCTCAAGAAAACAACCAAACAATGGTTGGTCCTTTTTGTGTTTGGTGCTGAACGTCGACAACGGCTTTCGCCCTTTTTCTAGCAAGAGCGTCCGAAGTTTGCTAACGGTGTCAGGCCGCTTCAGATAGATTTGCGCCAGAATGATGTGGGTTTCAAAGCTGGCCTCTGTGACGATGCCTCGCTTTGGGAATATGAGGGACCGACCGTGCGGGCTGAAGAGGTCCCAGATTCCAAAGTCCTGGCAGTCATGTCCTTGAGCAATCGGTAGGGCATTTTTGCAAAGCTCAAGCACATATTTGTACCTCTCGGCAGCGTCAAGTTCTAGGCCATCGTCTGCCATGATGTGGTCAATGACGGCGTTGACGACTGTGACCATGTTGGCATTCCATTTATCCTCTACATCTCGAGGCTGCATAACCATGTAGCGTGCCAAAAACGCAGCTGCGTTGCCCTTGAGAGATGTAACACAATGTCTTGATCTCTTATCGCGTTTTTTGGCGACTTGGTGGAGTTCGTTGATGGATTGTGACCCTTTCATTTCCCAGAGCAAACCAGTGAGGCATATCAGATGCATCACTTCGATTTCGAAAGTACCTTTGCGCTGTCAGAGTCAAAACATTTTATTTGTGAAGTGTGAACGTACGGGAAACGAGTCGTAGGCGGAGTATGGGACAAACATCCACCACACCTTTATCGTCGTATTCTAGCGATTGCTCGATGATTACGCGAATGCAATCTGCTGAAAGGCTCTGCGCTGGAGATACGATTTTAGTTGGCTCCAAACGGCCAGTTAAGAGTGATTTGGTTGCCATTTTGGGAGGTATGTGCAATGATATGATTCTCAAAAAAATGATGGCTAAATCTAGCTAGTTTATAAACTGTCTAAGTGCCTGTATGGCGGATGTTTATGACTGGCGGACTCATCTTGTGACTCACACGTCGTAATGGTGTCGAGGATTCCTCGTATTTTGCTCCGCCTCAATACAACCCAACCGGCCCACGATCGAACAGGCACTTAATCCCCGGTCACCAGCTACTTAAAGCCGACGTCTTAACCTCATCGCAACTCAACAATATGTTTTCCAACTCCACAAATGCTATCAACATGCCTGTGTCATATTTACGTTCATAAGAGAATGCTGCAAATTCGTCTCTTTTTTGAAGCCAAGGTATCCAGTTGCAAATTGATAGGTGCAAGTAACACCAGTCGTTGCATGGCGGATGCACCCTTCTAGTTGAAGAATACGCGCTACCTAAAATTGAATCAGCCAACGCTGGCTAAGGATATGTGCAGGCGAGATGGGACGAGTTGCACACCTGGATGACAATACCCTTGTGGTTTTGGCGATGATTGAGGTTTGTCCATAGGATTCGCCAAAGCGTTCAAAACCCGGAGTTGTCGCCGCAAGAGAAAGCGCCTTTCACTTGGCTGTCTTTATCATTAAAAATTGCCATCAGTTCAGTGATCGAAGACCATAAGCCACCGACATTCATGAACACAGACTGGACGATGAGCAGCATGTTGAAGATCGAAAGGAGCGCTTTCTTCCAGTTGCTAAACCATGTGCCTTTGTTGAGGTGAAACCAGAATATGGCGCTGAGTCCAAACGTGAACCAGGCGATGGTTGTCGAGGACGAAATGGCGAGGATCGAGTCGAACACGGGAATGGCATTGGAGATGACCCAGACAATGACCCAGAACACAGTGACACAGGCAACCCAGGTGCCCCACGATTTGAAACTGCCGTCCGTAATCTGGTGGGTCGCTTTCATCTTTCGCATGGCCACCACATACATATACTTGGCTCCAGTGTGGGCAAACGCCATGGCCGTAGCAAAGACGGCTGGAAGAACGATGCCGTAGGCGACTTTTGCCGGAATTAATGGAGCCGAGCCCAGAGCCGGAGAAGAGGTGTAATCGCCGGCGAGGCAGTAGATAGTGATGGCCACGATGGTGTAGGTGGCGATGGAGAAGACCTCGAGGCACGCGAGGGCCATTGGGAAATCCTTGTCAGGATTCCTCATCTCAGCCATGTACGAGACGAAGCTAATGTTTCCGGCATACGCATAACAGATCTTGAGACATGCGTTGACTGCCTGGCGAAACGTAGGGTCGCCGATAATCTTGATCTCCTTGTCCCATCCGGGAGGCGCGTGCTTGGGCTCAGCCACTCCCAAGCTGATCATAACAATGAGAGCGGCCGTGAGGATGCTGATGGTAGAAGGAACGCCGCTTCGAGATACAAATTTGACAGTCCGGGGTAAGCTCAGAACCCAGCATGCGATAATGGCGATTGTGATGAAGGCGACGGTGCAAAAGGCGTGGTTACTGATGACGTTAAACGCAACGGAGAGCGTCACGCTCGCCGAGGCGCATGTCATCATAACCTTCATCATCAACGCTATGCCGACAATTATTTCTAGCGGCTTGCCACCAAGAATGCTGCACATGTCGACAACGTTGACCACATGGGGATATCGTCGATAGAATTGGAGTAGTTGGTACGCCGTGTAAGCTGACAGGGAGCCGATGCCGATAATGGCTGCAACGCCAGGGACGACGCCGAGGACCTTCAGGCAGGCAGGTAGCGAAAGGATGCCTAAACCGACTTGGTTCGTAACCAGTACTTTGGTTATGAGTTAGCACTTGACCCAGACTAGTCTACGGGCTGGGGATCGACCGAGGAAACATACCAAATACAGTGTCCCAACGACCGAGTGTGCGGTAGTTCTTGCCGCCTTGGCTGAAGATATTGGGAGGAGGCCCACTTTCTTCTGACTTGACTTCGGCCTGCTCAGCATCGTCTTGGGAGTTCGTGATGTCGCCATCTTGCTGTCGTAAGGGCTCTTCCGTGATGCTGGCCTGGCTTTTTTCGCCGCCGAGAGGGCGACTGCTAATACCGCTGACCTCGCCCATCGGCGCAGGAATTATGTTCTCGGCCATATCTCTCTCGTAGACGTGCCAGTCAAGCTGGCTTGCCTGGGGATCTCGGTTGTCGATCTGAGTTGCAAATGTCGCAACGGGGCTTGAAAAGAGGCGACACGTGGTGGGACAACGCTGAAGACGGATAACCAGAAAGACAAAAAGTTTTGAGCGAAAATTAGCAGCGGAGGTGGTGGTTTTTATGGCAATGAGTTAATTGCCAAACCTTTCCAAGCGGACCTCTGCACAAACCGCGTGCCTTAGGTTTGGTGATGAAGTTTGCCCACAAAGGTCATCTCCTCTCCACCACCAACAGATCCCAAATCAGCCCACATTGAGTTTATCCTCTTCTAGCTTTGACGAAAGGAAAACTTATTGCTGGACGAGAGATAATGCTCTCATATCCACTCTTCCGCATGGTGCAAGCCTCCCGTGTTAAGTTTGTCATGGAGCCTGCGCGCTCAGGGGTGGATCTGCTATTGCCATGATTGCGGATCCCACGCTGTGGAATTCAGCAAACAGGAAGCCTTCAATGATCTCAATACCAGGTCTCCAAACTCCATGTTATCGGGATGGGGCGTTCTTCTTCTCCGTTCTAGGCCGAACGGTTTCGTGAACGGACGTTGACTAATTGCTCCATCACGAAGCATATCGCTTATCCAGGTCAATGCTTCTTTCCGACGATAGAGTTCCGTCAAGGGGCTCTGGGGCCTACCCGCTTGTCTTGCCTCGTCCAGCTCTAGGTTGGGGTAACGGAGAATCGGTGGCCATTTCTTTCACAGGGGCAGGATCCCACAGAGATCTCTGTAATGAAATTTCTTCACTCTTAGGCGAGCATGATATTGAAGCAGGAGGAGTGTTGAGATAGAAAAAGCGCACCTTTTGGTGAGAAGAATGACTACTGCGGATCCGCAACATATGACCCTTAGCATGGGCCGTTACATCAATCGAAGAGGAAATAAGACTGACGAGCTTGCCTATCAGTTTATCATAAGCCAAGGCGGTTGAAACACTCACATCGCGGACAATTACAGTAACGTCTCATAATTAGTGAAACTTGTCGGATTATTCTAGGGTGAAGTAATCTCTAATTCTGCGTGTTTATGAGAGTTCATTACGCAGGTATCATGACTAACTCAAAAACCATGTATCATGAGTACAGACCATGTGCTCTTTTATGCTTTATATAGCCGGCGGAATGCCTTCCGTCCACGTAACATCGGGTACGGTCGCACATTACCACATGGGTGATAAAACCATATATGAAGATGACTAGAGCTATTTCGCACATAGGCCTTCAGCGTTTTTATATAGGGCTATAGTATTAATATAATAGCGCACTGTTTTTAATATAGCAGAGTTAATACTATACCCAGCGGTGCTAATGCTATTCTATCAGCGCTGAAGCTCTAATAATGCCGGTTTAGAGGGGGCAGGATATTGTAGCTAGAGGCCTTAGAAGGAGGTATGAACTCTGACCTCTACTATGATATTAAACCCCTAGTCTACGTCTTATATAATGCTAAGGCCCTGTAAGGACTTGGAGCGCGTTAAGGACTGGATCCTCAAGTAGTGGCGAGAAGGGCTATCTATTGATACTATATGTGCCCATCTCTGTAACGATGGGCACGTACTTAACGTCAGAACCCTAAAAAGGAGGTTAGTAGAATAGGGTGCTTAGGAGTACTCTTCCCTTTACTTAAAGATTAATACTAATACCTTCGTCGATCTAATTAAAGGCTACTTCTACTGATATAGATATAGTGACACTTCTATTATCCGTGATCTTAAGCGATATAGCATTAAGATCTCTAAGCGGACTATATAAGAGTATTATCTGAAGTATAGTATGAAGCAGCGCTTCTAAGATCTGGCTAAATGACAGAAGGCTATTTAAAAAGCAAGAGAGTTCTTCTTCTAAAATGACCATCAGTCTTTAAGTATTAGAGGATTTAGTAGGAGGTATCTATACTATTATATCCATATTCATACTGGCATTCTTATCGGCCAGAATACCTTATACTACGAGTACTAAACGAACTCAGAGTAGAAGAAGCAGGCTAAATAAAGACGCTTTGCTGATTAGAAGTACTAGAAGAACTTCCAGATTCCTAGGCCTAACTTTATATAGTCTTTCGATAGGTATGAAAAGCTTAAAAACTTTAGCTTCTCTATTTATACCTATATTAACACATACTTAAGAGCCATTATCTAGATATATATTAATAGGGGGAATATAACTGTATTAAGTTTACTCAAATAGTTTCTACGGACTGTATTATACTCAGGGTTCTGCCCCCTTTTTACCTACTTAGATCATAGTATTAAGACTCCTCTTTAGGCCAGAGCCTAGGCGATTCTTACTAACCTTAATCAGACAGAGTTTCAGTATACTACTGAGAATAATGACTAATGAGTCTATAAGCAGGGAGTGAGACTGAGCTTTTATTATATCTAGGGCCTAAGCATATCGAACTAACGGATCGAGTCTTAGTAGGAAAAGCTACTTAAAGGTGTTAGTTAGTGCTAGATTGCATTCTCATACGAGCTGATTAATAGCAGCCTCTTCTAACCAAACCGTCTAGCTCACTAGATCGCAGTATATGCTCTCTATAGACCCATAATCTGTTAGGAGGTTGCGGACTTTACGGAGATGTAAAACGGCCATTGCATCCGGCTATAGAAGAATAGGGAGCATTTTGTTGCTAGGATCCTGATGGATCTATATAATATAAGCGAAGTAGAGAACTGGGCAGTCTATCTAAGGCCTGTGGCTTGAGATGGGCTTGCCTAGATAATGGCTACTATTGATTCTATTAATATAGACGATCTTCTTAACCTAATAATAACGGACTAGTATAATTAATAGCTCTAGGATCTTTAATTCGATGGTTAACTAGATGGAGAGCTTGATTATAAGTGACCACACTTCGCGATCTACTTACAGCTTAGAGATAAGATTCAGGTTCATCTTGACTATAGGGTAAGTTTAGTGCTAAGCATCTTAGAGAGTCTAGTTAGAAGGCAAGAGAGATTCATATATAAAAAAATACTCTATCGTACTTAAAATCTAACTAATGATGCTTTAGCTTTAACTCCTTAAGCAGAACTACCTTAAGCCTATTAATAATAGCCTCTTTAGAACTAAGCTACCTAGCGATATTATTAATAGTGTGGATAAGCTAATAGAGGACCTGGGTCAACTTGAGCTAAAGTAACTATTATTTCCTCACCTATTTACAAGGATGCCGACTACTTAGCCTCCTTATATCAACTCCTCAGGTTCTAGCAGCAGGACTATAAGCAGTGAAGGCAGGGCTAGCCGAGAGCTCTTTATCCTCTACCTCTACTAAGAGTACTGAGCTTATAGAGTCTCGAGCTCATTTCTAACCCGCGCGGATCTTGTCTATATCGCTAGTAATAACCTCGATTTAGTCTTCTATACTAGCTCTTAAAGGAAGTAGAACTGGGCTTAGAGAGGGGCTTAAGGAAGGCGAGTTAAACTCGCTCCCGATTAATAAGGCTAGCTATACCTTCACCTCGGTCTTAACTAGCTCTTTCTTAATTCCCTTCTCCTTTTTGAACGGCTTTACGGCTAACCTCGGTGTCTTAATATAATAAGGGACCGGGACTTATAGTTAAAAAGGTAATGGCTTATAGAAAATAAGGAAAAGGAGATATCTGCCCTCTATTTTACTAAAACGAAAAGGGCAGTCCTTGCTAAAAAGCTCTGCAACTATCTGTCTCTCTTAGTCAAGGTCGCTTAGCTCTGTGATACCCTCTTTAATATGGGCGTTCTGAACGAGTCTCTTGTCGAATTAAAGAACAGAAGAGAGAGCAGGCTTGTCCTTAAACTGAGGGAAGAAGATATTATTAAACCAGAAGTGGATAAGTAAAGATAGTTCCTTATTAACAAAGGAGCGCAAAGCGACCTTTAGCAGCTCTCTAGCCAAAGACTACTAAGGCTCCTCATCTTTATCTAGTATTTCCCATAGGTCAGGCCTCATAAGGAAGATAGTAAGGCGTATCGAGATCTTCCGTCTGCTCTTATTTTGGCTCTATTTAGCCATAGCCTTACTAAGTTATAACAAGCTCGCCTTCATGCCCTTCGCGATCTGACTCTAAGTAAGTTTAGCATCTCGATACACGGCGGAGGGCCGCGATGCTGCGAGGATACGGCTAGGGCCGTCTCCAGAGCCGGTGAAGATTGTCTGTGAGGGCGTGGAACGATCAGAGGCTATTAGGTCGATAGACTGTATAGTGGAGGAGGTGGAAGCTGTCTTAACGTCTCGAAACGGGACTGGCGAACTGTTAAGGATGGGGATACTCGTAGGCTAACGTCTCCTGCAATATGGACACAGATTCGACCCTGGGTAGCTATTGCGGATAAAATCGTAGCTCTATTAGTATGATTTAGGGGCCACAGTCTTTAGAACATCGGGATATGTCTGCGATAGGACGTGATTAGGCATATCTACGTATAAGATAAGGTCAGTTGTATAATCTTATGATAGATAGACCTAAGCTTACTTAGGGAATGGATGGGATAGCCCATAATAGCTATGGGTTAGCGATGGGCTGGGTATTAAAGCTGGTGTGGATATGCGAGTAGAAGAATTATAATGCGTCACTAGGAATTATTATGACATATTCCCTAGTGGACATACTATCTAAATGAAGAGATACCTTCTGAATAGTATGCGGTATTATAGTCTTATAAGGGTCTATAATATTACTAAGTATTCCCATATGGTTAAGGCTTCCTAAAAGGGTTATGTCACCTATATAGTAATGTGCGACCGTAATCGGGCGTCACGCCGAGCAAATGTGGGGGCTAGCAAGGCAAAGAGTGGCTGGATTCATCCTGCTGCTTGATTGTGAGGTATTCTGCCAGTGAAGATGGAGTGCTGATTCTGAAGCTTATCAATAGGTATGTGAGTCTACTCGAATGCGTCATCGTGTGATTCCCATCTTACACATAAAGTCTCATTCTTCCGGCTGAGAGTCTCATTTTCGGGCGATGACTACCCCGCACATGCAAAGAGGCGCGGTGAAAGGTAAAGGCCTTGTTGCGCCTGACTTCGGGTTTTCATTTGAGATCTAAGGCTCCCAGGTTGTCGAGTTTGTGAACGCCGACGGATTCGTTGCGACCTCGAACGCCCCTTTTGTCAAAAATGTCCCAAGAAGGGGTTCACCTGCCCAGGATACGGGCCACGGCTGAAATGGGTTGATGGTATTGCGGCTCGAGGCCGGCTCAAGGGGATGAAGGCTCCCATTCATCAGAGTGTTGCAGCGAGCCATCATCAGTTCGTGGAGCTGCCAGTTGCGATCTCAGGCGACTTAGAGACCATAGGTCCGAGTGAATTTATGAATGAGTCCATAAGTCCCGACTTCCTCTCATTCACATCTGGCCTCATGGATTACTACGGAAAAAGCATCGCAGGACTCATGGTCTGGTTCGATACAGACCAGAACGACTATAGGCGACGTGTGTTGCCACTGGCCAAGAGCGAGCCGGGTCTCCGCCTTGCCGTCGCAGCGATATCTGCCCAGCATGGTTCGGCTCTGTTCCCGGAGAGCCCGCCAGACTTTCCTCAGATGGCTCGAGACGCGTGCCTGAGGTTCATTCAGAGAAGTGCGGAAGAAATGACGCGCCGGCTCAGTTCGGGATCCGTCTTGGATTCAGGCCCCGATGTTGTGAGCGCAGAGTGGATGTTGGCATCCATTCTCATCATGATCTGCTTTGAGATGGTTCAGTCGCGGCATGAAGCTGCGGAGTGCCATAGGCAGGCTGCGCGAAGGCTCATTAACATTTTCAGTTCTACGAATGTCGGCTCAAGTGAGCTTTTTGGCTTCCTGCGGAACCAATTGTCTATTCACGATGTCCTTGCGTCTACCACCTCGTTCAACCTGCAAGACTTGCAAATGGCCATTATCCCACAGTCCGGTCCAACAGCATTATTCTCTGAGTACCTATCTGTTCTGCACCGCGTTACTCTACAATCTCGACAGACTTCTTGTCTCACGTCAGATTGCGGTTCGCCTACAACTGACGAGCCTCTGTGCGCCATGGCCATTCGATCCCAGTTTGAACAAGCTAGAGGCGCAACTTTGATGGCAGCAGGAAGACTTCATTTTCGCCACTCATCGCCAAATCGGGACTTGGTTCATCTTGTCGAGACCTACCATAACGCAGCCCTCCTTTATTCGTATCGATGTATAGGCCTTGAGAAATTGGACCACACAACAGATTTAGAGCGGCAGATCTTGTCTGCGAGGCTCCCGGATCAACTACTCGAGTTCGACGACCACAAGATGTGTATTCAGAACATGCCCTGGCCTGCGCTGATAGCAGGCACCGAATGTCACGGAAATTCGGAGAATCAAGCAAAGGTCATCAAAGTCTTTCTCTATATTTATGAAGTGACTCGATTCAAACACTATCTGGAGATTCTTGAATTCCTGCGCAATTTCTGGAATGGCTCACAAACCGATTGGAGAGTCCTCGCCCGAGACTGGGAGGCAGCCGGCCGTCAAATACTCGCCGTGTGAGACTAGAATACGTCACAATCAAAATGCCAAGCCGCTACTTCCGAACAGTCTCTTCGTCAATCACGCCAAAGATCTCTTCCATTGGGTCTTTGTATTTGTACAGACCTAGTGCTGGGCGACACACTCCGTAGCCTAGTAGTCGTAGTAACTGGGGGGAAAAGTTTCTGGCTTTGGCAACGTCTGGAGGGAGTTCGAGGTACTGGTTTTCTTCTTGGCGGAGAGTTCCTTTGCACATGAAAACGCCGATTGTCTCACGCGCTTCGTTTCTATGAAAGACATATTATCAGCAACCGTGTTCAAGTGAGCAGCCTCAGGGGTCGATTGCATACTTGGTTGTGTTAGAACCTCCAGCATGGTACACATTGCCCACGAAGATCAAAGCGTCGCCGATCTCTAGCTCACCGGGGATTGCTTCGTGATCTAAGGGACAACGGTCAGGACCCCAAAGGTGACTCTTGGGGATCACTATCGTGGCCCCGTTTTCCTTAGTTGTCTTGGTCAACGCCTAGAGGTTACTGCGTCAGCACGATACGACTACCTCATTGTACACGATGGATCTCTCACCGTCACACAGCCAAGCATCACAGGCATATCACAATTCCTCGGATGATAATCGGAGTCGTCTCGATGGATGGCCTGCTGCGAGCCTCCTGGCTCAACTCGAAACCCTACGATGCTAGCAATCTGAGGCTTTCCCACAACACTTAGTTGCTTCTCGCCCTCCCAGTATGTGAACTTGCTGTCAAGAATTTGATTCGCGACAGACTGGAACAGTGGGTTGACAACTAGCTCAGCACAGGCATCGGAGTGTGCCAAGATGCCCGTGGCACGCTTCGTTGTCGATGGAAAGAAGCCAGAAGCATCGGTCTTGTCGGCATTGAAGTGAGGCTTCAGGTCCTTCCTCAGCCGCTGACACAACTCCTCGGGGACGAGAGACTTGACGATGACGGCTCCGTCACGCCTCAGAATAGACTCAAGCAACGTTGCGCTGACCTCTGGGTCATTTGCCGAGACAGTTGTGAGCGACGTACCCGCATGCGTGGGGAACGAGTTTGACGGAGAATGCTCCGAACAGGACATATTGAAGGCAAATCGGCTTGGAAATAAATCGGTTAGATAAAGAACAATTGGAATAATTGCTTTGGAAGAGAATTGGGTTGAGGAAAATTCTAGACACGAGGAAGTCTCTTCTTATAGCAAACGTATGGATCTGATGACAACTGCACTGGGTCTGCTCTAGATAACAGCCAAAATGGGAATAGCAGTTGTTGAGTAGTGTTGTTTGCAGTTTCTCCTTCGAATTTCCTGAAACAGTTTAGTGGTTTATCCCATTGTGCATGCCCCGTGCCTGGACGTGGAGAACAAGCTGCTCGTCGGTGGGTGCCGGGTTGATTAGCTTCTCCAAGCATTGTCCCATTCGAGCTAGTGCACTGTCCAATGTCTCCCACAGAAAGCCGGCACGAGGATCTGTTCCTTTCGTATACCCCTCCAACTAACGCCTCTCTATGTTCACGCTTCGGGCTTCATTAGTGCATTCTCTTTACATGGATGACTTCAGGTTGAGGTATGTACCATTGTGTGCCTTGGCCTAAGCTAGAAATCTTTCACTTCAGTATGGCCAATACGATTGATGGGATTAGGACAGTTCCATAGTCTATAATGACAATTCACTTCTCTAATACTATCTAAAGGGATGTTTTCTGTGAACTAGACAAAGATAAATCTCTGATTGCATACTTTGCTAGGCTTCATAGCATATACTTAAAGCCCTTCTACTGCTTATCAGTAAGGTCATTCTTTTGCTCATTAAACCCTTCAACACTGCTAGCCACAACAGGTACCCCTAAAAGACGATCGCGTCGGTTGTTCTCGCGCGCCAACAGAATGCGATATAATATCATTGCAATGAGAGCCCCGGCTAGACACCCAATCATGGTGGCAAAGGCAGTCGGATAACTCGGCGCCTCCTTGGCGAGAAAGACCTGAAGCCCTGCAGTGTTTCCGGCGCAATATGTGACAAAAAGCATGGCATTAGAGAATGTCTTCTTGGTATGCCCGGCCACGTTAGAAGTGAGGAGGGATAGAACCAGAGGAAAGGCGCAGACCATGCAGGAGAAAAGGTACATTCCGATGAGACGCGCGACGTGGTTCCTTGGATCAATCTCTCCGACCATTATGGCTCCAACTGGACCTGTCAGGATCAAAATCATGGCCAGGTAGCAGCTGGCGCTCGGGACTTTGTGAGCGAGCCAGGATGTTCCCAAAACAACCAGCATAGTTAGAACAGAGTTGGGTACTTGAAGAAGCAGCGTGCTGAACGTCGAGAACCCAAATCCACTGACCACAATAGTGCTAAACTAGGAAATGTGTTAGTAAGGTATTTCAAGCACATTGGCATTAGCCAATGTGGCTGGACAATAAGGGAGGCAGCTTAGGTGAGTGGGGACTTACATTGGCGAGAGCACCATTGCCTATGCAATGGAGAAGCGAATATATCGAGAGTAGATAGACGGAAGGATCCTTTAGTGCTTCTATAACGTAGCTAGAGTCATAGTTCCCCTTGCCATCAAGCTGAGTAAACGACACGCGGGCTACGGCGATTTGTCGTTCGCGCGGTGTGAAGAATGGCGCGCTGGCAGGGCCATCAAGTACCAAGAGAAGCATGAGAACACCCCAAAGTAGCGTGATGTCACCGAAAAGGAGGAACAGAACCTTCCAGGCTGGGTAAGACGCGATGCGAGCGACGCCAAAAGCCATCAACCCGCCCATGAGATTGCCAAGCGAGTTGCCCAGGAACCAAGCACCATGGCAGGAAGCATGTTCACTGTCGGCTCAAATGATGGCCGGTCTTTCAAAGGCCCAAAACCACGACGCCTCTCACGCAAAGGAATATGTGGTCCTGGCTAGCGGCACGTTTTATGTAGTCGTCGGCATCGTTCGCAATTCGGTCAGTCATGGGGGCATTTAACCTTGCTCTGGGTACAAGGAAGACAGCCGCCACCTACTTGAGCGCTTCGTTCTCGGTTTTACGACAGTCTTGAGACGACATCTGTTGGGGACAGAATTGCCGATGAAATCGTGAAATTCAGACGTGATTGTGGCAGAGTCAGGTCTGAGAGACGAAATAAAGGTGGATGCAGCGGCTTGGAGCGGGTTATTAAGAGTCTGGGTTAGAGCCTGTCTTATCAGCGGCCTGTTCAGCCAGTGTGTGGTGGACATTTAGCGCAGACGCCGCTAC
This sequence comes from Dactylonectria alcacerensis, assembly GCA_029931735.1. Classification (NCBI taxonomy): domain Eukaryota; kingdom Fungi; phylum Ascomycota; class Sordariomycetes; order Hypocreales; family Nectriaceae; genus Dactylonectria; species Dactylonectria alcacerensis. The sequence goes on along the minus strand of JAPMUZ010000011.1, from coordinate 1,964,205 downwards.
CTACAGGCCTAACTACGGCCTACTTGCCAAGCCAGGGTACAGTACCTAAGAGGGAGGCGATTGTCATTGGAATCCACGGGCATCTAAAAGAGGGCTGAGAAGAGTCAACGTCTTCTGGACTTGCTCAATCCCTCACATTTCCAGTATTCTAAATACATTGAGGACGAAAAAGGAAGATTCTTTGCGAATCAGGACTGTCACGCCCTTGACAGCAGCAGCTCAAGAATTGCACCCGAAAATGCGGGGAGGAACATTTGGTGGTTGCGGGGTACCTCATTAGCAAGATGCAGTAGCCTGAAGCATGATGAATTCATGAACTACATAGGACTCGAGTCAAGCTCATCATCAACTTCAATCTCTAAGATACTACAACGGGGCGTAACATGTCGAGATATGCTAACTTCCCGCAACTCTGTACCATGCGTGCGAATATAGCCAATTCCTTGACTCATATTCCCTCACCACGGGCCGATTTAGTCCGACAACGGCTACACTGACTCACGCTTATCAATGGGATGCATGGTTTAAAATAAGAGGCGAGTTCTCGTTCTCTTTGGCTCTTACTTCACGAGCAAACCATTGTTTCGCGACCTGCCAGTTACATCATTTGTTGCTCTATCGGTACTAAACCGAAAACATGGTTCAACCACCTCGCGTACCCGTTGAAGGTGTCACCATCATAAAAGCTAAAGTCGACGATATACCAGCCGTCAAGGCTATAGTCATCGATGCATACTCAAAATACGTTGAGCGTATTGGCAAGGAGCCCGCGCCGATGAAAACAGACTACTACGAGCTCATGGACACGCACGACATCTTTGTCCTCAAAACCGATGCCACCCAGACCATCGTGGGCTCGATTGTGATTGCTACGGATAAGGAGTCGAACTCCATCAAAATCAACAATTTGGTGGTTGACTCTACGGCCCAGGGTCGTGGATATGGACGTCTTCTGATGAACTTCGCTGAGAAAACGGCACGATCTCGGGGCTTCATGGCCCTCACTCTATTCACAAACATCAAGATGCATGAAAACCTTTCCCTATACCCGAAGATGGGGTTTGTGGAGACTGAGAGGAGGACTGAGTCGGGTTATGAACGAGTATATTTTCGCAAAGACTTGTCATGAGAGTCAGGCAGTGCTTGAGATTCGGCTGGAGAGAGATGCCATGACAGTTTGTCTAGGATATAGGGACTCATAATTCCAGGCCCTGTGATTAGTTTAAGTTCAAGGCTTCGCTGTCTGAAATAGCATTAAGTGTCCGCAAATCGTAGCTTTGTTACAATATCGACTTGTTGACTTCGAAAGTTAGATGGGGGAAAGGTCTTGTGTTGTGGAAGACCAATGCGCCAACTCCCACACTCAACCATTGAGAGGCAAATTTTTTGAAGAAATCGAACGCCCAACTCAAAATTTTACACATACTTTGAGGTCATTTCGGCATTAATATAGGATTCGGCGCGACCAGCGATTCTGCAGGTTAATGAAACTTCTAATTCACACCCCAGTGCCAAGATCGTGGAGCCCCGTTATGACGAAACGAACAATAGGTATTCCGGAACTCGTCTAACCGCCATGTCACTACAAGGCTCTCAAACTTGAAGTTGATCCGACATCGGTACTTCAATTCGTGGATGAGATGCATATTTCTCACGTGATTCCATACGTGGGTTGCCAACATTGCTGGAAATGCACTAGTGCTGATGTGAGGTCATCACCATTGATTAAACCTGTCCCAGCTTCTTCATTCCACCATTTTTCACCATCAACATTTTCAGACGCGTCCATACCAAAATGACGAATTCTATCCCTATCATTCTATGCGGTAAGACCGAGCAAATTGGGAAGGGGGTGATCGCCGGTCTCAGCCCCGAGATTGAAGGTACGTGTTTCCTCTACGAGGAGAGCTTTCAAGTGCAATTAGCTAATTCAATCGTGCTAGTGGTGCACTTTGTCCTCACCCCGGAAGCGGGAGTGAAGGAAATCCCGCAGCTCTTAAAGGGAGTCATGCCGGAAGTCAAGAGCAGTGACATTGGGTCGGGGAATCTAGGCGGGGGCATCAAAACAGTGGTTCTAGGTGCAGCTTACGAAGATGAGGGTATAAATGCCATGAGAGAAGCAGCATCTCAAGTCGCCAATATCCCATGGATCAAGCAGGATACCAGCCTACCAACGCCACCGCTAGGGCCAGAGTACGGGAAAGCAATGGTGGTGAGAGTGAAGGAGTCTCTGAGCAAACTTGACGCGTCGGGAAAGCTCGGAATCGGTGAAGGGGGGACGTCTTGGTATTGAAAGCTGCTGAACACATAGTCGTGTTCAGAATGGATACATTTCACAATTCACAAGGAGATGTTCAAATTGGCCATTCTCCCTCGTTTTGATGAACGCCAGGAGCTGCTCATCAAGTCCTTCGGATACCGTCTACCCTAGACCCACCAGCCTTAGTTATGATATCCCGCATGACACGGGTGGGCATAACGAATCACCAAGGACGGTCTAAATTGCGCCTTGGTTTGTGAAATTCTTTATGACTAATATTTATAATGATGTTACTGAAAATGAGAGAGCGGTCATATCACGCTTGCTGGTGACAGACCTGCTAGTTATTGCCTGCATTGCGTGACGAACTTGCAGCCCATTAATTGTGAAACGCATTAGGCTCATGAGCATTTACCCAGTGGTATATCGGACTAAACTTACTTAGATGAGATGCCACTTCCCACGTTATACAGCGCAGTATCTCAGTTCAGCCCCAAAGACATTGCGTTCCCTGGATATCTCAATGTTATCTGGCTATCTAGGGAGGCTTCACCAGTTGAAAATCCCATCCATATTACAGGCCAGTAACTTATCTGGTACCCACCATACTTCTCCGAAACCGGCTAGATCTGCTCAGCTAGCAACAAATGATAATGAGACTTGTCAAGCGAGACGGGGTTAGCTTGGCTTCCCCGCATTTCATGGTCTGTTTAAGAGGTCGCCCTTCGCAGCCCCTTGAGATCCGTATGCCGGACCATCTCCGAACTGGCCGAGGACCCAGGAAATGTTCACACACAAACCCTACCTCCAAAGAAGCCTACGAAAGCAACACTTCATCACACCATGGAAGACTCGAGAATAACAAGACGAGCGCATCAGGCGTGCGAGCCTTGTCGGTGTGTAAATACAAATTGTATAAGGAACACGTTTTGAACACATCTGACCCTGGCGAAATAGGAGAAAGAAATCGAAATGTCCAGGAGAACGCCCGATATGCTCCTATTGCCAGCGACTGGGACAAGAATGCATCTACAGCACATCGGAATCTGATTCCAACCAATTCAGACACAACCGAAAAATAGTAAGCTCAACATCTGATGATTTACACTCGCAAGAATCACCAAGTAACAGTGCACTTTAAGGAATATCGAATGGAGGCCTTGGAAGGGAAACTTGACCGTCTGATTCAAAATTTGAGGTAAACGAGCCATTTGAAACACTAGGAAATTTGCTTGTTTGATGATTGCTGATGCAAATCGCAGCCCTCCAAACACAACGTCGCGCCCTTCAGCGTCGTCATGTCGTCAAGCACCAACGCCGCAATCTCAGATCGTCTCAGATGAACCCTGGAACGGTCAGAACCAAACTAATAGTCGCCTTGCACCGTGAGTGGTCAGGCCATTAGTCCATTACATGAAGGCTGACATGCGCCGCAGAGAAACGCCTACGATCGACCAAACCCTGGTTGAGACCGGCCAGCTCTACTTAACCTGGTGTCACAACCAGCCAATCGCTTTATTTCGGGAGGAAAGGTTCTTGGAGTCCTTAAAAGATCGCGATCGAGAAGTTTTGCTTGCCATCAAGGCGCTAAGCTTGCGATTTCCTCCAGGGACCTTGACGCCCCAGAAGCGGGAGCGATTGCAGGCTATGGCTAAATCCTCTCGGAGGCTAGTGATGGATCGCATCGCAGATGGCCAAGTCAGATTATCAACACTACAGACTCTATGTCTTCTGAGCCAGCTAGATTTTGTCGGTAAGCATGTATCAATCCTGAGTATGCCATGTTAGAAGCGTAGGCACTGAACCTGATTTATTAGACGGAAACGTCGTACAAGCTGGGCTGAATCTCAGTATGGCAAGCCACCTTGTTCACAGTCTTCCGCCGAGAGCATCGCTTGGTGATGTCACAGAGTGCTCTTATTGCATGCAAGGAATTGTCATATTGTACAACCTCCACGGGCCTCTCGTTCCATCACTCTCACCACAGATGACAAGTCACGCACAAAGCCGAAGGGGCTCCCCAACAATCGCTGGTCGCGTGCCCGGCCAACACCAGGAATCAGTCTCTTTGAGTGAGAATGCCCAGATGAACCAGCCTGGGTCCATTATCCTTGGCTATGCAGCCGAGCTTACCGACGCCTGGCGGATGGCTAGGGCATACGCTGCCTCGCATGTGGACGTAGATGGACCACCGCCTTGGACTCCCGATTCCGACTACTCGTCTGTCATGCTCCGTCACCTGGAAGTCGATTGCAAGGTGCCCCTCAAATATCGATTTGCGGCCAACGACTTTGGTGGGCATGATATAGACGCGCTTCAAAGCCAGCGAAGCTACTGGGGACCTTGGCTCTTCCTCCAAATCATCTATGCAGCCATTCCTTGTCTGTTGAACCACCCCTTCCTCCTTTCTATGCGCCTCCGAAACTTCCGTTACACAATGCCGCAATCCTTTATACAACAATCGTTTGACCAAATTACACGACATGCCGGGTGGATCATATACTTCCTACATCAGCTGGAGAAGAAGGATTTCCAGGCCTCCGACCCCGTGCTTGGACATTGTGTTGCCATCGTCGCCACGATCCATCTGCAGCATAGCTTTGTGAAGGAGTACGCACTCCGCGACAAAGCCCAAGCGGGATTTGAGACGTGCATGAGATTTCTGCAACGTATGGGGTCGGTGTGGCCCAGTGCCTCAGTGATGGTATGTAGCGTATGACAGAGACATCTGGTAGGAAGCTGACGGAAACTTTATAGGCCCAGAATTTGCGCAAGCTACAGGACAGCATCGTTTTTGTTCCGTCCCCGCGACCAGACTCGATGGAAATTGAAGATAACCAAGAATCTTGGTCAATCGATGCACAGCTACTCTGGGACATCCTGATCTACGAAAAGGCGGGACGTGAAGATGCCGCTCGAGACTGTTCCATGTTCGAAGATTCACTCACCGCTGGCCCGGAGAACCAGAGGCAACACGTGGCCGAATTTGATCTGGTGGGCTCTGCTGGCATCTTTGGCCACAAGACTGCCCCCAAAGAGGTCCCAGTTTACGCCCCGGACGATGACGCCAACGCGACGGAGAGACCGAGTGCAGGAGCAACGCGAGCGCTGACTGAGACGGTGAATGAGGAGCGGAATTACGAAAGATTTGCGGGGATCAACGAGCAGGATGGATTATTCTTACAGCCAAATGACTTTGGGAGAGCCATCGACAATTGGTTCAATTTTGATCTAGTCTGAACCACTCAAATATACCTCATTAATCATCAATTGCATTGGAACATTCACTTTGCGATTTATCTACCATGCAAGCTCTGCTGGACCTTTTCCAGAACTACAGTCAAGACCCTTGCAGAAGTCGATTTCTTCCTGGTTCTTGTCCGAAACGAGGTGTTTCGGGGTCGCTGGCCAGACCTCTCGCCCAAGCGATTCCTCTTCTTCGTGATGTGCCATGACCAACTTCCGTGTCAGGCCTTGGAAGAACAAAGGACCCTATTATTCCATAGATTAGCATGTGTCAAAGTATAACTCTGATCGCAAAGAAATATTACCTTTTCTACTCGAGGATGAAGTTCGCCGTTTGTAAAGATACCAGCGTTGAGATTCTTTTGTGCGGCATTGCACAAATCTTTGTCCTCGCGCAGAACCTGCTTGAACATCTCGGAGATCTGATTAAACTTTTCATCTGAAGCATCCTTATGACGATAGACCTCGTATTCCATCTTTGTTTGTGCCGCGGAAATGGGGATGCAGCGCATGATGTAGAAGAACACCGGACTGCTGTTGTTAGCAACTGGTGAACAGAGGAGGTAGCATGTTTAAGACTCACGAAATTGTGATGGAGGCATTTGGATAGTAAAAGGTGCTGTAGATGCCTGGCGAATTATCTTCCTGCAGGCCTTCTTTGTCAACATTGAAATGCTGGATGTGACCTCCGCTCGTTTCGACCCAGTACTTGGACAGATCTGAGATTGCGTTGACGGCAGGGTGTCCTGTGGGGCAGTGATAACACTTCAAGGATGAGCAAGTTAGTCTCTGAATAGGCCAACAACGGTCGAAAAGTGACGCACCTCGTTGTAATTATCTGCTAGTGTCTTCCAGTTGTAGTCACCAACCATTCCCCACTGGTGATCGAAGTTATACTGGCTCATGTCGAATTTCTGTAACCGATCCTGAAGGTCAACAGAGGCAAAGTACTCGGACCAAGACACGGTTGGCTCGGATTCTGCGTCGAGGTTGACCCAGACGAAGCCGAGATGATCAACGTGGACATGGATCTGGAACAGGCTGTTGGCAGACTTGTCGAATGTCGGGAGCTCCTGATACTTTGGAGCCTTGGCTAGCTTTCCGTCAAATCCGTATGACCATCCTGAATCACGTTAGAGGCGCGCCGGAGTATCAAGGCGTAAACGTACCGTGGTACTTGCAAGCCAAGATGGACACCTTGCCAGACTCCTTCTCCACTAAGGGGTAGGCTCGATGGCGGCACACATTGTGGTGAGCTCTGATGTTTCCTTGGCGATCCTTGATGAGGAAGAAGGCAAAGCCAGCCTCTGTGATTTGCACAAAGTCACCGGCATTCACAAACCTCGCCTGGTGAGATACGACCATCCAGTGCTTGGAAAAGATGGATCGCCTCTCCAGCTGGTACATGGCCTCGGACCGATACCAGGATGCAGGCAGGGCACGCACGGCCTCGTCTACACCCTTGGCGTTGTCATTGGCGGCTTTGCCGAATCCGAACCAGGAGCTCATTTTCAGGATTGGTAATGCGGTGATTGGTTTGGATTGAATTGATGAGGTATCTCTGAAGTCTCCTGTATTGGGGTGTGGTTTACTATCCGAACTGGCTTCCTTCTGTAAAGTCCATTCATTTCATTCACCTTATACCCATCATCCGGAAAGACTCCGTGATATCCGGCGTCCGAATCACTGGGCTCAGAATGCTTGCTGACCAGGCCATGAAACTAAGGAGTGGAGACGGAGGACTCACGAAAAGAGATGGGCCCGGGCCGCCCTCCGTACCCACAGATCAGATTTGGTGCTAAGCGAGGCCGGCGAAGATTCCGGTTTACTCTGGACTCAGTGAGAGAGCGGGTTGGCTTGACAGTCGGTGAATAACACGTCCTCGACTTCAAGTGGTTCGATTCCCATGATGAATGAGATAGTCAAACAACAGCAAGTCTTCTCCTCAATCTCAATTTCACCTCACTGGAACACTTGCAGTCCTCAACATCACCAATCATGACTACTCGAAACCCCATTGCCAAGAGCGAGTCAATCCTCGTCGTCGGTGCTGGCGTGTTTGGACTTTCTACTGCATTGGAGCTCAACAAACGCGGGTTCAAAAACATCACTGTATTGGACCGGTATCAACCGCCCGTCGTCGACAGCAGCAGCGTCGACATTTCTCGGGTCATCCGCGTCGAGTATGCCGACGAGCTGTATGCCAAGATGGCCCGCGAGGCGCTGGACGGGTGGATGACACACTTCAAAACCCACTACTACAAGTCCGGATTCGTCATGTTGGCGGATAAGTCGGGCAACGCTTATCTCGAGAACACCAAGACTATCAACAAGTCACTTGGCGGCGAATTGACTGAGTACAGTGAGGCGACTCAAGTCCTCGCAAAGTACCCTAGTATTCCGTCACATCTGGAGGGTTTGACAGCCTCCGTGAATGAGAAAGGTGGGTGGGCAGACGCTGAAAAGAGCATCAATCAGTTGAGCCAGGAATGCAGCCTCGCTGGTGTTAGCTTAATCACTGGGCCCCGAGGCCGGGTCCTCTCGCTTCGTCGCAGTGGCAACCGTGTTGTTGGAGTGAATGTGGCTCAAGGAGACCCTATCCTGGCATCGCAGGTTATTGTTGCCACTGGCGCTTGGTCCAATAGACTTCTGCCAATGGCTCACGCAACAAGCGCATCTGGGCAGCCGGTCGGCTTCATTCAGCTGACTCCCGAAGAGGCGGAGCCTTTGAGGAAGATGCCCGTCATCATCAACCTCAGCACTGGCATCTTTTGTTTCCCTCCTACGCCAGACACAAACGTCCTCAAAGTTGCTCGGCATGGATATGGCTTTGCAACGAACGTTCCAGTCGAAGATAGCCCTCGCTTTGTTTCGTCACCGAAGCGAGATGGAAACAATGCGGCTGCTTCATATCTCCCAGCTGATGCAGATGAAGCGCTTCGAGATGGGTTGCGCCAGCTTCTTCCGGCTTTCGCAAACTCTCCGTGGATGGATCGACGACTGTGTTGGTACTCTGATACCCCCGAAGGAGACTTTATTATCGATTATCACCCGCAGGCTGAAGGCCTTTTCGTGGCGACTGGAGGTGCCGGACAGTATGTTTTACTACTCTAACTAAATACTGGGCTGTTTCTTGCTAACATGTTCTATCTAACAGCGCCTTCAAGTTCTTACCGGTCCTTGGGCGGTACATTGCAGACTGTTTTGAGAACAAAGCTTCTTCGGACATTCGGCGAAAATGGAGACTTCGGCTGCCAACTGGTAAAGAAGAGATGGTCAAGATTGGTGACGGAAGTCGTGGTGGTCCACCACTGAGGACTTTGGCTGGCCATGAACAGGCCAAACTGTAGACGCTGTATTTTCACTGGTCAAAAGTCTGGAAGTCCTTTAGATGTATCTATAATGATAAACCGCGAGGCAAAGGTCTACATTAGATTTTATGCATTGAGAATAACAAAACCTTTGTATCAAAACTTCGTTTATGAAACAAAATTTCTTTTTGATTTGTAGTTCGGTGTTGGAACTGGCTGTGCAATGTTATCTCTGTGTAATCTAGAATACTTGTTAGCCAATCTTTGATGACCCAAATGCGCCTCATGTTTGTAACTACCGTATCTATTACAATTTGCACCGAATCAAATTGCTGTCAATGACAATGACCTTAATCCGTTACTTCTGACTGGGTCTGAAGGAGAGTCTGGACTAGCCACGATTGCATCACGCGGAGGCCACTACTAGCAGCTCCGTCCCCACTACGGCTCTAGATCCGCGTCACGTCCCCTCCGGCACTAATGATAGGGGGAGATAGTCACATGTGAAGATATGGGCTACATAGATACGGAGATAGGCAATCAGGAGGGGATGGGTGGAATTCCGGGCCGCTTCCGGGTCATCGTGATAGCTAAGTGATAGGCTTCCTGAGGGAACTAATACCCGTGAGAACATCAAAACATAGCCCTGAGAAGTCACAGCTAGCAATCTAAACACTTGTTTCAATATTCGTTGACCACTGAAAATGAACGGCCCATCTCACCCCCAGCCCCGGCGTCTCCGCTGTACGATCATTGGTGCAGGGTGAGTACACAATCTTTCATGATCAATGCGCCTTCTCGAGCACTATCCTAACTGTGGCTATTCGTAGTGTCTCGGGCTTGCTTATGGGTAAGAAATAACGAACATGAAAGATATTTCCGAACATCATATTAACAGTTTATAGCATACAAGCTACGAAAACACTTGGCAGATTATGTTGACTTCACAATCTACGAAAAGTCTGCTGAGCTGGGTGGAACGTGGCACGAGAACACATACCCAGGTAAGCAATTTCTACTGTCAATCTGTGCATCGTTACTAACTCCAAGTATCAGGCTGTGCTTGCGATGTCCCAAGCCATTGCTATCAATACTCCTTTGCACCAAACCCGGCCTGGTCCAAGTTGTGAGTAACAGCCTCGATTTTAGCAACGATTGCCTGACTAACTCTTTCACTAGCTATGCTTCCTCCGCAGAGATAAAGAACTACCTCAAAGGAGTGGCACACCACTTTGGACTAGAACAGTTCATCCGCTTCAACAGCAAGATTATTTCAGCGAGATGGTCTACTGCGAAAAGCACATGGACTATTGAACTCGAGGGTGGGCGTGTCGTGGAGTCTGAAGTCCTGGTAAATGCGGGCGGAATTCTCAATCATCCGCAAATGCCGGACATCAAAGGACTCTCTGACTTTACTGGGCCCCTGCTTCATACTGCTGCTTGGGATCCGTCAGTCGACTTGAAGGGTAAACGCATTGCAGTCATCGGATCTGGAGCTAGCGCGGTTCAGCTAGTGCCACAACTTCAGCCCTTGGCAAAGAAGATGCAAGTGCACATCCGGACACCATCGTGGATTTGCCCACCAGTCGCGCTGCCAAGACCAGACGTAACGAACTATGATTACACTGAAAGCGAAAAGGAAAAGTTCAGATGGAACGACGATAATTACTTGAAGACTCGAAAGGACCTTGAGAGTCAGTTCAATGCCATGTTTCGTGGGTTCTTCAAAAACAGTCCAGAACAAAATGATGTCCGCCGCAAATTCCAGGACCGCATGAAGACCTTAATTCCCGATGAAAACTTACAAAAGAAACTTATTCCACCATTTGAGGCTGGATGCCGACGCATTAACCCGGGGGAAGACTTCCTCATCGCACTGCAAAAGCCCAATGTTCAGCCGGTATTCGACTCGATTGAGCGGATAACACCGAATGGCATTGTTGCTGGCGGCAAAGAGTTCCAAGCAGATGTACTTGTGGCAGCAACCGGTTTCAACACCACATTCAAGCCTCGATTTCCTATCTACGGCTCAAGCGGTTTCAACCTGCAGGACTTGTGGGCCCAAAACCCGGTCTCGTATTTGGGAACCGGAGTTTCCGGCTTTCCCAACTATTTCATCTTTCTTGGACCAAACACACCCATATCCAACGGGAGTCTAATGGGTCAGTTTAAACTCGGATGAGGTTTAGACTGGCATTCGGTAGTGCTAATATGACGAACAGGGCCTGTTGAGGCGACTGGAGACTACTTCGTCAGAATAATGCGTAAAATGATCCGGCAACGCATTCTTTCCTTTGATGTGCGGTGTGACGCTCAAAGTGACTTTGACGCACACACACAGTCCCGAATGAAGGACATGGTCTGGACTGGCACATGTCGCAGTTGGTGTAAGCGACTCTGAAACACCCTATGTCGAAATACGCTGACAAGAATACTACAGTCAAGCGTGGAACTGACGGCAAGGTCACTGCTCTGTGGCCTGGAAGTGCTCTTCACTATATGCAAGTTCTTGCAGAAAACAGATGGGAAGATTATCACTGGTCATACGAAGGGGAGCGCTATGCCTATTGGGGTCATGGCGTCTCATGGGTTGAGAGCCCTGAGCTTGACCCCCTCGGGCTTGAGGAGCAGGAAAGTCTCAAACATTCTACGACGATTCCAGGGAAAGACTCTGATTTGAGTTTCTATCTCTGGAAGAGTCCGCCGCTGCCACGAAACTGTGTGCCTTCAGGAGAGTCGAATGGGGCAACCCTCGAGCCTACCGTGAAGGTGGGACCTAGGCAAGTGAATGGTGCAGGTGAGGAAAAGACGAATTGGTATACCAATGGGAAGGCAAACGGTGTAGTGAACGGAGAGGCGAACCACCAGGTGAACGGAAAGTTGAACGGGATTAGGCATGGCGTCAAGAACGGATGGGGTGATGTTTTTATAGAGGAAGTTGCGAATGGGGTTTCAGACATTGCCCTGAGCGACAATCGCGAGGGACAGGGAAACGCGATCGTAGTTCCGGTTTAAGATAGTTCAGCAGACGGCGATATATTGAAGGACTAGGATCATAAGCGGTTTAGAATATATCTATTAAGTCACTTGCATTCTACAATGTCTAAATTTGCTACTCAATGATGCTTCTGACAAATCGCGATCGGGTTGCCTCGCCTGTCTCGAGGAAAGAATGGGTCTTGGGTTTGAGTTTAATCTACAGTCTGGAATGGCTATGTTCTGGGCTTTCGTGCTTTAACATGATACGGCTTAAGCAGGCCCTCCCTTGTCCCCGAAGTCTTTAGGAACCTCGGGACCCCAAACCGAAAACGGGCCAACAACATCTCTCTGCATCGGCGTATGCTTATTGACAAGATCGCCGTCCGCATAGTGCTCAATCTTGAAACCGCTCGGATCCGCCCAGTAATCGAAGATCTGGCTGCCTAGAACATGGCGACCGACGCCCCAGATACTTTTCCAGCCCTTCCTTGCTAGCCACTCGTGTCCGAGGAGCTGCGTGTCAAAGTCGGCGACTTCGTAGGATGTATGGTGAACAAATATCTTCTTCACATGGGGCTCTGCCCTTTGCATAAAAAAGCAGTGATGGTCGGAGTACTCCTCACCGAGATCAAGGTGCATAAACGTTAAAACGTCTAGGTTAGAGAAATCCCAGTGGTAGAGCACGTCGGATGGGACAAAGTTGAAGTTGCCGGTGTACCATGCGAGCTCGCGGTCGAAATCTGGCACCACATAGCCAAGATGGCCTAACTTGTGGACCAAGGCCGGACCTGGATGGTAACGCTGAAATTTACCTGCAAATGGTTAGACTGTAGGTAAGTTACAGAAAGTGAGGTCATTACTAACCTAGCCTTGGCTTATCAAAGGGGGTGTTGAATGGTCCTTGCTGTTCATGAGTCGCTGTTGGCTCCTGTGACTTTGTCTCACGTTCTTTCTGCCCAAAAACAACATGGAAGAATGTCTTGTCGGGTCGATTGAATGTGATAATCTTGCCCCCACCAGGTGCACTGTCTAAGGAGCCGACTATAGCACCATCTAGCTTAGTTGCCTTGTTAAACTCTTCCTGCGAAGCCGCGACAAAAGCTGGGCCTCGGAACCTCGGCTTCCCGTCCTTGGATTTTGAAGCGACATAGACATAGGGGTCCTTGCCGTACCCCCGAAAATAGATTGTGTCTGTAGTCCTATGTTCCTCAACGAAACCAAAGTGGTCGGCGAATTCCGCAAATTTGTCCAAGTCGGGGTGCTCGAAATAGACATGACTGATGCGAGCCAGCTGGACCTTTGATGGGTCATTCGAGATTGGCGGAATGAGCATGTCTGGCATGATGGCCTCGCGTAGGGATCTTGGCAGTTTAGAAAGTACCGAAAAGAGGATCTTGAAGATCAGTGACATGTTCAAACGTTGTAGGGGATGTGACTGATCATGTCGCAAACACAATGTTGTCTGGCGACGCGGAGACAAGAGTTTGGGCGCTGTTTAGTATTGACAAAACGCCCGTGAAATACGGAAATTAAATAGGTGATGTAAGACCACAGGCAGCTTCAACGGCACCAATCGCGACATTACAGTATCCAATGCATTTTTCCCGAGTATCATCGCCCTCGGAGTGAGTGGGGATCGGAAGAACCCCTTCGGAGGATCTTCTACTTCTCGGCAGCCTCAAGCATGTTGAGCCCCCCCCACTCTACCAGTTCCTCCGGCAGCCACTTAAGTCACAATCCGTTCACATGATGAATGTGGCCGCCTGTAGGCGAGTAATGGCCAATCCAAAGACGGTGGTCTGATGATCTATCCATTGGAGCAACTGTGCACACGGTGTCTCGTGGTTCCGGAACATCGCCCGTCCAATTTAACGGAGAAGTAATTTGAACGAAGTTGCTCCGATTCCCCTGACCACCTCTCGCAAGGCGTTCGCTTGACTCTTCCGGGCCGAGAAACCTCGGAAAGAAACTTGCTGATCGGCTTCTTTATAGCATTTTCACGTGAACATTATCTGTGTATATTTACTTATCTTTACCCTATAGAGAAGATGACACAACCAAAAACACCCCTTGCTGGCCGTGACCACCAATGGAGGAAACAGATGTTGTCATCGTTGGCGCCGGGCCCTCTGGCCTTGCTCTTGGCCTTGCGCTAGCTAAATGTCGAATCCATGTGAGCCTGTGCCGTTCAAATGTGTGTAAATGGTGATTTTAATGAATGATATAGTCGATTATCCTGGAGAAAGATAATGATATAACAGCGGACCCTCGTGGCGTATATCTTACCGGAGATGCTATCAGGATATTATATGACCTTGGCATTGGTCATGAAATGAGCAATATTGGGCATGGTAAGTGGTGTGTGGATATTCATTTGATCAATCCTTCTTGTTACAGCGAGATTTAGGAGTGTGAGACCTCAGAACGAAGCTGACCAGCAATCAACAGAAGTGCACAAAGTTAATTTTCATAAAAGTTCTTTCGCTGAAAAGGAATTTTTTTCACTCAACCTCGGCACATCTGGTGTCCTGAAGCAAGCAGTACCCGAAGGTATCTTGCAGAGTCAGCCACAGCTAGGTGTGTACCTGACCCCGCCCGAGCTTTGGTATTCTGGTAGGCCTCGTTCTGATTGATTCTAGAAAACGCATTGAGGAAGGAAGCCAACAATTCTGAATGGTGTACTCTCCGCACTGGATGCACTGTTGTCAGCAGGTCTAGTGATGACCCACCCACAATTGAATATGTAACTGAACACCATGTTTGGCATCAAATTCGGGGTCAGTACCTTATCGGAGCGGATGGGAAAGTCGGAATCGTCCGAAAACATTTTCTAGAGCCAACCGCAGGCATCCAGCAAGAGGAGGGCATTTATCGTTATAATGGGACCTGGATTGCCGCCAATTTGAAGATCTCGCTTCCAACAGCTGAGACACATCCACAGTTTCTACTTTGGAAACTCGGGTACTCACCTGACGAGATATATGATCTATTTTGGCCAGAAGGTTGGCATTTCTGCTCCCCTCCTGGCAAAGCCACGGCGTCCGGAAGGTTCGGACCCCATAGCGACAGAACCTGGCGTCATGAGCTTTGTCAAGAGGTTTGGGATGAGTCCATGGACGCCGAGGTACTCTTCTGGGATCATATCACCCCCATGATTACGCGCAGACACGACGAGAAAGGCCGCAACTTCTCCGAAGCGGTGGTATTTCCTCGCGATTGTATCAAGATTCTCCGCTGTCGGCCATTCAAGTTCACTCACAAAGTCGTGAATCGGTGGTTTCACAAACGGACAATTCTGATCGGGGATGCTGCGCATGTCTTCCCGCCTTTTGCAGGGCAAGGCATCGCGAGTGGCGTGCGTGACGCCCATCAGTTGGCATGGAGACTTGCTTTGCTTTTACGCAGCAGCCTCCCCCAAGAGCGACAATCATCACTATCCGACAACTTGCTGGAGACGTGGGTGTTGGAACGACGGCAAAGTGTGGATGACGCAGCTCTGTTTTCGATGTTGAACGGGATGCTCTGCAATCACAAGCCGTCGTTTTGGGTCCTTGCCATGTTACGGCTGAATATGCTCTTGGAATCTATCTCATTCCTACCTAGCCTCCCGGATCCTCAGGGGTGGATAGAGAGGCGCGCTTTCACTGGCGTCAAAGGCGGCTTCTTCCTGAAAGAATATAATGGGGGTGCTCGGCTCGCCCAGATCCACGTTCAGTCGTCTTCTAAGCAGGTTCCTGTCTTATCGGATCTCCTTCTCAAATCTGACAGTATACTCGCTATTCTCGTTGTAAGCAACGGCAACGACCATGCGAAGCTATACGGAGATGCCAGAGCGGCCGTGGCTGCCGCTAAAATCGACTCAACCATTGTGTCAGAGGACTCAATTGTCGTGTTTACGCCTTGTACTGATCGATTTAGCGCCTCTGACCCAGCTCACGAGCCTGACCACGACGAAGAAAAGGTTTTTTGGCCCGTTTCACGCCCATTGTCAATGAAACCATCTACACTTGGCTACGGCGATCGTTCATTTGTTGATCGCCTCGGACGATGTACAAAGTTTTGCGTTGTTCGACCCGATTTCTTCGTATTTGCATGCGCCAAGGATGGAGGGGAACTGGTAAAATGTTTAGCATCGTTAAAGCAACGTCTCTATAGTGCGTAAGTGATGGAGTATACGGAGGACCATTCCAAAAGCCCTTGCTGACGCGAAGGACACCACAAAGACTTTTGAAATGGTTTGAAATGGTCCTCCGTATACCATCCTGCGACTGACTGCACTTCAAGCGATAATATATATTACCACACCATTATACATCATTTCAATGAAGCTCTAGCCAAACAGCATGCAGGGTCAATAAATATGATATGGTAGGGAAAACGCGCCTGATGGCAAAGTCAGGAAACAATATCGGGAGTTTTGTATCTCCATACGCAGTGTATGACTCATTGTTGATGCTCTCACGGATTGGTGGAATAGCCTGAAGCAATCTTGAGTCTTTTATGCCTAGATCATGACGATAGGGAAATTGTGGCACAGATTCGCAAGAACGACGCTACCCAGAATAGGAGAGACAAGACCCAGAGTTGCACTGATAATCAACTAGCCTCCAAGTCAGGAGCCTCAAGCAATTTTGTGGGCACTTTCCGTAGGTTCCCCTTGGATTGTAAAGGAATGAAAAGAATAGACTTGACATATTGGGAAGCCCTATTATTGCGACCGCAAGCTTGTAGACATTATATTACTACATGGACATCAATAAGTGGCCTAATGTTCCGCAAGCTTGCGTCAATGACTATGCCAGAAATTCAGCGTTCGTGATAGCCTTGATAGCGAGTGACGATGTTGCAGAAGGGGTTTTGTCTGTGTGAGAAATGTGGCAACTCCTTGACAACAAGTTTCTATTTACACCTATGGAGTGGTTAAGACCGAACTCAGTTGACCTGATCGCCAGGATATCCCATGCTGCATTTAGTGAGGAAAGCGAACGGAGTTTGTTTAACATTTGGATTCTACCCAACTGATGGCCGGGGATAGTTCCGTATACAAATTTCTTTTTATAGTCTGTGATGGGGTCCTTGAAATGAAATTTCAGATGGTCTTGGGATCGAATCGAATGGGCTTCCGTATAAACAGTTGATAGCCGTACTGATGCGATATCTTAAGAGAGCAAGGGAGTCTTCCCATACACAGCCTCGAAAGAACAGCGTCATTATGGGCTTCCTACAAGATGAAGCTGAAATTGGCGGGAAACCAGCCAGTTCTGTATAGCTAGTCAGAGGAGGACGGAAAGACATGCCGTAGTCTAAAATCTTTTGACATACCAGCAGCCACAAAGGGCAAAAGGTCACAAGAAATCGCAACCACCATGCGAGCTTTCCTTCCCATATCTCTGGACTGGTCCTTTCCTGCAGCAGCTTGTTGACGATGGATTGGGCATATACCTCTGGCGGCATGCCGTTTCTGTTTCCCTCATATTTGACTCGCTCAACGGTGCTCTTTATTGGGAGGTAAAACGAGTCGTCTGGAGCGTAAAGCCCGTGTTGAAGTATGTTACTACGAACGAATCCGGTGACGACCTCGATAACCTCAATGCCGAGAGGCTTCAGTTCCTGACCGGAGGCTGTTAGACTAAAAGTAGGTGCACTAGGGCTACGAACACCTAGAGATGAGAGAGCCCATTTGTAGTTTATTTGTGAAACCACAGGGCTTTCTGAGGAACTCACGAGACGTAGAGTCTTTGTATACTGACTCAAGGCAGCCTTGGAAGCGTTGTAGACGCATTGCCACACGACGGGTACGTCGCGGGTCACACTCCCGATCTGAACGATGCGCCCCCGGGGAGCATTTCGAAGCAGCGGGACAAATAACTGGCAGAGACGCATGACGGCGAAGAAGTTGATGCTAAACAGTTTAGCAGCCGCGTCCACCTCCAAGTCCATCGCTGTCGCTGCATAGTGCGTGCCCGCATTATTGACAAGGACGTCAAGGCGGCCTCCCGTGTGTTCGACGACGGTGTCTCTGAATCTCTCAAAGCTTTCCATGTCGCCAAGTTCGAGGCGCAGGGCAATAATACTGTCGTGTCGGTTTGTCAGTTGGTCGAGAGATTCAACAGATCTCGCGGTGGCAACTACTTTGAAGCCCTTGGTGGCGAAAGCCAGCGCGAGCTGTTGACCAATGCCACTGTTGCAGCCGGTGATCAGCACAACCGGCGGTGAATTTGGTTTATTCATTTCCTGTTAATTGACGATAAAAGCGTTGCCACGTCACAGGGATGGATTGGGATGACCAAGATAGAACCCACGCGTAGGCTTCCTTCTCCCTGAGCAACGTTGGCGGCGACAGCTCTTGCCGGGTTATAATCCAAATTACCTCAGCTACAAATCTCTAATGGCTAAAGCGGGAGTTCTAAAGATCTGCCTCGGCATCTGAGCTCCTTGCATGTGGCTGACGTCCTGGTAACCGATTCTAGATTTCCTTGAGCGTTTGCCGAAGGCACTAATTAACTAGTCTATCGCTATTGAGAGAGGAAAAGAGAGTGAGTGAATGTGTGTGTGGCTGGGGATGTTGGTAACTTAATTTTCGAAGATCCTCCGAACGCTCGGGCCAAAGTAGGCAAAGCCGTCGGTGGAATTAAAGGAGTTGCAAGTGCCACCTAAACTCGGTGATTGCCTTGGCACCCTAGACAAACGCCTTCTCAATACCCTAAGGAGGCAAGCACTTGCGTCATAGTTTGCCAGTTGGTTAGCCATTGGGCTATGAAGTGCAGGTTTCATCGTGTAGGGTACCTTTGACGGACTTTCAGACCCCACTTTAGTGTTGAAGATCCTCCGAATGCCTCCCCCGGGAAGCGCCGAACACGAATCAATAAACGCATGAGCCTTGAAACAGACGATCCTTAATCAGCCAACGCGAGACCATCCGTCCCTTTGCAATTCGCACACTACTGAACATTTGAACGGAATGAGCAAGCTTCCTAAGACAATTACCTCACCAGTATCGGATTAGTTGGAAGTCCATTCCACGACTTGAGAGCAAGTGATAGCAACGCGAAAGACAATGCCGCCCTCAACCTTTAACAGGAAATTTACGGTGTAAGTTATAGCATCTTGTCGTCATAAAACACCACTGGCCTGGAAATAATCCAGAATGCTAACATAAAACTCTGCATTGGAAGGAAGCGGGCAGCATGTGCATGTGAGGTATGTGGTCAACTCTATGTCTTCTCTTAGGGATTGAGAAGTCAGATATAAACTTCGAACTCTCATGCAACAACATCTGATTGAGTAGATGTGCTAATCGCTCACGCTAGCAATGTCATATACGAAAGGTGAATCAATCTTCTATTCACCGCTGCGATAACGTTTTCTCACCCATCACCTGCAGGTTCGATGCGATGCAACAATTCTCGGAACGCCCTGCACTAACTGCATCGCTTTTTTTGTCGAATGCCGGATGCCTGTTCAGAAATTCAGATTGAATCCTAGAATCAGGAAACAGCACAACAAGAAATCAGAGAAGTAAGTTGTCTACAGTCACTTACAGTCAATATCCCGCAAACTTACTCACATATCACAGCCAGTTCGGTGAGCCCAGCAAAACCCGTCAGGGTGCTTCTAGCTTGCCCCGAAGAACCAAACCCAAGAACATCTGCACGCTTGCAGTCATATCTGAAGAACACGAGGACACGACAGCGACCGAAAATGAGATTGAAGGAAGGAATAAACAGGATGATGGCGAGGCTCCATTGAACTCGGTGGCGGATGTTCAGTTCCCCCGCCCTCCCATCACAGATGCTGGTCGAATCGCATACTTTGGCGAGTCCTGTACTCCCAATATTCAACTTGGAGATATTCAGCATCATTCGAATCTGGCTTACCATCCTCTGCATCACAGTCTCCCAGACTGTAGAGCCCACTTGACATCATTAGACGCTATGGAGATGGAGGCCCTCCACCAGAGAGGAGCGTTTCTACTACCACCAAAACCTCTCCGTGACGAGCTCATCGACAATTACTTTCGCTGGATTCACCCGCTGATGCCTATGATCAACCGTGTCCAGTTTATGACACAGTATTACGACTCGATGAAGCCACCATCCTTTTTGCTTCTCCAGGCGATGTTCTCTGCTGGAACTCGTGTCTGTAACAATCCCGGCCTCCTAGATGATGGCGGGTCGACCATTCCTGCTGCCCTCACCTTCTACAAGAGGGCTAAGGCGCTTTATGACGCTAATTATGAGGACGACCAAGTAACTGTTGTTCAATCATTGCTACTTATGGGATGGTGCTGGGGCGGCTCGATCGATGTGACAAAGAGCGTTCTGTACTGGACTCGTCTTGCCATCACCGTCGCCCAGAATTCGGGAATGCATCGGAGCGTTAAAAATTCAAAGCTCAGATTGTCCGAGGAACGACTACGAAAGCGCATTTGGTGGACTTTGTTCACCCGCGATCGATCTATCGCCGTCGCGCTGGGTCAGCCAACCTGTGTCAAGTTGGCTGATTCGGATCTGGGTATGCTGACAGAGGATGACTTCATTGAGGATGAGGACGAGGCTGAGTGTCCCAGTACATACCAATCCGACTCAAGCTACGTCCAATTCTTTCTACAATACGTCAAACTGTGTATAGAAGTTGACGTAGTGTTGTCGGAGTATTTGACTGTTACTAAGAAACTAGATCATTCTATCGACTTCACCTACAGCGCCATGGTGACGGATGATTGGTTTAAACATTGTCCAAGCGCCTGGAACATACAGGAGCATAACTTCTGGTCAGCCATTCTTCACTGCAATTACTACACAATCCTCTGTTTTATCCACCGGGCCAACCTTGACAGGAACAGGAAATGGCAACTTGGTGATGAAGCTTCAAAGTTATCTCAGAACGTTCTCGTACACGCGTCTGAAATGATTTATTTAATCGTCGAGTGTCTTGATGCTCATGATGAGCTCCGCTATTGCCCTACCTTCATTTTGTATAGCTGCTTTTCTGTTTCGATTATCTACGTTTATCAGATGCGATCGGCGATGCCATCTGTTCAGCAAAGTGCCAAAGGCAGACTCCGCACCCTCATGGAAGCCATGAAAGGGTTATCACAAGTTTGGTTGGTAGGCAAATTGGTATACCAACTTTTTGGCTTCATTCTAGGAGACGAGATACTCGACAATGAAGCGCATAAGGCCATCGGCAAGAAACATCAGACATTTAGCGAGGGCCTCAATAGCCGCATGCTAAGGCCAGCACAACGGGAAGCGATATCTGCTTCAGGCATAAGCGGTCGGTCTTCCTCTAGGCCTCTAAGCCCGCCTGGACAGGATTTTGTGACGAGGGAGTTTACTTTAACATTGCAATCTCCAAATCTACAACTGGGACACCATAATCCCGACGAATCACGACTCATGGCTTCTCCAGCGGTTCCTTTAATGCATGGGCATACTGTTCTTGACTTGGATATCACATGCTTCGAAACACACAATTCAGTTGGTGGCAATGTACAGAGCCAGCCCGCATTCGAGACTCACCGATGCGAATATGAGAACGGCTACTGGCTGCCGGAGTTGCATGACTTTCAAAACCAGTGGACACCTTTGCTGAATACCTTTGGCAGCGATGAACCAAACTTAGAGGGCTCGGGATATGGACAAATGGAACTGGATAGAGACCACGAGTTCTCATTGCCAGTCGATATGGATGATTGGTAAGTTTTGTTTGAACCTTGCCGGCTAGTCTGCCTCTGCTAACAAGTGATTCTTCAGGTTTCGATTGCTTGAAGTTTTGGAAGCCTCTTCCCTCAGTCTTGATACGAAAACTCAATGAGTTCAAATGTCCGTGTTCACCATATAAAGTGCTACGATTTTGAAAAATTGCGTCTCGGATAGTGGATTCTGCGGCTGTTCGGGAGGTTGCCGCATGTCTGACTGCATGAGAGATAGAAGTGGGCATGGGGCTCGCTTGGATGGATAAACTAAGTAGGCTCCGTGACTTGAGTGAGACATGGGCATCTGACTGGAATGAACAATTGAATTTGTATGCCACTTTTGTTGAAGCAATTGGTATGTGATCTTTATGGATTGTGGAACTTAAATGTGACTCAGAGTTGCTGGCGGACTTGGAGGAATTCATGGTTTTTGACTCAATAGCGAGCATGTCTGAAAGCAGTAGGTAATGCTCGTGAATTGCACTATGTATTTTTATAAATTTCCACTGCTCTATGGACGTTCTGAGGATTACCTATCCGCTAACACTGGCGTGATCCCCTCGGTAAGCCAGCATCGCAAAAATACCGCATAGTACAGTCGACAACAATTCCTCGTATCTTTGTCCACCTAATTCCATCGAGTAATGAGAGAAATAAAGATCCGCTGAATGTATAAGATTACACGAGTGAACGGTTTGACCCTTTTAAACCGCATGTTAGCAGTAGTATAGGCGGGGACGCTGCCTTTGGGTAGTAAACACCTACTTACTCGAACTTCATCTTGTTGCGCAGCGTTCCGACCTTCTCCATCTTCACCTCAACCACATCCCCATCCTGGAGAAATGTCTTGGGACTGCGGAATGCGCCGACTCCCGCCGGAGTGCCCGTCATGACAGCAGTGCCCGCTTCGATAGTAGTGCCTAGCCACAAGAGGAATTAGGTCAGAATATTTCGTACCCCCCTCGTCAAGGAGACAGACAGGGCGGCCATAGTGATCATGTTTGCCCTACCTTGACTCATGTGGCTTAGGATCTGCTCTGGAGAGAAAATCATGTCCTTTTGGAACTCAGCCGTCTGTCGGACCTCACCATTCACCTTGGTTACCACGGTGAACGGCCTGCCATCAGCGAACATGGAGGCACTAATCAGCGTGGGGCCGATGGGAGCAAACTTGTCGAAAGCCTTGGCAAAGAAGAACTGGCCTGCAGAGTAGCGAGGGAGCTGGTACATGCGGCAAGAGAGGTCGTTTCCGACGGTGTACCCTAGGATGTAGTCTTTGGCATCTTGCGGCGATATGTCACGGCACTCCTTGGAAGTGACGAACACCAGTTCGCCCTGCATCCGCAAGACACGGCTGCGGGTCAGCATTGGCAACACCTTTGGAAGTTCGACGGGATTTGCAGTGAATACAGATCCTCTTACCTCATAGTCTAAAAGACTCTTAGCGCAGAAGTCACCGATGGGAATGTCTTCATCTGGATATGCAAGGGATGCGGCCGGTTTCGTCCAGAGAGGCGGACATGATGGAATCGTAAGCTTTTGGCCGCCCAGATAGGTCAGCAACAGGCTTCTGGGTCAAATCCAGGTCTCCGGGCCGTCTCTATGAACAAAAACTTACGCTGGCTTCCTTGGCGTGGCTTCGATAGTTCAGACCTACGCAGTAGATGGGAATTCCATCTCGAGGGAGAGGCGCCAGTAGCTGTTGTTACATATCAGTAATCAGGCACGATTTTTAGGTTCTTGTGGTAGTGGATCGGGATTTTTATTAGGTTCGGCCAGATAAGGAGGGTAATACTGAAGGGAGGCCAGGCATAGCAGTGACAGATGCAACAGAGGCTTACCCGGCGTACAGTGACCATTTTTTGCTCAGACTCTATGGCGAGGTCCTCAAGTGACCTGGACGCGCTCAGTTTTGTTCCTGGTGACGGCGGGCCATTGGCATCGGGCCCCAGATCGGCAAAGTAGGCGGTGCCGTCCTCTTCGCATTCGAAGCGGACGAGATGAGAGAAAGTCGACGGCATTTCCGGTAGTATTGGATCAGCATCAAAAAATTAGCATCAATCGTTGTGACGCCGACGAGGACGTGATATGGTGTAGTCGTCGCCGTCTCACTCGCGAACCGGATGATATGGGTGATACGATTTTCGTCGCCAATGCGTGCAAGATGAAGTTCGGCTGTAGAGTTGGAATCAAGGCCTCAGTTGTTATCAGTAATTTGTACGCTAGGATAAGCCTTGAAGCCATGGTCCAAGTATGTCCGAATTGGCCGATGCCGAGGCTTCCACAAGGCAACATTGATGAGAATGTCGAGTAGATTCATGCATCGGTTGGAGCTAAGCTGAAAATAAACAAAAACTCTACAGACACCAAGGTAAATATTCGTACTTGGACAATTGCGGGGTCTAGCGCCGGAGTATCTCATGTCGGAGAATCTTGTCGGAGAATCTCCTGCAGCCGGAAATATCTCTCCGATTTGACTCGTCTCGTCCCAGAACATGCCGACGTTTCTTCACCGCCAAGCATCAGAAGATTTGCTCCATTCTCGTATTGAACTATTTTCCCAAGTTTTGCCAATTTCTTCCCATTGCCTTGCAGCTTTGTCAGGCGCCATCTCCCCGTCTGTGTCCACTGGTGGGGTCGCCTGGATTCAGCCCGCTGGTGATGGATCGCATCTTGATGGCTAGGAGAATCGACTGACTGATGTGCCGGCAGATTAAGACAAATCGGCATAATGCAACAGGTATCATCCTTCGCATCATCTGCGAACCGGGCCCCCGGGACAGTCTTCAACCCCTCATCGTCGCCATCCCTAGTCGACCAAGTCCGAGATACAGGAGACAGCCAAACACAGCAGTTAAGCACTCGAGTTTGTGATAACTGTATTCGGTAGAGTGGAGTCACAGAAATATCGAAGCATACTCTCGCAGCTGATATTCTCTTTCTTTCCAGGCAAAAGGTCAAGTGTACGTCTATGTGACCCGGGCCATCCATGGTCCTTGCTTGCAGACACGCTGACTCGAAACGACCATTCCGCAGGCGACCTAGGGCGTCCTGTATGTTCCCGATGTTTTGAGCGCGGATACGCATGCATCTACTCTTCGACCCGTCGTAGGCCGGGTCCACTTCCGGGTTCCAAGCGTAAATTTCAGCGACGTTCGGCCCCGTCAAGCCGGTCAAGCCGGTCAAGGGCTCGCAATGGTGAGCATCTCTTTCTATCTTGACCTTGTCGACTTCAAGCTAGATTAAGATGGCATGGCACACCTTATACGCCCATCCGCAATCTAGATTCTGGATCATTTCCATCTCCCAATGCTAAGTGCTCGTTCGAGTTGTGACTACAGACTACCAACTCGGTCCTCTGGGCCTCCAAAGCCCTGAGGAGCAAGTTCTACCTTCCCCGTCGTCCGCTTTGGCAGGCGCAGACGCCCTAAACCAGCCTTCAGGCGCATCAGAGAGTTCTTCTGCGTCTCCTGGCTTAGGTATTGGAACCGGAAACCAGTACTCGGACTCATTAGACATCCTCCCGCAAGAAGAGGAGTACCTGTACGGGAACGCTTCCCAACACCGCCCCCTCCCTATCTCGTACAAACACCATCCAATGTCTTGCCTACTGCTTACCTATCTGAATCCTTTACTAAGAATACCGGTGCGAACTTTCTTAGGCTGAATAAGTACTTCGAGACCATTCATGATGCTATTCCGCTCTTTTCTGAGGCGCGATTGCCACTCGACGGTAGCGGAGCTTCGACCTGTAGCCGCGATCTCATCCTAACGCTACTCATCATCACGGCCAAGATATCCGACTTCACGTTTGCGTCAGATGGCTTCGACCTCGGCGCCCACATCGACCTGACACTAAGCTCTGCGTCGCTTCAGGAGGACATGTTCGGCGACTCTCCAACCCTCGACCAGTTTCGCAAGTTCTGCCTGCTTGCCTTCTACGAGTTCCACCAATTTCCAGGCCAACAGGCATGGATGCGTATCGGTAAGCTCGTTCGTATAGCCTATTGGATGGGGCTTGACCGCTTGGATATGCTTCCCGCCTTATCCCCAGACTGGAACACGGTGAGTGAAGATGATCTTGAGGGCTGGCGACTCGTGTGGTGGTGTGTCTATCGCCTAGACTCGTACGCCAATCTCTCGGCTGGGACACCTTATCAGATCAACGAAATGCTTGTGAATACTGCCCTCCTGAGAGGTGGGCAGATCGGCCGTGCTCCTGGAAGCTGGCAGCAAGATTCTACCCAACCAAGAGTTTATCTCCCCTATCGGCAAGACAGCCTCCTAGAGCTCCTCCCAGCCATCATACCGGACTCTCCGGAAACGGTCTCGTTCAACCTCCACATAACCACTGTCACCTCTCTGCGTTATATTGGGCGGGCGTTACATCTGCGTTCACTTGCTCCTAATCAAGAGCTCGTGGCTGCTATCGCCGACGCTGAGCGACGATTGTCAGCGCTCCGCCTTGCCCTTCCTAAAAACTTCTTTAACCCTAAACGTAACGCATTCATGAATGAGTCATGCTCCAGCCACCACGCGAGATTGGTCTCAGCCTTGCACCTACTCATGGGGCAACTTCTCGCTGCCCTCATACGCTGCGGATGCTTGCCGGAAGGCGAAGATTGGCTGTTGAGCTGGCAGCACGTTCTTGAAGTCTGTCAAGACGTAGCCGCGATTGCAAAGCAATGGAGCAGCACATTTTCTCTGAGCGTAGATCCGGCTATTTCTCTTATAGCCTTCACGGCCCTTATCTTCCTCGACCTCCATAAGAAGTTTGCTGGAGTCACCAGCACCCAACTCGAATCCGAGATTGAGCATTGTGAAACTTTTCTTCTGCTCCAGCTCGAGCAGCTTGCGGGCTCCTGGACGCTGCCGAGTCTTCTTATTCGTAAGTGTAGTCTTTTTCCATTTCACTTAAAAATGCTCGAAGCTATTAAAGAACATCCCGAGCTCGAGAGCTAACATAGCGCCATGTCAAAAGTCTCGTTCAAAAGTTTCAAGGCGTCACTCACGGGCCCTCTCTCCTACAGCCACATCCTTGCTGTTCTCTCTCGATTTGAAAGCCCCCTGCACCCGAGATGGCTCCAATTCATGTCTTCTGCTCACGTGCATCTTGAAAATTGCCAGTGATGGAATCTTCTCAACATCAGATGGGCAGATGGGCAGATGGACAGATGGACAGATGGACAGATGGACCAAAAGATACATCATCATTCAGCTTTTCGGGGCACAGTGAGAATTTTACGAAGGATAAGGCTGCGACTATGTAAGACTTAAACGGAGGGTGGTGTGCTGACTCTCTCATTCGTTGCTCACGACTATTTGAGAATCGGACTACAGGCACACTGTCTAGGCTGGTGTTGACAGGCTATCATGAAAACTGGGGAGTCTCAAGGGTATTTCACACCTGGGAAGCTTCGGATCAAACAATTGACTCATTCTCACTTTTCCACTTGATAACAGCCCAAATTTCACTACCCGCTGACACAACATGATATCCAAGTTGAAGAACAATTGATAGCAGCACATATTTCATAGTAGCTCAGGGTACTTTATTATATTAGCAGGGTAATTTTATTGTTCTCTGGAAGTTGATCAGGATGATGCAAGGCGTCTAATGCGATGCATTTTAAAATACCGTACATCCTCATCCTATTTATCATCCAGATCGCTGACCCTAAGTACGATCCCTCTGCCTCTAGCCTTCCAAACTTTATCCAATTCGTCCTGTATCCTATGCACCTCGCCGTACCCTATCCGTTGTCGCATTTGCTCTAAGACCTGCTGTATCAGCTTCATGTCCTCGTCTGAACGGACGGCATATCCAAGGATCAGCATCGGCCACGCCCCCAGGAAGCACCGAGTCCATTTCTCGACTTGTTGCGGCTGTCGCAAAATTTCTAGACACAAGTCCACTTGCCAACGTGTCGGTTGGGAACTGTTTGAAAGACTGACCAGGTCAATAGGGAGCTGGTATGTGGAGGATTCTGTGATCAGATCCAGGAGAAGTGATGCTGCAAGAATTACGAGATCAAACGTATACGCAACAGAGATGGGTGTGAGCCGTGGTGGATCGCGGGGCACCACCAGAGCTTCCCAATGATCCATTTCCGAGCGCAACTCTGTGAGGCCCTCGGAATTCTGTAGCGTAGGCGAATTCTGAAAGTTGATCATGTCTAGAATGAGACGGTACAGCGATGTGGGAACGCCCAATACGGGACTAGACGCTGCGTATGAGGGGTCGGTAATGTCGCCTGGCGCCAGCAATCTCTCCGCGCGAGCTACAAATTGTGGCTCGATGTGGAAATCTGGTGCAAAGGGTCGGCGAATGGAAAGGAGGAAAGCTTGGTAAAGTACGCTTTCAGCAATAACGCGGTCGAAGCCTCTGGTCATTGAGACGGAGGAGGAGCTGTTTTGGCAGAGAAGGTCGAGTAGCTTTATGGCGCCGGCGACATGCTTTCTTGGATCTGCTTCAGAGTCTGCCCCCCAAAGCTATAGACTGCATTAGCCCTCCTCTCAGGGTTAAGTATTGCAAGGACGATGGGACAATATAGGGCTTACATCGTGAACGTATAAGAAAATGACTGTTGTCAGTAGTGAGTGATGAGGCCCATCACTACCAGGCTGAAACTTGACCAATGTTTGATTCAACTCGTGGACTGCTTTGGAATAGTACTGCAACGCGATGTTCTGATATCGGCTCTCATTGAGGAGGACATGTTTGTTCGAGGCGCAGCATGCCAGGACGGCGTGTTTCACGCTCTTGCATTGAAGCATCATGTCGATGAGCTCGGACTGGCTTTCCATAAAATGGGCATCAGTCCGAGTAGGGAGTAGGATGTTGGAGTAGTAATAGTTGCAGAAGTGGTATATCAAGTCCATCTCGATATCAGATTGGAAAAGCGGGCGTCCAGGCCTCGGTGATGTGCTACGGTATGACACCATGGCATTGCACGTGGCACCTGGAGCTAGAGATTGAGGGTCTTCCGATGGAGTGCTAGAGCTGGAACTGAAGGGCGATGACTCATCTGCTGAAAGACTTGGGCTTATGGGTGACCGATTTCTACGGTCCGACATATCCAGCGATGTTGGCCAGACGCACTCACGACCGAAGACAGCACAGTTGCGACATGATGGCCTCTCCTCACCGCACTTGACTTTCCGCCTTCTACCTAGGGTGGCGTTAATGCCTCGTTTTCATTGGAGCGTCGTGAGTTATAACTCACAAGTGAAGCAGCCGGTTTTCGCACGTAGCCTTGCTTTAGTCATGGCAGCTTCTGTCACGCATAGATGTCGAATCGAAGCTGGTATATAGGGATATACAGATATTCGAGAGATGGATGGGAGATAAGGACGTGGGCCGCAGCCAGAAGCGGGGTTAAAGTCTAGGGTTAGATGAAATATCGGCCAATCGCGGTTGGTGACCCGGGCGGTCCGCGATGGGTTGGAGCTAAGGTCATGATGGTCTACCAGTAGCCTCTTAGAATCCAGGTGGGTTGGTACTCAAGTCTAGCTTTCTACCCCGGTAGCCTCAAATAGGACAATGGGGCTGATCAAGACACCACCAGGCGGGGAAATACACACGGAGTTGATTCATGTCAATCTTGTCAATTAAACACTGAGGAGCTGCCCACTATCATATTAGCCTGTCAACCCATGGATGCAATGATACACCCAGATCCCTATTTAAACACCTATGGAACAGCATCGGTTTGACATTGCACTATTTAGACCAGACCGTTGGGGAGTCAGGCATCTCGTTCAAGTCCTAGGTTCAACCTTGGATAATCTTGGACACTAACTCGGTCGCAGCCACCGTTTCCTCATCCCGGAAGTGCTTGCCCACCAGCTGCAGCGCAATCGGAGCATCCACAAACGTCTCGGGCACGTCTATAAGAGCGGTATTAGCATTGGGTACGAGTCTAGGCAGAAGCACCCACTAAGATGGTCTGAGTAAAAACACTTACACTTTTTGTATTCCCGCTGATCATCTTCAGAGCGAGGTTCGTAGTCCTTGTCTACCACGTCGATCGTCGGGTCAACTTTAAGCCCTGTAGGGAACGTAGTGCAGGGCTGATCAAGGATATTCCAGATCGCCGTGTAGAGGAAATACTGGCCGCCTCCGAGCGTCGCTGCGGCGCCGACGTAGGCTGGGCAAAGGATGAAGTCAACGCCCCTTTCCTTCATGATCCGGTGATATCTATCATCACCAATCAGCAAAAAACCTTGCGATAAGTCAAGAATTACGGGACTCACGCTTCTCTGTAGGCGTCTCTCCTCATATTGAGCTCCCAATTCTCGGGGATTGACAGGGGCTCCGGACGAGCCAGACCGAAGGCCCATTCCGTCAAAGCCGCGATTGGCTCTCCGCTCTTTTCGAGGATATCCTTCTGTGTACGTGCCGCATCTGGGAAGTAAAGCGCCGAGATGATATCAAATCCTTCCATGTGATCATACGGTTCGAAGTCGATTACCCTCACGCTGGCGGCTTTGAGCTTTGCGACGGCATGTGTAAGAGCACGGAGTACGGGTGGATGGGGATGAACTAGCCTGCTGATCTTGTCAGCTCATGGCCTCCTATTCGAGGGAGGGACAATCCTTACCCATCATCCCATATGACACCGATTGTAACTTGGCCCGGCTGCAAGGGAGCTAACCTCCTCCAAGGCAGAGGCACCAACGGCGTCTCTATTTCCCAAGGCTCCTGATCAAGAACCGCGCTTTGGAAGAGGTTCAGATCACCCACGCTATTGGCAAGCGGCGATATGACACAGCGAACGCTCTCCTGGCCACCACCGGGGAGACAGACTCCTTTGTACGGGTTCCGTAGCGCGGTGGTTCGAAGGCTATACGAGCCGCAGAATGCTGCCGGAACTCTGACGGAACCTCCAATGTCCGTGCCGATACCCAGCGCAGCACACCGAAGCCCAAGCGAAGAGCCCTCGCCGCCACTTGAGCCTCCACATGTGAGGGCTCGATTGTGGGGGTTGACTGTCGTGCCGTAGATGGGGTTGCTGCAGTCGATGTGCTGTCTTGTTAACGCAAGAGCTCAATCACCCGAGAGTTGGGACTCACCATGACGCTTTGAGGCTCGTTGGTCCGCACGTGGAAGACGGCCCCGGCGTTCTTGCAAAGCTTGACCATGAGAGCATCGTCTTCGGCAACATTGTCCACCCAAGCAACGTATGCTGAGTGGGCAATGCGGCCTTTATGTCCGATGTGCTCCTTGGTTGAGATAGGAAGACCGTGCAGAGGGCCCTTGAGCTTTCCAGTCTCCTTGTAGTAGCAATCAAGTTCCGCCGCAGCAGCCAACGCCTCATCGACCATAAACTCCGTTGCAAAGTTTGTCAACTGGTGGGCGACGTGTGCGCGTTTAAGGAAGGCAGTGACGGTCTCGACGGCTGTGAGGGATCCCGATGCCATCTGCTGAACCAGCACCGTAGCACTAGCAGCTGTGATTTCAAGCTCGCGGGGCGTGAGTAGATTGCATGTTTCTATGAAGGTGGAAACATTGAGCTGATTGGCTGTTGGGAGATCCTTGGGAGAGAGGAGCCATGCTGGGTTGAACGAGTCTCTGAGAATCTTGCGGCACTTGTCTGCCTGGGTCTCCCAGGAGGTAGCGGCTAAGGAACCCATTACTCAGTGAGAAGATCAAGAGGTGGAATGGGATGAAGGATTGAGAAAGCGTGTGCTAGTTCTGCTGAAGGAAGCGGCTTGACATAGATCATTAACTTCACAAGCGCACTTTATATGCCGTTCTTCGGGTCCTACCGTGCTGGAGGACTGTGCAAGACATCCGCCAAGATCAACTCCTCATCTACCGTTACAGCGGACTGATATCCCTTCATCATCGACAAAGCGTTGGCTGACCCTAACATTCGAAATCACCAGATGTGCATGACAACCCCCCTGTAGTTAGCGTCAGACAGCCTCCCTATCTTGTCTGGCTCGGAATTCTCAGCTATTGGACGAGACCTCGCAATTCCCATGGATTGGTCAAGATAACGGTGCGCGCTACGATAGCTACCCCGGATTACGCTACCTTCTGCTGGGTCTAGATCCCTGAACCAAGCTAAAACTCGCAATTGCTGGTCATTGGGTGATTCCCCGCCAGATTAATTCTACCCCCGGCTTTTAGTTCGAGATAGCTGCACCAGTACAGAGGCCGGGCCATGTTCTAAGCCTTGGGAATTGCGTGTCATGGCTGGAATCCTTTTCCAGAGCTGATCTGGGCGAAGCTATGGAGGCGCCACCTTGCATCCCAGATAAGCCTAGACATACGCACTCCATGCCTCGCTCGTTTCCCAGGCACTCTTGAGCTTGTCTATATATTCGTGTCTGCATCTCGGTCCTCACTGGGAGTGAACCTCAAGATATCCTGCCTTCCCCTACAGGGCGTCTACAAACAAGATCACATTGCGCATCAGAAATCTCTCTTCCCTCGATCCTTCATTACCCCCACCACACTGTCACGGCCTCGGCAGTTATGATGGCTGTCTCTTCACCCGACTTCATACCCGGCACAGTCCATCTAGTGGACCTCAGTGGTACAATGAATTCCCGCCATGCCGAGGACGGAAACCGCGACATTGTGCTCATTCCGACACCGTCTGACGATCCAGATGATCCTTTGAATTGGAGTCACAGGAGGAAGACTCTTCTACTGAGTTGCCTCTGCGTGTATGCTAAGTTTGATGATGATGCCTTGTTGACCGCTTCGCTAACATTATCAACCCTACAGCTACTGCCTCGCTATAGGTATCGCCTCAGCCGCAATCTACTCTGTACTCGTCCCGATATCCATCGCTACAGACCTCACCGTCGGCGACTTGAATGCTGGAACTGGTTACATGTTTCTGACGCTGGGTTGGGGATGCTTGATCTGGCAACCTCTTGCCCAGAAGCTTGGCAAACGTCCAGTATACTTACTGTCGCTGCTGGGTACTCTAGTCAGTTCAACCTCCACGGATTGATATGCGACATCATAGCTGACGTTTTCCTAGGGAATGATGCTCTGGGCTCCATACACAAAGAGCAATGGTCAGTGGATCGCCAACAAGGTCATCCAGGGCATGTTCGGCGCCCCCATCGAATCACTTTGCGAAATCTCCGTCGCCGACGTTGTAAGTTGCAAGCATACGACCCTGGTTCAAAGGTCTTGCTAATGTTGAGAACAGTACTTTACACATGAGCGTGGCACGTACGTTGGGCTCTATGCTCTCTTCTTGGCTGGCTCCAATTTCCTGGCCCCGGTCATCTCGGGGTTCATCAATGACGGACAAGGCTGGCAATGGGTATTGGTATGCTAGATCTGCTTCGACACATGTTCGGTATTAACGTTTGTAACAGCACTGGTGTGCTATCTTCAATGGCGTTGCCTTCGTGATTCTATTTTTTTGCATGGAGGAAACCAATTACCAACGCGCTGCACTTCATTCTGAACTGGAACAAGCGATCCAAGAACATCGAAACTCAGGACAGACGGCTGAGAATACTTCTGACGAGGAGAAGGCAACGAAAGTGAGGAGCGCGGCAAACACCGATACCGGCAACGGCAGCATTCGTCCCTCACCTCAGAAGTCATACCTCGACAAGATCAAGATCTTCCGCCGACGAGACCTGACGAGCAGCGTTCCGCTGATGGGCATGGTAATTCGACCATTCGCATACTTTTCTTTCCCAGTCGTGGTGTTCTGTGGGTTCATGTATGGAGCCGTCATTTGCTACTTCAACGTCCTGAACGCCACTGCATCTCTCATTCTGTCTTCGCCTCCGTATAACTTTTCAGCGAGCATGGTTGGTCTTTCTTACGTGTCCTCTTTGATCGGGGTGTGTCTTGGGTGAGTAAGTCCACTCAGGTCCTCTATTTATACTGAACTTCGATCATAGGACATTTTACTCCGGTCCTTTGGGAGACAAGTTCGTTCTCTGGAAGGCTCGGCGGAACAATGGCATCATGGAACCTGAGTATCGCCTCTGGCTCTATGTTGCTCTCATCGCCATGGTTCCCAGTGCCATGATTCTCTGGGGCGTTGGAGCTGCTCATCAGGTCCACTGGGTTGGGCTAATGTTTGCTATGGGAGCATTTGCAGCGTCCATCACCATTGGGTGCCAGCTGCCCATTAGCTACTGCATCGACTGCTACAGAGATCTCGGGGCCGATGCGATTGTCACTGTGATTCTCATCAGGAACACGATGAGTTTTGCGGTCAGTTACGGGTAAGTTCCTCACGGCCCTGCCGAAGAATTAGTCGGCTAACTCAACTCATACAGTGTCACGCCTTGGATAGCCAATATGGGTTACCAAAACGCCTTTATCGTCGCTGCTTTCACCGCCTTGGCCCAGATCTCTCTCTTCCTTGTATTCATCAGGTGGGGTCGTCAGTTCCGCAAAGCCAGTGTCGATCGCTATTGGATGTACGTCCAGCAGGTCAAGGATGACGGGTTGCTCCACTAGGAGGATTGACTGTTGGAAGTTGATAACTGGCGACGGTTATCGGGCCGCCACGCCAGAGGGACTAAAAGGATGAAATATGCTAGTTCTCCATGGAGTAATATAACAAAATAATAAGAATCGTTATTGATAATAAGAAGTGTCACATAGCGAGAACCTAGCATCTAAAGTAGACTCGGTGATGTGAAAATAGACGATTGACTTGGAAACCTCCCACGTTTTGGGAGTATGTTGAAGATCGAATAGCGAGTATGAGCACTATAGAAGTAGAGGAATCCGGTCTCGAAATCCCCTCACTCGGCCACTGTCTCCAAATAACTAAGTATCCTTATCTGAGGTCAGATGCCTCCTTGTAGATCTTTGTTAGAACGTGGCTGTGTCCACCGGAAGGACGAGAGCAATTAGCCCAATGGCGATATAACAACCACACGAAACCCAAATAGGAGCAGGGGTGGTCACATCCGAAAAGGTGGCAATGAAGGGTGCACTAAGGGACGACAATCGACCCAATGCCATCAAAAAGCCTGCGCCTAGACCGCGATGCTCGACGTTCAATGCGAGTGGGGTGTATCTACGAAGGTTAATTCATGCCTGTACCAGCCTCGGGATAGTCGCCGACTTACGAGTAGATGATGGCGTACAGTCCGTTGAGGGAGAAGTTGATCATAGACGAGAAAGCCAGATTCTGCCCAGAAGTTCTGACAGTTGTAAAAGCACCGGAAAATGCAGTGCAGATACAGGCCATGATGAAAAGTGACTTCTTAGACTTGAACAACTTCAGGGATACCATGTACATGGATACGAAGGGGCCAACAACTCCCACGGCAGAAGAAACCGTCCAGTCACGGTATGCCGTGTAGGTGCTTCCGTCACCAAGCTCGGCACCATGAGCAGCAAGATAGTACGGCAAGAAGATGGTGTAGAGCGGGTAACTGCCAAACCTGTTAGTTTAATGAGAGCGGGTGGGGAGGAAATAATGGGCGTACGCAATGCCGATCAGCATCCACATGAGCATCAAGCAAACCATCAGGCGACATTGCTTTGCGCCCGAGAAAAGACCCATAGCTCTTCGGATATTTTCATGGAAAGACAGGGTCTCCTTTTCGGTTCGTTCAGGTACCGGAATAAACTGGTCGGCAGACACGGTGTAGTTGGATCCATTCGTGGAGCTGATGGTGTTGAGAACATCAACGGCTTCAGGAATCCTTCCACAAGCAATCAACCATCGCGGCGACTCTTGCGACCTCAACACAAATGAGCGGATGAGCGACATGAAGAAGCACAAGCCTCCCAGAACAATGTATAGATATCTCCAGCCCATGTTATCACTCTTGGAGCATGTGTCGGGGGTCGAGCCACTGGGGCAGCCAAAGTTGACCAGCAGCGGCCAAGCTGGGGGGTTGTTAGCATAGGAGCATAGCCCAAGAATCGAATAGCTATGTGGCGTACCAATGAGTCCAGTAAAGACATTTCCAACTCCCCAGATAGCAGCAAGGCCGGGAAGAACAAACGACCATCTTCTGGGAATGCTTTCGGCGAGGATTGCCAGGTCAATGGCGACTGTCAAGAATGTTAGCCACGCAATTCCCCGGATTATATCTCACAAATAACTCGGGAGAAAGGAAAGAGCCAGCACTTACGGTTTCCACCACCGAATAGACCGCATATGCACAAAAAGGCGTTTAAGGCAGCCCAGTTGGGGGAGCTTGCTGCGATCATGGTGAAGATGGAGATGCCAAAGATTGAAGCCTGCCAAACAAGCCTACGTCCAATGTTGTCGGCAAGCGCGCCAAGGACGACGGCACCGAAGAGCAAGCCAGCATAGTTCGAAGCGGAGAGGAGAGTCGGATACTTGGGGCCAAATTCCATGGCAGCTTGGGGGGTGACTAGACTGATGGAGACGAGAAGCATCTTTCGCTAGAGTCAGTGTCAAGTTCACAAGGGTGTTTGCGGCGATTGACGCACCTGGTCGACCAGAAATCCGAAGCCGCACGAAAAGGTCAACTGCCACTGAAACTTGCCAAAGCCAATGGCTTCGATGGTTTCATCGACAATCACATTGTTCGTGACGAGGTCGCCGTGGGCGTCATGGACAGGTGTGATGCTGCCCTGGCCCTGGCTCGACGTACGCTCGATTGGCGGCTTGGTCATTGAGTTCCTCTTCTCAAGGTTGGATTCGTCAGACGCCATTGCGTCAGGTCTCTGTCGAACAGGGGGGTAATGGGGAGCAAGATGCAAAAAGCTGGGGAAGATGACACCCAGATGAACTGAGAGCTTCTATGGAGCCAATGGAGAATTCAGCATTAGAGGGTGGCCTCGGCAATCGTTATATATCTTACTGCCTTCAAGCGTACCCCGTGATGTACCTTCTTTATCTCAACGCCCAGACTGCATATCCGTAACCGATAACGTCGTAGGCTCTGAGTAACCCAATGGCAATCTTGAAGGTCAATGGGTGTTCCCTGTTGTGATGCTTTCCTGACGCGCAAGTGGCTAGTTTTCACGGGCCGAGTGTCCCGGTGACCAGCAGACAGTCATGATAGTTACTAGCGGAAGACTAGTTGCGGGGGCGGGGAAGCTCTAGCCGTGTCGGGTCTGTTATCACTGGTAGCGCGAGTGATACCAGAGATACGGAGAGATAGGCGAACTCAAGGACGTGGCCTAGCCTACGTACTAATTAGGGGCGTTGTTCATGTGGTCCGGAGGCGGGCCGTGCTGGCCGTGTCTCGCCGCGTTGGCCG
Organism: Dactylonectria alcacerensis; assembly: GCA_029931735.1. Classification (NCBI taxonomy): domain Eukaryota; kingdom Fungi; phylum Ascomycota; class Sordariomycetes; order Hypocreales; family Nectriaceae; genus Dactylonectria; species Dactylonectria alcacerensis. The sequence continues at coordinate 1,927,514 of JAPMUZ010000011.1, read as the reverse complement.
TGACACTCAACACACGGACAGCAGGGACGGAGCACTCTCCGCCTCGATACAGATTGCAGATCACAGCTCCAAAGACTGCGGAAGAAGACGCTAGACAACATGGAGGTACCCATGTGGCCAAGTATGAAAGATGCGGTGCACCGACCACTTGACTGGAGTTAGTCGACTCTCACACAGCAATCAAGCGCCCAAGCATCTAATCATGGCTCAAACAGTCCAATGCTACTTCTTGAGTGGAACCAGCGATGCCCCGAATAATCAGCTGCCCGTGCTACACTATCGCAATGTGCTGCCGGAGCCGTACACAGAAGAAACTGCGACACAGTTTTTGACATCAAACAAGTGGGAAAAAAGAGTGCGTAGACCATTCTAGTCGAAACAGCGCAACGAAGGTGTTAATTCTGGGTTCCAGGGGACATGGGGTCACATTGCAATTCGCCATTTCCACCCCAATAGTCATGAGTGCTATGGTAAACCAACCATATATATGCACACATGGGAGTTTAGTTTTGCTGATGTTTTCCAGGCATATTCAGAGGACAGTCCACACTACTTCTTGGTCAAATCTCGTCCAACAAAGGCAAGGGCGTCGAGGTCAATGTCAAAGCTGGGGACGTCATCGTCCTCCCCGCAGGCACCGCCCACTCTTCTCTTCAGAGTTCCCCAGACTATCGCTACATAGGTGTCTACCCGGAGGCAAGTCAACACTCATTCCCGAATCTAGGACGAATGTTGACCACGAGCAGGGTTGCCCCCGATGGAGGAATGAGACTGGGAAGAAGCCTGCCGCAGATTTCACGCAGGATATCAAGGACGTAGGGATGCCTGAAATGGACCCTGTCCATGGCTTGGAGGGTCCATTGATGCAGCTATGGCGAAAACCGATCATCGCCAAACTGTGAAGGAAAATGGTCAGATCCACGCAGTATAACTGATAAAATGAGTGTATTCTTGGATATCCATGTCTTTAAACGTGATCAAGCATACTTTGTTGGGGCAATTCCCGTGCAATGGTCCATTATGTGCATGCAATTCCATGAGGTATATAGTGGTATATTCGTGTGATTTGGCTGAGGCACCAAAGATCAACATCAATACGCTATCCTCTCCATCGATGGCGAGTTGCTGGCACATAATCAAATAATAAAAGCACTACTGTGTTCGGCTGGGGGACAAGAAGAACACCACTTGATATGACGGTGCCGTAGGGTAGGTGAGACGTGCGGCAGAACCAGATCAGATAAGACCAGCAAAATAACATCATTAAAATAGTCAATAGAGCTATAACTAGGTAATTAGCTATAAAAAAAAGGAAATAAGGAAGTGATAGTATTTTAACTCGAGTTAGGGACAGGGGGTTTATACAGCTGCTTTGACAAGGAATAGAAATGAGGAGGATCATCCTCTAATGTTTCTGATACCGTTGTTAAGCTCTACAACACCACCCTCTTAGTCCACCAGCTTGTCAAGAACTCCGACGAGACATTCTGTATTAAAAATGGGGCTCTCTACGATATTTGCATGCGAACTCTGAAGCTGCCCTGCCCGTCCTATGGCGATCATAACTATCTAGTCTCCGCTGTTATATCTGGTGTTATAGCCTGCCTTCAATTCCCTAGCTAACTGAACTCTAGCCTCCGAAAGCTGGCTATGAATATAATGCCCTTCCCTCAGCTACAGTTCTTCGTAGTTAGCTTGTTCCCTTGACCCACTCCTTCCGTGCTGTCAGCGTCCCCGAGTTAGCTCAGCAAATATTCGATCCCAAGAACATAATAGCGGCATCCAACTTCTGACACGGACGCTACCTGACTTGCGCTGCAATTTTGTGTATAATGTACACTGTCTGCTTTAATACTTCGCTAATATGTTGCAGCCATAGCAAGGTCTCCATGAAGGAGGTCGAGGACCAGATGCGCCACATTTACGTAGTTGGACTTAGCTGCCCGAGCCTACATATATAAGGGAAAGAACTGGTTCATTGGGCTTAACTTATTTCACTCTCACTTCTTATAAACACATACTTGACTATTAACATAGGCCGATCCAATTACCTTAGACCTTTAGAGTACTAACTCAACAGCTTATCTACACACCATTCGTCTTACAATTGGTCACCGCCAACTAGAGCTTTTATCATGACTGTTTCAGATGTCAAAACCATCGTCATAATAAACAGCATCGATATTATTAAATAATTTACCAGGGCTATCTGGCTTGGATATTAGATTTCCGGTATTTTTAGAGAGTAGATTGTCTTTAGGGCTTGCTCACGTGGATCATATTCCTAGATTGATACTGTGTAGTAAGATTGTTAATTAATGGAAGCGTAGTATTACATCGCGAGTTATCAAAATCTTTGCTGTTATCTCCATCATCTTCTGTATCGGAGTTAACATCAGAAGGGATTTATATTAACTTATTAGAAGGCAGGCCGATCAGCTTTAATGCTTGAGCTAGCTTGCGTATTGTGGCCTTCCTGCTACCTCCTGGTGTTGTCCTGCTTCTCCCCACCACCTGTCTACCCCCACACACTACTTTTTGCACAATTGAGGCATTTCTAAAACTCGATACTTCCGCGGCTGCCAAATATCAAGCTTTTGCCAAAGGTCACAGGAAAAAGCCGCCCTCTGTTGGGTTGGGTAGGTGGGCTCCATTTAAGATGGAATTGAATCCCCAACTGATGATCAACCCCTGATGCATAGAGCCCATGTTGACTTGAAGATGCCATATATAATAGCCAATCACAAGCTTCATAAGTCGTGTCATCTCAATTAAATAGATTTCATTTCCCTTCCGAGTTGTCTTGTTTTAACACATCAGAGGCCAGTTGATAGACTCAAAACCCCATCACTTGGCGTCGTCAAAAAGGGATGCTTTTAGCCCATGAGATTGAGAAAATATCATAATATTACCAACACTCACTAGAGAACGTTGAGAGAATTCACGAGACCTAGTAAATGATCAAGCTTTTGTATCGTAAAAAGAACCCCCCGAGCCCAGCTGTTGGTCTCTCGCCTGAGCTGCTTATTCTTCCACTCCCCAGGTCAAGAAGCTACTGACAGCCCACCCATTAATGGAATCATATTCTCCATACTCCGTTGTTCCATGGAGAGTCTCATATCTCCTCATTTCTCCACTGGGGACGTTGGCACGGATCCTAGCTCCAAGGAGTCCAGCGATGCGGAGACCGACTTCTCGTCCCTCGAACCAAGCACCGTGCAAGAAGCCGTAGTACTGGGCAGAGTTGGCCTCTCCAGCAAACCAGAGACGATCGACGTTGGCTCGGAGATTTTGGTGCTTTTCGAGGGTCATACCAACGGGCCAGTTGGAGTACGAGCCATATGACATCCTGAGAAACATTAGTCAGAATGCTTATGGACTTCAAGCACAATGGGTTATCACTTACTCTGCCTCGCTCCATCTAGGGTACATGAATGCGGTTGGCTCAGGGATGTCCTTATCAGGGAACATGGCTCTGAGGACAACCATCATTTCATCCTTGGTCTTCTCGTCTGACTGCTGTTCGATCCGGTACGCCTCGGAATCAACCACGGTCGCAAAGATGATGTGGGAACCTTCGATGAAACCCTCGTTATCCAGTGATTGCCAAACTGGATAGTAGCCACGGGTGGCAGGGTCGGCGTAAAGGAAGAATTGCTTATCGGTGGGCCAGAAAGTCTCGTTGAACTGCATGAAGATCTTGGTGTAGGTGCCCATCTGGAATTGGTCGATCGCGTCGGACTTCCAGCCGGGAAGTTCGGGACTAAAGTCAACGACATCGTTCTGAAGCACGCCGAGAGAGAATGTGCAGATGGCGTATTCGGCCTTGATACACTCGTCATCCTCCATACGAATAGTAACGCCCTCGTCGCTATACTTGATTGACTTTACAGTCGTGTTCAAGAGAAGACGACGGTCGTTCTTCTTGAGGAATGAATTTGCCTCCTTGATGACGAAGTAATTGAAGCCCCGCTGGTCCACGACAAAGTTGTTCTCATCACTGAACTGGTAGAAGGTGAGGTTGTAACCGGTGACGCCGAACTGGAAGCCAGATTGCTGAGGGGTGTAGGAAGTCTCCCAATCCCAATTCCACCACTCAACGGCTTGGGCCAGCATATCCTTCTTAGGCTTCCAGTTGGCCGCAGAGAGGCCAGCGCGCATACTGGTGTCCTGCAAGTTCTCCACCAGCGCAGCGCCGGCAATCTCTGCCGCAATGTCGTACTTGGTTCCGAAGTCGTCCAACAGATCTGTGTAGTCGTTGTAACCGTTCTCGTCAAACGTTGAGATGGCATCGTAATCTGAGTAGGTGTTCTTGATACCATACTTCTTTCCCAGCGTCCAGATAGGATTTTCAGGACCGCCAGGCGATCCAAGGCCTTGAATCCAGTTGGCACCAAGCTCAACCACATAGGGCAAGCCGTCCGGTTTTGAACCGAAGGTGGTGTGTTTTACACGGCCGCCGATGTAGTCGTTGCGCTCCACGATGATGAAGTCAGAGATGGATGAATTTGAAAGCGCTTGGGCAGCAGTGATTCCAGCTACACCAGCACCGAGCACGGCCACCTTAGTCTTGCGGCATGTTTTCGCGCTTTCACTGCGTGGGACAGCAGCGGCGTCTGAGGAGTGGAGCAGAAGGCTGTATGCTGCTAGAGCAAGGGATTTTGACGAGGGCTTCATGATTGTTGATGCGGGGAGGGAATACAACTAGGCAGGATCAAAGAGGTTGCACCTAAGGAATATCGCTGCACCTAAGGACCATCCAAACACCGGGGGGCCTCACGACGGTGATAGGGCAGTTTATATACAAATCGAGCTGCAAGCTAGACAAATAGCTCACGACAGCCTCGGGGCCTTCACTACGCACATAGTATACTTCACAGCTTATCTCACTATCTGCCAAAAGCGAGAGCGACACAATCAATCGGAAGCTGACGGCAACGCGCAAGTCGACGAAGCCAGGGAGATCCTAACCAATTTCCGGGGCCAATCCGAAACACTGGGGTTCGTGTCCATGGTATCCCTGGCCTTCCCGCGCGCCGATATGAACCTAGCCCAGCGGGTTGGAGGGCAGCTCAGCTGCTTCCGGAAGGTAAGATGCACTTGCAGCAAATGACCGGGATTGCGATCATGGCACATTGTGAAAGGCGCCGGTTGAGGAGTGCGTTTGCTAGCTGGCGCGCTAGCACTTTTGCTTCTGGAATAGGTATCGATCTCCGCGATGGATCGGTTTGACCGAGTGGAGATGCACCACAGCTCTTATCGCACCGTATAGCACATGACGGTATCTCTGGGGTACAGATATCTTATCTTGTGATAGATTCTACAGGGCACCCAACGCTTTGACAAGCAGGACATCTCACTTGGCAGCGAGAATCCCGTCGGGCCGTTTGCAGTAGCCACAGAAAGAAGGTCAGGCACATGCAACCATCTCGACTACCTAATCCTGCGATGTAACAATGCACCACGTGCATGGATCAAGGGACTGCCTAACGCGGGGAAGTGTCCCCGCTCATAGCCTTCCACGCGGCTCATCCGGACGCTTGTCACTCTCCCCGCAAACTCGATAAGTACGGGTCGAACAAGACTGAGTTTCTATGCCGTAATCGACTTCCAATTCTAGACAGTCAAATGAGAACAGTATGATTGGCGTCAGTGCACAGTTATGGCTCTCGGGCTAATAAGCCTCACTTACGCTTTTCTAGCCAAAGGCGCCAATGATCTGGAACCGCCAGGGTATCCAGTTCATGTTCAGGAACCAGGAATCAAGAAATGGCTCTCATTATTGCCGCAAGCCAGACCCTTTACACTACACTACATGCCAAAATGAATCGCAATTTGATGTACCCAGCTAGGCTACGAGGAATGACTTTGGAACTAACCTAGTTCAAGCACACTTGATCCCTCTCTTTATCAAGCAAGGTATTTGCCACCATCCCCCAATCCCCCTCCAGACCTGTAACACAACAAGAACGTTCAAGGTCAATGCATTCTGACTTTGAGCTCGATAGCCATACCAGATGCTGTCTGGGAGACATCGCATGTTTTTGGCCTCTGGTGAACTCATTGGTACGCTCCGAAGAGATATTCCCCACGCCGTCGTCTCCCTATTCTTCACTAGGATAGCCATTCTTGCTGTTCCAGCTCCTGACGTGATCGGAACATCACATCTTTCCATTTTCTAGGCAAGACCTCAGAAATTGCTTGAATCTCGCGTTGTCCAGCATCTCCGACCCACCAAGAAGTGCGCAGTATCTGAAGATGCCGAAAGTAATGAGCTAGAATCACCAATGCTCGTGGGCTCTGCTCCTCTACCAATTCTATGAATCGCGTATTACCCAGCCTCGGAGAGTCGATTATCATTTCGCAAACCCGATCTAGAGGGTCTTCGTTGCTCATTGCAACCCATATGCCACCAATAAGCTTAGAGTCGACTCGTATGCTTGTTGTACTTCGGAATCCCATCCCTCGGCCAACTCGTGACTCCCCCGGCGCCGCAGCAAGTGGGGCGGCCCCTGTCGGTTCTTTTTGGCTATGCTAGCTTCGAGATGATTGTTCACGGGAATGGGTTTGATCATCGGCCCAGAGGCTGAGCCGGCATTGCCATTCTCTAACAACCAAAGTTGGTGACTGATCGCAGAAGTACTACCAGTGGCTCTCATCCACTCTGTCGCCGGGGTGTATTACAGGAGTGGCCGTTCTTGCAACACGGCGAGGTAGTATCTACGCAACATATCCGACGTGAGCCATACAACCTCCCGGTTATCTTTGCTGAGCTGCGGTATCTCTTTTGCGTGCTCTCGTACCGTCATGCCCAGGTAAATATGACAAACATCCATGTGGCATTCCTTCTCCCCTGGATCGCGAGTTGCCAGGCGAAGACGGGACAAGGCGTACATGGAGTACAGTAAAGCATCTGATTCAATTGCCAGGTGAGGAATGGCGCTCTCCCATATGATTTCAGATTTCTTATCTACAGCCAGTGGCCAGCCAGCGTTGAATTTGTAATGATGGAAGAGTTGTAGTTCAAGTTTGCGTCGGTTTGGAGACTCGATGGGAGCACAAACGATCTCCTCCCAGCCCGATGGGCTGGTGGCTACAATTCTAGGTTGATGTTGGCGGTCATAATTGTAGGTCAATCTAATCTAACTACAGTCATCACATATCGGTTTCGTTTTATTGCACTACAGTTGAAGTGAGCTACGAGGTTATCTACAGCATGACGCAGGGCAGGGGGCTTCTTTGAAGTGCTCCGTAGACAGGCCATCAGCGATTGCTCACTTTGAGTTGTCGGGCTCTGCATTGCAGGCACCCATGTATCGATTTTTCGGGAATGGGCTCGGCTGGCTGTTTTTTCCCTCGAGTGACTGGTTATGGTGCCTCTATGGATGCCCAGTTGCTTCTCTCTTGCTGTCCGCAGAATGTGTTGAAGGAATTCTTGAGCTTAGATCCAACGTTTGGGAACTGTTGGGTTATATACTGGATAATTCCAAGCTGTAATAATAAGCGGGGTACCCCAAACTTTTGCCCAAAATGGCGCAGCTGGTGAATCCAACAGGAAGCAAAAAGAAGAGAGCAGATCGGCAGAGATATGCATTTGGGCAGAAATGGTCCGTGCGTCGTATTATCCTTGAGCTCGATCTAACCATCTCCGCATCGTCTATGGCAGCCCATTTTTTATTATGATAATATAATTATGACTGAGTAAATGCCTTCCTAGGTTGTCGAATGCTAATTTTTCAATGCGAATTCCTCGCGATATTACCTTCGGTAGCTTTAAGTTGATACGCCCACTGGTTCTCATTTCCTTCAGCCACTTTATGGTAAGCAACCCGCACAAATTGGCCAGCCTCCAACTCCATGATACATTCTAGAACCACGCTCTTTAGTCGTGTATTCGGGTGGGTAGGAGAGGTTGATTCTAAGGTAGAGTTAGGGGAACATCCTGTGATTGGGTAGCAAAAATGCAGAAACATGTTCGGCTATTGGAGGGGTATTGCGACTCTCCCAAGATAATCTTCTAGTCTGTGTCACATTTCGGGATATCGGATTTTGCAGCTATGACAACAGTCAAGCTTTCTGCTCTTTATCATAAGGTTCTACAGCCACTTTCCTCATCACTAGCCTCATTATTAGCTTTGTCATAAGCTATAATCAGGAGGATAGCTAGATAAAGTCAAATAGTCCGTAGCATCCGGACCCTCCTGGCTGTCTAAGGTCATCATCAGTCTCTTCATTTATAAGACTGACCCAAAGACTCTCATTAGATAGAAAGAATAGTAAGAGCTTCTTACACATATGATCACTTCCATCTCCTAGATGCAACAGTCTGTTATTCTCATGATTAGGTACGAGATTTGATGACACAGAATTATATGCCTGTGTGCTGGCAGAGCCTACGAGTTTCAGGCTTGTTGTTAGCGAAGAGATGTTCCAAATCTATGAGTGAAGAGTTCCCTCAAGATCAAGTACCAAATCGCAATGCCAAGAGCCAGCCTTGCGCTGCTAAGCTCTTAAAGCGCATTTCAGCTCACTGTCACAACCAATGATGATTGCAGCGTTGATCCATCTGAATGAACAAGGCTCTCAGGACCTGAGAAACCTAAGCGCCGAACCAGGTCGCAGCCTGATGGCATTTCCGTTCCCCCGCGTCAAATCGTACCCTACACACAGACATGACCTAGGGCATCGATGGATCCCCTCTCCATCGCAAGCGGATACGCAGGCCTCGTTACGGCAATCGGCTCGCTCTCTTTCTCGATCCATACCTTTGTCCGCACGTGTCGCGAAGCCCGGAGCGACCTCGACCAGGTCTTGCGCGAGCTACACTCGCTCCGGACCGTCCTCGAGCTGATCCAGGAAGACGCTGCCGACGAGACCAAATCATTCCCACCGAGCTCGGCAAACACGTCTCAGCCATCGTGTCTAATTGCTTGTCGGTCGTTGTCAAGGTGCAGAGCTGCATCACAAAATATGGCGATGGCTAGGTGAAGAACAAGAGCTCGTGGACGGTCAACGGGAAGTGCGACATAGAAAAGCTGCGCACGAGTCTGGAAGCACACAAGTCGGCGCTGGAGCTAGCTCTGGATATGCTCACCCTATAAGGTGCATGCGAAGATGTCATCTAGACCAGGACTGACTTGTAAATAGGTCTCTGACGAAGGAGATCAAGGCCGATACGACCGAGATTCGCAACGACACGGCTGCTATAAAGGACAGCACTGCCATGATATTGCAGGAGATTGCTCGACTCCAAGCTCGACTACCGACGGATGCTCCTACACAAAACGATTTCATTCTACCAAAGTTCTTGGAGGAGATGACGACCTACACTGAGCAGGAACTAGACCCAACGCTTGGAAGTCACGACGATAGTGTGCGAAGTTCTAGAGCGTTCTCATATTTCGAGGAATATGAAGAAGTGGGAGTTCCACGATATCCGGACGTTGAGTGGATTCCTCTGTGGAGTGATGATGACCTCCCGGGGCCCCTTACTCCTCCAAGCAAGGATCTTCTGACCGACCAGCGAGGTTCTAATCCACTCGAACGCCCTTCAGTCTCGAAACCTAATGTGGAATCTTCCCATGCTTTAGGATTCAACTCGCCACAAGACATCCCCGCGATCTCCTCGCTAGTCGCAGCTGAGCTCAGCCCTCAACAGCCGAAGCAGTCTGCACGAGATGAACTGTATGATCTGGCATAGAGCTACGGCACTGGACAGTCGGACCAGTCTACACAGCCACAATTTGTACCAGATTGTTCACCTTCCCAGAGCTCCTAGCACAATTCTCAGCAGTCAAAGCAGTATAAAGATCTTACACAATATGATCCGGCATTTGACTACACCACTTACTTTGACCGTACAAGTACCGTCATGGATGTTCTGGAAAGCATGAATTCAGGATCTAGGCCCCAGGAGACCCTACAAGCAACGGACCAGGCGGCCGTATCACGACCTAGAGACCCGAGGCAAAAAGAAGAAGATGGGGCCATGATTGATGTCACGGCGTATCAAGGGAACCTAGTCTTGAGTCTACTGATGCCACATGATGTGCTCAGCTCTAAGGAAAAGGCAGTTGAGTACAAGAAGTGGCGGTTCACGGCCGTAATGTGCGCACTAGAGGGAAATGCCGCATGAAAATTACGTTTCCCGCCCCCTACTTTTTAGCTCACGGCAACCGTATATTCATTTCATATTGTCGTTTCGACTTGACTCAAAAGAGACGGCGCACACATTCGCCAACCGATGGCAATTTATACTCTGCTCTTTACCACATCTCACGAAGAAAGCAGTGTTTGACGATAGACCCGCGTGGGAGGCTGTCTTGGTTCATATCCACGGTCCTCCGAACTGGCAGGGCTTGGCACCGGATATTGAGGAGAGCTTAGAGCGAATGGGGATTAAGATAACAAGGAATATGGCTGTTAAAGCGTCGGGAGGAGATCCCCAGATTCGTTGGTTGCACGTAGATTCCACACATTTGACAAGGGAGATCCATTGGAAGAGAGAGAGAGTACATGGTACTATTCGCCAGGTACGTCAACCAACTTACTAATTGCGTTCCTGGTGATGCAGCTATTCCTCCATCTACCATTGAAAGTGTCTAACAAACGTCACGGGACTTTATACACAGTGCACTGCCGAGATAAATCCTTTTGCTGAACCTAGGAAATCACTACCCATTCGGACTATCTCGACAGCCATGATCCAGTTAGACCAGGAATTTCCCTTCAAGACTGTGCCCACTGATGACCATAGCGCCTGAACAGAAGTCATCTGCAAGAGTTTTGAGCCCTTTTACACCATTGATGTGACGTCGACAGATGGTATGAGCTTCGAGGCCGACCAGTTTCTCCATTGGACAATGAGGAATAAAAAGTGTAGGACTGATGACAAATTCATGGCAACCTTGTTGAGCGATTTGTTGACTGAGGCGAAAATAAATCCCCACCCTTGGAAGAGGCGTACTGCCGCTTCGGCGAGGCATTTATGGCGCGAAATGGGTTGCGGCGGTGAGGGCTTGTTCGGTTCAACTCAACTATCTGGCTGCTGGTTAGAGCCTTGAGAAGGTCCAGATCACCCAACTGGCTCGGCAAAATGAGATTCAGGGCACGATTAGAACAGCAAGCCCGCGCTCTGAAGGGCCAATGTACCAGTCATTCATTCAATGGTAGCACGTTTATGTGCAGGATAGCACCCCAAAAAATACCAACGAAGAATTGCCAGCATCGGAAAATAGGCAATCATCAATGCGTCGGCAAAATAGGAGTCTGAGTAGGGATACCTTTGCTTTAGTTCAGGTATTGAGTTGGCGTTGCATGATGGAGCAAACCTTAAGCTTATGGGTAGGGACAAGATTGTCGACCTATGTTCAAGTTACCGCGTCGAAAAAACGAATGCCTACTCTTAAAGATATTCTTTCAGCTATTGGTGGTACTGTCCTTGCTCATGTTCTGTTTCTGAGACCATCTCCATCACATACGACCATAGCTCTTAGAAAATACGGGATCCCGTCCGCTCTCCCTTAGTCAAGCTGAGAAGCGGCGAATTAGTACTCGGGTCGGTGACGACCGGGGAATCCTCGCTGTTGTATGTCTTCCTTTTTGTTACTATGGACAAGTCCTGTCGCTGTAAGTCTGATAATTGCTCTGTTGCCGTCAGGTCGTGGCGTTTGAAAGTGTCACATTCCACCATTCCACCCTCACGACTGTCAGCTTGCACGAAAATCAAGAGATATGACAAGGCATGTCTTGAATCATGATCATGTCTCCAGAAACAGCCACTGAATCGGTATTCAGACCATATACGGAGGTGTGAATTTGTGGCCCCCGAGTGGGAGTCGATATCAGCAGATGACAGATCAGGCTGAATAGTCAGATGGGGTGTAACTACCCCTTAGAAATGGTACTAGGTTTGATAATTATGATTATTTCAGGACAGAATTAATTATTGAGTTTCGAATGCAATAGCTAACCGACTGGACGATCATGTTCTATGTCCTAATTTGACGCGACTCATCTGAGATGGTGACATTTAGACTACACGTGAGCAGGGGATCTTTAAAACGCTTGCGTGATACATAGGACATATGTGAAATTGGCTTCCTTCCTCAAAAGCGGGGACAAGAGTTCTATTCCCACGGACGTAATGGCGGCAGGTTATCTGAGGAAAGCTGCTTGTTCAGCTCCACAATCGTGACGTCCCATAAGGCCTTAACCTGTTGCTCGTTCTCAATGATCGGGTGAGGCGCTGCAGGTTTTCCAACAGGCATCAGAAATTTGCCCTCGTACTTAGCCACATTATCTCGGACATCTTTCGCTGTAGCCGCAAAAAGGGGTGATACGGCACCTTGTTCGGCCGTGGAGAAGGCCACGCGGGCTAGGGTCCTGACAAATACATTATTGACCTCTAGTAGGCCCTTTGTATAAACTTCGCCCGGGTGCACGGCGATGGAAAGAATAGGAAGATTCTGCTCATGCAATCGGCACTGTAGTTCCTTGGTAAATGCGGTAACCGCAGCCTTCGATACAGCGTAGCGGATTATATCCCAGCTAAATATGAACCTTGCGACATATCTCCATACCCAGGGATATAAGGTAACAGGCTCTCTGAGACCATCAGCAGAGTCGAAGTGGAATTCAAAGTTTGGCGGGAGAAATGCGATCTGGGCAGTAGAACTGAGGTTAATGATCCTGACGTCAGCGTTCCTTTGCTGGAGTGCATTTTTCAGAAGCGGTAGGATGCGATTGGCAAATAAAAATGGCCCAATATAGCTGAATAAGTTAGCAGTCTGTCAATTTAGCAGTGATGTAACATTGCCTTACTTCCCAGTCATATGCTGTTCCCATCTGCCATATACCAGCTCGGCGGAGGGTGATGAAACAGCAGCATTGTTGACTAATGGGCCGATGTTTGTTAGAAGTAATCCTCTGGTGAGGCTGCTCTGAGGGCTTGGGAATACTGAGAATGTCCACTTTGCTTTCCTTCTGCCCGAGCTCAAGCGCGGCAGCATCGACGCTCTTCAAATCAAGGAAGTCTATCAACAACCATGAGATGTTTTTCGGGCTAATGTCTACACATTCGGCTATGAGGGTCTCTTTCGCCTTTCGTGCCTTTGCCTCAGTGCGCGTCGTCAAGTAGACCTTTGCTCCGCACTGAGCGAGGCGTTTGACGATTGCATACCCAACCCCGGAGCTAAGAAGCCGTTGTTAGCCTTATTCGTACCCGCTGTCTGCATCAACTCTCTCCTATGAGACTTACCTCGCCCCCGTCACGACAGCCACTTTGCCATGAAGGTCGGGAATATCCGTCGACGGATCCCACTGTTTTGCCATGAAAGACAAACTTGCTTAAAGGGTCAAAGGAATGACTCGACGGAAGGGTGCAACAATTTGAATCGCTCACGGCGCACTAATGAACTGCGATTTTTGAGATGCGCTCACAAATGAGATTCGAAATTCTCCGCCTCGGAAATTAGGAGGGGAGCTGTCCTTACATACATACTCGACAACATGTTGAACTCTAGCCTTGAGTTGCCATTTGATAACTATGTGGGATGAGATTTGCGTGATTGGTAATTACGGATGTCGGAATTGGCGGAAAATTAGTGGGGGTCGAGCGGAGGTCGAGTGGAAAGCTTGCGGAGATCAATTATCATCTCAAACGCGAGAAACATGGCACAAATACCGTGCGAATAATCATGATATAGGTAGCTTGCCTCTCCTAATCCTTGAGGCTTTCACCGACTTCTTCACCCTGCTACTTGTCAGTCTACGCTAAACAGCTCGCAGAATCGACCATCCGACGAGTTCCTCCAATTGCATTACATAATATAATTGAAGTTGATCTTAATACTTGATTTTCACATCACCTCCAGTCCGTACAACCCAGTCTTCAACTTTGTCCATCCCCCACATCATTGTGAATAAAAGACGTGCAAACTCGTCAACCTGCGAGGCCTCTATACCGCGCCCGGTCAGCGATTGGCCATGTAGGCTGTAGATAAACAGGGGATCCTGATCGTGGACAAGAGCCTCCCAGCGTGCAGGTGAGCTTGCATCCCATATCTTTGCACGTGTAGTTATGTGAGTATCACCTACACAGCCGGCCGAATATTCGCCCTTGTGGCCATAGTAGGCACCAGTAGCGATCCTGCACAGGAGCCATGTTCGCCGAATGGCTTCGGAGAGAACAAAAGCGTGATATAGCCCGGACACTGTGTCGGTAATGTAGGCTCCGTCAGCATTGGTCAATGGGAGGAAATTTGGATAGAGCAACGCTGTAGTCGCGTCTCGGCTTGCTGATTCCCAGAGCTGGTCCGCCCACTGGATGAGAGTTTTTATAAGAGTCTCTGCCTTACCCCGACGTGGTATAGACGGGGAGAAGAGGGCCAGGAGGAGGTGGATTAGTAGAGCCTGCGTGCGGGCCAGATGGTCTCTGGTTGAGAGAAGTGGGAGGAGAGCCATCTGGCCATCAACAGGCTGGCAAGCCATTAATGTGGATATGTGGTTAGAACAGATGTCGTCAATGATGTGTTCATTATCTTGCGTAACGTTCTGGGAGATAGATATTGCCGAGTACGCGTCTTGCATACACTGAGGCATAGTTGACCCATACAGGTGACGGTGGATAAACGGGTTATGACCTGTGCGGAAGAAGCGGGAAAGCCAAGATTGCAGACCGCGGATGAAGTTGGAGAAGACAGGACCAGTTGGCATCGTGGCCGGGGGCTGGTAGTGATTGCCTACCGTCCAAGTTGAAGGTTGGAGAAACCATCCTAACCCTTCTGGGTAAGAGGCGAGCTGGCCAGCAGAGAGAACTTCGAGGTTCCCGGAAGATGGAATCCCCGGTGATTGAAATGGAGCAGAGAAAGAAGACAAAGTCTCGCAGGCGAGATGGGTGGAAGTCGCGGGATGAATGAGAAGTCCGCTATGTTCTTCTGTCCCGGTTTGCACACCAGGAATTATTCCTTGCTCTCTCAACCCCGACGACGAAGCCTGAGGACCTCCGTGTATCAAGCCGACAGTAGTGTGAAAGCCTGTTCTGCCTGGTTGAGGCCGTCGCTGGTATACACAGTCCACCTCCTTGTCGAGGCAGCGCGAGCACGACGGGAGTGTCCTGTCGCAGCACCTCTTAGCCTTGACACAAGCGAAGCAAGCCTTTTGCTTAGAATGGCGGCCCATACTGAGTGATTCGTGATGTGCCTTACTATGGGAAAAGGAGTTTGTTTACGGTTTGAAGGCTGTTGGAATCGGGCGGAGTTGGGACACGGGGTTAGTTGCGGAGATGAAGCGGAGGTTTCGGCGGCTTTTGGTTTAGTGGCGGAGATGGGCAATGTCGTTGTCGGTAAGTTAGATGGTGAGTCGGACGGGGTCGTGATAACGACTATTCAAACACTCAAGTGCTGTAGGTATTAAGTAAAACCTGTAGATTGTTCTTTACAAGCTCCCCTCCACCCCGGATCCAGGCAAGTCGAAGAAAGGAGGAAACACATCATGGCGCCACCTCCACTTCATCCCCGCTAGTGTTCCGCCGGATCTCCGCTAGTTTTTCCGCCGCTACGTTAAAGTCTGTTTTTTTGTCGTGCTGCTTGTAGAAAAATGGAATCACAACCCAAATTGAAGTCATGATTCCAAAGGATGCGGAGGAGGGACGGGAGGGACGGAGGAGGGACGGAAGTACGAGACGGTGTCTCAGATTTTCCACGGTCGCCGTTTTCAACCTCTAATTACTGCCTGGAGCTATCTTGTCCATAGCCATGCCCATCGTGCTATAAGAAACCTAACTGAAGGCGCAATGGGCTCCTATGTTTCCTCCCGAAAAAGACGATCATCGACGGTGCGGATAGCCTTGTGCCTCCTTACATTAAACAACTCTGCCATCTAGATTGACTTGGGAGTGAGAACCACTTTACCATGTCGGCCTCAACACCTTCTTTCAACCCGGGCGATGTTCAAAGCTTGCCCCTGTCACATCTAATCTCTTTCCGGCAACCAATAAATCTTCTTATCCAAGCCTGTCACCTCCCCCCCCCCCCCCCCCCTGAGCTGAATCAGTCCGGAAAGATGGTCCTCGTCGCTGGCGCCTCGGCTGGGATAGTATTTGCCATTGCCAAGGCGTTTGCAGAGGCGTCGACTTCCAGGGTTGTCCTGACCGGTCGCCGCAGTGACGTCCTTCAGCGTGCAGCTCCTCAGCTCTCCATCTCGTTCCTCAAGACGGAGTTCGTCGCCCGTGTCCGCCGCCCTCTGGTCCGGCCTCCACTCTGATCGCATCTTCGTCGATGTTCTTGTGCTGAATGCTGCCAAGTTCCATGGTCAAGAGACCCTACTCAAAGTTGACCTTGACGCGACTTGGTCTTTGTATGACACTAATGCGAGGTCTCTCTTAGACTTCAGTCAGCGATTTCATGCCCAGGAAGGACCGGAGACTAGGCAAAAGGTATGTACTGCTTACGCTGCTATTTAGTCGAATTTGGATGGGTGATCAGTAGTTAGCGTTCAAACACATGCAGTTCATTGTTTGTATCTCAACCGCCGCAATTCATGACCGCGCTATCGTAGCCACATTGCCGACCTATTCTCTAAGCAAAACCTCTGGCCACCTATAATTACAGAAGATTGCTGAGGAGGTAGACCGGAAAAAGCTCCAGATTGTCAGTTTCCATCCTGGCCAGATCCTCTCTGAGACGGCCAGATCGGCAGGCCTTGATGAGAATAGCGCCCCTTTTGATGATGGTGCGTCCCGGACTCCAACAGACCTGCGCCTCTAGTGTCGTTTGGCTCTTAGCTTCTACTAAAACCATTGCATACTGATGATCATTTTCAGAAAACCAGCCCTGACATTGGGCTGCCTGGGCAGCTACTCCCGAAGCTGCACTTTTGCATGGCCGTTTTGCATGGGCAATCAGGGCCAGGCTGCTGGGGCCGGCCAACAGGCATTATATTCATCAAGATTTAAGCTTCCTAGCTCGCATGAGCTGGAAAAACTTGATCTTAGGCAACTGTGAAGTAATTGGGGTTTAAAATGCTTGAAATGTGAAGAAAACTGTGTTTTTTTGATTTGGCGAAAGAAGCAACTCGCCCTTGGTGGTGTGGATAGCAATGTAGGAAGTGCCACGGGGATCAAGGGCTCGCGTAGCCCTTCTTGTCAGCCAGCTGCCCCCAGCTTGCAAGATAACCCTCGAGTTCAAGGCAAACTATCGTGTTACCCAGCAAAGTGTTGTCAAAATTTTGATGTGTTGATTCTTGGAACTCTAAAACCTTCGACCTCTGTGATGGAGGGAAGAGAATCGGGACTCAGCTCCTGAGCTGAACAGCAGCTTATTTACTTGTGCAGATTCAAGCTTCCCAGCTCGAAAGAGCTAGAAAATCTTGATCTTAAGTAATCGTGGAAACGTTGGGCTTTAAATGCTTGAGTTGTGAGGAAAACTGTTTTTTTGAGGGGTTTTTTTTTCTTCACTTTGTGCTAACAAAACTGGCCCTTAATGGAGCGAACAGCATATACACTAAGAAGGACAACTTGAAATCTCTTGCTCGCAGTACAGAGTAGTTTTTAGTATTACGATACTGACCACCTGCAAATCCCTACCTAGATGGCGCAGTTACTAGCAGTATGCTAACATCCCGTGTGTAGGAAAAGACTGCTAATCAAAGATTCGGAATTACAAAAAGATGGATTACGACTTGAGAGTTTTGTGATGCTGGCTTCACTATGAGTGGAACATAGGTTCCTTCTTAAGTACACCTAGGCAAACATACTTTGACCTTCGCTCTATCAGTTACTGGCGTCCAACGATTGGTAATATATCACTGTACCACCGCTGCGTCTAACCAATCAGCCACCCATGCATATTCCAGGCAAACTCCAAGTCAATTAGTTATTGAATTTTTCTACCATATTGCTGCCCCACCCCATGTCTCAGCAACATTACGTACACTGCAATTTTAGCGCTAGCAAAAGAGCATCTTTAAGCTATATGTCCAACCCAAGGCAGCCATCTGCTACAGCCTTGTTTCCTCAAACTGCAGCCGATTTATAAGGCTGATGCATTTCACTGCAATCTTAGCCCCATTGAAGGTGTCCATCACTGCCCATCTACGTTCACCAGCCGTCCAATGAAGTTATGTCGAAGAAATCACTGACCCACCTCTGAATCATGTATGACGTAAGGAGTTACACTGACTGAGATTGTTGCGGCGTGCACCCCTTCAGCAGCCGTGTCCCGGTAGAGCTTCATCACATAATATGTCAAGAACGCCGCCTTCAAACGTGATCTAGCGTTAAACATTAAGCACCCATAGATGGAAAAATTCGGAGCTCATTCATGCCTGGCAACCTCGGGCTTGCGTACAGCAAGTGGCTCACCCGTCGTTTTTTTCCATTGGCACTAACAAAGGTCAAGATGACACCAACAATGGGACGCTGTGCCATCGTTACTGGCACTGGTGGGTGTACGTTGGTACCGGAATTTGTCCAAAATCAAAAATTCTCGTAAATTCAGTAGCACTTTAAACCTTCGACAATACAAACTCCAAGCCAAGGGACTCCAAGAGATGTCAACAGTTATTCACAACATCCCGTACTTGACCTTTATCAGCAAGCCTTCCAAGGAGAAAACCACAGATTCAATCGCGAGATCCTTTTGCAGCGGGGTGGTCGCAAGTTCCAGGGTATCTTGCCAAATATTGGAGGCGTGTGGAGTAATAAGAACTGCCTACCCAGTTATTGCGTCACAGACCACAGAGCCTTTCACTTCTAGTCAGCAGTTACACATACATGTAGGCCCCTTGTTCTCTAATATTTCCAAGCAAATTTATCTGTGAACAGGTGGTCTTTACTTCGCAATAGCAAGCGGTACACGTTATCAAATACCAAATCTGTCTAATTCAATTAGCCCCTAGCCGCACTGCGGATTTCTCGTCGAGGATCCCATTGTGCGACGAGAACCCCCCTGGCACTTTAATACGCCTTCTAAAGACAGATAGACGAGATGAAGACTCTCAGTTTGTTCGAATGTGAATAGTCCACGGCGGCGCCGAGTTTATTGCGTGCTCTCTAATTCTTCTCAGTCGTTGTCAAGTCCAAGTGCCAACCCGAAGCCGACTAGCCCTCGTCCCTAGCTTTCGTCTCCACCAAGCTACGAGAGTCGGAGGTATTATAAATTTCACGCGAGACCCTCAAATTTGTCATTTGCCAGGCTCGGCTTCGGGCTAACACGGCGAATCTGCCGCAATCCTAATCAAATAAGATCCAATGGTTCCAAACTCGCGGCATTTTCCCCATCTAACCTGGATCATGAACTCCGGTATTAGGCCGGAAGAAGACAATTGGCCGTTGCGATCGCGATAATGAGGTCCGGTGAGAGCTGAATGGATTACCCATGCAGAGTTTCACCATCTTGGGGGGGGTAGCGGAAACCGAGGCAATCCACCTTCACAGGGTAGAGGTGATAATTGAGTAGCTGCAAAACACGCGTTGATAGAATGCCTGGTGAAGGTTGTATAAAGGAATAGGTCGTTTCCTCGAATTGGTATTATCATCATCAACAATCATTACTTCATCAATTCCATCAAACTCTACGAGAATTTCCCTACAACATGTATATCATCATCCAAAATGAGCTCATCCCAGACCATTCTTATTACTGGAGCCAACCGTGGCATTGGCCACGGAATTGCCTCGGCTCTCCTCCAGAAGCCGTCGACGACTATTATTGCTGCAGTTCGCGACCCTTCCAAGGAATCATCTGTCGCCCTGGCCAAACTTCCTAAGGGTGACGGCTCTCGTCTCATCGTCTCATCGTTGTGAAGCTAGACATGGCCGTCGAGTCCGACCCTGCTGCTGCAGTAGAGACCCTGTAAAATGAACACGATATCAAATCTCTCGATGTCGTCATTGCAAATGCTGGTATCAGCCATTCTGGCACATCTGTCCTCCAGACCTCTAGCAGCGCCATCTCAGACCACATTGCCATCAACACCACTGGGCCCATATTCTCCTACAAGCAACTACCCCACTCCTCAAAGTCGGCAACAATCCTAGCTTTTTGATATCTCTTCCATGGGTAGCATCGGCGTAATGGAGCATCTCGCCGGAATCCCCGCAATCATGAGCCCCTATGGAGGAAGCAAGGGTGCTCTCAACTGGTTCCTGCGACGGGTTCACTTTGAGGAGCCCTGGCTGACCACCTTCGTAGTGCACCCAGGCTTGGTTCTGACAGACATGACAAAGGTGATGTTCGAGAATTTGCAGGTTAATCCAAAGGCATTTGGTGCCATTAGCGTTGAGCAAAGCGTCAATGGGCTGATGGAAAGGGTTGCCGCGGCCAAGAGGGACATTAGCGGTACTTTCCAGAACTATGACGGAACCCCCCTTCCTTGGTGAACAATTTAGTTTATTAAGAAGGACATGTCCAGTTATTGAACAGTCTTGAATATTTTACAGTTAGAATTAGAATAAAATTGAGTGGGGTTGTTGTTGTTGTTGCCCTTGCTGCCCCTAATCCGATCCATTCTTCTGCGATTGCCCGGCCACATTTGAACGAGATCAAATCTTCCACCCTTCCAGCTCAGTCAGATTGTTGAAGGACGCGAGGTCGACATAGTGAATTTGTCGCTGTCCACCTCGGCCAAATTGTTCGCTAGTGAAGTTGAGCAAAAAGGCCGACGTCTGAGACGTCTTGGGGAGGAGATGCGGGAACGCAGAATTGAGCATCTTGTAGATCTCCTTGGGAGTAAAGAAGTCCTCTCCCTTGGACTGAATTTTGTTCTTAAAATAGGTGACGTATTTTCGGGTGTGTTCCAAGTCAACATTAGACCCAAACTTTTTGCTTGATAGAGAGTGGCCGGGGATAATTGTGCGGGGCTTGAGTGACTCGACAAAGTCAAGGGTGGACAGCCAGGCTTCCGTCAACGCGGGGGTCAAAAGATCCGCGAGCCAAAGATGCATGTCATGGCTGTACACGGCGTCTCCTGCAATCAATGTAGAAATTGAAGGAATTCCTCATCAATAGTGTCGCCCACTAGCGGGCTCACGAGATGAATGGGGAAGCCCTCATCGCCTGGCAAGGCAAAGAAGGTGAAGTCGTAAGGCGTAGGAATAGTTACATCGTCGACGACGAGTTCATCTCCGAGAGTCGCTCTCCAGAATTCTGCCTTGAATAGAGTCAGTATACATGAGACTGGTCAAAGCTGTAACATGTCTCACCTTATGGGGTGCTTCGTTTGCGATAAATTCCACGACTTTGCTGTTGGCGTAATACTTCGCATCTGGGAAGCGGTCGAGGAAGGCTGCGCCACCCAAGTAGTGGTCCGGGTGGGAATGAGTCGAAAACGCTGCGACGAGCGGTTTATCTGTTGTATTCCGAACCCACTCTGCGAGGGCTTCTGCTTGTGGGATAGCAAGCGGCAAGTCAATAATCACGGCGGCTTCGGATCCAATGATCAAAGAAGAAACCACCTCCAGAGATGGCCCGGTGTTGAGAAAAGTCTCAACGCGGAGAGTGTTTTTGCATGAGGGACGGGCGGTGGCGGAATTGATGATAGCTCCGAGGGCGACAAAGAAATTGAGCTTCATGATGAAGAATTGTTAAAGGTTTTGGTACGGCTTAGATGGGGAGTTCTTGTTGTTGGTGAGTAGCTTGCCTGAGAGATGGTGATATTAGATACAGCGAGGGATCGAGACCCTTTATAGGTGCCTACGCAGGAGTCACTACAGGGCGGCTTACAGACGCTCGACGACCCTGTCCATGGCAATGGAATCATGATGCCCTAGTTGACTCATTATCCCACTACTTGTGGCCAACTGTGCTATACGACGAGGGTTCAGCACCGGCGTTTCGGCAGGATCAGGCTAGAGCAACCTCGAGATGTCCACCTACCAGTCATCCCACTCGGCCATCCCATCTTATCCCACCTAGCTTACTCGGCGATTCTCTCCCGCTGCTTTTCCATCCTGGCCAAAATTTATCGTTTAGTAAAATAACATGCTCGAAGGGGCTACCGAAACATGCCAGCACTCACTTTTTGCTTGGTCATTTTAATTACGAAATAGAACTTAGGTCGTTAATATTTCTAAGGATGACCTTGGTAGGATGACGTTTTGATCCTGAGGAAGGATTTAGAGACCGACGATTTTTTCATGCAGTCATTCTCGACAAAGCAGCGCAAATGTAGACGCAAACAGCTTAAGCCGGCTAGTAGCCCGGAGAGCCCAAGAATTAAGTATTCAAGTGTGTCAAGCGTGGAAATAAATAATTGCATGTTGCGAAATACTCATGCCATAACAACGCCTGGTTATCAAGGGTTTTGTCTGCCCAAACTGGGTAATCAGACACCAGTTTCTTTGCACCAACCCAAATAATCAAAATAAAATACGTATGATGATTTAGGCAGCCATCCTTGCTCTAGAATCAGCAAAGTGTTTCTTAAATGCTTGATTCTGCTAGCCCTTAGAGCCACTCCACACGCCTCGACCTTTAGCGAGTGTCATGTAGCGCGCTGTGCGTAGGTGCTGCTTCGCGACGACAGTTAACAAAGGGATAATTGGGCTGTTCCCACCAATCATATCTAAGCGATATGGTACATCTTGCCGCCATCACTATCTCAGCTTGCACAAAATAGCCCAATAAGCGCATACTACAGAGAGAGAGGAATATGCCTGCTTTTCTACAAAGGGAAGCGTGGCGGTCTGCCGTTTCGTACATTGGAGGAGAGCTTCTATTGCGGGTCTACTCCAACCATATCCTAATTCCTTGCAACCACAACACATTTGCACTTTGCAATGACGAGGAACAACCAACCAGACAGGTGGTCGCGTGACCAACATGCAGCTCTTAAAACAAATAAGCGCTGGTAAGGCCTACTGGTATTCCACTCATACAGTACTACGTGGCGCAGCCCGTACCTACACGACAACATGAATGTAGCGCCCACCACAAATCCTAGCATAATGTGAGACTCTATAAATAACCGTCCAACCGCCCGAACTAGATTTCCTGGCATCATCTCCTCTTTTCTTACTCTTCAGCTCATACCTTTCCATTAATTTGATACCAGGTTCAACGCCGTCGGCATGGCAGAGCATAGCGAATCTCGACCTGCCCTTAGTCTAGCCGTCACCCTCGGAATATTATACGATGCTCGTTCAGAAAAAGTTCTTAATCAATCGCTTTTCAAGGCCGGGACCATCCTAACTGAACTCATTACTAAGCAAGATTTATCCAGGCAGACTTACTACCACACCATAACAGACTATCTTAAGGAAAAATTCCAGAACCTCGATATCTTAGCTAAGCTTAGAGTCAGCATTTTATATAGAATGGTGGCTTCAAGTTAGAGAACCAAGTACTTATCACAGAAGAAGTCAAGTAATCATCTTCAGGAAGCATCTACTGTCTATACTCTAAGAACCAAATTCCAAAAACTTCATCTTAGTAAGGCCTTAAAACCTTACCTTAATATAAATGCATTTAACATAACTAAGGTCACATATATCATCTAGCAAATCGAGTAAGATTCTCAAGTCATTATCATAGCCAGGAGAGAAGTTAAGGATAAGAACAACGGCTCCAACTTCTCTAGAAAGCTAGCCATTAATCCCCAGAACGCTAAAGGCACTCTGGGTACACCTAGCCGCGATGCGATTGCTAGTCAGATAATTCACTCTATCGGCCAGGTGGATTTGTCCGCCGAAGGAATAACCCAGTCAAACCTCAAATCAATTTCAACTTCTTTCGACTTTAAAGTTATTACAGAAAGCGTCAGAAACGAAAGCATTCCTCACGATTTCAAAGGCATTTCCGAGTTTATACGGACTATTCCTTCACACATAAGTACCATTAATAGCAAGAAGGGAGTGCCAATTACAATCCATCTACTTCCACTTACAAAGCTTACTAAAACATTCCACCTAGATATAGCTCACACTGAACTCGTATAATTACTAGACAAGAGCGCAATCGATCGTGCCCTCGAACGGCTTATCGAGTTGGGAGAAAATTGTCGGAAGTCTCTCAAATTACCGTAGTCTCCTAAAGCAGCACACTTTCTGCATCCCAAGCAGTCAAATTTAGAAAGCTCGGAAATTTAAAAAAAACGGGCCGAGACGGACGAGACGGACGAGACGGACTTTAAGGATAGTTTGAGGACCACCATCATCGGTATTCATAGCGGCTCGATGGAAATGAACGACCTCTACACGCTTCTTGATGCAATCGGAACCGAAGAAGACATTAGAGATCTGGATAGGCATCGTTCCATCACAAGCGAGTACCTTGGAAAGATCGCCCTCGCCAACGCGCTCACAGCAAAAGGAGCCAGGTACTTAAAGCACACCATCGAATTGGATAATGCCATTATCCAAGACGACGCGGAAAACCTGTACATCCTCTACTTCAGTGAAGCGATAAGACGAGTACCAACCTGGAGTCGAAATCAACAAGCCGTCTTCAACTTGCTTGACGATCCACCTCCTAACTCGCGAGTGATGATTATCGATTTTAATCGAGATATCTCTAGAGGTTCTGAACCAAGTCTCAAGAAACCCTCCATCGAACATCGCCATGGCGGAGAAGTCGTTCTCGAGGATGTAGCGAAAGACCTAGAAGAGCTACGAGACACAAACCTTGTCAGGTGTAACGAAGCCCAATTCTCTGAGCGGCTGCCGACTCGCTGCCCCCCTAGAAGACGGATTCTCAGGATTCTCTGCTCCGGGTCGCACTGTTTCAGGGGCTGAAATCCACATAGACTTATCCTAACTGCCAGGAACTAATAGCCTACGGATATAGCAATAAGTATCAATACTGCTGCTACTGCCAGTACCTTGCATCTTACGCAGTATTCAAATGCAAGCACAAAGTTCACAGCAACAAGTTTATTAAATACAAGAACAACGCACATTTAAAAAATCAGCTTAAGAATCTTAATCTAAATAAAGAGTATAATATTCTGCTACTTAGAAAGTCTAGTGTTAGAAAGTCTAGTGTTAGAAAGTCAATATTCATTAATAGCTTTTCTATATACAACCAGTTTATAACACTAGACGAGGCAATAGAAGGCCATAAGTCTATCAAGCATCTAATGACATTCTCCTTCTCATAGCAAGATTAAGACAAAGTAGACCACAATCTCACCTATAGCAACGAATCTTCTAATAAGAGGTTCTCTACTACTAGCCAGTCTGCCATAAGAAAAACCAAATTCTACTCCTTTACTATCAAAAACAAAGATATTCCGGTTTATTAACACCCCGAGCATTCTTAATACTAATAGACTTAACCAAGACTACCTCAATATAAAGGACGTCGTCTATACTTTAAAGGATATTAACAAACTAAGCGCCATTTTGATTCTTTTATACCTAAACGAGACCTAGCTAGATAATAGCTTCAAGTTCTACATTATAAAGCTATTTAATAAATTATATTAATATATAGCAAACAATATTATATTCAGCTTCACAAACGCCAACAGCACAAGTTTTACTCTTAGCACTACTAGGAATACTTTAGATCAGATACTTCAAAAGCTTAGAAACCCAGTAGCTCATTATCTAAATAACCAGTTTTTCTCTAACACAGGAGGCTACCGGTTCCTTACCCACTTTAAGATAATAGGTAAAATGTAGCCCTATAAAGAGCAATACGATTTCATATGAAGAATGTCGGTCAAGCAATCTGATCACCTCTTGCTATCATGCGGCTTCCTCTTCATAACCTTAAAAAGACTTCAAGGCTAAATCAAACCCGAACCTTTTTAAATAGCATGTTAAAGCCTGTTGCATCAGATAGGAAGGGTGCATTGTGATGTGAATAGAAGCTCTTCATTTCTATCTAACTGAGGGCTCGCGGCAGACCTATTTGTAGGTTGCCCTCATAGCTATGATAAGGTTCTCGGTAGACCGGATCCCAAGGGATCCGGGCCTTCGAGACCGGCTTGCTAGAAAGCCGGGTCTTTGAGACCGGTTTGCTAGAGATCCGAGCCTTTGAGACTGGTCTTCAGTCTTCAATAGTTGATAGATGTGACAAAGCCCCTGACACATTTCCTTACTACTATAGGAAAGTCAAAGGGTAATCTTAATAAGTCGAAGTAAGAGCTGAATAAGCTTGATACTAAAGGATTAGACCTTTAGATCAAGCTTGCTAAATTTAAAATCAAAACGACCATTCCTGTTCAATACAACCTACAAAGCAAGCAAACAGTTTGCTCTAACAAAGCCTATAGCTCCCAGGTCCGTAACACTAACAGGAAGATATGCACGCAATATCACTCTATTTATCATAACAACTATGACATTAAGGCGCTAGATAAGATTATCAGACATCACTTACTTAAAAGATACGACCCATTTTAAAGGCTACTATATTCAACAGGCAATACTTATTATTACTATCAGCATAATTAGGAAGTGCATATACGAGTCTCTTACTACCTATTTAATAAGGAGCGAGAAATTAACAACCCAAATACTACGAACAAGATTAAAAGTCATAAGAAGGCTAAGCAAGTAATTCAAGAAAAGTCACAAGGATGCACCATCATAAAGGTGGCTATCAAGCGGGAGCAGAGTCAGATCTATCAAACACGAGCCAAGATCGGTATATACCTAGAAATAAACTCAATAGCGGGCGTCTACAACGACACGAGCCTCGGCCACCTTGAGTTCCGCATTGAGATAGCGCGGCGCGAAGGCAGGCACGATGTAGCCGCTCAACTAGTGGAGCAGTGGAGGATGCACGAGGCATTGCTGAAATCGCTACGAGAGGCCGTTGAGCAAGGTACTGCTGAATGTCCCACCGAAGAGGCTATTAACACATCTATCAAGGAACTTGAAGATATGCCAATCTTTGGGAAGCCTCTTAGGGAGTGCATCAAGGAAGATCGAATCGTGCTGGATGGAGAGAGACATGTGCACGTGTCGACTCCGCCGTCAAGGACGAGGACGAGGGCTTTCTTGGACGCCGTTACGTTTGGGCTTTTCTCTGATCAAATCGTTGGGCCGAAATAAGGTTTTACGACTTTTACTCAGCCTTGGAGCGACCCCCGACTTAAGTTTTCCATTCAGAACACAGCTAGTCAATACATCACAGAGATTTAGGTAAGGCAGGAAGGCATCCATGGTGTAGGAAGAAGAAGTTTCTACCTTTGAGTCACTGCTATCCTGGACCTGGGGTATTTGGATCATAATGTCATTCTAACTGCATTTATTTTCTTTCTAAACATTTTACCTTAGCCTCTTCTCCAAGTTCTTCATATGAGGGTCTTTCGTTAGTGGGTGGTTGCTTCTCAGGTCAACACGACCTGATAGAGATCTCAGTGGAGAGCAAATGGAGCAAAAAGCAGCGAAAAAACATATAACAGTGGTGAATCCTCGGTCGCCACCGACCCGAGTATTAATCCGCCGCTTCTCAGCTTGATTAAGGGAGAGCGGACGGGATCCCGTATTTTCAAAGAGCTATGGTTGTATTCGACACCAACTTCAGAGGCAGATCAAGTGCCTTGAGGAACGAAAGGGTCTTAGAGGACGGGCGCGGGGAAAAGAGGGGCTCAGCCAACACCACTAACGCAAAGTCACGTGACTCATTCGCTCTCATAGGTCCAGCTCCTTCCCATTTAGAGTATGTAGTCTTACGTAACTTCGTGTCAAGTCCGCGCGTCAGTCCGCACGTCTGTCTGCTTGTGCGTTCTTGGATCTGAAAAACGTCAACGTCACAGGGTATCAAAAGTGCATTCACTTTTAGACGCAACCAGCGTATGCCTTGAGGAACGAGGTACGAAGTGGCGAAAGGTTTTCTGCTGCTATCTTTTTCCAGGCCTCAAAATCACCTGACTCTTCCAATCAAAAGTTTCGCCCTTAAAACCCGTGCCTTGACGCCTAACCAAACCCGCCGTACTGGTCTTTTTCTACAACGCCTTACGCCTCACACGAAAGAGGAAAGATGACTAATTGTAGCAAGTGGCAAGCACATACTATCTCTTCTAGCTCTTGCGGCAATACCGATCAGTAGACGAGGAGATTTTGGTCTCTAACTTCATTCCTCAAGGCTCTTCTGGGCAGACCGCCTGCGGTTTGTGTTTCCTGTGCAGATAGGGAAGATCGCTAGATCACGAGTGATCCACGTGATCCATGGTTGATTGGTTAGAAAAATGTGGCTCCCCGATACTGCCGGTCTTGACCGCCCTGAAGCTTGGGGAGCCTGACATTGGTCGTCTTTCCTATTACTCAGCCCAAGCCCAAGCCCAACCATCTTTTGCTCCAGAGACATACCACAGCACAAACAGACAAAATAGCAGGCAAGCAGGCAGGTAGAAAACAAACCTTCCCAATGCCTCGCGGCTGGTACCTCGCCCAGGGCCTGAACCCACTCGGCTACAGCAGCAGCGACGACGAAGAGGGCCCGTGTGAACTGCCAAACGGTAAACTTGTCTGTGGGCCTCACGGATTGGTGCGATGTGGCAGATGTTGCAGCGACTACAGCTTTATGGACGATGTCCTTGGCGAGGATCGCGGAGACTTCGATGATGACGAGCACGATGATGAGAACTACGATGATGAGGACTACGATGATGAGGACCACGATGATGAGGACCACGATTTGGCTCCCGATGCCGCGTCATCCGCCATTCATGACTGTTCCCTAGGACCTGAGGCGGTGAAGGGCACTGGTCTGGTCTTCCCCTCTAAATTTACGCCTCCCGCAAACCCCCTGCAACCTATGGAGTTGTTTTGCAGTAGGGTTCGTTTCATGAATTTGCTTAGGTATGACGTTGTTTCTCCTTCATCGTGTGCTTTCTCGTGCTGGGCTGACCAGCGGTCCCTGGTCTCAGATGCACCAGCCCCAATGACAGCTCCAAGCTT
Organism: Dactylonectria alcacerensis; assembly: GCA_029931735.1. Taxonomy (NCBI): domain Eukaryota; kingdom Fungi; phylum Ascomycota; class Sordariomycetes; order Hypocreales; family Nectriaceae; genus Dactylonectria; species Dactylonectria alcacerensis. The sequence continues at coordinate 1,898,662 of JAPMUZ010000011.1, read as the reverse complement.
CTCATCATGACTGACGGGGCATGCCTTAATAACGGCCAAGCTAATCCGAAGGCGGGTTGGGCATTTTTTCAGGGGATGACTCTCGAGGGCCAACCACTCGTGGTCTCGGGTCGCCTGGAAAAGAAGGGTCCTTGGGGAGACGACGGCATCCAGAGCAGTAACCGGGCCGAGCTGCGGGCCGTCATCGCCGCCCTGCGCTTCCGATACTGGCCAGGTGAGGGCTTCCGCACAGTCATCATCGCCACCGACTCAGAGTACGTCGTGGAGGGCTCGACACAGTGGGCAAAAAATTGGGTGCGCAACAATTGGATGACGAAAGGTAAGAAGGGAAATGGAAATCGCAGCACCCCTGTCAAGAACCAGGACTTGTGGGAGATGCTCTTGGGAGAGTGCGAGAAGGCCCACAGCAACGGTCTGGCCATTCAGTTCTGGAAGATCCCACGCGAGTGGAACACTCTCGCTGATGAAGGTGCGAAGAAGGGTGCCGCTGTGGAAGAGGCCCCTGTCGAGATGATCGAGTGCATGGGCCTCGCAATCTAAGGGTGAAGGCGACCAAGAGTGGCAGTGCCCTTTTTCATAGGACCATAGCTTTCTAGTGACCCCGACTTACATGAGGACTCGAAAAGTACCACACCTCATAATGATGCGAAAGAATGATAATGATTATTTTCCAACTATTTTATATGAATAACACTTCCTTCTTCTCTTTCTATCTACTGCCACTTGGCCTTGTTCAAGTCGGCGAATGCCTTCCAAGAGATAGGCTCCTCGCTAAGCAGACTCAAACTCTCCTTCAAGTCAGCTCCAGCATAGTAACCGGGGTCCTCGAGGAGCTTCATGTTCTCCAGCAACTCTTGTGCTGCTGGCGCAGGGAGGAAAGATTTGAAAACATCGTCGGGAATCTGAATTGCCACAGCGGGTTTGTTGATAACCTCAGAAAACTCAGCGGCGATCTGCGCCGGTGTGTAGTAGTTGGTTGTAGCGTAAATCCGCGTGCCGAGAGTCTGTGGGTGGTGTCTGATCGCAGCGGCGACAAATTTGCCTACAGGAATTAGCATTGTGTAGTCAGGTGTGGAAATGCTGATGCTTACCGGTATCGCCACTAGCATCAAGCAGAGGAACCTGCGCCTTTTCGGGCGAGACGGGAAGGGCCATGGTGTATTCTCCCTTGTCGTCCTTTCGGAACCATTCGAAGAGGTTGGTCATAAACAAGCCAGGCAGAACGAATGTAGCCGGAATGCCGGTGCTGCGGATATACTCCTCAATCTTGGACTTGGAATCGAAATGGGAGATGTTGGGCAGTTTGCCCCCGCTAGTTTCGGTGGTATTGAGCAGAGAAGAAAAGATGAGATGCTGCACACCAGCGGCCTTAGCGGCGTCGGTGACAGCTTTGCCTTGGGCGATTTCGACGTCGGCGGAAAAGGTCTCCCAGAAGTTGGTGACCAAGAAGATGGTGTGTGCGCCAGCAACTGCTGGGGCGAGTGCATCTGCTGACGACATGTCGGCCTAACCATTCCATCTGTCAGTCTATATTCGCCAAGGATGCATAGACAGACGATACTCACCGCTACGACCTCGATGCCTTTAGCGGCAAGGGCCTGTGCCGAGGGCTTGGTCACATCACGGGTGATGGCTCGGATCTTAAACTCCTTAGAGAGCGTGGAGTCGCGGAGGATGGCTTCAATAACGGAGCCGCCCTGGTTACCAGTTGCGCCGAAGACGGTGATGAGCTTGGACATGATGGCGATGTGGGAATGTTGCTTGAGTAGATTGAATGCTTGTTGTGGTTGGTGTGTTGGTGAGTTGTTGTGTTTGATGAAGGATGAGATTGTCGATAGTTGCGGATAGAATGACGCTCTTTTATCTATGTGAACTTTGATGTTTGTTTTGTTGTTGCAACACATCAAAAGTCTTTCGTCGAGCATCTCTAGGACGCCATTTGCGTCACAATTACCAATCTCAATCAGTTTACCGGCACGGCGCGGGAGGCGGAGAATGCCAAGACCTCCGAAAAGTGGAGAGGCGGGACGGATCTCGGAATCCGGAAGTGGGTCTTTTCAGTGTCGGAAAATGCCAAGACCCCCGAGGTGCGCATATGATTGGCTACTCTTCTTCATTGCCCTACGAGACAACTTGTTGCTTTGTCTTTCAAAGACCACCGAAAAGCAAAGCATTTTAGTCATCTTCTCGTTCACTGTGCTTCGCGACCGCGTCGAGTATCGGCACGCGAAGGATAGCCGTCGAAGGATTGATTACATGACAAGGCGACACTGTTCATCATCGAGCGCCGCATCATCTACTAAGCAGAGATCGACTTGTAGCCCGGGAAGGTCTGGGCCGCATGCCCGCATGCTGTAGCCTAAATCCTTCCACTGTCTTGCAGCGGACACATAACATATTTATTATAGCCCCAGAGAATAATCCCAGACATTCAGTACCCCGCACGCTTTCCCAAACATCATCATCATAGCTAGTTACTAAGTTTCGAATCAATCGCCAAAATGGTCACCATCAACCTTGCATACACCTCTCCCATCAATCCTCCGGGCGCTTCACCAGTCCTCACCCAAGACCAAGTGTGGGAAGCACTGAAGCGCAAAGTCCGCACCCCCTCTGACTTTGTCCCAGTCATTACCACCTGCGAGGTGATATCCGAGGAAGGCCCCGAAGATGGCTTCAAGCTTGTGCGACGCGTCACCTTTGTGCCTGGATTTAAAGAGGATGGGGATACTGCCGAGGAGACCTGTCTCCACTACCCGCCATCTCGAATTGACTTCCACCAACAGGATGGAAGCAGCGTTGCCAACATCGTGAGCAGGGGAGCTGATGGTGAGATGCTTCTGACGTTTTCATTTCAATGGCGACACCCAAGTGTTGAAGCAGGCAGTGAGCAAGCCAAGGAGATTGAGGAAAAGTATTGGAAGGTACGATTTTCTTCTTCTGTCTAGCACGGAAATCTCTCAACTATCCTTGAATGGAATAGTGTGATTAATTGCATGCTGACATCCCACTGTAGATGTCTCCTGTGGCTGTGAATGGCAGCATCGAGGCCATCCGCCGGCTTGTAAAGGACGGAGAGATATAGATTGAGCGATTAAGCAGCCATTCGGCCATATGTTTTTTTACGACCCAATATTTCTTACGACCAAATCTTTTAGTTAGTAACACACCATAATACACTTCTATAGCACAAATCAAAACCCGCCTAACGCCAGACAAATGAACATTGTGACATGGGCCTGCCCGCGGAGTGTATACCTGACACCATATTAATCAACCTTTGTTAAAACATCTGCTCCATAAGTCCTTGAGACCCTCCTCTGTGGCATGCCAGGCGATGTCGGAATGTCTGTCACTTGAACACTGAGCCCCTTATTCTTCCTAGTACTTCGCTTGTCCCTCGGTTGAGATTCTCCAATCAGTGTAACTGGTGTCTTTGGTTCGTTGTTCGAAACGCTCATTCTGGTAACAATTCGAGTGACTGTCATCCTGCGGCCATTAGATTGTGGCGTCTGATCTGGTGTCACCGGTGAATTCGTCGTGTCTTCCAAACGAAGCACAATCTCGACGGCGTTCTCATCCTCGACGACCTTAGGATGGCGATTGGCAAAGTATCTGGCGTACTTGAAAATGGCCCAGTAACAGCTCAAAACGTGGATAGCTGTGAGAATAATTTTGTATGGTATCTGAAGTTGCGTTAGCATGACAAAGATGCGCGTGAGGAGAACTGCATACGTAGTAAGAGATGAGAACCATGAAGCCAACACGCTCATTTTTTAGACGCAGATGAACCTCGTTAAAGATGATGGAGTTCAGGTAGTATAAACCCAGCATGCCAGCAAATAGGTAGCCACAGAGCAAAGGCTGGAGCATAAGCGCAATAGGAAGAATAAAAGGAATGAACAGGAAAATCAAGGTCTCGTAAATCTGCAATAGCCAGTTAGCCGCAGGATTCGAGGATTGATGCATTTCGCGCTCACCTCTTGGAAGACAAACAGCTTTGTACCAAGCTCCCACCAGCCCAGCCTCCAGCTACCCAGAAGATAGCCAAGGTTGTAGAAGATGCCGTTTACAAAGAAAAAGTCCCACCTCAAGAACCGTTGTTTGAAGACGGTCACCTCGCCAAAGCGGCCCCGGTCTCCACTCGTGTTGTTGAAGACGGCCGGTGGGGTTTCTGTCTCGACAAAGACGGCGGAACACATCTTGATGCGACCGCCCAGACGACGACAGCTGTGGCCGAAGAACCAGTCCTCGGATACGGAGAAACCAGGATGGTCGTAGAAAACGCTGATGAGGAACTCGCGATCCCAGAGGGAGACAGCGCCGTGGGGGAATGTCGTGCTGCCGATGGCTCCCGCAAAGGTACGCTGCAGGCCGGACATTTTGTACTCAAAGTCTTGCGCCTGCTGGCAGTAATTACCCTTGGAGCCATTTGTTCCGACGCTCTTGATGGTGTATCCGATTGCCTTGACCTTGCCGACGAGGCGGTCACCGACGATGGGGAAGTGGGCGGGCAGCGTGCAGTCATCGTCAATGAGGAGGACATCCTTAAAGGCCTTAGCAGCATAGCAGCCAACGAACTGCGCGACAATCTTAGATCCAATGGGGCACCAGAGGTGAGCAACGCCGTACAGGGCACATATTTGCTCGGTCGAGTCCAGAGGCGTAGGCGAGTTGCCGTTGGCGATGACGAATATGTTCTCTCGTGGGAAGATCTTCATGGCGGCGTCCAGAGTCTTCCCAATCAACTGTGCTGATTTGTAGCAGGGGATGATGAGCGCGGTGTTTCGTACGCTGCTGATCTTGGTGGCGTTGCAGGTGAAGGTTTCGACGGGTGCCGGATCGTTTTCGAATAGGACCAAGAGCGGTGCGAAGGCATACCTAGAGTGGGTGGTTGGTGAGCAATCAAGTCACAACAGTGTATAAAAGGATCGCAGATTCTGTCTGAGGCACTTACAATGCTGCAATACCAAAGACGATGCTGAAGCCCACAGTCACGTCGAAGGTCTTATGTACCTCTCGGTAAAGATACCAGACTGCGCCTTTCCAGAGCGGAATGCCCACAAGGACAAAGTAAATAAAGCAAAGCAAGAAGATGTAAAAGACGTATTCAAAGACAATTTGAGCCCACCGCTTCCGCCGCAGATGCGCACCTCGAACCTTTGCCCTGTCATACACCTCGTAGATGCTGCTCTTCCTCCCGAAAGCATGGCTCCGCCTCCGCGCGGGCTTCTGCATCGACGCAGGCGCAAAGCTGCCGAACCGTGAGCGCTTCGGCGTCTGCGGTCCTGCAATTGGCGAGACCGCGGACGGTGAGCCCTGCGGGTAGAACGAGTTGCGCGCGCGGGGGTCTCGTTCGTTAAGGTCTTGCCGCAGGCTAGATCCCTGGGTACTCATCGAGTAGGAGCTAAGGGCCTTGAACAGCTTCGTCGTGCGCGGTGGTGGTGAAGGGGACATGTCGTCTGCGAAGCGGATATGAAAGGCTGGCGCGGCTTTCTCGCACTGGATGCCATTCTTCGATGGGGTATCGTTGGGTGTCGTGAATGGGTCGAGATCCGCATCATCGTCGCTCATCGAAGTGGACTCGGGCCGCGAGACGAAGAAATTAGAGGTCCTGTTACCGGCTCCATGATGGACCTGCTTCAAGTGAGCATCGACGGCCTGCTGGACGGGGCCGAATTTTGCGGCGTCGTCGACTTGGTGATCTCGTTTGTGACTGAGTGTCGTAGGTGCCCACAGTAGCTGCTCCGGAATGACAATGTCCACAACCAACTGGTCACTCGGTAACTCCTCGCCCATCTTCACGACAACACAACAAAGATCAAGACGACGAGTTGCAAAAAGAGAAAAAGAAAATATGCTTGACACACAACCTGATTGTTCAAGCACGAATCTCTCATTCTACAGCAGACTCCGAAGTTTAAATTGCTTCTTGGAGGTGCCTTGATCGGGCTCGCATTCCAGCAAGCATTCCAAGGATCGGGCCTAGCAGAAGCCAAAGCCGGATCGCATCTAGAACATGCGCCGTTTGGAGGTCGATTTACAGCCTCGGCGAACGCAAAGCAGATCAAGCACTGTTTTCTCCGCATAAGCGAAAGCCTTCGATCTTTAGCTGAACACGCACATCTCGTACCGTTCCCGGATGGCTCAAATGTCACCAATCACCATTTGCATTCTCCCCGAATTCTGCTCTGGGGGCTGAAAAGATTTGCAAACAGGGGGCTTGGATTCTGATATATTGACACATGACCTTCAAAGCCATCCGGAAAACTCGCTTGTCGAGTTGGTGTCAGACGCGGACGCGTCACTTCACGCACAATTCTTGCCAGTTAGGCCTTTCCACATAATTAAACTCAGCGCTGAAGCCGAGCAAGTGCGGGGAAGCTGAATCCAATGCCCAAAGGAATGAGCGTGACTAATAATAATGTTGCCTGTGGTGAGATAATTAGACACTAGATCCATGGAGCATTCGCTCCTAGAGCATTAGAATAAAGCGTTGCCCAGGATTTCCTAAAATGGTCGCTGCATTACCGGACACAGGGCAGGCTGCTACCGAGCGGTAAAGCTATTCACTATAATAGTAATGTCTTAGTCGTAACCTGTGCGTAGTATTGGGTACGTAAGACTAGTACACAATTCCTGAGGAATCGACCAGATCTAACTATATTAAAAATGTACCTGGATAAAGGGCTGGGGGGGGGAAGTTCAATTATACATCCGCCATATTTCTTAAATAAATTGATACACTACTTGTTGATATTTTTGATGTATTTCTAATTCAATCGAGCTTCACAGCACCTCCTTGAGACAAGTTCGCGCACCATTTTTCCAACTAGTCGACCATTGTCTTAGGATTCTGCTACTCCATTCACCCGGTATATCCCGCTCGCCGAATTGATGTGCCGTTTGCTTCATCACATGGCACCGCATACTGACTATGGCCCCTCCAGAAGATGCCGCGGCTTAGGGCAGTTCTGTTCCTTCATAGGTGCCTAGTTCATCGGTGAAAGTACTGCGAGGCTTGCAAGGTAGTGATTCTCTTCTGTAAAGAGAACGATTCTTCGTGACAATACTCCTATTTGCGCTTGACACACAAGTCTCAAGTGAATCGCTCTCCCGAGTTGACTCGTCGTTGAGCTTGGATGAAGTCTTGATCAGGGTCGTAGATAAGAGTTTGGGTCCCGGGGTAGGTGGTTGCTGGATTGGTAGGTATAGCTGTTTCAGCTATTCCGAGTTTATCAGGGCAAGTATTGAAACAAGTTGAGCCGCATATGCATGTTAAGTTACGCCCCCTTCTCCTCCATTTCGCTAGTGATCATGGATAGCGGCGTATGGTTAGTCGGTGTTTGTGATAAGAGGAACAGGAGTGAGGGCGGAGATGTAGGAAACCCAAGAAGAAGACTCTGAAGGTAGTTGTCTCCCTTGACCTTTCTTGCACTACTCCAAAGGACCCGAGGAGGATCCCGTGAAAAAGCAAAGCCTCTATGTAACGAGGCCGTGTGGCTCCGCGTGGCTGACCCAATGAGCTGAGTAAGTGCGGCTGAACACTAAACCTGGGGAGATGGACTGCGAGTGTCGATCGCATTAGGGCAATGCTAAAAGGTCTAGACTTCTCAAGAACTAAGACAACTGCCTACCGATTGTTTCTATTGGGTTGTCTATGGGATAATGTCTTACCCCACCTCAATAATGTCTGAAGTTCTGGCAGACTCGTCTGTAACTAACGGCCACCTCAGTTGAGGCGCTTTGCGGCATTTCTACAATTGGTTGGGAATTGCCGTTTTTGAAAATCATGGCTGAGACATGTGAAGGGATTCTAGGACTATTACTTCGCTAGTTTCAGGCGTTAAATTTACGTAACAATGGAGAAAAGTGCAGAAGGCTGAGATCGGCTGATAAAGCACTAGGCACTCTACATACATCGTTTAGGTATTATTATCTACCCCTCTCAAGTGATTTGGGCTCAACTTCTTTCTTTACTTTGATTTCTCTTTGCTAATCAAACACTCTCCTGCGCTTCCTCCCACCATTATGGAGAGTCCAGATATTTATCAGGGCGTATGGAGAGACTACTCCGCCGCGGGGCTGAATGCCATTGTTTTGACATTGCCCCTACCGTCGGCTGGATATCTCATCTCAGCGATGACCTTTCTCCTTACGCTGGCAGTGACGAGCAGTTGGACAATTGCTGCATATGCCCTCCACCAGTACTACGTATCACGATCTGACGATCCGTTGGATCTGCAACTTCAAGTCCTTCTCCGCAACGTTGGCACCCCGAGGGCCGCTCTACGGGACATGTGGAAGATCAATCAGGCGTGGAAGACGACTAGAGTTCGACGCGACATGAGAATAATCATCATCACCCTTGTCTCGGGCATCTTTGTGCTGGCGATGATCCCAGTTAGTACTCTCGTGACGAGCATCGCCAGCAAACGAGAGGAGGCCGTGTTAGTGCTAGCAACTCCGAGAACATGCGGGTACGTGCAAAGCAACTTTTCCGTTTTCGCCAGCGACGATGGTTTCGCGGCATCATACGGGTACACCACTGCAAAGGCACTCCGCGGTCGAGCCTACGCCAAAGCATGGTACGGGGAGGTAGAGGCCTCACAGCGGGGTCCCTCTTCTATCTTCCCGCTCCCGCGGCTCCCGTATGATACATATACAGCCCCCTGTCCATTGGGGCAAAACCGATGTCGTTTTGATGTCTCCGATACAGAGAGTGCCGATAAGGCGATTGTGTTTGACACGCGCTTGTTGGACACTGGCTCCCATTTGGGCATCAATGGACCAAGGGAACACATGATCCAGTTTCGGAGGAAAACGAGTTGCTCACCGACTAGGCTTAGCGACTTATGGGGCCCCTACCAAGAAGACTCTGAAAATTACACAGCCTTGAGGGCGGGGCCTTGGGAGGGACCTGGCAACATTACACTCAAGTTTAACACCCACATCCGGGTCGAGAATGTTGGATATGTCACGGGGTGAGTTAAATTCATGTTGGGGACTGTTTCTATAATTGAGCTGATACTGACATATTTTCGTTCAAGATTTGCGGTGATAGATCCCGGTGCTACTCAAACGTCCTTAGGCACATGGCGACCGATTCCCCTCTTTGAGCACGATGACGCGCTTCTTACTCTCCATGCTATCCTCCCTAACGTTGGATATCTGGGCCCCGTCAACGATCCAATATTTCAAGCGATGGGTAAGAGCACCCAGGCGAGGCTGGGTAAGGTGGTGTATTATAGTGACTACTTCATCACCTCGTTGGTCTGTCTCGACCAGGTACAATTCTGTAATCAGAATAACGGGAAATGCACCGACCTCACGCATCATGTTCAGGCGGTGGGACAGAGCGAGACCAGCCTAGGTCTCAATGAACAGCAACTCGGCGTGTTAAAGCGAATCAGCCTTTCCCTTATCGATTCCACGACATACCAGTCCGGAATTGCCACCCTTGGAAGCACAGGTTTGTATCCCCTACGCAATGAGTAAGGAGTTGCCATACTGACATATCTCCGAAAAGCATTACTTGCGAGCGAGTTAGTTTATAATAATGCGATTTCCCCGCCACTCCCGGACGAGCAATGGATCCGAGAAGTCACCCTCTGGTTTCAAACAGGGCTTAGTATTCTCCAAGAGCAGATGATGCTATTCTTGGATATGTCAGCCTTGAATGACACTAGTGGGGCTTTTATACTGGAACCAGTCAAAAACTCATCCGAAAAAGATCATGTCGAATCAGAATGGCAGTGCACTGCCCAAAAGATCCAGTCGCAAGGCCAAGTACAGAACTTCAACTTCGCAGTTGTTATGATTATAACTATCGTCGCTGCGAGCATCGTGATCTTGGCATGGACCCTAGACACTTTTGTTGGGTGTGTAAGGAAGCGGCGAGACGAACCAAATGGCGGCGTACGGCAGTTCGCGAGGAATACGGACAATTTGTATTGGCTCCTGCACGCGGGATTGCAGGGTGTCGACGTAGGACCTTGGGAGTATGGTGGGAACAGCACGGTGAGCGGCGTAGAGATCCCGGTTACCAATGAGGCGATACCGGTGCGGCTGCCAAGAGAAGATAGGGAATCTTGGGAATCGTTCTATGCGCGCTATGTGCGCAGGGAGCCAGACAGTGGCATGCGTGAGGCAGGGGAGGAAAGTTGAGTGTTGTAATTAGAGAGTCGATGTTTTGATGAGAGGCGATATCCCTGCAATCAACTTTATCTCCGATTCTCATCTTAACACCTCGTTGGCTGATCTATCAATCCTCAAGGCATTAACCGTGATGTCTACCCCTAGACCATAACACCCCTAAGACAACCGATCTTCCACAATCACTAACAGCTCGACGTGCAGCAACCCTAGATACACACAGCTACGGCGTCAGAAGCCCACATAGAGTCGTCCCGGATATCATTCTTCACTTTAGATCTTCAATTCTTAGCTGCCATCAGCAGCCGCATTGTCATGCCGTGTTTTTTTTTCAGGACGATCTTCTCAAGTATGGCCTTGCTAGCGCTTGGTGTGTGGAGAAATCTGGGGACTGGGGACGCAACCTCCTGGGGCAAAACCTTCCCCCCGCGACCTCAACAGGTGACTTGGAATATCGTCTAGCATACGAAAGCGTTTATTGTTTCCATTTCGAGCTTTCCATCCCTGCTCTTAATGCTGGTAATGCGTTCCAAAACCCTGGAGGAAAGCTGGAAGTGGGAATCGCGGTGTGTCTTGGTTGTCGTTGCGACCCAACAGTGTCTCGGAGTCGCAGATCATTGGACAGGTCAATTGACCCTAGACCTAAGCTCCGAAAAAAGCCACATTTCGGAACGGCAGTCTATTGGCTGTTCTAAACGAAGCCGCCAGCCCTAGATCCAGAACTCCCAGTCCAAGCGACTGACTGAATTCTTTACGCCGTGAATCAAATTAGCCCAGTCACTCTCCCTCAATTTCAAAAGCCACATTCTCGAACGGCAGTTCATAATAGCCTGAATAGAGAACTACCATGCATTATTTTAGAGGTGTAAATGGTGTTAATAGCCGTAGACCTTGGAGCCACGTTCCGGAGACGCCATATGTCGGAACCACCGTTCATTGGCTGCCCGCAAAAATGAGGGGAAGCTCTCCAATTTCTCCCAAACTTGGCCGAGGTGTTGGCCGAGGTTGGATTGTGATGTGACAGATCAAATGTTGATCAAGGTCGAGATGTGCGAGTTTTGAATCTTCCCACGTGGTCCCCTTTTTGGAGTTCGTTCGTTGCTTTAGACTTGGCGGCATGCTTGTTTGCAAATTGACATCTTGAAATCGACGTTCTTCAGCTCCGGTCAGATGACCACTTCCCGAATTCACAGCGTCAGCGATGGCAGGCCTCATTGTGTCGGGCTTCGTTCGGGATTTGCGGAGCAAGGCTCTGGATCGTGGAATTGCAAACCCTGTTGAACTTGTTGGAATTAGGTTCACTCGATAGTTCATGCAGAGTAATGTGCCATCCCATGCATCTGGTGTCGTTGGCTGAAAGAGCCTGCATCGTCGTTCCGCCTTTATCGCGAAGTAACGTAGGGATTTACCACCCGCCAAGACGCCTCAGCTCAAAAACACAAACGGGAACAACCCAGCGCCAGACTGTGCTCCAGCTAAAGCATCATATCAGGGACGTTAGAGTGCCTATTCCTTCCAAATTAGACAAGGGCTAGTCATGAGCTCCTTGTTCCGAAGATTTTGATGGTTCCGGGCCCACTCCAGCCCGGGGTTGTGGGGGAAACCCCATGGGCCTCGTCAACTCGCTTGCGTGACATCGGGCCAGAGAAGGGGTCGTTTGCGGGGAACTAGCAAGCTGGGAGAAAGGCTCTTGTCTAGCGGTCGGCTTCTCGCTGTGGGAGGATATAAGAAGGGAGTTCCACCCTTGCCAAGGTTCAACTCTCTACACCACACAGAGATTTCTCTCAAAGTGCCAACCAATTGCGACAACTTCCCCCTCTTCTATCAACATCCACAACGACAACGACTCGTCTGTGCTGCAAAGATGGGGAAAGACGACGAGAAGACCGGCCACGATGAGGTCACCCAGCTGGAGAACACTACCTCTGCGGCAGCCGAACCGACTCCTAATCCTGCCGACGAGAAGTTGACACTGCGCGATGTCTGGGCTTACCGTCGCGTCTTGGGCTTCTGTGGGTTTTCCTAGCCGCCCAACACTCACCATCAGGCACTAACCGCCAAACCCTAGGCTTCATCATCTATCTCCTACCCATCAACTTCGGCTACGAAGTGTCCATGGTCGGCAAGCTCTTCGCCGTGATCCCGTTTGCGCAGCAATTCGGCTTCGAGGTCGACGGCACGTGGGTCGTCAAGGCCACCGACCAGCAGCTCGTCAACGCTGCCAGCACCATCGGCATCTTCAGCTCGGCCTTTGCGACTGGCATCGTCAGCGACTTCATCGGCCGCAAGAAGACCATCATCCTGGCTTGTCTCATCTGCATCGGCGGCATCCTTCTACAGTACTATAGCACCAGCATCTACATGATCTTCGGTGGCAAGTTAGTGTCGACCCTGGGTTTCGGCTTGGGCCACTCGCTCGGTCCTGTGTTTGTGGCTGAGCTTGCCCCGACCAAGATGCGAGGTGTCTGCCTGGTTCTCATCGTAAGTCGGCTTGGATTTTGGCCTTTGGGAGCTAGATATCTAACACGTTATTAGAACACCAGCATCGTCCTAGGATTGTGGCTCAACTCGATCACAGTCTACGTTTGCTCCAAGTATACTAACGACTTGGCATGGAGAGTGCCCATCATCACCCAGGTCATCCCACCGAGTCTGCTGCTCATCGCCCTGATCTTCCTCCCCGAGTCGCCCACGTGGCTCCTCATCAAGGGCCACCACGAAGAAGCCGCCAAGTCGTTCCGTCGCTTCAACGGAGCCAACTTCGATGTCGCCGCCGCCATCGAGGTAGCCACCGTCGCCATCGCAAAGGAGGAGGCCGCCAAGAAGGAGCAGCAGGGGACCAGCTGGTTGGAATGCTTCCAGGGTACCAACTTTCGTAGGACGCTCATCATCGTCATGGTGTATATCTCGCAGCAAGCCGTCGGCGTCGCCTTTGTCAGCGGTTATCTCACGTAGGCTTCTCCTTCACCGCTGGGATGCTGTGGTTTCTAACAAGGAGTAGATATTATTTCCGACTTGCCGGTGTCAACGACCCCCTTGCTCTTGGACAGACAGCAAACGCCATTCAGTTCGTCGGTAACTTGTGCTCGTGGCCCCTCGTCGATCGGCTGGGCAGACGGCCGTTGATTGTTGGTGGATATACTATCATGACTGGTCTACTCCTTGTTATTGGTGGTATCAGCACCATTGGTACCCCTCCCGCTCTGTCCGCTACCGTCTCCTTGATGGTTATCTGGGGATTCTTGTATCAGGTAAGGCCTAAAAAGATGCACGTATTTCCTGAGCATTTAGCTAACGATGTTCACAGGCAACCCTTGGCGCTGTGGCATATGCTATTGGAGGAGAGACTCCCAGGTAAGCTTTCCCGACGTCATACTGTATCAACCTTGACCAGTGACTAACTTCCATACAGCGTTCGACTCCGTCAAAAGACCTACAGTATCAACATCATGTGCTCGACCGCCGCCAGCTGCCTGGTCACCCAGGTGCTGCCCTACCTGCTCAACACCGACAAGGCGAACATCGGCGGCAAGATCGCCTTCATCTTCTTTGGTTTGTCGCTGCCCGTGCTGGTCTACCTCTACTTCTGTCTTCCGGAACTCAAGGGCCGCAACTACGCCGAGGTGCAGGAGATGTTCGAGAACAAGGTTCCCGCGAGGCAGTTCAAGAAGTACAAGTGCGATTCTGCCCTGTTGGAGCAGAGCGATAAGAAGGTATTGGGAGCGTAATGGACATGGGACGCAGTAATTCTGTCAGCTAAAGTAGATGCTCTCGATATTCTAGATGAATATTCATGATGCAATCATCAAGTAATATTACTGGACCATGCTTCACCTACAATCCATGTATTTTGATATACCACATTAACCCTGTCACTTTATTAAATCTGAAGTTCTTTGAGTAATTCAGCTTCCGAACTATTGATACGTCAACTAACATATCACTTTTGTCCGACATTGTATTGATATTAGTTACTAAGTTTTGGCCTTTATGATTTGCTGGGTTACTTTAATGTCACATCTGTGGGGTATGAAGCTACTTTATAAATTCTTCCAACATGATCATACATCAGTTCTCGACTTGATAGGGTGGAAGCTTTTCGCCAGCTCGCCACTTATACTTGCTTCCTGGATGATCCTCTGGCAGCCGTTTCGACCCAATAAACACTTCCCTGGCCGTAGCACCCTCCTTCTCAACCTTGGACCTAAATATGCCGCGGCTCCTAAGCTCTGGAAGTACGTGTTCGATAATGTCTTTGAAGCTGCCGGGGTTGGTAACGTGGGCCAAGTTGAAGCCATCCACGTCAGCAATCTTGACCCATCGCTCCAGCTCATCTGCGACAGTTGTAGGGCTGCCTACCACTCTGGCCTGGAGTCCTCCGACACTCAGGTATTCGATAATTCTTCGCTTTGTCCATGGCAGATTTTCCGTTCCTGGAACTGTGTCAGACCATCGCCGCACGATGGACTGGATCCGAGGAGAGTCGCTGTAGCGAAAGTCATCGTCGTCAGCGTAGCCAGAGAGGTCAACACCAGTCCACCCGCCGAAGAGGGCGAGAGCGCCCTCCTCATCGGCATACCGCAGGTACTCTTGGTGTTTTGCTAAGGCCTCCTCGTCGGTGCGTGCGACTATAATGTTCATTCCCACGATCACCTTGATATGATTTGGGTCTCTCCCCTCGTCAGATGCAACCTTGCGGATATTATTTACCGTCTGGCGGACGATTTCAGGCGTCTGGCCACCAACGAATATGGCCTCACCATGTTTGCCGCCGAAACCGTTTCCAGCTTCAGAAACTCCGGCCTGGAAGAGAAAAGGAGTACGCTGAGGAGATGGCTCGCAGAAATGTGGCCCTGGAACCTGGAAATATTTCCCCTCGTGGTTAATTTGCCGGACACCATCAGCCGCTATGTACGTGCCGGATTCGCGATCTGCAAGAACAGCATCGTCTCTAAAACTTCCCTCCCATAGCTTGTAAAGCACTTCCAGATATTCATGCGCGATTTCGTATCGCTCATCGTGTGGAATTTGCTCTTTGAGGCCATGGTTCCGCGCTGCGCTGTCCAGGTAAGACGTGACAATATTCCACGCAACGCGTCCTTCGCTCAGGTGGTCGACAGTCGACAGTCGTCGGGCTAGCGAATAGGGTTTTTCATACGTCAAACTAGCCGTGACGCCGAAGATGAGGTTCTTTGTTGCGGCTGCCATGGCTGGGATCAGATACAGCGGATCATTGACCGGGAACTGTGCCCCCGAATTGAGAGCCGGTATAACGTTGGACGGCCCTTTATAGACATCGTACGGGCCTAGTGTATCGGCGATGAATATGGCATGGAAGTCAGCCTTGTCCAGGAGCTGTGCCAGTTCAATCCAAAATGACAATTTCTTGTACTGATCCGTCTTGTTTTCCGGATGCCGCCAGAGTCCAGGAGAGAGGTGTCCTGGGGTGTTCATGACGAAGGCATTGAGGATGATTTGCCTCTTTCCGTTGGCCAGTTGCTCCGCGGCGGGTGAAGAATTATTAGCCATGTTGAGAAGCGTGAGGATGAGGATGGAAATGTTCTCAGGGCCGCAGGGTTACGTTGAAGATTCCAGTAGGTAATTACTAGAGAGGGGCAGCAGTGCTGATGGGACAAAGGAAGAGCAAGGTTCGATACGATGGTGGTTGACAACAAAACGTTATTGATTTTGCCATGAGCCATAAAAAGGAACGATCTTACTGGCTGCGTCGGCTGGTTGGGTAGGATTGCCAAATTGCATCATTGCACGCCATCTTCGTAATAAGCAACAAGCGCCGATCTCGCAGTTGTTATTTTCTGGTACGATCCTACAAAAACCCACGTACGGACAAATTCCATTCTTCCCTGATATCATGAGATTGAAACCGGATTTTTCGAGCCGTACGCAATGGAGTCATTTCCGGAATAGCCGTAGATCCCATTTGTCTTCTGCCTAGCACAACCATGGACGGGCTGTTGGTTACGCATGCGTGCATGCTGGGAGGAGATAGCGCCATACGCCATATGAAAGATGTAATGAAATAATTGGGCCTTGAGATTTCCAAATCGCCGTCGATGGGATTCCAATTATGATATGAAGGATTCGTTTGGGGAAGATGGGAGAGATCATCATACTTGAGATGACCTGCAGATTTCATTCCAAGCCTGATCAATGCTTGGTGCCTCGGGGACGGTGTCATTCATTGTCTAGCCACGAATTGACTGATAATAGCCGATTTTTCTAGAGTTTTGAAAACCTGTCGTTGCAATTGAGTGTCTCCGAGTTGTCTTTGATCCCCCAAGCTACCATTGGCTATGGCGTGCTATTCAACCTCAGCGTCGCCTTTTACGGTGTCGTCATGGGCGCAGTCAAGATCCAGAAAGCGTATCTTTCCAGAGACTCTAACACTTCTTAGGTGTTCATTGTTTTAAATATGACGAATAATGTATTTGGTTGCGATTTTACCATCCTTACTTGCTTGTTCACGACTCGTCTTCGGCATCTCCGGCTGCGGGCTTCACTGAGCAGACTGCGCTAGCTTTAGCTGCCCCCTCCTCACCAGAGACGGCGCCGCCTAGCTAGCGCTAGCCTAGTCATGTCCCCGGATGATTCCCTTTTGCAGTGGTGTTTCATGTCGCAGCGAGCGGGTGGACTCGAAGCCACGTTTCTGACTGGTTAATCACGCAGTTGGTGCTTACCCTATACTTCACGCTGTGCGTTCTGACGCATGAAGCGGTGGATGTACTCGGTGGCCTATATGGCAAAATCGTTGCTACGACGGCAAATAAAATCTTTGAGGAAACTATAAGTTATGTCTGCTCGCAATGGAGTTAAAGGATGCTGTTCCTATCCTGCAGGGGTTGGCTCAAATTTGGAAACTTGTCTCTCGTCATGGTTAGTAAACCAAGCCACTTGTTCCTCAGCCTTTCCAGGGTTGCTACCTGATCACCCTAGACACTGCTTTTTGGTCAAAAATCTATTGCGACCAAAGTCAATGCGATGGTCCTAGACATTGACTTGGCTGCAGTCGCCATCTTTGAAATCCCAATAAGTAGACAATACGGGGACGGTTCATTGGACTCTCCCGGAGCGGCCCACCCGAGCTAACAGAACCTGTGATTAATGGCTAATACTAGGCAATACTTTCTTCAGCAGTCAGGCAACGTTACCCACTTGACCACCTAGAAGCATTCTACAACAAACAATAGCCAAGATGCTATCTCACAATTTATTCTTCACTGACGTCATCATCCACATTACGGCGGGCTGTTCAATCGAGATTGTGATGGTAATTTCGGAAATAATGCTGGACGCATTTCTTTGCAGGTTTCAGGTCCATGCACCACCGATGAAAGTTTAGTTCGGGCTAAGAAAAGTGTATTGCTTGCTGTCAAAAAACGCATCGAAGATCGTCTGACAAGGATCACAGCATTCAGGTATGGGATAATGACCATGGGAATCGAAATGAAATTGAAGGCTTAGGCTGGGCAATACCTGCTAGGAAAGCTATCGAAGCTTGGCATCACCTACGTACTGAGAAAGGCTTCAATACTACTCTGACAGCAATGTCAGATCACATCAGTTGTGCTATCGGACGCCCTACGCTTGGGACGCGTCCTCCTCGCTTCACGGTGTCAGCCTGTCAGGGGGAGGGGGGGTGGGAAAGCTGATCCGGTCCAAAGCCCTTAAATGGTTCCCAAAGAGCGATGATATGCGTAAGATCTAACCGCAGACGTCAGTAGTTACAGCTCGGACCCCAAGCACTGACTCGCTCAGCAGTTTCATTGGTGCATGAAGGATCGACATCGTTAATATTTGGAGACTAAGACCCGGGGGCGCTGGTCCAGATCGCCAGCCACGAGATAGGCTTGCCTCGGATGCTAGTGAGGAGAACGGTCCAAGCGCGGGGCACATTTGCCCATATACCCGGTGGCGAAATGCGAATTGAGTGACATGTCATTCTGCTACGTCGTGAGTTACGCACCGGCCGCTCCCACGGACAGTTAATGCCACCCATCGTCATATTGATTAACTTGGCACGTGGTTGCTCCGGGCTATCAAACGGGCGTTGTGCCAAGCGCCATTCGTCTGGGTACGCCCCTCAGGGGTAGTTGGCCTTAGAAGGTCTTATTTATCTGGGTCCATCTCCCTCGTGCCGGCCATGAGGAGTGAGACTGCTCCTACGATAACGAATCCACCGATCGCATCATCGGATCTCCTCAGCGACCATGGCCTCCACAGGCACCGACCCGCTCTTCGTCGAAGCATGCATCTATCTCGGCATTAGCATTATCGTCATCGGCTTTCGAACCTTCTGCCGGACCAAGCAGGGCGGATTTCGCAATCTCCAGGCCGACGACTACCTGATGCTCATCCTCATCATCCCCCTCATCGGGGAGACGTTCTTGGGCTACACTGTCGGCACGTGGTATCATGGCCTCACCAACAGCGGCATGACTGACAAGCAGCGCGCTGCACTGTCACCCGATAGCGACGAGTATAAATGGAGGTATGTTGAGCTGGGGATCATCCGTTGCCATAGAGAGTCCAGGTCAACATCTGCCGATACTGAAACGTTCTGTAGAGTTGGCGGTTCCAAAAACCAGGTTATTGGCTGGTCTGTATATACTACAGTCATGTGGATTATCAAGGCATCCATGTGTGCCTTCTATCTACGCTTGACAGTAGGCGATGTTATCAACACTAGCTGAGAAGATAATCTAACAGTGATCTCAGTCCGGTTTGATGCGTTATAAGACCAGAGTATATCTGGGCTTTGCATTTATTGTTGTCTCCTACATCATGGCCATGTGCTGTATACTGTTTAGTTGCCAGCCCATGCACAAGTTATGGCAAATTAACCCATACCCAGGAAGTGCGTTACCTCTCTGTTCCCAACTCCCTTCTTTGCCCTGTCCTCTTCAATAGCCCAGTGATTATGGTGGCATATAAGTTGTCATGGAACACTCGCTAACAGCTGAAACTTCCCTTCCAGATCTTTGCGAACCTGCCATCAATAGGCTCAATGTTTATATGATTATGTTTCTGAACCTATTCACGGACATCTATCTAATTATGATTCCCATTCCTATGCTCTTGGGAGCTCAAATTGCCCGTGCTAGGAAAGCTGGTCTTGTCGTGATATTCTCTGGTGGCATCTTCGTTATTATTGCCGGCCTGCTTCGCTCTATTTTTATACTCCAGGTTTGTTTTTACCTTTACTTTTTGACTTCTATGTGTTCGTGCCCAGTTCATGATTCACTAACGCTTTCCGAATGTAGAGCCCAATCACAGGACCAAGACAAGCGGCTACCTGGGCGGTACGAGAGACATTCGTTGCCGTTATTACATCAAACCTACCTCTGACTTGGGGTTGGATGCGACAAAAGCTGAGACCACTATTTGGCTCGCTCATCTCTTCCGATAAGTCACAGTACAAGACTGGCCCAGAACCAGGCAGTATCATGTTGGGTAATCGGGGTGACCGAACGACTTGGCGGAGCCAGCAAATGCCGTCGGTCCGGACTACTGTCACGAGCTCCAAAAATGATATTTTCATACATGCTGATGAGGCGAGCTCTGATCAGATCAACCCCCCTGCAAAAATATTCAACGGAATCACAAAAGAGGTGGAGTTTGAGGTTTCATCATCGGCTGTACCAGATTCCAAGTATCCCTTCAACGGCAGCAGTGTAGCATCCTTGGAGTCACATTCTCCACACTCCCCTCATCATTAAGTGGTGCTGTAGAGGGATATTTCAAGCTACTTTAGTTAATCCAACCATGAAGTGGACAAGAGAATGTACTTGCACCGAATGACGTGACACTCAAAGACCCGACCCAACCATTACCCACGGCGTCGTAAGTTTAACTCTTACTTCTGGGAAGTTTCTGGGAAAGGTCTGGTGAGATGAAATCAGCGTTTTCGAATCACTGTGCGGCCTAGATAAGTGATTGATGTCCCAGTTATCTTGATCGAACACGTAATACCTTCCATCCCTCCCCCCCACCTCCCCCCACGCGAAGTTGATAATGAAGCAACGTGATTGTTTGGTCTGAGTGGTATGAATTGGGTATAGTAGCTCTCACATGTTTAGTAGTGAGGGGATTGCAGACTCTACACCAGAGACGGGATTGTAATTTGAAGTTACAAATCCTAATTGGAAATTACATTCTGTGGAAGTGCATATTTCATTCTATCCAAGTTGACAAGTAAGAGTTAGGTACAAATGGTCTTGGCCTTATTAGGTTGCCTAGAGTCTGCAGTCGAAGGGCATTTCGGTGCATGCGGACTTTGGCGTCTTCGTCTGGCATCTGGCAGAACGCAATGAGGGGGAAGAAAGCCAGCCTCAATCGCCTTCTTCTCGTCTATTGCATTATGACTTTGAATGTAAAAGTCAGACCATACGTATGAAAAATAAATTGAGCCCTTTGAATCCATTGCTTTAGCAACCCCCATAACCCCAGATACTAGTCACTCTAGGGTGAAGATCTTACTACGAATAAGCTGCCCGATCCCATCAAAGGAGAGCTTGTTGCTGGCACAAATGCGAAAAAAAAAACACAGTTTCTTTTCTCACACTCTTATCATTTCTAAGATCCAATGCTTCTACAGTTGCTAGTGAAGATATAACTAGGTACTATCTCCCTCCCAGATAGAGCCTGGCACTGGCACAGACGGCAAGGGTATTTCATCTACCCTTGTATCAGGAACCGCAACAAAAGCCAGTCTTGATGCGATGGGTAACCCCCCAGATTTCACATCTCTGGGACACAGTTAATGCTCATCCAAGACAAGGATGTCATTGCAACGATTCTACCTGCGTGTATGGAAAAGCCGGGCGCGCAGCATCAGAGCACGAAAAAGGCAAGAAAAGCTGTCGATCATTTCACGGAAAATTCTTGTTCAAACGAGCAGTTAAAATATCCGTTCACTAAGTGGCACGGGTACATCTTAGACTGCAAATGCTTTTGTTATAGCGGTGCCCCTTCATGGTGATATTAGTGTATCTTCTGGTTATTCGCTTAAAGGTAGATTCAATTTTCGAGAACGCTTCCTGATCATAAGCCTCGCTATCACCTATCGACTACCTGCCATGCCACAGACCCGTCATTATCAGCGTCGATAGCACTGAGAGCCCAAAAATACCCCAAACTGCCCCGTCCAGATTTCGCAAACCAAAAAAAAAAAAATTCAACCTGCGCAAGAATCGAATTTCATCAAAGTTTCGACATATTTCAGATGAGTACTGCGGACCTAGCCGCTAGTTTTCCAGATACCAAAACCAAAAAGCAGCCCCGCCAGCGCCGGTGAGGACCACGTTTTAAATCTCCAAAAAATCGCCAGCTGTTTTCCTGTCTCGGTAAAGATAAAAAAAAGCCAACCACCGGGGTAGACGCGTAATCGGAGAAGAGAAGAGTTAAATGTCGGCGCTGTGATTAAGAGGGGGGTTCCGTGCATCTTAGTTCATGCATTCGCCCTTGCGTTCAGTGAGAGATCATTCTCGAACATGTTCCCTTTTTTGAACATGTTCCAGGAGTAGTCGTCTGTCGATGTCTTGGTCTGAGAGGCTGGATCCCAGCTCATCAGATGTAAACTGTCTTCGTAGAGCTCGCCGAATGCATCATTCTCCACGTCCATGTCGACACCATAGGGATCGAACGACGCGGTTCCATGCATCCACTGCTGGTCGTACAAGGCGGGATCGACCACCTCGCCGTCTGCCAGCAGCATGGTTGCCTCGGGGGGGAGGCTGGCGGCAAATGCAGATTCGTCACCATTGCCATTGTAATCCCGGAACGACTCTATAGGCATTGCCCGTCTGGAAACCGAAGCCGCCTGCGATGGAGGTGTCGCCGGGTATGATCCGAATTCAGTAGCCACCGTCGGCGGCGTCAGCTCGACATCCGTCCTCAGCTCAGGCGGCGACGAGTCTGAAAGTGAGCGGTCCTGGGCGTCAAGGACGGCGCCTTGGGCATAGCTAATGTCTCGAGCCGCGGAATCAAACCTCTTTCTCGGAGAATTCTGGAACGCGTCGCGCTGCGGCGGCGAGACCGTTAAGATGCTCTGGGTTGACCATCGTCGGGAGAGGATCTGATCGACCTCGGGAAAGTATTGGGCAAATTCACGATTGACCTCATTCTCATGCAACTTCTGGTCTTGGCCTGGCAGCGACTTAGCCATCGTCGCCAGGCTCTTTGGGTCTTCGCCCACCTGTACGCTGATATTGACCGACGAAGGTCGCTGGTGCGGTTCCCGGAGCTGGTATGACCGCGGGAAACCATCGTCCACCTCCTCGTACATCTCTTCCTTCAGGACAATGTCCCTCGACACGTGGAGTGCCTTGCCAGTCCGCAGTTTGTGAACCTCGCTGGCCCGACGCGCCGATTGGATGCGAGCTTCGATGCCGCGGTCGCCTCGCCTTGAGGCGGCGATGAAGGCGCGTTCTTGGTTCTGTTCATGCGACCGTATCGTCTATGGAATCGTGTTAGTTTCAGTAGGGTCAAGGGCCGAAGCGGCTTGAGAAACGAGAGCTTGGAGATACCTTCTGTGGAGGGCTGTCGTAGTCCATGGTTGGGTCCATTGGTGTGTAGGCCATTAGCGCAATGTGAGGTCGAGATAGCCTAGATGGGTGATGCAAATGTCGAAATGGATTGAGAGGCCGTCAACACTACGTCGAACAGAGGTTGTTCGTAGTCAGAGTCAACGACGGCATAGGCCAAGGGGCAGTGATTGCAGAGCCAAGAATGAGGTGAGTAGCAATCGGAGAAGTCAATCTTTGAAGGATTGAAGGTTTGAAGGTTTGAAGCTGAAGAGAATCAACCAGCTCCCTATTGGAGAACCGGGTGTCAGCGAGTGCAGGGTATTATGTACGAGGAGGGACACGCAAGATGAAGCAAAATGTCAGGTAAGAAATTCATGGTTGATACACTCCATCTTGCTGCTCAATTGACGAATCTGGGCACGTAATTGGTCCCCGGAGGAGTTCCGTGGGGCATTTGAGGCGAATGATCGTCGGGGTTTATAGCTCGCTTTGGGAGGCTTCAGGGACCAAAACACGTAACATCACGTCATGGCTGGTAAGTTATCACCGGTAACTTTACCCCTCCAAGCCCACCTGCCCGTAATTGGTGGAGCCGCCTGCTTCCTATACAAAGCACTTGATGCTCACCCCGAGCTTCAAGTCGAGCTTCGCAGCTCTGTCCGACTCCCCGACTCTCCGCCTCCGTCCCTTCAAAAAGCCATGGAAAAGCCATCTCGATCGCCACCAGCTCTTCCAATTCAAGTATTTCCACCTCGTCAACCTGCCCCGCCGGACCTTTTCCTCCGCCATTGAGATTTTTGCTTTTTCTGTTCCAAGTTCACATACTTTACACCTCCAGCCGAGTCCCGTCACGTGATAGTACGACAATTTCACGTCATAGTGAGGCAAATAATCAGTTCATCTAGCCAATTCTCGAATGTGGCTGAATCAGCTGGCAGGTCAAAGAATGCCGAGGAAGATGACGTAGAGCCATGTGGGTCCTCGGTTGGCAGAGTTCCCGAGCTGTTCTTTGGGCGTGTTACTCCCGCCCAGTTGCTCAGGAGGATGCTTGGATGCTTATGCACGAGCATTGCTCTTTTTTGCCTGTATACAGCTTTCACATCCAGAAAGCTAACTTTAAACGCACATGTCAAGCCAACAATCTAGAAACCCAACAAAACGCCTTTGATACCAAATCGGATAAAAGACATACTCTAACTCCCCTAGATAGCAAGAAACCAAGGGCATCTTTACGTATCAATCTAGCGTGTCTCTCGCGCGATGCATTAGAGAATAACTCTGCTTTGGAAGGTTGCAGTACCCCAAGGTTCGAGAACGACACAACCGAACTCGAACTAGACCAGTGACCACCATCTGTTGAGATAAACTTGAGTAAATTTGCATTCGAACCTGAATTCTCCCCGTTCCCCACGACAGAGGATATCAAGCCTCGGGCTTTTTTCCGTGGATAGAGCATCTGCGACAGTGTTAACAGGACGCACTTTGAATTAGTCAGGAAATTCATACATAGGCCTGTACGCGTGGACCTTGGCATCGTTCAAGTCCTTCCTGACGTCGACCAGGGAGACGTCGAACTCCTCTTTCGTCCAGCTATGAGCCCTAGTGAATGACCCCATCGTGAGCGCCTCTGAGCCGTTTCTGACGTTTCTCGTTCGTCCAAGCTCCAAGCTCCTTAAACTTCTTGTACCCATGGTCTGCCTAATATGTTGCACGCCTCACCCAGGCGCGTATACCATTGAGAGAGGGGATGACTTTCTGTGAGCGTACCATAGTCGGATCTTATCTGGACTTCGACTCTTGGAGTCCCAAATAGCTACCAGGAACAAGGTTGCTAGTCAGATTAGCTGCATAATGAGACAATTTAGAGGTCAAGCCGAACTCACTCAAAAGCCTTTTGGATGTATTCCTTCCAGTTGCCCACACTCATTGTCATCATTCTACTATGGGCGTAATCGAACGGCTCAGTGTAGTTCCAATCCTCTTCCATATCGTCTATGACAAACCGAACGTTCGGGGAGACACTACTCCAGCGTTAGCTCATGTAAGGACGGCGGCACAACGTGGTCGTACAATGCCGGTTGGATAGGCGAGAGGTCAATGCCAATGACCTTTACGTTTTTCAGCGAGCAGCATTTAGTATGAGCTTGAAGGCGTTACCTCGCCTTCTGGGTGTTCATCTGCGTAGCCCATGGCCCAAATGCCCGTTCCAGTACCAACATCAAGAACTCGTTTAACCTTGGAGTCAGGGTGGTTTGGTGGCGCCTGACCGAGCTTGTCGTTACAGGTAATAATGAACAAATGGTGCTGAAGGTCTGACAGGCGTCAATCAAGATGCTTAGGTTCGCCTATCGCAGCATCTTACCTAGTCTATCATTCTCAATCGCATCATTGGGGAGACTGTATTCTACATATGACAGTCAGCATACAACTGAATCAGCCTTGGAATCAGCAACCTTTCTTCCTTCCTTGTACCGGTGGTATGTTCTCCCGTTCTCGCTTCGATAGTCGATAATTGAGCTTGAGATAATCTAAGCCGATGAGGCTACATCCTATGCTCAATTGCGGTTCATTAATAACCTGGTGTGCGGTTCGTTCGAATTCAAGTTGCCCGTACATCTCCAATAGAAGAATCATGATCGGTATCCTGCATCATCAGTCAGCCTAGGGTAAATCAGAAAAGGAGAAGAGCACTGACATCATCATCAGGGACCACTATCTGGCCAAGATTCGGGGCCGCCATTGTCTCAACTTTGAATGACGAGGAGACTTCACCAAAAGAAAAGACACTTCCTCGGTTGGAAAACATCTACCCCTCATCAGGAGGGGCAGGCTGTATGTATAAATGGCTGTACCCTGTTGATTCGTGGGTAGTGAGCCAATCGCGGCTTATC
Source organism: Dactylonectria alcacerensis (assembly GCA_029931735.1). Taxonomy (NCBI): domain Eukaryota; kingdom Fungi; phylum Ascomycota; class Sordariomycetes; order Hypocreales; family Nectriaceae; genus Dactylonectria; species Dactylonectria alcacerensis. The sequence goes on along the minus strand of JAPMUZ010000011.1, from coordinate 1,873,071 downwards.
CAGCAGCATGATGCAGGTGTTGAAACAACAGCCAGCTGCTCGAGCATGAATGAATGGCCTAATGAGAGAAGCTCACCGCATATCTGGGGAGATGTGCTCGGCTGTCCACTTCTGGGCAGAATAGGAAGGTTAATTGAGAATCGGCCGCTTGAGAGCAGAGATCAGGGCCAGTAGATGGGCCGAAGTGAAGAGAGGTTATGGATGCTGGAGCTCCATCTCCATAGATCAAGGAAGACGGAACGGCCCGTCAACCCCGCTTTGGATCTATGTTCTACTTATCTAGTGTCCTCCGCAAATCTAGCGAGAACTAATTATCAATTTGAAATGGGAAGCTAGTAGCTAATATGATTCGTTTTGCAGCCTGGCCGAGACTACAATCTCGCTGACTGTCGATTCCGCATCTCTCTGATGATTACTCGAACAAATAGATGGCCTGCACAAACTGCGTACGGTCACTTCTTTTCAGGTCGTTGGCCGTACCCTTTCCCATACTCGTCCCTTCCACAGCCAAAACTATGGTAACTATCAGCATTCAATGGGTCTGTCCAAGCGACTAGACTCTATCATTGTCGTAGGCTAGTGCAGGCCCGCTGTAGAATGACAGGGTAATGAGCCCTCAACATGGTCGCGTAGAGCTCACGCTCGACCAATCCTTAAGAGTCCAAGCCAATAAACCGACGAGTTTCTTTTCCAAAAGAAAAAAAAAACTCAAGGATGCCTGGGATATACGTAGCTTCTAATGTCTCTTCCTCTGATCCACGCAGCTAAGTTTTCAAGTCATCATAGCCTTATTGGAAGTAATTCCAGTATAATTAATGTAAACAAGGCTCAATCATAAAAGGATTATTGATTCATTACTGCTGGCTATCGACCGACCAGAGCACACTCGATCCTGTGGAGCATCGTCGGTTGCACCGATGAAAGAGATGCGGATGTAGGTGCAAGCGTCGCCAACCAGTCCGAGAGCAAGGAACAGATCCGCAGACGTTCGGGATTATGAACGTCAGGCTACAATAGGCAGCTTTGCTTGAGTCTTGAATATGGGGATCACACTTTCTGCGTAGTCTGTCTTTGTTCCATCGCACGTTCTGACCGAATAACCATCAAAATCGGAGCCCAGTACATTTTTTTTTCCTCCATCGTCAGCAGCGCCAAAATGTGGCGGCTCTAATCTCAGGTTGAAATCAAATCTGTCTCAATCATCCAACCCTACGCGTCCTCCTCCGGCGGTTCACGCCACACTTGCATAGTGGTTCCTTCACCACTAAAATAGGCATGGCGGGCTCATTAGAAGCGTTCATCAAATTTCACATGCGAAATAAGGAAAAGGTTGAGTGGTGGGATCGCAGCTAGAGCTCCTCGAAAGGCAGACGCAACGGAATGGGGAAAAGACCGCCACAGACCATTGAACGACTAGTACCATCTCATGGTTGAAAGGATGCTATCGATTTCTTCGAGGTTTTGGTCTTAGTTCGTGACTATTCTAAGTTATCAACCCTTACGAGCTGACTACGCACGTCTACGCGAAGGGTCTCACTTGCTCTGTGCATAGGGCACCGCCCCACGTCCAATGAGTCAGCCCCAATTCGCAGGCATCAACACCCTAAGAGATTGAAGTGTGTTATAATCGCAACACTCGAGCCTGTTGATCTTTTACATCAAGGAGCAGAAGCTTCCTTGAGTGGAAACGGCGGAGAAAATATACAGCCCCAGTCATGAGACATACCACTGCCGACGGCAGCGTTGGTGGTGTGTTTTCTACCGTCATGAGCCATTTGTTGATCATCTACTATCTGCGCGTACTCCGTACAGTAACATGTAACAAAGTGTAGATTTTCCACTGTGCAGACGAGACAGATCGTCTTTAGAACCACCTAACGGCACACGCGGCGAGTGATCAGTCTCCAGCGGCAGAGTGCAACCCTTCAGGCATATGTGGAATTGAACCCTATTTTCTGCAAGTGACGGTTGAGACGATTCGCCAATCTAATGTGAGCATGTGGCTTTCTCGTGGGCCACAGCCAGGTGGCTGGAGTAAATACCGCGATGCTCTCCACACGAACGACGCACAATGGAATCATGGCGGAACTCAGATTAATTGCCAGCTAGTCAGGGTCACCCCCGCAGTCAGAAGCCTGCCCTGATCAAGACAGGCCATGCCTGCATGGATCGTCGTCCTTTCAAGTTCCGTGCATCGACGCGCTTTTTTAGTGCAGCTCCTGCGTTTGGACTCTGCGATCGACACTGCCAATCAAGTTTTGTGTCCTAGACAAGTGTGCGTACTGTACAAGCTTGTGTAGAAGCCACGGCATGGGGTTCGAGAAAGATTCTTTCACTCAACTGCTACGTAATAGATTCCATTCCGCGGAGCCGGCTGGATGTGAAGCGTGGCCCCAGCGACGCCGCAAAGCGGAGGACGAGGGCGGCATCTCTCTCTTCCGCGATTGTGGCGTTTGAGGCGTTTTAGCAGATTTTTTTCTCCGCTCGCCAATCTTACGTGTGGCCGGTAATCAGTTACAGCACGCACTATGAATCTCTCCGCCATCGATTTGAAGGAGCAGCCAGTTCGTCATGCAGACTGCTGCCTCAGCCTGTCTTCTAAGCTGCTGGATACTCTTACAGCTGTCTTCTCCGATGCCGAGGTTGCCAACCGCCCACGAACTGTGCTTTCCATTGGCAGCGGCACCGGGCTGCTAGAGACATTATGGTTTCAACACATTGAATCACGGTCACGAGCAAATGATGCTTCCGCTGGTCTAGTGATAGAGGGAGTTGAGGTTCATCAGTTGGGCTCCAAGGACCCCGCCAACAAATATCTGCCCGAGCAAGCCATCAACACCGTGCGCGGCACGTGGGAACTATCTTCTCGGCTGCAGGACCCGGATGGCTGCGGATTGATGTTCGTATATCCCCGTCAACCAGATCTAGTGACTCGATACGTCAAGGAGGTTCTCGAGTCAAAGCTCAACATTAGCATCGTGGTTTGGCTCGGTCCCATGGCCGACTGGGACGCTTTCAAACCGTCCTTCCTGGCTGCAACTGAGAACGGAAACGCGTTTCAGTTGGGCGCGGTGAAAAAGGGATCGGACGCCGGGCTAGGCGAGTACGAGATGATGGCCGTATTCGTTCAGTAATCAGTACTACGTAGTAGCTAGCCAGACATACATCAATCTCCTCGCCAGACTAGCGGCACATCGGAACATTTTCAAAGGCAATTTAAGTAGTTCCTCATCTTGTGTTGTATTCAAGGCACCCAGCATATCAGCCTGGGGAATAATAAAACTATGATAACATCGGCTGGCATTACGTCCAAACATAGACTTCTATTTACACATTACACCAGAGAAGCGAATCGTCACGAGAGTGAGTATGTACACGAAGCTGACTCTTAAACGCGGCAGAGACGGCCGTTCTGGGTGGGAACACCGTCGACCTGACCGGTGACATACCACTCGTCGCTACCAACACCCTGGAGGGCGTAGAAGAGATCGGTGGGATCAACCGAGTTCTTGATGGAGAGCAGGCGAGCGTACTTGTCAGTGCCGTAGAAGGACTGCTTGAAATTGGGCTCGGTGACATCCGACTCGGAGGCGTAGGTGCCGCTGCCGGGCGAGGCGTCACGCCAGGGCTGCATCCACTCGTTGGTGAGAAGCTTGCTCTTCTGGGAGATGACATCCCAGGAGCTACCCTCGGGCCAGCTGATGACGGAGATGGCAAACATGGCAGCGTCGCGCCACGCGGGGTTGACAGCATTGTCGGGGAAGGGGCCAGGGCCGCCAGTGATACCGAAGCCGATGATGTTGCCGCCCTTGTCAGAGAGACCCTTGATAGCAGCAAAGGTAGCGTTGAACTTGGTCTCGTCGGCAAAGTTGCCCTTGGGGAAGATACGACCGGCAGTCTTGGAGGTGGTGCCGCCAACGAGCTCACGGGGGAAACCGGCCTTCCAGGCAGGGTAGTAGCTGGCGTGCTCAGACTCAGTGACAACAGGGGTGATGCCGAGGCTAGCCCAGGTGTCGAAGAGAGGCTGGGCGAGAGTGTGCAGCTGGGCGAGGGTGAAGCCGGGGGCGAACCAGGGCACCATGGAGAAGGTCAGGGTGTCAGCGCCGGTGTGCCAGATGTTCCAGTACTCGTAGTTACCAGCAGTGTTGTAGGTGGGGATGTTCTTGAAGAAGGCACGGACAGCGGCCCAGAAGGCCTCGTGGGAGACGGACGAGCTGGTGCTGAAGTTGAAGCTCATGACGGCAGCCTTGAGCTTGGGGAAGGCCTTGACGGTGTAAGAGGTGACGACACCGAAGGTGCTGCCGCCTCCGCCACGGAGAGCCCAGAAGAGGTCGGTGTTCTGGCTGCTGCTGCAAGTGATGAAGCGACCATCGGGAGTGACAACCTCGAGGCTAAGAATCTATAGGGCAAGGTGTTAGAATATTGCATGAGCGAGTGATGTTCGGGTGAATAGACTTACCTGATCGGCAGCAATGCCGTAGGTGGGAGAGAGGGGCGAGTGGCCACCACCAGCAAGGTAACCACCGGCATATCCAACACTCATACCCTCACCACCAACAACAGTAACACCGTACTTCTCAGCAGCCGCGTAGACCTCCTGGCCAACGACACCAGCACCGACCTTGATAGCCGCGCCGGAGTAAGAGCCGATCTTGAAGGACTTGAAGTACTGGATGGTCTTGAAGTTGTGGGTCCAGATGGACAGGGCGCCGGCTCCAACGGAGCGGCCGTTGAAGTCGTGGCCCGTGTTCTTGACGACCAGGCGGAGGTTCAGAATACGGGCAAAGTTGACGGCCAGCTGGATGTGCGCCACATTCTGGGCGTCGACGACGTACGAGGGGAAGCCTCCCAAAGCACAGTCGGTGGTGGGATCCTCAGAGGGCTGGCAGGTCAGGCCCTGGTAAAGGGGAGCCATGACCGAGGTAGGGTCAGTGAGACTAGGAGGAGGATCATGTGTTAGCTGCAGATCTAGACACGCAATAATAGGCATGAGAGTGGCTTACTGAAGAGACGAGTTGGTAAACTGGTCCAAGACAAAGTCACATCGGGCGGCATCATACACGCCGAAGTTGTCGTAGCACGACGCACCAATGGGCACCGTCTTGATGAGGTTACCGCCGGTGACGAGGTTGAGGACCTGCCAGATGATGGAGTTGGGCCACAGCGCATCACCAGGGAAGGTCTTGCAGTTAGGCAAGCTTCGGGCAGCTCGCTTGCGGCTGGCTTCGCCCTCGTCAAAGTACAAGACCGAGACGTTGGTCAGCTCCAGATCCGTCAGGTTGGCCAGCACGTCGCTGGTCAACTGGATCTTCTCCTCGGGGAGGAGGTCTCCCGAAACCACCTCGGACGCCTCATCGACGTTTGTCTCGGTGGCGTCTAATCAGCGGTCAGTATTTTTCAGCCTCCAGGAAATTCTCCGAGCAAGGAAGGGTGGGGGGAGGAGGTAAAAGGCAAAAGCAAGATACAACGTACCAACTTCTTCACCGTCGACGACAATGGTCTGCGCCGCCACGTGGGAAGCGTAGAGGGCGACGAGACCCCCTACCAAGAGGCGTCTGTTGAGCTGCATCTTGGCGGACGAGGCTTTGAAACACCGAACTGGGTTGGGCTTTGGAAGCAGTGAGATACGAGTAAACGCAGACACTGTATTTGGCTGGATCGGTCCAAGATCAACAACCACGCGGCGAGTTCAGGGGTGGGAAAAGCAGGAACGAGCGTGAAAGAACGAATGGGATGCGGGAAGAGTGAATAACGAGAAGCAGCTAGATGCCCGCGTATATAACATCCACGTGTGACCCCCGTCGGAAAAGGTGGTCCAGAAGCGAGCTCAGAATAACGGCCAGATGCTTCATGCGAACTGCGCTTCCTTCGATAGTCTCGGAGACCAAGGGACCACGGCAGGACAAGGCAAGGCAAGGCAGCTTGGAAAATCGATGTATATGCCTGGCCCTGGGGACCCCCGTCTAGGTAATCCTAGGCACCGTTGGACGCATTGCGGTGGGGGGGGGGAGAGGCGAAATTGATGGCCTTCTCTGCATCAACCCATCTCAGGTGATTGTCGATGGGCCTGACAGTTTAGGTTAGATGGATCCGAACGGTGTTCGGGACTCTCAACGCCCTCGTCGTCCCTCTCGGCATCCCGGACTCCACCTTCTACGGTATCGCATCGAGCATAACCCTTGCGACGAGGCCTCATCACGATCCATGCCCGCGGAGGCGGGGGGGGCGGGAGGCCGGGCCAGGGAAGATGACTCGTCTGCATACGGATGAGGCAAGATCTGCATGCGCCTTCATTGCATTCTATGCAGCCAGGTATGGAGTTAAGTTATTAGCACGCTATTTACCGCATAATCCGTGGTAGAATAATCAAACATATTCCAACCCACCAGTTCACGCCTCTTACTAACCCTGACGTCGTGTGTCCTGACGTCGTGTGTCCGCGGGTTGCGCAACAACTATATCCGGTGCTTCCTAGCGCCAGGCTTGTAGGAGCGGCTTCTTGTTGGCGCTGACCTTCGCTTATGGCCTGTCCCCGCGCCACCTTCGAAGTACGAAGGACTGTTAGTTCACCTCCCTACGTAAGCAGCGAAATCTAGGGTTATTCCAGGGCTTAGTCTTAGGGCGCTTATGAGCGGAGCCCCATCCTCTTCAGCGGGATCCCAGGGCCGTGACCCGTGCGGTAGCCAAAATCAAGGGGGTTTCCTAGTGCCATGCGAGTCTCTCTTAGCACTTTTAGCACCCTGCAAAGAGCGTCGTGGCACCCCTGCGGAGAGAAAGAGTGAGGCACCGGACTCAGCTAAAGAAGACGGTTAGTTAGTGCTGGTCCCCCGGTGGCGCCATTGTCTTTTGCGGCCGCGCTGACGTTTCCAGAATGGAACAAGAGCGTGTTCTTAGAGGGGAGAACGGGAGGGAGAAAAGAGAGCGGGCAACAAAAAGCCCCACAGCTTGGGTTCAAGGATGGGAATGCTAATAATTTCCCATATCCAGCAAGGCCCCCCCCCCCTAACAAATGCCGCAGGCACAGCCTTGAGTACCAGCCAGCCGGGGACCCGTGCCTCTCTCCAACGCCTTTCTTTTTTGGTGCGGGGACGGGAAGAGGAGGAGTCGAAAAGGGCTGAGGAGGAGGGGGAGCCGAAGAGGGACCCTCGCTCAGGGCTCTCCATCTCGGCATGCGGGGGTGTCGGATCGGATCTTGGGTGTTTTTCGGCACGATTCCGTGAGCCAGGCATAACACGAGTCGCAGCGTAGGATTGATTGGATAAATGGGCGACATATATCTCATAAATGACACGACAGAGATGAACATGCCACATTGCCGTGACACTCAGTGACAGTGAGTGACAGGTTAGCTCGTGTAGTTCGTGTAGTTCGTGTCTGCCAGTTGGGACGATGAGACGTAGCCAAACTCTGTTTTAGTCAACCCCCAAACCCCCAAACCTCGGTTCGCAAACCCTTGCTCCTTGAGGGCGCCCTTATTCCGCGCCGTTCCTGGTGCCAGTGCAAGCGAGCAAAGACATAGTTTGCGTTTTAGCACGCTCGCACTGCAGCTTGTTCAGGCCCATGCCGCCCCTGGAAACAGACTGAGGAAACCGCACGTTTGCGCCGTGATGTGGGAAGGAATAGTATTCCTTTTGAAATAACCCGTCCGAAGGGGAGAGGCGGCAGCACCAAGACAGACTCAGCCAAGCAGGCTAGCGAGTGTCTACAGCACGTACTAACGCACAGACTAGAGGCCCGCGACTTGGCCCGGGATCCCGGAAAGTCTTGGAAAGTGGGCACTCTGGGGGCATCTAGAATGGATGATTGATCAGATGCCTCAGATGAGATGCCCTGGCATTCTTGTTCGAGATGCTTACCAGGATGCTTATACTTGGTTCAACCCGGTTCAGGCATCCAAACCCCCCGTTCAGTCAGGCCGTCCCCTTACGCCTAGCATTAGCACGGGCATCTAGCGCCGGGGAGTGGATTGTGTCCGGCATCGCGTCGAGCCAAGAAGCTGCAGGGTCGGCATCTTTGTTCGATTGCCTGCTGCAATCTCTGGGACATCAAGAGACGAGCTCGAATCAGGGGACCAACGCCATCGCCCGCTTTTCCGTCCAGTTGTCTCACTCACTCTCTCTCCTCCCCCGCGCGTAGTGCGCCCCCGAGAAAAGGAAGCTAGTCTGTTCGGCCGCCCCCAAGGAAGAAAAAAGGACGCCAGTCTGTTCGCCTCAGCTAGGTATGTTCGCCTCGGAATCAATCCCCAAAAGCCAAGCGTCTGCCACACACACCCCTAAAAACTGTCCGGTCCAGCCACCAAAGCCGGTCTGTTCTTCCCGCTGCGGCTGAAAAGGGGCCGGACTTTGGAAGCGAGCCAACGAAAACAGCCCGAAATCCCGCTCGGTTTCGGGATGGAAAATGGAAGGGGGAAGAAAACAACGCCATCCCAGTGCGGATGACTTTTTGGTGGCGGCAACCAGTTCCTCGGATTCATCCGCTAAAGGGAAATAATAATACTACGTACGCAAGCCCTTCAGCCCAACGAGCCGGGACTGGGCAACCCCGGATGCTGGGAAGATGCTACTGCAGCACGTTAGACAAAAGAATAGTGCCCCCTTCCATCCTCCTTAGCCAAGATAAACCAGGAAAGGGCATGCCTAGGTCTGGGAAATGGGTGGTGGTATTCTTGACATTTTCTGTCCCAAGTTCATGTTCCCCTTTGATGCTAGCTAGGATGACACACGCACACTAATCCCAAGCAGTCGGTTCGTTCGTGTGGTTCATGTACGGCACGGGGACGGCAGCTGCTTTCGAGCTTGGGTGCGACCGCACTACCTATTCGTAACAAGTTAGATACGCCTGTATCAGTGCGGGTGGTCATGGCAGCAGCCATGGTATATAGCATTTGCCACGGCCCACATCCCAGTCTTGGCTGGGGGACAGCGTGCACATCTTTCAGGATCTGGAAGGCTTCGAGACGACCCGACGACACAAAGACATACTTACCCTTCTCTTTTCTTGGTCTCGCAGGATATTTCCCCATTGCTCTTTCGCCCTCTCTCTTCCCTCTCCCTGGCGCGTAAAGCTGAGCATCATGACTCTTCTCCCATTGAGCATGAGGGCTTCAGACTCTCTCAGCAAAGTCGCCCTGGGCTTCTCGGCCGTCAACGCCGACGCCAGCATCAAGGCCCGCTACATCCCCGTCACCGAGATCCCCACGACGTCGCTGCAGCAGAGCGCCGTGGGCATCATCTTCATGATGACATTCCTGGCCTTTTTCGTCTGGGGCATCCGCGTCTACTCGCGAGTGTCGTCCAAGCAGTTTGGTGTTGGTGCGTGCTTTGGCGTCTTTTTTACTTTCCCGTCCCTGACGATCACTTGCTCGTGGCGACATGGTTCTTCTTCAAGCCTTCTTCGAACTAACCTGACCTTGTGCTCTCTAGATGACTGGCTCGTCACAGCCGCCATGGTTCGTCCAAGGTTCTTCTCATGTTGATTTTTTGAGCGTGCACTGATCAACACTCGTCCCCTCCGCCAGGCTTTCTCGTTGGCGTTGGTTGGTCCCAACTACATGTGTGAGTACACCCTCTACCTGTGCGACAGCTCACGACTCTAACCACGATCATCGGCAGTCATGAAGTACGATTACATCGGCTTCCGCACCACGGATCTACCCGATACGTATGATGTCGAGCCCGTGCTCTTCTGGAACTGGATCATGCAGGTGCTTTACAATCCGATCCTAGCCTTGGTCAAGTCGTCGATCCTCATCTTCCTACTGCGCCTGGGCGGTCACCAGCGGAACATTCGATGGGCCGTCTACGCACTCAATGCCTTCAACATCGCGCTCGGAATCGCCATCTTCCTGACCGTCATCTTCCAGACCATCCCCATCAACGCATTCTGGGATCTTGAGGTGGAGAAGGAGCGACAGATCGACGGGCCCATGTTCTACATCTCGACTGCTATCGTCACCATCGTCACCGACTTTCTCGTCCTGCTGATTCCCTTTTGGGTTTTCCTGGGCCTGCGAATGCGCCTCGCCGCCAAGATCGGTCTCATCGTCGTCTTCCTCATGGGCGGAGTGTAAGCCTCTCCCCGCACACTTGGTGTTTCAGATTGGATGTGGCACTAACGTAACTAACACGCAGCGTCACCATTGTCGCGATAATCCGAGTCAACGAGCTCCGCAAGAAGTTTTACGACCACGATCCGAACTATGACTCGAGGCATACGCTCGGAGACACGCTGAGCTCCGTCGAAGTCAACCTAGCCATCATCGCCTCGTGCGGCCCCGCGCTTCGTCCCTTGTTCCGCAGAATGTTCCCCGGCCTGTTCTCCAACAAGAGCAGCAACGACCGCGACTACGCCACACCAAGCAACAACAACTACGGTACTGGCACCGGAAGACGACACACCAACGTCACTGGAAACTTTCCTCTTAAGGATCTGCACAACAGCAAGACGCACACTGAGATCCGGGGCCATTCGCCCAACGGCAGCGAGGAGGAGATTATGACATATAACGGCATCATCCGAAGTACAACGGTAAGACACTGGCTTGATATTGAGTCTCTGAAACCATCACTAATACTAGATAGGTCAACATCAAGTACGACCAGGCGACATTGGAAGGGTCTAACACAGACTTCGACGAGCCCACAAAGCCCCGATCAGGATAAGTGAAATTATATACCCATAGAGCGACGATCTAGAACATTCATTTATGGTTTACTTTTTTAAATTAAGAGGCACGGAGCGGGCCAGGGGTCTTGTCCCCACATCGATTGCTTTCATCTTATTATTCTTACCGGTATTTCTTGATCGAGCTTGGGTGCGTAAAGGACCTGGAATCGCTATGTATATTATGATGAATAAAATAGGTACTTGGGAGAAGCTGTCAACGGATATGACGACGTATATATTAATAATTCCCCAATACAAAGAACGTTGCTCTTTGCGTTTGCCTTGTTCCTCAACTCTAGGTGGAGCAATATTTCTTCAGCCCGTCGTCTAACACCACCTTTCCGTTTAAGCTTGTCTTTGTAGTTGACGCTCTTCACGACTAAGCTTATTTTCTATCGGTGTGACTTCGTAATGTGTTTATTTCTGACCTGGCCCAGATCATAACAGATTTGAATCTATTGAGTAGAATCACGTGACAGCCGCCAGAGGACCGCCATCGTCCCCTTCACATCAAGACATAGTGAATGGCTAGATAATCGGGTTCGGGACGCCATGAGATGATGTCTTGCTAGTTCCGTGCCCCCCATCCTAATTATATGTCATCTATTGTGATCGTCTGCATTTGACGTGGGTTTCGAAGTTGTCAACCTCTTCTACGAATACCTCCGACATGTTTTCGCTTTTATCCACCAACCTGACGAGAATTTCAAATCATGCTGACAGATCACTCATTAAACATCGTAAAGGTAGTCAGAGCGTGATACTATGCACCAAGGTAAATAACCACTCCATTCTTGTCAAACATAGAGCGCGGTAAGGCCCATTGGAGCTTTTTTGCTTTTCCTGATCTGTTCTAGGGTAAGTCTAGTGCGACCTCGCGATATTGATAAGGGTAGACGCGACGGGCTACAGTACCCAAAGGCCAACTCTCTTATCGACGTCTAGCCGCTTTTGTCGAAAGACCATCTGGGTCATATATCTTCCTGATTCTCCGCTTGGGCTGCTGTGAAAAAGATGCTTGGAGGAACCAGGAAGTCAAATGGGTCATATTTCGACAACTTGAAGTGGCCGACACGCGTCAATCTTGGGCCCCATGCTGCGGGCGAGTCAGTCGAAAGCTGTTGAACGAACGAAATCCATGGCCATTTTGGCGGCCACTTCTAGTAGGTAGGGTGCACACACATAGGGCTCGGTATCGGTCCCGCATTCTCTCCCAATACATACTGATAGACTATGCCACTATTTGAACTTGACGGAGGTCAGCGCCACATCAAGTGATTGACTGGCAGGACTTGTAGCTCATGTCAACCAAGCAAGAAGTAGGTGGAAGTTTGAATCGGCAAATGATATTCCCCACCAGATGGCGCAACCCTGAAGATGGTTCCTTTTGTCTTGATTGCTGGGCTAGCGAAGTTTCGACATTCATGAGCGATGCCACGAAAACGGTGATCGCGACACGTCTGTTGTGTTCTAATCTTCGATACACCGGCGGCTCACCTGAGAGGTTTCAATTACTCCTGCTACATACCATATACCACCGAGTAGTCAAGGGAGAGTGGTAGTCTGTGTGCTTCAATGAAGCGTACGGATCGTCGACTACCCCAATGGCTCCTGTTGTCTCACACATACAATACGGGATTTCTTGGGTGAAATCTATGTTCGGGCCGTTTTGGATACAGGCTATCGGGATCAACTCTCTTTGTATCTCCTGAGGTAAGGCAATATTATGATATTACTAGTCGACATGTTGCGGTTTTGATGGGAAGTTTTTTTGTTAAAAAATTATCATTGAAATGTATGCACTCCATCGTCCACAGTTGATCTGTTGTAGCACTGCCACAGATATTCTCGTGCACACAACCCCCCCTGCAGTAGAAGAGGTTTTTGCAAACAAAAAAACCGCGAATGTTAATGGTAGATTGGTCCATTTGACAATGTGAACACCAGGCAGAAAAACCCTCATTTCATCTATCCAAGAATGGGCTGTCGTTTCCTCTACGATGGTAAGCAACATCTCAGATGGGGAAGTGTGAGCCGAGGCACAATAGTAATTTGTGCTGATGGGAGGTAGTTGCACTTTTCAGAAAAAGCATCTAATAGCTGACTTTAATTGTTTGACGCGCCCTAGTGTGTTTACTGTTGAGTTCGCAACGGCAACGTAAGGTGGATGACGATTTTAGCCTCAAGCTCATGTGCCTCGCATTGTGTGTAAAAACCCGCGTTCCCGGTCCGAAACGATAAGTCTAAAGTACGCGGCAGTGTTTAAAATTCCAGGCCGCAGAAACTTTGCAGGACAATGGAGTTCCTGGATTGTGACGCCAGCGTTCGAGGTGAGCCATTGCGAGAATGGGACAGTCGCCAGCCTGCGCCTTGGACACAGCAGGAGGATCTGGTGCTAAATTTTGGGACTTTGCATCCACTGGTAGCCCGGCTCGTGCAGATGAGCGAAGAGGATTTCGCTCATTTCAATTGAAGCGACCACCTTGAAACCAGAAAAGCTACAAGATTCCTGCCACTCACGTTGGCTGGTTAGGCTCTTGTGGAATCCTTAGAAAGACAAAACTAAGATACCTATACTAGACGAAAAGTTACTTTCTAAAGATTGACCTCCGCTGAAAAAGGTTAAGCTCCTCGAAGACATATCGCCTGCTTAGTCCTGGACCGACAGTGATCGTGAGTAATCCCCAGGAAAATCGCCAGGAAAAGTCTTAAGGACTGTTAACCCCGACATCTTCCTGGCTTAAGTGAGGATCTGGTTGGTAGGTGCATTTTCTGTTGCTTGGATGGTAAGGGAGACCGGGAATCATCGTTTTGATGGCCTTGGCCCAGCCTCGAGTAAGAATAGTAATGATTTCCTCGCAAGTAACTTGAGGGACGCGGGCCTCCGCTTCGAGGGGAGATGCACGTAGTATGCATCATTATAAGTAATTGGAGTTTAGAAGACGGAAACACCAGGAAACGTCTGCCATAAGTGACGGCCCATTGAAGTAGCATGTCTAAGTGGTTATCGGCGTTTGTACGCCATTGTGAATTCCTGGCTCACTTGGCAGCAATGTCGTACTACACCAGTTGCTAAAACTAGATTGTTTATTGATTTCCTTTGATAGTGGCAAGATCCAGTGTAACTGCAGTCTGCAAACAGCGCGCATGATGACGCCGAATAATCCTGATTACCCATGCAATTTAAGATGATCGTGTCTGACTTATCAGCGGTGGCTGTCTGGCTACTTAGCTTGCGATGAGCGATACATAACCCGACAGAAAAATGGTAGTGAGATTAGTTTATAGTTTCATTTAAGAAGATGGCTGACATGTGCTAGAAGACGGGAATGTGGCCAGGATCACATCACCGAATAGGCTAGATTTTCCCGTTTGAGGATGACTCGGGACGGACCTCTGCTTGTTGCAGCTGTCAGAATCGCACTGGGAGGTCCATGGCTGTCTCGGTGGCACTAGGATCCACCTTGTGCATCTCAGCTCTCCCTCGCTAAAAGGTCGGTATCGGGGAAGAGCATCTGGAAACTGGAGGACCTACTCTTCATCTGGAGTAAACCCGTGCGGCCGGATAAGGCTTAATCAAGACGCGAAGGGCTTTATCTCTTGGCGGACGGCTTGGTACCGGCCCCAGAGCAGGGGAAGCACGAGGCGGAACTGATAAGCCAGCGGCCATGGGCCAGTACGAGGCCGCCATTCGCAGATTGGGTGTTGTTGCTTATCTCGAACTTTGGCTCGCCCGGTGGGTCCGCGTTTGAAAGGGAGAAAGACGCCAAGCAAACTAGGTCTATGCCGTCGTCACGGCCGTTCGATGAGGACGTGGGAAAGGACGTGCCCTGTTACGCAGTCAACGGAAAAGAGGCCAGGTATAAAGGGATCTGCTGCCCTGCCTTTTGCTTTTGTTTTGGTCTCCGTCTGGCAGCTTAAGTGGAAACGCGGACAGGTGTGGACTCTTCTCCAGATCCTTCTTCGTCGACAGGTGCCTTGAGCCAATTGCACGTGGCGAGGGTTACTACTAGTCCAGTTCTCTTTCGAGATAGATTCCACTGGAGTGAGGCATCGTCCACTAGAGTGAGCCATCATGTCTACCATTACTCCTGTCACCGAGTGGCCCGACTATGCCGTCGACCCTCAGGGCGGCGACCCGATCACGCAGGATCTCAATGCCCCTTACGACAAGGTATGCGCCTGGACGGCTCTACAATATGTGAATGTTACTAACTGAGTCGTCTCAGGGTGACCTGTGCTGGCTGCTCGTATGCACCATCCTATGTTGGCAAATTACCCCCGCCATCGGCTTCCTCTACGCGGGCATGCATCGCCGCAAGTCGGCCATGACCATGATCCTGCAGTCGCTGTTCTGCGCCTGCGCCTGCGGCATCCAGTTCTGGGTCTACGGATACTCGCTGTATCAGTCTCACACGACCAACCCGATTCTGGGCGATATGTCTCTGGCCGGATTGCATAATGTCTTGGCCCAGCCGTCGCTCGCCAACACTGACATTCCCGATATTCTCTGTATGTCCACGTCGCCGGTTCTTTTCAGTTTGTTTGACTGATAACCATATCTCGTAGATGCTGCTTTTGGCTTCACCTTTGTCACAGCCACGGCCATGATCTTGGCCGGAGCCATGCTGGAGCGCGGCAGGCTCTGGCCCAGCATGGTGTTCCTCCTTTGCTGGACCACCTTTGTGTACTACATGTAAGCGCCATCTTCAATCCTGGGGAGACAACCAAATATGCTGACCACGAATCTCGCAGCCTGGCCTACTGGGAGTGGAACCCTAGCGGCTGGTTGTACAAGCTCGGCCTCTACGACTTTGCAGGTTCTGGACCCGTCCACATTGCTAGCGGCTTCGGAGCTCTCGCTTGGTCCATGATGCTGGGCCCGCGTCTCGCCGACAAGGAGACGGAGGCGAAGAAGGGCGTGCACTATAAGCCTCACAACCCGCTTCTCATGTGCATTGTAGGTCTTATAATTATGTGAATCACAGGAGCATCGACTAATCCTGGGTATTACAGGGCACCGTATTCATCTGGTTCGGATGGTTTGCCTTCAACGGCGCCAGCACTGCCAACCTGAGCTTGCGATCCATCTACGTCGTCGTCAACACCAACTTCGCGGCTTGCGGTGGCGGCATCGGCTGGGTCATCTTGGATATCATCTACACCAAGAAGTTTAGCCTGGTTGGCTTCTGCTCTGGCATCATCTCGGGTCTGGTTGGAATCACACCGGCCGCAGGTTTCGGTAAGCGCCTCTGACTTTGTGCGACCTCGATAACGCATGAAATTGGTTTGCTAATATCGCCACGTACTGTATAGTCCCTGTATACGTGTCAGCCCTTGTTGGATTCCTCACGTCGGTGGTGTGCTTCTATGCCGCCAAGTACAAGTACCTCCTTGGCGTCGACGATGGCCTCGACATCTTCGCGATCCACGGCGTGGGCGGCTTCTTCGGCGACATCTTGACGGGCCTGTTTGCAGCACAATTCGTCCCGGCGCTCGACGGCGTCAGCGGCGACGCCTACCTGGGCGGCTGGTGGAACCACAACTGGCGCCAGCTCGGCCTGCAGCTCGCGGGTGCTACTACGTGTGCCGTGTGGTCATTTACTATCTCGTGCCTCCTACTCTTCGTCATCAACAAGATCCCTGGCCTGCACATCCGGGCCAGCGAGGAGAGCGAGATTCGTGGCCTCGACTTTGCCTATCTGACGGATGTCGACTGGGAGGAGGGTATGGCTAGTGACCAGAGCATGACCATGACTGAGGGTGTGCGCGGATCTGGCTCGTTCAAGGGAACGACGCCGCCAGTGGTAGAGGAGAAGAAGCAGGATTAAACGAGAGGAGCGAGAGACGCGATTTGTTGTTTGTTTAGCGATACTGTAGAAGAGTGTGCGAGAGACGCATAGACATAATGATACCTTGATTCACCATCTGCTCTTTCTCGAGAACCTTATTTCCGTTTCCGATCCGAATGTGAACTGTGTGTGTTTTAGATCACATTCCCGGAGAACCGGGTAGTCTATGTGGCGCGGTTGATCTCAGGCTGTGGTGACAGCTTGATTGAGCGCAGCGTGTGCATCCAACACAAAGACGGCAGGTCCATTGAGAGCAGTGAGAACAAGTGTGTTTTAGCTGCATATTAACCTAGGATCCATTGAGAGCTGGCGGCATTCTCGATGCACCACGTCACAAGCGCCGAGACCTGACGACACGCATCCATCTCAACTCTAAGCTCCTCGTTACGGTCTGGTGGCTCTGGATGAATGAATCCTGGCCACGCATCGACGGCACCTCCGGATGCATCCCAGGTCACTGCCGAGGCTTCCAGCACCCCCCTTGTCGCTTGTTAGTCCCTTGTCACTTGCCCTCCTCATATGAGTCCGTTATCATAACTCCTACGTACGCCCAGGTGGGGGCTGCTGCGGACCTCAAAGATTATCTAGATGCGGTTTAGCGCACCACTGTGAAAGTATTGCAACCACCACGACAATCTCGTGGCGCATCTTGGACTCGTTTCCCACACAACCAATCATCACATCCATGGAAGTGCTGATCCTCCCCCGCGTTTCGTCGTCTGCTAACCCGATCAGGTAACCTTTTCCTGGCCCTGAAGCTCTCGTGGCCACCCCCTTACGACCATCTTATCCGCGTCCTATCCTAACATGTCCCCCTTGGGTCTTGATATACGGTTCGTAGGTGCAGACAGGCCCGTGGCGGGCGGCACCTGATACCCGTGAATACATTACTATCTTTTGGGGATTTCCGTTGGCAGTATGCATAAGAAACGTAGTTGCTGTCGTCTCATGCGATTACGTTCCCGAGACGAGCCCGTCTGCCCTTATCTATACGTCCCGATCCTTTCTCCCATCCGGCCCATAGGTGCACAAACCACCCCCTCTGGATGAGTCTAAGCCACCATGCTTGTCCTCTCTGAAATTGCCCATTTGAGCTTGGGCCCCGCGGTGCTTGGCGTTGTGCTCTGCCTGGGCGCATTTGCTGTGCTCATCCGCACGCTGCTCCACAACCGCAAGAGCTTGAGTCGCATCTCGAGTTTCGCCTCCGCATCGAAGCCTGAAAAGTCCAAGAAGGACATCGAAGCAGAGTATGTAAATGTGTACCCGCCGTCGCAGCGCGAGACGCTGCAAAAGGTCAACCCGAAGTTATGGCCCGCATCGAAGAACTTTGACCTGTCGGTCGCACCGAGGTCGTCCATCCTCAAGCTGGATGCAGACTACCGCCTCGCCAATCCGTCCAACTATGTCTATAGTGGCTTCAGCATTGGCGATATTCGGGCGCTAGGCATTCTACCTGACTATGCCATGCTCTCTGGTGTTCCGCTGCCTTCGCCTGTCAAGAACTTCAATATTGAGAATGCTTTGGCCCGACCGTATCGGCCATTCCGATGGGCCTATCATCAGACTATGTGTACGTGACTGTCACAAAAAATCAGAGAAAAAAATGAGCTAACGCCTGGTGACTATCAGCATACAAGAAACTAGACCCTGACTTTTGGATTGAGCTCGAAAACACCTACGTAGAGCGAATCCGCCAACGCCAACAGCTCTACGCAAAGCACGGCCAAGATGTGCTGGACTCGATGCCAGGATCCGAGCTCGCCTGCAAAGAGCTCATGGAGATGGTGTTGCAGTTCCTTTGCGCCCGATACCCCAACCAATTCGAGTTTGTCGGCAATACGTTTGTCAACCACATTCTCAACACCCGACAGAATGTCGGCACAATCAACCCGCTCGTGATGCTGTTGAACAATGTGCCTGAAGATTTTGCCTTGGCTTTGCGAGACCATGAGACTGGCCGCTACATTTTGCGAGCTGGTGTCATCTGCTCCTCGGTCGGATGGAACCTTGGGGAAAAGATGGGTCTTGGGTTGCCGGCAATTCATCGCACTGTCCCTGATTACAAGGAGAAGATGGAGTTTAGCATGGACCGGTAAGCTCAGAAACTCATACGTGAAGATGAAATTTTACTGACCTTGTTCTATCAAGATTCTTCACCAAGATGTCGACTTCTAGCCCGATCCAAAGAGGATCGTGGGGCCTTGAGATGGGTCAACCGCTCTACCTCCCAGCTGATCATCCTGAATTCAGCCACCGAGAATCTCAAAACCCATCGTTGCGAAAAGAAGACGTCCACCTGCGCGTCGACTGGCAGACGTTGCGCCGACTCCCCCTCTCAGGCGCCGTCGTGTTCAACTTCAAAGCGCTCTTCACCCCCCTAACTGAATTCCGAGACGAGCCCTATATCCCGTCTCTAGTCCTCAAAGTCCTCAACGAAGGAAAGGAGAACCTCCTGAAGTACAAGGGAACTTGGCATGTAGAGCATGTTGCAAAGCCTGCCTTGGAGATGTATGCGAGGGAGCAGATCGAGAAAGGATTGATTGAAGAGGACTGGAAGGTGCAGACTTTAGATGAGAGCCCGTTTTTCAAGGACTGGGAGAGGAAGTGGAGATTGGAATGAGCTTATGATTGTTTTTGGGAATGACTTTGATGATGCATGCTGAAGCTGTACGGGCAGCCTGCAAGGTTAGTGTTGGGTTGGGAATGATTTGATGCAACAGTGTCAGCACCGAGTTTGTACCGAAATGGTACGGAACGGGCAGACTGATGAGCATTGGAGTGACACGGTCACTGTGTAGCGATTCGCGTGTGCAATACGGCCAGTAAAGACAGCATAATTCTCTGAGAATAATTACTTAAGAATTAGCGTGGAGATAGCAATGGGAATACATCCTCTACCGCAGGGTCAGAGATGCTACCAAGCTGGAGTCTGAAGGGTGAAATAAAAGTGCCTTGACGAAATGAATCGCTATATGTCTCTATGATTTTCTAAACAGTTCTCTAATGACAGGATGGAGGAAACCCAGTTGGACTATCCTCTATTTCGGTGCCTTGATGATGCTGATATCGTCGAGATACCAATCAATCTCCTTGCCAGATGGATGGGCAATCAGGCCAAAGTATGCCGGACCTTCCTGGCCACTGGTGATTGTGAACTTCCAGTGCCACTTGAACCACTCAGGGGCGACGTTGATGCCCTTGCCAGGCCAAGCCGAGAAGATGTTGCCGTTGGCATTGAAGACGGCAAACTGCAAAAAGTCACCAAAGTTGTCGCCAAAGCCCTTTCCGGCCACGCCGCCAGCGTCGATGAAGGTGCTGCGGGCCGAAAACTCGAGCTGGTACGTCTCGCCTAGCTCTAAGTTGAATTTCGGCTTGTATTTGACGATGCTCTGGCCGACGCCTACAGTCCCGCTGACTTCGCCGATGCGCAGGCACGGGTCGACAATGTCGTTTGCCCAGAGCGCGTTGACAACGTTGAGGAAGAACTCACAGCCGTCGTTCTTCATGTACCAGTTGTCGAAGTTGCGGTCGGTGAAGTCAAGAGAGAGGACGAGATTTTCTGAAGAGTCTCGCGTTAGTTTGTTGTTGTGTTGTTTGTTTCCACCGAGAGGTCAACGTACCTGGGCCGACCTCGATGGGGGCGGCGACAGAGCCAAGGGCTAGAAGTCCCAGCGTGGTGATTGCTTTAAGAGACGAGAACATATCGGGCAGAGCTGGAGGTTCTTGTGTGTGGAATAAAGCTGGCTGGTTGCTGGCTTGGTTGACTTGAAGATGTCAAGAGAAAAAACTTCAGCGTCGTGAACTGCGAAGGAGCCCTCTATTTAGAGGAAAAGTTCGAGTACTCTCTTTTTTACTCAATCATCCATAGCCAGTGCCTTCTCGTGCCTTTTCCCGTCGACAATTCACCCTGGTTGACTGCAGCATTGTGTGTAGTGCGAGTCAGCGGCGACTATGGTGAACTTGGCCAGTTACGGGCTTCGCTATGGTGGCCCGTTACTGTAATCGCCGAGGCCACATGCGTGTGCAGACCCGGGCTTGCAGGGGTTGTGGCTAAGACTTCAACGCTGCGATGAGGCTGAGTGCAGATGACCATGGGGCTTGATCGGAGGGCCCGAAAGTCGGATATTTCAGCGATGAGTTCATAGGGCAATCGTGATTATTATTATTCCGAGAATATATTTAGTGAGCATTTCCACGACGTTGTGTTTTGTTGTTGTTTCATGCGTGCCCTGAATGGTTGCAAGGTAAGATGTGAAAGATGTGATTTAAATTAATAATTTACATCCCTACCTTCGATAGGAACGCGTCAACTCAAAGAAGGCCTTAAACTAATGGAGCTTAAGTATTGGCCAAGTCAATCACGATACAAGCACGAGGGATCTTTTGTGTGGCTGGTCGTCTTCGAAATAGAGGCATTTGTTGCCGCCTGTGCATTGTAGTCGACGCCCTGGCCCGGGCTATGTACTGGAGCCAGTCCATAGTGCCTGATATTGGCCGTGGATGCCTTCCACGGCACCATCTAGGGCCTCTTTGTGCCTCGCAGTGGAGCTCAGTACCTGATCCAGGTCCAAAGCCCCTGTCAAGGGCTGTGCTAGTGCTCCACAATCCCAGTGTTCCCCGAGAAGGCCCCAAGCGCTGTTGAGATTGGCGAGGCCGAAAAACGTCAGTGGTTGGATACTGGTCCCCGCTGACGGCATTGAACGATAACTATCCACCATGGCATAGGCCGATCTGGTCGCCGATCAAGACAACTAAAGTAACCAATCTTTGTGTGAGGAAGGTCGCCGTTTGCATCGTTTCAGCTTAGGCTTCTCTGTGGAACACTTTCAACCCAAAGAAGCTCGATTTCGACACGGCCATCGTCTGCGCCACACAGCTGGCTTCGCCTCTCTGCTCATAGCTCCATACCACAATCTTAACGAGGATGCGGGAACATGCATATAGGTGGCGCTGCATGGATTGAAAGTTGCAAACAATGTTGAGAAGCTACTAATGCAGTCTACTGAAACGACCTTGGCGGACGAGGAAGAAACCACACCCAAATGGCTAGCTATCTTTCCGGGGCCGCTGGGGCCAATCGCGACTGACGCCGTCTCGCCGCCTCCAGCAGAGGTCGGCAGCGGCTGCTTCCAGCACCATCGCAGGTGAAGATGACAGGCCGGTCTCTTCAAGATAGCTAGGAAAGTGTCTAATTAGACACTCTATCGGGTCGGATCGCCGCTGCGGATTGTGGCAAGGCTCGAAAAGATGAAGGTTGCAGCGGCGGATCTGGGTTTGGGTGGAAGACCGCGGACGCGGTCAGTCGGCTCGTAGGAAAAGGGCGTATTCTGCCGGATTAAAAGAGGTCTGATAGAAAGCAGGAAATCCGCAATGAAATTGATAGTCATACAGTCTAGGAAATAACAGTGCCGTTGAATTCCGCAACTGAGAGGCTTCCCTGCCTCCCCAGCTGTTGAAGCTGACGTTCTTGATGATGCCGTCCTTGAAAAATCCCTAGGAAAATCCCGAGACCTGGAGAGTTGAATCTCTAGTCCCCACAACCCTATCTAACCCCTGTCCCGCCACAATCGCATCACTACCTATTTAACTGATGATAAAAAAATCGCTCTTACTGACAGAAGTTGCAAATACTGAGGGCATGATGTCATAGGGCCAGTTGCTGCAGATGACTATGATCTGATAGTTGAGCATCACATGGAAAAAGAAGATGTCCTGTTTTTTTTTTGGAAACCTAAGATAGTTGTAACAGGTGACGGCGAGGCGACTTCGGCGTGCTGTTTTGCGCGGACTCTTGCATTGGACCTCGTGAACTGACACACTAAAAAGCTTCGGCAAATAGCAAGAGGGGAAGAATGAAAACGAAGCGTTTCAACGTGAAATGCAAATTCATACCTGAAGCTGTTTTGCGGGTAGTGGCGATCGTACTATGAGAGGGCCATAGCTGGGACTATGTGTGGGGCAGCGGCGAGTCTTGGCCGCTTGTTTTCGGCTCGATCGCTTTAGTGTAAATGGGTGTCAAGTCTTATTAGTGTAATTAAGAACTAAAAACGATGCGAGAAGTTGCTACGCGATAGGATATGATTTTGTCTACTGGACAGAGCGGCGGGTGGTGAACGAATCTGGGTTTGAAATTCATTAGGCCAAGAGGGCCATGGAGGAGAATGACTTCATGAGAAGCGGCCATAGGGAAGAGAACATACAACGAGCGGAGAAGAAAAGAGCATCGAATTTGAAGATTGATTTGAGGGCAGTTTCTTGGGGTGGGATGGAGCTTTGGAGGCTGGAGTATTAGGGGGTGATGGAGAGGGGATAATATAGCTTTTTTTTATTCCAAGTCACAATCGCAAGCTAGAGCGTACCGGAAGCTATCATTATCCATTGGTTCAAAAGGTATTTGTTCATGCCTCAGACAAACAACGAGAAGATGCAGAACAAGGTGGTGGGGCTCATCAACGTTAGTAGTTGCACTACTTGCGCTCTGCGCTGTGAACCAGAGTGGGACGTCATAAATAGGGATATTCTTCCTTGAAGATGAACGTGATTCAGAGCATCGAATGCGTCTGGCTTCAAGAAGAGCAAAGCTAGGACGCGCGACCAGCAGCAGCCCCGGGTTGTCGTTGAAATGCTATCTGCTGAACCACGAGATATTAAGTTTTGAGGCCCTGCCAGAGTCCGGTATGTCACAATTTCTAGGGCAGATGGTAATTGGATCTGTCCCCTCTGACTAGACAGGAGTATCTCTCATCTATCGAATATGGCATAATGTAGATTTGAACAGCCAGGGTAGACCGATCCAAAGAGAGCCCTGTTCTGTTGACATTTCCTTCTCTGACCGGTCTAAAATGGAATGCTGGGGAAGAATCCTGAAGTCAATGACCCGGGGACATCCAACAAGAGACTTGCTCCTGCGGGGTGTGGCTATGGCCAATTCGATGTGGAACGAGCGAAGTTTCGGAGGAAAATAATAAGTAGATCACGTTTCGCCTCGCTATTGGAGCCACAGAAAGTTTCGTCCAAAGGGCATGGGACGACATATCCTCAACAAGTGGAGTATCTTTTGAACCTATGGTGTTGCACCTAAAGACGAGCTCTCATCCGAAGATCTCGACCTGTTGGGAATAACACGCAACATCCAGGCTGGGAATCACTCTCATATTTCATTATAGTTTCTCAGCCGTTCTGAAGATGGGTTGAATGCTACTGGGGGTTGTCATAAACAGTAACGGATGCGATATGAGAATTTGGTACGTAATGGGATACAACTTGGTCTTTTCGATGGACGAGAAGGCGTGAATTCCTGCTGTGCCCACAATCCTCCAATTGCCTACTAAGGCCGTTGGATCCTCGGTCATCATCGTGCTCCCAATTCTCAAAAGTCCCGGCGTAAAGTGAAGGAAATACAATGCGATGCCTTGCTCTCTGACGAGCTGGGAAGTCTCCTTTTATATCATCGGTATATCTAGGCCCTAATTAGCTGTTTCTCTATCTATGCTTGCTAGCTAAGAGGTTGTTAAAACACCAAGGGACCCTCAGTTCTATCAAAATGTTATCGGTGGGCAAGTCCCGGCAACCAGCATCTAATGCATCTAGTATGGAACTTGCTGTGAAAAGTAATCCATGATAAGCTCGACATTCTTTGTCGGTGCAACAGTGTGGTTTCCGAATCCATTACCAAGGCGTATCACATAGTTAGTCTCGCCGCTATTGGGGAACCAATGAGCCAGTGTTCCGTTACCCGTGAAGCTGCTACCATTGTTGGGATTCCCAGTCTTGATGAAGTTCACCCAGTATGCACTCATAGCCTCCTGAATCGCGTAATCTTGGCTCGTGAACGGGTATGTGTCGGTGTTGGCATAAAGAGCATTCAGAGCATACATGATCTCACTCTGATGAAAGGCGCCTTGGTCCTGGCCTGGTGGGGCGTCTAGTACAGAATTAGCTTATGAGTAGTCCGCGGGGCAACCGGATTTTTACTCACGATCCCAGTAATAAGTGTAGATTGAGCTCTTGGCGGAAAGAACCCAGTCCTTCGCATACGCCCATGAGCTGACGAGAGATGTGTCACGGGCCGCCGCGTTCCAGGACATATCTCCACGTGTCGCGTTTCCGCCAGCTGGATAAAGCTCGAAATAGCGAGATGATAAGT
Organism: Dactylonectria alcacerensis; assembly: GCA_029931735.1. Lineage (NCBI taxonomy): Eukaryota > Fungi > Ascomycota > Sordariomycetes > Hypocreales > Nectriaceae > Dactylonectria > Dactylonectria alcacerensis. Next base: position 1,848,408 of record JAPMUZ010000011.1, on the reverse strand, counting down.
TGCCATATTTCAAGGTGCAGTACTCCGTGTATTCGGCAGCGGTATAGTTTGTGGAGAGAGCAGCTCCGCTTTCATCCTTGGTGTTGCCAGTAATAAGTGGCACGTCGTTTGCTGGGCCCTTCTTGAGCTGCTCGATGTACTTCATTGGCAAAACGTAGCCGTCAAGCACGGGTTTGAAAATGAGCGGATAATTGCAAGACAATGCCGTTACCCACCAGACAGAGTTGTCACGGTCACTTGAGCCAACCAGGATCTCCTCCACCGGCAACTTGCGCAGCTCAGCGATGGAGCTGACGTTGTGATTAGCGGTGTAATTCAGGCCGAACTGGATCGCTTTTTCCATGGTGACATAGGATGTTGCCAGGCCAGCAAGAAGAGTGTCGTAAGGATATCGGATGCCAGATTGAGAAATGGCGCGGTGGAAATAACCGCTGAACAGTCCGCTGTTGACCGCATGATAGACCTGCGAGGATCCAAATGATTGACCCGCAATAGTAACACTGTCTGGGTCTCCACCAAACTTTTCAATGTTCTTCTGCACCCACTTAAGAACCTCAAGATGGTCAAGCACGCCGTAGTTGCCAGATGTTTCGTGACCTGTCGTATTCTTGCCCTCTGCATTTAGCTCAGGGTGGGCCAGATAGCCAAATACATCATCGCGTCGATTGAAAGACACCATGACAACTCCCTTGACTAATCCAATAGATTTTAGTCATTTTTCTGCTCCAGTTGAAATCCCCACGTTGATGAGTCGTAATACTAACCTGCCATGCCACCACCATACCACCAAGGGTCGTTGCTCGTCTCTTCACTGCCTTGATTCCACACCAAGACTGGAAGTTTGTCACTGGAAGAAGAAGCATTCGTCCAGATATTCAGACTGAGGCAGTCCTCACTGTAGCCTGTCGCATACCCGGTCGGACATGGAGCTCCAAATTCGTAAGCTAAGAGGGTTTCATTCCAAGCCTCGCGTGGTTGAGGGGCTTTCCATCGATTGCCATAAGCAGTGTCGGCAGCATAGGGGATGCCTAAAAACGCGGCCACGTTGTCTGTCGGGCCATCGAAATACTTGTCGTCACTTTCGTTAAAATATTTGAAGCCTCTGACAGGTCCCAGTGAAGTCTGAATCGTCTTGCTGTAGAGCTGACACTCAACAGTTGGAGCTAGTGCAGCCAGCAAGATGACTCCGTAGCCAAAGGCTGCGAATTGAATAGAAGAACGCATCTTGGCTTAATCCAAGAATGTAGATAATGGTGTAAGAAACAATGTAGGAGTAGGTGGCTCGTCCTTCTGTGGAATCTGGCTGCTCTCGTCCTTGATGAAACGGACAGTAAATTAGTAGTAATAGAGGCTAATTTATATATATACATGTGATCGCCTGGTGTTTTGACTCTATTTAAGACCTCATGTTACTTTACTTGGGGTAATACGTCGGCGCATGACGCAAGCTCTGGCGATCTGTCGGCTACCGGCATTTTCCATGGCTCAGAGGTTCCAATTATAGGCCCTCGCCACCAGCGTATGCCAACCGACACAAACTTGCTGAATGTATGAGAAAATTAATAAATGTATAAACCAAGATTTTACTGGGATCTTTTAATTCGCCCTATACATAAAACGATAAATTTCCTTCATTATTATTGCTGTCGTCTTCCTTGACTCTAGGTCTTGCAACCAATTAGAACTAAGTAGTCAAACTGAATGGCTTATGTCTTTGCAAACTAAGATGTTTGACATGACGCGAATGTATCGGAAGGGCATTACGTGGTGTGAATTGAATTAGCGGACTACCATGGGTTTCATATTTGAGAAGGGCCGAAACCGGCTGGGTCGGCTGGGTCGGCTGGATCTAAACATCAGATAACTTTATTAGCGACAAACTGCATCTATTCCTGGGTCATAAGATGGACCACCTAAGTAGAGAACACCAATAGTGATGGAACGGGTCTATGCACACCACCTCGGACGATCGGGCCGGCTCCATTTGCAACGGGGTTAATTTGATGGAGTGATTCGTGGTTGATAGTCAAAGGTTCTGTTCGCCTTACCTAAAATGCCTACCCACTATAGTAGAGAAATGAATTCTTTGATTCTTATCATTTGTGCTGTACACACGAAACATCTCGATTCAGTGGGAATAACGTGCATGATAAGCTTATGTCCCATATAAGTATGTGTCTCACTTATACTGTACACCTAAAAACCCTAATTATTAATTTTCTAAAATAGGCTATATAGCTCTAGAATTTTTTTTAAATTTTTTTTTAGATATTTAAGTAAAAAAGTCATAAGTTATTATTTTTCTAAAAATTTTATTTAATTTATTTAGTTTCTTAGAAATAAAAGTAAGAAAAAAAACAGTGTGAATATGATTTTTCTATATAAGCTAATAAATAATTTTTTTTAAAATCTAGAAAATTTTCTACTGATTACTCATTATATAATATATATAATCTAAAAATCTTAGCTATTTTAAGTTTAGTTTAGATTTTTAAAGAATTTCTAAGAAATCACGATTTAAGGTATAAAATCTATTTGAGACATATACTTGGATGGGACATAAGCTTATTGTCAAATTTTAGAGTGAATTGCTTATATTTATGTATTCCCCCTTGCGGCTTGAGGTTTTAAAGCAAGCTCTATATGCCTTTTCTATACTATATAGAATCAACTAGAAGTTACTTACTAAGCCTATAGCAATAAGTAATAACTATTATCTTTAATGATAATATTTATTAGCTTTTCAAGCTACTTCTATAAGCTTCCTTTTACTACTATTTAATACACTCCCTTAGGCTTAAGTAGGTCCCTATTAAGCCTGTATTTTATAAGCAGTCTTCTATATTTTAGAGCCTTTCTTCTATTCCTTCCTGCTTCTAGTTCTACTATTTTTCCTAGATATTGTCTAGGCTAAGTTAATAAAGAAAGCGGTTCTATTTTCCTACTAGTAGGGCCTTTATTAAGCTATTTATAACTATATCTATTAACTTAGTGTATTTAACTTGAATTTTCCTTCTTTAAACCTCCTACTTTAGCTAGTAATTATAGATATCTATATGCTTTAGCTTAGTCTTTAAAGTAGCTATTTTAATAGTCATAAGGTTAATAGTCTGAGTGTTATTATAGTCAATCTGGATAATTAAGTTATTTAGTTAAATTATAAGCTCTTTTAGCAGTCAGCTCATATAGAGGGACTCCTTAGCTGCCTATACTAGGGCTAGGAGTTCTGCTTCTATTATAGATATAGTGACTATATCTTGCTTACTGGCTCTCTAACTGATTAACCTATTGAATAGCTTGATTATATAAGCCTGCGAACTTTTTCAGTTAAGGGTATTATCTATGAAGGAGGCATTACTAGTAACTTTAAGGCCACTAGGCCCTCTGAAGGCTAGGGCTCAGTGCTTAGTATGTGTAAGGTAGTGGATAATGCAGTTAGTAACTTCTTAATAGGCTTTGCTTAGATTAGTAAGGAATCGTGCTAATCTGGAGATAGTGAAGGCTATGTTGGGTCAGGTGTTAATAGTAATATAGAGGACTGAGCTGACCTTATGTTAGTAGTGTTAAATTTCTATTAAGGTTACTAGCTCTATTTAAGGCTATAGCTCTATTTAAGTTATTAGTATTATAGCTATTCCTTTATTAGCTAGGTTTATAATTTTATTAATATAGGCTATTTAAGATAGTTAAATCTTTTTTAAGGGTTAGTCTTATATAACTTCTATTCTAAGGAATTATTATATAGGATTACTGCTTATTAGCTTATATCTTAATTAGAGCTATTTAATCATTTTCTTAGCCTTATCTTCTTAAGCTTTTTAGTAAGCTATGATAATATTATTAATATAGAAGAAGAAGAGGATTCCTTCCTTTTTAAAATAATAGAGCTTATGAGGAATTTGTAAATAACTAAGCTCTAAGAGGGTTTTTAAAAGCTCTTTCTATTATAGTAAGGGAAAGACTTATAGTCTATATAAAGCTTTATTTAGTTATAAAATGGTCCCTGCTTTCTTATATTCTAGAAGTATATATATAAAGATATTCTAATTAATTAGAGCATATATAAATGCATTAACTATATTATATTAGACTATTTCTAGGTCGAACTTGGCTACTATCGCTATTAGGGTTCGAAAGGACCTTCTAGCTAGTATAGCTGCATATATCTCTTATAATCTCCCTTTAGCTTGTTAGTCTCCTCTGACTACTAGCCGTGCCTTGTACTTCTGAAAGCGGCCGTGCTTATTATACTTATAAATATATACTTATATATAGCTAAAGACCTATTATTTAAAGGCTTAAGGGTCTTTAGCTTATATCTTAGTCTAAGACCTTATTTCCTTATGACTTTAAAGGTGATCTTCTTTAGCCTTTCAAAAGAGTTTTTTAAATAGATGATCTATAAGATCTTAGTATTTCCTTAGGGGTGGTAGCAGATTGTTTCTATGTATCTTTACTTCCTAATAGAGCTTCCGTTCTATTAAAGTATATAGAGGGGTCTTTCTTCTAGCTAGGAAGGCTACTTACTAAAGAACTGTTATTATACCTTCATTTGTCTTAATTATAGGCTTGACTTTTTAATAGAGCGTTTAAATAGAATGTGCTAGAAGGGCTAATAGTAGTGACTCTAGTAGTATTAGAAAAGGGATAAATTTTGCTATTATATATAGACTGCTAATATGTTTGACTGTTTTATTAGCTTCTTCTATTAGTTATATTCTTTTATTATTAGTAAGAGCGTCTATTAGAAGGGTTACTTTAAAGGAGTCTTTAGCTTTGAATTCTTTGAAGCTATCTTTATTTAGAAGGGCAGACTTTTATATGAATTTGGCTATTTTATTAAGATTGACTTTAAGAAGATTATCTTTAAATTATTCTTAGTCTCTATTATAGATCTTATTTTTATTAAATATGATGTCTTAAGTGTTGACTATCCGGTTAATTATAAGGATTTAGATCCTATAGATGTTTGAGGACTTATAGCTTACTAAGAAGCTGTAAAGTCCTTATATATAAAATATATAACTGATAAGAAAATATCTCCTTTAGCTCTTACTAGATAAGACTATAAATAACATATTCATAATCTCCTGATTTTTAGCTTTATAACGGTATATATTATGCCTCAGAAAGCCTATCTTCCTTATATTATAACTACAAAAGACATCTATAATAAGAACCTTCAATAAGGTTAGAGTTCAAGCATCAGACATACGTCCAACTGTCCTAAAACTCGGGACACGTCTTACCCGGTTTTACTATGACAAATTGTCCAAATCCCCTGTTAGATTGGACATGTGACTGGACAGCAATCTCTCTATAAAGCTGGGGCTTTTCTCTAGCCAGTCCAGAAGGATTATAACTATCAATATATGCATTTCTCAACCAATCACATCAAACTGACTACCTTTCTAATCGTCTTTTCCTGCTCTTTCTGAATCTTTAATCCCTTTTCTGATTAGTCAATTCCTTGACCCACAATCACCGAGTTCCACTAATAACCTTCCACTCCTTCCACTCCTTCCACTGCTATAGCCTTTACAGAAGCCGATCTAGCCTTTAGGCTTAAGTCGCATTTTGCGGTTAACCTTCTGTTAGGCTTCTGAGGTTATTGTATAGGCCTTATAGCTAAATGCTTATAAATATGTCTAATCTAGCTGCTTTTTTAGTTATAGAATCCCTCTGGCTTTAGCTAATGCTATATGCAGTTAATTATATAGGGTCTTCTAGCCTGACCTATAGCTAGGCATGCGGTTATATAGATAAATAGCTGTTCTTCTGATTTCTGGCTATAACTGATAAAGAAGCTTAGCTCCTGTCTATATAGCCCTTTCTTTATCCTTAATTATACTCCTTAAGCGTTCAGCGTTGCCATTTTAGGCTTATGTATGCAGTACTAAAGGCTTAAGGATAATTGCTCTATCTCTAAGGAAGCCTCTGACCTTCGGTTTGACTTTTATAATCTTATTATCGCATTTGATAACTCTAATCTTAAGGCTATATTACTATTTAATATAACCTAAGAAGGCTTTAAAAGCTATAATAATAGTATCTATTATATAGGCTATAAGATAGTAATCCTAGATATATCTAGTAGTTTAGTAGGTTAGTAATATCTATAAGGTATAGCTGCTTATGCTTTCTTTATAATTATAGAAGTTAATAGTAATATACTTACTAGTAGTCTGATCAGACTGCCTCGGGGCCCGTCTGACCTGCCTCTTGACCTTTGATATCTTACAGGCTTTGTATTTAACGGTGGTTGGACTTCGAATTCGCACCCCTTGAGATGCTGAGACTAAGTGTTTAAGAGCTTGTGGCCCCGGGTGCCCTAGGCGGCTGTGCTAGCGGATGGCTTCTTCTGTCAAAGGGGCCCGTTTGGTGTAAGAGGTGAATTTCCTATGGGCTGTAAAGGCAGCCTTTAAGGGCCTTGCTGAACTATATTTAATGATGTATTAACTGTATAGGTCTTGGATCGGGTATGTAAGTGTTCGATCGAGCTATTAAAGAGTCATTAGGTCATGCTGGTTATCCTAATAGAGGCCTTTCCTTTATAATTAATATAAGGAGACTAGGGTCATAAGGAGTTGAAGGTAGTAAGCCACATTTTTAAGCATTAAGGCTCGATTTCTTATAAGTCTGATAGTTATGGTTCTATAGCTTAAGATAGGTAGTTTTCAGTCTTTAGCTTAGATAAAGTCTCTTGGGATAGCTTGTTAGTAGTTGGCTAGTCTGTTTGGGTTATTTGTAATTAAGATAGTGGCTCTAGGGTTAAGGATTATAGAGTTTTATAAGGGATAGTTATCCTTTTAGGCTATGAATGTAGCCTTGATTGTAGTAATTGCTTAGCTATATAGTTATTAATCTTCTTAGCCTTCTTCTTTTAGCTATATAGTTCTAGCTTCTTGTCATAGCCCAGGATTGGGACCAGGCGGTCACAACCGGCAGAACTATAACGTACCCACTTTTTCATATAATATCAGACCCTAAACTCACCTTATACAAGTAAGCTAGAATACCTAGCTCACTTGCCTAGAATAAGCTATAAGACCAGGCTTACTAGCGCTTAGTAAGCTATAAGAATAGACTTACTATCACCTAGTAAGCCCGATAGAATACTATTAGTATATAAGTATATTCATTTAGTACTTTTATAGAAATAGCCTTACTAGCTATTAATATACTTAGTTATATTAAATCTACTATTCTATTATTACTAGACTATAACCTATATTACTTATTATAATATCCCTAATCTATTTAATTATAAATACTATATGCCTTAGACTTACTCTAAAGCCTTAGTATAAGCCTGACTATTATATATTAATAGCTCTTATTCAGTATATTACTATATTAACCTAAGTAATACCTTATACTATTAGTATATTTAGAATAAACCGAACTCCTACTACTTTAAGCAGTATACTCGCATTATTAGTATACATAACCCCGCTAAGTAATGCTAAAATAGTAATAGAGGTCTAATAACTTCGCGCCTTTATTTAAACTCTATAGTAATAAGTGCAGAATTAACTAGCTATAGCACCCGCTATAACTACAAATAATAACCACGACCTAAGAGAAACGATTAAGCTACTAAAGCCTAAACTATTCGATAGTTCGCTAAGTAATATAATTCTATTTATTACTAAAATAAAGGGATACTTTCGATTTTTCCTATAATATCTTATATTATTTAAAGCACGCCTATTATTTATAAATAACCTAATAATTAGAAATACTAAGGACTGGTTTAAGCTAATTATAAAGGACTTCTTAAATAATAATAAAGTAAGCTAGGATTAAGATACTATTAATATCTTTATAAACTAAGAAAACTTTAAAGAAGTAATTAAAAATACTTTTAGTATAATTAATAAGGAAAAGCAGGCAGTAATTAAGATCTATAAGATTAAGTAAACTCAATCTACTACTACTTATACTATCACATTCTAATAAGTCGCCTTTAAATTAAAATAAAATAATAATATACTTATAGAAATCTTTTACTAAAGACTTAAAGAAGAAGTTAAAAATGAACTATATAAAGCCGACTGATCTAATATACTTACTAAGTATATTACTATAGCCATTAAGATTAATAAATAATAGTATAAAAGATAAAAGGAGAAGGCTAAGAACTAATAAAGCGGACAAAGCAATAACTATAACCCGTACTACTTAAAGAACTAAGATAATTAGAAAAATAAGAACTGGGTTAATACTTCTTACAGAACTTAAGCCAGACCTATAGAACTTAAAGCAGTCTAGTAAGACTACTCTAAGGTTAAGTACTAGAATTATAGTAAGATAGGACACTTTAAAAATAAGTGCTAGAGCCTTAAGATAAATTAAAAGCATAAGCTCATATTAGAAGGTAAGAACCTCTGATCTATTAACTATTAATACCTATCTAAGACCCTTACTATAATTAGAAGCAGCTATTATAGTATATTCAGCAGAGCTAGAGAAGATATAATTAACTCAGAGTCTGAATCTGAAACTACTAAACAATAAGATAAAATAGAAGCCAGAAAGGAAGCCTACTAAGGTAAATAAGCATAACAATTAGTAAAGGAAACACTAGAAGAAAAACAAGCACGCCTAGTATATAAAGGCGAAAGCGCCTAAAGACACTACGCTAAACGCAAGGCAGCCAGAGAAGCTAATAAGCAATAGGACCCTATCCTAGAAGGCCGACTCCTAAAGCATATAGTAAATAGAAAAATCCTTACTATAGTTAAGAAAGGCGATAAACGCGCACAATTCATACCTATCTTAAAAGATAGTGAATTATATTAATAGAAGGTTAAGGAAGAAATTCCTAATAAACAACCAAGCTAGGCTAAAATAGACTATAGCTAAGTAAGGAACGCATCTAGTATAACCTTCTAATTACCTAAGACCCAAGCAGTATAAATAAATGACGACTATAACTATTAGTAAACCGGTTATACTAAGAACGAGTGTCTAGCATCATTTTCTAAAAAAGGCAAATAGATTTAAAATAAACTCTATAATAATGAAAAACCTAAGCAAGGCAGCAAACGATAAAACACTAGTACTAGCAAGCACTATAAGCCCTCGCAAGATAGAACTATAGAAGGCAAATAATGCTAAAAGACCTATTACTTCCTAAACAAACTCAGTCAAAAACTAGAGCTTATCTTCATACCTATAGACAAATACTCAGACAGTAGTAATAATAAACGAGCAGACCCCTATTATAAAGAATATAGGGAATTCCTAATAAAAGCAAAAGAATAATAGAATATAGTAGAAATCGACCTATAAAAAATCCGCATATAGACAAATAATAAAGATTAATACTAGTAAATAGTTAAAGAAAGATAAGAACCTTAAGCTAAAGAAGACCTCTATATCTATACTCGATTAAGACTTAAAGTATAAAGCAATAAAGAAATACCTTAAAGAGAGTTCTTAGATAACCCCTATATTAGAATAGATAACTTTTAATATTATAAACTTATATAAATCTCATACTATAACCCATACTATAAAAAGCATATCTATAGTAAGTAAAAGAATGACTATTTTTTTATATAACTAGAAGATTACTTAATATCCATACTATACCTTTATAATAAAATCAAGGACTACTAAATAAGGAGTTTCAGACCTATTAATAGAATTATAATTCTAGAATATTCTAATAAGTTTTTCCCCTTAGAATATATTAAAGGACTAATAAACCTAATATAATACGATAAAGAAGACTACTTAATTCATACTTAAGCTAAGATCAACCTATAGTATATATAATAAAATAAATAGAAAGACTTAATAGCTAACTGCACTAAGTAAACACAAGCACTACTAATAAAAAACAATAAACACTACTTATAGAAGAGCGATAGATAAGTAATAATACGAAAGGAAAATCACCTTTATTAAAAGCTCTATATATAGTACAAATAGTAATAAAATGAAAAACACTTAAGCTAGAAGTGCGAGTTAATAGTATATAACTCACTATATTAATAAACAGCAGAGCTAAAGCAGACTATATTAATCTAAAGGTAGTTAATAAGCTAAAGCTATTATAAAAGTATAAGAAAGAAGCTTATATATTATATAACCTTAAAGGCAATATATTTAATTATAAAGATAGATAGATTATTAGAGAATTTAATTACTTAAAGGTTTTTATTAATAGAAAGAACTAAGGCATTATTCTTAATATTATCCTAATAAAGTATTATAATATTATACTTAAGTATCTATAGCTAAGGAAATATAACCTATATATTAACTAAAGAACTGGCCAGGTATTAGTTAATAATAATAATATACTCCCTAGTAATAATAAAGATAACTTAGAAAAAAGAGAATTTCTAATCTTAACCCCTAAAGATAGTAAGAGTAAGACTTTGTATAAAGAAATAACAGATACCTCATCACCCCTAATAAGAATATGATATAAATATCAGAAAGGCAAAAGAAACACATTCTAAAGAACGATCGAATGCTTATAATAACAGTTTAAAGAAATAAATAAAGACCTTAAGAAATAGAAGAAAGAACGCTAAGAAAACCCTAAAGATAATAGGCTTAAGAACATATTAGTATAATACTGTATTTATAAAAAGCTCTTTATAAAAGAACTTGAGACAGGACTATTAGAATTCAGTTAATAAAACTATAAAATTATACTAAAAGATAGAGCATTACTTACATTCTATAAGATTTTTAACCTTAATAAAATATAATTATAAATGCTTAAGGAATATATTGAAGATATACTATATAAAGGATATATTAGAATATTAAAGTCCTTAGCTAGCTATCTAGTTATATTCATTCTTAAAAAGAATAGTAAACTCTAACTTATTATAAACTACTACTACCTAAATAATATTATATTAAAAGATCGAACCCTATTACTACTTATTATAAAGCTTAAGGACTAACTCTATAGAATAAAGTACTTTATAGTACTAGATCTTAAAAATGCATATAGCCTTATCTGCATTAAGGAAGGATATGAATAGAAAACTGCCTTTAGAATGAAGTTTAGACTATATAAATACCTTATTATACCTTTCAGACTTATAAATACACTAGCTACATTTTAATAAATGATTAATAATATATTATAAAAGTACTTTAATATATTTATTATATACTACTTAGATAATATCCTTATTTTCTTTAAAATAGAAGAAGAATATACTAAGTATATTCATAAAGTACTATAAGTACTATAAGACTATAAGTTACTAGTTAAACTAGAGAAAAGTCATTTCTATGCTTTAAAAGTAGAATTTCTTAGATATATAATCTCTTATAATAAGATTAAGATAGATCTAAAGAAAATCACTATAGTTAGTAAATAGCTAAAACTAATGAATATTATAGAAGTATAAGCCTTCTTTAGATTTACTAATTACTACTGAAAATTCATTAAAGGGTTTAGTAAACATACTATACTACTTACTAACCTTATATAAAAAGGAGTAGAATTCAAATAAGACACTACTATAGAAAACGCATTTAATAAAATTAAAGAGATCATTTTAAGCAAGCCTATTTTAATAACCTTTGACTCTGAATAAGAAATCGAATTAGAAACAGACTCTTTAGACTTTATATAAAGCGCTTAGATCAGATAATAAGATGATAATAAAGTACTACACTCTATTGCCTTCTTCTCCTATAAAATGCATAGCGCAAAACTTAACTACTCTATTTATAATAAAGAATTCTTTATAATTATTAACGCCTTTAAGGAATTCTAATACTACTTCTTAAGAAGTAAATATAAGATTAAGGTCTATATAGACTATAAGAATATCTTATATTTTACTATTACTTAAGAACTTAGTAGATAATAATTATAATATGCTAAATACCTTTTAGAATTCAACTATACTATTATCTATTATAAAGGCTTAGAGAATAGAAGAGCTAATGCTATTAGTTAATAATATAACTTTAATAATAGTAAAAGAATAATTAATAAATAACTCTTATACTTTATGTCCGAAGGATACTTAAAATAGAAATTCATTATAAGAGCCTGGAAGGGAATAACACCCTTATAGCTAGAATACTTAGAATTAATCCAGAATGACAGACTAGCACTCTATTAGATAGACTAGGCCTAAGGATATACTAGAAAAGTTATATATAAGGATAGATATATTATTATTTCTAATAGCTTCTAATACTAGATAGTATAAGACTTATATATAGAAGGACTATATAATAAAGATATTAATATATTATAGTAATATATTATAAAAACGTACTAAACCTATAGACTTAATAAAGCGCTCTATAATATAATTAAAGAATGCCCGAAGTATTATCCGCTAAATAAACTACTAGTAGAATACTTAAAAAAGCTAAAGGAACTAGATAACTACTAATTTAACTAAGTTACTAGCAGCTACCCTTAGAAAAGGCATATTAAACGAAGTAAAGACAGTAGGATTACTGTACTAAATAATATAAAGAATTACCTTATATAATACTACTATAATTAGGCATATAATAGAATACCTGCTTAAGCTACTAAATAAATAAAAGAATTCTATATAATAGATAATATATATAGAACTATAAGGGACTTAATAGTGTAATGCCCTGAATGCCCTAAGGACTAGTTATATATCTCTAGAACGATTACTATAATATAACACTTAGTAGAATAAGGAAACCCACTACTTAAACAAATCCAAGAATATAATAACATATAACCTGAAAACGAATGAATAAAAAAGCAGCAAGTTCCTAAGGAATTATAGTATAAACTTATATAGGAAATTCATAAATACTTACTATACAGATACTAGGGAGTCTATAAAACTCTTAATAGAGTCAGAATAACTTACTAATTTCCTAAGATAAAGACAGTAGTCATTACTATTATTCGTAGATATAATCTCTATATAAAAACTAAGGCATAATGCTATAAACTATATAAAGAATTATAACCCTTACTAATTATAACCTAACTATAGGACTCTATTATAATGGATTTCATTATAAAGTTACCCTTATTAGAGGACCCAGTAACTAAGACCCTCTATAATAGCATTCTTATTATTATAAATAGACTTATGAAATTTTCTTACTTCATACTCTATTAAGAATTAATAAATATAGAGCAGTTTACTTATATTTTTCTAAGAAATATTATCAGTACTTATAAGCTACTTTTAGAAATTCTCTTTAATAGAGGACCTTTATTCGCTTCTAAGTTTTAATAAGCACTAATAGACTATTTAGGATTAAACTACTGACTCTTTATAGCTTTCTAACCATAGACTAACAATTAAATAGAACGAATGAATTAAATATTAGAATAATACCTTTAATACTATATTAATTATAAATAAAATGATTAGGTTAAGAAGCTACTAACTATATAATTAAGCTATAATATAGCTATTTATAAAAGCATAAAGCTCACTCTAGCCTATACTAATTTCAGATTCACTCCTAATACTTATAAAGTAAGCTAAAATAGATTAATCATTCCTAAAGCCATCCTTATATTAGAAAAATTAAAAAATCTATATAAAGAAATAAGGACTAAACTTGAATTTATTAGAAACCAGATAAAAAAATACTATAATAAAAAACGGATAAAAAGACTATCCTTCTAGGAAGGAGACATAGTATACCTCATTATAAAAAACATCAAAATAAAATGAGAAAACAAAAAACTAGACTATAAATATATCAGACCTTATAAAATTATCGAAAAAATCTCAGAAAATAACTACTAATTAGACTTACTACTAAAAGTCAGACTTCACTCAGTCTTCTATATCTTACTCCTTAAGACCACAAAAGATACAATTCATACTAAGTATAGTAATAAACACAAGACTAAGGTCAAAAGACCAGAGGAATATAAAGTCAAAGAGATCCATAATATACGAATTAAGAACAATAAGACTAAATACCTTATTAAATAGAAGAACTACCCTAAAAGCAGCAATCAATAGGAACCCGCTAAAAACCTCACCTATATATAACGCCTACTAAAGAACTTTCACTAACAACACTAGAATCAAACAAAGGATCATAACTAATAGAGCTCTAGTTAATAATATTAGCATATACTAAAGACTGAATGTTTATAACAGCCTTACGTTCTGCCTACTCCGACATCTCCAATTCTTCTAACGACTTAAGACTATGACGAGTTATCTTACGACCCCTAGTAATCAGAGATTAACGCTAACAATAAGCGCGTTCTAGAAGGTCTAAAGCCTTATCAAATTCATCCTAAGCCGCCTAAAGAGCAGCTCATTTCTTAAGGAATCCCTCTTCTAGCTCCAACTCCTTCACACCAAGGCGTTTAGCCTTAGCAATAACACGAGTCACTACGCTCATTAGTAAGGAAGTAACACAAAAAAAAAAAAAAAAACCCTAGAATGACTTACAAGAGTTTAAAAAAACACCAGTCATATCATAAGGACAACCCCTCTTAGTATAAAAACCACATTTCTTAGACCCCTTGTCTAGCATTTTGCACACACGCCCATAAGTAATATAACAGGAGCATAGCATCACTTCGAAACTAAACTCTTTAATAGCTACAGTAAGAACCAGCGTATTCATAGTAGAAATAGGAACCTGAAGACCTTTAATAAAAGCAGCTTTGATCAGTTTACTTACTATTAACTTAAGGATATCGTAGGATTTCAAAAGGCGCTTCGAAATTCAACTATTCATCCTATTAATATATTAAGAATATTTAAAAAAGTAAGTTAAATATGCACTAATAAACGCACGAAAAACAGTCTTAAAGATAGCTATAAGGACATGACTAACAGAAGGGGAGACATTATATCACAGCCTAGGATTAGGACTAGGCGGTCATAACTAGCAGAACCATAACATACCCACTTTTTCACATAATATCAGACCCTGAACTCACCCCGTATAAGTAAGCCAGAACACCTAGCTCACTTACCCAGGATAAGCCACAAGACCAGGCTCACCAGCGCCTAGTAAGCCATAAGAATAGACTCACTATTACCCAGTAAGCCTAATAGAACACTATTAGTATATAAGCACATTCATTTAGCACTTTCATAGAGATAGCCTCACCAGCTATTAATACACTTAGTTATATTAAATCTACTATTCTACTATTACTAGACTGTGACTTATATTACTTACTATGACATTCCTAATCTACTCGATTATAAACACTACATGCCTTAGACCTACTCTAGAGCCCTAGTATAAGCCCGACTGTCACACTTCTGAGGTCTTGGTTCTTTTTTATCTAAAGGCTTTGACTTAGGCCTATAGGTCTGAGTCTTTCTTAAGGGCTTTTTCTACCCTTTTCTATAGCCTTTCTTAGGCTTTAAATCCCTTCTATGCCTAACTTAGAAAGATATAGAAGCATTTCTTCAATTCATAGAATAGTCTATATACTAGGCATTTCTTCTATCTCTTTTTAGGAGGCTACTAACGTTTCTTTCCTCTCTTCTTTAAAGAGTGGTATTAGTCTTTAATAGTAGAGGCGTCCCCCTTATTATCCTGGGGGTCCTCCCTAGCGTAATTTATAGAAAACGCACTATGGGCTACTTAGCCTTTTGTAGCTTCTGTATTTTAGAGCTCGTTTTAGAAATTATTTTCTAAATCCTAGTATAAGAGAGCTCTTTTTTATAATAGAGGCTTTGAAGAGATTTTATATAATGCAGTCTAGCTTAGTAGGACTTATGCGGTTATATTAAAAAAGTCCTAAGCCTACATATAGCTATATAGGGTTTTTAGAACCTCTTATTATTACTCTTTAGCTAGGGTTTCTTTTTATTAATCTAGTTACTTAAAGGCTTAGCTTATGCTCTTTAGGGTAATTTTTATTAAAATAAGATATTTAGTTTAAATATCTCTTACTTTATCTTCTTCAGACTTACTATATTAAGCCTATAGGTTCTAGTACTATTTAAATATCGATTCGTAGGATTAATAGTAAGTTAGAATGAGAATTAAAGAGATAGTTCTAATAATCTAGTCTTAAAGGCTTTGAAGAGCCTTCTATTCCTTTTCGAAGATCTTTTCTTTAAGCTAATAGAAGGTAAGATCTTATTAAAAAATCTTCTGGCCTTAATCGGTTAGATTAGATATAGACTATCTTCTACTAATTATTTCTTAGATATTATCTAGGGAGCTTTCTTTAGTTAGCTATCTAAGACCGTATTATACATTAGGCAGTAGCTATTTTTATGTATTTTTGTTTTCTAATATTCAGTATAGCTAGTTCTTCTTTAAGAAAAGTCTTCTTTTTGAAGTATTATTAAAGCTTAAGACTATTAACTTAGAAGAAAAATTCATACTCCTAGTTACGAAAGTCACTAGGCTTAGAGAGGGTTATTATAAGACCTTCCTTCTAAGGCTTAGATAGAGATATTATATATATAAGAAAGAGGTTCTGAAAGCCCTTAGTATAATAGATATTTTAGGGTATTAAAGATATTAAAATAATAATTTTTTAAGATAAATCGGTTAAGGCAGTAAGACTCTTAATTATCAAATTTTAGAGTGAATTGCTTATATTTATATATTCCCCCTTACGGCTTAAGGTTTTAGAATAAGCTCTATATGCCTTTTCTATGCTATGTAGAATCAACTAGAAGTTGCTTACTAAGCCTATAGCAATAGGTAGTAACTGTCATCTTTAATAACAATATTTATCAGCTTTTCAAGCTACTTCCATGAGCTTCCTTTTGCCACTATTCAACACTTATCATGCACGTTACCCAAATATCATAAACTCCGAAAAAACACAGTATATTGAGCAAATACATACTGAGATGCGAGAAAATCTCCGTCCAGTCAATCCTGTGTAGCATCCCGGCCAAAAATCACGCTCCTATCCCATAATGGTTTCCCAACCATTCTCAATCATGATATCCATCCAAAACACCAAATCAGGCGACCCCTTCGGACACTCCACGCCCGGCGTAGGGACATAGGGGGCATCCATCTTCCTCCAAATCTCCTTGAGCACGGATATGCACTGCTTGTGCGGCTTCGGCGCAAGTAGGTGCGCCAGCGTCTCTAAGCGGCCCAGTACCATGCCTCGAGCGCGCAGTACCTCGACGGCCTTGAGGGACATTTCGGGCACAAAGTCTAGGCCCGCGCCGGCTTCGGTGCGTCGCGGCTGTAGATCAGTGCAAGGAGTTCCCTCGGGTGTTTTCGATTTTGGCACGCGTAGTTCGCTTCCGCAAGCGACGAGTAGGAATGGCTGGAACGCACGCGTCCCTGACTCGACGGGCACATGGTGGAACAACTTCAAAGTATTCAGCGCAAATATGGTCAACCAGCTCCCGAGATCATGTCGCGTCAGCGTTTGAGTCGGACACCCTCGTTCATTATCCCAGGGCGTCGCGTAACGACAGACCTGTTCGAAGAATGCCTGGACGTCGGGTCCTAGCTCTGACGTGTCTGACTGTAGCCGCTGCCAGAGAATATCGGGGAAGATGCGGTAGAGTTGCAAGAGGCCAACGAGCCGATAGATCTGGGCTAGCGTGATGAGGTGCTGTATTGGAGTATTGTCGTCCGCCGGGTTGATGACCTGGTCTTCAGACGGCAGAGCGATCTGTAACAGGCGACCCTCGAGCTCAAAGGCCTTGATCATACTATTTTGGAGTCGATCGATGTGGCTCTGCGTTATCGTCACCGGCAGCCGTGCGTTTTGCCGCTGCGATCGAACGAGGTGGCCAATGTCGCAGAGTATCTTTTGTACTTCATGTCCGACTCCAGTCCATGGATGAGGCGCCTGCAGTACCTCAGATGGAGGCTGTACTGGTCCGAGACTGGTTAGTTAGTAGCTGATGTACACTGGATGGCCGTAAAGTGCAACTCACAGTGGGCCAGCCCACATCTGGTAAGACCCCATCCGGAAGTCATCAACAACATATGATAATAACATCTGCCAGTATACCAAGGCTTCGTGGAAGAACCTGTAGTTGTTGCTGTTCTCCAGGAAATATGCCCGCGCCGTTGCTCTTTGCATACGGTTCTGGAAGGAGTTGAACAACGATACACCACCGTCTGTTGGATTATGCCAGCTGGCAGTCACTCCAATCATCAGCAATGCTAGCAGCGAAGTCTCATCGCAATCATCGTTTGACATCAAAAGGGCAACTGTCTCCTGTCGGTAATCCTTCCCGATAGGGCCGAGAGACGGGTACAGGTCCTCGAGCCCCGTTGCCGCCATGCTTTGCATTGCACAATAAATGAGGCGAGACTGGGTCCAGAGGCGAGCAACCAATGATCGAAAGGGGTTCATCCCTCCGTCATATACCGCAAAGCTCCTCGCGGTTTCTTGAAAGTAAAAGTCGGATAATAAGGTGGTAGAGTCGGTGAGCCCCGCCAGTATCGATGAAGCAGGTGGTGATATGAGGGCCTCGTCGTCGTTTTGCGGGTGTTTCGTGGCCTTGATCGGTCTGGGGCTTTCGAGCGGAAATAAACTATTTTCTCCATGAGGAGAACCGGTCGTCATGCTCTGTTCAAACTCGTTACTCGTCTCTAATGGTAGCCACGGCATCGACTGGGGGTTGTGATGTGCCGCAATCGCCAGAATCTGCTGAGCGTCGTTGGCCGGGAAGTCAAAGGCAGCCAGGTCGCCGAGCCAGTCGCTGACGTCGAAGTTGGGTCCGTCGATTCGATGGCTTGCGTTGGAAATCAAATCTGTGGTTGCGTCCTCGACGCTGTCCTCGGGGATGGAGAGCAGGGCATCTGGTTCCACAGGCACCGTCGTTGACTTTGCAGGGCTTGAAAGCTGGATTTCTGGTTGACTGGGCTCATACTCGGAGTGGAACTCGTGCTTCCGGGACCATTTGATGACTTTTGGATATCCGGGGCATGGCTTCTTGGCTCGAGTACAGCGTCCGCAGGACGGCCGCTGCTCGTCACATTTCATCTGTCATATTGGTTAGAATCGACCAAAGGAAGATGGTGCGGTGGCGCAAGTTGGATGACAAGGACCGAGAAGCTTTATTGAACTACTAGACAGGTGCAAAATCAAAGTCGTCATCACCGCTATACGTACGTGCTGACTCTTGCATCGCGCACACCCGCTTCGAGATCGCGATCCGCGGGGCATTCTGCGGCAAGGGGGGGTGATGTCATGGGACGAACGGCGTCCGAAACAAGACAAACAACGACAACACGGGGGTGAGACGGAGTGAGAACGCTGAGAGGGACGCAAAAGCCAGGGCAAGATTTCGAAAAATGGCCTGTTGTACAAAACAACCCTGGCTTCCCCTACCTAGATAAGGGAATTCACGACGAAGGTGGAGAGAGAAAGAGGGTCGAGGTAAGTGGGAACAAAGGCAGCAAGCAGAAGGGTGGCGACAAAAAGCGGGCAGGGAAAAGGAAAGCTTGGGAGATACCTTTAGTGGCAGGAGATAAGAGAACAGTTGTCTCCGCCTCAACACGACGTTCATACTTTGGGGCGCCTTCCAATGGTGGCGGCTTCGTTTCTGGGCAGGGCGATAATCCTTGGGGTTGTGACTGGCCGGCCGCGAGGTCTGATGGGCTTGGGTTGGTCCCGCTATCAACAGCTTCCCCACATCGATGGCGGCCCCAATCCTTCAAGGATCGTGGGAAAGGGGGGGTGTATATCGAACTATTCCGCTTCGGGGCCGCTTTGCCGGCTGCGGGCGATCGAGAGGGCGGGGGGGATAATAAAGAGGAGGATATGGGAGGACGAGAAGAATAATCCTTGGTTGCTGTGATCAGGTAACCGACGTACATGCATCACGATGGAGTACATGCTGTGCCGAGGACGATGGGATATGTAATGCGATGGGATCTTGATGACGCGGGATCGCGGCGTCGAGAAATAGCAGACAACGTTGCCCGACGGACCGAGACTTCAGGATCTACCCTGTCTCAGGGATCCCTCCATCGTTTCCTCCTCTGCAACCATCTCGAATCTCAGCAAGCTGCCGCTATGCGATAACCTCCATCCAACACGAACACCCGGTCAATATCGAAGTGTTGTTTCTGCACCATCTATCTCATGTGCACCAACGGCCCTTTTATTCACGGCCTCGTTTCTCTAACTCTCATCATTCACCAATCCATCATCTCGCTCGGTCCCGCTAGAGCTCAGATCGCGAGTTGGCTCTTCCCCGCACCGACCGAACGAACCCTGGCGCCGGCTCAGGACTCCGTCTGCCGGGTTTGCTTTTTGCTGACTCGTTTTTAAGGCCTTTGTAGGCATGACGGTAAGTATGTCTGGGCGACGCATGTCGTGAGAAGGCATCCGACAAGTCGAGATATTGCTATTGCTTGCATCTCAATTGTCGAGCGGCAATACAGAGCGAAAAATATCACAAATTACGAGGGGATGCGAAGCTCAGCCAGTCCATGGGGAAAATGCATCACGAAAATAGTCACGGCTCATCTATTTCCCCCCTCATCTCACCGAAGCACTGTCCAAGACGATGTAAGAGGCGGGTGGTCATTGCTGTCCGGACGGACATGAGCCGCCGCTCCCATGGCGATGATCGTCCAGTGACAGATGCGCCCGGGTTGTTTATTCCTCTGGAACCTGTGCCTAGTAAGCCTTGTATTGTCAGGGCGGCGCGGCAGCTCCCCAGGTTTCGTTTTTGGTCATTGTCGCGTGTTTGATGGTGCTATGCTATCGTGGACAATCCAGGACGAGAGCAATGTGTTGTCGCTTCGAGATTCACAGCAGCATGAAGAAGAAGCGAGATGAAACAAGGGGCTCCCTCTACTCTCCGGAGGCACCTAAGAAGACCTAGCAAAAGCAGATGGCCTCCCCTGGCTTTGTCCGCCCTAAAATCCGCTCCAACTTCCAAAGCTCCGCAGCAACACGGAGCCATGCCGACCCGTGACCGGCTCCGTCGGCGATAGCTCGCTCTCATCTCTGCCTCTCACTTGACCTCTCCCATCCCCTCCGGCATTCGTGATTTCGGCAGCTGCACACATGGCTGGCCCGTATTTTTCTCTCAGAGGACGCCACTCCCTTTAGGCCACATCCTTAGCTCTTCTTTAAGTTATAATGGGTTGCCTTGACCATTACTTCAACGGCTTATCAGTGTTGCTCTCGACCACCCTCTTCGGCGGCTGAATCAGGAATCCAATTTACACGCCGTGCATACGAAAGGCTTCCCCGCATTTTTCGCTGCCAGCGACCCGGCGCCCGAGATCTTCGGTGCCGCGTACGTGCTTGGGTATCTAGGGACTATACTTACCTATAAATCGCCCCCCCGTCGAAAGAAGACCGATATATCGCCCCGACCCCGGGATTATTCTCCCACCCAGTGGCTTTGAACTGCAAACATCATCCTGACCATATTAATATACCTGTTCCATCATCCTCTTTCTTTCCTCTTCTCTCCCCCACGCATCGTAAATCCCAGTTACTCCGCCCCCCTCTCGGGCCCAAGAAATGTCCAGCAAAAGACACTCCAAAGTCGACGACAGCCTCACAGCGTTCAAGCCTAGGGCCGGCATCACACCCCGATCACGTGCCGGCTGTATAACGTGCAAGGCGAAACACGTATGCTCCATTTTCTCCCCCGTTTTGCTCCCAGTGATAGATAGCTGACTGTAGTAAAATAAAAAAAGACCAAATGCGACGAGACGAGGCCCGAATGCCTCCGGTGCACGCGCAAAGGAATCAAATGTGGCGGGTACTGGCGCGAGTTCAAGTGGTCGTTCAAGCATCAGCCGTCCTCGAGTAAGACGGCCGCAGGCGGAGATGGAAGCGAGGGAAATGCCGCAGAGGGCGTCTTCCTTGTCACTGATCCGACTGCGGCGACGTTCCCGCAGCGGCCGCGAAATACTGGATCCTTTTCCTCCGATAACACCTTAGCGTCCACATCGAGTGCGGCCGGCTCTAGGAGTAGCGATGACGGTATCACCAACAACACCAATAACACCAATAACAACAACATCATCAACATCAACAACCCACTTCCCGTAGCCGAAGACACCGCAGAGTCAGCCAGAGCGCGCCAAAGAGCCCTTCGCCGCGCTTCCATCCTGCGACCGACCTCGAGGAGATCAAGCTCATCACGATTCTGCCGCGACGCCGAACATGATGTCACCACATCTAGCCTCCTCTCGACTGACCGCTTCACCGAAGGCCCGACATTTATGCCGGCATCTATCACCGACACCTCGTCGCTGCTCATCAGCAACTGGTTCGAGCAAGTCTGCCCGGCATGGTCCGGCTTCGACTCGGCCGCCAATATCAACCGCACGCTAGCCACAGAGCTGTGGCACGAGTCGCGGTCCGTATTTAGCTCGCTGCAGAGCATGTCGGCAGCTTTTCTATCTACCAGGCTGCCGCATATGCGCCAGCCCGCCGTCCGGTTCATGCAAACGGCCACTGAGTCCATCCAGGCCGAGGTTAAGGCCATTAGGAACTGCGTTCACCTGGATTCCGTCCCGACCGGTCTCTTGTTTTCACTGTTCTGTATCGGCACCACTGTCTGCTGGGTAGACGCGAGCCAGCTTGGACTCCCCTTTTTCCGAGAGGCAAGGCTGCTGTTGGACCGCCTGAATCGACGCCCTCTGTCATTGTACGATGAAAAGGACGCCGAACTACTCGTCTTCTTCAACAAGTGTCTGGACTACGTCGAGATGCTGCTTTCCGTAGTGACTGACAACGAGCCTGCTGTCGGGACCGACACGACGCCACGGACGCAGAGCGATGTGGGAAAGGAGGGACCCGAAAAGGCGAATAACGGCCAAATCGACTGTCAACCGCATCCGTGGACCGGCATCTCCTCGAGAACGACCCGTCTCTTCGCGCAATCCATGCGGTTGTGCCGAAGGTCGCGCCTCAATCTCAGACAACAAGGCCATGCGGGCAGGGATTTCCACACGGCGTTGCTGGAAATTCAGGAGGCGCAGAAGCTGGAGGAGCAGCTACTAGGACTCGAGTTTCCATCGATTCTTGAAACACGTGATACAGGCGACTATCTGACTCCCTATCTGCATCTTGCCAAGGTTGCTGAGGCATATCAGCTGGCTTCGTTACTCCAATTGTACCAGACGTTCCCGGATCTGGTCTCGCTGAGATTACCGATCAACTCTGCCATATCCAGCGGTGGCCAGATATCGTGGGAAGAATGGATCATCCCATTGAGTCTCCGCCTCGTTAGGGTTCTGGAGCACATCCCACCTTCATCAGGCAGTCGAGCCATCCAGCCACTGCTGTACATCTCGGCAAGCACAGGGCTTCGATACGACACCAAAGCGTGCATGGACACACTCGACCTGTCCTGGAACCTGTGCATGAACTCGATGGAGACACAGTTTCCGCCTCCGTTCGACGACAACGCGCCGCTCGAGCTAGACTCGGCCGTTGAAGTCGCTCACATGGCGGACATAGGGCCGCCTTTGATATCCCGCATGTCGTTGGAGATCAGCAATGCGCGCCATTTCATCACTGGGCGGCTCAGCATACTAGAGAATAGTCTTCCACCAAAGCCTATCATCATGGCCAAGACACTGATTCAAGCCGTGTGGGAGGCATATGATAATGAGCTGCCGGGGTCAACGGCGGTGCATTGGATCGACGTGATGGAGGACAATAACTTGCGCACCATGTTTGGGTGATGCAATGTGTACAAAAAAAATGCTTTACGAAAATGGAGTTGACAGAGCGTTTACAAATTGTCGTTATAGAGCGTCAACATGGCCGGGGAGTTTACGATGCTGTCACAGTTCGAATTTGTTTAGAAGATGACGTATCAGCAATGTTTGTGTGTAATTGCTATCTAGGAAAGTTCCGCTGTATGCCCGGTTCCCGATCCAATCCGTTGATCTTTATGTCATTATCATGCCATTCCCACCGATTGATACTCATAGCCACGGTCATGTCGGTTTAAAAGTCGCTCTCCTTGCGCTGTCCAACGTAAAACGCCAGGCCGTAGTCAGTCGTAGTGAAAGTGATGGTAGCGCCGGCAGGAAAGAAGAAGACGTCGCCCTTTGTGGCAGTGACGCTCTGGCCCGTCTCATCGGAGATGGTGTAGTCACCCTCGAGGATGATCTTCATCTCGTCGTACTTGTACGTGTAGGTGAGAGGCTCGCCCTTCTTGAGGCGGAAGAGGCCGGCCGAGATGGGCTTGTCCGGGTTGGTCTTGTCGCTGGAGAAGACGTCGCCCAGGTAGGCGTTGTCGCCGGCGAGCAGGGGGATCTGGAAGTCGGACTGGGCCTTGGGGTGGTACTTCATAGCGGTGGCCATTGTGATGATTTTGAGAGGGAGATGTTGGTAGAGGGTGGTAGAGTGAGTAGGTTTGAGATGTTGAGGATGGAGGCTTGAGATTTGTAGATGTCACGTATTTGAGTGTAATGTTGAACTGAGTGATGAGATCCTGTTAAAACCTCGGCGACATTCACACTCATATACTCCCTCGTCAGATCCAAATCCGTTTCAATGTCACCCTCGGCTTACATGTCATCCTCGACGCATCCCCAATCGATAATCTTATCGCAGTCCCCGCAACCCGCATCTCGATGCCCATTTCTGTTAATATTCCCGGCCCTCATCCCATTACCAAGTCGAGCCTAGCCTATCCATCTACCGAACCCAGCTATCCATCGTGACGATCGCAAACCCCGCAGTGCCACCCCTTCTTATCGCGATGCCTTCCCTATCTCGGAGATTCATGCCGGTTCGTCCCTTGTATCTAGACTGCGGGGTAAAACTGCAGCCAAGAACCAAAAACACTCCTCGTGACGTACGGTGCATCGCGGCCAATCGTGTTGGCTGGGTCGCCTATCTTGTCCGAGAGCAGCATGCTAAACCGTGTATGGCAGAATGGAAGAGATACGGCATGCGGTTGTGGCATGTAGATTAGGTCCAGGTCGGATCATGGATGGCTTGCCACGCCGATTGAAGCAAGGACACTGGCGGCCGAGGCGGCGCTCTTGCGGTTGATAACTGACGCCTCAGCCGCGATATTTCGACACGATGAATCCGTAGAGAAACAATCTACCTTGATTCCCGGGACTTTCTCCCTTTTTCACCGTTTACTTCCATATTGAAAGCATTCTTTGACTGTTTCATACCATTTTCTTTACCTTCTGGCTACGTCATGATGGACTTTCTCGTCCCCTCTGCCTCCCACTTGGGCGTCGTCCTGCCTGCCATGGTGCTCGTCGTCATGTCCGGCGTCTTGTACTACCTGCGACAGCCGAGCACCATCCTGCAGCGCATCATGAAGACAAACAGGTCCAGCAACGCCCCTTATCCGGCGGTCAAGAATCCGGAGATGTTCAAGATGCCCATTGCCTCGCCGTATCCCGGCTGGTCGATCGAAAATACAAAGCCCATGCCGTACCGCGCGTTCCGATATGGGCCCAAGTACAATGTCACAATGGGGCTTCGGTCTATTCAGCCTGAGCAGTGGATTGAGCTTGACAACCAGTTCCCCAAGTACCATGCTGAGAAGAAGGCCCGTATTGAAGACCGCGGCCGCAAGTGTGTCGACACTCATCCCGACGCGTATCCCGCGGCCATGGAGCTTCTGCAAGAGTTGACGGACTATTTGCCACAGCGATACCCTACACTGTACAAGCGCACTGCTGTTGGCATTGACAACCTCTGGTCGGGAGAGTCGTTCAACATCATCGAGACTCCCCTCGCCGAGGATCCTATGGCCATCTGCGCCAGGCTCGTCCAAGACGACTTGGCCCTCATGATTGAGCGACCCGATGGTCAATACTACCTCCTCGCCGGCGCCATCCTCCTGGCAGGCTTCTGGCGACTTACGGACAAGTACGGCATGACTCTCTCGGACATCCACTACTCGGGCGACGTGCCGCACTTCAAGGAAAAGCTGGAGACGGGCATGCTCAAGTTCTTCAAGCGCCTCCGTCCCGAGACCTTCTTCACGCGAAACAACTACTTCATCCAGGTCGACGACGCGTTGGCTTGGAGCTGGAGTATCGGCAACGAGGACGCCGACACTGTCAGCTGGAGCACTGCCCAGCGGGACAAGCCCATCGAGAACCATTGGTTCCGTTCGGAGAGGCAGTCGCTGCGCAGGTTGCCTAAGACCGGCGCCGTGTGCTTTACTATCCGCACATACTTCATCCCCGTCACCGAGATGGCGTGTGAGGATTACGTCCCTGGCCGGCTGGCGAGTGCTGTACGTAGCTGGGACGGCCCCGTCTCTGTGTACAAGGGCAAGGACAAGTACGGCAACGTTCTGCTTGATTACCTCGATACGGAGCATGAGAAGCAGCTTGAGAATGGGTTGAAGCTGGAGGAGGAGGACCAAGTGAGAAAGTATCCGTGGTGATGACACACTACCGCTACCCGCCTGGAGAGATTTCTCTACTTTCCAACGATGGAATGAGTTGACGATGGTCGATACCAGAATTATTTGCGTGTGTTTACTCTGCATTTGAAGCGAAACATGTCATGTAGGGTTACCTACTTAGTAGCAATACCAAATGAAGATTAAATGATGGACGAACTTTTTCGTTGTTGGAAAATGATGGATATTCCGTGGAATGACGTCGTAAGCTATATATCATGGGTGAATATCACTAGTTGTTGGCTTGATGGCTAATTGATCGAGGGGAGAGAAGTTATATAGTTCATATCTTTCTCAAAGAGATTCCAGCAACCGAGTCCATCAAATTTTCTTCCGGCAACCCAACGAGTTCCAAGGAATCCTGCCAAAGCCTAACTTCCTCTTCGGAATCATAAGTGTGGCTCAAGTATGATCCTCTGCTGACAACGCCGTCATCTTCGCCGCGCTCTGCCTCGGCGCGTTCGTTCAGGTAGACACCTCCACGACCCTCCAACTCCTTGCCGACCGCAGCCCACACGGTAGTTGCTGCTCCTTGCTCGAAAGATTTCTTGGCAAGGGCCAGTTCTTTGTCCATGCTCTCCTTGACTTCCTGGGGGACGTGCTTGGCCAGGGAAGTATCAATGAC
Source organism: Dactylonectria alcacerensis (assembly GCA_029931735.1). Classification (NCBI taxonomy): domain Eukaryota; kingdom Fungi; phylum Ascomycota; class Sordariomycetes; order Hypocreales; family Nectriaceae; genus Dactylonectria; species Dactylonectria alcacerensis. Next base: position 1,821,471 of record JAPMUZ010000011.1, on the reverse strand, counting down.
TCCAGGGTGGAGGCTGGTCGTATGTGTTCCTAGATGACCATAAAGACTCTCAATTGGAGATCAGGAACAGCCATGATCCTAGTGTTGTTGATGAGGATGCTGACGTTGTTCGTTCTCGCTATGATATTTTCGCGGCTACCCGGACACTCTCAAGAGAGTTTTGGTCCATCTCTACAAGCTGCATTCTGTCCCCTGTCATATTTCAGCCAGAGAGCTTTTTGCACTGGTCAAATCTCGAGCAGTAAGAATGAGACTTGCCCTGGTAGTTGCGAGAGCTCTTGCTGTCTCGATGCCGAGGCTAGGAGATGCACCAGTGATGACGGTGAAACTTCCAACCGGCTTGCCTCCCATTTCATTATCTCGAATAATTTGGAGAGCTGTAGGTCGGACGTCACCTGTTTCTTTGGGGTTTGTATGGGCGGTGGTGTAGCGAGACATGGTTGAGATACATCTCTTTGACAAGAAAGACTACGTGATGAGGATGGTCTGTGAATGATACAAAAGTGAAATCAAAAGGTAATTGTTATCATCTTTTCCCGCTCACTGATGACTTTGCACATAGTGACGGGGGTAGACATGGATCAGTTGAGTGTCATTGATTGCAGCTACGATGTTGCTAAGAATCTATTATATGGATTAACATGGCAATTTCGTGAGGTTTTGACAAGCTGCGTTAACACGCATATCTAGGCCAGAAATTCAAGACTTTGGAAAGATAATTTGAAAAGCCTGCCTTCTTGTCGTGAATACTCGCGCTTCGCGACCTTCTGCGGATATAGACCGACCGTACCAGCATCTAGGTAAGTCCGACTCGCGATGTCACCGGATTTAATAATGGAACCCGGCATGGCTGAGACTCCTGCTGTAGATAGCAGCGCTTTGAAAAAGACCCTGAGATGGGTTGATTTCACACGAGCATAGAGATGTTGGTGGGCCATTATCAGCGTCGAGGCAGAACCGTTCCATTGAAAGCGCTGTCCACTCCATCAAGGGCGAGCGAGTTGCTTGCACAAAGGCAAAACCCTGAATGGCACAAACCTATAGCCGGAGCAGTCATCATTCCCAACATCACTAGAGGAAGCCTAGCTCTCCGCTTTCAGCAAGACCCTCAAAAAGATTCAAGTCAAAACAGCCCTAACACTTTGACTCGCTGAACAAAAACGCCAAATTCGTCGATTTAAACTGGGATTAATTGTTTCGTTATCGGACCTGTGGTCTTCCTTGGGCTGATGAGGGAGAGAATTTCCTAGGGCTTTCAGGTGACGGCTTCCCTGAACCTAGTTACCAAGGTCGACTGCCTATAAAGATTAATCCAGTTTAATGCAGATAACTTTGAGAGGCGAGCTCTATAGAAGTAAAGGATTAAGCACTAATTGCTGATTTATAGGGGTGTGACGGAGAATAGGAGGATTCTGGATAGAGGAAGCGGTTGCAAATTTAGTATACTTGGGCTGGTATGTATGAACTACGGTCTTCCTAACAAACATACCAAGGCTACTTACTATAAGTCATCCTTGCTCAAAAGAATTGCAACACCACTCTTGAGTGTCTGAATGGTGTCATCACTGACTGTTTCAGAAGCGAAGTCGTTGACTAAGTCCATAAAATCAAGGTCCGCATTCCCATCAGATACTACCGCAATCTCTTCAATGAACTTCCGAAGAATGTCATTCCGACACTGCGGATCCTGAGCTGCACTAGCCAGGTTCTCTGTGATCAAAGACATACGTGCGATATTCTCGTCGGGTTCCGCGTCGAGGTTCTGCCAATCTTCCCGCGTCTTGGACACCAAGTCTCTGTAGAGCGCCCGGTAGAATTTGAGCGTTTTGGGAGAATCCTCTCGAACACCCTCAGGCTCTACCCCCTTGTCCATCGACTCATCGTACCCATACATTGCGGGATCCCAATCTCGAGTGAGCCAGCTGGGATACCTCTCGCTCCCAATACTGCGAGGGACAGCTGCAACGCCATCCCAGTCGATAATGCCTTGGAGTTCACCTGTACCCCAGACTATGAAGTTTTGGATATCGTAGTCAGGATGTGCAAGGACGAAAGGTTTTGTACTAGGAGGGACCGGAATGTAGCTGATAAGGAGTTGCAAAAGCAACAAGATACCTTTTGGGAAAGGTCTAGTTTCTTCATGAAGACTTAAAGGGAACATGAAGTAATCATGCGGGCTGTCGAAAACGGGGGATTCAACATAAATTGGATCGTCGGCTGGGTCTTTGTGAATGAACCAGCGATCCAACATCGCCTGGTGGTCGATATGCCGCATAGGCCCGATCTTAGAAGTTAAATTTCCGTTCGAGTCAAAGGTCATAAAACCGCCTTTGTCGAAGGAAAAGATTTTGAGCTGCGCCATGGCGGAGGCGATATCTTGAAGAGCACGAGTCCGATATCGCTCAACATCTTCCGGGCTGGAGTCCCTGAACCAAACTTCGTACAAGGGCTTCCCAGGAATGAAGGACATTAGAATATAGGGGCAGCAAATGGGGTTGTCTGTAGTCGCGGAAAAGTCGAAGACGGCTGGAATGGGAACCGTCGTCTCTTGCTTCAAGAGACGCATGGTGTTTGCTTCCGCACTTAGGGCACCAGACGATACTGCATTCCAATGGCTTGGCGTTCCATTGACTGGGATTTTGGCCAACCATCGAGCACCATCCGGAAACACCAGGGGTAAGAGAACGTTATACGAGCCGTAGATGGGCCGCTCGACAACAGGATTCTGTCCGTTGTACTCTGTTTCGTTTTGTTGACGCACAGCAGCCGCAAGCTTGGGGAGGCTCTCTTTGTCGAGATGGGCGAGAACCACAGTGAACAGCTCTGCATTCTCATCTTCTTCTTTCTCCTCCTCGCTGCCTCCCAGGGATGCCACTCGAGAGCTTGAGGGAAGCTCGGATTTGTCGCCGCGCGCCATGTTGGTGTTGGTTGTTGGTTGTAGCCTCGGATGCTAAAATGCCGAGTTATTTGGGTTTCAGCTGACTCATTGATTACAGTGTAGCCTGAAAAGTAAGGCTAGAGTGGTCAGTCAATTAATTCCTCTCTACGGTCATTCTAGCGCTTCAGTAATCTAAATATGAACTGCCGAAAAGATTGAAACCCTGACGAGGCTATGCAAGGAAGTTTTAGCCTTCGTATCCTTGCTTCTGTAGCCGCTGAGGTGTCAGGAGCTTATGCGAACCTATCATTCTGGAAGATCTCCATCTTCCAGAGACAAAGATCAATTTCTATGGCGGCAAGTTAACCAAACGTACTTTGTACCGCCGAATGGGATGTTGGCTCGTGAGAGCCTCGAACATGTATACAGCGAGGGAAGCCGCTGGGAGGGGGCCTGCCGTGATCCGTGATATGTGAGAATAATACAGGCATCTCTGAGGTTGTTAGTAGTTCGCCGTAAGCCTCTAGAATACGATGAATATCGGGTGCTGAGAAGCGGTCAACCAGCTGAGCGAATATGGCACTCAGAAATGACGTGATATTCGCAGCTCGGGCCGCGATGGAAGCGCTTTCCCCTGTTCTCAAGTTCTCCAGTCGTGATACGGGTTGTGTAAAATATATCGAGGAGCAATCCAGATAGAGCACCTTGTGGGTATCCTTGAGTTTCAAGTAGCTTTCAAGTTCAAATGCAAGTTGGACGGCTGGATTGTTCCTTTTGTGGGAGTGATGCACAGAAGAGTGCACTTGGTTTTGCGATACTAATTCTGGAAAACTTTAGTGTGAACATAAACATTCTGATATATGTCACTCGGTGGTAGAGGTCTATACATGATCAGGGAGATGTGGAGAACATTGTGGCCAGTTAATACACGTGCAACAACTTTGCGGAGCCCTACGACAATTCCCATTAGAGTGGAATGCTTAAAGGCTTGAGTCATCTCGTATGATGTATAGTTCAACTTTTCTATTGGCTCCATGAGAAGTTTCGCACAGATTTCCATCTGATCCATCACGGGGGCTGAATGACAGTAGGAGTTAGTTTATGCGTCGATGTCCCCAAGACGGTCTGCATACTCCAATCCGACTCAGTTGAGCCCCTGGACAACATTGAATCGAAAAAAGGCGCCACTTGTCCTTATAACTGGAAAGTCCCTCTGAAATTCTGATTTCTCTTCTGACTGTATTGCAATGCTTTTGATTGCCTTGAGGGCATCCGGGATGGTTTCTCCGGACCTCTTAAGTGAGGACAGCCTTATTCCTATGAACATAAGGCAGCCGACGGACGTTCTGCATTCTCTGACCTTCGTCGCTCTCAAAGAACACTTCTAATGCCTCAATCCGCGCTCGTAGATGGGATTTTCGAGATTTTAATGATAAAATCGGCCTTTCAGCTTCCCGGACCATCCGACTGTATGATGTGTCTTGGACGGTTCAGAATGCTAGATTTGAGTGAAGTTGAGAAGTGGTGGAGTAGTGACGACCTCATAAATACCCACTGTTGAACTTTTTCGAATGAACATTTTTCCGTTATTTTTTCCTACTCACTCGATTGTTGCTCAGTATTGAAAAATTGGTGTGGGGGTTGGACTTGAAGACCGTCCAGCACGCGATAAGCTTGAAGTCGAGCCTGAGCGAGCTAACGGCGCCACAGAATGCGAGGTGTTCGGCTTCCACCAGCTGCCTTTCAACATGTGGTAATGAGAAGTTTGCTTCTTCTTATCACCAGATGAGACGGAGATGGATGGAGATGATTGTGTCGATCGACGAAAATGGTCCCCCCACTTAAATGGCTGGAGGTCGGAAAGCCACCGTGGGTGTGACAGCCTGTAGAGGGATGAGGGAAAAAGCTTGGCGATTGATACAGTAGAAAGACGGTGTGGATTACCTCAGGCCTTTTAGTCATTTGCGACATCTGCCGTTTAAATCGATCGAACGTATCCGGAAAAGCCCTCGGTATAAGACAGCCGACGAGTGAAACATCCGTTCTGGTCCTTTATCGCGTGCAGATGAAATCCCAGCCCATCACCACAAGCCCGGCGGGGGAAGGGAGGGGGGTTTATCTCGAAGCTGTCGAAGCTTCCCCACGATTCCCCAGCGCCATTGCAACGCCTTGACGAGCTTCATATCCAATCATATCCGACGATCCATTGCCCGGCGGGAATTGCTCTCCGCCGGCGGCCGCAGAAGACGCTAGGCGCGAACCAAGTCCCCCCCATAATTAGGGTGGTTGCAGCCTGTCAGGGTCCTCCATTGGGTGTTTCCGACCGTGCGTTATCTCTGCGGTCGGACAATAAACCATGGTCATGGATTTCATCCAGAGTTTTGTGCAAGGGCTGGTGATAAGAGCCGATCTGGCGGCGGCGGCGTCGGTTTGTGTGTAATGTAATGCGAACGGCGGCGCCAGAAATTTTCTTATCATTGGAGTGTAATAGGAACCTTTTACTGTGATACTGTAAGACTGAAAGTTTCTTTTTCTTTTTCTAATACTTAAAGACCTGCCAAGATCCGGGGGGCGAGGCGAGAGACTTGGCTGTTGCTCTTTGTCCCACTTGGAGTTCATCGCAAACCCACCATCTCCGCATCGCCAAGTGCATCGCCAAGTGTGTGCTAGAGAGCCAACAAGTCATCGCCAAGTAAAAATCAATACAGTAATTTACTGGTTTGGCAAATCCGGCGCAATGGGAGCCACCGTCGCACTAGACCAGAGCTATGGCTATGGCATCGTGCTAGGTCTTGGCTTTGCCTTTGCATTTGGTGAGTAGATTCAAACCCGTGATGCGTGTCTGTTGTCTCCACTACTAACACCCTGTGTCACAAAAAGCCATGATTCTTACCACTTTTATTCTACGCCGCTACAACTCGGAGCTGCAGACGTCGGAGCACTTTACTACCGCTGGCCGCACCGTCAAGTCAGGTCTTGTAGGCTCAGCTGTTGTTTCGTCCTGGACTTGGGCTGCGACTCTGCTGCAGTCTTCAGGTGTGTGCTACCGCTATGGCGTTAGCGGACCATTCTGGTATGCTTCAGGCGCCACCGTCCAGATCTTGCTGTTTGCGACACTGGCCATTGAGCTGAAGCGTCGCGCCCCGAATGCGCATACCTTCCTCGAAGTCATCCGGGCTCGCTACGGCACTGTCGCTCACGTCGTCTTCATGGTATTCGGCCTCGTGACAAATATCCTCGTCTCGCTGATGCTCATTGTCGGCGGATCGGCTACTGTCTCAGCGCTCACTGGAATGCACACTATTGCCGCTATCTACCTGCTGCCATTGGGTGTCGTCTTGTACACCCTCGTTGGTGGGCTCAAGGCCACTTTTTTGACGGATTGGGCCCACACTTTCATCCTCCTCATCATCATCATCATATTCTCCCTGACCACTTATGCTTCGTCCGACACGCTTGGCTCGCCGGCTGCTGTCTACGACGCCCTCGTGGCAGCATCCGAACGCCATCCCGTGTCTGGAAATGCTGAGGGAAGCTATCTGACTATGCGGTCCAAGGAGGGCGCCATCTTCTTCGTGATCAACATTGTCGGCAACTTTGGCACCGTCTTTCTCGACAACGGCTACTACAACAAGGCCATTGCCGCGTCGCCCGTCCACGCCCTGCCAGGCTATCTCATCGGCGGCCTCGCGTGGTTTGCAATTCCATGGCTGACGGCAACGACCATGGGTCTTGCTGCTCTCTCGCTCGAGAACAACCCTCTGTTTCCAACATACCCCGACCGCATGCCCGACGACGCCGTCAGCGCAGGTCTCGTTCTCCCTTACGCGGCTGTCGCTCTCCTCGGCAAAGGCGGCGCCGTAGCAACTCTCCTCATCATCTTCATGGCTGTCACCAGCGCCACGTCGGCCGAGCTCATCGCCGTGTCGTCCATCGTCACCTACGACTTCTACCGCACCTACATCAAGCCCGACGCCCCCGGCAAGTCGCTCATCTACATGTCGCACTGCATCGTGTGCGCCTACGCCGTCTTCATCTCCAGCTTCTCCGTGGGGCTGTGGTACGCCGGCATCTCCATGGGATATCTGTACCTGATGATGGGCTGCATTATTTCGTCTGCCGTGTTGCCCGCCACACTGACACTGACCTGGACCAAGCAAAACAAATGGGCAGCTAGCCTGTCGCCCGTGCTTGGTTTGATTGTCGCCCTCATCGCTTGGCTCGTCACGGCCAAGAAGGAGTGCGGCAAGCTCGACGTTGCCTGCACCGGGTCCAACAACCCCATGCTGGCCGGCAACGTCGCCGCCTTGCTCTCGCCCATCATCTTCGTCCCCATCCTGACGTACGCGCTGGGCCCGCAGAACTATGACTGGAAGAGCATGATGGAGATCCGCAAGGGCGACGATCATGACCTTGCTGCCGCCGCCGGTGTCGACTTGGAGAATACATCCGAGGGCGATTCTGAGCCGCTGCAGGCTGCCCATGCTGAGGAGCAGAGGAAGCTGCTCAAGGCTGGCAAGATTAGCAAGATCACTACTATTGTCATGGTAAGAACAGATCCGCATCTCACAGTTCACTACATCGACCATTCACTAACCTCACTCTAGACTATTGCCTTCCTCGTCCTCTGGCCCCTCCCTATGTACGGCACCGCCTACATCTTCTCCAAGAAATTCTTTACCGGCTGGGTCAGCGTCGGCATCATCTGGATCTTCGGTTCCTTCATCGCTGTTGGTCTGTACCCCGTTTTCGAAGGTCGCAAGACGCTCGCCCGCACCGCCAAGTACATCTATCTCGACCTGACTGGCCGCCGGTCCTTCAAGACGGCTGGGCATACAGTTGTTGAAGCCGAGGGCTCGTCGGCAAGCGGACAAGTTACGCCAAAGGTGGACGAGAAGGGAGAATAAGGAGTTTGGGAGGGGAGTGAGTTTGGAAGACGTGAATAGCCGATACCCTTTGTTTCACATGGACACGTTCGCTTGCAAATGCCTGCTTCTGGTAGTGACAAAAACTACACAAGCCGTATAATTCAACTATGCAATTTCGATGCAGACCTTGCCCTGATGCTTGCCCGCCCACTGATATTCATAAGCCTCTGGGACCTGCTCCAGCGTGAAGATGGTTGGATCAACGACAGGACGCAACTTATCCAGATTGCCCTCGATGGCCCGGCACATGTCCTCCATCTGCACACGATTTCCAACCCACACACCACGAGCCGTACACAAATTCATCCAGCAGTCGAGCAACCCGGGCTGCTTCTCCTTCGCCTCGCCGCCGACTGCCCCGACGATACTAATAGTCCCGTCGAGCTTCAAACTAGCCATGGTCTGCTCCATTGCCGTGCCCGCGACCTCGACCACGAGATCGACGCCTAGGCCGCCCGTCAAGTTCTTCGCGACGGCACCCCAATCAGGCGACTCGCGGTAGTTGATGATATGGTCGGCGCCGAGCCGCTCGAGTAGCTTCGCCCTTTCGGCGGAGCTTGTCGTGGCGATGACGCGAGCGCCGACGGCTTTAGCGAATTGGATCGCGAAGATGCTGACTCCTCCGGTACCTTGGGTGAGAACCCATTGCCCTACGGCGGGCTGCTTACCAGCCAAACCAAACAGCGCGTTCCATGCCGTCAATCCAGCGCAGCTTAGAGTTGCCGCCTCGGTGAAGCTCAAACCCTTGGGCATCCTGACGAGGCCCTGTTCATCAAACGCAGCAACAGATCGCAGCGTGCCATCAACCGAGCCTCCGAGTCCAGACTTGAGGGCGTGGGCGGTCATCGACCCTCCAATGTGTTGCTGGTTGATGATCGTGACAACGTCATCTCCAGGTTGGAACCGGGTGACGTTTTTTCCAATGGCCAGAACAGTCCCAGCTCCGTCAGAGCCGGGAATGACGTTGGGTTTGAGGCTCCAGGGGTAGTTTCCATAACTTATCACAAGATCGCGATACTGCATGAATTAATTAGTTCGGCGGCCCGCGGATAAGAAGGAGAGAGTGCGTACATTGATCGAGGCTCCTCGGACTGGCAGCTTATTAGTTGACATTGCAGTTAACTTTGGGCTTAAACAGTGGAAGATTTACCTTGAACTAATACCTCGTTATCGCCGAGTGCTGGTACGGGCTGCTCAGAAAACCTCAGAGAATCAAATCCAGTCTTTCCTATAACATTCCACTGCTTGGTAGTGCGGGGTATTGGTTGGGCCATGGCGAAAATAGGATTCTGGTTGATGTTCAGATAAGGGTTATTAGGAAATAACCAATGAACTGTTTCCGGTGGCTGAAATTCTAGGTCCGATTTTGATGCCTTTTGACCTTATGCAGCTGCGTCTCATACGATGCTTTGTAATCCGTCTTTACTTCTACATTTATAAGTCATAACGTTATGGGTGGGGCTAGACACCCCGACTAGGCGATGATGGAATACGTGGGCTTTCACGTTGCTGACGTGCTGGTGTTGCTGACAAAGAGTCGATGTTCAGGTTCAGGTTGTTTCTGAACTGTTGGTCAGATTGCCCCAGTCACAATGAATAGCCCAAGCAGATCATTCATATACTCATTCGTGATGAGTAGTCTAATTAGCTCTACATGGATCCCAAGAGGATGCTTGAGAGTTTACCGTCATCATATGTTTTGCAACGGCAACTGAGACATTGTGTTTCAGAGGCTAGATTTGATAATGAAGAGTTGTTCAAACGGAGAGCCAAGCTTCGTCACCTCCTAGATGCAAGCGACGATGAAAGAAGAGAGAATCGTCACGCTGTCAAGGCATAAGGCTCTAAGCCATTGAGTTGGCTTTGATAAACCATTCGGCCGACTTGGAGACGTTGCTTAGCAAAGTCCCGTGTTAGTAGTTTGTTTTGTGGTTGAGATATGCCAACCCCTTCCCGTAACGGAGTTATCTTTCTAATTTAAGACAACGGCCTGTGCCGCTCTCACGGTTAGTAATTCGGAATAGGGAAATTTAATGTTGGCAACTTTGATTCTAGCAGAATGGAGTCGACATACGTGAATAGAGCTGCGCCGAGCCCACATAAATACTGGGCTACTTCGTCCCGGTCCCATTTCAGGCGAGGCCGAGAAAGAGTCACCGGGATTTCCATTAGCAGACCGCCTGTCGCTGTTAGTTTACTGAAGAACTTAAGTACGTTCCCGTTGCTTTTGCGGAAGGATCATGACTATTCTGGAAGAAACACAGTTAAGTCTCTTGGTACAGTCTTAGGCCAAAGTCTCCGTACACTCCTCGTTTAGAGCAGCAAAATACAATCTGTTAAGAAAATAGTATTTATGTATGTTTAAAATCTGATAAATTATGGGGTATCCCTGAACTAAAGCTCTCCATAAGGTACTCAAATTTTAGGCCTCATTAATGTCTAAAGCTTTAATCGAGGTGTTGAGCTTTAGAGTCGAACTGGTAGTGTACGGAGACTTTTGGCCACAGACTGTACCTCCTCCCGCGACTTAGCCCAACCCTATTTCCCACTAAGGTGTATGAGGCCAAATGCCTCAATGACGATCAATGAAACGGAAAGTCGTTTCGTCTTTTTCCTTGTTTAGAATAGCTTCCTATTTCTCATCCACGATATAAGCAGCCTTTTTTTTCGCTCTCGACCCAGAACTACCAGCTTGGCGCACCCAGAAAACCCTACCCGGCAGGCATGGCAGTTTCAAGATCCGCGGACGATCAAACATGAGCGGTGATCAACACCAAACGATGAAGACGAAACGCAGGCAAGAATTACCGGACACCCCTTCAAAATATTCCGACGGAGAAACAATGGGAAACACACAGACGGCAACGTCATGAAGGATAATCCCAGGTAGATTGATAAGGCCGGCTTCGCGGCAGAGAGTTCAACAGGCCCGGTCGGTAATTTTGATTTATTTCTTTCATCTCAACAATCTTGTCATTGAAGGGCCTACGCTCCACGCGTTTCACATATCGTCATCCCCACAACAATGTGCTGGATTGACGCCGGTTCACTGCTTTGGCTACGAAGTACAAATTTTGACGACTACAACAATCATGACAATGCCTAGATCGATTTCTGATCTAATGTTCTAGAAACGAGCACGTCTGTTCTAAACAGCTCCGACAACCTACCACCAGCAAGGCAGTTTATTCTCCTCGACCCATTGTCCTCGCAACTTGTTTCAATTGGCGGTGGCAGCCATTTGTGGATTATTATCTCCGGTTACAGGTATCGCGACCCGCTGAAAACCCTTGGTGAGGTACGTGGCCCTGGCCCAGGCCATGCGCTAAATCGACGTTTTACATGGAGGCGACGGTTTCACACCCATGCGATTTTCCTCTGGTGAGCCTGGACAAGGGTGATTTTTGGGGAACGTCGTGCGCTTGCTTGCTCCTTGGTCAGCTCATCGTTAATCAAAATGGTACCCTCGTCTATGCCCGGGCTGTCGGCACTGTCCCCCTACTCTACCTGAATCAATGATCCATCACGCCGTGCGTACGTAGAGATAATAAAAACGTTTCCCAGCTTGGTGGTTTTTCCCTGTTTCTTGGTGTTTGTGCTGTATTCTCCATTCATTTGTGTGTTCGTTCCTTTCGTCTTCTGTGTCGACGAGTCGCTTGTAGCTATCCATTCTTTCGTTTCTATTTCCGATCGCGTACCCGCTCTTTTATCCTACCATGGCTCGATTCGGTGTATCGGCATTGATTGCCGCGACGACATTCAGCCTCTACGCTGCTGCGCAGCTGACCGGCTCCGTTGGCCCTCTTACAGACCGAGCTGCTAAGGCGGCTATCAAGACATGCAACATCATGGACTACGGCGGCGTGGCCGATGCTACGACCGACAACAGCCAAGCCATTAGCGACGCGTGGGATGCTTGCGCTGCTACTGGAGGCGAGGTCTATATCCCGGAAGGTGACTATGGACTGTCGACCTGGCTGAAGCTCTCCGGAGATGCCATGTCTTTCCGTCTCGACGGCACAATCTACCGCATTGGGTAAGATGCTAGCAATTGGTTGTGCTCTGCCCTGCTAACAGTGATGTAGCACTGATGGCGGTAACATGCTTTTCTTCCAGCACATGCAGGACTTTGAGTTTTACAGCAGCACCTCGAAGGGTGCCATTCAGGGATACGGATATGAGTTCCACAAGAGTAAGTGTGACGTTGCGCTGGGCTCGAGTGCGATAGAACTAATCCCTTTTTCAGACGATGAATATGGTCCTCGCATTCTCCGATTCTACGACGTAACCAGCTTCTCCATCCACGATGTGGCTCTCGTCGACTGTAAGATGATGATTTGAACCTCCAGCAATCACAAACTGACACAGTTCTAGCTCCCGCATTCCATTTCTCCTTGGATACCTGCACGGATGGAGAGGTCTACAACATGGTCATCCACGGCGGAAACCGCGGTGGGCTTGACGGTATCGATGTCTGGGGCACCAACATCTGGATCCACGACCTCGAGGTCAGCAACAAGGACGAGTGTGTGACCGTCAAGAACCCTTCAAACAACCTGTTGATCGAGAACATCTTCTGCAACTGGTCTGGCGGCTGTGCCATGGGATCTCTTGGTACTGACACCGGTAAGGGCAGGATCGTGTCTACGTTCCTGTTTCTCAGCTAATGCTTGTTTGTACAGCCATCTCCAACATCATCTACAACAACGTCTACACGCAAAACGCCAACCAGATGTTCATGTTCAAGTCGTACGGCGGAAGCGGAACCGTATCCAACGTGCAGCTCAACAACTTCATCGGCCACTCCAACGCCTACACACTCGACCTCGACGCGACCTGGTCGTCCATGAGCCCCATCGACGGCGACGGCATCTTGTACACAAACTTCACCTTTGCGGGTTGGGCCGGCACCTGTCTCAACGGCCACCAGCGCGGCCCCATCAAGTTCAACTGCCCTCCCGATGTGCCCTGCACCGAGATGGTCGTCGACGACTTCAACGTTTGGACCGAAGAGGGCGACTACGTCGAGCACTGGTGCAACAACGCCTATGGCTCTGGTGTGTGCTTGGATGAGGGCAGTGGTTCGTCAACCTTTACTACGACTCAGACAGTCACCGCCGTTACCGACTACACCATCGCTACCATGGACAACGAGATTTCTACTGGCTTGGGTCTCACTGTCTCCATTCCCATTCCCACTCTACGCGCTTCGTTCTACCCTGGTGTCGCCGTCAAGAGCGCTCTGATGGCTGCTGGTGATTCTGAGGAATCGGCCGAGACCACTGCTGCCGCGGCCGCCTCTTCGGCTGTTGCTGCTTCCTCTTCCGTTCTGGTTGCTTCTTCTGCCGCTGCCGTGGTACCTACCAGCGTTGCCGCCGTGGAGAGCGACGTTCAGGCTACCACCCCCGTGTTCGCTGTCTCTGACACCGCCCCTGCCGATGGCCCCTCTTTCGTCTCCATCGTCATCTCTACTCCTGCTTCTTTCCCCTCGGCTTCTGATATTGCCCAGGTTACTGAGGCTACCCCTGCAGTCACACCCAGTGCTGTTGTCTCTGAGCTTCCTGTTAGCTCTGGCGGCTCTTCCGCCTGCAACGCCAGAAGACGTCGTCGTCATCTCGCTCGCCACCTCTAGACACGTGCGCGACATTGTTAGGGCTGGGAAAGGTTGAGAAATCAATCTCGGGTGTTGATTGAGGAAACTTTCATCTACATAGTATTCGCATGTATATAACATTAATGAACTTGAATCAATACACTTAGTATTGATCTACAATATAGTGCCCCGCGTCACGTTCCGTTGAGAAAGCACGCATCCCTGACACGAGGCCCGGTTATGCAAGTGGGACTCAAATACCATAGAAATACGCCTGAGACAGTATTTAAGCTTAGGAAAGGATTTAAGAGAGCTAGTGTCTATCCCTAGCATGCGATACCTTGATTTTTATTCACTGAGATACTTCGGTGTGCTGAGATTTTCTCCAACCCTGTCCCAGGGTGCTTACCCTAGAGCTAGAGAGAACATGTCTCCGATGTCTCAAAAATGCAACAAAATTAGGAATCAGCTACTCATAAGGGAGCGGAAAAAAGGAGTCATTTAGTGGGCTTTGCATCTGCGTATATGACCCATTGGTAAGGCTTCCATTCAGAAGCCACCATCTCCACGGTTTGAGTTAAAGTAACCGAACGGTGAGAGGTCCGCATATTAAGGGGGATTTGGCGTGTAACAATCCCATCCCAGGCAAAGCGGACTACCATCATTGACATCGCCTCGCTAGCTTGCTTATTTCACTTGACTCGCCAATAAGCCAACGAATTGTCTATTAAAACGCACCATTGCGCCGCTGCCTCCCACACGTCTCCGGGCTGGTGCCTCCGCAGCCGAGCCGAGCGGAGAGTCCCTAACTAGAAGCATGTTGCTAACCTCTATAACATTTAAATAACACACATTGATATTGGCTAGGTACTGATCATACTTTTTGCACTTGGATTACCAAAAGCAGAAACACCAAGTGGAAAGTAGTCAAGACAATGGCGCAGGAAGAGTTCATGGGGTCTCCCGCCGAAATTCCCGGTTCGAAAACTTATGTTTACAAAACCGTCGGAGGTACCGAGTTCCAAATCGATGCATGACTTCCTTCCCAGCTTTCCTTCCCAGCTCGCTTTCCCAGCTCGGATATGCGGGCGATGGCTTCATACCTGTTATGCTCTATATTCATGGCGGCCGAATGGCTGCTTCCATTTCAGATCAGGGAATGGATCGATCCGAGTTTCCTAGCGTTTGTCCCTTGGGAGAGGCGGAGGGGACAGAGGGGCGGCTAGAGTCTAGGAGGGTCATTTAGTAGACTAAGAAATAAGGAAGGACATGACGTTGCGTCAATGGTCTCTGTCTCAAGTCTGACTAAAATACTCATCAAGACTTTCCTGAGCCCCCGTAATAGATCGCACCGTTTGCTCGACGATAGGTGGCTTTCCATCCTGAAAATTGCCTCGGAAGATCTTGATGATCGAGCCAGAAACCTCGCTGCCATGCTCTAAGCTCACCTCTCCTGCGTCGAAGCATGTGTTTGTGGAACCTTGGATACATGGGGTTCCGTGCCCGAACCGTAAGAACCCTTCCACACGATTGTCGAGCACGCCATCAAGTCGCACGAATCGGGATCGATGACCTCCAGGAGAGGTTTTGGTTTGCTTCTTCGCCTCGCTTCCGTTCCAATACAATGCCCCATACCCTAGGAGTGCCAGGCTTGCATGGTACATCATGAGAGCAGCTGGCCCTCTGAGCGTGGTCTGAGGAGCGGAAGCGGCAATGCGTATCATTTGGCCTGCGTACCAGACGCTTCTTCTTGCAGGCTCGCTTCGGGACCATTCATCGAGCATGGGGTATACCTTTTCGGTTTGGTAGGGTGTCCTTGTCTCAACAAACATCTTCAACTCTTGAAAGGGCATGTGAAGATGAAGCTGGATGTGATTCGCTCTCATCTCTGCGCCTAATGGATGAGCAGTATTGAGGCTCCCGTGGAAGCTTTTCAAGAGTTCTGAGAGCTCCTCATATCGCAAACTCATTATCGTTGAGCTATAACGTTGTGGGCGCTGTTTTTGAAGCCATCGCATCTGTATGTATTCCCATGACAGGCTCCAACAACGAGATAAAACTGCATCTCTTGCGATGTCGATGTCGATCCGTGAGTTTGGAGTGTCCTGACTCTCTATTCCATCCAAAAATTCCTCTGCTGTGAGAACATCATTGACAGCCGTTTCGTTTTGGGCAAGGAATGCAGTCTTCCACATTTGAGCACTAGGGGCGTGCCAAAGATTTGTGGAGCATGGAAGTGGCAGACGCACCTCTGCGTACGATATCATCGGGTTTACCTGCAAAGCCATTGAAGTGCAGGTGTCATGCCTGAGTACTCTGAAGACGAGTCTCTTGAGAGATTCAGTCCTCACCCACTGCACCCACAGGGACTCGACAAAGTCTTCGCTGTGGTTCTCATGTATCGCAACTGGGGGATAATTTGCAAATTTCAATCTCCCGGTACGTCGAATCATGGTCAACAATGGTTGCAAGAAACTCTCCGCTGCTTCGGCGTTTCTTATATGCCCGCTCCACACGCCGACTTCAAGGGTGATTAGAAATGCTTGTGCCAGTTCCAAGTCCCGGGTGATCGAATTTCCGGCTTCAAACTAAATACTTTTAGTTTCAAACATATATATTCGATAAAAAAACTCTTACATATCTGGGGAGAATTGCCAACAGACTCTCCTGGATCGCCAGGCCTAGCTTGTATAGCGTGCGGTCGAGGGTCAATAGAGACGCAGATGAGGTCATAGCTGCCAGGAGTTCTGGGCTGGCCTCGTTCGGATCAAATGTTGCCAAATGAATAAACGAGGAGGCATGAGAAACTGATGATGTCATGTAATATTGCAACAGACCATTCAATAGCTCAACTGATGGGAACAACGTCAGAGCTTTGGGCGCATCGTCAAAAGTGGAGTTCCCTATCAGCGTTGTCAGGATCCTGTCTCGAGTTGCCGTTGTCAGTCTTCGGTAGACAGGGAACCGATCTGAAAAGATGTGGGGTGTCGCCAGATCTTTGGTTGAAACAGAGCTGATGTCCGTTGCCCGCTGACTGAATATCCAATGAGATTTGGAAGAAGGGCCTTGAATCTCCGACCAAGACAGGCGGTCGGAAACAGCGGAGATTGGCATATTATCGACGGCTAATTCAGTCCTAGGGAAGGATTCTAGCTGGAATGGGATATTGACGTTGTAAGCATCTAAGAGTTCAAGCTCAACTGAGTCAAAATCGATGCTCGGCATGTTTGCTGGGAGCTGTTCAGCGGTAGACCATAAAAAGCCCCAGTCCCAATCCTGAGTCGTAGGAATGCCTCTATCGAGATCAACAGCCGTGTATTTGTTCGAATCTAGGTACAGCTCATTAGAAAAGCCTGGGAACCTGATCACATTGCAGCTTACCCGATGCAGATGGCTGGGGTGACGCATTCTGGATGGCAGAACGATCCCCAAGAATCGACCCACCAGTGCTCATTTCATTAATGGAAGAGGATTCGGACGCGAGATCGCTAGAATGGGTTGATTGATCTCGTCTTTTGCCACACTCCCGTTGTTCTGTGGCCGTCGTTTGCAAATCTGCTCTAGCACCCTCGACTTGGGCTAAGGAATGAGATGGCGAGTCCAACTGGCCGACATCACCATCTATGGGCATTAGAGTTGGGTAACATGGTATATTTGGCGACACTGAATCTGCATGTCGTCGGATGATTTGTCTGGGGTCTCTGTGTTGCCGACTCTTGTGGCCCGCGACATGTCGAGCAAGGATGTCACTGATTTCGTTAGCGCCAAAAGAGACAAGTCAATTGAGGAGCAATGTTCAACCCACACTCTTGAGTAAGCCTTGGAGCAAATATGGCACACGTATGGCTTGGTTTTAGTGTCTATCTCCTCAGTTTAGCTTCTTGAGATAGGCGACCAGTGTACCTACGAGACCGCATGTGGCGAGTAAGATAGTCGCTCCTCTTGTACCGCTGAGTACAATGTCGGCATTCATATGGACCACCGCTAGGCGCCGTGCCGGAAT
Organism: Dactylonectria alcacerensis; assembly: GCA_029931735.1. Lineage (NCBI taxonomy): Eukaryota > Fungi > Ascomycota > Sordariomycetes > Hypocreales > Nectriaceae > Dactylonectria > Dactylonectria alcacerensis. Next base: position 1,804,069 of record JAPMUZ010000011.1, on the reverse strand, counting down.
TCGTCCACACATGCATCATTTTCAGTAAGTGGAGGATTATGTGAAGAGAAGAAATAAAGCTATGGGAGGATGCATAGAAGTAGGACGACCTCATCAAGCCCAAAACGGCATGTGGAGGACCCCGCACTCGGAGCGGGGGACTTCGATCACGGCCCTCCACTTTCCGGACCGGAGGGGCGGGTTTTATGCTTACGCCAACATGGACCTGTGTCACAAGATTCGAGGTATCCAATGAATCGTTCTGAATCATCTTCTTAGAAAGAGGAAGAAAGAGTATCGTACAGCGGGAAACACCCTCCACCACACTCGTAGCGACTTGGTCTCTACTTTTAGAAGCGGCCTGAGGGAGGACATACTTACCTGAAACGGTGTGGATTGTGCTGGGGCTGCGTCCTTCGGCCCGAGCAAGCCCGGACGGTCGCCGTTGCTTTAATCGGTCAAGGTAAAAATAGGTCCGGCATTGTCGATGCGATGCTTCATTTCACTGCCTCTGAAGGGCTAAGATTGCAGTGAACGGAACTGAAATTTCCTAAGAAGGTAAGTGAGACCTTCGGCCCCGATGGATCTATCAGGTGCCCTACGAGCTGTCTCCAAGCTTCATGAGTCAAGTGACTAGGCAACACCTACCGCATGTACCTACCTAGGTAGGTAAGTAGGTTGGTAGGTAGTATCTCACACAGTACATGCTAGAGGGTGCTTTTTAGGCGCTACATTTTGCGGGGTCAGTAGGATGGCGGCGATATGAAGGATTACGCTTGACGGACCACAAGCTCGACCCTTTATTTAACTCGGGCAATTTGACTCATGTATGGAGGGCCATTTCAAAAGTCTTTGCCCACGCTAAGGACGCCATAGCCTCGAACCCTTGCTAGGTACTTGACAATACATTCAGCCTCGTATCATTACAGGCTGATATCTGCTAAATCTACTGTAGTTTTAGTAGTATTAACCTATATTATGGCTAGCTAGTGGGCTAAGTGTGCTATAATATACGGCTTATTTTAGTGCTAATGTGCGTAAGATGTACCTAATGTTCTTTTAATAAGAAAAAGCAAAATGTGGCTTGCACGCAGGCAAAGACTCTTGAAATGGTCCTCCGTACGTTAGGAACACATACCTGGTCTCAGGTCGTCGTTCGGCGTCCCCACCATCCCCCGAGCGACGCAACTCCAAATACAGTTATCCTAGAGGTTAGAAACAAATCTACACGCTACTGAGTTGCTGGCACAAAGGCCAAAAAACACACAGTTTTTTGTCGATTGAAGCATTTCTAATCCCCAAAACTTTCATGGCTATCAATGATCGATATTTTATAGCTTTTTAAAGCTAGGAAGCTTAAGTTCGAATGGATACGTATCCTGTTAGCAAGCCTCAGGGGCCGGGCCCTGACTCTTTTCCTACAAGTCAAATCTACACGAGACCTGATTCGTGGAGTGAACGACCTCAACAGTTCTTGTTCAATTTCCAAATAAATCATCAAGCTGAGGTGCCAGAGCCCCGATATCTTGAATCTTCGTCAATTTTCTCATCTTTATCTTAATCAAGTCCAGTGCTCTCAGTATATCCCAATCTTGGTTAATGGCTCTCAAGTAATGCTACGAGAGCCACCCATGACTTACGTTCCCTTACTCGATCCCACCAAGCCTTGATTGACGATCTCTTTGAGATCTCGGTTTCCAGTTTCAGGTTGGATAGAAATTGAAACCACGGCAAATGATACAAATCAACGAGTGAAAACTTCTGCAAACAGTTTTAGTTCTGCTTCTCCAGTAGAGTTTGTGTCGCATACATCACCAGTCAAGTACTGCTTCGAAGAAGTCACTTTCTCGTAGTAATCCAACGTTGTGATCAGCGTGGTTGTTAATTTGTCGACCTCTGCGGCATCGGGCCCACCAAGTCCCATGTACCTACGATGATATGTGTCAGTGACCAAAACTCCGTGTAGCATTGCGGTGATTGATGTACCCCTTGAATAACTTCTCATACGCGAGAGCCTTTACCGATGGATCAAAGTAGGAGTACTCAATGCTAGCAGCTTGTTCGTAGTATCCGATATCCGCAGCAGATTGGTGTTGATCCAACTCCAGGATGCTGCCACGGCCATATTTGGCAACAAGATATTGGCAGATCGCCCGTGACTCGAAGATGCGAACCCCATCATCGTCAATAACAGGAATCCGTCCAAAAGGGTGGAATAAGGTCAAATGATCGGTACTCTAGATATGGTCAGCGAAATGGCAGAAAATACGGGTGGTAGTTCTACCTTGTGTTCCCCCTTCTGCATGTTAACGTTTGAGAGTTCATAGTCAACTCCTAATTCCGTGAGAACGAGTATCACTCGTTGTGTGCAAGTGGATTGCAAAGCTCCATAGAGTGTGATGGCCATATTGAAGTGTAGAATTTCTCAGGATCATGGAAGAGCAAAATGTACGAAATGTAGGCTGTCTTTCAGGAGATGCTCAGCAAACAAGTCATTTGTACCTCACAAGGGATGCGTGCTTCTTTAAGTGGAAGACGTGACAGGTAGAATACCTTTTCTAAAGCCGGATTAGTGGAGTGTGGGGTGTGGAGGAATTGGTGGAGGATGTGGAGGATGCGGGGGATGTGGAGTATGTGGAGGATTCGGCACCGACGAGGCAGATCATGTCATGCGAGTTCAGAGGAGTGTGAAGCATTTGTGCCCGTCTGACCAAAAACGGCATTTGAGGGTGGTATTCCCAACTTCGCTTGCGGTCAAAAAGATTGATATAAAGAAGGTCTCATGAAGTAATTCCTATAATTTCTGGAATCACAAATCACCATATCCACTTCAACATCAGAATCAATTGCCTAAGAAAATGGCTTCCACAGCATCTCGAGGTCCCCGTCAGGTTGATGACACTATTCCCATTGCGCAGTCGGCCAGAACCGAATTCGACTTTGGTGACTTTGATCACTCTTCAATTCCTTTCGAAAAGGAAGAATGGCCAGTCATTGTCATAGGATCAAGCATGGTCGGGATGACGCTTGGTGTTATCCTAGGCTACCATGGGTATGATCCATGACCGCTTCAGGCAGGGCAGAACTAATACATTACGTGAATCAAATAGTATCAAGTCTGTGTCATTCGACCGCCACCCATCCACTGCCATTCACCCCAGAGCCGCGCTCTTCCTGCTGCGATCAGTGGAGATCTATCGCCAACTTGGCCTCGAGGATCACCTTCGTAAGAACAGCGCTCTGAACTTTGACCTGGACGCTGGAATGGTTATCGTTGAAAAGCTGGTTGGCGGCAAGACACTCATGAATCTGCAGCAGAGTGATCCTGCAAAGGTCGCAAAGGTGACCCCAAGTCAACGACTGTGGCTCACTCAGAACATGTTCGAGCCCCTCTTGCGTGAGAGTGCCAAAGCATTTGGTGCAATCCAGGAGTTCAGTGAAGCTGTTGTCCACTATGAAGAACAGCAAGACGGCGTGGTGGTAGTCGTTCAGAATGTTCAGTCGAAGAAATTGAGAAAGTTCAAGGCGAAGTATCTCGTGTCAACCGATGGCAACAGGAGTGCCACACGAAGAAAAGAGGGCATCGAATGGAAGGGCCCTGGCATCATTAGCCAGAACATCTCCATCAACTTCAAGGCCGACTTGACGTCTTATCTCGGCACACGCGCAAAGCATGGAGTAACATACATTGCGAATCCGAAAATCGACGCTGGATTTCGACTTGAGAGTGAAGGCAAGGGAGGATTCATGATCGTTTCGCGTGCGGGCGAGAAGAAAGACTTCGCTCCAGATTCGGTCAGCGAGAGAGATGCGAAACAGTACTTCTACGACGCGACGGGTATTGAAGACCAGGTGGATATCGAAGTCGAATCTATCTCCTACTGGTCCGTTGCCGGGTTCAATAGTGAGCGATTCACCAGCACTCAAGGCCGGGTGTTCATGGCTGGGGACGCTTGTCACGTGATGCCCCCTACCGGAGGAATGGGTGGTAATACAGGCGTTCAGGTGTGTTTGAACTATTCCTCCATTGCTAGATTTGTTAGTTGCTAATATCTATCCCCAGGATGCCCATAATCTGGCATGGAAGCTTGCCTACGTTCTCAGCGGCAAGGCGGCTCCATCTCTACTTGGCACGTACAATTCTGAGCGGCAACCTGCCGCTGGCTTCACGATGCGCCAGGCATTCTCTCGGCTACAGAAGCGCGTGCTCCGAACAACTCCTGACGAACCGGAGCTGGAGGACATAGTGTGCGAACTCGGTTACCGATACCCAACGGGAGCTAGTGTCCTCGATCAAGAGCACGCCGGCAACAATCCCCTGTACGAAGATCCATATTCGCCACTGGCAATCGCAGGAAGCCGGTTCCCGCACGTCATCATCACTGATACCACAACCCCTGACACGAAGGTCTCCACGCTTGACTTGATCAAGACCAATTTCGTACTATTCACGACAGATCCTTCATCCCCTTGGATTGATGCCGCAAAGAACGTGGCATTGGCTGTTGATGTTTACGGTCTCAATGAGACATCGAGTCCTCTGCGAGATGAGGACGGAAGCCTGCGTTCTGTTGCTAAAATATTGGAAGGAGAAGCACTGTTGGTCAGACCGGATGGATTCATTGCTTGGAAAGCCAAAAAGATGGTTGGAGGACATCAAGAGGCTCTTAAGAGCGCTCTTCGGCAAGTTCTTGGTCTATGAACGTTTACTGCATTGGAATGGGTGGATTTGAGGGCTGGCTGAGTCAAATGTGACAGAACAATCCAGACCGTTACTTTCATTATGAAATATGCATACCATGCACGTATTTTCCATCAAATTACTGCAACAAGAATTGTGTTCAATCAAGTAAGATGTGTCAAAGTTTAAGATTCTCTAGTGTAAGGCTGTTCGCTCCATCGAGAGCGAGTTGCTACTGGCACAGAGTCTCTAAAAAAAAAGGATTGTTTAAGATTCTCAAAGCAAAGAAAGCATTAAGTTAAGCCATTAAAAGCTACCTTGCTAGTTATAAATAGGGATTTTATTATGCCCTAGGTCGAATGCGAATCATCGTGGGCAGCTCAATTAGAAGTATAACGCACAACCACTGTAATCAACTGCCAAATAAGATCAGGCCACGCATTTTTATTGCCTGCAAATACTTTCTTTGTTCATCATCTTTTTTCATCCATTAACCGGAGTTGAGTCTCGGATTTGAAACGCTTTGTGGGACGTATATAAGCTCTGGTGGAATAGTGCTAAGTCTTTGCGTCTTTCCACTTTTGACTTTGGTTCCTGTGGCTGGAATCTGGCTCAAGCAAGCAATGTTTTCGTTTCTAGACCCAAAGGCTGCGGTTTTCGAGACTAGCTCTGGTGAGCGCACTGACTGTGGTTGAAGCTCTGATGGCATATATGGCAATGAAACGGAGGAAGATTCAATGGAAGACGGTCGTTGTAGTCTCGGCGAATCGTGGCGTGCTGACAATGGACGGTCTTGCCGTTGGGCTACAGCCGGGATTGCCGAAAACGATTGTCTTTGTAGTTGCAGTTGTTTTTGCGATATCAGTGACGCGAAGGATGAGTCTGGAGTAACATTCGGTGCATGCAACCAGAATCTTGCATCTGTGGTTCCAGAATCAGACCGCCTTGAGTATTGGCTGGCTCTAACTGGTGTCGAAGTCAAAATGTCCCCTACAGACTGGTTTGAAACGGGTCTTGATATTCCCGAAAACTGCTGACCTGGTGGGATGTAGTCCAACGATATTTGGGACACTGAAGCGGCTGATTCGGTGTGCGTCAGAGGAGATGAATTGGATATGCCCTCAGTGCTGTCTCCAAGCAATAGAGAGAGCCCAGCGTTATCAGTCGAGTTTAATACGACACGCTGTCCCTCTAACAATTCCAGCTTGTTTACTTGAACAACCTCTTTCTCGTCATCGTAGGGAACGGTCGGAAACGTAGACTTGCTACGGTTTAGGGCTGGGTTCGGGGCATGAAAGGTAGGCTTGGGAGGAGACGTGCGCAGGTCGTGTTGGCCGGATGATGGCGGCGAGGAGGGCAGGGTAATTTGGCTAACGTTCAAGCTGGTAGAAATTAATGCTGTCCCTGTTGGAGGCGTACTTCGAGGAATATGGGTCGAGGAGCTGGTAGACACTGGCGAATGTTAGTGAGGTGTTGGAATAACCCGCGGCCTATTTGCTTGCCTGGTACGTCTCCCATAAAATCTCCCAGAAGTGCAATGTTGTCGAACACCAACGGAGCTTTCTCACTGCTACAGCTTTCAATGGCCTTCTGCTGATCAGCAACAGGGGACCAGAGGGCCATCTGCCGCACAAAAATTAACTCTGCAAGCACAGCCGAATGATGGCGACTTATAACCGGCTCATGATTGCGAAACTGAAGTGAGTCACCGAGAATCCATTTCATCCTGTTTCGAAATGGTGTCTTGCCTCGATGAGCCCCCGGTCGGCACCTTTCGACAACCTCGCATGCTGCAGAAAGACCGGCGTGGGCTGCCTCGATGATGCTGTTCACACGACTGAGGGTCTCAGGCTGCTTCTCGAGGAGGGCCAAATGCTCATTGCGCAGCTCTATAAGAAGCTGCAAGTCTTTGTTACAAGTGCGCACCAGCTCTAGACAGCTACGAATCTCGCTGGGGACTTGGTCATACTCCAGGGCCAAGTTGGTTAGACGGTGGAGGGGATTGATGGAGCCGCCCATTGTGGCGTCATGGGTTGTTAGCGAGGGGGGATCTATCGAGCCGTGCGGTCTCGTTCATTCGTCGGGGGAGAAGAGGTAAAGTGCAATGCGACAGTAGGACTTGTGGTGACGGCCCAGTCGCTTGACGAACGGATTCTATGGGTTAAAACAGCTCGTATCAAATGAAGGCCGAACGGCTGAGCAGGGATCAATAAGCAAGAGGTCTAGAGAAGGGCGGGAAAAGACAGAGAGGGGAGGAGAGAAGTGCTGAGCTCGTTGCTCGACATCCCTACTACGGGTATCCACATCTCCCCGTATGGGGTTGGCATTCGTGCCATTCAGCAACTGCCATCTGAAAATGTAACGTCTCCTAGGTGTATCGGGCCTTCAGCTGATAGGCAGCCTCAGAGCACCAGTCTAGTTTGCAAGGACGTATTGGTGGCTTGGTTTCACAGATCCCTGGTCAGAGGCCCACTCGACGTTCAGGGCAAGGTCACAAGGAGGTTTGCTGTGGTGGCATGATCTGAATCGGGGCAAGTAAGATGCAAGGTCATTATAGAAAGTGGGACTCCTAAAGACCAGGAATGCGGCCTTGAAGCGGGGCTGGTTGTACAGGGCACGTTAGTTAGCCTTGCACCCGATAACTATGCGTCCGGGGATGATCTCAAAGATTCCCGGGTTGTGATCATGGTTGTTGACGCACGTAATAGGAAGGTTCCTGAGGTTTCGAGTGCTCGCTTGCAAGTTGTAGGGGCGCCATGAAATTGTCTATCTGGATCCGGCATTAGGAGGCGCCGAAGATGGCGTGTATTGTGGGTCAGTCTGTTGGTTGCGAGTGTCAAAGAGTCACGACCAACAACCAACAGAGTTTTGGCCCACCTTCTGCGTGTTACTAGGCTCGCCATTGGTCACCTAGTTTAAAATGGGATCTCTGTGCATGCTCAGCTCCGGTTAAACGAAGTTTCTGCCCCCTCGCGGGCGAGGGGAGAAAAGAGACAATAAGGGATCGGCGACAGTAACTTCCAGGATCAGAAGTAAGGCCAGTGCGTTTGGCTCCTGAATTGATACCTGAAATATTTTATGCAGGAATGACGATCGGCTCTACTACTTGCCGCGGAGAGCTGTACCGGCTACCATCTCCGTGGCTGAGTTTCTCCAATCCAGGACACACAACCAGGAACGACTGTCTTGAACTTGCGTCGTCTGTTCCAAAGACGAACTGCCAATCGCTTGGCTGCGACAGTATCACGTAGCCAAGTTTTGTACATTCGATGATGACGGCTTGTAGGTGGCTTGTCTGTTGATCCCGGCTTACTCCGTCGGCTCCGACGAAGTAATGCAAGAATGTGTTGAGAGCGTTTGCAAGGGCCAGGGCCTGAGGAGCCACAACATCCTCGGATACAGGTAGTGGGGTCCGTTCGATGGCGTTGGGGTGGAGAAGCAGGGTAGACAGACGGCGCCATTTCGACAATGCAACAGAGACGGCTAGCGAAAAAGGTTAGATTTGGGGTCTGCCACATCTCCAAGGGCTGCTTTGACGGGGTGCTTACTTAGGGAGCTGCCTTGGTGCTGGTTAGAGGAAGGAATCGACTGTAAGAATGCCGCGAGAGGTGCAGGAAGCATCGATAGAGAGCTCCGTGAATTGACGTCGATGCTTTTGAAGATGATGTTGGAAATGACATGGCGTAGACCAGCTTGACGTGATTTGGGATTGATGCACAATCCAGCAACGGCATCTGCCATCAGACCAGAGGTGAAACCGAGGTTGACGAGGCATTGCGACAACAGTGATGAGCTGACAGTCGCTGTTCCGACATGATAGTGGTTTTCGACGTGCTGATGGATGAGATCGCCCAGAGCTTGCAATTCCGTCCCCATCTCTTTGTCAGGCGTCGCAGCAAGGAGGAATTGGTCAAGCTGGCTGTCACTGCCTGAAGTGCTGGCTCCGATGGGACTGGTTACGACACTTGCATAGTCCTTGGATTCCGGACTGGCTGCAATAACCTTTGAATCGCCTTGTTGGAATTTGCCCTTTCGACGGCGACATAGAAGAAGCCAGGCCGCTGCAAGTCCAAGAATCAGCCCAACAACCGCGCATCCAACTGCAATCCCGGCGACTGCCCCAGTTGAGACTCCAGAGTTCTGGGACTGGGAGATTGACGTAGAGTGATCAGCAGATGTCGCAACTGGAGATGTTGTCTGCTTGGTAGTGACAGAGCTGGCGTCACCCGCCGCAGTGCTCGTAGCATCGTCTGCTGTGGTTTGCCCGAAGCCCACTGAAACCGTGCTCGTCACTGTTTCCGTTCCAGGTACTACTACTACGATGTAGTTAAGTGTATAGGAACTAGCCGCGTTGGGTGACCAAGTAGAGCATTCATATGATGTAGTGACGGTGGTATTTTGAACGTAAGTCGTCGACATCTTGAGAGTTGACGATGACAAGCCGGGTTGAGTGGATTGGGATAAAAAAAGCCTCCCGGAGAAAGATTGGAGATTAAATCAAGGAACAGAAATCTCAATAACGCAGTTCTATCCTACACGAGATAAAATAGCCCTAGTAGATGAACCAAGAATCCAATCATGCCGCTCTTAACGCCGCTACGGCTGGGTCATTGGTCATGCATGCATTCAACCCTCATGGTGGCCTTGGTGGATCACTCCTCACGGTCCATCGAAATTGACCTTCCGAAATCGCAACCATGGGCCGGGGAGAACTGAACTTGAGCCCGAACACAGGGCGTCTGACCCATGCTCCTTGCAACCGTTGTCGGTTTGGGGTCATGCAAGTTTTCGGCTGAAAGCCTGCTGCGGGAGAGGCGATGACCCCTGTTCGACGGGACCAACATGCAGAAATCTAGTGGGTTCCATATCCACAACGTGTTACTCGTAGGAGCTTGGCTTGTGATCCTAATTTCCCGGAGGACGGGATAAGTGTTCAGGTTTACCCTTGTGACGTGATTTAGGGGGTTTAAGCTCAATGTGAATCTGTACCCAAGCACGCTGGCCATCGATCAGTCTTGTGTTGCCTTGCACATGTTGAAGGCTCCGAATAGAATCCGAGAGTATGGAGAATCCGGCGGATATTCTGGTATCCATCGATCTGGGTACGACCTTCACAGGTAAGTTGCTGGTTCACGGCTCCAAGTTTGCAAGAAGATTAATCGTATCAGGCGTAGCCTGGATGACGCCCCGAACACCGATACAGGTCATCAACGACTGGCCAGGCAGTGGGGATCGTGGAGAGCGTAAAGTACCAACAACGCTCATCTACAATGCTGATGGCAGCTTGAACTCGTGGGGTTTTATGTGTGGTGACGATGATGGCTCGGTACAAGACAGAACCAGGCGTGAGTTCTTCAAGATCTTCATTGACGGAGACACCCTCGCCGCGGCCCAGCAACAAGGCCTCTCAAGTGCCCCAAAAAGTGTGACCGAAGCCCGAGAATTCTTAACGGACTATCTGAAACAAATCTACGCCCATGTGAAGGAGAGTATCGAGATGCAGATCGGGAAGCGACATACCGGAGGCTGGAAAGACATGGCCGTGAAGTTTCTCTTTAGCGTGCCCACAACGTGGACCAACATGAGTATCATCAACACCTTCAAAGGAATTATTCGAGATGCTGGTTATGGTACCGAGGGATCTAAGCACACGGCGGAAGTTGACTTGACTGAGGCAGAGGCGGCCTCTGTCGCCACGCTCAAGACGAGCGCCGTCAACTTCAACGTCGGCAGTATGTTCTTAACGGTTGATGCTGGCGGCGGCACAACAGATCTAGCCTTGATGCGCATCACCTCAAACCATACCGCGTTCCCTCAAATGTCCCAAGTTGCGGCGGTCAGGGGTATCGGTATTGGGTCGTCTTTAATCGACAGAGCATTCGTTCGATTGGTCGCACAGCGTTTGGCCGAGTACCCGGATGTCCAAGACAAGCTCCCTTCCGATTTTGCCATGCGGATCTCGCGGAATCATCATTTTAGGACTGTCAAACACAAGTTTGGCGAGAAGGTGTACATGCAGAACGTCTTCAAGATACAGATGGAGGGCGTGGCATATGACTTTAGTCACGCGGGCCTGAATGTCGAGGGTGGGCGGATGATATTCACCAAGTAAGTCCCAACCATGTCAGTCGAGTTAGATATGGTTCCAATGTTGGTGGTGAATAACCAGTTGAGTAGGGAAGAAATCCAGTCGCTATTTGACCAGCAAATCGAAGGCATTATGAAACGGATAGTGGAGCAACTGGATTGGTTAAGTGACAATGGACGTACGGAACAAGTGGTCAGAGCTATCCGTTGTTGACAAATTGAATCGCAAGTTAATGATTAATCATAGGAGTACATGATCCTGGCCGGGGGGCTTGGCAGCTCTGCTTACGTCCGGGAGACTATACAGCAGAAGTTGATGGCATGCAGCCATCCCAATGCGCAGCAAATTGTCGTCATTCCCTGTCAAGAGCCCCAGCTTGTCGTAGTGCGTGGTCTTCTCTTTGATCAACAGCAGAGAATCGAGACAGGAAACATAGCAGTTTTGGCCTCACGAATAGCTCGAGCTAGTTACGGAGTAGTGATCCGGGAGCCGTACTCGCCAGCCATTCACTTCGACGAGGAGGTGGCAGATGATCGTTTCAATCCGAAACAAAAATGGGCACTCAATCAAATCCAGTGGCTAATTCGGAAGGTGTGTGGTAACGAGTTTAAAACCGAGTATGACTCTTTAGTTTGAGCACTGACAATTAGAGCAGGGCGATGTGATCAACCCCAACACTCCACTAGCCAAGACGTTTGAGATCCAGCTGGGCCAGGGAGACACAACAAGGTCGTGGGATGCCGTGATCGTCACGTCTCAAAACGAACCGACGTTTCTCCCTCGAAGTTTGAAGAAAGGTATGTTGGTTGTCAAAGAAGCAGGGGCTCGAAGTGAACACGGCTCTAACCGCGTCATATACACAACCCACAGCAGGCGCAACGAAACTCTGCTCGGTAAAGAGCAACCTTGCCGGCGTCCAACAACACCAGATGGTTCTTAAGAAGAAGCGAAAGTCATGGTTTCGAAAAGGCCAAAGTTTTTATCTTTGTCAGTTTGACGTGCGCGTCATCGTCGCTCCGGCAGATTTGCGGTTCGAGCTGTGGTTCGGCGGATATAAGTTCTCCGGCAATCATGAGCCGATTGCCGTCAAGTGGGATTAATATGGCATCAAGGATTCCGCTCTTATGGAGGATTAGGTACGAGGAGAATGTGATGAAGAACGGGAATTTCCTAAGTGATACATTTTTCTAATATAGACATACCCCTTGTACCCTTGCATTTGATCCTCCCACGCTTTCAGACTCCCTCTTTTCATAACCTTGAGCAAGACATCTTAAACTACTACTCCTTAAAATTCTCAGCAATTTCTTCAATGAGGTCAATGATCTTGTGACGAATCCGATGCTCGCCTTCCATGGCAATCCAACAAGTCAAAACAATGGCCTCCTCAGTGAGATCTCCCGAGTGCGACCCTCCAACATTGAGATTTTTGCTCTCGTCACTCTTTTCTCCCATGTCCCAGCAGTGTGGCTCATCCTGGTTCGCGGTGATTGTGGTGCCGCTACCTTGTTTGACCTGAGCACCCTCAGCAGAGCCACTCATGTAAGCCGTCGGGTAGATACGAAGTGTGCCAACAAATTTCTTCTTCTTATTGGGAGGAACACCGGGTCTTTCAGAAGGCCTGATGAATGCCCAGCGATCTTTCTCAACTGTCGCGAGGACACGCTTGTTTGAATCAACGAGCTGGGAAAATGTGTATGGTTAGCATCGCTTGTTCGGCTGAACACCACTGATACTGAAGTAAAGAGAGATCTGTACCTTCATGTCGTGCGATATACCCTTCAAACGCCGGACAAAGCCTGGCAGAAACGCTCTTGTCCCGCTCCACTGATACTCCTGGCCTCCGAGCTCCCACTTGAGTGTTCGCTTTAGAAAGCCCGCCCTCCTCATAGAAAGGTTCATGACGAGCCCATTCACGTCTTTCTCGTCTTCCAGTTCCTTTTTGGGCGGCTTCTCTTTCATTCGGAAGCGCTTTCTGTTTCTCTGCTTGCGCTCGTAGCTCTTCCGCTCCTTGACCCTCCTCTTATTCTCCAGAACCTCACTGACGCCATCTCCCAGCTCAACACGGAAAGAGTACCAGAAGCCCGTTCTTCGAATACGAGCAATGGCCTTGCTGGCAGGCGTGTATTTGGGATTGTCACCTCGGTAAAACACAGGTTTCCATGTGTTGGCGTGCTTATGTGGGACCGGGTTTTCGACAAAGTACTCGGCTTCCTCAGAACCGGCTGGCGAAAACAAGTATTTGCGACCAAAAATTATGCGGCGGTACAGTCGCAGCGATTTTTGGGGTGGCGGCAGTGAATCGCAGAGGGCACCGTGGGCGCTATTGGTGGCATCCTGTGGAGAGGTTTCTTCGTCGACGAGTCCAGCCATGCTCATGATGATCAACTGCTACAAAGAGGACGGGGATCATAACTGCGAATTCGTGTTCTCAACTGTGATTTTATCTTCATTCAGCATGTGTCTTAACTATCGATCGTCTCGCTCGCGAAAATCGAAATACGAAATACGGCACGTTTGGACCCCTGTTCTCAGCTCCCAGCCACAAGCTGACAAGGGGGCTCAGACTGGAGCCTGTGCTCATGCACTGCGACCTGGTGAGGTCTTTAACTGGACGATGCACCTGTAATCAAAAATGTGGCTTGTGCTATAGGCATAATTAAACGACCGCAGAGGCACTGAGTGGGTTGAGCGACGTTTCACTAGGAGTACAATTGATCCGCTGACTGGCTTCATTGACAACGCTATTTGTAATCGAAGCCGTGCTTACTGCGGTCAAGCGCTTGGGCCTTGAAGCTTTTTTTCTTGCAGGATTTTGCGATCTTGCTCCTGCAAAGCTACCGTCTTTTTCGTGTACTTGCGTCTGTCGATGCTCGGAATCCAAAATGCCGCAATACACCCAACGATACCGAATGCCATGGCTATCAAGTACGAGAGGTGTGCGCCATCAAGGTACGCCAGCTGGTTGCCCCGGGTTGCGGCAGCTTGGATCTCGTCAGTGATACCGGGAACAGCAGCGTAAGCAGCAGGAGTATTGAGCCTGGCAGCTGCAATCAGCGCAGCCATGTTCTCACTGTCAAAACCAAGCCCGCTGATCTCTTCTGGTACTCTAACGGGGAGAGCGGTTGCGTACCGCCCATTGGTCACATTGCCAAAGATGGCGACAGCGATAGCACCAGCGATGAGACGAGCTGTACCAGCAAGACCGGCGGCCGTTCCACTTTGCAGGGTTTTAGCAAGACATCTCAAAATATTGTATAGTTTCTAGGGCTCAACTTACATGTCATTCTGATCCACGATTCCGAAGCCAACAAGAACAAAGCAGTTGAGCATGACGAGTGCCGTAGTCATAGAAACAATGACCGTCAAAATGATTGATTTGACGGGGTTCTCAATTGTAGAAGTCGACAAGGCTCCGACACATCCAGTCTGAAGCGCAATGAAGAAGACAATCTGCCATCGCTGATGCCCTAGCTTCTTGCTGAACAGCACCGCAATGCCACCCACTACGCACATCATCTCCGTCAGCTTAACATCAGCGCCCAGAAAACAATTGGACTTACGAATAGTACCCAGAGGAACCACTTCGGCATATAGACCTTTGGAAATCTCGTCAGTCGCGTACAGAAGTTGCGACATTCTTGGCCATAGTGTTGCATTAGAATAGTACTGCATGCCGACAACCGACATGACTATCATGGGCATGGTGAAGCTGGATATGTCAGTATGATTACAGATGCGATCTTTGAGTAGAAGACTAACTGTCGGACTTGTTTGAACAGGCGCGCGGGCAATAGTGGCTCTTGAATATTTCCGTATGCCTCGTAGAAGCCAAGAGCGACTAAGATGAGGAGTCCAAGGATGATTGGCGTGAGACTTGCAGCGCTTTTCCAAGGATGGAGCGTCCCTCCCCAATTGACACCAATGATGAAGAGGGTGCAGCCTACCATGAACATGACCAGTCCAATCCAGTCGAATGATTTCAGCAGGTCTGATTTTGTCCTAGTCGAGGTTCCGTGCTTGGTGCGAAAGCTTGGTGGGTGGTAAAATGCCCATAGGAAGCCTGTGTTGAATACCTGGAAAGCGATCATGACATAGTACGCATTACGCCATTCGCCTGTATACTTGATGATAGCCCAAGATGTTATTGGCATCAGTTGAGCAATGATGGAGGATGCGTCGAAGAGTCCAATGGTGACCATTCGCCATTCATTCGGCACGATTTCCTGTTGGCCTTCATTAGTATCCCTCAAAGGAAGGCCGAGAGTTGATTCATTGGGTTACCTGCACAGCACCAAATGCCATTTCCAACAGTCCAGCACCTGATCCAAAAATGGCACCTGAAGCAATCATCTGGCCAATACTCTGACCCGTTGCACCTACGATGGCACCGAGAACTAGCGTCGCTGCACCGCAGATGAAGAACCAGCGACGTCCAAAGATGTCTGACAGCCGTCCGCCAATCGTTACAAAGATTGCACCGCCCAGATTCCAGGAGATTGTGATCCATGTGTACGTGGTTTCGGGGCCGAGCTCGGCATTGATGAAGCTTAGAATCGCCGGCGGGATGAGAAGTGTGAAGAGATAGGCGTTGTATGACATGGCCATTGACTATTTAATATTACTAGTTAGTATAAGCGTTGGTTTGTAGACTGAATAGCCGGGCGGCTCACTGCTGCAGCCATGAAGCTTCTCCATGTCATGCCGACCTCTTCGCCAGTATGTTGTAGCGCTGCCACAATGTCATCCGGGCCACTCCCATCTTGTTCGTCGAGGTGGATGGCTGCGGTCCCATCACTGGTATTAGCAGGCTGGATGAAGTCAGCATGCGTAACGCCGATTTTGTCTTCACTAGACATTTTGCTTTCCGCTGGTTAAAAAGACTAAGAGAAGAGAAATTTCGCTAGGCGATACACTGGCTTTTTCATCTTCATTTGAAGATGCCATCCACGGGCTTTAAAGTGAAATCCCCTGACGGTGACATGTCGATCTGTGGGGATAAAGATAGCCGACCTGCCATCCTGTTTATAATAACAGAGACCACATCTGCCAGCCCCGCTTCATGAGCGTACGAATATTCTGGCAAAAGAAGTCCGCAGATGTGTTGGTCTTATTGGCACCCCCTTAGCTGTCTCTGAATTGGCCGTTGACCATCTCAGAGCCTTGGCCTTAGGGTGAAAGGGTTGATGCCCATGACGTAATGATGAAGGCCGATTGGCATGATGGAATCCACCCAAGAGTCATCCGACTCTTCGCCGCCCTTCTTGCTTCAAGAGGTTCTGCTTTTCCTAGATATACTCATAGGAACACTGCTATTTAGGGAAATCCTAAACATGTCGCTTTCATCCAGTACGATTATGGTAAACCAATGGCGTGCCAATGTCTCACGGCAGCACATTAAGTGACCGCCCCCGACTGGACGACGTGGGGCAGCTGGCGGGATGATAAAACGCGGGGTTTGTCTTTACTTGCATCGCCAGCCAGACATTGTCGTAGTGTTCATCCATACCGAAGTAACCACTCGTGGTGTGGTCACCTGATGAATATGCCACACGATTATAAAGATTCGAGAATCTAACCGCATTTGACATGACCTGGGTTCAAGGAATGATGCAATTTCTTTCAATTGTCTTAGCACGCTGGTAGACTTTGGTCCAAAGCACAAGGTGTAGGCTCTTACAAACCCCAACTTCTTACGTACCCCGCGAATTCTACTCGCAAATGCATGAACGTAGTATGACAAAATGCAAGGAGCCTACCCTTCGGTGATCTACTCGGAAAATGGGATTCCGTGTGATTTGTGTGACGGCGTTTGCATATTGGTTGGTTGGCCTGAGTGGTGGTAGACTAGCGGGTCTACATAACCGAGGCAAATGTTGGGACACAAGCCTCACATCGAAGTTAGGCAAACAAAGCCATGTGCAAGCCGTCCCTTCTCCGTTCCCTCTACATTTCTTCCATAATAGGCGGTAAGATAGGCTTGAGAATCTATTCTGACTAGGATATTGTGTATGGACTCAACCGCACCTTGCCTTGATGCGGATCAGCCTTCGCTGGAGCTGTTTACCTCCTTCTCGTTGTTTGGTGTTCGAGAGCCTTCGTCAGATACCTCTACAACAGTCGGTGTGCGTTTTCTCAACCCTAGATACACAATGCGCAGCTGCTGCCAGCCGTCGATGATGGGGTAGAACCCTGCAATCAGCATGGTTCCCCAGACCCAGATAATGGACACAACAATCCAGGCGACGAAGAAACTCTTTCCAAACACATACTTGGCAGCGTACATAGGAAGAGGCCTAGTGTCACGAGTTAGAGATTCCATAACGAAGTGGTTGAAGGAAACATACCATAAAACCCAGTGCCCAAGAAATGTCGCCGCGGACCAGATTGCAGCTAGTGTTCCCCAGTGCTTTAGTCGTGCCTTGTCTGAGGTGTAGTTTGCTACCTTTTCCTCGTGAGAGACAGGCTCCTGAGAAGCTGTCGTGGTGCCGGTCTGCTCGAAGGCAAGACGCTCATTTCGCAGATCTGCCCAGTTGTAATTGTCGGGTTTAATCAATGAGATGATAACTGAGTACACTGCTGGGCTGAAGGCAGATGCTACAGTTCCATAGACGCAAGGAAGGGTCTGACCAGTTGACAATACAGTCACTTCTCCGTACAGGGCAGAAGCGGATCCGAGCCACACTGCAATGCCAGTGCCCATTCCGAGCAAAGGAGAAATGATAGCGGCAGCTTTGGACTGTTTCTTCCAGAGAATTGTGAAAGTTGTAGGGAAGATACCTGGGCAAGTCAAGACACCAAGCATGTATAATGTCCAGCCGAGGTCGACTTTTCCGTAGTACAGGGCAGTGGAGAATGCGGCCGAAAAAAGACCGAAGAAGACGACTCCAATGTGACTCCACCGAATCGCATCACTATCGGTAGCATTGCGGTTGAAGTACTGGCGATAGATATCAAAGCTGATAATAGATGATACTGAAATGACCTGGGCTGAAATTGTCGATGTGACGGCCATGAAAGTGATGAGGAGAACAGCGACAGCACCACCCTTGCCTGCAAGGGCTACTGCAGCGTAGGGCAACACAAGACCATTCGAGATCTCAATGGTGTCCATTCGCCTAGGATAAGTCGGGAAGCGCTCGGTGCCTTCCAATCCAAGTGCAGCAAAACTCATCAGCGTTCCAAGACACCATGGGATCGAAAAGTACGCAATTCCGCCAACAATATACCCGGGAACGACGGCTTGGGGGGCAGCACTAAACGCCTTGGCGAAGAAGCCAGTGTCCATGATGACGAGACCAAAATTGGCGAGGACGTGGATGATGCCAAACAGAATCGCCTATGAGATAGGGAATGAGTTTCAAGGATTCAGAAACGTCATGAAGGGTGGTACATACTCCTTTACTGGTCATTGTGAGGTATGAGCCATCCTCATTTCCTGCAACTGGGTGTGCTTTCCCCGCCTCAACAATGAGATCGAAAAGACCGGCAGGTGAACCGATCTCCGGAATGGTGAAGGTTTTTATCGTGAAGAAGCAGATGATGATAGTGATGACGAAGGTGTGGAAGTAGTCTGTCAGGAAGGTGGCCTTGATACCTCCGACGAAGGTATACAGAACGACGCCGACAGGCAACAAGAAGGTAGCAGCAATGATGTGCATTCCAGTCCTTTCCAAATATCAATACATGTCGTCTTCAGGTTAGAGGGATAGTTGTTTTACTCACAGCGCGGTAATGGCGGCACTGGCGCCAAGTAACATGTTTGCAATGGCAATGATGTTGTTGATGAGGCAGAGACCAATCCAAACAATGTGGCCAGCCGTACCGTACCGGATTCGCACAATCTCAAGGAGAGTGTGCGCTTCGGGAACTCTCATTTTGCAAGCGATACCCAGGAGAGAGAAGAATACAATCATTGGCGAGCAACTGTTAATGCATGTAAGCTATCAATTCAGCATTTGTAACTCATTCAGCCCGAACGTACCCTGCTGCGAACCAAAACGGTCCAGCGACGCCAAAGTTGTATCCGACAAGAGTGCTACCAAGCATCGCAGTACTCCATAGCCAGGAAGAGATGACAGCGGAGGCGGTCAGTCCAGTCCCAACGCTTCTGTTCGCTGTCATGAACATTTCTGTCGTTTTGTTGTCTTCGCCAACTGTCTTCTTAAGAATGTGTGTGGCGAGGATCATGATGAACGCAATCAAGAAGCCAATAGCGATGACAACGACATAGCCGGCAGCTTGGGGGAGTGGTGGCTCAATGGCCCCATCAGCCCTCTTGTCTAACCACATTTTATTAATGTTTTAGAGAACTGAAGAGAGGATGGTTAACGGTTGGTGTGCAGTCAAAGTTTGAGGAGAGACAGTATGAGTGTACGGGGATTTCTTTTCAAATACCCGCTTCTTGGATTGAGACCTGATGTCTCGTCCAAAGGCTGGCACCGCGGCTTGAGATCTCCAAGGAGCTGGGCGATGGACTGTAATTTCCAGATCAAAAAATTAGCAGAGAGCCCAGGAACCTGGTTGTGCCAATTATCTATACCTTATTCACATGGGATGCCAGCGGCTGTATGTTATTGTTATCGGAAATCTGGCCAAGCACGCAATATCGGCGTGCGCATCGCGCAAGTTGGGTCGCGGGGACCTTACAGGCCCAATCAGTATCACGCCATCACCATCAACATGGTCTTGATGGAGCGAACGAAAGACTTATTATCTAGCGTCAATTAGCGTCTCTTAACTCTGCAGGGCATGGGGGTACTTGTCCAAAGTTGTCTCAGGACGTGTCTGCCATTGCCTGAAATCCCGAGGTTTTGGTGCGATGAGCAGAAGGTATGTTTGGTTGCATCAGTCTAGGCCGGCATCTGATGCCGATAACGGCAGGCTCCAGACCAGTTAGGCTTTCTACTAGGTATCAATTAGACATACCTAAGCGTCATGATGGCCGGCTGTCTTTTGAGCTTTGCTTTTGGCCCGAGCTAGAGTTCATCTTTCCCTTGGTCGGGAGACACACGTGTAACCAGGTTCAGCGGCCGAGAACCAGCCATCAAAGCACGCATGTCGGACTGGTGAATGGCGCGACATGAGGGCGGAGATCAGAATTGAAGGATTAATATTGACCCACGTTACGTCGTCATCGACGCACAATCTTATCCGAGGTGTGTTCAAAGTGGGTTGAGTTGGATTTTGGGAGCATAGCACATTACTTTTACTCTTTTGTCGCCTAATCATTCCCGCAATCCATATGACCTTGAACCCTATCGGTGATTATATGATCAATTAGGGGTTTGGAGAATTTTGATTAGGGAATTCCATGGGAAAATGATTGAAAAATTGCGCTCCACGATCCCAGTGGGACATTACATTGCTCTGGATCGATCCAATAGTATTGACTGGCATCCACGACTTGGCAGAGGTTGCCACCCAAGCTGCATACTTACATATCAGGAGAGTGCTTGCAGGCAAATTATGTGAATAGGGAATTGGAAGTGGCGCATTTATCCAAACATCAAGTGCGAAGATAATGCTGGACGGGACTTGGGCATACCCGGAGAGCGAAGTGGTGCGCGGGGCTATGAACATTCAACGGGTGCACTTGTTTGAGGACCAGGGAAGCTGACGTCGGTCTGGCCTTGCACTACAGCTTTTCTCGGTACGTACCCGCATTGGGCCCTTTGTGTACCGGCAAAGCTCGATGAAGGGGTTGTCAAAATTCTATGCTGCTGGAGTAAACATTCAAACCGTCTTGAGCTACTCTCGGATGCCCGGTGTTTGTTACTGGAGCACTGCAGGAGAAGGCAAAGTACATACACTAAACCGCTAATATTTCTATGCTACAAGCCTATCACGCTCAGAGTCTCTTAGTTGCTGGCTATGAGCCAGCTCTATATGTTTCATTCAGGTTTAGAAGCACGGATCACACAGGCTCCTCAAACTCTTTCGGAAGTTCCCGTTGTTCCACCCAGCACAAGATACCTTGCGCAAAAAGTTCTGGGAGCTGCAAATTCCAAGGATGAAATGCATCTTTGACAACTACAGCCTTACTCTCCGGACACCCAATCCGAAGCGCATCACCCTGTAATTTTGTTGCCGCAACGTCATCCATTCTCCCTCCCGCCACCACTAACGTCCTTGCGGCCACCTTCTCCATTTCATCCAGCGTGATATCGGCAAACGAAGAGAACACTTCGACGGTAATCTCAGATGACTTGTTTTCCTTCAGATCCAGCTTCAGCTCCTCGGGAACGGTCAAGCCTTGTGCTGACCACGCCATCTCGTCAAGCCAGCTAGCCAATCCTTGAAGTATCCTTGAAGTCATAATTGTGTTCATGACTCCAAGTACCTGAGGATGCTTGGCAGCCCACATCCGGATTCCTGTGAACGGTGCAGCGCCCGTCGCGAAGGCTGAGCGCACTATATCTGGATGCGTGCGAGCCAGGTCGACGGTCACAAACCCACCCATCGACAACCCTACGACATGGGCAGTGCCTCCATGCGCCTTTGAGCGAATGAGAGCAGCAACATGTTCGACTTGTGCCGGTACTCCAGTTGGCCGCATGCTTGATGACCCAGAATGACCGGCCAAGTCAACAACGAGCAGGTGGTACGCCGTCAGGTAAGGCCAGACAAGCATCCACTCTTTATGAGAGGTGCCCAGTCCATGTAAGAGAACAATTGTCTCAGTAGCGGATTCGTTTACAGATAAAGACCACAGCTTCGGCTCAGTGTCGTCGTCTGGTTGTACTTTTGCGACTTGCTCCATAGTTGGGGGCGGATAACTATCGTCTGTCAGGGAAGGGTAGAGAAGGGAACGATGGGCACTTACAGCTACGCCTCTCTCGGACCTGATTGACACAAAGCAAAAGTCAAAACACTTCACCTGTGACAATTCATAAATCCTCAGTGACAAAGGAGAAAGAGACGAGAGGGGATCACGGCCTGGTTTTACGCCAGTGCTAAGGAGTAGCTTAGTAATTTAGGCAGCCTTATTAGGGTTGCGGATCCCGCCTGAATATTGAGGCCGAACTCCATGTCAGGGGAGTCAAGTGGTCGTATGAAGGCGGACCAAAACCTCCAGGTTGCTTCTCGCTAAAATATTAGATGTCGTGGAGAATTGTTTATGACCACACAAGTTGCAACGTTAGCAATATATTTTTGTGAAATTGTTTGGAAGAATCAGCATACCGTATTTAATTCTTTAGTGTTGATGGAATTATGGAGCACAACCCTTTAACCCCAGAGTTATGTCGACTCATTCGAAGAAAGGTTGTTGAATCTCTCAGTAACATACGCAATTTATATACAGCTACCCGGACTAAAGCATTTCCAACCCATGTCAAGAAGCCTCCGAAGGCTTTTGATCCACTCCGAGGGCTCTTCGACCAAGCTCGATAATATCGTCGTTACGCAGCGTATCCTTCTCAGCCCCAAAAAGGGCCAGATTGATCAGGGCAGCTGCAATCTCGTCTAAACCGACGACGGGAAGATTGATAACAATACCACCAATAGCCTGCACCGTCCTCGTAACTAGACTTCCTCCTCCGGGTGAGTTGATCAGTCCGGGTTTGGTGATGTAAGATTCAACTCGACCTTTGGATTCCTTGGCATAATCGAGGACGTTTGACTCTACTTCGCCCTGCAACACACTCATATCAGCTTCCAATCTTTCAGAACAAATCATTTCGATTATGATAGATAAATGCCTACCCGCATCAAAGAGTACTCGCCAAGTATGAGTGGCTTTTTGCTTTGATCACGTTCTGCTCTGTCGCCGCTGGTGTAGACAAACCGCATGGGTTTGGCAGATCTATCACCAGCGAGCTGTGATAGCGTCTCAATACCCGTTCCTGTGTGTTCCAAGCAAACCCTCCGCACCTCATCCCACGGCTTTGTCTTAGACCTCGTTGGCGTTATCGCAATGAGCCTACGGTAGGATTAGTCTCATCACCTCGTATGTCCTGTTTTTGCTTTAATTTCCTTGCAGAAATATCTCAAGAATAATTGGTTGCAAAGGGAAAAATCACGGAGGATGCTAAGCAAATACCAGATCACAGCATCAGCACCAGACAAATCACCCCTTATGCTCTCGGGGTAATTGCTGAAGTCCTCACAAACGACGGATTTGAACTTGGTGGTATCGGCATCTGGTGAAACATTCTGGGGAATCGCCGTTGCTCGGCGTGCTAAGCCAACAAGTGACGTGATTGCCTTGTTAGATAAGGCCTGGCGAATGACTTCCGTTGCCACATATCCAGTCGCACCAGCAACAATGACCTTCATTATGACTAGCGGATGGAACAGGAAAGTGAAGATAAAGAATTAGGATGTTGGGAAGATAGATAATTGTGCCCGTTCCGTGGAGGAGTAGGCGAGAGGACGTGTCAAGAAGGGGGAAATTGCACCCCTCTCGGATGCTTCGGTCAAGGGACTTGGGGTCGACTTACCGTTGTATTTATCCTCTGCTGTGCAACATTTCCCCGCTCCAATATTATTGAGCTCCAATCTGTCTGAAGAATGCAAGGAAAGCCACGCCAAATGACGTCTTATGCAGCTCCAAGACTCTGCTAGTGCTGACAGTTGACCAACTAGGCTTAGTGGGCAAGGCACCTCAGGGTTGTAGGATCACAATGCCAGCACCGATTCGGGTTCTCCAGTGCCGGTTTTCAGCTTTCGTTTTTTTTTTCGATCGTTCCGCTACTACTACTATATACTCAATGGTAGACTCAGAATGAACGTAACCACCAGGCAATAAAGCATTTTCACCCGGGATTACCTTGAAGTAATTCCAATTATAACGATGTACCCAATTGAGAGTTTAAAGAGTGTTTTTTTTTGGTGGAAAGAGACGGTTTCTCATCCAATTTTATTTGATTGGTGTGCCTAGAGCCCGCAACCGATGAAGAGAGTCAGTCCATTTCTAGAGGAAGGCTTGCAGGTCTTTGACAATCGCAGATATCCTATGATCGAGAAATCTCCTGGATTCTTTAAACTTTCCATAACCGCCGCCATGATATATGGGGGTTTCTTTCGGCTTATCTTGACAGTGTCATTGTTGAGCTGTCGCCTCCACAGCTCCGTTGCCACCGCCGAATTCCACAAACATGCCGAAATGCAATATTTACCAATCGCGACGTTCTTATATCTGATGTATCTATCAGGGCTCCTCCAATGTGGTTTGGTGCAATGCCGACCAAGCGACCCTTGCTGTCAACTTTCAGCCAATGAAGGGGTTGGGAGGTGGAATGACATCGCTATATAATTCGGCCTTGTCGGAATGAAAACCAAGCAAAGTGCCTCGGGGCGCGGGCATTTATCAAGAGGCTTGCATGCCCTACTGATAGTTTAAGGAGCTTATAGGCAAACCGAGAGTCTGGATCCGTCTTTCATTGAGTCCAGCAAAGTCAATTGGATAGTGGAGAGGAGCGATTCTTGCAGATGTGGAAGCTTGTAAGGCCTGGGATGTGGGCGTCACTTCTTATGTGTGAGGATGGAAGAGTAGCGATGTCAATCCTTCCACCCCTCTAATAGTGATTATAATCCCACGGGCCATTCCATTAGCGGGTTAGTTACGGTAGTGTCCCGCGAAATGAAAGACATTGTCTCAGAGCCTAGACCATAGACGTCGTGAGCACCTGGGCTTTCTCCATTGGCTTCTTCTCCAGCCCACTAGGATACTTGACTGAAGTATGAGAAAAGTAGCAAAGACACTCAGAATTATTTACGATATCAGATGGAAAAATGTCATTACTCTTCATACCTAGCATTGATCGATGAGAAATGACTTCGTTGGTGTTGGGTCTCTAGATTACTCAGTCTCTACCTTGTCGAAAGTGGGAGCAGCCTGGTTGATGATAGATAGAATCCCGACGTTACCCGCTTCCCTATACGAGACTGATTTTCGCATTGACACCACCATGAGCAGATATGAGGATTTTCTAGATATGAGATGGTTGTGCAATTTAGTGAGTGAGTCTGCACCTTCGTTCATGAGATTTCTAACGTGATCCCTAGTCTGGGCTTTGTTTGTAGCCTCTACGTCAATCGTTAGCCTTGTTTCTTTGCAATCATGGCCCGACACATAGAGTAGGCAAAACGACTCCAATCACCAAAGTTCAATAAAATGCTAGCAGAGACCAGAAATCTGTTTATCAACTCCAATATCTTATATCTGATACCTCCCATTAGTAGCGTGTCCTTCAAGGACTTATTTAACATATTTGATCTGTATGGAGGACCATTTCAAAAGTCTTTACCCACACTCAGGACGCCACACCCTCAAACCGTTGCTAGGTACTTGACAATACGTTCAGCCTTTTATCGTTACAGGCTAATACCTGCTAAATTTATTACAGTTTTAGTAGTATTAGATCTAAATTATAGCTAGTGATGCGAATGGGGCTGGACAGGGGTTAGATAGGGTTGTGGGGACTAGAGATTCAACTCTCTAGGTCTCAGGGATTTTCTGGGGACCTTTCAAGAAGAAGATCATCATCACTGGCTTCAACAGCTGGGGAGGCAGGGAAGCCTCTCAGTTGCGGAATTCAACGGCACTGTTATTTTCTAGGCTGTAGGACTATCAATTTCATTACGGATTTCCTGCTTTCCATCATACTTCTTTTCATTCCGCTGAAATCGCCCCCTTCCTGCGAACCCGACCGACCGCGTCCGCGGTCTTCCACCCAAGCCGGATCCGCCGCTGCAACCTTCATCTTTTCGAGCCTTGCCACCTTCCGCAGCGGCGATCCAACTCGATAGAGTGTCTAATTAGACACTTTTCTAGCTATCTTGAAGAGACCGGCCTGTCACCCTCACCTGCGGTGGTGCTGGAAGCAGCCGCTGCCGACCTCTGCTGGAGGCGGCGGGACAGCGTCTGTCGCGATTGGCCCCAGAGGCCCCGGAAAGATAGCTAGCCATTGGGGTGTGGTTTCTTCCTCGTCCGCCAAGGTCGTTTCACTAGCTAGTGGGCTAAGTGGGCTATAATATATGGCCTATTTTAGTGCTAATGTACGTAAGATGTACCTAATGTTCTTTTGATAAGAAAAAGCAAAATGTGGCTTGGGCGCAGGCAAAGACTTTTGAAATGGTCCTCCGTAATTATAGCCACATCAAGTCCGGTCCATTGGGACTTTAGAGATAGTTGCACAGTGATAGTCTAATGAACACTTGGTGGGTTTGTTGAAGGCGATGCGGTGAGCATAAAATGATGTCTCTTTCACAAAATCAAACTACTTTATGCTGCATATTTCATCCACCACGCCAATTCCCAAGCACTTTGAATTCGCGCTCCCACTCTTCCTCTGTGTAGTGACAATCAGCCACACGCCCACGCAGTGTCTTGTCAATATTTCCAGAGATGCAACCCCGTCCCCAGCTACTATTTGTTGTCAGGTTGTAGCTCATTGCTCTTCTTCGCGATGGCGGGGGATATCCGCTGTGGTGTGGTCATCCTTTACTTGTCGACACGGCGATACCATCACGTTTACACGCAGTGGCTGCGGGAACCGTCCTTGAAGAAAAGGGCGTCCATGCCGAACGACTCGCACTCGGCGAGCTCCACGCAGTTTGGAGGCGCCGGGCAAACAGGCATAGGACAAACTGGGGTAGCGCATGAAGCCGGAGGACAAGACGGGGGAGGACAAGTAGGTGTAGGACAAGTAGGGGCAGGGCAGATGGGGGCAGGGCAAGACTGAGGAGCAGCCGCGCTGCTACCACCACCGCCTCCTCCTCCACCGCCACCGCCGCCGCCGCCACCACCCAGAGGGATAGACCAGAGAGGGATTGGTTTGAACAAAGGTAGTGGAATAGGCTTGAAGAAGAAGCCTGACGCCTGGCTGGCCAGGACGGCGACACTAAGACCGACAGTAGAGAGCTTCATTGAGAAAGGTATTCGGATAGATTTGTAGGAGAGAATAGACTTAGTTTCTCGGCGTACTCAGTGCTGTGAAAGGGAAGGAGTTGGGGAAATTTCCGAAAAGCTGTGTTTGGGATGGAACTGTGGGTAGTTGGAGTACGTGGTGCTCGGGGTCGATATATTTATAGCGCCGAAGGTGGTTGAGTCTTGGATATCTCCTCCATAAACCCCCTTATCCGATCTCTCCTCTCCATCCCTTGAAAGACGAACGTCGCTATGATGCAATTCCATCGAAGGGCAGTATACTTTTGGTTTCTTGGAGACAATCGGCGAGCTTCGGGTTGCCGGTCTTGCCAGCGGCCGGTCGGGCCGGAATCGTGTGTTTCAGTTCAGAAGTTGATCATGTGAGTGACAGAGCAAGGTAGCCCTCGAATGAGGCTGTGTAGCAGGTTTTTGATTGGTGGTTATTGTCTCTTGAGCTCGTATTTGTTGCGACCATCGGGCATAGCTCAACCCAAGCCAGCTGAGCTGCGTTGAGATGGCCAGCCGAGGGTCCGAGGTCCGGGCGAGACAGGCCCCCCTGCGTCGATCAATGCCGGAGAGTCTTTGGGGAATATCGCCGATGAGATGCATGCTGTGGGGTGGTAAAACCTCACGAATCGTCACGTCGGAAGTTACTGCAAGGCGCGTCGGGGGTTGGAAGATCCGTGATGTAAAAGGTCATGAGGCTTGCAGGGCTATATCTCATTGGTTCTCTGCTCTGCCGAACATACATCAGCCATATCTAGGTTTAGAACATTTCGGCGAGTCGGAGAGGTTCGAGACCGCGGTTGTGCGGAACTCAACAAGGCTATTCCCTGCATGCCTTCCTCTTTACGCATTCTCCGTGTCCGGCCCGCGATTGAGGCTGAGGCAAGGGGCAATGATGTGTCAAACAATTCGGTTCTATTGGTTGTTGGGTCCAATCGCGGGCTACGCTACTTGACGTGCCGTGTCGGCAGAAGCAAGTTGATGTCCACTTGACGGGACGGCAGAGATATCCACTTCGCGGGATGGGGAATTATATAGTGGAGTTCTGCGTGTACTTCGCATCGAAGTATCGCTCGGGATGAGGCCTGCTATGCATGCCTTGAGCATTAGAGAGGGGTCTCAGCACCGGCACTCGCCCCAGCCACTCAAATCGCATACCCTAGCCGATTCAGTCTTATCATCTTCAGGTGGATCGACTGAGCGCATTACGTGGTTGGAATATGATGCGGTGGCAGCGGGATGATGGAGGAAAGAGGGAGAAAGAAGGGTTGATGGAGGGCGAGATGAGGGAGAAGAAGGAGATGGGTTTGTTTGTGACGTCAATCTCAGCAATGATCAAGCAGCGCTAGTTTGAAGTGAAGCTGCTATGGCTGCTGAACTTAAAAGATGCAGCGTTCCCCTTTGTTTCTACCAGATCAATCACACAAGACACACAACACAGATTCCGTCTCTGAGAATCCACCATGAAGATCACACAGGACATCTTCCTTGCCCTGGCCTTAGCCAGTTCGGCTACCTTTGCCAACGCCCTCAGCTACAACTGTCCCGGTGACAAGGGGAAGAAGATCATTAGGTGAGAATTCCTATGCCCAGTGCCTTCGAGTCCAGAATGCTGACAGCCCCTTCTTCCTCCATTGCTAGAAACGAGAAGGAGTACGAGTTCAAGTGCGCCGAAGGCGTCAAGGGCATGCCAACCAAGGTTGTCAGTGGTGTAGATGCGGTTGACTGTGCTGGCATTTGCGCCAAGGACGCTTCTTGTCTTCACATCACCTTCAAGGAGAAGACCGGCAAGTGCGAAATGAAGGCTGCAGGTCCCATATTCGCCTACACAGCCGAGCCCATCTCTACTTGGTACTTCGTTGCCGATGTCCCTGGACAGCCGGACACGGGCAGTACACCACCTGTCGCGCCTCCTGTCACCCCTCCGGTTGTGCCTCCAGTCGTGGCTCCAGTCGGAGGTGGCACCATGAAGCCCATCACTGGTGGTGCGGCTTCTGGCAACCTTGCTTCTTATTCTTGCCCCGCGGACAACCTGAAGACGTACACAGTGTAAGAGATGAATCTGTCACTTTTCTTATAAGATGGCACCTGACTTTGTGATACTAGTGGTCATATTACCTACGAGCTACAGTGTGGCAACGGACACAGCTTGGGCCACTGGACCAGCGAGCCGGGCACCGACTTGAAGGCGTGCGCGGATCGTTGCGCAGCCATTCCCCAATGCAACAGCTGTGATTTTGATCGAAACACCAAGATCTGTTATTTCAAGACCGCGCCGTCCGTCACCGCTCCCTGGGCTAGCGGAGATGCTTGGTACCGAGTTACGTGCCCCAAGGTCCGAGCGACCGTTACCAACACCAAGCCCGACATCACGACGACTCTCCATTGCCCTAGCGGTACGTGTTATAGGTCCCTTCTCCCGTTAAATAACTAATCACCTGGTAGATGACGGCAAGATCTTTGAAGGATCGGATGGAACCTGGTTCTACCTCCAGTGCTGCACCGACACCGACGGCGCCTCGATTCTGGGCCTGGAGACGGCTTCCAGCCACAGCGACTGTCTTGAGAAGTGTGTTGCGAACAAGGCATGCAAGAGGTATTCCCAACCCCAACTTGAGTTCGTCAATTCCAACGTGGAGCTAACAATGAACAAGTGCCACCTATGCAGACGGCGGCGGTGCCAGCAGCCCCAACTGCAAGCTGTACGGCCATGGCATGTTCTCCACAACTACCGTCACTAGCGGCGTGCACCATGTCTTCGTCACAGACCCTCCTACTAATGATCCCTTGGTTTCCAATGCCAAGCTGTGCTCTACTGAATGCCCCGATGCCCACGGTCAGCTCTTCGTCAGCGCCACTGGCGAGGTGAGTCGCCGCACACATCCTCTAACATGACGAGAGTGTTTGACTAATTAGCTCCTAAGAACTTCCAAATGACCTGTGAGAAGCGTCACGGCACCACGTACCTCAAGATTGATCGCCGTGCCTCTTTTGAGGCTTGTATGAGCGCCTGTGGCGCCATGCCTGCCTGCCACAGCGCTGAGTACGAGCCTCGCACCAAAAAGTGCTACTACAGTAACAACTACAACCAGCCGGCCATTGACGCAAAGGCCTTTATCTCAGCCCACTCTCTAGGATGCGCTGGTGCTTGCTCCAGCTGCAAGAAGGGCTGCGACGCGCTCAGCTCATCCGCGCTGTCTGCTGATGTCGCCGAATGCAATACTGACCATGGCAAGTTAATTACTTCTGGTGGCGAGGACTTCCGTCTGTCGTGCAGACACTGCTACCGCGGAGACTCCGGATTCAAGCTGACAGCCACCACTATGTCTGCATGCGCCAAGGCCTGTGCCGAGGACACCAACTGCCACGGGGCCAACTGGATGGGCCCCGTCGACGGCTGCTGGGCTCATCCTGAGAGAGACGTCAACGGCAAGGCTCCTACCTTCTTTCGAGATGCTCGATGTGAAGCTCTGATGCCCCAGAGCCGAAGCGTGCCTGACCCGACTATTGATGTTGACAGTCCCGAAATCACCACCCGTACCTGGTAGGCCCAGCCATGGTGAGGCAGGGGGATGGTAATAGATTGAGGTGGAGAGTGTGAACATTGATGGTCTAAGGGCAATTTGTAGTATCTGAGAAGAGGTTGGAGGGGGACTGATTGTGGAAATAGCTTTGGACACGATGATTACTATACTGACCGTGGCTAGAATAAACTCAAGTTTGAATTAAGATTGATATCACGGTGTCTGGGTTGTGTGACACGCAATGTCACGGACTTTCCACATTATGACGCGTCGACTATCACTCCGTATTGGAAATGATTACAGCATTTTCGGGATAAACGCGGTATTATATAAAAAAAGAAAGAAGCAATGGAAGTAACGGCTCTTACA
Source organism: Dactylonectria alcacerensis (assembly GCA_029931735.1). Taxonomy (NCBI): domain Eukaryota; kingdom Fungi; phylum Ascomycota; class Sordariomycetes; order Hypocreales; family Nectriaceae; genus Dactylonectria; species Dactylonectria alcacerensis. The sequence goes on along the minus strand of JAPMUZ010000011.1, from coordinate 1,773,548 downwards.
TAACCCTCTTAGCCTTCACACTACAATGGAAGCCAATATATCGCTTCACGTATCCATTATCCCCATCGAAGAGCCATCACTGTCGCACTGGCAATCTCTGAGTCGTGTGACAGAGAGGCCCAGGTTGCTAAGGTACCTATGATATGAAAGAAGAAATGGATAGAGCAAGTTATCTAGCCCTATGGGTATCGATATCATTACTTAGTCGCATCTGTTGTCATGATCTGCACAAATTCGTTGTCTGTTGCCGCGTTAGACCAACTCCGCGAGCCTGTAGGGCTAAACTCACAATCTATCGTGCCGTTGCCGTCCTTGTCGGCTACCTGAAGCATCTCGTTAATGTCATCGTCGGTCAAATTTTCGCCGAGTGAGAGCATGACTTGGCGTATCTCGTCTCGGGAAATTGTGCCACTACCATCCTTGTCAAACGTCTGCTTGGAGTTAGTGAGGCATGATGGGAGAACGTGTTGCTGCATCTCAGACCTTGAATGCATCCAGCAGATCCTCTTGAAGGTCGTTGTTCTCTTTCTTCGCCGCCATGATGGTCAAGAATTCTTGTCAAGTTAGCTCAAGTGGCGACTGAATACGATGTGAGTGTGTTGAACCCACCATTAAAGTCGATAGAACCATTCTTATCAACATCAATCCCGTTGACCATTCCTTCCAACTCGGCATCTGAGAGGTTTTGGCCCAAGGAGCGAAGGACGGTACCGATCTCGCTGGCTGTTACCTGACCTAGAACCGGGTTAGTGGCCTGTCTGGACCTGATTATGGGTAATTCCATGAATGCTAGCCGTTATCTGAGAGGCCAATAGTACGCACCATTTCCATCCGCATCCTGAATCAAGGTGTCAGTGTAAGCACTCCAAATAAAGGCGACGGACTGACAAAGACGGAGAAAGCCTTCTTGAACTCAGCAATCTGCTGTTCGCTAAAAGATGCGGCCTAGACGCGATAAGAGGCATTAGCTGTTAGCTAGCTATACTAACCAGGCGGGTACACTGGTCGCAGCGGCAACACTCACCATGATGTATAGATGTAAGCGAGGGTGTTTGCTAGAGTCTCTCGAAAGGATAAAAGACGCAGGTTACGCGTCAGGCTGAAGCATCAAGGGAGAGTGTGGGGTATCATTCCGATCGAGCGGTGTGGCCTGGCAGAATCAGGTAGAGGTGGAATGAGGCCATTGAGTGAAGAGGAATCGAATTGAACTTGCGTATACGATGATTATTTGCTTGAATAAATCCACAAAGAATGTCCAGAACATCAGAGCCAAGTCACAGCCACAATTAGTACTAATTCCCCCAGTTACGGTAGCGCTCGTCTACTTGCAGGCTTACTGACCTCTTCCAGCCAATCAGAGCGTCAATCTTGTGGAGAAGAGGGGACATGGGCCTCGCGTGCAAAATGACGCTCAACGTGGCAGTCCTTGTCCCTATTCATAATGCAGATATATGGGATTATAAACGATGGAGATTTTGGTGTCAAGTGACACATACGACTCAAGCCCGTGAGAAAAAGGATACATTCGTGGAGAGGAGAGCATCATTGCCGCCTGCCTGAGGAGCTTTTTCAACGAGCATTCTGAGGCGGCCTTCATAGAGCCCGGACTACTCCTAGAGAAGGTTCTTCGGCCGGGAAAATCTCGAGAAATTATACTCTCGAGAATGCCACACTACCTGAGTAGCTTTTTATGAAATATCTTATTTAGTAGAACTAATGCCATATCTCGCTCCGCGACGAAGTGATGATACAGCAAAGAGAATTGTATTCATACAAAAACCTAAGCCTTTCTTGCGAAACCAATTTTCTGCATCTTGCCCGTTCCAATTCTGTGTTGTACCGTAGCGATGTTTCCATGCCCTCTCTCCTTTAACGCCTCATAGGCTCGTCGATGCACCGCAACATTCTGCGAAAAAAGCAACCGCTTGTCTGTCCATCCAATCGTTTGTCGGATTTTATCGCTTCCAACCCACTGGCTGAAGCCGAAGAGGGAATGCAATCCGCTCGGATACGACGTTGGAGCCTCCGCAGGCGAGACAAACTCGACACCACCCTCGAATCCGTACTCCTTGGCCAATGCCTCCGTCACCTCTCGCGTCGTCTCGTATCTGTGGCCAGAGATGTTGAAGGCCTGTCCGGCAATCGCTTTTCTATCCTTGTATTGCGCTAGCGCTAAATATGCCTCTGCGCAGTCGTCGACGTGCGTGGCATGCATAATGCTGTCTGGGTTGTTAGGAACCCGAAGCGTCTTTGCACCAGTTGCTGCTTCGTCCGCCACAAAGTCAAACATGGCTCCGTAGTAGCTGCTCGACAGTCCGAACACACAAGTCGGACGCAATAGCACTGCATCAAAGAGTTTGGGATGGTCGAAGATGGTCATGCAGCTCTCTTGTCTCTCCCGTACGAGTTCTGGGCCATTGAAAGGTGATTCTTCCGTGTGGGGGGACAGGTCCGGCGCACCGTGAACAGCTGTTACGCCGTAGTCTTTGCAACCTGACGACCAGAGAACTAGAGGCCGCACGCCGTTCTCGTTGCTTTTGGCAGCAAGTATCTGAACCAAACCCATCACTTGTGCAAAGTGCGCTGCATAACCGGGAAACTGCTCTGTGCAGCTCACAATTGCGTCGAATGTTTGAGACTTCTCGTACAGAGCGTCGAGAAAGCCATGGTCGGTGAAGGTACCAACAACAGGAATCGCTTCTGCGAGTTCCAGCTCGGTCGCGGCTTCGGCTTTTCGGATAAGACCAAATGTCTTCCAACCGGCTCTGACAAAGGCTCGACAGATTGCGGAACCGATGTAGCCGTTGGCACCTGTGACCAAGACTGTTCGAGGAGAGTCGTTTGCGATTGTCATTTTCGGACGTTAGACTGTGGGTGGAATACTGATCTATGATACTAGGGTTGTTGATATGGCCTAGTTATATCTTGTAAATAGTCCCGGGTAATCGTTGAGACTGCATTAAAAATTCGTAGAAAGTATAACTATCTTTTGGTTCGTGATTTGTCAGGCTCGGATAGTTCAAAACCCGATACTCCGTCTATCATGTAACATTCTGTGGAGAAACCCACATTCTCCGTGATGATCTAGCTCCACACATCCTCAAACCAGCGATTTTCCTTCTTTCTAATTGCCCTCCAGTTGAGAGCCTCGGCTTCAGACCACCCACGGACCTCCATAGTAGCCTCGGTCAAGACGCTCCCCACCGCCTTTGCCATGGTTGCGGCGCCGCAGATATAGAACGCAGCGTCGTCATCGCCAAGCATGCGAATGACGTCCTTCCTTCGAGCTTGGACCTTATCTTGTACGTAGGTCTTCTTATCACCGGTGCGGGAGAAGGCGGTGACAACTTCGAGCTTTCCAGCCAGTGGGCTTGACATCATTTCGCCAAGCTCATCTTCGTACAAGTAGTCGTCTTGGTTTTGGCAGCCGAAGAATAGAATCATAGGCCCAACTTGCTTGCCAACAGTGCTGAAGCGCGCTCGCTCGTGCAGGAATGCTCGGAACGGAGCGATTCCTGTTCCTGCAGCCACCATGACCAAGGGAATGTTGGAATTGACAGGCAGTTTGAATGTTGACTTGCGGATTTGGACGTAGAGTTTTGGCGCGTCGGCAGATGTGTCATTGGAAGGCTTCTTCGTGGAAAGATATGTGCTCGCGAGTCCGGGAATCAGCGCATCAGGGTTTCCGCGCAACCTCGATGGCTTAACGGATACCGTCAAAGTCACAGCGCGGGGAGACGTGACTCTTGAGCTAGCGATGGAATAAAGTCGTGGTTGCATCGTCGGCAGTGTGTCAATTACGAAGCTCAGAGGCAACGAATCCCAAGACACGCTGGCGTCGAGGTTGGCTGCGTACTCCAATAGTCGAGATAGCGTCAGGTGGTTACACTCAAGGAAGGAAGCATAGACTTCTCGGTCCTTGCTGATGTTATCAAGAGCCTGTTTCACCTTGGCGCTGGGACACATCAGAGCCAAAGCCGAGACGGTCTCTCGAGGGATGGGGCTGCAGATCTCAAGGTAATATCGGAAGAGCGCTTCGGTGGTGGTCAGGTTGGGTACTTTGACGTCATCGTAGTCTGACCTTTGCTTAATCTCGAGGGGAACATTCCGCTTTGACTCGATGTTTAAGATTCGAAGAAGGCGGTCCACTTCCTCGATGGGGTTCTCTGGCCAAACGGCGATATGATCGCCGGTCTTGTACTTGACCTGTGCATAGGCTGACAAGTCCACTGTCACCTCGATGCAGGATCTATCCTGGGTAGCATACCGGGTAATGACGTTGTTCGAAGTGGCCGGAACCGAGATGATGTCCACAAACCCAATTGTGGTCTTTGCCGTCTTCTGGAAGGGGCGGCCAAGGTGCAGTTGGTCTGAGGGCGTTGCAGGTTGTTCAATAACATCGACAAGAGGCTCGTAGCCGATTTCTTGCTCAGCAAGCCCAAGATCGGAAGCCAACTTGATAAAGAGCTTCTCCTTCCAGTCCATAAAGTCCTCTTCAGTAGTACGAGTAGCTTCATTGCCTTTTCCTGTCGGGGTGATCTGGGTTGCGCCAAATTTGACCATGGCTGATGTGACCTCGTCAATGGTCTTGTTGAAGTATCTGTAGTTTGAATTTCCACATCCGAAAGCAGCAAACTTGACATGTTGCATGGATGCCTTGGCGGTTGAATTCATCCAGGCGACAAAGTCGAGGGCATTGTCGCTCGGGTCACCCTCGCCATATGTGGAAACGATGAACACGACTAGGGTTGATGCCGAGAGACGAGTCACAGACTCGGCATCGTAGTCTGACAAGTCTGCCAACAAAGGCTTCAGCTTGAATCGCTGGTGCGCCTCCCGCGCGAGGCGATGCGCGAATCCTTCAGCCGTGCCAGACTGAGAGCCCCAGAAGATGACCAGATCAGCATTGTTCTCGCCAACCGCGTCAGCAATGTTGCGCGAACGAGCTTGAGTCTGGACACCAGAGCCTGACGATTGCTGAGGTCGCTCGAAGAGTTTGTACCGGTACGGGTCTGACTTGGGGAAGATGCTTCCACGGTTGATGACATACGCAGAACCAAGCGCAACCGAGGGAAGCAGTACAAAGTCAGAAGGGCTTATGCTCTGGGAGACGGACTGGACAACATCGTTCCAGAGCTGGGACTGGGAAGCTGGCAGAGCAAATGAAGTGGCCATCTCGGCGGTGTCGGCGGTGTCGGCGGTGTTGTGATTTTATCCAACAGAACAAGAAGGATGTGCGCGCCGACGCTGGATTTGAAAAAGAGAAGTCAACCTTTCCATTGATATAAGGAATATTCAATAGACAGAATTGGAATGATCCAACGGTTAGTTTCACTGAGTATTTCGCGAAGGCAAAAAATCCCAAAGCGGAAACATTTTCCCGAAACAATCGATCAAGCCCTGTTAGCTATCCATCCACCTCAGTTCTGACGTCTTTCCATATCGGGAAAGTTCTCGCCGAATTATCGCGTTAAAAATTCTCACTAGTGGAGGGTAGTCCACCAAGAGTTTCGTCTGAATGACCTCAACTGAGGGGTAGCTAGCAGCTATAGGACTTAGCTTGGAGGACACCACCAACTGCATTTTGACTCGGGGATTCCTTTCTCTCTCGTTAGCCTGTCGCGTCTCTTCCCTGTTGCCCCAATCGTTCCCCGCGCCCAGAAACACCATATCGATCCAGCACGGCTTTCTTCCCTGTGGGGTTTGCACGGGATTTGTTATCCTGGGTAAAGCATTTGCGATATTTCAATTTTAGCTCGATTTCTCCGCCTTTCGACTCCTTGAGTCCATGAGTAGGTACCAATACTAATCCAGCAGACACTAGCCTTGACTTCAACCAACATGGTCAAGCTTAGATGATAGCTATTGTGGGATTTCGCTCTTCTCGCCGAAGGCATGCGGCCAAGGGGATTGTGACAGGGGTGCTACAAGACCCGCTGCTCAGTAGCCAGGTTGAGAGCTATTCAATGGCTATAGTCAGGAATTCATACGCCCCTAGAGCCTTCCTATATTACCCATTACTGTTGTATCTAGCTGCTGCTATGCTCCTTCTTCACACTTGGTTGCATATTTCTTCGCACTATGTAAGCATTTGATACTCTTTGTCATGTTGAATTCCTCGACGTCGTAACTCTTGGCTTTGGGTAATTCTAGAGCCGTGGAGGTGAGACAAACGATTAGGATAGGGCCATGTGCGATTCAATCACATGGCACAAGCAAGAGTTGAATCAGCTTCGTTGAACAGCCTGCGAGCAGTGGCGATGTCGGGCCGCTGATTCTGAGATGATCTCAGCTCGTGTAGGCACGACTTAAATACTTTTAATCTCAGCAGCTACGATCCGCGATCTAAATCCTAGTGACATGTGAACTATGGGCAAAAGATGCGATCATGGATAGCCGGGGAATACTTTCCCCAATCGGCCATTCCGCGGGTCCAGCACATCTCACCTTCCTTCTGGCAATCAAGTTCCTCTACAACTCGGCACACGTTCCTATGCCTGAGATTCGAAGATTTGGATTTTGGGGCTCATCCTCGGCGAATCTCTTCCTCAGCAGGATATCTTCGGATTTTTGCATGCTTTCCCCTTTCTCGATGCTGATATTCTTCCTCTAGACGCGTGCTGTTTCTTGAGATAAATGCACACGTTCGAATTGGTCGGTATAAGAACATGCCCAGACAATTGCATGGTCTGCATAGCCAGTATCACAATGAGCCAGAAACCGAATGGTGCGGTAGCGTCTTCTGTGACAAGCTCACATGCTACAGCGTTCACGGTAGAGGAAGGCCAGCTCGCTTTTATGGTTAATGGATTCCGCACTGCGCACCTTATTAATAGCAAGATATTCTTCTTCCCCCGCCTCCCAACCGCTCCTTTTCTTATTATACAGAGGTATATTTTACAAAGAAAAGTTTACGTTAGCGAGGTGGTGACGGGATTCATGTAGCGCTTATTGCAGACTCGGTGGACTGGTCTTCACAGTTTTTCCCCCACAAGGTCCCGCAAGACAGCAGGATGGTTTTCATGATGTAACAGCTGATGTGTTCGACATAGGATTTTGGCGATAGCTGGGCTATCTGCTACCACGTGCAGTTAATAGCAATAGAACTCTAGCTAGACCAATGACATAAAAGGAGACCGTCAAGCCAGTCAAACGGCAAGATAGTACTTTGTTTCCCTATCAATTGGGCCTTACCTTCGCATCACACACACACGACCTGAAGGATTGCGAAGTAGACATTGAGAAGAATTGACTCTGTTTGTTGATTTAAAATGGCGGTGAAACTCGATATTTGGGAAGATATTGCCATGCGCAAAACCAGTCTGCCATCGCCCAGTCTGTCATTGTGTGGGGTTACAAGCTTTTGGCCGTGGCTCGAGTAGCTTTCCAAGACTATGCCAAACAAGTAAAAGAAGCTTTGGCAAGATGGGGATGCTTCATCAGACGTCTTTTATCATAAGGCAGCTGATGGTCTGCGCCGATACCAAACCGATGAGAAGCTAGATGACTTCTTTTCATGCATGGTCGAGGACAAAACCGGCAACCTAACCAACATCGAATGGATATTTCTCGCGACCTATTTCAAAGAGTAGGTCAACTTTCTCCAGAATCTTGAATGATATCAATACCATGGACAATGACTTGCTACTTGGACCCATGTGGTCCCATTCATCGGTATGACTGCCGTTGGTATATCCCTGAAATTCTGACAGACAAATGCGAATGAATTCCGGTGTCTTCATTGGGCTATTGCGGTGAGTTTTTTGCATTTATATATCAGACATTAGCTAAACTTTTGAGGATAGTCAAGACCTACTGATCAACATGTCGACGGTCTATCATTCATCTCAAGGGTCTTTACGCTATGCACGATCGCCGACTCAAGACCAAGCGCCCGTAAACGGCTTCAGAGTCCATTGTCTAGCGAGTTACCAAAATCGAACAAGGACTCAAGGGTCTCAATTCGACTTTTGAGTTTCGGCTAGTTAGGAATAAATTTTCGGAGGCTCGGGGTTAAAGTCAGTCCCGAAGACTTGTGGCACCTAGTGACGCTTTGTTCAAGCCTTAGAATCCGACTCTAACCAATAATAGCATTTCGAACCATGCCTAAGCGGCACCAAACCTTGTCCTTTGGTCGTGTGTCGATGTCGGTTTGGCCGTTGGTCTTCAATCCACTCACTACACTCTATGACAGTGCCCTGCAGCGTGTGAAAAACTTGGTAAGCGGCCTCTGGCATCCTCGGTAGGCTTGACTAAAAATCACGATCTGCTGTCTGGTCAGAAAGAAGGTGGCTATGCTGTGCTTTACAATTTCCGAGACGTCCGACTAGATGTCGGCTAGTTCTGGTACGAGAATAAATATGGCCTGCTGTATCCGTAATCAAGATTGATATACAGTTCAACTTCTCCATTCAAGCCCTCTCTATTAATAGGAGTATCGTTCTTATCTACCACTACTCAAGACAAGCAATCAATACGCAATGACCTCTTTCATGCTCAAGGTCCTAATTACGGCCTGGGCTTGCACGGCCTCGGCGACCCTCTACAAGTTTCAACCTGACAAACATTCGACTTGGGAGAATGTGAGTAGCGCTCGTCCTGAGTTATTGACGTTCATTTGATACTCAGGTGGCTAACATGACTGCAAGAAACGCGTTCCATCACTCATGGACCTGTCTAAAGACCAAAACAGCGGCTCGTACTTCAGTACCGCCTTCGTTACCGCAACCACTGGAGAGCAGTTCCTTCTCGTTCATCACCAAGTTGCTACCAGTTGCAAATCCTCGGTTCTTGAGTTGGAGACATTGAGATACTGGAAACATGTGGAAAATTGCGTCGTCAGTGACTTGACAAAAAATGTGTCTTCGGATTCCGTGAGCATCCGCTTTCCCAACTTCTCCTTCGCATCCGCCGCGCCAGACAAGATATCCGAACTGGAACTCTTTGCCAAATCATCCAACTACAAGTTCACGCTTGATGTTGAACCAAGAACATCAAAAGTGCTGCTTACTAGCGGCAATGGTGTTATAGCTTGGGGACCTGGCTACGCCAATTCTACCCACTGGTCTATTCCAGCTGCTCGTACCTCTGGAACACTTGAGTTAGCAGCTGGTAGTCGCTATGATCTCGACAACTCCAAGTCGTTTACATGGTATGATCACCAGATTATTAGCGGTGTTCCAGGCAACTTCACTTGGTTTGAGGTTCACTTTCCGAACCCTAATATCCGAGTGAGTATCTGGGCGTACGACTGGCCTGAGTCTTCCGATTTGTGGAGGTATGCAAGCGTGCGCATTGGTGAGGAGACTATTATGGTAATTCCATTCACTCTAGAGGCAAACTGGGATACCGCATGGGTTTCTCCCGTGTCTAACCGAACGTATCCTCAGAGTTGGGTATTGAAGTTTGAAAACGGGGACTATCTTTCCCTTCAGTCAGTCAGAGAAGATCAAGAGATAGCGGATGGAGCCTGGACAGGGTTTGTTACTGTCAAGCGGAGCAGATTCTTGGGTCAGACATCTGGTTTTGGAGTTGCTGATACAGTGTATATGTAGCTAGAATCGCTGTACTAAGCTGAAGATATACTTTGTGTTGTAAATAATATAGTAGCGGAAACCATCTATACCTGGCCATCGGAGTGAGTGATGGTAATACAGGAAACAGAAGTTTCTGACTCGACTTTTGCGGACATGTTGGCTACTTGTGATTCCTATCAGGGTCTCTGCGAGGCCCATCAGGTTTTCGGAGCGCTCTCGGCCTTATCAAAGTACGGCATCCTCAGCGAACTCCCAATACAACTACACTGCCAGACGGCGTGGATCCGAACCACGCCCGACGGTCGGCTGGCGTGACAGTATATCAGTCCCTACTGTTGGGCAACACCAAAGAAGGTTCTAGCACCTTTATCAGTGGAGGCAGCGGTGGAACGGGCAATACCTTCAGTGTACAACTCGCGAAGACTCTGGGCGCCCATGACATCACCTTATGCTCGACGCCAAATGTGAACTTGCGTCGGCAGCTGGGAGCAGACAGCGTCTTGGACTACAAGCAACTGGATGACATTTCGGAAATAGAGAAGCGAGGCCAGGTCTTTAGCCTCGTGATCGACGACCTCGGCACTCCAGGGCCTCTACAAAAACAACCATCGATCTCTCAAACACAGCGGGAAATTCGTGCAGGCTCCCCATTTCAGACTAATGCTCTAATATCAGTTGTCATTTTCTCTAAATCAACCCGGTTCGTCGCATGTCCGATTGATTTCTGGATCATTTCCATAAAACAATTGTAATGAGGCGAGTCATCCTATTGTGAGCTATATAGTTTGGGATGCAATGCATAAATAACATTCGAACAAGATATGTGAGCCATCAGTGATGTCGTTGGCATGACCAACTTCTTGTCACAAGTACATAGCTGAGCAAGGGTCGCACCTGGCTGAGCCGCTTTCTTAAATGACAAGGCATAAGAGTGATATTTTGCGTCATGCTTCCGTGGACACGTACAAGTTACAAGATTCAATGCACGGATGCGAGTTTGGATGCATGTCTGTGATACCATCAAAACCCTGCATTCTCCTTTGCCAACCGGAAGCATCGCGACTCAAGTCTATCCATCCGGACCAAAGCTGAATTATATCGCCAACACCGAGTTTCCGCACATGGCCGAGGTGCCATCTCCTATTGATTAGCACAGGCATGAGTCGTTTCTCCCACGGAGCATGGGCCATTGTCACCCGATCACAAGCGTGTGTGTTAGTACAAGCATCCAGACCGGACGTACGCTTCGAACTGTTCTGAAATCAAGCCACCGTAACTGGGCCACGGTCCAATGACCCGGCGCCGGAACGAATGCCCCAAACTCTGAAGCTGATTTGGATAAAACTCCCCGCAGTGGAGCCTCTCGCCCGCATGGGCCGCATCCGAAAGAGGCCAAGACTCGCCGAACTCATACCATCTCCAGCTGTGATAGTGGCTAGTCTCTCGTCGCCCCATGGGGAAGCGTACCAGTGCAACCAATCGGGGAGCTCCTTGTACACCCTCCATCCCCAGGTAAGCAGATTTCAGGCTCACCGGGGCAATCGCACTGGATCGGGAACGTCTCCAAGTTTTCCCCGGGCCTTCGGGGAAGCGCTAGGACGGGCCATCCCCATGGGGGATGCGGAGAAGGACCCGAGAACGACTTTTCGCCTGTTTCGTGGCGTGGCCGAGAAATCTGTCGTCGTGGAATGGGTAAGGAGACCATGTTCTTTCATCCCTGGACGACTGAATGACATCCATTGTCCATTGTCGGAAAACTATTAAAGGGCAGCAACACCATACTTTTACGTTTCTGATAATCCCACAGCAGCTCCTCAGCCATCAACTCCCAATCCCCCATCTTCTCTACAGCACTCCTCCTCTAGTCTCGTTCGCCCTTCACCCGCAGATATGGAGACCAAAGAATCTCTGAATAACTCCCAGACAGCGGACAGCCAGGTCGAGGATGTCGACGGGCCGATCCATCATGGCAGCGAACTCATCTCCTACGACGCCAACGGCCTGAGCGGCATCGTCCGCTCGCCGTACGTGCTTGGCGCCGCCGCGCTGGCATCGTTTGGCGGTTTCTCCTTTGGATATGGTACGCAAGCAAAGACGGACGGACATCTTGTCAACGACTCCAGCTAACTCAGCGGTGCAACAGATCAGGGCGTCATCTCCATTATCTTGGTCATGGAACAATTCCACAAAGCCTTCCCCGAGACAGCCCCCGGCGCTCCCCACTACGGCTTCAACGTTGGCTTCATGACGGGCATGCTAGAGCTCGGAGCCTTCATCGGCTGTCTCTTCCTCCCCTACCTCGCCGATCGAATCTCTCGAAAGTGGTCCTTGACTGTGGCAACCGGCTTCTTCTGCGTCGGTGCCGTCATCCAGACCGCTGCGCATAACTACGGAACACTCGTGGCCGGCCGGACCATCGGTGGTATCGGCGTCGGCACTCTGGCCATGGGCGCTCCCCTGTACATCTCTGAGATTGCCCCGCCCAACCTGCGAGGCTCTCTTCTCGTTCTCGAGGCCATCAGCATCGTCATCGGCGCCATCATCGCCTACTGGATCACCTACGGCACCCGAGACATCGCCGGCGAGTGGTCATGGCGCCTCCCCTTCTTGCTCCAGATGGCCCCTGCTCTCCTCGTCGGCGGCGGCATCCATTTCTTCCCATACTCGCCCCGTTGGCTTGCGATGCGAGGCCGTGACGACGATAGCCTTCAATCGCTCTCGAAGCTCCGCCGAGTACCTGTGTCAGATAGTCGCGTCCAAGCTGAATGGAAGGGCATCCTGTCCGAGGTTCGCTTCCAGGCAGAGATTATCCACCTAGAGCACCCCACCGACAACGCCCTCAAGGCCGAACTAGCTCAGTGGATCGATCTTTTCAAGCCCAAGTACCTCAAGCGCACTGCCATAGCCCTTGGTATTCCTTTCTTCCAGCAATTCTCCGGCATCAACGCTTTTGTGTACTATGCTCCGACCTTCTTTGCCGCCCTAGGTCAGGACAGCGAAATGGCCCTGATCCTGTCTGGAATGGTCAACATCTGCCAGCTTGTCGCCGGTATTCCCACATTCCTCTTCCTCGATCAGTTTGGTCGTCGCAAGCTTGCTATCGGTGGAGGCATTGCCATGGCAATTCCCCATCTGATTATGGCTGGAGTCGTAGGCAAATACCAAGGCAAATGGGACGACCATAAGGCCATGGGATGGTTTGGAGTTGCACTGATCTGTAAGTTTCCCCGTCTGCCATTGGTTAAATCTGGATTTTACTTACGCCGCCATGACAGACATCTACGTTCTCTGCTATGCTGTTTCTTACGGCCCTCTTGCCTGGACCCTTCCTGCAGAGGTGTTCCCTTCATCGAAGCGTGCCAAGGGTGTCGGTGCCGCCACCGCGACTATTTGGATTGCCAATTTCATCATCGGTGTCGTTGTTCCGGAGATGATGATCAAGCTCGGCTGGGGCACCTACCTCTTCTTTGGCCTCTTCTGTGTTGCCGCCGCAGTTTTCTCCTTCTTCCTGGTCCCAGAGACGTCCAAGAAGTCCCTGGAGCAGATTTCAGAGCTCTTCGGGGACAACAACATTGAGGCAGAACAGGAGATTCGACAGCGCATCGATCGGGAGATTTGGACCAACCCCAGGTATCAGATTTCGGCATGAGTTCCACTTGCTGCTTCCCTATTGAGGCCTGGACTATATTTGGACTTCAGGGCCGGCAATGCTTATGTAGATCTTACATAGCAGTACTTATCTATTCCCAATTCACTCGTTCAATATTGTTTTATCAATCAAATTTTTCGCGATTATTGCATTGTTGTGATTTTTTTGATTTTTTTTGTCTCTTGAGGGATCATATAGGAGATGCAGGTGTCAGTATCAGCAACGGCTATATGTTTATCCTGCAACGCCATTTTGATGTTTTCTATCCAAACCTGAAGAGAACTCTATCCATCGCCCACTGACCACACCTTGGCCCAAACAGTCCTAGTCTGTAGACCTTACGATTAAATTAACAACTAGGGCGTGTCTGGATGTCTCTTGTGAGAACAGCAAGAAGGGCATGGTGACGTCTTACTTGACTCGTCACTTTGAATTAGCGCGCCCTTCTTTTGAATCCCACCAACACCAGTGCAAGAGGCTGACTCCTCGAATACTCTGTCATGCAAACACGAGACACTTCTAATCCCCATCAAGCTACCTTTGAGTGTTAGCGTGAGGAGACCTATCATATTCTGGGGACGATGCCCAGATGCTTCCGCAAGCCCTGTGCGGGGGAATTGTGGATCGGGCAGAAATCCGGCCGTCGCATGCATTTCAAAAGCGAGGCTCCCCCCCTGGTCCAAGACTCGGCGAACTGCTTCCTTAAACGGCCATTTTCTTTTTCTGGGGCCAAGCATCCTCTTTTGCTTCAAGCATCCCTCGCCATCCTGACATGGCTCTGCAACCCCGCACGCGGACGGTTCCTTGCGACAAATGCAGAGGTTTGTTTCTGAATTTCCCTCGGAGGTGGATGAGTCAAACATGACACTTACCATGGTTCGTTTCTTTGTCAACCAGAGAAGCATCTAAAATGTAAGCCTGGGGTGTATACCCACCTCGACGTCATCGTCAGTTTCGTGTTCGCTAACGCCAGACACAGGCGATGGCGGCACTCCCTGTGCCAGTTGCAACAAGACCTCAGCGAGCTGCGTGCGAGCGGCCAAGAAGTTTCGAGTCAAGCGGTTGATAACATCCCACGGCAACTTCAAGTTCGACCCGAACCAGACGTGGATTCAGACTGGAAGTCAAGGTACGCATGTTCTGTCCCGACTTGGAGGGCGTCCTAGTGGCTGATTCAAGTGTAGACAAGAAGCGGCATCCCTTCTCCATCATCAACGAATCCGACGGCCCCTCAACGCGTTCCCGACGACAGATTTCCCCCAGAGATGAGCAGGAGGAGAGTTGCCTTAATGCTGCTGAGCTACTGCAGTCTTTCTCCAGAGGCGACAGACCAGGGCCAAGCCAGGATACTGCTTCATCTTCCGCATTTGACCAACTTGAATCACCAAATACAATCAACAGTGATGGCCAGTTAGGTAGTTCTAACATCGGAGACGGCATCAGCGCAGATATCCTCGGCAATATATCCACACCCACCAGTTCCGTCTTCAATCAACCCACGATTCCTCCCTTCCACGAACCCGACCGAGTCGTTCCACAGCACTTTCACCCCGTGTGGCAGCAAAGATGTTCAGGCAGTTCCTCCGCAGACTCTCCTGGTCACACGAGCTCCTACACAAGCTCACCTCGGCAGCCCGACGTAGTCCATCGAAGTATCCCGACAGATACAATATCGGATCAAGGAACGCCCTCCTCAGCCTTAGGGAGCCTGAATAGCGGCAGTGGCACCCCCAGCCTAGATTTTCAGGAAGGCTGCCTTGTTCGTTGCTTTATCGAAAAACTGGCTACATCTGTGAGCTCTTGAACATCCATCAGACATTTCATCTGATCTTTGCCCTTGCTGACCCTAGCTCATTAGTTTGACACAAGCGATCGAGATCATCACTATCTCAACGTGGTACCTATCCGAGCCATGTACAGCCCGCTGCTTCTCAACGCCATTTGCACTGCATCAGCGAGGTTCCTCACTCAAATCTGGTCGCGCCGAGACCCTAGCAGCGTGGTTGACTACAATGGAATTAAGCTCCCAGACCTCACTGAGGAATCCGCAATCCACTACCACAACAAGTGTATATCGTATCTCATGGATGTCTCGGCAGATCCTTCCAATTCCTGCAGCGACGATGCTCTCACTGCCATTACCATTCTTCGCTACCATGAGCAAGTAGATAGTACGTTCGCTTCCAGTTCTCACTTGCCCGCTATTGACAGCTTCAAGCACACTTTACAGGCATCGATGGCGAAATATTCTCTATAGCGGTACAAGCAGTTTTCCAAGCCCAACAGGACCGGTCTTTTGGACGGTGGCGACTTACCCTCCAACCGCCGCGGGACCGAGACATGTTTGCTGTGTCAATGCCATCGCTGAGACACTCCGCTTGTCTAATCGCCCTGCGGCAGGAAATTTGGTCCGTCCTCATACACCGACGACCATTCCGTCTACCCATCTTCACCGTCGACGACTATGCCAACTTTGACGATACGTCACAATTGGACGACCACGACTGGACCAACTGCGTCATATTTTGGTGCGCCCACGTCCTCAAGTTCTGCTTCAGCGATGAGAACTCCCTTACCGTCGAGGACAGAAGGACCAGATTTGAACAGTGGAACGCACTCAAGGCATTTGAAAAGAACTGGGACGAACGGACGCCAGCCCATTTCGCTCCCCTTTACTACAACGAGAGGAATCCCAGCGAAGGTCGGTACTTTCCAACGATATGGCTCGCAAACCAGTCCCAAGTCATGGCCCTCCAACATGTTGAGCTGGCTCGCATCGTCCTCGCAGTTCACGACTTGAAGCTGCAGCGGATTGGTATCGGTGCCAGCGCCGCATACCAAGCGCTCGAGGAGGTATTACGACAGTCGACGAGACGAATCTGCGCGCTGGCTTTGAGCGACCTCAAATTCCAGGCCGCGTTGGTCACAGCCGGTGTCGGTTTCTCCATGTGTGGGGAGTACTTCCGCGATCCTGGTGAGCAAGCCGCGATAATCGACGTCATGGCTACGTTGGAGAACGAACATGCTTGGCCGACAAGCGCGGCAGTAAATTCGCTTCAAACGGCCTGGAATGAGTACAGGGCCAGGGGCACCTGAGGTCGAGGCATTTCAGGCTTCATGGGCAGTTCTGACAGCAACGAAATCATTTAAACGATTGATCTGTGACGGGGTTTAGGCTGATGCAGCGATTACGTATCAGGAGTCTTGTTTGGAGTCATGCATTATCTCAAGAACGGTCACCGATAGTGCGGGATGCAACATGGAGCTGTGTTGGCATGGCTATTATTGGACGTCCCCAGACACATCCGACCAAAATTCAGTGCCTATGCCACGACAATTCTAGTCTATTCTGTAATTTTTACGACTTCAGCCTCTAGAATCTTCGCTGTTCATTAAACGCCTCTTTAATCCTTCTAGACCAAGTGACTCGCCTCTACAAATGGTAGTCTTCAGATCTATTGACCTTGACACCACGTCTTTCCCAAACGCGGGTAATTCCCATATCTGCCTCGCCACTGCGCTCAGTTAGTACACAGGTCCAAGTGCATGATGATTTTGAATGAACTCACTCGTCCTTCATGTTTACAAAGGGCTCAGTAGCACCGTTCTTAGTATCAGGGTTTCGGAAGATCATGTTCTTCGTCTGTTCATACAATTAGCTCTCGCCTTCTTCATTTTTCTTCTTCAGAGGAGTTCAAGCTTACCAGACCCAGACTTAGATGAATAGCTGGAGGCGTTACGTTGATGTTCTCGGTTGGTTGACCGCCCGCAATCATGGCCAGGATGTTATCCGCCACGACCTTGGCTTGTCCCATGCCCGGACGCGCCGCCTTGTGTGCTCCGCTGTCGGCGATGTCACCGGCGGCAAAGAAGTTGGGGTACTTAGGATCCTTGAACTGCAGCGTCGGGAGGACGTTGATGAAGCCGTTCACGGGGCTGGTGAGGGTGCTGTCAGGGGACGGCTCGAGCGTCGACAGGAATTGGTTGTTGGGGATCTGGCCCGTGGCGGTGATGACGAGGTCGGTAGGGACCTTGCGGCCGTCCTTGAGCTCAAGTTCAAAGTCTGTTCCATTGTTGGGGAAACCACCCGGAGGGACTACTGCTCGTGTACCGGTAATCAGGCTGACTAGTGTTAGTTTTCTGATAATGGACGCTGTTGGTTGATGCTTACTTGACTCCCAGTTCTTTGAAACGATCTCTGATGATCTGGTCCATTTTAGGGTGATAGAGCGGCATCACCCGATCTCTTGAATGCACCAGAGTAACATTCTTCTCTGGGTAGATTTCCCTCAAGTCCGTAGCCATTTGAACGCCGACGGCTCCACCGCCCACAATAACAATCGCCTTGGCATTCTTGATGCCTTCCTGGTACGTCTTAAAGTAGTTGATCGACGGCGGCTTCTCGTCATGCTCCATAGACCCAGGAGCCGGGAGCCTGGTGCCAGTCGTGACAACGATAAACTCAAATGGGACCTTGTTGGACCCTTGCCAGTCCCTGTCGAGAACGACGTGGTCCTTTGTGAGGGAAATGGCCCTAGCTCGGATCACGGCGTGCTGTGACGGGTCAGGGGCGGAGGCGAAGGCCCCGGAATAAGGAATAAAGGCCTTGTGCTCATGGCTTGGCAGGATTGCGAATCGAGGCTGTTGCTGTCAGCTCACGCATGCGAGACTGGGCGGTCGTGTAACTTACGAAAGCGAAAAGATGGTGAAAATGGCTGTGCGGCTCTACCAAGAGAACCTATAATCCGGCGTTAGAATAACGGTCCAAAAATGCTCGGTATCGAAGTTATCTTACCCTGTGGGATTTGGGCAGAGCAGCTGTCAACTCTTTCACTGCACCCTTTAAATCAGTTAGCTTTCCGCTCCGCAGCCGTATCGCAAAATATGAAGACCTACCAGTCCGACATAAGAGCCGCCAAGAACGACGACGTTTTTCAGTCCTGCAGCCATATTGACGTCTAGATTAGTATGCTCGCGGGGAGTATGTTCGTATCTTGTCTTATAAACAGCCCAGATACCCAAAAATAGCAGAGCCCAGATGCACAATCTACGGTCGACATTCCGACGCCTTTTATGCCTACTGCGGATGTGCGGGGTTACGGATATACGGAGGTCCGAGCCTTCTGCCGAGTGGCGGTCTTTCCGAGTGGCGGTCTGTCCGCGGGCTTGTCGCAGCTGGACGGGTTGGTTAGACGATTTCGTCATTTTGGGAGCCATTCAGTCTGGAATTACTTGGATATTTATATTTACTGTCACCAAAGCCGTTAATTCCGAGCGAACTTCTTTCGGTCTGACGACGCTGATTGCGCGACATGACGCGTCTCGGGACTGGCAACCCAAGTGTAAAGTGTTCAATACTTGTATGATTCTGTTAGTCAACCCAAATTCAACAACCGGTTCCCAAAAAAAAAAAAATTTGCTATTCCAAAATACGCCGGCAGTGATATTTCATCACGATTGTCCACGCGATTCATGTCCACATCAACTCCCGGTTCAAATGCCGGTGGCTCTAGGGTAAGTGGCGCCGCCGACGCCATTGTTGAAGCTCTCGGAAAGTGGGGGGGCGTGACAAATTAGTTACATTGAACAGCGAAAACTATTGATGGTTTAAGTCTCCGTCTGTTTCATAAGTGACTTGATTGAAGAGTTAAACTATGAATCACGAAACGACCTCAGACTGGCACGTTATACCTAGGGAGCCTTCCGTTCATCTTCTAGAGACCCTTAACGCCGACTTTTAGTAGCCATGGGTCGGAAGCAAGTTCCTCTTTGATCTCGTTTGTAGCCAACTCAGTCACGTCCCAGTTTGACCAGACAAACCGACCATGCAAGAATGTCGCCTCCGGCGATGCAGCCCAGACAGCAAATCTACCAGGCAGGTTTTCTTCTTGAGATTAGAAACGCGTTCGTAGTCGCTTGGAATATTGAGACGTACCATCAGTCCAGGGTAGTGTATCTCTGGTGTACCCGGCTTTGGCTGCTGCCTCTGTGAATACAATAGACGGATGAAAGCTGAGGATCTGCATTTTATCCGATGGAGTGTCGCGTGCAACTTCTTGGAGCACACATGTGAATGAGTTCTTGGTTAGCTGGTAACCGGGCATCTGAGGTGCGCTATCCCATCGATGAATGGATTGTGTGGACACGGACACGCAATACTAGGTTGATGACATCGACTGTTAACCCTAAAAAAGACATATCCATGGGTTTAGTATCTGGTGACAGGACGTACCTTTTGGCTGTTGTGATTCGGCTGCTTGTAGAACCTCTCGACAATGTACAACAAGGATCGCACATTTGCCTCAAAGTCTTGCCAGAGCCTGTCGACACCCTGCTCCAAGATGGGCTGTAAAGCCGGCTGATGCACTGCATTCAACACAAGGACATCGAATAGAACACCGTCTGCTTCGAACTTGTCCCACGTGGCCTGCGAGTCGGCTCGATCGAAGATATCACATGTCTGGCCGATGACTTCAGTATTGGGGTGAGCCTCATGAAGCTTGGAGACGGCGTCCTGGAGAACGTCGGACCGGCGGCCTAGGATGACGAGCTTGGATGCACCGGCTTCACAAAAGTTTCGAGCAATGGCATGTCCGATTCCAGTTGAGCCGCCGCAGATCAGGACTGTCTTTCCAGCCTGCGATAACTCAACCCTGAGGGGAGAGATGGCGTCATAAGGCCCATTGTGTATGGTCTTTGGATTGATTATCAGTATGTTGTGTCTAGATGGTGTAAGAGCTTGTGGTGGGGACTTACGATGGAGTGGCCGTTGAACATGGTTGCTGTGGACTGTTGGTTTTGAATGAAGGTTTAAAAGAAAAGGTATCTGAAAGGATGAGCAGAAGAAGATTGACATTCTCACATTCAAATTTGATGGATATTTGCAGCATTAAGTAGTAATAATTCGGCACTCAATACTCTCCAGCCAGACTCTATCACGGGTCTCCAAAATCCAGGGTTCCGACAAATTGTCCAAAAAGGGATTAGTCCCCAGTGTGCTCCGTGTCCGCTGCCGTCAGACCCAAAGCGCGAGGCTTCTAGCGCTGACGCCGGTTTCTTTGGATCTGACACACGTCGCGCGTTATGACGCCAGTTTTCATGAATCCAGCTGCCCCTACTCCGTAGAATGCTGAGCATTCTCTCTCTCCCCATTCTTTAAACCTGGATCAAAGGTCAAGAAAAGCGAACTGTACCATGTCGTCTGCTGTTCCGTCTACTCCGTCCACGTCCGGGGAGCCCATTGGCACCAACCGCGTCGCGTTGAAGCCACGAAAGCCCTACTCTCGGAGCCGAACGGGATGTCTCACCTGCAGACAGAAACACTTGAAATGCGATGAGAATCGGCCTGTTTGGTCCGTCACACCTGCAAACTTTCCCTTTCCGGCCAAATATCCGCGTCTTTCTTTTCAGCCCAGCCCAGCTTGTTTATGCCCTTGTCCCATTTTGCCCATGTCATCATGCGGGGATGATAATATGCCTATGAAATCTCACAACCTCGGCGCGTGGTGCATGGTTGCATGTCACTAACCGCTACTAGTGCCAACTGCGTGTCTGCCGAGAGACGATGCGAGTTCCCGCCTCTGGGTCTTCCTCTACGTGAGCGCCGCAAAAAGCTGCTGCCAGGCGAGCAACAGCCATGGACACCGCCAAGTACCTCCAAGATGCTTGCTGTGGTGTCTTGCGAGGTTGATCCGTTCCATTGCCTCCCAGGTCGCATGCCCTTTAGATCGACCGAGCTTTTCCATTATTGTGAGCACCCAACGCTACGCGACTTCCTGCATCATCAACCCATTGACATTGTAACCTGCAGTTTGCACATCAGAGGACCTTCGCGGCGATACTTTTGCTCAAAAACGACAAGACTGGTATACTTGATCTCAATTCCCTGCAATGGTACTACTGTTTGCTAAACGCTGTGTTCAGTCTGTCGCGTGCAATTCAAAGCCCCGATACGCTTCGAAGTTCCCTCCTCATCGCTGGTCTGCATTATGCTTGGAATTCAGGGCAGCTACAGAACTTCGAGTCCACATTTCTCTTTCACAAAGTCGAAGCCATGCGCCTTGTGAATGTCTGGCTTGGAAATCTTCAGCCGAAGGCAGCGACATCATGCATCAGAGAGATATCGACGCTTGCATTTGCGGAGGTACGAGTATTCACCTAAATACCAAACCTCAAGCATTAATTAACATTCAGTAGTGCGGTATGGGCGATTTAACCACTTCTGAGACCCATCTTGATGGTCTCGTGAGATTTATGGATATATACAAGCCTCTTACTTTGCATGGGAGACTTCATGTTAGCATCGAGGATGAGCTTGCAAACAGATACTTCATCTTGTCGGTTACACTGCCCTGACCGTCGCGAACTGGCGTGCTTACCAGCTTGACAGGACATATAGCTTCGTACACGGTGTCAAAAGCCGGCTGAAGGACATCCTCGACAGCGTAAAGCCCTTGGGACCTGGTGTTAAGCCAGATCCCGCTCAGGTCGAGTTTCTCATGCACAAATGGCACAAAGAAGAGATCGGTGGGTTGGATGCTCGACTGAAAGCAATGAGACTATTTCCGGCGTTCTTCAGTCCACCGCCGCCAGAGACTATGTTCCAAGATGTTGACGGATCCCGGAAGATTGAGTGCCTAAGACGACTGACAATGATGACTGCTTTGAGACAAGAGGGATACTCTATCTCCGTTGATGGTAGTAGGGAACGGCTGGACCAAATTTGGGTGGATGGCGCAGCTACCAGATTACTTCTTGCATTTGTCAACTCACACGTGGAATCAATGTCTAGCGATGGCAAACCGGATGGAGGAAGCCAAACTTCACCAAGGATGATGGTATCATGGTTGGGAATTTCCTCGGCCACATGTCTATATCTCCATGCAGTATTGGGAATCTGGAACGCCGGCCAGCCACTGGAAACCAGGCTTCATCGTCGAGTTCTCCTCATTCTCAAGCAAGACCTCGACCGTGTGGATTACATGGCAGAGCCATCACCGTCACTGGGTCCAGACCTTTGGTTTTGGCGGGCCTTTGTCGGAGCATTGAGCCTCGCCAAGAGCCCAAAGTCCGCCCAGGAAATGGCGGCGTCTTTGACACCGCATTATGAAGACTATATCGGCAGGTGGATTCGTAAGACGGGTGTGACTCGATGGATTGAAGCGAAAGAGAGACTGGCACTCATCGTTTGGCCCTCCAGCATGCAGGACGAGGGGTTGGCTGAGCAGATCTGGGACAGCGCGGTTTGGAGGACAGGAACCTAATGACCTAAGACTTATAACACAATTAACTTGTTATCGGATTTTTCCATTGCTAGTGCGATGATTGATTGTGGCATCATCCAGGTCTTTGAAGCAACAAGGCAATGGACGGCACCATCTAAGCCTGCTGTAGGTAAGTCAGCGCACCCATTAGATGAACAGGGGCTTAGCTGAACGCCCCACTTACAGCCGCGTCAACCACAACGCGTCTCTAGCCACACGCGTTTCTTCCTTCAATAACACTCAATTCGTCAATTCAACCTTATAACCTTATTTTTTATGCCTAAATACACCCAAGAAGACCTTGAACTAGCCATTCAGGATGTGAGAAATGGCGTATCATTATCAAAAGCAGCCAATCAGCGCGGAGTCCCCAAATCAACCCTACACAGCAAGATAAATGGCGTACCTAGTCGCAATGAAGCCCACGAATGGCGTCAGGTGCTTTCCAAATATCAGGAAGACCAGCTCACTGATTGGATCATCTTTCAAGATAAGCTCGGCATGGCGTTGACGCATGGCCAGATCCGGAAGTTGGCGATTTCCTTGTTGGGCCAAAGCGGCACCAACCAACGACTCGGAAAACACTGGATGAAGGGCTTCCTGCGCCGCAACCCGCGAATAAAAACGCTCAAAGGAAAGGGAATCGACCGGAAAAGGATAAATGGAGCAAATCCGGCTGCTATTGGCGGGCTCTTTGATCTATTGGGCCAACCAGAGGTCGCATCGATCCCTCAACGCAACCGTTGGAATCTTGACGAAATTGGAGTCTTCTAAGGGCCCGGATCTAACGGGCTTGTGATTAGCCAATCAGAGCTTCAATCAACGATTAAGAAACAGCTACAAAACCTTAACTGGATATCTATTCTTGAGGTTATTTCCGCAACGGGAAGGTGCCTTGACCTATTGGTTATCTTTAAAGGCAAAGACGTCCAGCACTAATGGTTTCCTGAAGAATTAGACTTTCTGACCAATTGGAGATTTACATCATCTAAAAAGGGATGGACTAATAATGAAATTGGGCTTGCGTGGCTGCAGGAAGTCTTTCTTCTGGGCTCAAAGCCTGCCCGGGCTAATGAAAAGCGGCTTCTTATCCTAGATGGGCATGGATCATATATAACGCCTGATTTTATGCGTATTTGTGTGACCAATAGGGTCCATTTACTCTATTTACCACCTCACACAAGCCACGTTCTTCAGCCTCTTAATATATCAGTCTTTGGGCCACTTAAAGCTGCATATCGGGCTGCTTTACTACTAGCCAATCCTATTGCTAATGCTGGCCTAATTAGGAAGGAAGACTTTCTAAAATGCTATTTTCAGGCTAGGAAGAAGGCTATTACTACTTGAAATATCCGTTCGGGTTGGAAAGGAGCCGGGTTGTGGCCAATCAACATCTCAAAGCCAATGGGTAGCAAATTCGTTATTGAGGATCCTAAGGACTTAATTACGGTCCAATTAGGAGCCCCCATTTCTCTAAAGACGAATCAGAGGTCTGAAATCAGCCCTTTTATAACCCCTAAGACTTCGAGAGACGTTGCTTTATTGGTCCATTCTAAAAAGAAGGAACTTCTCAACAGCCCAACCATAAGGCAGCTATTTCGGGCTATTGACCGGGGTTATGATAACCTTCACTTACACAACGCCCAATTAGAAGACAGAATTCTAGTCCAAGACCGAGATTCAAGCCAATCAAAGGCTAAGAAAAGAGGAAGGGTTTATAAAGACCCAAATAAGGAATTTTCTGACATTCAGAATGTCAAGAGGGCAAGAAGGCGAATAAAAACGCCTGAGGTTGAAGATTCAGAATAGCTCGTTTTTCCTTTGTTTTTATTGGCTAGTTTTTTGATATTTAGAAAATTCATTAGTGATTTTATAAAAAATCAGTTGAAATGGACCAATTAGACCTCTTGGTTGTTATTTTATGTATAAGTGAAGTTAAATAAGGATTTTGGTCATTGTATAAGTGGGGCGTTCAGCTAAGCCCCTGTTCATCTAATGGGTGCGCTGACTTATCACTACCGGAAGTTGAGTCTTAGTCTGCAGTAAGCCGGGCTCACCCTAGGAGTTTCAATGCCTTTGTATCTCGAGAAAGGAAGGCAAGAGGTTGCGTTTGGCCTTGCACGAGGCAGGAGCTGAAGATGGTTAGTAGGACGATTGGATAGTGGGTCGTTTTAGCAAACGATCGCAAACTCTTTCCTTTTACTTTTCCAAGACGACCCAACAACGAGCTAGGATGCCGAATGACTGGCTCTTGGGGCGGCGGCTCGAAAGTGACCCCTGCATCCCGCCACTAATTGCACTCGACCTGACTAACCTTAGGCCTTAACAAGAGTTAGCACTGCAAGTCACTCACCCTCGCTGTCTCTGTTACATACCCGCGAACAGTCGAATCTTAGGACGCCGTGTCATCCTCCCCGCATGGGGGCGTCTGGTAATGACGTAACTGTCATGGGACTCCGGCTTTCTTCACTATATTCAGCTGATAGCTACATCCAAAGGAGCCGTGGTTAATATTCCTCAATTAGGAAGAAGTTTTACATCTTTAGGTTCGATAGATGAAGTCGGGCGCGATATAAGAACCAGCCACAGGACGTGTCAATCTTAGTCGAGAGTCACACTCCCCAACTGTCTCTCATCATCCAACATCAATCATACTTCTTCATCATGGAACAAATTGTCAAAGTCGGTGCTGTTCAAGCCGAACCAGTTTGGCTTGACCTGGACGGCAGCGTCGACAAAACCATCGCATTGATTGAAGAGGCTGCTGCTCAAGGAGTACAAGTTCTTGGCTTCCCCGAAGTCTGGATCCCCGGCTACCCGTGGTACGATCACTCCTCGTGAGCGGCAAGTCACTGCGCTTAGTTAGTGACATGCTAACATCCTATGAAGGCAGATGTGGACATCCCCCGTTATCAATAACGGAGGGTGGGTTCACGAGTACATGGGCAATTCTATGCGCCGAGATTCTCCTCAGATGATGCGCATTAGGCAAGCCGTGAAGGAGGCTGGTATGATCGTTGTTCTTGGATATAGTGAGCGAGATGGAGCTAGTCTCTACATGGCGCAGTCGTTCATTTCTCCAGAAGGCGAGATCATCCATCACCGACGCAAGATCAAGCCTACCCACGTAGAGCGAACTATCTGGGGAGAAGGCCAAGCTGAATCGTTGCAGGTCGTCGTCGACTCCAAGTTTGGTAAGGTTGGCGCATTAAACTGCTGGGAACATTTCCAACCCCTGCTCAGGTACAACGAATACGCGCAGGGTGTGCAGATCCACATCGCCAGCTGGCCACCAGAGTTTGAGATGCCAGATCCGGAGAAGATTGCATGGCTCTATCACGAGACTGGCGAGGCCAGTTATCGAGCCAGTCAATTCATGGCCATGGAGGGAGCTACGTTTGTCGCTGTAGCCTCGCAGGTTCTTTCCGAGAAGAACCTGGAGAAGAACCAGCTTACAGGCAATCCAGTCACCAAGACAGTAAGCATCGTAACTCTTGCCGCTGATACTGCTTGACTAACTCTACTCAAAGCCTGGTGGTGGGTTCTCCATGATCTTCGGGCCAGACGGTAAGCCACTCGCGAAGCCAATTGGCGACGGAGAAGAGGGAATTATCACCGCGGAGGTCAATCTACGGGATATTGACAAGCCCAAAGCTTTCATTGATGTTGTCGGACACTACGCGCGACCTGATATGCTGAGCCTCAGAGTGAACACCAAGATTGCGAAGCATGTTTTTACTGATTAGTTGATACAACTTACCTGTGCTGGAACATACTTTTCAACGCTCATATCTAATGCCCCTCCCATCTGTGAATCTCGTGAGAATCTGGCATTGAGTCACAAATTGTACCCTGCCAGCTACTTGGCGAACCTTACTTTAGATTCTATCACTGGCCAATAATAACGCGCCAGGCTGCAAAATTGCAAGGACCATCCCGTTGCCTGATTGCCCGGGCTAAAGCACTTCGTGCTATCAGACGACGAGACTGTGCCTGGAACGGGGCTTCAACGTACCATCGCCCGGCAAGAGTGTTTTCAACTACATAGGCGAAGCAATTGTTTGCGATCTTATCTGCTAGACTTGAGGTACAGCCAGGCGGGATTGGCTCGTTTGGGCTACAGCGTGTTGTGTGGAACGCACTTGCCAGGTGTAGCCCGCATGATGAGTTGTGGGGGTGCGGGGATAGATCGCAAACTCCTGCCTTTGAGATTTAGCAAGATCGCTTGCTGAGTAAGATGGGGACGTATCCCTTGCCTTTCTCTCTCGCCAATTGGCGTCACAGCCAGGTGTCCTCTATGCTGAGGGGTGGGCCTACTAAAAAAATAACAACTCTACCGGGGATCACGAAGCCGGCGCTCCTCGTTCTGGAGTCGACTGGTGGCGTGTAGACTTCATGGTGGCATGGCTCATTTTAGCTTCTATTCTCTAGTCTGCTCCATCACTGACCTAGTATCCCAGTTGATGGCAATAAGTTCATTAACTAAGCCCCAAGCGATTGCTTACGGGCACTTGTTGCTGAACACGTTTTCTCGAGGCAAAGACCTTGCAAGAGCCGATGGTGCCATCATACCGCAATGTTAATGCCGATAAAGGCAGGGACATCAGATAGCGTCGTCATATTCGCCAGTGTCATATCTTCCAAATCAAGCTACGCATGGTCAACCCTCAAGACTACAAGAGCATTACTGCCTTCGCTAAAGGCGGTAGCAACTGTGAAAGTCTAATTCTGTACTTCGTCTAGAAGCTCTCTTGAACAGAAAAACTATGCGGTTTTGAAGTCAGAAACCCAATAATACAGGATTTAGCACAAAATCGATTTGTGACATAATTAAGTTGTTTTTAGGTCCTCCACTGCCATGCGATCGCTATGCGATGCTACTAATTAGCCCATGAAGAAACAAGGCAATGGGCGGCCTCTGCTAAGCAGGCTGCACGTACAACCACCATCCACAGCTCAGCCTCAGCCTCCAAGCCATTCGGTCATTCAGCTATCTCGGACGCATTAGGTAAGCCTTCGTCAACAAATCGGTGGCCTGACGGCCTAACCTCCAGCGAGATCACCCTAACTTGCAAACGCCCCGAGCAAGTTATGTCCTTCGGATGGTCGGCTGGCGACATCGGCGCAGCTATCACACTGGCCTACGACATCGTGAAAGCGCTCGATGACTACGATGGGGCATCCGATGACTATCGCGAGGTCATGGCCTTTATGCGGGACCTCAGCCGCACTCTCGAGCCGTTGCAGGCATTCACGGCCTAGAAAGCATATCCGGAGTATGGGAGGGAGCAGATAAGCAAGCAAGTTGAGTACATCAGAGATCCAATCAATAAGTTTCGCGACGAAGTTCTCAGACTCGAACCTAGCCTCGGCGAGAAATCTCGAAAGGGCTACCACCGTCACGTCCCCCAAAAGCTGAAGTGGCATATCATGAAATCCGGGAAAGCATTGAGATTGAAGAAGCAAATCGCCTCGCACATACGCGTGATCGATACCTTGATGCAGCGCTTGACTCTGTACGTACACATACTCCAACTCGGAGAGTACGCTGACTCCGCCCAAGGGACGTGGTATTGGCCATGCAGCAAAAGCTGCCAGAGCATATATGCGCTCTATTCAACGAGTCTGTTCGCCCAGAACTCGTCGAAGCGCTTCGGGAAGCCCTCCCAGCGACAAGTTCGACTTTGATCAACAGCAGTCAACAAGCCCAAGACAGATTAGAGTCAAGACTGCTAGCGGGTATAGAGGACATCAAACAGCACCTTAACAACCCCGATCTGATACAGCGGGGCATGAAAACTCGCCTAGACAAATACACAATTAACAACAGGCAACACGTGCTCACCGAAGAAGGCGCATGCATGGCTCCATACAGGTCGAACGACGATGGTTTGCGCCGAGAAGCGAGTTATCATGATTCAACAAAAATCAAGGAGTCATTGAAAGAAGTGTAAGTTGGGCGTTCTCAATCAATACTTTTCTCTGACTACAATAGCTACTATCTACTATTCCTCTACCTAGGCTTGTTTCTCAAGGGCTTATTGTATGCGCCCCCCTCTCTCATGTATCCCCACCACAGCACTCACCTTTCCCTCAAGCATCGCCTTAGCACAATCTGTTCAACCAACTCAAGCTTTGACGACGATTCCACTTGCAAAGTACAACATCACCTTTCTCGACGCCATTGGCAGACCACCTCGTGTCATCCACTACGAGTATTTCAAATCTTTCAGAGTTCGCTTGCGTCCTTCCCCCTAGTAAGTATGCTTGTTACTGATTAGCCAAAGATGTTTCAGACGTTCCTGCGCGAAGAGTTCATAAATCTTCCGGGCTCTACTTGGATTGAGCAGGGGAGATTTCTCATCATGAGTCACAAGAACAACCGTGTGCTGGATGAGCGCACCTGGAGTAGGCTCGTCACACCTGGCACAACAGTCACCATGTCCATGGTACTAAGAAAGAAAATACAAACCTTCGCAAAGGTGTATAAGCAGAAGTGCGCGGACACGAGCTGCTCTGGAAAATGGAAAACACCCGAAAGAGATTCGTGGACAACCTGGTAAGTCCCAAACTATGCCATATTGTCATACCCTAAAGTTAGTAGTCCTCTGTGTAGCAAGGAGGTCTTTCATACATTCCTAGAACCTCCCCCGGACGAAACACGCCGCGATTGGTCCATTGAAGAGCCTTCGATCACGACCAAGTCAAACCAGCGGCCGCAAACGCCCACAGAGTTTCTACTGACGGATCAGCCTCTCCCGACGAGCTCAGAAAGGAGAACGAAAGAAGAATTTGATGATGATGTTTCGGCTTTCAAACGCATCGTGCAACAGTTAGTTTTCCCCTTAACCAGTGCTGTGGGCCTGAATACCTAGCTTACTCTGCCCAAGATCCTGGACTATAGATGAAAGCTATGAAACGATATCCGCGCTCATTAAGCACAATCTTGGCCTCGACCTTCCCCCGGGTATGCAGGCTGAGTTTGGAAGGGCTGTAGTAGCGGAGAAATTTGCACGAAAAGGCAATTTCTCAGACACGGAAATTACTCATTACTTTGAGAAAAGATACAGCCTTTGTCAAGACCCTTTCCTCCAACTCAAGGACTATATGATCAATGACAACAGAAGCGAATTCAAGAAGCCCAGAGGAATGAGGTGCTCTTTTGAAGGCGTTATTTCCGTTGGCGGGACGGATTACAAACTTGTTGGGCAAGGAAATGGACCCCTCTCGTCTTTGGCAAATGCGCTGAAAAGTATAGGCCTAGACATAAAAGCGCAGGACTACAAAGAGCATGCTATTGGCGAAGGCAAAGACATCAAAGAGGTTTCATTCCTGAAGATTAGGGGGCAGAGTCACTTTGGTCGGAGTGCCTGGGGCGTTGCTATTCACGAGGATGTGTACCAGAGTAGCCTGGTGGCTCTGTTGAGTGCCGCGAGTAACCTTTTTGGACAATGAGAACAAACACATGCAAGAATGTGGAGGATTTATTCAGGTATGATGCAATTAGGGCAGTGGGGTTCATGAAAGAGCGTAGATGCCATTGTGAATCGTGAGTGCTTGAATCCTTTCCATCACCGAGTACAGATCGACCAGTTGTGTGAAGACCAAGATCGACGCTTCTGCCACTCAGGCTTCAGCCGACGGAATTGATTCAAACCGGCGGAATCAAGACGCAATCGGAATCAAAAAGGGTCCCACATTCCCCACGGAATCGGCGATTTCCCCGCAGCATCGATTCCTTCTGAAATATGCGTCGTCACCTGTTGAGACTGCAGAATACGAAGGAAAATTCTTGGTAATGGTGCGGAATTAAATATCAGACACTGCTTGGATGCTTATACCGAGACTGAATATCACGCACAAGATGTAATTTTATGCCGAAGAATACATGGAAAATGTCGGCTCGGCTGTGTAAAGCCACTGCCAAAACGGACTGCGGGTGGATTTCCGCCCGGCCCCACTCGGTCTCTGACCCGGAGCTCGGCTTGTAGCGGCTTGGGCCATGGTTACGTGAGTGACGTCTTCAGTGCGTCGCAGCCTCTTATGCCCTCTCTTCTGCCATTCAGACATACGCCCTCAGTTCAGCGAGATTTGATTCATTGATTCATACCGTCACCATGTCCTGGCTACCCATTCCCACCGGCTCCCACTTCTCCATCGCCAACATCCCCTTTGGCATCATCTCCACGGCCGCAAATCCGACTCCGAGACCTGCCATCGCCATCGGCGACCATGTCCTCGACGTACAAGCATTCGCGGACGGCGGGGGTTTCTCTGCGTCCCCGGAGGTCAAGGACAACCTGAGCTGCTTCTCCTCGCCCACCCTCAACGCCTTCGCCGCCCTCGGCCGTCCGTTCCATCGCGCGACGCGCAGCTTCCTCCAGTCGGTGCTGGCTGCCGATACCAAGCTACCAGAAGTGCTCAAGGATAATAAGACGCTCCGAGATGCCGCTATCCTGCCACGCGCAGAGGTCAAGAACCATCTTCCCCTAGCGATTGGTGACTACACCGACTTCTACGCCGGCAAGAACCACGCATACAACGTCGGCGTGCTCTTCCGCGGTCCCGACAATGCCCTGCAGCCCAACTACACACATCTGCCCGTGGCCTACCACGGCCGCGCGAGCAGTGTAGTCACTTCTGGAACACCCATTCGACGTCCTTGGGGTCAGATCCTGCGACCTGGTGACAAGAAGCCGTCCCTAGCGCCGTGTGAGAAGCTGGATCTCGAATTGGAGATGGGCATGTTCATCTGTCGCGAGAACTCCCTCGGGGCTCCTGTATCGGTGAATGATGCAGAGGAGCACATCTTCGGCTACGTCTTGATGAATGACTGGAGCGCGCGAG
Source organism: Dactylonectria alcacerensis (assembly GCA_029931735.1). NCBI lineage: Eukaryota > Fungi > Ascomycota > Sordariomycetes > Hypocreales > Nectriaceae > Dactylonectria > Dactylonectria alcacerensis. The sequence goes on along the minus strand of JAPMUZ010000011.1, from coordinate 1,742,253 downwards.
ACGTGCAGGCCTGGGAATATGTTCCCCTCGGTCCCTTCACTGCCAAGAACATGGGCACCAGCATCAGTGTCTGGGTGGTCCTCGCCGATGCGCTCGAGGCATCAAAGGGCGCTGGCATTGCAAATGACACAGAGCTTCTGCCCTATTTGAGGCAAAACGTCAAGGACAATGTCTTGGGAATTGATCTGGAAGTCGATGTCATCAGTAAGTCTTCAACGCTTGCTCATAACGTGTGTTTGATCCAAGACATGCTAACCGAAACACGTAGCTGCCGCCGCCCAAAAGACCACCATCAGCCGTACAAACTCCAAGAACCTGCTATGGTCGTGGCCGCAGATGATTGCGCACCACACCATCACCGGGTGCAACCTGCGCCCCGGCGACTTGCTCGGCTCGGGCACAATTTCGGGAACGGAATCCGGCACCGAGGGCAGTATTCTGGAACAGACCAAGGGCGGCAAGATCCCTCTGAAGCTAGAGGGTGGCGAGGAGCGCAAATTCTTCCTCGACGGAGATACCGTTGTCATCAGAGGCTCGTTTGGTAGCGGTGACTCGATAGTTGGCTTCGGTGAGGTATCTGGTACCATTCAGGCCCCCCTTCCCTTGTTTTAGCTACAGACTTGAATCTGGCAAAAGTAAATAGAGAAATGAATTTCTTTGGCTTCACAATATTTTTCATTTCGCTGGGATTTTGTACGCTAGTCACTATCATCAACTATTTGGCCCTCAATTCCTCTGGAGTGTCTGGCTGATTAAAGTACGCGGCCTGAACGACAGCGGGATGTCCCTTCAAATTCTCAGCAATCCTTCCCACTACTGGAAACTGAGAGAGATCGACTCCATATCTTTCAGCGTTCCAAAACGCAGGCATGAGGCAACAATCTGCCATGGAAATATCATCGCCCACCGAATATTTCCCCGCTGACTTCGCCGCCACGGTTTCGTACGCCCGCATTCCGTCCGTCATCAGCTGACAATTCCACTCCTCTGGATTCCCTCCCAGCGCCTTGATGCGGCGCGTGATGCGAAGGTTCGTCACCGGCTGAGTGTCCGCAGCAACGATTTCGACGAGTGTGCGCACGAGAGAACGAGCTTCGAGGTCGGACAGTGGCGGCAGAAGCGGCGTCTCGGGATGCCGCTCGTCTAGGTACTCAAGCGCCGCGACCGACTGCCCAATCTTGAAGGAGGTGCTGCCCTTCGGGATAAGGACGGGGACGGATGCCGACGGGTTGAAGGTTTTGTGCTCGTCGGAGAGGTGTTCGTTCTTGAGCAGGTTGACGGGCACGGTCTCGTACGGAATCGCCTTGAGGTTCATGGCAATGCGGAGGCGCGCGGAGCAGGAGGACCTGAAGTAGGAGTATAGAGTGTAGTCGGACATTTCGCTTGATGCTGCGCAGTGAATAGTACGGAAGTGGGTTGATCGTTGATCAGTGAAAGTCAGCTCTCATCACAATCCAGCTGGACATGTCATCCTTATGCACTCCCATGATCAACTCAATTCCATTCAATGTCAGCTACCGAGGACATCCGGTGCTAGCCATGAGGTACCGAATATGACGTCTCAGATAGAAGCTTTGCCTGGCATCGCTTGGGGTAATGCGGAATCGGTTCCGGCTCGTGCGGGGAGAAGTCACCAGGTCCGGGACCATGGGTGAATTCGGATAATGGATAATGAGAAGCATCGCCAACAGAAACAATTAGCCGAATCCCTCGAATGTCTACTACAAAATAGATTAAACAACACTTAATCGCCTTCTTTGCTTTTATCACATCTCTGTTGACGATCGTGTCATAGGGTTAGGCTTCTTAAGTAGTTGTGGAGGGAACAACATGGAACTTGGCTTTGAGAAACTGCGGACACGAACTTAGGACAGGGCCACGGAATTACTCGCAATAATTCTATTCCCAAGTCACCAGTCTACCCATCTACTATATAATGACATCTAATGGCCGCATCTATCCTCTCAAAGAATCCGTAACGTGGGTTGAATCGTACAAAAAGCAAGTAACCAGCAGTGTTGCCGGATCAGAAAACGCTCGAACACGACACACCTTCGCTATGTAGCAATTTCCCTGTCCCTGTCCATTACATCTTTGACGGTTGGAACTCTTTCTTCATCCGCATGATCGACTGCTGACTCATAGAGGCAACCAAATTGCCCTGCTCATCCCAGAGCTTCCCCTCTGCAAATGTCCGCCCACTTCCACCACGGGACGTCGTTCGCTCCCTGAGATGCCAAGTATCGAGCTTGATATCCGGTGTAAAGAGACGCAGGGCAAAGTCGAGCGTCGAGCACGCCGCGACATCGTCGAACCAGAGGTGGTTGTGTGTCAGAGGCAAAAACGACAAAGCTCCGTCCATGAGGAACGACAACGCTCCGATGTTCTCGATGGGCGTCGTCAATTTTTCTCGCGTCTTCTGCCACTCTGCAGACGTCTTTTCGGTGATGTGCCGGTTGTCCTGCGTCGTCACCATATGCTTGGAAGCCCCTGCAAGGTTCTGGCCAGCGACTCCGTTGACACACCACCTCGTCTCGAAGAACTTTTCCGATATGCCGAATGAGGTCTCAAAACCCTTGTACTGAGCCTCGGTGATTTCTCCGCTAGTCTTGAGAGTCTCCGCTCTTTCGTGAGCGGTTGGACAGTCCTGGGCCTTGGGCCACGTTGATGTAGGCGACACTGAATAGTCCAGCGTCGAGGGTTCCTGGGCGTGAAAGTCGGCCACGAGCTCGAGGCAGACGCGAAACTGGCCATCCTTTTGCTTTTGCTTCACCTGGACGCGACGCGTGGCAAAGGACCTAGTGTCTCTCGTGTTGGTAACGCTACAGTACAGATGCTGGTCGGTCGATGCAGGCCCGAGGAAGTGGCCGAGCACAGAGTACAGCGAGAGGTTGTCCGGGACGGTTGAGCAGGCCGCCGTGACAGCGACGCCGGCGGTGCATCCTCCGTAGGCAATGGGCAGGGTGTTACCCATCCGAATCGGGCGCAGTCTCGAGACATATTCTCCAGGACCAAGCTGCTCGACGGCGACTTGGTCTGACAGGGTGGTGGTCATTGTGAGGGATAGTAGACAGCGTCACAGATCAACTATTCATGACAGAAGTAAAGGCATCCGTGCTTGAGACATCTTAAATGCATCGTCTCCCTCGGCACGTGGGGCATGGGTGATGGTGTCTTTTGTGGACCCAACCTCGGCTGAAGCTGGCCAAGATGTCGGGTCCACGCGGCATGATGTCGATGAAATTGGCTAGCGTTTCGGTTCCAGTCCAGGGTATCCAGAACGATTAGTAGAGTGCTGGGAGCAGTGAAGGTATGTCCACCCCTCGCATAGCTCGATTGAAGGTGAGCATAGGCACAATTGCTCACAGACATCGCTGCACTGTGAAAGTACGACTTTTTAATTGCTCCGCCTGCTTAAAAAAGGACGTAGCTCACTTTACTATTTTGTACTCTCTGCAGCAAAACTCCTTGTTTAGGCGGGGAATGAACACATCATGTACGTAGTATGCAGTAGGATCTATATAAATCTTACAGCCCAAATTTTGTGCCCTAGGTATGTTGTAAGAAGTAGGCTATGCTTTCTACGGCACAACCATGTGGCCGGGTCTGACACCTTACCCACCCAACAAGACAATCTGACCCACTTGATGCCGAGACCGAGGCACCTAGATACCAGGAGTCCAGTCCTTCTAACCCATTGAATATGCCATCAATCCGCTCGCATCTCGAAGTGGATGCGCCCAGCCTTCAGGTACGCCGGCTGGTGGTCAGGGTTTCGAGCCGTTGAAATGGTCAAAGGTGAACCTGTATTGTGGAATGGACAGAACTAGAATCATCGATACTGTTCTTACTGCAAACTATCTGACCTCTGAAGATCATTCGATCCCTACATCACAACTACACTGCGGCATGCTATACTCGATATATTCCTTCAACAGTCCTAAGGTAATAAATAAATTAATTGCAAGAATTCAAACCAACCAGAAAGTGAGAAAACAACGACAAAGTACACAAGATCCCACCCATTTCATATGCTACTGGAAGTCACAGCCGCTTGAAAATTGATATCTCAGTATATCAATCTGCGTACCGCTGATCTGCCGGACCTCTGAAGGCCCTCGGGCTGAAGTGTTGCCTTACGACTGTTAGAGGGATAAGAACACATGCAAAAAAGAGCACAGCGTAGGACATGCTGAATAACACTGCAAGATCTGGTAAAGTGGGGACGGACCTGAGAGATGGTGACCGATCCGATGAGCTAGGCTTCGAATACTCGGATACCTCATCTGATGACAAACTCTACATGTGCTGCGTCTCAAAATTCCTTGTCCATACAAGTGATAGGCTGAAATGATTGCGTATTTGCATGCGGCGCCCTGTGCAATAGGTATAAGCCCCAAGACCATCTAGCGAAATATTCTGAGGCAGTTATTCATTAATCAAGTCAATAAGTACACTTGACAGAAACCGGCACTAGTTCGGCAAATCACATCCTGATCGTAGGCCCTCCGATGCCGTAACATCCATTATTGATGACGGTAGTTTCATCTCTGATATCGTAAAATCCCTCCCCCCGTACTGACGCAGTACTGTTACTATTGCAGGTTGAATTCTTTCTTGTCGCTCGAGTCCAAAGTCTGTGAAGAAGCAGTCCATATTTTGCACGATGTTGAGAGGACTATGATCCTGAAAGTCGTTAAAGAGAGCAGGGACGGTGCTGTCTTCCCAAACGATCCCACTTTGGTCTCCAATGTTGTTTGGGTCCGCACCGGCTTCAAGCAAGAGTTTTACTCCTTCCAAGTCCCACGCCGCGGCTGCGATTTGTAATGGACAAACTCTATACCCACGACCGTTGGGGTCTGCTCCTAGCTGAAGCAGTCGCGTTACCGGACAGTGATCTTTGCAGACGAACTTATGGTCGGAATCGTGCCAGCCGATCGATAACACAAGAATCCTTGAAGGGTCGAAAAACCCCACTGTATGGTTAAGAAATAATGTTAGATGACTTGGCCACGTCCTAGCTAACTGGGCAAAGAGCTCCACAATTGTTCCCTTAAAGCTATACCAATCCCCATGATCATCACTGGTTAAATGCCATACCTCAAGTTCCAGACCAAAGCTACTTCGTAACCAGCTTTCTGGGGAGACCCGTTGGATGAAAGTTCGCCCGAGTTCACTGCTATCATCCGTGAGCAGTAAGTTGAGGAGTGTTGCAACATTGCTGCTTGTTGTAGGCTGAGTCCAGCCAGGGCACCAAAATTGCCCAATCCTGAAATAGTTGTGGTTTGTGAATATTGCGGTAGAATTTTCGAGGTACATTGCGGTCAATTGGAAGTCTTCGAAATGCTGATTTGTTGGATTGAGTATCGCCAACGCTAACCCGGACAGAGTTGTATCTTTAGAAAGCATGGGTCCCCAAGTATGCACAGCAAGTATGGCTGATACAATGCTGAAAAGGTTGAAGTCATCTTCCATAGCATTAGCAACCTTTTCGTCATGATCATCGGATTCTGTTTCCCAAAGCTCGTTCGGTTCGGTGTTAAGAGCTTCGTGCATAACCATCTTAGCAAACTCGACTTTGGCAATTTCCGTGTCGATAGCGAAGAAAGCGGCAGGCCCATTCCGTATTCTCACGGACTCCAAGAACTCCAAGACTGTGTAATGCGCAAGAGATACGGCAGGCTTGGGCTGAAAGGATATGCGAGATCTACGCCCCCGGGTTTGGGGCGACACCCATATCAGACATCCACAGAACTCGCGTAGGAGATCCTCGTTGTAGTCATACTCATATTGACCTGAGTCGCATCTATCAGCGCTCCTCTGCACCGCTTGGATGAGATTAGAGAGAGGTATGTTGTTCTGGCGCAATGCATTGTGGGCATAAATCCACTTCAATGCATGGTGAACGACTGGCCAGGCTTCGTCCGGGACTCGAAGGAATATCCGCTCATAGGTTTCGTCTAGAGTTCGTGGCAAGCCTGCGAGTGCTTTCGTAATGACATCTATGTCGCCTTTTAGATGCTGCAGTATATCTATTTGACAGACAACCCAGCGAAACCTTTTACATGTTTAGAAGATAAAGAAGTGTCAAAGGTGTATATAGTATGACTCACATTCCCTTGGCTTTTGTGGACAGCACTTTCAATGTCTTGTCTCGTACGGTCGCCGGCCAGCGCTTAAGCTTTGGGTGTATCCTGAGCTGGGATTCGATAAAGAGCCGTATGTCTTCGTCGAGTAAAGGGTTCCTCATGGAAATCGGTACCGAGATCTCTTCCATCACTTCTTCAATGTCAACGTACTCTCGACTGGTAGTTAAGATCCGTATTTTTGAAAATTTTGGGTCGGTGATAAGATCACGAAGGACCCTGAGTAGATGAGTCCTGGGCAAGCTTTCATCGATAGCATCTAGGATGACATAGACGCAGTCAAATGCCTGGAGAATTGATTCTAACACATTTAGTAGATTTGCCAAGCTCGCCCCCTCGCCGTGCTTGTGGAGCTTGTACAGGTTGGTCGGCACAACGTCTGCCTTGCGACAAAGTTGACTGATTGTCCATTTCAAGAATGGTGATGTTTCATCTGTGTTATGTCCAAAGTAGCAGTAGTAGTAGGTATATACGCTTTTGCAGTCGCTGCTATCGCAGTGTGTCTTAACAGTCTCAATCAAATGAGATGTAAGAACCGTCTTACCAGCACCTGGAATGCCGTGGATCCACAGTGATCGTTTCTGGCCTGAGATCCACGCCTTCCAATCATCGGAGCGAAGGACCCAGTCTCCAGTTCCGGACTCGTACTGACCGCAAGCCCGATAGTGAATAGATGATGGATCTATGCCGCGAAGCCAATTGTAAATTTCGTTGCGTTGAAACTCTTTGATAAACGCCACCATTAGTAAAGAATCCTTGACGTAAAAAGGCAAACGTGCCTAAGAGCGATCATACCTGTGAGAGTTGCCTGTATTTCGCTTGCTTGGTCTTTGATGTTCTTGATATCATGACTAACTCCAATATTAGCATCGACGCCATTGTACGCGAAGTACCTATATCACGCTTGATTTCGTACCTCATGTCAACTGTTAGAGCAAGATTAAGCGTAGTCTTGTGGTGCACCACCTCTCCGAGTAGTTTCCTGGCCGTGTTTTCTTTGAAGGGCCAGGCCAGAGTTGTTAACGTGGCCTTCACTTTGCGTCTCTTGGATCTGTTGCCCGATGTCTCATTCAGATAATCGGACGAGAATAGTTCGTTTAGCTGGTCGAGGGTTTTGCGACAACCCTCGATAGGACCGTCATTTGCAGTCAAATTGTTCAAAGTGGTCGGCACATGTCCACTGGAGGTGAGGAATTGTATGTTATCTAATATTGTTCGCAGGGATGACGTCTCGATCAGGATGAATCGAAGATCTGATGGAGCATCGCGCGAAAGGTCAAGGTAATACTTGCACAACGATATGACCCTGTCGGCGATCTGGACCACCGCGAAGATGCTAGCTGCGATGCTGAGCGGATCCATCTCGTTGACATGTCATCAATGGACTTTCGTTGGCAGAGGATTGAGTGAGAATGCTTAGAAGGGCATGAAGACGGCGATGCGTCATGTCTTTTGAGAAATCTTGAGCGGCTGAGGAAGCCTAGTGGAGAGCCTTAGTGAGGCTGTGTTGCGCCACGCACCTTCAGCCATGGGGCGGTGCGGTGGGGCATTCTTGGTGAGGCCTTTTCCGTCTCTAATGCAGCTGGAAAAGCTTGAAAGTTGATGACTCTGGAAGCAATGGGAATATTCCAATAGCAAAATTGGGTAAAAAAAAATAATTGTTTTCCGACTTTATGCACGCAAGTTGAGCTTGATAGAGCAATTCAGTATTACTTGGTTCGGCTTCGTTCACGCTTAGGACCTTGGCTTAATTTAATCATCGCGCACTACTTTGTTACGGCTTAATTCACCGAACAGCGATAGAGGCCTATAGTGCAGTAATGCACCGAGATGATCGCCACCACAGCGATTATTAACTAATCTTTTGCCCCCTGGTACAGCGGTCTAGCACAACCGTTACAGACTTTTAGAGGCCAAGAGTGTCGGAAAGCTAGCGTGGCAGTTAGGTGATCTAGATGTGTGTGTATTATGTGTCTCTCTATAGCTAGGCTGTTATTATATTTCTTAGGGGTAATGGGCTTCCTTAACCGCCTTTTTATTCAGGTTGTGCCTGGCGACGCCTTCCTTCACCTCGCGTGACCACGTGACCACCCGGTCTGATGCTCTGTACATTCTCTAATCTACCAAAGAGAGCCACTTCAAGTCCTCCAGTGCTCCTTTCTGTTGCTACATGTTTTCAATGCCTTATTCACATCATCATTAATAAGTCGATTCTGTAGTAATATTATTCACCCGCGCCAGGTCTTAGAAACCTCGGGAACACTATGAAGCGAGACGCCAGAAGCCTCGCGAAATGCCCATAAAGAGGAGACATGCGAAAGAGACACACATCGACATGCATAATGCGAAAGTCGAATAAGAAAGTTAAGGTAGCACGAAAGCTAATTTCTATAGAAATACTAATCAAAACTGAGACGGCCGGGCTTACACTAATCAGTAACAAGTCAGGAACATGCGAGTTTAGAATATAACCAATACATCATTACTATCTTCGACCCCATTGCTCATCCTTTTTGCTTGACTTCAAACCAATTGTATCAACGCCTTGCTAGATGGCCCTCCAAATAACCCTCCATGATGCCGAGCCCTAGTGTGTTTATCCTTTCTAACTACCTCGAATAGCTTTTGATTCCAATACCGCAATAGTAATTCTATTCATCTTTCGACCTTCCTTCCTGAGATAGAAATGAGGCTTGCAGCATAAGTTCCTTGCAAGCATCTCGTAGTCTTTCCAGACGCTCGTCTGATGTCTGAAGGACCGTTTCTTCCACAAACAGAAGAGCGCTGGTGGACAAATTTTTATCATGGTCAATTGTATCGTGATGCGGGTAAAGTAGGCCGTTGGCTGCCACACATACCAGGCAAGCAATGTAAGCGCATGCAGTCATCCTGATGAAGCACCGTGTCAGCTGCAATCTCATACTCGAAAGCGCACATCCTACCAGATGAATGAGGGATCCTTCCGCTGTACAGCCATGTAAAATGCCATAAACTCGCGGCATTCGTGCACGAGTCCTTGCCAATCAAGAGGGAGTGATACAGAAATATCTAATATGTTCGCAACACGACTTCTGCCATAAGCTTGGAGGCTTTCTAGCCAGCGATTTTCCATAGGATTTGCCTGACTAGCCAAGCTAAGACATGTGATGCGAGTAGCGTAGAGGACACCGAAGTACCTTGATACGGTGGGCGTGCCACTTTGTGATAACGCAGAAAGCGTGAACTGCGGTGGCACACGAGAGCTCCAGCTGTTTAACAATTGGCGAATGCGTGCTAGCTCCTCATTTCGCTCCTCGGGTGTTGCATATTGCGCCTGCACCGAGTGTAGGCAGTTGTAAAGTCTTCCCTGTATATGGGCCAGTTGAACTCGAGCACGAAGGAAATTGAAGTGGCCGTTCCCTATAGCCAGGAATCCCGCATCGTCTCCGTCGGGTTCCTCAGGCGGCAAGTCTACGTCAATCTCGGTTTCGGCTTGGAGTGGTGGACGCTTGGTGCGCAGACTGAGATCTCGATCAAGGATATATATTATCCAAAAGATATGGTCCCTCTCTAAGGCCATTGAGGTATCTAATTCTGTCGAAGCGCTGCGGGTGTGGAGGCCGAGCCCATGCGCGAGGCGCAGAGCAGTAGCGATGAGGAGTGTGGGCGGCCCAAGATCTAGTGCTCCTTGGAACACCATGACCATCGCAACGAGAACTTGGACACTCCTGAGGTCTACATCTCGTATTGTGAGCTCTGTCAACACTGATTGGGCGTTGTTGAGGTAGCTGGCCGGTTTTCTGACGGGGCTCTCCGTGCCTGAGTCCAGCTGGCAGTAGGCGAGAGCGAGGACCATGTTAATGGTGGCCCAGGTACTACAACTTCTCTGCGCCGGATGTGAGTACCATCTGTGCACAGAAAGCAACAGATTTCCACTGTGGAAGAGGGGGAGGAAAGCGTTGGACGTCGCCAAGTATTTCTCTACCGCGGACAGTGTTTCCTGCAACGGCGGCAACTCCATGGAGAAGCGGTTTGGTTCCCCGATCAGCGGTGTCCCACCGTTGCTGTGATGACCGACGACTGGCAAAGAAGGGCTGGACGGAGTATCTGTCTGGGCTGCCAAGCTTTCAAGCCGCTCCATCCTCTGAAGAACCTCCGCAAGACGACTCTCAAGGCAGTCTATCTGAGATTGCAAAGGTGAGATGGCGACGCTGTTACTCTGCCTCCGGTTCTTTGCTTTTCGGCTGGTGACCCCGAAAGTGCACTCTGATGTGTACATCTCGCAGTTCGAACAACGAGGCTTTTGCGCGTCACATTTGAGCCTCTTCGTGTAGCAGAGGTCGCATGACTGCACCCCGCCCTATCAGCATCAAAATAGTCAAAAGGCACACACGATAAGTGACAGTGGGGGGCACGGACTCTTCTGGATGATTTATTCGGTGTCATAGTCGTCGGGTCTTCGGGTCGTTTGGGTCTCTAGCGTAGTCAAAGGAGCAGTTGGTGGTGAATACACTGAGACATTACCGTATTGAACGGACCGAACGGTACATATTGATGATCAACACAGTATTAATTGTGTTCCGTGGAACCTCGGCTGACAAACGTTCTACTGGACCAGAGCTAGCCAATCAGACGTAGCGTGTTTATGGAGTCAAGGCGACCAACCGCTGATCTGTTGCTTCCGTGGAAGCATTTTACAACTATTAAACTGTGCAGACTAGTCATTACGGCTTCACTAAGAGGAATAGCTGACAAATTTCCCAACATGAGCATTTATTTCTCACTCGATGAGTTACATGGAGATGAATGAATAATAGGCCAATGCAGAAGCGAATTCACCCGCTAGCTCCTCTTGAAAGGTTCGAGGTCAAGTATAAAAGTGCGGCGTTGTCTCTTGTTTTCATATGTCCTGCCTCCTCTTTACAAGTCACATCCTCATCTTTCATCAATAATTTTAAACCAAGTGTGCAGAGCTCAAACCGCTCCTTGACTATACGCTTCCCCACACCGCCCGATCAAATCTCCACCCTAAACATGGCGTCTCCTCCCCTGCCTACCTTCGTCTCTGTCACCAAGACATGGCATAACAAGCCTTATCCATTCATCTCGCCCACGCGTCCCGAACTGTCAGTAGCTGGCAAGAACGTCGTCGTCACAGGCGGAGGCACGGGGATCGGCAAGGCCATCGCCATTGCCTTTGCCCAAGCCGGCGCCAAATCAGTCGCCATTGTCGGCAGGAGACTGGATCGTCTCGAATCTGCTGCAGCCACCATCAGGGCAGTTGGTCATTCAACTAAGGTTATCGTGGAAACCGGCGATGTCACGAAGAGCGATTCCATTGGGGCAACCCTGAACACCATCGTGACTCAGGTGGGAAAGATTGACATCTTCGCTTCTAACGCCGGAATACTTCCCGAGGAGGCTCCAGTGTATGGGTACAGCGAGGCCCAGCTTCGACGCGCCTTCGAGGTCAACTTTATGGGCACCTTCAACTCGCTGCAAGCCTTTCTCCCGCTGGCGGCCCCCGGCGCCAAGCTCTTCAACACTGGATCCGGCATTGGGCATTGGGTACCTCGACCAGAAGTTCCAGGTGTGTTTAGTTATGCGGCAACGAAAGCAGCTGCCCTCAAAATGTTGGATTACTTTGCTTCTGAGAACCCGGATATTCACGTCGTGAGCATCCATCCAGGTATTATTGCCACAGAAATCAACCCTAATATCACTGTTGGGGCAGACGAAGGTATGTTGCCTCTTTCGTCGTGTGTTTGCGACTGTAATCATGAGTTTTCTTAATATACTAAATCTAATTCTTTTGTTTAGTTGAGCTGCCTGCCGAGTTCCTTGTGTGGCTTGCGTCAGAAGAAGCCAAGTTTCTCAAGGGCAAATTTGTCTGGGCCAATTGGGATGCGCAGGAGCTCATCGCTCGGGCTGAAGAAATTCAGAATTCAATGCTTTTCAGAGTAAATCTCAATGGACTTGACCTGTGAGCGACCCAGCCGCAGCTCTGATTGAGCCATTGAATTGCCGACTGGGTCGTCCTTACTCAGCTGCTGTCTGAAACGGAAAACGGCGAGCTATAGTCGCATGCTATTGTAGTTAGACGCGGCATATATCTATGGGTAGCTTAGGTGACATGATATAAGATGATCGCCATTCCCAGATCGGTTAACCTAAACCAGCGCTGTCTCTGATGTTCTACAGCTATTTCGTCTGCTTACAAATCCGACTTCACCTGCGTATCTTCTGCGTCGTTTCCTTGGCGAATTTACCCGTTTTGCAAGGCTTATTTTTTCCTTCGCTCGGGTTTTGTAGGAGCATAGGATCGCGGAGGCGAGCGCGACTCATTTGCCTCTGGGACCATCCTTTTACCTACAGATAAAATAATGTCCACGGCCTCCCAGACATCATCTAGCCGCCAACTACAGCCTCAGTTAATAATATTGCAAATAGTATATTGTAACTCAACATAACGCCAAAGTTCTTAAATTATAAGTATTTAGATAGTTATAATATAGTAATAACCTTTATTTGGATTTTATAAAGTATAAAATCTTATTTCTACATCATTAGTAATGAGGCTAAATACAAAATTGTTAATGTTTCTTCTTCCTACCTACATCCTTCTTATACCTCTTTTATATTTAATACTAAAGAAAGGGTAAAGTGAGGATAAGTGTAGATTAGTAGTAAATATTTCTCTATCTAGAGGCAATAGCTTTATCTACTGACTGAGGAATGCATTCTTAAGCTTATACCTATATGACATATCTAGGGCTGGCTTGCTAATGGGTAATTTAGGTGTGGTGTTTAGGATAACACTCTCGCGCATTAGTGTTCCCTGATAGTATTGAAGATACTTTTGAGCTCTATCTTCGTCAAGAACATAACCTCAAAAGAAATCAGTTGTATAAGCTTCATTAGCATCCGCAACTAGATCTTCTGACGCTTGATCTCGTAGTATTTGATGATGTGTGATTTCAGGAGAATTACGACTCTGTCGTATGAGATTCATCAGCTCTTCAAAGAGCCTCGCTGATATCCAAAAAGCTGAGTAGCCAACCGTGCAATTTGTATACTCATCTTGTTCGAGACTTTCTCAGAAAGGGTAAGGGCCTCTATGGATTGTGGCCTGATCTTGGAACTGACTGAGGGGGCCCAAGCTACTTGGTTGGACAATTCAATATTTGAGATGGCTCCGACAGACCTCATCACTACGGTCGCGTCTACCATACGAGTCCGTCCGTGGTCATCAAATCTATGCGCCTTTACCGAATGCTTCCAGTAAGGCGATGGCAGCACTGATGCCAAACTCTGTACATCCGCGAGTCGGGATGTATGCAAACTGTTTAATAATGGAGGAATTACTACTGAATTGGCTATCCGCTGAGTCAGGGGCTCGTTAGTGTTGCCACAAAGTTAAAATGGAGGGATTTCGCGGTCTGGATCGTCCTTGCATCCTAGAGCTGGTCATTGGTAGTTGTTTCTTTCACCCTAATAGCACTTTGGATGCGAGAAGGTCACTTCTATTCCCCGATTTGCTGGACAAGACCTTCGCAGTGACATTCAGTCAACCCCTGGCCAAGCCCTGGAAATCAAGTGGTTTGGGTTTTACATGCGCCGTCTCTGACATATCGGAATCGTCCATTAACTTCGGGGGGGCGGGAGATCGTAGGGCTGCTAACTTATCTGGGTGTTGGCCACGACGGGTATTTCTTTCCCACTAGCATGAGATTAAAATTTGATAATTCGTTAAGGCTGAGAGAAATATACATAATGACGGGTATCATGTCGGAAAATGCCGAAGCCAGTATAAGGGTCAGTGGCTTGACCCTGAGTCACTAGTTGCTCCCTTATCAATTTTATTCCCCGGGGGCCCTCAACCCTACGGATCCATGGCTTGATAAAACAGCTGAAAACTTCACCTGTCACGCAGAATGACAGCAGAATGATGGCCTCAAGTCATCCTACTTCCTCTTGCTCCAGCTGAGCGGAATCCACACATATCCTCACAGGTCGTTCTCGACGTGCCCCCCTCCCCCCTGACGTCCAATGTTGCTGACCATCCTAGTATCATGAAATGAATGCACGAGAAATGTACTAGTTCTGCTGCTCGTATCCCGCTCGTCGGTTTTGACGGGCTTGGGTGAGTCCCAATATGGCACACTTGGTATCCCTTCGCCAACCTTATTGTGCAGATCCCCCTATACCAAATCCCGAATGTCATGCCTGAGCGCCACCAATAGGTAGTTCTATGGAGAGGGAACCCAATTTAGCCAGAGTTTTCATGAAACGAGTCATGTTGTACATAGACATACGAGATACACATTTCACAAGTAATTAGTGTCTTCCGGTAAGCCTTACCTAAATCTGTTGGGAAATGCTCGCGGAAACCCAGCCAAGAGAACAGGACAAATATTTGGGGGCATGACCACCGATGCCCAGTCTCACACAATGCAAGGAATCGCTTGCGAGGGACACGATGGTGTGGGAAATTCGTTCAGGAACATGACAAGCTCGAAGAACAGCAAGGCGTTTCAACGTCAAATAGATGCGGCCTCGTTCACCATCATGTCTGGGAAGTGATAGAATCTCCTTGTCCGTCTACGAAATGCAGGATCTAAGATCACCACCTGTTTGGCTACTAGTGCAATGCGTCTTCCTCCATGCCCATTAGTCGTATTAGATTCAGATGCACGGCTCTATCCGAGTACTGACTACATGGTGCTAGCTTGAGTAGTGCCCTTCTTGTCTGCAGCCACAGTAGGATTGAGGCGCACTCTACTCCACATTATGGCGGAAGCTGCCGAGAGCTTCCCCTGTACTGGAACCGGAGAAATCTGTGGCAATAAGGTTCGTCGGGCCGAGGCATTGAGTAGGTCCAAGAGCGAGAGTCCCTGCATTGCAGGTTGGGGATTGTGGAAGTCAGCGGATGTCGCAAATGAGGGGACTTTAAGATTGCCGCTTTCAAGCCTCCCGTCATCATTCAATACGTGGCGGACAGTAGACCGTCCGCTAAGCAAGCCATCTAGGCACGGCAAGTGAATGTGCACGGAACATATTCGTCCATGGAACGCCAAAACCCTAGCGCGTGTTCAGCCACAGAATGCTATTTTGGGACTATGCTCAGCGTATCCGAAATGTCTTCCAAACACATCCGAACGGATCTCGGCAACCAGGAACGCGCAATTCGACAGCCAATTAAGTGAGTGCCCTCAGCTTAGAGTTTAGGTTAAGCGCCAGCAACGACGCCTTTCGTTACGTGGTATGCGCCTGAACGCGAGCCTAAGCCTCAGCTATCGAACTCTGGGTGCCGAGTTATGTTGCATTGCAGATGCCGCACATTGAATCTATTGGATGTCATAACTGGGTCTACCGGTGAGACAATATTGGTGGGTGTGATGACCGGAAGCTCTTGTCCTGGCATCAACATCCACGTCTCCTCTTGACTCTTTGCAGGTAGAAGCTGGGTTTGGGGCTGACATAAAGACATTGCGGTGGCTCACGACCATCGCTCAGCACATTAATAAACTTTGGTTCTCTAAACGCCAGCATGTCCAATAGCAACAAAGGTGTTCAATTAGCTTGATCCCCAACGAGGTCTTATATTTCCACACTAACGACGGAGCACTTAGTTAGCTGAGAAGAGCGGAGTCGCAAAGATCTCCCACAAAGGCATCGAATGGAGTGTCCATGAAAAATTTCATTCCAGACCCTATATTCCTATATCCTTCATGTGCTTTGCGGCGGGGATATTGCCCGGCTTTATTCTAGGACGGCACCCCAAAAAAAATATCACCATTTAATCAAGGTAGACATTAATGGTGATTGGCACATTGAAATCCAAGTCACCAATGCAGATTTGGAACTAGAAATATCTTTGTGAGAACCTGAGATGGGGCCGGTGAGATGTCGAGGCCACTTACCCCGTTGTTGTTGTTGCAGCAAATGACAGTCTGCTCGCATGCCGTTGTGTTCTGGCAGATCTGGCCTGTAGAGACTCGTCAGCCTCTCCCTATTTGGCTAGGTGAAAGTAAGATCACCCACCCCCTTTCCCATCGCTGGTACAGCAGTACGGATTGCCTGCAGAGCAAAGGCTCGTCTGCTGGGTGAAACCACTAGGCGCGCAACCCTTGTTGTTGTTTTTTCCTCCTGAAATAGCAATTTCCCGCCACGTTAGCCTCCTGAAAAAAAAAATTTAACCCTGGTCAAACTTACCCTTGGACTTGGGGGCTTTGGCTGGCCACCGAGGGAATGGAATGTCCCCGGGACCTGGCATTCTAGGCTCAAGAGCCTGACGCTTGGCCTCTGGCTCTGCGGGGGATGCCACAGCCGCCTGCAAGAAGACAAGGCCGTACAAGATAGCAGAAGAGTGCATAATGGCGGTTTGATTGCACGAGTGGTAGCTAGATAAAGCTAGTTGTAGAGAGTGAAAATGAAAAGATTGAGGGTTCTACAAGATAGAGCGAGAAGAGGTCAAGAATGCTTAAGAGTTTGCAGATGTAAGAAATCTCAAGGGGAAACGGGCGCTAGTTATTTGAACGACGATTTCCTCCCAAGCCTCGTGTTTGTTATTCAGGGCACATAGTAGCATACAAGTTAGGAGTTACTAACGGCTGAGGATTAATGGTCTGTAAAATCTTGTGCCCTTCTAAATTGTTGAACGCCTCCAAAACGTTGAATACTACGCGCAATACGTTGAATTCATCCAATTGTAGGCTGATGACTTCACTATACATCATTTTTTTGTCGATTCTCAGTGGTCGATTCTCAAGCATCCGTGCTTGGCGTGAACACACATCGGACCATCGGTGATAGGCGAACTCATCATACGTATGCCTCGACGTTATTATGATCTCATCGTCGTGGTTTTTCGAGCTCTCAGCTGATGCCAAGTCAGCCTCGACACATCCAGACCGCGCCTAGATGCCGCCTCTCATCTTTCTCGTCATTGTGTTTTACTAATTAGATCAACATGTTGGGTTAGATGGCAAAACGAGCTTTCAGCTTCACCTTGAACGCGTTGAGAGTGATGTCACAAGGCGAAAATGAGTTCAATAGTTTCAAACCTCAAGTCTAGAAATGGAGAAGGCCACGTTAGGAACTGGTCCCCAAGAGTCTTGGACCAAATTTGCATCTGTCAACATTGAGAAAGACGCACAAGAGTTCTCAGCAGGAAAAGGTATAAGAATTACAGTTCCCTTCCACGTTCAACGATTCTCATCACTCCCAGACATCATATTCAATAAGCACCTCGTCCAATACATTCCAGTCCATCATTCACTCTCGTTTTTAAGATCAAAAATCTTCAGCAATCAACATGCAGGTCACCTCCATCCTCGCTATTCTCCTCACTGCCACCGGCGCTCTCGCTGCTCCCGGAGGCAACAAGCCTGTCAAGCCTAAGAAGCCGGCTCCCCCCGCTATCGTCAAGCAAAGCATCAGCTGCAGCAGTGGCGCCCCTTACTGCTGCACTGCTGAGTCTGCTGGCGGCAGTGACTCATTCGCATCTGGCAGCGGCGATGTCTACTTCAAGTGCTCTGACTTGACCGACAAGTGCAACAGCATCCAAGTCTGCTGCAACAACAACGTAAGTTACCTGATACGCGAATAGCTTCGGTCGTCTCTGGCCGTTCCCGGACCTGACAGGTCGTCTCCCCAAAGACTGCCACGCTAACCACCTGATGTAGGGAGATAAAGCCAAGCAGATCTGTGCCGCTTTTGGCAGCGCCAAGGTCGAATTCGACTAAACTCCCTTACCGGAGCTCGTGGTTCTTTTGGCCGTTCTCTGGGTCCAGAGTCTAGACTCGTGGGGCGCGCTAGGAAAAGCTTGTCGACCACATCGGGCTTACTGTGGTGTAGCGGATTGGGCACGTACGAAATTGGATAGGCAGTGGAGGAATGTATTGGGTTCTCTTCTCTTCTCCGAGTTTCAGGATCAGGTGATTGGGATGGCTCTT
Organism: Dactylonectria alcacerensis; assembly: GCA_029931735.1. Classification (NCBI taxonomy): domain Eukaryota; kingdom Fungi; phylum Ascomycota; class Sordariomycetes; order Hypocreales; family Nectriaceae; genus Dactylonectria; species Dactylonectria alcacerensis. Next base: position 1,724,171 of record JAPMUZ010000011.1, on the reverse strand, counting down.
GTTTTAAGAACCAGCTATGGATCATCCTCGACCTACCCACACTCTTTACACATATACTAGGTTGGGGCATATTCAGGTTGACTGCAGTTTACCTTAATAAACCAAAACACTCCTTCTGATTTAAGCTTCCTACCAGTGAGATTCCTGTGTCCTAGCTTAATTGCGCCCTCCAAAGAGAGCAACATCCCTAGATTAGGATTGCCTGCCTGATAATTGCTGTATGGCCAATAAAGTCCATCAGGATTCAGATGATCTAGTGTTTATGAAGCTCTGAGAGGTGGGGTAGGAGTTCCTTAAGGCAGCTCTCATTATAAATGACCTGGTTGATAAGGAGTAGCACCGAGGCGCCAAGAACACGGTCGTATTCGATCGTTAAGGCGGTGCAAGGACTCGTGCTGTCGCGGAGTGTCTCTTGCGCTGCGTCGACATGTCTGCACTTTGTTTCACTCTAGCGCCACTAATGGTGGCTCCGCACCTCGGAGTGGATACGTTGTGTAACCATCACGCCTTTCTAGGCATCTAAGATTTTCTCAAAGATCTCGGTGGTAAACATAATGTTTGGGTTCTGCCTTATGTATGCGAGATCGCACTTCAAATACTGGAGATAATCTCCCGTTGCATGTAGCGAAGTCTTGGCAAGTGAGACTAGATATGTGCTGTCAAATTCCGGCTGTGATGGGAAGACTTGGTTTATATACGGAGAACAGGGGAGCCAAAGGGAATGATGCCATTAAGGCAAATAGTGCCTGTTTCGGTGCTTGTTTGATATTTAATAAAGTAATTGGTGTATCCTCCTGTGGGACAGCTATAAAACTAGTCATTAACGCGGCCTGGCAGACAGAAGTTGTTACATCCAAATAAGTCGTTCCCGCCTGCTGGTATAAAACTCAACCCCTTTACCAACGCTGTCTGAGAAGATTACTTGGTGGTTACCTAGCAGGCTCGCTTGATGTTACTTGGATTTCTTAATTATGTCCTTATCGCGATATTCGTTACTTGCTCATATACCCGTTTCTATATTTATGGACATATCTTAGCTATCAGAATTCCTTTAATTTTACCTTCTTCGTTACAGTCTAGTTTTTAGAGGGTTTACTGCTCCTTTTTACCCCTTGGTGTTTTGACTGTGTGCTAGCGGCAATTCGCCGTCGATAGAGCAGATGGCATTTACAAGTTACCCTACAGTACTGGCAATACTTAAATTTACTATTATAGTACGAGGCTTAACGTGGGCTTAAAACTTTTGCTGTACTTACTTTGGTGTCAATTCTTCCTGGTCGATCAGTGTTTATGAGTAATGAAGATGTAACTTCAGCTTCGTGTTCATAATCTGGGTGTCCTAGGCACCCCCACAGTTGGATCCTTATTTTGGTTTTTATGAAATTGGGTGCTTTAATTTTTTTTTTTTTAAAAAAAAAAAGAGAGCCACCTCCTCACGTCGCAGGCATTAACGTGCAAAAAGATGAGCGCAAGAACTGTCATGTTCACCGAGTCATCAATTGAGGAAGGAAAATGAATAGCCACGAAGCGCGTCAACCACACGCCTGGTCGGCTTTGAGCAGTGATTCTGTTCCTGGCGCAGGTCGTTCAGGGTAGCAGAATATGATTCTAGGTTTTGAGGCCCGCGAATTGTCTACAGATTGACAAGAAATCACCCCCATGAGCCAAACAAGCCGGGCAGACTTTCGCTGCTGGCCTAAAAATATTTATCCTCGTACTAAATACGCCCCACAAGCAGTTTTTCACAATATCAATTGATGACATTAAACCACATGAGAATATCTCCGAGCACACGCCGATGGCAGAGTGTTGAACGCAATTTACAAGCAAGGGCTCTGCTATGCTTCTGCTCTGGATGAGCAGGATAGAAGGCGATATCCCACTTGAGGCGAGTGAACGTAGACTTAAGAAGTTGGTACTTAGAGCCCGAACTAATCTTTTGCCTACGGGGACGGGGACACGGGTTGTTAGTTCATCCGCTCAATCTGGTGGAACGGAGCTGATTCGCGGCAGTCGTTCTAGACCCATACCACTCCGCAACTGTTCCAGGACATGCTTAAATCCGCAGACTCGGTTCGGAGTTGACGCTGCGGATACAATTCAGCGAGATGGCTTTCCGGACTAAAGCTGAGAGACCCATGTGGATGGGACCCGCTAGGTAACTCACACGGAGGAAATTGAGTCTTGGCAGTCTTTCTAAACAAGCAACTTCTGTTTTCGTTGTGGTTGCCAAATTTTCTCCACGTTTTTCTACTCTCAAAACCTTTCCGTCTGCAGAAACTAGGCGATAGACACATCACGGCTCGTCAGCTTTTTCATGTCAGTTAGGCAACACTGCTCCCTTGTTAGATCGTTTACAAAGGCTGGGTCCGTATGGAGCGCCAGAGTGTGGGCATGAGTCCAACGGAAAACACCAAAGCAATACGTTCGCCCAGGCATCTATGCCACGATAAAATGCAGTCAGCTTCGGCTGATGCCACGTGATATAAGCGCATGCGGTGTTGCTTTCCGGATTCAAGAAGAACTCCCGTTGAGTAGTCGTATGGGGCGAACTGAGTTGGTGGCGAAGCGGATCGTGTTCAAGGAGAAGTCTTGGAAAATCAGAGTTCTTCTTATGATCTTGATGCATAGAAACCAGACTTGTACACCGTCAACCTGATGTCGGTGATTTTACGTTCATTCACATTATTATCTCAATAAAACGAGAGTGCATCCGCGGGTGGCCGAACCGGAGGCCCGCGGGGCCCGGATGGAGACAGACCCACATGTAGCATGATGACGAACCCCGTTGAAGACGGACAGGGATGTAATAGGACAGGGACCGTCGGAGCAATCATTGCGATCTGACGACGAATGTTATGCCGTTAAAGGGATGCATGCCAAGTGTTCCGCGGCGACCCGAACTCGCTTAACCCTCTCATAATCAAGCGGTGCTTTTTTGTTCGCGGTCGAAGCTCCGCCAACCCTCTCAAGCGAGAGGAGGACCGCGGATTGCGGGTTGCGGATTGCGTCATTGTCAGGCTACTACTTAAGTCGTTGAGCTTCATGGCTGTCGCTAAAATATCTCCTGATTCAGACGAGTTTGTATCCTCACATCAAGTAAAACATCTTTCCAGACTCTGAATTGTCGAACTTGCGGCCAAACCACCGGTAACCATGGCCGCTTCGGAGAAGAATGGGTTGGGCGACCTCTCAAGCCTGCCCATTGAAGAAGATGACGGCCAGCGAAACCAAGAAGTATTTACCTCGTCATCCCGCGCCAGCACTAAAGCAAACGACGACAACTACGACGGATCCAGGCACGAGACTGGGGAGCCGGACATGAACACGGAAATCGAGCAGCTCGCTCGGCAGCTCACCAAGGCCTCGGCAACATTCGACACAGAGTTGCACGCCTTCAACCCGCAGCCGGGCACTCAATTGGATCCCGGGTCAACCAACTTCGACGCTCGCGCGTGGGTAAAGGCGCTGGTCAAGCTTACGGAATCGGACCCTGGCACTGCGCCTCCTCGAAGTCTCGGCGTTGCTTTTCAGAAACTTGACGTCTATGGATGGGGCAGCGGCGCTGAGCACCAAAAGAGCGTTCTAGACTACCCTCTGGATCTCGTGTCTTCGTTGGTTGGCTTGTTTGGAGGAAACCGAAACAAAAGGCGGATTGATATCCTTCGCAACTTTGAGGGTGTTGTTGAGCAAGGCGAGTTGTTGCTGGTTTTGGGACCGCCGGGTTCTGGATGCTCTACTCTCCTCAAGACCATTGCAGGAGAGACTGCTGGTCTCGAAGTCAGTCCCGACTCGTATATAAACTTTCGAGGTAACTAGCTCTATGCTGTCTCTATGGGAGAGGCCGCATGCTAACCTTATTCAGGCATCGACGAGAGTCACATCCGCAAAACTTATCGAGGTGACGTTCTATACAATGCCGAAGTTGACAACCACCTCGCCCATCTGACCGTCGGCGAAACGCTCTCTTTCGCATCAAGTGCGCACTCGGTACGACACGTGCCTGGCAGCGTCAGCCGAGAAGAAGCTGACAAGATGATGCGCGACGTCATGATGGCCATCTTCGGCATCAGCCACACCGTCGACACTCGAGTGGGCGACGACTTCGTCCGAGGCGTTTCTGGCGGAGAACGCAAGCGCGTCTCCATTGCTGAGGCGGCATTGACGGGAGCGAAGCTTCAGTGCTGGGACAACACTACCCGCGGCCTGGACAGTGGCAACGCAATCAACTTTTGCAAGAACTTGAGGTTGCAAGCTGATTTGCTCGGGGTTGCTGGTGCGGTTGCGATCTATCAGGCACCTCAGTCTGCGTACGATGTAAGTACCATGCCAATGGATGGTGAATAGAGACTAATTAACTATAGCTGTTTGACCGTGTGACTGTGTTGTACGAAGGAAGACAGATCTTCTTCGGCAAGGCAACAGAAGCCAAGCGGTATTTCGAAGAGTTGGGCTTCATCTGTAAGCGAGCGAGAACTTCTTCCGACCTTCATACAAATACCAATACTAATCCCATACAGGTCCTGACAGACAGACAACGCCCGACTTCTTGACCTCGATGACAAGCCCCCAAGAACGCCAAATCAGGCCCGGTTGGGAAGCCAATGCCCCTAGAACCCCCGACGAGTTTGCAGAGCGATGGCGCACCAGCGAGCAACGAAAGGTTCTCCTCCGAGAACTAGGCGACTACGAGAAGAACCACCCCCCGCAAGAGCGTCTGGCTGAGTACAAGGAGTCCCGTCGCGCCGAGCAGTTCAAGCGCCAGAGGGCAAAGTCTCCTTACACTATCTCGTACACCCGACAGGTCTCGCTCACGCTCTGGCGCAGCTGGAGGAGATTGTTGGCCGACCCCGGATTTACGATTGCTTCTCTAATGTTCAACCTCGTCATGGCTCTTGTACTAGGCAGCTTGTTCATCAATCTCAAGCCGGATTCGTCGAGCTTCTATTATCGAGGCGGTCTGATCTTCTTCTCTCTGCTATTTAATGCCTTCGCCAGTCAACTCGAGGTACAAAACTTTATCATTTCTAACTAAGAGCGTTCCTAATATTTCGCAGGTCCTAACGGTCTATGTTGAACGACCTGTCGTAGAGAAGCAAAATCGCTACGCCTTCTACCACCAGTCAGCTCAAGCAATCGCGAGCTACGTCATCGACTTGCCCTACAAAACAGTCAACATGTTCATTTTCAACATCGTCATTTACTTCATGGCCCATCTCCGCAGAGAACCAGGACCCTTCTTCTTCTTTTGCTTAACTACGTACCTTACCACACTAGTCATGTCGTCGCTCTACCGCACGCTCGCCTGCCTCACGCGTACATCCCACCAAGCCATGGTGCCGGCAGCGATTCTGAGTCTTGGGCTTATGATTTACACCGGCTTTACTATCCCTACTCACTACATGCTCGGCTGGTCGAGGTGGATGAACTATATCAATCCCCTTGCCTATGCTTTTGAGGCTCTGATGGCGAGCGAATTTCACGGAAGAGAATTCCCTTGCGCGCAAATTGTTCCTCAGGGTCCCGGTTACGAATCACTGCCCTCTTCGTCTCAGGTATGCGCGGTTGTTGGAGCGCAGGCTGGATCGTCAATGGTCAATGGAGATCGCTACATCAACTTGTCTTTCGGCTACTATCACGCCCACAAATGGAGGCAAGTCACACCCCAAGACTGTTTGCTCGCCAAGACTCTGGACTAACCCTTCTCAGAAACATTGGCATTCTCTTTGTATTCCTCACTGCTTTCTTCTTTGCCTACCTCGTCTCCGCCGAGTTTGCTAAACCACCAAAGAGTAGAGGTGAAGTGCTAGTTTTTCGCAAGGGTAAAATGCCACCCAAGGCAGACCAGAGTGGCAATGTCGACGTCGAATCTCAGATCACTCGACCTGTTGTTGCTAGTAATACCGAGGGCAACCAAGGACAGAGCGGTCTCACCGCCGGAGCTTCTGTGTTTCACTGGGAAGACCTGTGCTACGATATTCAAATTAAGGGCAAGGACCGTCGCATCCTAGATCATGTTGATGGCTGGGTCAAGCCTGGTGTTTCCACAGCACTGATGGTATGATACCTTGGGCTCACCGGTCTACATGTACTAATTGAGATTAGGGAGTTTCCGGAGCTGGTAAAACGACCCTTCTCGACGTTCTTGCTACTAGAGTCACTATGGGCGTCGTCAGCGGCGACACCCACATCGACGGCCAGCCGACAGATGCATCCTTCCAACACAGAGTTGGCTACGTCCAGCAGCAAGACCTGCACCTTAACACTATGACGGTCCGAGAGGCCCTTGAGTTCAGTGCTATCCTCCGGCAGTCGGCAGAGATCCCCCGAGAGGAGAAGCTGCAGTACGTCGAGCATGTCATCGATATGCTCGACATGCAGGAGTTCTCTGACGCTGTCATCGGTGTGCCTGGCGAAGGTCTTAACGTCGAGCAGCGAAAGCGACTTACTATTGGTGTTGAGTTGGCTGCTCGCCCGCAACTCTTGGTTTTCCTTGACGAACCTACTTCAGGTCTAGACTCGCAGACTTCGTGGGCTATTTGTGATCTGATCGAGAAGTTGACTGCAAGCGGCCAGGCAGTCCTCTGCACCATCCACCAGCCGTCAGCCATTCTATTCCAACGTTTCGACAGACTCCTTCTCTTGGCTCCAGGTGGCAAAACTGTCTACTTTGGAGGTACGTCTTGACCAGTCACCATCGGCTATAGATTTCATAACTAATGATGCTTAGATTTGGGCAAAGGATCGACTACCCTGCTTGAATATTTCGAAAGAAACGGAGGCCCTGTGTGTCCTCCCGATGCCAACCCCGCAGAATACATGCTCGATATGATCCAGCCACCATCGGACGGTTCTGAAAGCACCGACTGGCACTATGTCTGGCGCAACTCTCCCGAGTACCGAGATGTCAAGAAGGAACTGGCTCGCCTGAATTCTCTCCCTATTTCCGAGTCCGCCGATGCCACGTCTCTAGAAGGCGACAAGTCCCAGCACCAGGAATTCGTCACTTCGTTTTCCACCCAGTTCTGGGAGGTCCTTGTTCGAACTTGGAAGCACTTTTGGAGGTCTCCAAACTACATCTGGTCCAAGACTGTTCTTGTTGTGATTTCTGTGAGTCATCACCTTCTTATGCATGAGCGCGCAACTAACCATCGGGCAAGTCTTTGTATCTCGGCTTCAGCTTTAATGCCAACAACAGCATCCAGGGGCTGCAAAACCAGCTTTACGCCATCTTCATGTACCTTGTTCTCTTTGGCAACATCAACGAGCAAATCATGCCCATGTTTATACCTCAGCGAGCCCTCTATGAAGTGCGCGAAAGACCATCCAAGATTTACCGATGGACGAGTGAGTGCAATTTTCCCAAGGATCTTTCTGGGATTTATTTTTAACTCACATTGAACTAGCCTATATTTTGTCCAACATTCTCGTCGAGATAGCCTGGAATACTCTTTTGGCTGCTGTCATGTACTTTTGCTGGTACTACCCTGTCGGCTTTGTGGAAAACACCTCGTCTGATGACCAGCAAATCCGCGGCTTCTTGATCTTCCTCTTCTTGTGGATGTTCATGATTTTTACCAGCACATTCTCTCACTTCGCTATTACTTGGATCGAGACGGCTGAAGAGGCTGGAGTCTTGGCTACGCTGCTCTGGATGTTGTGCATTGCCTTTTGCGGGTAAGACTTCTTGGCGCTGATTACTTCCAGTGCCCTTCAACTAACAACTCAACAGAGTCGGCGTGCCACCTTCGGATATTCCAAAGTTCTGGCAATTCATGTACCACACCTCTCCAGGGACTTATCTTGTGGGCGGCATCATGTCCACTGCAGTCTATGGCTCAGAGGTGGTATGCGCCGACAACGAGATTCACAGTATGGCTGCTCCCGCAAATATGACCTGCGGTGATTTCATGGGCCCATTTGTCAAGGCCGCTGGTGGGCGACTCCTCAACCCTTCATCAACTGATGCCTGCAACTACTGTGCACTCGCCTCGACAGAAGAGTTCTTGTCTAATTTCGACATATCGTATAACACTAGGTGGAGGGACTTTGGTCTCCTTTGGGCTTACATCCTCTTCAACATCGTTGGTGCCCTTGGTTTGTACTGGGTGTTCAGGGTGCCTAAGGGCAAGGGTGTAAAGCGAAATTGATTAAGGGGGGTGAAGGGGGTGGGAGGTGATCACTTCGGCAACGTCCGTGTATAATATTTCATTCTCAACACTAGACTACTTAGGGAGGAAGCGAGGTCCAAAGCTATCCATAATTAGAATTCAATCATCGCTCACCATACTAGCAATCTGAGGCGACAACTCCTTGGGCGCCGGGACTTCCAGCAGCTTCTCCCGGCCCACCGATCGAAGATATTCCTCATAGCTTGGTCGCTTCAACCTCGTCTTGAGCTGAGCCGGAGTAATGACACCCTCAATACCGGTAGTGTATCCGTAATCGGCGACAAAGGCCGCTGCTTCAAGGTACCCGAGGGGCACACCGAACTGTTCATGCATTGTCTGCATGGGCATTTGAACGAATTCGGCATCCTCTCCCGAGATCTTGGACCAGACCTCAATAGCCTCTGCAATGCTGATATCGTCGTCGTAGGCGAGAAGCTTGGTGCCAGGCTCCTCGTCTTCGATCAGAGCGCGGACATAGTGGCCGGTGGACTCCCCAGCATCGATGATGACGAACTGTAGTTCCTTAGGGGCTGGGAGGACCAATGCGTACTTTCCATTCTCTGGGTTGCGCTGGGGCAGAAGAAATGGGTTCGTGTAGTAACCCCCAATGTAGATGAAAGACGACTTCTTGGCAAGCTGGGGCAGTTCGTTTTCGACAAATTCGACAGCAGCGGCCTTGGCCTCCCAATGAAGGGCCTTGGCGTACTTGCCCTCCGAGGCTTTCTTGATGGAAGTAAAGGCAGAGTACACATATCGTTCGAGACCCGGGACCTTGGAAGCGGCAGTTGCTGCATTGTTAGCAAGCTGCAGCTCCTCTTCATACGCGATTTGAGAACTGGTGGCCTCATCTGCGCCGGTCGCTAGGGATGCCTGGGTGATTTCCACAAAGGTCGTGTTCACAAAGATGGCGGTGGCGTCTTGGAAGGCTCTCGAAAGCGATTCGACGTCCTTGAGTTCAGCTTGGACAAGCTCGACGCCGAGTTCAGCAAGCACCTTTGCCTTGTCCGAGGTTGGATCGCGAGTAATGCAACGCACATTCCAGCCAGGGAGGTTCAGGAAGACCTTAGCAACGGAAGAGCCTTGGGTTCCGGTTGCGCCGACGATGGCGATGATTTTTGAGGGGGCCATGTCGATTTGAGATGAAAGTTGTAAGATTTGCCCGCAGGAATTGAATGTTCAGGTGTTGAAGGGTGAGTAATAGAGGTAAATATAGACACTGACTTCCAGAGAGATAACCAGATGGCAAGCCAGTATTTATAACCATTTACACGACAATGTTTGGCTCTATGATAACGCCCATTTTATTATATTGATATAAGTGGTCTCTCATGACTTCATCCATAATCAGGCCCAATGCCATTGCAGGTGAAATCACGGATAAGGAATAGACGGCTTACGCTCTTCTCGCACTCTGATTGGCTCTCAACCCGTAAGCCAAAGTCGCCATCCAGGATGGGAGTAAGCCAGCTCCGCACTTGGTTGGCGGACTTGTCCCATGACCGGGATCAATTATGTGGGCACGCCATCGGACGAAACGACGCCTTGTGAGGCTGCTTACACATCAATTACCAGCTGGTCTCATCAACAAACGTAATCGAGTCACTGTATCCCCAGATCGCATTTCTCCGTACCAAGAGTCCACCCCTACTGCAAGGACGCAATCATGCCGGAGCACCAGACAGGGGATACCCCAGCGGGACGCTCCACAAGCTCAAGCGATGGTGCCGGAAAGACTCCGAAGCGAGTCGTGACTGCCGCTCGAAAGGAGCAGAATCGCGTCGCGCAAAAAGCATACAGTAAGACCAAAAATACACTCATAAATCCAAGTTGCTAATGATTCGAAGGGCAACGACAGAGGGAGCGTCGCCAGGCGCTCCAAGTCAATGTCCATGAATGCGACAAAACGAAGCTGCCCATGCTTCGACCCCAGGCAGAAACTGGCCCTGATCGCTGCCATTTCCCGGACATTCCACAGGTCAATAACACAGCACATACCGCATGCCGAATAGCTCCAACTACCACGGGTCAGTGTGATAGCCAAGGGCAAGCCACCAGTGCAGCCAAGTTGTCAACCTTCCTAGGGCCTGAACCAATGAACCAATGTACAGAGGTGCAAGTCCGTTCTAAAGACGTACTTTCAAGTCTATTGGAACCCTTAACAGACTCAAACTATAGCACACCTAGTAGTTCACTTTCATTATGCGTCAGCCAACTTCTTCCTGGTTCAACCCAGCACACATCATCGACCGTAAATGACGATGACGCCTGGATGGCTCATGTGACGCCCTTAACTCCTGGCGCACTTCTCTTACCGAATAATGTGCAATCCGAGGCATCCCCCATGCCACCATTTCTTAATATGCGGACTATGAGTCTTGTACCAACCACCATCGCCGCTGCCATCTTCGAGAATGCTCTGTCGCTGGGCTACGATCTGAACAGGCTGGCCGAATGTCGAGGCGACTACATCTCGCCCTTCTATCAGCCCCTCGCGTCGCCTGATAACGACCCAGAGACTTTGATCTCAACATCAATAGCGAGGGTGGCCTCCGGTTCACGCAGCCGCACCATCCCGGTACATCTCCGTCCGACTCTAGCCCAAGTCCTCATCGCCCACGACGCCAGCTTGGACCTCATCCCGCTGCCCTTTCTCCGCGAGAGGGCGATTCTAATGTCCACACTGATGCCGGACACTTTTAACCTGTGGGAGCTCAAGTTCGACATCTATCATCGGGGCGGGCTCATGCTCTGGCAACCCGATCGGTCAGGACAGGGCAACTCATGGGCTTGTTCTAGTTACCAGCCCTGGGATATGAGGAGCTGGGAGGCGATGCCGTGGTTTTTGCAGAAATGGTGCATGGTCATTGGGGGAAAGGAAAGTCCATTTTGGAAGCAGAGTACGTGGTGGCACAGAATGAGAGGAGTGGAGCATGGGTGAAATAATTTTAGGAACTCTTCGGTCTCACCGATGCTTGGAGGAGTGGACCACTCGGGTGGCGATGGCGACGGCAAGACAAGCGAGGACTGAACTCAACTATGCATAACAACTGCTTGCACTACAAATCATTGAAAGCATCTATTGTAATTTGAAGCTGTAAATCTAACCGCTTTATATGCCTGTTTCATTATTGGTATTGAGTTGCGTTACCGACCCCAGACCTGTAAGTTTTCCCATCCGTGTATGCAAAAGAAACATGTACGCCTTTACCCATGCTTGGTTTTTCGTTTTTACTTCGACCCATTCCCATTTTCAATCCCTCAACGCTGCACTTGGTATCCCTATTATTTATCAACGCTTCCAGCTTTTACTCAATCGAGCAATTGTGAACACACAGACGCCCCCAATGATTGCTGCACCAGCCGCTATAACCCGTTGGTTAGCAATTGCGACTGTCGTTATTCGGCAAGCAGAACTTACAAACTGTAAAGGCCCATCCTACTCCGATGCCATCAATCATCGGCACGACACCACCGACGCTCCCAGCAGCGAAGCTGTACTGGACGACGTACTTTCCACTTATGACCGCAGTTCTGTATGCAGGTCGTGCCTCTATTCTGGAGTTAGTATGAACTCATTAGGAGAAAACTCCCTATACTTACCAGCTGAATATGTGTTGAGCCCACTGAATGACGCCATGAGTCCAAATCCCTGAATGAAGGAACCCACGATGGGCAATGCCATCCCTCCCACCTCATTCTTGACGCTCCAACCATACAATAGTGTGCCAAATGGCAACACCACGAGGATGGCAGGGATACTGCTGTTCAATCGATCTTCTGGCAGTCGCACACCATTTCGCTTGCGGATGTATATCTTCACCATCTGATCGGACAGCTTGCCACCAATTGTGCTTCCGATCAAGAAGCCCGCGCCAGGTGCCAAGTAGAACAATCCGCTCTCCAAGGGCGAGCTGAGGTTGAATCGTGGGTTTATGATGCGACGGACGGAGCTAAGCAGACCGTATTGGCTGAAAGACAGCAGTCCGCAGGTAAGGTTCTAATATTAATTAGCATACGGCTAGCTGTCTTGCAATCACCGGACTTACAGCAAGGAGAATCCTTGGGTAAGTGAATTGGCAAAAGACATTCATCGGGTTGAAAGCCTCAAGCATTTCTTTCTTGGACTTTGGAGGGGTTGCCTCGATTGCTTTGGGGTTCTCGATTTCCCTTGCCCTAGGAACGAAGAAGAACGCGAGAATGAGGCCGACCAGCGACATGCCGGCCTCGACTCCATAGATGACTCTCCAACTTGTGAAGGTTGCGATGATGCTTCCCACCAAAGGTGCTAGAGCGTGGTTAGTTACGGCGGGTGACGGAATTGGTTCAAAACTTACCGATGGTGTTTGCACTGACACAACTGCCCAAAAAGAAACCCACAGCAGTTCCACGGACGGTCTAGTAAACCCGTTAGATACAAGATCTATATTGCAAAGAATAGGAATCACCTGCTGGCTCGAAGATATCCGCCAAGATTGTCTGTCCTGCGACCAGGAAGAACGGCCCTGTTGTTCCTCCGATGATCCACAGCACGGCAAAGCACGCCATATTAGGCGACAGCGAAACACCGATAGAACACGAACACAGTACAACATTTGCAACGAGATATGTTGTCCGGCGGCCAATGATGGTGCTAATAGGGAGCCACATCAGCGCCGACATGGCCATGGCCACGAAGACGCCGGCATTGGCCGTGTTGATGGCGGCGAGCTCGACCCCCAAGTCGGCAGCAACCTCGATCGTCGACGGCATGATGGCCGTGCCCCAAAACGTCATGGGCAGCGGCATCCAGCAGACGACGAAGAGAATAACCCACTTCCGCCATGATGGTATCTCGGCAACGTCGTCGTCGATGGCTCCCACCGGGGGGAGAGGTTCTAGCTCTGGCACCGTTGATGCTACTGGGTTCTTTGGTTCAGCAGCCATATTAAAATCGTTCGGGAATAGACAACCGGCTATTAAAGGAGGTGCGGGGTTGGAAAGGGAGGTAGGTAGACGAGTATATTTGGTAGACTACATCAACGGTCAAAGTCCGATGGCTTGAGTATGATAGCCGGTTCTGTAACCGACAGCAGCACATATATATCGAAGACTCCCCCTGAAGAATTGATGAAAAGTTTTCCTTGTAGCATTGAGACGATGACCACAAGTGGGACCGAGATTTCGTTTTGTTGCGAGGTCGGATAGCAATCCCAGCATGGCGAGTGCAAATCGAAGTTATTCCCGGTAGCCGAGTTAATACGCCGATTACACCGTAGTTTTCTCCGTAGTAGAGGCCGGAAGAAGGCTAATTGGCAGCCGCCATTCGCTCGGCAAAGAGACGCCGTCGCCGAACCGGAGCGATCTTCGCTGACTCATCACGGGAAAAGTGTTCGCCATCACCGATACAAACTCGGCCAAAATGATCAACACACAGAACCACCCCCCGCAAACAAGGATCCAATCGGGCACGCGACCACTTTCTCGCAGGTCGTCTGAGAGAACGGAGAACGGAGACATCGGCCTGAGTCAACGCTCCGGTTGTCGTATCTCGAGCTCCGTGTCCACCGGCCAATACATGACCTCACCGGCGCGCCCATCCTCCTCCACCGCCAGATAAGGCGCTCGCAGACATGTCGCCGGCCATGACGGCACCCGATACGAGCCCGCGCGACTCGCCGACAGCTTCAGAGGCAGACGGCGGCAAGGATGACACCCCGTCTCAGTCAGCCGTCAGTCGTCGCGAGCCTCAGCGAAGGACCAAGTCAACAGCGTCAGTTGCGAGCCCAGAACTCCACGTGCAGGTGTTTATTGCCTATGCAGGACGTGTGCTTACTTGATTTGTACTTGTAGATGCCGGAGATGTCATTCCAGAAAGGTCAAATGCTCCGGCGGCACGCCTTGCGAGAACTGTACTCACGCCGGCAAACCCACCGAGTGTTCGTACCCGCGCAAGAATCGTTTGGTCAAAGTCAGCCAACAGTACGTTGCAACCTGGTGCTTTTCCATCGTCCATCGGCTTATCTAATTATACAGGTACATTGATGACCTTGTTGCCGAAAATGAACGGCTTCGAAGTCGCGAGGGGAGCAGCAGGTCTCAGAGTGACTCCACCCAAAAAGATGTCTCAGTCGTGTCTGGGAGAAGCTTTACGGATGGCACGTCCAACATTCAGGCACCGTCATTGGACACCCATCCCTGGTTCTTTAACATGAATATTCCCCATACACCCATATTAATCGGTGAGGCTTCGGATGCTGCTTTTGCGACACGTTTCCGCCAAGCAATCTCCTCGGCTCGACACAGCCATCTCCCCAGAATCCACTTCGCAGCTGATGAGCGCCTCCTCGCTCTATCAGACATTGACTGCCCCTGGCCCTTCCCGTCACGAGCCCGGCTTCTCGTTAATGTCGCACTAAAATATGTGACTCGTTGTTATCACATTGTTCGCAGGAGTCAGGTTCTGGAGGGCCTGGAGCTCGCCATCCAGAACCCGCAGTCCAGCGACTCATTAATGAAGAGCAAGCTCTGGGCGCTATTCGCCATCGGTGAGATGTATTCGACAAGAACTCCCGCGGTGGAAACAAATTTTCCGGGGATGGGTTACTTTGCCAGAGCCACACGCGTCCTCCGCATCGTCAGCGAGCGACCAAGGATCGACACTGTCGAGATCAGACTACTGCTTGTATGTTCTCCGCAACAATGTATAACACCGTTTAACCGTTTCTTGTAGTCGTTCTACTCGCTCGCCCTGAACCGCCGCTACACAGCGTATGCATTGGCAGGATCATCAGTCCGACTCTCCGTCGTCATGGGCTTGCATCTCAACGTCCCAGAATCTCAACTCAGCGACCCGAGCGTGAGAGAACACCGAAATCGGGTATGGTGGACCGCCTTCACCTTCGACCGCATGTGGGCTTCGAGGCTCGGCCATCCCGTCGCTATACAGGAGGAGTTCATCGAAGTCGATCTTCCAAAAGATTTAGGGCCTGGGAACGACTCCGATGATTTTAAAGATGCGGCTTACCTCATCGCCAGTTTGCAACTAGCCCGCCTTGCCGGACGGATTAGCTATTCTATCTACAGCAGAAACCCACAAGAGACATCATTATCCCAACGAGTCCAAGAAGCCTTGAAGTCTCTTCGCAACTGGGTTGAGGAACTGCCGGCTCACCTACACCTCGACCCCAAGGACAGTACCGCCGAGCCAAGCCCTAAGCCACTCTCTCTTCATCTTTATTTCAATCAGGTATTCACTTTTACGTGCCCCGTCGGTGATTCACCCTACTGACAGACTCAAGTGTGTAATTACCGCAACACGACCGATTCTTCTCCATGTGCTTCGGACCCATGTCGCCACCTGGGACACTCAATCAAACACAGATGATCAGGTGCCCGCTTCCGCAATGACGTTGGCCGAAGCATGCGTCAGATGCGCTCGACATTCCTGCCGACTTCTGATAGAGTGCTGGATAGACGGATCTTTTGCCACCTTTGACTACTTTTACACTCAATACCTCTTCTCCGCCGCAACCGTCCTCGCCATCTCGAGTTTATTAGATGGCAAGGATTATCGAAACGATCGGGAGCAGTTCGAATCATCCGTCCAATTTCTCGAACAACTAAGAGAAACGGGCAACTTCGCCGCCGGGGAATTTTGCCAGCACACTGACGCCATGAAGGTCACCATGGCAGCTGCACAGGCGCGCAGAGGCGACTTCTCTATGCCCGTCGCGGCGCCTCCCTTGATGGACGACGCCTCCCTCGGGACCCTTGATGTTGGAGCGGCATTTGCTGCAGGAGCCACGGCTGGCATGGCCTTGTCGGAGCCCTCATTGCAGGAGTTGTTATCGCAGCCCATCTTAGATCTACAGTTTATCAATGCGTCCATGTACCAGGACGAATCTCAGGGATTGTATTGGCCGGATATCTCCCCTGAGAGCTGGACTACGGATGCTTGGGTACCTACTTAGCTGGGTCACCAATCGGGGTACGTTTTTCCTCCCGGTGTCATGGACAGGTTGTGTTCGATTCTCATCAACTACAGGGGGTGTAAGAGCCTTGTTTGTTTCTGCTAATTGCGCGGGCGTTGTTTTGCCATATTTTTTACTAAAAGCATTCTGAAGGGTAGTGTAGGAAACAAAAACGGAGTCGTCGGGAATCTGAAAGCCTTATGATGAATACGATGCTTGGAATCCGTTGCATTTACAACGCGTATGACAATTTTGAATCATAATCATTGATTAACCTCACACGAACCATGTCAGTTCTCTCTGCTTATTCCTCACTATGCCGGTTTGTTCTTTTACACTCAAACTCAGAGACATGGCTCAAGTATTCCTACGGTTTCTGACCGTAGGTAACATGACTGTTCTACAAGTTAATAACAGCTCATCATTCCAAATGGCAGCAACTCACAAGTTGAAGATGGCGTGAAAGTCGTTACCCTTCAGCTCCTTCCTGACCTTGGACAGCAGAAGCAAGACTTCTTCCTCGGGCCACTTCAGAATCCCGCAGAACAAACGCAGCGAGAATCCCTCCAATCCCTCCAACGTCTGCGCCAAGTTGCACATTCCAAGGTCCTTCATCCGCGGGTCTTTTGCCCATGGGCCAATGGGGATCTTGAAGACGTGATGCTTGACGTTTTGAAAACCGGCCGCCTTGACCCATTCCTCCTGCTTCGGGCCTGGGCACGGCTCCCGCTTCAAGGTTCGCGCTGCGCCAAGCAAGGTGTTGATCCAAGTCAGTGTGCTATGCTCTTCCTTCAGGGACCCGTCGTCTGCATAGTATTGAAGATCATAGTCTTGGAATTCAGCCCAGCCGCCAGGCTTCAGGTTGCTACGCAATTGAACTGTCAGCACCCGTCTTTGTCGACTTCTTTTTCGCCAAACTCAACTCGTAGATACTTTCGGTCAGCTTAGGCCAGTCCAGAATGCAGCAAGCCATATATCGGCAGAAGATGAAGTCGAATGGGGTTTGGTGCATCCATCCACTCTCTATGTCGTCGACCTCGAACTTGACATTTGGCGGAACCCTAGCGGCTTTCACGTCAGCGAGCAGGCAAGGCCATGGCCAGAGAGGTCAAACATACCAGGAGGGTTGTATAGGGCTTAAGTCGTTGCCGAGAATCTGCCACCCAGTTATCAACTACCTCGTGAAACAAGCGATGTGACTTTTTTCACGTACTTCAGCTTGTGGATGGGCATCACCCATCTCAATCGCCCCTAAAAGTGGAATGTCAGCAGGATATATGGTCGAAAGATGTCTTGTCAAGCGTACAAATTCCCGTCCCAGTTCCAAGGTCAAGCACTCGACCAATTTCTTTTTCCACAAGCGGCGCCAGATATAAGCGATCGCCAATAACTTTCGTCATCAAGGCGTGATTTAGATCAAGTCGGTTCATCTCCGTCTGTTGCCCGTGAATCAGCCCCATGCCACCATGAATGAATAGCCAAGCAGCCAGCGACGTGAAGAATGCAGGTACGCTAATTACCTCGTCATTCGGCAAGATGTAAGCTAATAACTGTCAACACATGAATGGTAGGTGTTAATAAAGAGTCATACAGCCACCGCGGAATGCATGGTATCGCCGGCCATGTTCATACGGATAATCGACAACACTCGAGGTCAGTGATGCCGTGTAGGTGGACCTGGAAGCCGAACTAGTGAGCGACAACTGGCGGACTGAATTAAGTCAAGTAAGTTCTCTCGTACAAACGACTCTCCATGCTTGAATCCGCAACAGTTTCCCTGTCCTAAGGTGCAAATTATGAGCATCTTCAAGCAAACAAGCTTACTGGGTCGACTCACCAGGTCGTCGACCTCGATGTGGGCCACAGACTCTGATTCAGCCATTGTTGATCACGTCGCTTTGATCAAAATCTTGATGAGAGGGGAGGTCTAAACCGTCCTGAATGTGGGGAAAGAGGGGTAAAAGGACAGAGGTCGCCTAAATCGCCTGATATTTTAATTTAAACGAACGTGGGCTGCCTGCAGATGCGAGGTTTCCACCGTCGCCCTGGACGAATCGCATGTGGGCTTAGGAACCCTGGCCCTAACCAAGGATGCGGTTTCTAGAGACACGACGGAATTGACAATTTACTTCGCAGTATGTCATTCCCTATCAGCACCTCTAAATACTCAGTAACACCTATAGTCTATGTTTGGGTGATCGTGATGAAGACCCACAGCGAATGGTGGCACAAAGGAGGTCGTAGTGCTGACGGTGTTGGCGGTGACAGGACCCTAATGGTTGATTCAAGGGCCATTTATACGACATAATATTCAGCATCAGCTAAGAAGATGCATTTGTTACACATTAAGTTTCTATTATGTGACAAATATTGCCAACGTCGTCTGTGGGTCCGCCCTCATTCGCTGGTTGTCTCTCCAGATCGGCCCGTCCCGCCACACCGTGCTTGCGGGGCGTCGGGACTGCTTCCAGAAGCCCCAGCGATTTAACTTCTCCATCGGTTCCTTGTCCTCTATCACTATCTTTAGCCATATACAGCCACCATTTATTAAGGTAATGCAAGTCAGCCAGAGGATTGCATTCTGTCTTGCAGGTTCAGTAAGCACTGCCAACTCCGCGTATTCTCCGGTGGTCCTGGTCTTCTCCAAGGTGTGTCTGCGCTACTATTTCATAAGAAATGAGCTTCTTTGGGACCCCTGGAAGGGTTTCTTCTGACGTGAGTACATCCTCCTGTCCAAGCGCGGCTAAGAATTGGCGCACGTAGGGAGAACTCGGTCTCGGTCACCACGGTTGCCCATTTTCACCAATAAAGGCAAGTTGGTCGAATTCTTGGCCCAGCTCTGCTCTTCGGTCTCGGTATTTCACTATCTAGAGTTTGTGCGCGGGCGGGGTAATAATCTCCGCAGGCATCTTTCCCAGCCAGGTCTCGCACGACTTCCTCTCCGAGAACAAGAAACAGACCTCAGGTTCTCAACGATTCTCGTATTTTCTTCCAAAGATAGGTGTTTATTGCTGTCTTTTGATGATAAAACGATGCTCGTTTGATGCAAGTGCCCTATGATTACAGGAGAACATGTCGCTATGACATAGGCACAGAATTGCTAGGCTCTTTCTAGATACCTAAGGTTACTCAAGCAAACATGGATAGCTGTCCATGGTACTCTCAGGCTGAATCGGTACATAGGAACTTGAGCACAACTCGAATCTGCCACGCCAGTGTCTTGGAGTGAAGGGAGGCCTCTTAGTTTGCAAGTTGCTGTTCTGACGAAGCCGAGAAAATGACGCAGTGAGAAGCCAAACTAACAGGCTACCGATGCACCTAGCTCTAAAGAGACAACGCCGAGGCTCAGCTGAGATTTGATGAGGCGATTCTAGTACGATCCATCTACAAAACAATCGAGATAATGCAAGGACGTCAACTATTGACGACAAAATCGCCACCGGGCGTAAGTTTAAGATCAATTTGCTACCAAAGTTGGGAACATTTTTATTCATCGTACAAAAGTAAAGAAACTTCTATTCGTGAACAGAAACTGGGTTACGAGCAGATGGAAACTGTCAAAGCACATCATTAGACGGCAAGTGTAGGGTAGGCAATTTCTCCATGATATCATAATTTATGAAATAGTGGGTCACATACTGCGTCAGCCAATACCATCGGTTGAGAGCTTGCACAAAACCCTCCGGAAGAGACATCTCCCGGAAGCGGCTTGCATAAAACCCGGACCCGGGTCTCCTTAATTCCCACGGCACCACCGCCATGGCCCGTATTTCGGGCTCTTCAAGGGGTCCGATGGCTTAGGCAATGGGGTTAAGCATAATTCCAGCACCGGGCCTGTGAGTTTCCACGGCTAGCGTTCACATTTCGTCCTTGTTGCCAGGGCGGCTGTCGCTTTCGCTTTCGCTTTCTGTACCGCAGGGGACCCGCACGTGGTGCAATTTACGCACTTCGGGACAAGTAGTCTCGTTCCCTTATATTATCCCCCGTGCTGCCCTCCCTCTGATGTTCTAAAATTCTCAAGCACGATCGTTCTCTTCAGTCAGCAATAATAATGGAAGAATCAACGAAAAACAACAACCTGGGCGAGCTCCGTCCCGAGAGCCAACGCACCCTGGCCGTGTCCGACGTCAGTCTCAATGCGGAACGACCACAGACGACCAATGAGGAGACACCAGCCCAAGACCAAGAAAAGGGCAAAGTTTCACCTGGTTCCATCGCCGAAAACGACCCAAACTCTGTGGGATGGGATGGCGACGACGACCCCCATAACCCTATGAACTGGGCGGAGAGTAGGAAGTGGATCAATATCGGCGCCCTCTCACTCATGACCCTTTTGACGTAAAGTTCCATCCTTTGAGTCTAACGCTAAGAATCTTGTTCTAATTTGGTATCTAGTCCACTTGTTAGTCTTGCTCAGCCACCCTCCTACCAACATCTTGCTAACCTCTGAGTAGGGTTCATCGATGTTCGCCCCTGGCGTCCCCGATATCATGGTTGAGTTCAAATCAACTAACGTCAACCTTGCGACCTTCCTTGTTTCCGTATACGTTCTCGGCTTCGCCTTCGGACCCCTTCTCGCCGCACCGCTGAGCGAAATCTACGGCCGAGCCCTAATCTTCAATATTGGCAACGTTCTCTTCGTCATCTTCACTGTCGCGACTGCCCTTAGTCAAAACATGGGCATGATGATTGCCTTTCGGTTCTTGATGGGTTTCGTGGGGTCCACGCCCATCACCAACGGCAGCGGCACCATCTCGGACATGTTCCCCATCGAGCAGCGAGGCAAGGCCATGGCAGTGTGGGCCATGGGCCCGCTCCTGGGGCCTTGCATCGGACCTGTGGCTGGAGGCTTCATGATCCAAGATGTAGGCTGGAGATGGGTGTTCTGGGTCATCGCTATTGCTGTAAGTGGACAAGCTCCAACGAATTGTTCATGAAATACATGGAACTAACAACTTTATAGGCTGGCATCCTCACCGTTATCTGCTATTTCGTCGCTACCGAAACATACCACCCGACTCTGATCCAGTGGAAGGTTAACCGCCTGAGGAAAGAGACCGGCAACAAAGACCTATACTCTGTTCTTGACATTAAACAGACCTCCACCAAGACCAAGTTCGAGCATGCCATTGTCCGACCTATGAAGATGCTCTTCACTCATCCCCCAGTGTTTGCTATCTCGCTTTACATTGCCGTGGTCTACGGCGTTCTTTACCTCATGTTCAGCACATTCACCTTCGTCTTTGCTCAGCAATACGGATTTGGTACCGGCATCATTGGTTTGTCATACATTCCCACAGGAGTTGGCATGCTTATGGTAAGTTATATACTATCTATCCTTGTAGAGACCAAATCATATCATTTGAAACCCACCCTAATATACATTAGGGCACTATTACATTTGGTATTATCACAGATATCATCATCAAGAAGAAGATGGCAACTGGAGAGGCCACAGTCCCCGAAGACCGCGTACCAGTCTGGTTGACAGTTCCTTGTGGCCTGACAATCGTCGTCTCACTGTTTTGGTATGGATGGGCTTGCGAGAGCAATACGCACTGGATTGTGCCGATGATCGGTGTTGTCTTCTTCTGTTTCGGCCTCATGGGAATCATGGTAAGAATTCTCTCCAAGTATGGCCAAGGAATACAGCTAACTAGTCATACAGATGTGCCTGCAAGTATACCTCATCGACGTGTACGTTCAATACGCAGCCTCTGTTATCGCTGCTGTCACCGTCCTGCGATCCCTCCTGGGAGCTCTGCTGCCGCTCGCCGGACTCTCCATGTACAACAACCTAGGATTGGGATGGGGCAACAGCGTCCTGGCGTTCCTCTCGCTCGTATTGGTCCCAGTGCCAGTCATCTTCCGCTTTTACGGAGCTAAGATCCGTGCCAAGAGCCCGAACAACCTGGGTTAGAGGCGAATTTTTGACAATTTCAGCGTTTTGGCGTTTTGGGAATAGAAATATATGGGTTCGGGGCATCGACAAGGCAAACAAACGAGCAGCATTAAAATTATATAAGAATAGCGCATCGTACAAATTAGGATTTAATAGTTATAGATATTAAAAGTTAAATTGTTCCCTCTAGCTTCAGAATAGACATGGACTGTAGAACACCCGCCGTTCCTGGGCCAACAAGTACAGTGTATCTCAAACTACTTGCCTTAAGCAGCACTATCGATGAAATGGTGTGATAATTTCGTAGTGTTTATACCAATGTACAATTTTTTTTCTGAAAGTCTACTACGTAGTCGCCGGCTAAGTGTGAGTGCCCACTTAGTGCCTGTATTGTCTTGTCCTCCATATTATAACCGAGAACCAGCTTCCAGAAGTAGAAAATGAGTGTGTTAACAATAATTTTTCACCGTGACTTTACGTTGGCCATCCATACAAGAAATATGGAAATTATTTGGGATCTGGACGACCCAGAATATGTGTGTCGTGTCGCGGGGTTTCGGTAATTCGGATCCGGCACAGGAAAACACTCACTCTCGAATACACCTTGATATTAATCCTAAGTCATATCGTCATGTTTTAACCTAACTTTGTCATACCAATGTTATAACACTCGACTTGAAATACAATACCGATGGCTTTCGAGGCCATTGACGATAGAGCTTGTCCCCCTATCTTGCTTCTTCCAACACCTCCCTAGCATTGAATCTTCCCTGGCAGGAGACTGGCTTTGCTGTGCGCAAGAATCTATTCCAGGTGCAGCTATACACCGTTAAACTGCAACTTCAACATATAAAACCGAGTGATTATTTTGCATTTGGGATTTGTTAGCAAGATTGACTAAAAAAGCGGATTTTGGTCAATGATCAGGGATTCAATGGTATGATTGGATCAATGCGAGGCCAGATTGCGACCACACTGGCTAGAAAGCCAATTGTCTGTTTCCGATTGCGCGATTCAGAATGACCCCGTGACTGAACGTGAAGTCAATTGGAAGTCGATGTACTTTGGGGTCTCACAGCTCGCTGTGTTATCAAACTCCCTCGGGCTTGAATTGACTGCGTATTTAGTCACTTGTTCAACACTTCACAATTGCTAATCATGGCGCAAAAAGACCTTCAACTAGCTGTTTTTAAGTTCAACCCTTAGACTTGATAATGAATATAATATTAGAGACAACCCACCGCCATTGGTTTTATTTTTAAAAGAAATTCGTTAAAACAGGTCGAGTCCCCACTGTGTGCACCGAGACGTCAACTGGTGTTATTCGCATTGTATAGATGAGTAATTAAAAATTGTAAAAAATAAGAATTGCTCTTCAATTCTTTTTATTTGGGATTTAATGCATGCCTAGGAAGAATGCGTACAAATAAGTTTGTCGGAATAAGCTCGATATTTAGGACACGAAAATAAGCAGGGCCGGCCGCGTAAGACTTCTTTATGGGTCCCGGACAAGGGATGATATTTAAGATGACATCGCGTTTGGACCACCTGAATGGACGAGGAGTAGACCCTGGTCTATCGCGGGAAATCATGGCGCATGCAAACGTCTTTGAGGGCGGGGTTACAAGAACATCTTCTCATGCCTGCGCGGACGTTCCAATCTGTTTAATGGGACAACAAGCAGCGAACGGAGCTCGCGCGGCGCAGCCACAGCCAGCCCTGTGAGACATGGCTGAACCGATGAGTTGGTTATATTATGGGCTGCTGCAGAGGCGTTGTCCATGTGCAATAGTGGCCTGGTCTTTGGAAGCCACCTTTTTGTAGCGGAACTGCTGACGTGACGCCTCGGGTAAATCGTTTCAGGTGGGAACGATAGACGACCAACGTTAACCCTTGTGCCTTTTCTTTGGGATTCATCTCACAAGACCGACTTCCGCAAGCCGCGCTTGACCAATCTCACGCCACGTCACCACCACGAATGGTCATACGAACCCCAGTCTCCTTGGCGGCTGCGAGTCAACATGTGTGCAATATAATCTTTGCTCAGTTGGTTCTTGATGAGCATGGTCAATGACATCCAGGCGTTGGGCAGGGAACAGGTTTTGGGAATCACTGGGGCCGGATCCCAGCATTCTGGGAGCATTCTGGAGTGGGATCCCTGCGACGAGTCCGCACCTGGGATCGTGAAATGAGAAATGATGGAGGATGATGCTTGGGATTACCCTTGAAGTTACGCATAAGGTTCAGGCATGAGAAAAACCGACATCTTGGCATTGCCATTGTATTTTGCCTCAATCGTCGATGCAAGTGTGGACAGATTCGGGATCTGTTACCAAACGAATGCCCACGAGTTGCTGCTTTCGTAATTGACCGAGTATTTTGCCGCCGATCAAGAGACAAAAAGGACAAACTCTTCGGTAATATCATCGTGGGGGTGTCGGATCCGGAAATTCGAATCGGGCGAGCAAAATCCGGCTCGAAACCGTGCCACCATGTGGAGTCATGGTTCCCAAAGGCGCCCAGCCTATGCAGACCAAGTGGGCTGCCTCATCCGCGTCATGGCAGCAGACCGTTTTTTCTTGGCAAACAAAGGCCCGCGTTAAGATCAGTTCGAGAAGAACACACACTTGGTTTGGAAACGATTACCTCGCAGATATCCCGGAGTGACACGAGATGGCATGTCGTTGAGACCATAACCGAGGTTAAGAGGCAAGCAAGCCCGACGTGCATCCCACTCCAGTCTACACCCACCTAAGAAACAGCGGCTCTTCGCTTATGGGGCAGTTCGTGTCGATCACGGTTAGATCACGGTTAGATCACGGTTTAACCCACACGGCCAAGCCCTCATTCCAGCGAACTGGTCGCAGAGTCAGCCCACTGCGCCTGATGTGGATTCGTATCGGAGCTCCGCGTGTTGTCCAAGTGATGCGACAGGGTTCTTGGCGGCCCATGCAGAGAGAGAAAAAAGCCCGCGCTGAAGACTATGCGAGCGGGATTGCCATGCAATCGGCACGCGCTTGAGCAAGGGTTTGACCTAAACAAGGATTGAGAGAGCGTGGGAGTGGGTGAGCATGATCCACGGCTCGCCAGTCGACGAACCAGCTTTTGCGGATCTGATAAGATTAGATGGGACAATACCCACGTTGGCAGCGCCTGGGCGAGAAGGAATTTTCACTCAAGGTGGTATGACGGCCGTACCCGATCTCGGACTGTGACATCGCGTCGTGGGGTGTGCGGAATCATTCCCGTGCCCTCTATGCTGGGAAGATATAAACGTCGGCGTCTGGCTACGTTGATGAGCTTGAATATCTGTGGCAAGTTGAAAACACAACAGCGATTATCAGAAGCACCCAAAAATGGCAGCTGTAAATCCTAGCAGCATTCCAGAGGATTCAAATCCTCGCACCTCGGGCGACCCCGAGAAGGCCAGGGATCACCACCACATCCTCGAAAATACTGAGGTTCTGCGACAGTCCTGGTCCCGAAAGGATCTCATCATCGCCTTTACTGGGTACAGCCAACAATGCATAGGACTACCTTCTGAATGCATGTCACTGACAACCCGTTTATAGTCTTTTCGCTACGACCTTCATTGTTTCTTTCCTGAAGTATTCGACAAAGACTTACGATGCATACGCTACTAGTGCATTTGCCAAACACTCGGCCTTGACGACGGCCAATGTCGTGGGAACCATCATCGGACTTGTTACGTACCCAATCATGGCCAAATTCTCCAACGTGCGTCTTATACGGAACATTTGTATCTGCGCTAGGAGACTAATATGCTGACGTTACTTCTAGGTGTTCGGACGAGCTGAAGGTCTCACTGCATCTATCCTTTGCTTGGTCATTTCCCAGACCATGTACGCCGCTTGCCAGAACATTGGCACCTACATTGTGTGTAATTTCGAGCCCGACTGCCTTTTAACTCGTGTTGACGATCATTTCACTAGGCTGGAGGAATCTTCGAGTCTATTGGTGATACCGGATATGTCATTATGCAGCAGGTTTTCATCGCCGACACCACCAGTCTGCTCAACAGAGGCCTTTGGTCCTCTCTCCCCGAGTCTGTCGCCGCCATCCCAACTCTCTATCTCGGCACGATCGTTTCCGACAGCGTCCTCAAGCACTCGACCTGGCGATGGGGCTACGGCATGTGGGCTCTCATCATCCCATTTTGCTCTGCGCCACTGATCACGACGCTGTATATTCTCCAAAGGCGAGCGAGGAAGAACGGCTTCAAGCGAGAGAAGTCTTGGGCCGCTGGCGACAAGTCGGAGAGCCTCGGAAAGCGCATTGCCCACCTTTTGTGGATCGACCTTGACATCTTGGGTGCTGCTCTTCTCACCGTCGGCCTTGGACTAGCTCTGATCCCTTTGTCACTAACGGGCTCAAAGAACAGCGACCGCTGGGATAAAGGGGAATACATTGCCATGCTCGTCATTGGTATCGTGGTTGTAGCTGTTTTCTTCGTCTGGGACGCCAAGTACGCCAAGGTTCCTTTCATGCCCTTCCGCATGATTAAGGAACGCACCGTCATTGCCGCCTGCATCTTGTCCCTGCTCGACTTCTTCCACTATTCCTGCTTCACCATCTTCTTCCCCAGCTACTTGCAAGTCGCCGGTGGATTTGCCCCGGGTCATTCCACCAGAATTGAGTAAGCCAACGGCCCTCCCCTAAATTTACTAGCTGCTGACAGGAGAATTACAGCAACGCCCTACGTGTGGCTTTCCAAATTGGCTCTGTTGTTGTTGGTCTCCTGATGAAGTACACAAAGCGCTCTCAAATTTTTGTCTTCATTGGCGTGCCTCTCGTGGTCCTTGGTCAGGGCTTGCAGATTTACTTTGTCAACATGAATGGCGACAGCGCAAATGAGGCTTCGTTCGTCACAGCAAAGAGTCTGGTTGGTGTTGGCCGTGCATTTTACCAAACCGCTGCCCAGGTCACCATCCAGGGTCTCGTTGCGAAGGAAGACGTCCCAGTAGTAACTGGCGTGTACTTTGCGGCCATGAGTCTCGGTGGAGCTATCGGGACTAGGTCAGTATTCTCGAATTTGACATGTGTGAGCAGTTGCTAACAATTGGTAGCGTGAGCGGTGCCATCTGGAACAACCTTCTTCCTAAGAAGCTCAACAAGTACCTCCCCGAGAACGCAAAGGACAAAGCTATGGCTATCTATAAGTCAATCGTCATTGCCCAAAAGTTTGAAAAGGGCACCCCCGTTCGTGCTGCAATCGACAAGTCATATCGCGAGACACAGCAACTGCTTGCCATTGCGGCTACGGTGGCCCTTGTTCCTATGCTTGTTGTTATGCTCGCAATAAAAACCATTGACCTCACAAAAGACGAAAATGAGAATTCTGACGAAAAGTCAACCGATGGTGATGAGCCGCAAGTTGACACCAAGGGTGGAGTGAAAGAGCAGACCAAGGCCGAAAATGAATAGCATCGGAGACGCACAGCTTGCTTATCCTGCCTATTCACACAAACATCACGCTTGAAGCGTTGAATAATTACCATTCTTAGTTTATGTTTTATTTCTCATAAATAATATTTCCACCAAAACTGTATACAAATACGCTCGCGTTCAGGAAATGCTCATAGCAACTTGATCTCTGGGGCCGGCATGGCGGGGTTTTGCTTCGGTGGAATAGTCGCCGAGACGCGCCTTCATATGTGGAGTCATGGATCCGCCGAGTCTCTCCATGATGGCGAGAGGAGACGACGGGCGAGTCAGCTGATGCTCTGAGGGGTGATTGAGCTATTTCTATCTTCTCCGCATTCTTACAACTCCCCGTATTCTAGCAAACGTGTGACCAAAGACAAGGATAACTCTTGACATTATCACAATGATGCAATCGGATCTCATTATCAACCAGGTTCATTTCGACCCAAGCCAAATCACAGAAAGCACGAAGCAGGTCTGCGATGGAATTCGCAAAGTTGACGAAGAGGAAAAGGACATCTTCGTTAGTGATACCATCAGCACTCAATAATTTCATCATCATAACACTCGATTCTACCCACAGGGCGATGCGGTAAAGATGCGGGCAAGTAGGCCGACAGCAGGTGAACAAGGCGGCGAATATGTCCACATCGAGTCCAGGGAGCCTGGTTGCACGATTCCCTGCCGGGTTATCAGGCCGACCGCAGAAGATACTAACC
Source organism: Dactylonectria alcacerensis (assembly GCA_029931735.1). Classification (NCBI taxonomy): domain Eukaryota; kingdom Fungi; phylum Ascomycota; class Sordariomycetes; order Hypocreales; family Nectriaceae; genus Dactylonectria; species Dactylonectria alcacerensis. Next base: position 1,695,985 of record JAPMUZ010000011.1, on the reverse strand, counting down.
CGGGCATCTTCCTGCACTTCCACGGGGGAGGTCTTGCTGTGGGGACACATGACAGGTTCGAGCCGCCTCTGTGGTTCTATAATACCTCAGTACTCATTGACTCCTTAGAAACGATGCTCTTCTCCAGAGATTTGCCGACGCCTCGGGCTGCGTGGCACTGTCTGTTGGTTACCTCCTGGCACCTGAACATCCGTTCCCGGCTCCCGTTCAAGACTGTTTCGACGTGGCAGATCACCTATTAAAGAACGGCCAAGAAGAGTTCGGTGGGCCACTGCAGTTTATTGGAGGCGAGGTAAGCTCAGATGTACCGGGAATTTGGGCGCTCATCATACTAACGTCGTGTTTACTTTGGAACAGTCTGCTGGAGCATACTTGACAATGCAGACCTTCCTACATATAGCTGGTACCACCTCGGATTCTAGTTCCATTCTTGGACTTGTCCTGACTTATGGTTTGTATTCCTGGTCCTTTTTGCCCTCGAACTACACGATGCGGGATACCGTCTGTATCGACACCGCCAAGACAAACATATTTCGCGATCTTTGTTTCAACATGGAACCAGCCCAAATCCCACTGGTGTGCGGTTCATTTGAGCGGGAGTTTGGAACCCTTGCTACCCACGAATCGCCATATGACCACGACCTGAAGCATCCGGCGGCATCCCCGCTGTACCGAAGACTGGATGACATTGGTGTCCGTCTGCCACATGCCCTATTTCTCTGCGGAACGGCCGACCCAACGCTCGACAACACGGTACTTATGTCAGCTCGCTGGCAGATGGCCGGAGGTCTTGCTACAACCAAGTTCATTGCCGGCGCTCCTCATCCCTTTGTTGAGCTTCCTATTGAGACTGGCGATTGCTGCGTTAGGGCCGCCGAGATTATACAGCAATTCATTCGAGAGAGGAAGTCTTAAGTAGTCAAAGTATAAAGATATTCGGCGCCTTCTTCTTGAGATTCCTTACGCGGCCTCCTTCAATCTGTGATCCATGTTAGAGAAGGGCTATTGAGACAGCTGTCTCCTTACGAGTTTCTGGCGCAAAGGTAAAAAAAAATAACAACACATGTCTCCACTAGAGTAGTTCTCGCATCTTGCGGGAGAAGGGGTCGACAACCTAAAGGGAGCGTAAAGGAAATGGAGGTATTTTATAGAGCATGAAAATTGAGGTAAAATCATCTTTAAACTACATATACACTACTTGTAAAGTGTACATGTGTTCAAGACAGACTATGGAGTGCACCCTATGCCTTCTCCAGCGAAATCCCATCTATAGCCACAACAGGTGGACTGTTCGTGATATACCTGATTGCTACGTTGTTAAACCCAGCCGCTTCCTCGGTAATAACGACACTCCTAGTGAAGTAAACTACAAACTTCTTATCCATCACCTTTTTGATTCCGACGTTCAAGGTGAGTGTTGTGTTAGTTCCGGTAGTAGGATTCAAAATTTCAAACACCGCGGCCGCACCCCACCCCGCGGTGGACTGAGGGAAGAGCAGCAAATTGGAATAGATGGTAAGCACATACTGCCCTGCTTCGAGGTAGATGGGCTGAACTTGGCGTAATGAACCGAGGCTGTCGCCTGAGCTAGTCACTACGAACGACCAGCTTCCAGAACTGGGCGCTGCATTCCAGCTTGACATTGCTCCTTGCCAACTCTCAGGCTCAAGCCTCCAGCCGTCGGCGTTCCCGGTCTCAAAGTTACCGTTGACGATGCGGTTGACCGTAGATGGGGGACCAACTGTAGCTGTGTGGACACCTCCAGTTGTAGCTGTCAAGATAGTCTCCCAGCTTGTCACTACCGGGGTAGCAGTAATGGTTGAAACTTCTGTCTGTGGTGAGGTGGTCAGCAGTGCCTGACATTAGATACTGACCGATCGAAAGGAATCTTACTTGTGTGACAGTCTCTGTGCTTAAAGTTGCCGTCACGCTAATAGTGGATGCTGGCACATCGATGCAGGAGCAGGCCGAAGTGATTCGACTAGCAGGGTAGGTTACACCATTGGTCATGCATTTTGGTGGGCTAGCAGTGGCATCTCGCTTGGCCACAGTGCCAACAGCAAGCGTCAACGTGGTAGTCGAGGTCGGGATTGTTTGTGTGAATATGGTGGTTGTTGAAGTCACGATGCTGGTGCTCCCATCTACAGTGATATGGGCGTGAGCGATTTCAGTTCTGTCACCCAGTTAGTGAGATGATCGGATACGTAAGCGATGTGGGTTCTGACGTGGTTTCAGTCGTCGTGGCGACCGTTGTTGTGAATGGTGACAGACCCGAGCAAAAATCACTTGCTTGAACAGAATATCTTGTATCGATAAAGCATCGAAACAGGTTGTCGCGGTTGCAAGTCCCAGCGCGTTCATAGAGTTGGCGAGGCGAAAACACCGCTGCATTAACACCCGCAACTATGAGAGCTCCGCTGAGCAGTAGATTGCCAATCATGATGAACTCAGTGTAATATATGAAAGAATTCCAAAAGATGAGTGACTACAAGAATACCATATGGGAAGGGGCCGAGGGTATAAATGCGTAAAAAGAAGAGTGGCCCTCATGTGTTCTGCATCCATAATTCCAGTACATGGTGGGTTAGTCGCGATAAATCTGGGGCAGCCTAACCTTTACGGTAGAGCTGCTTCAATAGTCTCAATAATAGCCTCCTCGCATATTTCAGCCCGCCACATAGCTCCCAACTCACCGCAAAGTGGTGAATATTGCCGTTACAAAAGGTGGATGCGGGAGAAATCACGCACAGCTAGCAAACTCGTATCCAGTCAAACCCGATTTCCATTGACATCTCACTCTTGGCATTTGGCAATAGTGTGGCTAGCGCTGCTGGTAGAGTGGAGTTCGAGAGCCAGAACTGGATACTCGGATTGTGGATCACGGGAGAGGTTAAGTAGTCCAGAGAGGGCTCAGCTGAAGCAACGTGGACATCAACGAAGTCGCGCCACCATACAATCCCCAGTCTTTTTTTGTGGCATCAACTGTGCCCGCATTGTAAGTTGATGGCCATGCCGACACCGTGAAAGTATAGTAATGGCCTAATATTAAGATCGCTAGTATCGAAATGGAATAGGGTATTGTTTGGACAGATTGTTCAGAGGGAAAATTAGAGAAAATTGAGAGTCAAGACTCTGGAGACGATGAATGGTCGATCGGAAGCTGCCATGTAGAAGAAAGGAAAAAAAAGACAAAATAAAACAGGGGTTATAAAAGAGGGTGCCCATGTATTTCATCACATGCTGCTTGTGAATGGATAGAAGCGAGCTGGGTCAAGACATCCCTACTCTTTCCGTTTGAGCCCTCTCCTGCCTTAACCTGTAAACATATACGGAGGAACATTTCTTCCATTGTGACACATGTTTCTCGGCACTGAGTAATCTAGTTTCCCTTATCCTTTTCTTGGAATTTTTGAGTCGGAGATGATCCTGTCCGGAATTCACAACATCCTCATCCATTCAGCTATTCACAAGAGCCAGGAAATCACCAACTCGAGCCGTGCATAGTTCACTAATTGTGATTCTGTGAGCTACGAAAGTTGTATGACATATCCCAGATATACTTGATTGCAGATAGGCAATCTAAATGTTTATAGTTCGCGTACTTTGCAAAGTAAGTACCAGAAGTAAGTCGTCATGGATCGACTAGACACTCCTTCACAGCGCCTTGGCTTTTGGCACGTTGTGACGAGTTATGATCTGGGATCTGCGCCGTGGGAACGACGCAAGGCGAAGATAACAAAATTCCTTGTTTAGTCTAGTATTAAGCTCACTTAAGTTATATAACATTTCAACGAGGCATATGGGACTGTACTTGGTGGTCTGACCTTATTCGGCCACCTCCCCTACCGGTGAAAAGGAACTAGGCAACAGTCGCGACATGAGTGGGAAATGTCTACATCAAGCTGCTGATCACTCCCTTACCCGCTCTTTCATTTTAGCCACAAGGTCATTTTCTATTCTGTCTGCTCACTCCATGAAATCCCCTTGCAATTGCTCGCCATTGATCTGGTGTGACGGAAGCCAAGTTCCTGCGATGTGGCACCCGGTCTTTGTGTTGTCCGGTCTGATAAAACTCGTCTCTTAGTATCCGTACCTAGGTAGCACAGTACGTATCTTTGCCTATCTGACAAAATTCTACCTGAGCGCGAAGTTGCGAAGTTGCCCCTCGAGGGCCCAAGATATTGCCCATCTATTCACTCTATCATCCTATCTCACTCTACAAGCATGACTCATAAACAACCCACAGGACAGGGTAAGTAAAGAGATAATGAGCTTATTCGGACGTAACGTGCACCTAGGATAAATCTAAGGGAAGAGAAGCGATGTCTTGCCCTTTGACAGACTTGACAGTCTCTTATAATATTCACCTAGCCACAGCCTGACTGGCCAAATTTCCACGCAGGCTGGATAGCTAAGAGGCCATCAACACACCAAGGGATCAATAGCTCCAGCACAACATGGTAAATATTCTTCGAGAAAGGTTCTGTCTTATTCAACCCAACAGCTTCATCAATCCAAGGCCAACCAGGGCTGCAGCTCCCATCATGTACTTGGACGTCATCTGTCCCTCGCCGGCATACCTCCCACCCTCAAAACGGAAGCTCCGCTGCGACTCGCTTGCGCCCGGCGCATTGGCTCGGCACCATTTGTAGAGGAAAACGACGTCGGAACCGACAGCTGTAGAGGGGGTCTCACGGTTGGTCTCGCGCTTCCCTCTGCCTTCACAGTCGGGTATATGGGCCAAGTCGGCGGGCGCACTGCAACGACGATGACACTTGGGACTACCATTCCTGCAGCTCAGGAATACTTACAAGTTGACGTGCAGTTGAGTTTCCACACCCCATCATCGGCCTTGATAGTCACCGTACCGTGAGGGATCCCGAAGACGTACGACGTCGTTGTGGAGTTAAGGTCGGCGTTGGACCAGTCAGAGAAGTCAAACCACACTATGTCGGCAAGGCCAGTACTTGGTTGTCACTTGTGAATGCGCAAAATCCGATGGGATGGGGTAAGGCTCAACCCACCATAATCAAATTTTAAAACCCAGTTGACGAGATTGCAATTCGTATCCCAGACGTTGAGGCGCTCGCCGATCTTATAGCCCAACTAGAACACCTTGTAGCCGAGAGAGACAGTCTCGAGGACGGGCATGTTTGGACGATTTTGAGTTATTAGCCTTAACCATCAACCAGCTGAGGGATACTGAACAGTGGGTTGAAGCCACATACAAAGATAATAGAAAGCATCCAGCACGACGAGAAGCAGCGGAACAAAACACAAATATATACGTCTCAATATCAGATGGCAGTCAGCTGAAGGTGTGGGAGGCAAACCGAGCTGAACGTTCTATCGAACGCCACGGCACAGGTAATACGTAAAATACTCAAAATGGGCCAATTAAATAAATGGCTTGGTCTAGGAGTGGTGGGTGGCTCGAAGTGCCGAGCCGCTGGGCTGGACAGCCAGGAGAAACGAGGCTGCAGTCTGGGCCCTTCAAGCTGGTCAGCTGCCGCCTGCGTCAAGCTGGTTCGTGCTAGTGTGGCCAATCACCACACACACAACGATCGAGATACGACGTTAGAGACCCGACTCAAAATCAACGTACCGCCCTTTATGCATATATTTGTACCTCAGCCTCAACGCCTCATCATGCAACCCGAACATCCCTGCCTGACTTGGTGGGAGAAGGCGTTTGCTGGCCAGACCGGAACTATTGCGAGGGGTTAGATTTCCAACCACGGAGCCGCATGCCCTTGTGAAATTCGGAGATGCATACTGGTTTCTGGCATTAGCTTGCAAGGAGAACCATATCCCGTACAAAAAAAATCAACCCTTCACCGAGGGCACGATTCCAATCCTTAGTTTTCGCCAAGCAGGCCTGCTCGTAGGAGTCCATAAAAGCATAAATGTCTCTGTTATGCCAACAAAGTGCTTAATCATAAATATTTGTTTTCTTTGCCTTTCTTTTCTGTCTTAGGGAGAGGGGCGGTGGGGGCCTCCTGTGGCGACGTTGTCTCTCCCACTCTTAGACAACAATAGGCCGTGCAGGAGGTACAAGCCTCCCCGCCTAGAGCAAAGGCTGGAGTCTGGCATAGAGGATGCATCTTCCCAACACTGCTCAGGAGGCTTCAAGGTTTGGATGTTAGTTACTGACTAGTACCTAATGCAGTGGGATAATGGCAGTGCTAACAAAGTAAGCCAACGAGCCCAAATCACCCGAGACAAAATATGTCCATAGTCCGTGTCTCAACTTACTGATGCTTTCTGGGGCTCCAGTCTTGGTGCACCTTGAGAGGGCAACTTGGGACGCTAGATACGATCTCCCCCAGTTGATTGTTAAATAGTTGACGAGGCGTAATCTCAAGCTTCCATTCGTCATTAAGTACTACCCGGAAACCTGGGGGAATTGTGATTTCCTGGGGATTCCATTTTGGTCTGTAGTGATGATTGTGGCAATGCTGAAAAATTGGTATGAAGCGTACAGCACTATTCCACCAACAAGAGTATGGCTTAAACTTACTACGTCCGGCCACGACCCGCAGTAGAAATCTAAAATGTTGTTCCCATTTAATCGAATCTTGATGTCATACCCTGCATCTATTAACGCCTACCTTCCTTCTAAACCCTATTTTACCAGATTGACGGTTTGTGAAACCTCCTTTTCTACCATAATACCCATCTTGAGGTCCTTGTTTGGTGACCAAGTGCCAACTTCCTCGTTTGTCGGCCTAGTTTCTCGTGATGATGTAGCCTTTGACTGAATACGACCCTCGCTTCTGATGTCGCCTAGCTCCAGACTCTCTTCGGACTCGCCTACGGTCATAAAGCCGCTTCTCATTTTTGAGCCCATCTTAGGAGCAGTATTGGCCGAATTTTGAAAATTTCGGGATTCGTACGAGGGTCCATATTGGTCGGATTTTTTTACACTGGACAAGAAGCGTCGAAAAAGTTTGTCGAAGATGGGTCGTAGTAGAGGGGAGCATGCAACGAGAATGACCACACCACATTCGGCATATGTCCATGTTATGACTTGGGGTACGGAATACGAGAAGTCGTCGAAGTCGATTTTTCGAAGAGAGACCAAACGAATGATTGCAAAGATGACGGAACTAAAATGTCAGCCAGCGAGCTAGTACAAGTCTATGAGGAGGGGCGACTTACACAATACCAATGCCAAATATGCCAAAAAGCGCCAACCTGTACGGGGTTTTGACCTGCAACCCCCAAATCACCGGGATAGGTAGAAGGCACATGGCTACATCTACGATGACATTGACGATACTGACGGCCGTATAGCCTGCAATCTGATCGCCACATGTGCCATCAGTTGTCGGATCCCAATTCTTTTGAACGGGACGACATATCAACAGGCCGATGAGGAGTGTCATAATCATCCACGCTGCCTGAACAAGGATGATAATCCAAGTGCAAATCTAAGTCCAACATACATGATCAGTGATTTGATCAGGGTTTCGCAAGAGGTCAGCTAAGTTATGACTTACCCAGAACATACGAACGGCAAAGACGCGCTTGAGCATCCACAGAATGCTCCATTTGCTAGTGCACATGGAAAGACCATATAAGCCTTGGATGGCCAACATGCTCTGGCGGAAAATCATCAATGTAAACAATGCAATACCTTCGACAAGTGGTTTAAGGTTGGTTGAGAACTTACTTGCGTCAACCTTGCAACGTGACCTTTACCCAATTGATCCATGTGATAGCCAACGCCGCCCAGATACAATACTAGATCCATCTGTTAGCGATAATAGTAGCCTTGAAGAGCCTAGTTTTGAACATACGCAAGAAAAATGCCACCGACATGCCATAATACGCAGCCTATTGAAGTAGTCAGTGGATTAATCGTAATAATCATCGGAAATGTCATTTTCGTACCACAGAGACGTAGAATAATGTATCTTCGACAGTAAGGGGTGTATGTCGCACCCGTCTCGCATATAACCGGAGGGCAGACCAGACGGCAATCAAGACGCAGAAGACAATGACCGTGAGCAGAGCTTGACGAACCTCCGGCCTTGAATTAAGCGGGACGGTCGTCGTCGTAAGTTTGGCCGTATCAGACCCCATCGCGGCTCGTAGCGACCGGGAGAGCCGACAGCGTGGTTTGAGGTACGTTGAGAGGAACCGTTCAACTGCAGTGTGTGGGGAAATCGGGGGAGGGCAGGAACGTACTTTTTCATCATCTATTGATCGTTTTCCATCCGTTGGGGCCTAGGGGCTGGAAATATTCCTGCCGACGCGTCTGCCGACGGTTTGTCGACGAATCGCCACTTTTTTCCCACCCTGGGTTGCATTTTCGTTCTGCCTCGTGGGGCGGTTGTTCACCCTCAGGGGTCTTGTGAAGCAGTAACTGGGGTCTTACCAGGGTGAGTTGACTGACTGGCATAACGTGATGCAGGAGGGGGATCATTAAGGACTTCTTCCTCCTCGAGCATGTGATGTTGTTGGCATGTAGCCAGCCTCAGTTAACCTTCGCCTTCCCGTTTCTTTATTACTTGGCTATTTGACATTACGCGTGGCCGAGCGATTCACTACCTATCACCATCAATCTTTGAGACGAAAGGGCGCAAAATTGCGATGTGTTGAGACTCGCTCTTGGTGACAATAGCACCATCAAACCCTGGCACCAACACACTTTCCACTACTGTGAGCGACATGGTTGTTAGTTGCTGACAAGGGTGCGGAAGCTGTTCCCGTCATGCCGACCCCAGTGAAGATACATGGAGGTAATCCACCAAGAGTATCCGTCGCGGGGTGGTTCGGGAGCTAGCACGTTTGTTCACCGACAAGGTGGATTCGGAAGAGCTACCCCTCATGCTGACCCTGGCGATTCACAAAAATCACATGGAGACAATCGGCCGAGGCCTCAAGAAGAACCCATCGCCTGCGGCGTAGTCGTCTCGGACCTGGCACTGTCGCTCTACAAGAATTGATCTCGGCTGTACTCTGTATTCGTGGTGCGATCGTCGAGCCCTAGAGCAATTAACTTCCTCTCCCTTCGCTGGTCGACTGGGGATCCACCCATAGACTCGTCGCGAGCAGTCACGAATATATTAGGCGTGGGGTATTCCTGTTCGCTATCGCTTCAGGCTTGCGAAGGCTTCAGCGTTCGCACACTGAAATGGATCTGAATTTCGTTATCTCTCAAAAACTTGGAAAATTAGCCAAGGAAGAAAATATCATTTCACATCTGGCGAGAGGAACTTGGTGCTCAAGATTAATTAACTCGACTTCCTCGCAAGTGCCTGCCAACGACCCTCTGCATTAGCAGCAGTTGTGTGTTTGATCGATACGCAATGGAGTCGACAACATTGGCAATGCTACGCTGTGTTGGCTTGGCATCGCGCTAAATGCAGGGGTACTATCTGATACTGTATTCGTACGTTTTACGAATACAGGGATGCTATTCCTATAGACCAATTTGGTAGGCCGTAATTAGACATACTTGCGGGCCCTGCATTTGACCAGCTGGGCCGCGTGGTCGTGCAGAAGTTGGCCGCACAATGAGGCCATTTGTCGACCACAAGCGTCGATTCCTTGTCCCCTCCCCCACCTCTAGGATGGCATCCCAGAGGATTTCTTTCCGCATTTCTACATTACTGCCTTTCCTCGCCACCTGTTCCCCTCTTGCACATGCACGCGTTTCCACACAGACCTGCTTCCTCAACGTTAGATACGACGCCGATCACAATGGGCTCAGTTACTTATGATTACCTCATTGTAGGGGGTGGCCTCGCCGGCTGCGTCCTTGCCAGCCGCTTGCACCAGTATGACGAAGATGCCAAAATTGTCCTCATTGAAGCTGGTCCTGATACCCGCACGCGCCCTGATACCCTTAACCCTCAGACGTTAAACCTTGGCGGAGACTTGGACTGGAAATACGAATCTGAGCCAATCCCCGGATATCTCAATCGGACCATCCCCGTCAACGCTGGAAAGGGATTGGGTGGCGGTTCATCCATTAACTCGGGTAAGTGGAGATCGCTGTGCACACACCATACGAGAAGTAGGAACCGGCTAACCAAAGCTTGAACTCAAAGGCGGTTGGACTCGCGGTTCCTCTATCGAATATGATGAGTGGGCCGCTCTCGTCTCTGATGAGCGTTACAGCTATAAGGGTCAGGTCCCTTGGTTCAAGAAGGCCGAGCACTGGTTCGACAACAAGAATCCTGAACAGCACGGCCAAAACGGGCCCATCCATATTGTGTCTGCCGAGTCTACCAATCGCACATTCCCACTGAGTGAGCATGCTATTGCAGGTTGGGAGGACCTCGGTGTTGAAGCACTTCCCGGCTTGGACCAGAATGCTGGTGACAACCTTGGTCGCGCTTACATCTGCCAAGCTAGAAACAACGGCAAGCGTTCGTGGTCTGCAGGAGAATACCCTCTCGATGGGGTTGAGATCCGCTTCAACACTCTCGTGAACAAGGTGATCATAGATACTAGTGGCAAAATACCCAAGGCTACTGGTGTTGAACTAGCTGATAGCACTATTGTGCTGGCCAAGAACGTCGTTTCTGCTGCCGGAACATTCCGTTCTCCTCAGCTCCTCCAGCTTTCAGGCATTGGTTCTGCTATTGACCTGAAGCAGGTGGGAATTGAGGCAGTCGTTGATCTCCCAGAGGTTGGCCAGGGTCTGACTGATCATACGTCTTTCTTTCAACACTGGCGTCTACGTGACCCTTCTGCCGGATACACCCTTGGCTCGCCGAACCCTCTGTTTGCCCAGCCCCAGTACTCAGAGGGAGTGCCCATGGACTGGATTGTCTCCACTACTGTTCCCAAGGAGGGTCTCACCGAAGCTATTAAAAAGGACGAGGGCACTGAACCCGATGCCGCTACCCACCCCTTCCTTAGCAAGACACGTACTTTCCTCGAGAATATTGTGCTATATGCCAAGGTTCCTTTCGCTGGCGTTCAGTTCGACGCTGAGCATATGACAACCGCTATTGTTAGTTTCTTGCCAACATCAAGAGGCAGTGTTTCTCTCAGGTCCTCTAATCCTGAGGATCAACCTAAGAGTAAGTACAACTAGATCGTCTTCATGACTTATCGTGATTTTCAGGAAACTAATTGTTTATATAGTCAGCTTTAACTTCTTGTCTACTGAGGTAGATAAGTACGTCTTTCGCCAGGGTCTTCGACAGCTTACCCAATTTATGCTAGGCCCCAAATTTGGCCAGTTCATTGAGGGTGAATCAGTTCCAGCGGTCCTTGGCCTGGACCCTGTGACGCTTGATGATAATGATGAGAAGCTTGACATCAGGCTGGCCTCCGCTAGTTCCACGACATGGCATCCTGCTGGAACCTGCTCCATGGGTAAGGTTGTGGATACAGAATTCCGAGTCAAGGGAGTTGAAGGGCTGAGGGTCGTCGATGCTTCAGTTATTCCCCTCGCGCTCAGTGCTCATATCCAAGCACCAGTTTATGCTCTTACTGAGCAGGCTGCTGCTATTATTTCAGGAAAGGCCTAAGGTAGCGGCAGTAACATATTAGCAGATATTATTGAATAAAAGATTATATTGCTTTAAATATTTAAGAAAGAGACAGGCAAACTTCAAACATAGTGTTGTTCACATCTAAGTATTTGTATCCGGCCCCAGAATTTCTGCGATGGCCCACACGTAATCGGCAAACCCAAGATTCTTCCGTTCCCACTAGCTAGAAAGATAATCCACTAAGTCGACTTCCTATTGACCACAGCCACGTTCATGGCCATCATCAACCCCGGCTACATCAGCTGCCTTTGAGAGGTTTGGAAATGCCTGTACGGAGAACGTCAGCGACTTGCGCCCGCCTGCTCATGCCTTTTTAAGCTCTCTTGCAAATGTATACGGACTGGTCTTCCGTGTGTGATTTTAAGCTAGTGGAGATTGTATCAAGACCAACAATCGAGCAGTATGTGAATCATAGAGTGGATTGGTTGAAGGATATTGAGAACGTGGAGCAAATCGATGGAAAGTTCGATTTAACATAACTGTCTGGAAGATATTGTCTGATGGTCTTCCTGAAAACAAGTCGTCGACGTTTTAGGCATGTTGGGGGAAAATCAATAATTTCGATTAATAAACGTCGTGCTATAATATTCATCTGGCTTATTAAAGGATACTTACAGGTCGAAGGAGGCGCGGTGCTGTTGATAAGCGCGAGGGGGAGAACGAAGGACACTGAAGAAATGCTGGATTGTGAACAGCAACTGTGTAGCATCATATGATGCATCAATAATACTCACTGCGTGAATCAATATTGATTCGTTACACAAGCCACTCACTTGCATTGGTAAACTCATCAAAGACATGCACGTGTCAACAACATCCGGCTAAGCAGTAGGGATTAATTTTCTTTAGCAGTCTCACATCTCTCTCATTCTCTGAAAGTGTCTAGTCAAACGATTCGGGATTAAAACCTCATGGGATACGTTTTTCTATTCCTCTAACATTGTTTTGAACAGGCCAGCGGGTGCATTTTTGGGCGCAGCAAGCTGGAGAACCTCCTTGCTCGTTGTAGAGGCTGTGCATTTCCCCTCCCACGCCGTCTCCCCAGCATGCTTAATTGAGAGGATGACGCTCCTCGACTCCTGACTTTGGGCTGCCATGTGCTCGGCAATAGACATGTCCTTGAAGTGGACTTCTTCAACTTTCGTGCCAGTTTCTTGCTCCACCATCGCCACAATCTGTCGCCCAGTGATATCCTCCGGTCCGTTCAAGACGTACTTGGCTCTGTCGTGCGGGGTAACATCATCTTCGATCAAAAGGTGAGCTGCGAGAACTCCAACCTCGTTAGGATCAATGATGCCAACAGGCGCATCCTCTGAAGCAATGAGCCTAAGAGGATGCTGCTGCCCAGTCTTGCGGAATTCCTTAACAAATTCCGCGGCAGTGTGAAGATAGAAGTTCGTAAAGATGTTTGGTTGCAGAGAAGTCCATCGTAAGCGTTGAAATTCTGGTGAGCTCAATAGCGCCTCGATTGCCCAATGCTGCCTAGGATAGTAGGCAGGGCAATCTGGGCGCACATTTGCAGCAGTTGTTGAGATCCGAACGACGTACTCAACGCCTGCGTTGAGAGCAGCTAGATGAAAGGTCGACTCTTCGGCGAATTGATTGGGCTGGTTATGTGACGCAATGAATGCCCTGACAACATTTTGCTGCCGGAGCCAGTCCGCCGTGATGTCAACCCAATGCAGTTCCGTCACTTCGACATTGGGCAAAGCAGCGAGTTTCTGTGCCACAGCTCCGCTGGAGGAACGTGTAAGAGCGAGAATCCTGTGACTAGAAAAGATCTTGCTGGTTTTCAGGAGCTCTGATAGGGTTTTAACAACGCCTTGTCCGGTGTTGCCTGTGGCGCCGATGACAAGGAGAGTAGGGGCCATGATCAGCTAGAATTGATTGGATGCAGATAGAATTGGGTAGGATGAAGTTGGATGTGTAATATACATACTGTTAAATGATATGATATGGTGTTCCCCCTCCGTATTTATATCAGTCCTATTGCTTGAAGTCAAATTTCAACTGCCGGACTGATTTGTAATTCTCCGCTGCTGGGCGTCGGAGTTTCTGGCCCGTGTAACGTTAGATATTGTCGATGCGGACATTGCGGAGAAGAGGCCCCCTTTTGCCTTGCCATACAAAGCCATCAACTCCACTTGATGAGCAATCGGCCGAAAGAGTTTGTCCAATGGATCGTTAATGACACGTTTGACTGGGCGTCCAATGTCTCGATGCCCCGCTCTAAAATAACGAAGTACTGCCCATCCCCCAGCTGTTTTCTCTAAATCGACTCGCAGCTTTTTGCCTAATTGACTGGCGTAGATCGGCCCAACCCATTGAGCTCTAGCTCGCTCTTTGAAGAGTGCTAGAGTCTATTTCATCTTTCATCTAGATCTGAGCTAGGGGGGCCATATGTTTGAGATAACCGTGTGCCAGAACGGCGCGCATGCTGATGCTAGCGACACGGACTGCTACCCCGGGATTAAAGAGGAGACTCTCCCACGCATCAGCTGTTACAATTCAAGCGATCCTGAGATCAAAACGAGCTCTCGAGAGAATTTAACTTAGTAGAGCAACATTATTGATCGAACAATCAGCCTTGCATAGCTAGGCATGGATTCCACAACGATCGATTGGTGCCTCGAGGACTTGCTGAAGGTCAGGTAATTTTGTCAAGACTTCGCCCCTAGGTACAACCCCTATTTCATATTAACGTGAATTCTTATCGGCAATCCTCGAATGTTATTGATGGGTTCGAAACCCGCCAAATATTAGTGCCAGCATTTGTGTCATCTGGTGCTGCTGATAGGTTCTTTTGTCTAGGAAACCAGGGAGAGTTGCCTAAATACACCAGCCAGTTTTCCAAATAACCTCCTCAGATTGGCAGGCCTCATGACAGCGTGGCCAGGAATAATGGCTCGTCTTCCGTCCAACTCACCCCAAAGCACTTGTACTTGTCTCGCCGACAACAAACCCACTTCGCCGCCCTCAGATGTAGCGACGATGCCTAACGCGCGCTCTATTTTCTTGATGAGGTCAACAATGACTTCGGAGAAAAGCATTCCCTGTGTGCATGGGTTCTCTAATGACAACCCGCCAAAGGTGAGATTTGGGACAGCGACAATAGGGTCGGTAGCGATTCGGCCGACCCGAGTGGTCATATATTCGAGTATCATCTCAAAGAGGGAAACCAACTGGGTGAATATACTCGTGACTGTGAGCGCGAGTGGCGCCGATAATGATTCGGGGGATGAAACGGAGATAGAGGACAGATTACGGTGGTTGTTTTGTTGTAATTCCGACGGTGGCGCTAGCGACTTCGAAAATGGGGTTTCTGCCATTGGCGAAGCACACAAAAGGCCATGTGATGGCCGGTTGCTAAGAAGCCCCGTGAGGATCAGCAGGAAGTCTTGAGATGTCTTGACCATGAACTCGGCCAGAGTCAAGCTGTCGATGTACAACGCGCCTTGCTGATAGATGACGCTGTTAAAGTCGAGGGTATCTTTGTTCATCTCGGCCGCTGCAACGCGGATGTGCAAGTGGAGGTTGATCTTCGAAAGATCGAATAGAGCATTTGAGCTATTGAAGCCCTCCAACATCTCCGGTCTTGTAATCGTCAGGGTATCGAGGCAATTCTCGGTAGTTGATACAGTTTTGGGGGGAGTTTCGAGAGAGTACGGAGTCGGCATTGTGATTGTGAGCCCTGAGTCTGGATTAAACAAGGAGTCAGTCTGGCCAAAGCCAAAGCTAGTATCCCATGGCAAAGAGTACTGGTCGAAGGAGTTCGTTCCAAAGATCGGCCATGTTGGTGTCGCGTCGAGCGCATCATCCGCGGATGGAACCGACCCTTGCACGGGAGTTGTTGCTGGAGACATTATGCTGTCCCAGTCCAAGTGAATTCCTTCTCCCCATTGTGAAGCATTAGCTCGAGGCATGCTGTGAGGGGTTGGCTGGCAACTCCGGTGGACTGGTGTGTGTTCGGCCGTCGAACTTCGACCGATTTGGGCTGCGGTTCGCCTTGGCCTCCCAGGATTCCTCTGCTGCCCAGTGGCACATTCGACGGCCAGCATCGTGCACCTCGCGCATTTGGCATCATTCCGGTTGAGACGTTGACATCTCGCCTTGGCTTTCCGACAGGCTTCGCAAGACAAACGCCTCTGTGACGGGTGGACGGGTGCAAGGCCCATTTCGGTTTGTCTAAATCCGCAGGCACATCGGGACGAATACAAGGGCCCGCGTAAGATCAGGGCTTGATGTGGACCAAAATGGCGACGTGAGAAGCACTCGGTGAGCCGGGAATAAGTGCGAGGGACTGTCTTTAAGTAAACCCTCCGCGGAGGGTTTTGGGAAATTAGGTTCAGCGCTATTTTACTGTGCGAAGTCGCGACTATTTAGCATTCGGGAACATGTGTGTCATAGCGGAGGAATTGGGTAATTCTTCCGATCATGGCTGCTTCCTTTGGCTTGCTTGCCCCCGTTACTGGCAAAACTGAACCTGGTCCTTAATCTAGATGGCCGACCAGGGTGATGCTAGAAGAGACCGAATGCGTCATAAGAAATTGCAGTTATCGATGCAGTCGTAGCAGCGTCAATTCGTCATCTGCCGTACGCATTGTGGAGGTTTCGATGCCGAGGAATTGAACTATCCACAGCATTTAGGCAAGCTTTGCTCCATCTTTCCGGCCCGCGGAGGGTTTCATGCTCCCTTTGCAATCGCAAACCATAGCAGAGCCTAATGTTATCAGCTCGTTTGCGTATGCTCTACATTCTTTGTATTTCTGCAAGTTTCTTGCATAACATATACTGATCTTCATCCGGAACTTCTACCCAACTTGCATTCTTTCGCTTATCACACTCATTTTTTGACAGCACCCTCCCGATTTCAACATGAGCGCCAGCTCCTCCACCGTGGACAATGAGTCCATCACGGCTGACGAAACACTACATACCGCCGCCCTCGAGGATAGGGTGGAGAAGACACACTCTTCACGCAATACGGCATGGCACATGGAAAACGAGCTTCAGATGATGCAGAACCGAGACGAAGAAGCCGGAGACAAGCCCAGAAAGCTTGGAGTCAGCTGGCAAAACCTCACCGTCAAAGGCATCGGCAGCGACGCCACGTTCAACGAGAATGTCGTCTCACAATTCTATCCCTTTCATGGGGTAAGCAAAGATGCCCCGATGAGGACCATCATCGACAACTCGTATGGCTGTGTCAAACCCGGAGAGATGCTCCTCGTCCTTGGTCGCCCTGGATCAGGCTGCACGACATTGCTAAGCGTCCTTGCCAACAACCGACTCGGCTACGAAGAGGTTACCGGAGACGTTAATTTTGGTACCATGTCCGCCCAGGAAGCCAAACAGTATCGTGGCCAAATAATCATGAATACGGAGGACGAAATCTTCTTCCCAACCCTTAGCGTCGAGGCCACTATCGACTTTGCTGCCCGTATGAAGGTCCCATTTCACCTACCGCCCGGGACCGAGACATATGAGGAGTACGCCCAATTCTACAAAGACTTCCTCCTGCGATCGGTCGGCATCTCTCACACTGCCCATACAAAGGTGGGAGACGCCTTCATTAGGGGTGTCTCGGGAGGAGAAAGGAAACGTGTGTCCATTTTAGAGTGCCTGACCACTCGCGCGAGTGTCTTCTGCTGGGACAACTCGACAAGAGGTCTTGATGCTAGTACAGCTCTTGAATGGATCAAGGCAATCAGGGCGATGACCGACATCCTCGGTCTCACGACCATCGTCACGCTGTATCAGGCAGGCAACGGCATCTACGAGCACTTTGACAAGGTCCTCGTTCTTGACGAAGGCAGGCAGATTTTCTATGGACCTCGACAGGATGCCGTTCCCTTCATGGAGGAACTTGGCTTCATGCGGGACTCTGGCTCCAACCGAGGAGATTACCTGACGGGCGTGACAGTTCCTACCGAACGTCTAATTACTCCAGGATATGAGAACACGTTCCCCCGCACCGCCGACGCGGTTCGTGCCGCATACCACCGGTCAGCTATCAAGCCGAAGATGCTGGATGAATGTCAAACTTACCCAACATGTGAGGAAGCTGTGGAGAACACGGTCGTCTTCAGAGAAATGGTCGCCCGCGAGAAGCACCGAGGCGTACCAAAAGGATCACCCGTTACCGCCGACTTCATCACTCAAGTCAAGACGGCCATTACCAGGCAGTATCAGATCATGTGGGGCGATAAGTCGACGCTATTCATGAAGCAAGGCGCAACAGTCATCCAGGCCCTGCTCGGCGGTTCTCTTTTTTACAATGCTCCTGCGAACTCCGCCGGCCTCTTCCTCAAGGGCGGTGCACTGTTCTTCTCGATTCTCTACAACGCCCTTCTTGCTCTTTCAGAAGTCACCGACTCCTTCACTGGCAGACCCATTCTGGCCAAGCACCGCTCTTTCGCATTGTATGATCCAGCAGCTATCTGTATCGCCCAAGTTGCGGCAGACTTGCCCATTCTAATGTTCCAAGTCACACACTTTGGCCTCGTTCTCTACTTCATGGTGGGTCTCAAGACTACCGCTGCCGCCTTCTTTACCTACTTGGTGACCAATTTCATGACTGCAATGTCCATGACGGCTTTCTTTCGGGTGATCGGCGCTGCATTTCCTACCTTTGACGCCGCCACAAAGGTCTCAGGTCTGTCAATCGTCGCTTTGTTTGTCTATATGGGTTACATGATTAT
The DNA here is from genome assembly GCA_029931735.1 of Dactylonectria alcacerensis. NCBI lineage: Eukaryota > Fungi > Ascomycota > Sordariomycetes > Hypocreales > Nectriaceae > Dactylonectria > Dactylonectria alcacerensis. The sequence continues at coordinate 1,677,765 of JAPMUZ010000011.1, read as the reverse complement.
CAAGCCCGAGATGCATCCATGGTTTGTCTGGATCTTTTGGATCAATCCCATGGCCTATGGATTTGAAGCTCTTCTTGGAAACGAGTTCCATGACCAGGATATTCCCTGTGTTGGTCCCAACATTATCCCCAGCGGCCCTGGCTATACTAGTGGAATTGGCGGACAGTCATGTGCTGGTGTTGGCGGCGCGTTGCCTGGTGCCACGAGCGTTGCAGGTGACGACTATCTTGCATACATGTCCTTCAGCCACAGCCATATCTGGCGGAATTTTGGCATCAATTGCGCATGGTGGGTGCTGTTTGTTGCGCTCACCATCTTCTTCACCTCCCGGTGGAAGCAAGTAGGAGAAGGTGGCCGCAACCTCCTCATCCCTCGAGAACAACATCACAAGTCAAGGCACCTCTTGCCATCCAGGGACGAGGAGTCGCGAGTCACTGAGAAGCCTCCAGCCGTATCAGGATCAGATTCATCGGAGAGGAACCTCGACAATAACCTTATTCGCAACCGAAGCATCTTCACCTGGAAGGACTTGACGTATACCGTCAAAACGCCCGACGGCGATCGCATCCTTCTTGACAACGTGCAGGGGTATGTCAAACCCGGTATGCTTGGAGCTCTGATGGGGTCCTCTGGTGCCGGCAAGACAACCCTCCTCGACGTCCTCGCGCAGCGCAAAACTGAAGGAACTATTCATGGATCCGTCTTAGTCGATGGGCGTCCCATCCCCATCTCTTTTCAGCGTTCTGCCGGCTACGTTGAGCAATTGGATGTCCATGAGCCGCTGGCAACAGTTCGCGAGGCCCTCGAATTTTCGGCCCTCCTACGCCAGTCTCGCGATACGCCCACCGAAGAAAAGCTGCGATATGTTGACACCATCGTGAACCTCCTCGAACTGAATGACCTCGAGCATACGCTTGTAGGTCGCCCGGGTTCTGGTCTCTCTATCGAGCAACGCAAACGTCTCACCATTGCGGTCGAACTAGTAGCAAAGCCGAGCATTCTTATTTTCCTAGACGAACCTACATCCGGACTTGATGGTCAGGCGGCTTACAATACTGTCCGCTTCCTCCGCAAACTTGCTGAAGCTGGACAAGCCATCTTGGTGACGATTCATCAACCGTCAGCACAGCTATTCGCACAATTCGACACGCTCTTATTGCTTGCCAATGGTGGGAAGACTGTATACTTTGGTGATATCGGTCAGAACGCAAGCACTATCAAGGAATACTTTGGTCGCTACGGAGCCCCTTGCCCACCTGAAGCCAACCCAGCTGAGCACATGATCGATGTAGTGTCAGGGAACAGGGGTCCGTCTCAGGATCATGACTGGAACCAAATCTGGCTACAGTCGCCGGAACACGTTCAGCTCTCTAAGGATCTGGAACACATGGTTTCCGAAGCTACCTCTCGACCTTCAGCGGTCAATGATGACGGAAACGAGTTCGCAGCTTCGATGTGGACACAGACGAAACTGGTAACACATCGAATGAACATCTCGCTCTTCCGGAACACCGAATACGTCGACAATAAGGTTGCCATGCACATCAGTCTGGCGCTTCTGAACGGTTTCACCTTCTGGATGATTGGGGACAGTCTTACCGATCTGCAGCAGAATCTCTTCACTATCTTCAACTTCATTTTTGTTGCGCCAGGTGTTATTTCGCAGCTCCAGCCTCTCTTCATCGATCGCCGCGATATCTATGAGGCGCGAGAGAAAAAGAGCAAGATGTACCATTGGGCCCCGTTCGTCACTGGCCTTATTGTCTCCGAATTCCCCTACCTGATTGTCTGTGCACTGCTCTATTACGTCTGTTGGTACTTTACTTGCGGTCTTCCAACCGCTGCAGAGCACGCCGGTAGTGTGTTCTTCGTCGTGGTAAGTATTCTCTTTTCTCCCCACTCAATTCGGACCGGTTCTGCAGCGTCACTGACACTTTTCAGGTAATGTACGAATGTCTATACACTGGTATTGGACAGATGATCGCCGCGTATACTCCCAACGCCGTTTTCGCATCTCTTGTCAATCCCTTGGTGGTCACAACTCTGGTTTCATTCTGTGGCGTTATGATACCCTACAGCCAGATCGAGCCATTTTGGAGATATTGGTGAGAAATTCTTTCGTATTAAACGACCTTGTCTGCGCAGGTTCTAACAAAATCATCTCACAGGATGTACTATATCGACCCCTTCAACTACCTCATGAGTTCCCTTCTCGTCTTTACTACTTGGGACAAGCCAGTCCACTGCAAGCCCGGAGAATTTGCGGTATTTGATCCAGCCCCCAACACAACCTGTAGCGAGTATCTTGCCGATTATCAGGGTGGCATGGGAGCGGCTACAAATCTCCTCAATCCAAACGCAACCGCTGCTTGCCGCGTCTGTCAATACACTGAGGGAAGCGACTACCTCCGGACGCTCAATCTCAGTGAAGAATACTATGGATGGAGGAACGCGGGTATTGTTGCTACCTTTGTCGTGGGCATTTACGGTCTCGTATTCCTCATGATGAAGCTCAGGACAAAGGCAACCAAAAAGGCTGAGTCCTAGTCTCGTCAACAAGGGGCTTAGTGTGGGGGTGTGGGGGTGAGGGACTGCTTGATAGTCTCCTCACTGCTTCACTTCCCTACCCTATATGCTCTCCAAGTTCACTCTTGCTCACTTAGTTCCACCTCTTTCTTTCTTAACTACTTATTATAATGCTTTTATATATTACAAAACAGATTCTGCCAATTATTGATGGTGACATATTGCGTCCCAGCCGCAGAACCAACGTCCTCATTTGGAGATGCAACCAGCTTTGGCCCGTAACTGGGACCAGTACCAGTAAGGATCAGCTTGCAATTCGGGCCTGCGGACCCCAGTCCAAACTGTCCCGCATCACTGGCATGCCTTTGATGGAAATATCACTCTGCTTTATTATAAAGTTGTTAATATTTGAACGGCTACAAGATGGTGTTGATTTAACTGCATGTTGCCACAGCGCAATGATAGCCAAACATAGGAAGATATTCTTAAACATGATTAGACTGAGTCGACCAGACAGAGTCGCCTCGACTGTACAGCTGAGAATGTAGGTGACTGTATTAATATCTGGCTTCTCCCGTCCTGGAAGAATAGGAGCCTTCTCTTTTATAGCGTTGAAGGTGATGGATCCTTAGTGGCCCCTGCTACAAGCTCTTGTGAAGTCTTAGTTGCAGTCCTCACCGAAGCCCCCGAGAACATGTGAATGAGTCCCTAAATGGCAACGATGTGGGGTCGCAATGTACCCTTAGCCTCGTGCGCGTTCCTGGGGTAGATTCTTGGCTCATGTGCCACCCCGCATTAGGGCTCCTCGCGTCATCGGTCCTTCTCCCAGTCATAAGTCCAGCCTCGGTAGCAGACGAAAATGTTGCTGTTGATGTGCTGTTCGGGATTCGACTTTCGGGCCGTTTATTTTCGTGTGCACCTTTAGTACCTTAACAAGGATTCACGTCTATTAACCCAGTGTTAACTCTGTCAAAATAAACTACTGCAAGGTGTAACCAAAAGGGCCGTTAACAAGACAAGATGAGGTCAAAACAAGATTGAAACGGCATCAACTACCCATCCAGCATAGTTAATAGTTAAGGCTGGTTAGGACAGACATTTCTCCGGATCCTAATTCGTTAATTACCTGTCGGCCCGAAATGGCCTGTCTGGCAGGTGATGAGGTACGGCTCGGCCAAGGGTTGGCGATGGCGGAGTCTCCGCCTCGCTAACAGATTAGCTCCTAAACAGGTACAAGAATACAGGAAACATACCATGCAAAGCTGACAGTGTTCATAGTCTTTCGCAAGTCAACTCCAGGAACAGCCCAACACTTCGCTTCCGAAATAGAGCAGGGTTTCGCGAATCACATCTCTTAGACCCTTCTAGAGCCCGAGAAGGAGAAGCAGACCATCGCTAACATCCACTCCCTTGTCATCCTACCCACAGGTCGTCCCACGAGGAGAGTGACTACGGAGTACGGATTATTTCCGCAACAATTCGCTTCCCTCCCCACTCCAATTACCAAACATTCGATGACCCCCGCGCCCCGCATCTCCACGGACGCACCAATTGTCCCAGTTCCCCATGACCACCCCATGAGGAGCGGAGCGTCTTCCTCCGCTTCGGCGCCGGAGCTCCAGCCTAACACAGCATCGGCTACTCGTTTAAGGCGCCTGGTTCCGGGAGGCTCGGAACCGACCTCTAACAGATCTTAACACTATTCTCGACACGTGCAGCTATCCCTTTGACCGTGGTAAGGCTACACTTACGCTAGTAGCAGGGATTCAAACCAACGAAAAGGAGAGTAAGGCGAGGTACAAGAGGTTCCACCTATTTTACGAGGCGCTAGAAGTCACGGCTGTTAGAGATCTACATTGAAATACATAGCCCTCCGCATAGCCACGTAATCTTTTGAAGTCAACCAGCGTACCGCTGATCTCCCAGGCCTCTATTGGGACTATGGGTCAAGTGTAGTCTGACCACGGTCAAAGGGATATCTCTAGTTAGTGCTGCCGACAAAAGACCGGCTGTTTCGCCGTTAAATGGTGATAGAAACGGTTTTGAATAGGCGTAAAAAAAGGCTCCTACCGAGCTCCGGCTGCGTGGGGTTAGTGACCATCGTTGTGTGGTCTAGAATCCGGGGTTTTGGGGTCAAATGAGGAATAGACCTTGTACATTTTAAATCCATGTATACGATTCGGACCGAACACTGGGAGAGCACGATGATGTGGCCGGATATTGGGATGCTGGGGTGAATATTGTGACTGAAGACGACATGTCTCTTCACGGAAAATGCTTTCGACTCAAGACTATAAACGAGAAACAGCGCTACATCATCCGGCCAGACAACCGTCATCACAATAGTTCAAAATAAGCAACGTCGCCAATCTGCGATACCGCTCGCCAGAGACGCGTCATCATGCGGTTTCTGCCTAACATATTGTTTGTCTGGCTGTTCCTAGCCTTGGGCGTTTTGACAGCTCCATCTCACTCAACGCTCGAAAAGCGTGCTACCCAGGTGTCCTTGATTAGTTATACCTATACTGACTCTACGTTGGCCGGATCCATCAAGGTGAGAGGTAGCGGATGAGTGGAAGGGATTCATATCGTTGCTAACGGTATGAGCATACCAGGTCCAAAACATTGCCTATACTAAAGTTGTTTCGGTTTACTGGGCGGTAGGCTCAACATGGACGAGCACGCCCATCTCGGCATCTTACTCGACCGGACCAGACAGCAGCGGTTATGAGACGTGGACTTTCTCGGGAAAGGCCGCATCAGCAACACAGTTCTATATTTCCTATACCGTCTCTGGCACAACGTGAGTGTGACACATCATTGTGATACCCTAATTTATGGGAATTGGGGTACTGAACCAGGTGGCAGGTATTACGATCCTGGTAACTATGTCAATTACCAGATATCCGCTTCGACTTCGAGTTCCACGACTAGTCTCACCTCAACTAGCACAAGAACGTCCACAACCGTCTCTACATCGACATCCTCTACTACTGTCCCTGCAGGCACCGGCGGAACAGTGTCTCCTAGCGCCATCCCGCCATTCTACTCATCAACAATCCCAAACGAAGCCGCGGCCACTGCGCCCAGTGGATGCGGCAATTTCAATGGAATGGATTCGTGCTCCTCCGGCACCACCTACACGGTCCCAGACTCGGCTGAAAATCGGCGATGGCAAACGCCGCCGAAGGGCGATGCCGCCTACTTTGATACCTTCCAGTCATACCGGTCACTGACGGGCTATGCAGACATTCAGTATAGCTCATCGAAGACATCGGCTGCCGTGATAGTCAACTGCTTGTCGCGAACGGGCGAGACGCTCACATATAGTTTCAATGGCGCAAACCAGAGCAGTAATGTGTATCAGGCCAACCAGTCTACGAAGGGCGGACTCAACATCGTCGTCTACGGTGGCAGCGGCTCGGTGCTTACCCTGGATCCGCTGTACTTCCTCTGGGAGAATGCCGCCATTTCCGGCGGACAAAGCTCTTTCAGCGATGGCCAGAAGGGAGCCATCGTTGAGCTTTTTGGTTGGCCGTATGCAGATATCGCGAAAGAGTGTTCCTTTCTCAGCAAGGCTGGGTACATGGGCCTCAAGATCTGGCCGCCTCAGGAGCATGTCTGGGGATCCAACTATTACGAGCCTGATAATCAGTTCCGGCCGTGGTATTTCGTCTACCAGCCCGTCTCGTATCGGCTGCATTCGCGTTTGGGGTCGCGTGCTGACCTCCGCGCCATGATCCAGACCTGTCGTGCCGTTGGGGTCCGCGTGTATTTCGACGCCGTCTTGAACCACATGTCGGGCAACGGCAACGACGTCCAAAACCACCGCAACACCGACTGCTCCCTGTACACGGGACATAACGGCTCTGTCGGGTCGCCGTTCTATACTTGGGGCCAGACATACTTGATCAACCCCTTCACCGGTACACGGCCGACGCTAGAATTCCCCGCGGTGCCGTATGGTCCTACTGACTTCCACTGTGAGCGGTCGCTCAGCTCGTGGACAGATGGGCAAGTCATCACTAAGGGTTGGCTTGTAGGACTGACGGATCTAAACTCGGAGAAGCCGTATGTACAAGATAGAATTGCGACGTATCTCGTCGATGTCCTGTCTCTTGGCGCATCGGGCTTCCGCGTCGACGCTGCCAAGCACATTGGCCCAGCCATGATGGCACAGATCTACAAGCGCGTCAAGCAGAAGCTCGGGGGAGGCGATTTCCCCGCCGACTTCATCTCATGGAACGAGGTCATCCTCGGTGGCGAGAAGGACCTGCTCGCCTGTGGTGGCGGCGAGTGGAGTTGGTACACCAACTTCAACAACGTCCTATCGGCGGCTGGTCTCTCTTCTACCGACATTGCCAAAATCAAGATCTGGAGTTCTGATTATCCCAAAGAGTTTCCCGCTTGTGGCTCTTGGGTCATTCCCGCATCGCGGTTCGCCATCCAAAACGATGACCACGATCAGCAATCGCCAGGCTCTTCGAGCAGAGACATGGGCGACACAGGAAGCGTCTTAATCAAGGACAAGGACATTTCGAAGCATCGGTCCTTCGAGGTCCAGCTGTTTAGCCGCACTGATGGCGATTGGAGAATCAAGTTGGTGCTGAGCAGCTATATGTTTGCATCGAACGGCGCCTCTGGCTTCCCTGATGGCAAGAGTGACTGCTCGCTGTATACAGGGAGCCAATCTCTCAGCGGGTGTCTCGGCATAGCCTATGATCAAGCCTACGTGGCCTCGGCTGTATGTTGATATCAATTCTACTCTTGTGTAGGTTCTAGCTAACTGTTTAACCTAGTGCGGCTATGGGGGAGGTACCTTGACAGCAGGGAAATACACGCGTGTTCACCGGGACCTGTCTATTATTAATGCCATGCGAGCCTGGGTTGGCCTTGGCTCCACCACAGCATCGGCCCTGGGAATTTCCGGATGCTCTTAGGGCTTTAAATGAAATCTGGGTCGAGTTGAAACATCTTTCAAAGAATGGGATGGGACGTAAGTGGATTAGGTGCGGCATGACTGATCTTTGACCCTTTCTCTTTGACCTCACCAAAAGTTTCCTTTCCTTCGAACCGATCCGCCTCCTTAGCAAACCGACTAAATACGGTCCTTTTGATTGGACCTGTTCCTTCTTCGCTTTTTAGGTTGTCGTGGTTATTGTCCTCTTTCTGATTTTCTCCATTTAAGCGGTATAGCTATCGTCTCTTCATTTTCTCAAAAAGCAACGCTCTTGCATGTAGGAAGGCAATAGTAACAGAAGGTCAATGTCGCATATCCCGGATAGCCTCAGCCAGTCATGAGTATAACAGAATACCCTATGTGCCCCTATGCCGACCTCAGCCTGTGATAGTTAGCATAGTTACGTATACAGAGTATTGCTGGCGCAGTTGGCAGTGATATTGGGACAGGGGTTAATATATTTGGCTCGCTTAGGTTGAGCTAGGACCAGGGCAGACCTATGCGGAATTGTGAGATGCCTATTGAGAAGAGTGAGAGACGCAGGTCACTAGCTGTAGAGTCACTGGTAGGGGTCATGAAGATTAATCTCTGGCCCTCTATCCTAGGGCCTAGGTCCGCTATAAATGCCTCCGTCAGGTGCCTTGCCAGTGACTCGCCCGGGGCACGTGACAGGAATGCTGTGTGAGACCTCCTGGCCACTACTTTGGCACTGCTCGCTGCTGCTTTGCTTACCTACCCTATACTCTCCATGTTCACTTTTAGCCACTCAGTTCCACCCTTTTCTTTCTCAACCACCTATTATAATGCCTCCATCCATAGAAGAGTTTGCCTGCAATTATTAGATCTGATCGAATCTTGTACACATTTTGACGAAGTTTAATTACACAATGAAAGTCATGTATACCTTATTTAGCGAGCTATCAGAATCCCATTTTAAACCCTTCTGCGAATAACTTTTGCGGTTGTCGCTTGTGTCCGCTGCAAGCTAAACTATTCACACATATCTCAAAAAGTTTTTGAGCCCTGTTTCACGAGTCGGTTCGGTCGACTATTGTCGCTATTCCTAAATGCGTTTTGTAGGAACCTGCATGAATTCAAATGCTGGATTGACTGAAAAGATTACTCTACTAATTACTACCTGTCCTATTAAAAACACACATAGTGTTGTCCGGATCCCTTAATGCAAACTGTCTTGACCTCTCTTGAAGATAGCACGCTTCAGCTCCTTGGTAAGACCAACACCCCCTTCAACTGTGCTGTCAAAAATCTTTCTCCATCCAATTGCGTTTAGAAGCCAAATAGCATACGCACTGCTTCCTAGCCAAATATGTTCTCCCTGACTAAGGGATCGCTTCTTGATTGCGACTTCTTGTACCACCAGTCGTGCAAACTCTTGAGGCTTCATACCATCTTTCATATGGAGCCTAGATCTTTCCTTGAGACCTGACTCAGCATCAGCGAAAAGGCTGTCGGGAGCGAATAGCGCCTTGTCAGGCGATGTGATTTTTGTTGCCACCACTCCCATGAACAAAGTGACCACCTTGATGCCAAGAGGCGCTAATTCCACACGCAGGGTGTCGGAATAGGAGGACACGGCTGCCTTGGAAGCGTTGTACTGGGCAGAAAATATGTAAGGAACTCTGGCAACGATTGATGAAGTATTGATGATGGTAGGTGGGGCATCTGAGCCGGAGACTGAGGCAAGGAGAAGTGGCGTGAAGGCTTGAACCATATCGAAGAGGCCGAAGACATTGGCGTTGAACATACTCCGTACTTGTTCTTGGTCGGCTTCAATAGCCGGAGCCTCATACACTTGGGCGATCAGTGCTTGAATAATTGGAATACCGACACTTGGCGACTTACTTGATCCGGCGTTGTTGAATAGCACGTCCAACTTCCCCTCCGTCCTCTTGATAATTTCAGTTTTGAGGGCAGAAATGCTTTGTGGTTGGGTCACGTCAAGGGTGAGGATCTCGATGCCTTTCTCTTGGAGCAGAGCAAGCGACTTGGTCGATCGAGCAGTAGCAAAGACTCGGAATCCTTGAGCGGCAAACTCAAGGGCGAGAGCATGGCCAGCTCCGCCTTCTGAGCAGCTAAACCCGAGACAGAATATGTTAGTTGAGTGGGAAGATCAGTTGCAACAAAGAGGTGACATGACGAACCCAGTGATGAGGACAGTACGCTTCTTTGACATGTTGAAGTGTTAGATGTGAATTTCTAGAATAACAATGAATTGAACTGTGATTTAGACCTATGACTTGCTTCTTCTGCGCCCCATTTATCTAATTGTTGGTCGTCATTAAAGTTTGTTTAGCATGTCAAGCCAAATTGCTGTGGCGGCCAATCGTCTCTCCGTCGGAGTTCTTACGTCAGTTTTCCGACTATTTCGGCAGATCCGTGCCGGGCAATATTGGGCTAGAATGCTGAGCTAAGTGACTTGATTCTGACCAAGCAGGCCACTACTCCTTTTTGGTACATCCAGGGAGTGAATCGATTTGTGAACGGCCCGGCTGTTTTGAAGTAAGGAGTTAATAATCAAGCCGACCGCCGACTTCTAAGCCATTGCCAGAACAAAGTCAAAAGCATGTCGGTTTAATTATCAATCCCAAACATAGAAATATTTCGGGCATGATGGTTTCGACCCTTTAATTGTTTCATTTTCTAAATATTTGTCACCATACGCAGATGCGGTAAGATGAGACAAGCAGCCAAAATGAAGGCTGGAGATGTCAAGGTATGTGACCATGGATTCAGCATCCCCACTGGCTTCGCCACAGTCGCTTTAGATACGCCATTTCCAGTTTATCTTATCTGGGGCTAGGGAAACTTCGCGGCCATCTAAACCTGGCGCTCACTGCTTGCAGAAACGCCGAGAGCGAAACCGCCAAGCGCAGCATGAATTTCGCCAACGCCGACAGGCTGCCGAAGAGGCACAACGACGTCGGATCCAACAACTCGAGACCACGATTGAAGAAATGAGTAACGTTTTCATCGGATTCTGCGACGAAATGATTGGGATGGAGGAGACTGCGGGACAGCCAAAACTGATGGCTCGACTCCAGCACTCCACGGCGCAGGTCCTACTTCTCGCGAGATCTGTTTACAGCATGGGCGAAGAAAGCACGACTCGAGAAGAAGTACACAAACGAAACGATGGGCAACTGAGGGATGAACACCAGATAAGCCAATTGGATCAGAGGATGGCGGATTCGAACCCGTTCCAGGTGTCCTCGCGCCCGCGCCCTCTATTCGCCGATAACACTTTTGTCGAGAGCGCTGACGCCGACGCTACATCCGTATCTGAAGTAGAAACGTGGGACTTGGGAAATGTCCAGTCACGCCGTGATCGGAACACCACCGCACCTCTCATTGAGCAAGTCTGGCCTCAACGACACCAGCATGAGTTGGACGCCAACTTTTTCTCGCTTCGACTTGTTGAGGTGACACTCTCTCAAGCATGTCTGTATCTCAACGGCGATCTTCACATACCTGAAGCAGACCTTGAGCGCGCCTTCGGTTTCTCGCTGCGCTTCCGTTCACGAGAACAGCTTTTGGCTGACTTGCGCTGGCGTCTCGGGCCAGGCAAGAATGAGTTGCACCAAGCGACGGGGGTCAACTGGGACACAACATATGATAGACGACCGATGAGTAACTTGGGTTTGTTTTGGCCGGCCTCAGAATATGGTAACAATGAGGTCTCAGGCACACGCACTGCCCCAGAGCACTCTAGCGACAAAGACTTGCAACCTGAGTTCCTCACCGCTCTAGGCGTTCAGGAACAGCTTGAAAGCCTCGATGCCAAGGTACTCAGTCCAGATACAATGGAGCTAAGCATCAGAAGGCAGCGGTTATCTGAAACAAACACCACGAACTCGGATTTTACGCTCAGCGCTACTCAACCTGCTCTCACTGCCGACACGATGGGCTCAACAGCCTTAAGAGTGCAGCTGAGTGTATCCCTCCTCGCAATCAATCTCTCCTACGTTGCCATGTGCTTAGATAAAGGACCTGTGTATCCACGTCGTGAGGTCGCTAGGGCAGTAGGGGCATCTGTCATACTTGCTAGTGAGGGGTGAAGTCATTGCCATGAGATCATATGCGGGGTCCGGAATCCTTGCGTCGAGCGCCGCTCTGTATGCCTTCATCTTTCAAGTTCAGGGGCTAATGTCCTGCTTAGGAATTCATGTTCTGAAGCTCGGGCAGCGCAGAGAGGAATTTAGGAATCTCAATCTCTGTTGTAGAGTCAGGAGATGATATCTTTCTTTCCTCAGTATTTCTTTACTTCCTCGCTAAAGCCCCAGAACGTTTGGAGTTGGAAGAATGGATCCTGGAACTTCTGCAGCTCTGCAGCTCTGTGGCAGGTATCGGGAAAAAGAAACAATCACAAGCCCGATTTCTGTGAAATGGCCTGAGACTTCAAAGGAATGTAGATAGGATATATTACCCGGGTTTCATACCGGATGGATGGTCTACGTGTCGCTTGAGATTGAGCTCCGGACATGGCGCCTCTACAAACAACATGTTTTAGAGGAAAGAACCTGACCAATATCAACATCGATTGCAGAAACAATGCTTCATGATCAAATGTGATGGCTCAATCATACATCAGACAGGTACTTCTGCAACACATCCAAAGGGAGCTCTTGATGAAGATAGTTGGGAACTCGCTCAAACATCTCCCACGAGGTTTGCTTGAGCAAGTGAATCTGATCTTTGGCCCAAGACTCAACGTCTTCGCGGCCCAATGCCTCACCCTTTCCATCTCGCTCCTCCACGCGCTTGGTGGCGAGATCGCAGCGTTCTCGTAGCCTCCACAGTTTGAGACACGACACCATATCCGTATCATTGCAGATGATCTCGATACCGGTTTCATTCGTCTTTTGAGCCTAGCCGGGTCCAATAGTTCACCTAAGACACATTTGGGAAGAGGACAGGTCGATCTTGACGTAATTAAATCATGGATGGACGAATGCGGGGGCAATCACAACGATCCATGCATGCCATCCCATGCTGTAGACGTGCCACTCATTTTCATTGATGTCCAGTCACAAAAGTTTGTCTCTGCTTCCTTAAAGGAGCGGTATGTTGCTTTTGGCTACGCTTGGGGAGTTATTCCAACAGAGGTCCTCTCGTTTGAAGCTGAGACTGTCAATATGGGAATGACTACTCAGGTCAATCTCGAAAAACACACCAGAAATATTGGACTCTCCACAATATCACACATTCCACTCTATGACTCAGATGCGAACCAATGTGGAGCTTTGTATGGCCAAGGCAAGATCTCCATGGACCCCGGGGAGGAGGGTAAATTTTCTCTCGTCTCGCTCTCTTTAACTTATGTGAGGAGTAAAGACTGGCTCGAAGATCCGCCCTTTTTTGATAAGAAGACATGCGGTACCCTTCGATGTCACTCCTACAGCGTCATCCTTATTAGGTGGTCGGAGGATCGTCACCTAGGAGAGCGTGTGGTTATCGGGCAGGTTCACTCAAGGGCATGGAAAAATTCGAGCCGAACATCCATGCGTCTGACGCTTGATTGACAAACGAACAACTAGTCTCTGACTGTCCACTCCATCGAGGGTGAGTTGCTACTATTATAGAGTAAAAAAAATCAGTTTTCTTCACAATTTAAAGCATCTTTAAAACCCAATGCTTCCACAGCTGCCTAAGATCAAGCTTTTCAAGTTGGAAAAGCTTGAATCAAGATGAATAAATACATGGCCGGCCCAGGAGTAAATAAAGAGGATTGTAAATGTTAATCCAGTTGAGGTGTAATTCACGTTGTTTTGAAATGCGGAATGAAATTTATAGTCTTGTCGTTACTATGCAGATTCCAACCACACTAATGCTTGTATAACTCTGCCTCACCTTAAGATCTGACCCAGTTCAATAGGCTTCCGGCAATTAGTACGTATGCGCATTGCGTTGCTTGTTTCTGCGATGCCGTAATGAAATTAAAATTGTTGTCGTATCAGACTCCCCTGACAGACAGTGTGGAGTCTTGAAAGCTCACAACGTTTGGAGTACTAGGACGCAAGTATATTGGCGATAAGGGGCTTGATACATTATATTCACCATAACAGTTATTAAGCACAGTGTTTAGTTTCATCGGATGAACTGGTTCTAATTTCCACAATCCAGTGGTGAGCATTTTGGCCAACACATTCATGTTTAAAATCTACTGCAACTAGCACAGTTCAACGCACTACTTCCCAAGCCATTGCAAACTCATTCAGTATACCGCTCAGTATCACCTCTATAAACCGATTCGAGGTCCACAATCTTCGAGCCTGCCAAAACCAACTCCGCCGGAAAGCCGATCACGTTGGTTGTCAGTGATGGTATAGACGAAGAAATCAATGCGCTACATCAGAAAATGAAGTGTGCAACAATTGATAGATAAGTTAACACTTCAAATGAGGTAGAAGCAGCTAATTGTGGTTCACGTTGCCTTTGCATTAAGGCTTCCAGATAAGTGGATGGCGGATGGCCTGTTGCAAAAGAAAGCCTGTGGTACTTCTTGCTGAAGGAAATATAAGACCAAGCACTCTTCAAACTGAGATAGTAGGACTCCCATTAGAGGTGCATGACCTCATGAACAGAAAGAAAGGCTTGCAAGCCCGATCGCCGAGATCCCATGGTCACAGGAGTATGGTCACACGCGTTGAAATATCTTATGACTGTAGTCTTCTGGAGGTTGACGGTTTTTTGCTTTCGCATGTATTGATTCTCAAATTTATCCAAGTTACCGGGAAGGCATACTTCCAAATCTTTGAATCACTGTACTCTCCCTGTCCCTGCTATGGGCAAAACGCTTCATCATGCATAGGAGATATCGCCATTTTCAGTAAGATATCAGAGAACTTGAGGCGGATTTAAAGGGAATGGTGAACGCAATAGACTGAGGATAACGCCAAGTTGGACCGAATGTCAAAATCGTTCAGCAGGACCCGGGCCAATAGGTTCAATCGACCCATTGTAGTAGACAATTCACTAACCCCTTTCTATATGAAATATGCACGACCAAAAATGCCGCATACTCAAGTGTAAATGTATGATGTGCTAATAATTCTCAGTCTATTTGACAGGCCTTTTGAGGGGTGTAGTCTCGGAGAAGATGCGCCAGAATGTTGTGGCCTTGTGCATCCGCCCACAAGGCAGCTTCATTACACCTTGACTGGATCAAATCTACCACCATATCGTTCTCTAGTAGCAGGTAGACCATGTCAAGCCGGCCATTATAAGCAGCACATTGCAGCGCAGTCCCCTCTCCAGGTCCAGGTGATGGGTCCGTTGATCGTGACGGGGCATTGATATCTGCCCCGTTCTCGATGAGGAGTTTAGCAATATTCATTTGGCCCCGGAAAGCAGCAATTTCCAAAGCTGTTGGAACATCGATGAGCGGGCTCAAAGGGGCATTGACGTCAGCCCCGTGGCCAATGAGTAGCTGCACGATGTCCTCACGACCTGTCAGGACTGCAAAGTGCAGTGGCTTCCATTCCATGTCCGCCGTAGAATTGACGTCCGCTCCGGCTTTGATTAGATCCAGTACCAACCCGAAAAATCCACGACGCGTCGCACTCGTCAACAATACCCCTTTGTCCCGAATGTGTGCGCCGGCTTTGATGAGAATTTTCACCACCTCTTCTACCTCTTCCTTATCCTTGCCATATAAACCGTAGGGTTGAAAGGCACATTCAAGCGCAGTCCGCGAATCCGATTCCCGGGCAGGAGCGTTGACGTCGGCGCCTGTATCGAGCAGCAACTGCACAAGTACCTTGTCCCCACTTTCTGCCGCAATCTGGATCGGGAACTCGCCCCTCAAGCCAGATATGTTGGGATTCGCCGCGTGAGACAATAATAGGATTGCTATATCCTGAAGATCACGAATCGTCTCAGTGCGGTTCCATGTGCTGTCTGCATGCTTTCTGAAGTTGTCGAGTGTCCACCAAAGTGGGGTGGCAGCGGAACATGAGTCAACGTTGTCACTCATCGGTGTATGAGAGAGATGATTGACGTCGGCCCCAACTTGTATTAAGTATTGCACCATGCCCTTGTCTCCCCGCGCTGCTGCGATTGCCAATGGCGTAGTTTTTCTGTCAGGAAGATTCGGGTCGGCTCCATGTGACAGTAACATGGCCAAAGCATTCCGATCATTCTTCCTAGCAGCCGTAGAGAGTGCAGTCTCCCCTCCAGCAAGTAAATTGACGTCTGCACCGGCATCAATCAGCACCTGGGTAACATCGAGATTGCTGCTCCTAATGGAAGCTTGCAGAATTGACCCTTGAATCTCGAACATGCTGTCGGTTGTGTATAGGGCATTGACGTCGACGCCTTGGTCCAAAAATTGCTCGACAGCGGATAAATCGCCATTCGAGGCTGCCACGTGCATTGCAATCCAATACATATCTATCGTAGAAGCTGCGCCTTGTAGTGTAAGAAGCCTAATCAAATTGAAGCTTCCTGCCCTAACTGCGGCCTGCGGAGCAGTCAACCCAACCTGTTGGCTTGACGGCCCATTGATATCGGCTCCGAGTGAGAAAAGAAGCTGGACTAGCTGCTCATCTCCCTTCTCCAGAGCTGCTTCAAGTGCCGTTCGTCCCTTCAAGGGGCCGGGAGATGAATTCACTTCAGCACCCCATGAAAGAAGCAGTCGAGCCAAGTTGATTCGAATCTGGTTGGGCCGGATCACAAGGCCGTCACCCTTTTCGTCGAGGTCCTTGTCGTCCAAGCCACAAGCCAGCTGGAGCGGCGTCGTTCCTGAAGCGTTTCGAGAATTTATCGCCGCATCATGCTTCAGTAATAGTGTCGTCATTTCAACGTTTCCGTTAATTACTGAGTGGTGAACAGGGGATTGAAACCACTTTCTCGATTTCTCCATCATGAGCTGGCAAAACTCCCATAAAATGGGTTGACGAGGAGGCGTTGAAACTTTCTTCCAAATTTTATCCCAGTCTAGACAGTCATTGGCTGGTGCTCCTGCGTCCAAGAGACGCCGTACCACATTGATCTTGTCTTGTCGTGCGGCGATTTCTAGTGGCAAGAAAAAGGTCGCACTGTCGATTTGCAGCTCGAATTCATCCGATGCTGAAATGAGTAGGCCTTTATGTATGTCTTTGTCGTCCTCGTCGTCGACAAAACCAAAGCGCTTGATCAGGCCCTCGAAGAATCTCCTCGCTGACATCTCCATCTCATCGAGCATGTTGACTTTTGCGCCTGCTTCTAGTAGAATTTCGAGCACATCCAAGTCATTTTTCTTGATCGCAATTTGGAGTGCTCCTCCTGAGATGTTTGACACATCATTCACAGGTGCCCCTGTTGACAAAAGTAATCGAATTATTTCGACATTTTGAACCTCTACCGCCTTCATCAGCAGAGTCCGCTCGGTATGTCTGAGAAATAGGACCTCATTAGCATCGTCGACTTTAACAACCTCCAGTTCACAGAAATGGTCAATGCTGGCACCTGATTTTATCAACATTTCAGCAATAGGAAAGTTCCCTTGCTTGACTGAAATGGCGAGTTCGAGGGGACTGAAAGGCATTCCGACAGATACGGCGTCGGGCTTTGCCCCATAGCGAACAAGCAGTCGAGAAATCTGATCATTGCCTCGAAAAGTGGCTAGCTGAAGCGGCGTTAAGGCGTGATTGATGGAAGCATGCATATCCCACCAGTAATCTGCTCTGTGATCGATGCTGTTGTAGTTTACATCAGTGTGATGCCTGAGTAAACTTGAAACCAAAACTGCGTTTTCGAGACTGATAGCGCTGAGGAGAAGATGGTTCAAGAAGATTTGAAAGGTCGGACTTGGGATTCTTTCCAACCGACAGATGAATTGGTAGAAGAGAGCAGCGCTTCCGCTGTCTAAAATCCAGGTCAAGAACCGATCCATGTCTTCTAAGGTTAGAAGATTATTAGAAGATAAATACATCAAGCACTGAATCAAGAGAATGAACGGTTCGTTTGATTGGAGGTGGGTGTCGGTATTCGATTCTCGAGGCAAAACGTCTGCGAGACGTTGCAGGATGAAAAGAGTGGGGTCAGTGTCGTTGTGCTTTTCAGGTCGGCCGAGAATTTTTGCAAGGAGACTTCTTGCGCTTCGTAGGGACAGGTCGCCATCCGAATAGCGGAAAATCGGCGAACCGTATGGATTAACCCACGTCAAACTTGGAATGAGTTTATGTACCATCCAGGAGACTGTGATTGTTCAGTATGGTGAGCCAAGCCACTCAAATGCGTCACCACTTACGGTGAGGACCGAGGGTGCTCTGAAATAGAACCCATGGGAGTGTGGCCATGCTGGCGTGGAAAACAGGATCAGGAGATGGGGAGCGTATTGTAAGACCTCGAGTAGACGAGCAATTGGCCACAACTTATTGGCGAGAATTAATAGCCTGCCATAAACTACTACGAAGAAGATTTACGTACCTGACTGAAACGAATCTTCAACAGTGAAACCATACCGACCAGGAGCTCTCTTTAGCCTCCTGGGGTTGATTTCTCTGTCATTTAGTAAGACTCTGGATTGCTTTTGAGCCGAAATTCTGGCATGAAGGAGTTTCCAGTCATCTTTCTTCAGATTCTTTGACATATTCCAACATGCTAGTCGGCTGACATATTCTTTTTTCCTATGATGATCAAGCGTGAGCAGGGTGGCATACTGCAAGAAATATCATACTTACGTCGCGTTGAAGTTGTGCTTCGCCCTCATGAGCTCCATGGTTTTCCCCAAAGTCATGTTGTCAATGATGTAGTACGAGCAGATGTGTTCCTTCTGCGCATCCCAAAGCTCTGGAGGCTTCTTAGGAAGACGAGGCATGTTGGCAGGAGACGTACTTGAGCAGCGGGACTTGGCAAGGAAGTGATAAACAAATTGCAGATATTGAGATGATAATTTCGACAAAGCCAGGAGCGGGGGAGACAAGTATTTGTGTCCACTCGGTCCAATCGAGGTTCTACGACAGAGAGCCTCGTTTTCTTCTGGCCTCAGGCAGAATGCCGGGAAAGTCGTGTTGAGGTCGAATAAGAGGCGCACAATTGCGTAACGCCACAAACTGTTTGATTGGAGGCCGACTTGCAACCAAGTCAGCTTGGCCACGTCTGACCATGCCAAGAATGCCCAATGGTGAGCCCAACAGCTTCACTTTACCAAAATTCCCTTTCCGCCTGAGGCTGCTACTCTCACGGACAGAATCCACCCTGCCAGAATTCCCTTTCCGCCTCAAACACCCACCCCACAGACTGAGCTGGCCATGCTAAAATTCCCTTTCAGCCACCAACTATTCACACCATGATGCAATGGGCGAGCGGGGAGGTGCTTTCAACCCGCTTCAACGCCATACCGCGCCGCACCTCCGTGGTGACTTGTTGCTGCTAGATAGTCTGATACCAAAATTCCCTTTCCCTTTTGCGTCATGCGCGCAACCACATGGTAGACCCACGCTACCCGTGAGATGCTGGTTGCTGCTGCGCCTGGGATCCCCGATACCAAAATTCCCAATCACCCCAAAGATATATCCAGTCCCCGACCACAGCCATGAAGTCAATACTTAGTCACCTGCCGACGTGAAAATGGCCATCTCAATCGAGGCTCTTATCTCTATCATCGGCGTTTTGGTTGCCGTACCTCCAGGCGCTATTATTATTGTCCACCTTGCCAAGCAATGCCGGCATCAGCCAACCACTGTTCACGGTGAGCCCCATCCGGTTGATCTTCTTTCATAACCTTCGTATACTCATCAACCAAAAGATAGATCTTTCGAGTCTCTCGACCTCGAGCCCGGCATCCGTCATCTACCTCGCGTTTACCGCAGAATTGACTCACAACGATGGGCATCAAACACCACCTGGTCTCAGCAAATAAGATCTGTCAGTCAATTACGCGATGCAGATCCTGGCCTCCCCCGCCGGCTATCTTGCTGATGGAGCGTCGGGCCTGCTAATCGAAGAAATGTGAAGTTCATTTGGCCCGAAACCTTATTTCAGTTAATTGATACACCATTCATGTAATCTACCTACCATGTCACTGCGACGCTTTTGTACCTATGCTCAGTGAGAATCGACCGATGATTATGTCAGCAGGCTCATGTAATACCGACCTAGTAGGTAGTGACTGCCTCTGGAGTTGGAAGAGGAACGAGAAGCTCTGGCTTCCAGAAGGAGAGTTGTAAGAGCTGTTGAATCCAGTGATGATGATTTATTTAATGTCAATGACTTTGTTTTAAATCTTTTTGAATAGCTATCTCCTTCAAGTCATACGATGACCGAACCTGCAAATTTTTGCGCTATTGATGCCCGAGTAGAGCTGCAAACAACCGACCTAGCTCATATCCCAATCATCATTTTAAATCCCCAAACCGTGTCTCATTAATGTGGTTTTAACCGGCATGCATAGATGCTGGCTCCGGTGGTTTCCCTTTATGGCTGGCGCTGACATTGGCTGTGCAGGGAGGTCTCGCATTCTAGGTAAAATGGATGGATTAATTTAGCACAAGCATGACAAGCGATTGGGCCCTGTTTGACCTGTAATCTCCTGTTTCATTCACGCTCCATTTTGGCATCCGTGAGGTCGTCAGCGCGACTGCTGCCATCATCCCTGAGCCTTGGCTCCTTTTTGCCCCGCTCATGCCTATCGCTGCCTGATCCACCCATGCCACGGGTCAGTTATAAAGGCGTCCAAGCTGTGCTGCATTCTCAAACTTCATACCATTCAATCATCCAACTCAGAAACCTTCTATATCAATCATCGAAAATCATGTTCACCTTTGAAAATATTCAAGACCAAGAAGTGGTGCATCAGCGATGTGTCCTCATCTCAGGCCGTTGCGAAACCGCATCTGAGAGCAGCGATGCTTTCATCAAGGTTGAAACCAAGACTAATGGAGACAACGACTCCTTTCCGACGCAAAGCTGGCCCATGTCCCACGGTTGGTTCAAAGCTTTGGTTATTCTCAGCCCAGGAGAGAATGCTCTTCATATCACATCTTCCGAAGACGAGTCTCACTCTACAGTAGTAAGTGGTGCCATTCCATCAACCAGAAGAATTCTAACAAGTCACCAGATCACCTTGCAATACATCCCATTGTTGCAGGCGCCACCTCTTCACCTAGCCATCCTTGTGGCCAAAGACTCGCCTCTTCTGATCGACTGCCCGCCCCGCAAGTTCGGGGCGCTGTCGGGAGCGCACTCGAGCCTCAACGCTGCCATCGCTAAGTTTCGCTTGACAGCATACATGTGGCAGGCTCTCACCGCTGAAGAACTGCGCGCCAATGGGCTTGGTCGACGGTCGTTCCGTCTAGAAGAGGAGTGGGCGGCTGACACTTTAAGTCAGTCAATGCAGCGTGGAACGGCGATGAATTCCACTGCTAAGGTTCATCTCATTCGCACCGACAAGACTGTCGCCGAACTCAGGAGTGCCCAGTTTGCCCAGCAGAACCCCAAAGCGGCCAAGCCGAATGAGTTGCATGACATCTTTTCCCAGTCTTTGAAGGCCCATGGAGGACCCTTCACCTCCGAAGCCAAGCCGGTCGTTGCTGGTCTGATTCTCGACTCGACGTACGATGTTAAGAACGACTTGATTCTGGCCCATGCGGCGCTCGGAGCGCATAACCCGAATGGACTGTCGCTCGGCATCATGGGGAGTCACTTGACATACGCCTGGCCACGATTCATGGAGGAAGTTCCAGACTGTCTGCTGGATCAGGCGCCTCCTGGAGATCAGGTTGGAAACGACAATGGTGAGTGTGTTTCCATGTGGGAAGCTTGCGCTGTTGGCCAAGGAGCATTCCTGCACGAAGTTGGGCACGCCTTTTCCGCACCGCACACCACTGGCATCATGGCTAGAGGGTATTCCAGGGACTGGCCCAAATGCTTCCTCGCCAAGACGGCTTTCTGTGTCCATGCAGAGACTGAAGGCATCGAACCAGTAACACCCTCAACGCCCAACAACTGTCACTGGGACATCCGAGACATGCTTCGCTTCGTCAACCTCCCTCATTTCCGCCATCCTCACGATACCACCCTCAACAGCAGCTATCCCAACATTGAAATCCAAGACGACGAGGACATTACATCAGTAGTCATCACCAGTGAAGCGGGAATTGCCCAAGTTTCGTTCAACGGCCAGGCTGAAACTCGTTCGTCCGTCACAAACCCGCAACGCTCCATTCGATACACGCTGGACGAACTTGAAGATCGATTTGATCTTCAAGCCACTCTGGAAATCGAGGTCCTTGGCATGAATGGTAAGCATACTACCAAAGACGTGGTAAAACTGCTCTCCAACAGAGCCTCCATTCGTGTGCCAGGAACTGGAATCCGCCTGCAGAAGAAGAGTGCAATGAGCCCCGAGACCCCAAACAACAGCTGGTCTTGGGCTGTCATGTTCAAGAAGCGAAGCCGCGACGGCACGCTTGTCTCGGCGTCCAAGATCGACCTGAGGGTGGGCTGCGTGCTTGACGGTGTAATCGTCCACTACAAGGACGGTTCCAGGGTGCCTTGCGCACCACGCGGTCCCAATGGCAAAGACCTTAACATGGGTGGTCACCAGTCCAAGAAGATTGCGATTCCCAAAAATGTTGACGTGGTCAAGGTTGCGGTGACCAAGGATCACGACGAGTTGCGGGGATTGAGAATTTGGCTCTCAAACGGCAAGGCCATGGGAGCCCTGAACAAGCACGACGGTGCCGATGTGGAAGTCCTAGGTAAGTTGATTGCGGTCTTGTGGTCGCTTCGTCGCAAGTCTCTACTTGTGGATGCGACACGTGCAGGACTTGGACTAATTCGAGAAAGTTCCCGATGCCAATCAGAGAATTATTGGCTTCTTTGGTGGCAGTAATGAGGACGGATGGCAGTCCATCCATGAGTTTGGAATCGTCACGGCGCCGAAGGATCAGCCCATTCCGGACGCTGTGTATGACATGCCTGAACTACAGAACAACTCAGACAGGGGAGCTGCAAGGTCACACAAAAGGCGAAAGATTGTATGTTATCCGCCACCTCACCTTGCATCGCGGAGACCATACTAACGAAACCTGAACACAGGAACAAGTTGACTCCTATACTGAGGATGAGGACACATCTGAGGATGAGGACACAGGATATGACAATGAGTCAGATAATGGCGATCTCGATGACTAAACACTCTCGAAACGTGGAGGTTTTTTTTTTTTAAATGACTCGGGAAGGATCACGAAGGGGATCAGTGTTGTTAGCCAGTCGCGGGCAGCGCATCCTTACAACAGATAACTTGCATTTGAAGTAGCATGGATCAAACAATGAATGTTCTGTTATACGACTAAGGCTGGCAATATGTGTTTAGATACATGATTTTGTTCGTAAACATAGTCACCTGCGATGACAGTCCCACGGATTGGTATTGGGATTTACATTTCAATCATTCCAAATCCAATAATTACTATCCGACATTATTATATCCAGTCTGTCTATATCGAGCAATTTTGACACTACATATTCACAACAACTGCATGAATGATGAGAGAAGACTAGACGTCAGCAAAGGCATAGATAGGTGGGATATAGTGATTGAGTTAAAGTAAGGCAATTGGATGGAGTTTTCCCTGGTTAAGACCTCATGGCTTGGTAACTCAACCACTCTATGCGCAAAGATATGTAGTTCAGTTGATGAATTACAGCAAGGCGGCCTTCAGTGACTGAGTGGGGTTAATAAGAGATGAGTCAACTCACAGAACGAGTTCAAAGAACAATTCCCTGCACGTGATGCTTTGAAACAAATTATTTCGGTGGGTTTTGGCTGTAATTCACCATTGAAAATCGCGACCTCAGAGCGTGTTCATGGTTCAAACCACGTTTACACAAGCGTCTTCGAGCGCAGATGAATGAGCCTCCTCGCAAACATTCAAATACGACAACCGGTAAAGAGGAGTGAGCAGACCAAACGAGTGAATGAATTGAGAATTAGATATAAAAGCTCCAACTGCATTTGCTCGTTGACATTTCTTCTCTTCCACCACCCCACCCTACGCAGAGGTCAAGCATCTGAACCAAGACAAAATCGCTCGACGACGCCCAATATCTCTTACGATATCAAAAACACCCAACCCACCCCACGACCAACCACCCGCCATGTGTCGTCTTCTCATCCGCCCTCTCCTTTGTGGCATGTGCTGGAGGCGCATACGGACCGAGTATCAGGACGAGCCATGCGACATTGCCCTAGGGCTATGCGAGGGCTCTTGCTCCTACCTGGATGATGACGAAGCGAGACAAGAAGTGAACGAACCTCTCTACGTCCAACTACCCAAGTGTATGACTTGCGAAGATCTGATCGCTGCCATTAGAAATGTAGTCGAAGGCAAGGGGCACGAAGATAGTGGTGGGGAAACTATAGCTACTGACAAGGCACATGGAGGCGAAGCCAACGAACACGTGGATGGAGACGAGGAAAATGGAGTTGCCGACAAGCCAAACGAATGTGAATACAACGACAACGGGTTTTCAGATCGCGTATACACAGTTGCCAACGAGGAGTATGTCAATCCAGATGAGGGGGATGGAGTTACCGATGAGGCCAGCAGCGGTGAACATAACAAACATGCCAATCATGTTGCCAATAAAACCGATGTGTAGGAATAAGCCACCGTCCGAGATATGGGCTCATGCCTTCGCAACCCACAGACGGCAGTACAAAGACCTCTTTGCACAGTTGGTTCCTACAGAAACAAACAATTTGCATATGACGTAACGAAAATACTGCGCATTAGACAGCAACAGTCTCCCTTACTTTACCCAAAATTGGCTAAATGAACTCATAGACATAGAATTTGCCCACTTAAATCCGAAGAATCTCTTCAATGTGACTATAGTATTTGCACGGGTTAATAAACTTCATCCTTCGGCTCTCGCGCCTGTCCGCTTTAGGCTTTTAGCGACGACTGGTCTCACGTCAGCCGTATCCGTCATCACTCAGTGGTTTAGTGCATCGCTTCAAATGTCGAGTCGCTGATTGGCCTTAACGAACCCGATCCTACGTCGACCGTTCATATATCAAGCCCTAGTAGTGCAATCTGCCTGGATTCTGACAGCTCTCCCCAGATCTCTCCCCCAACTTCCATCGCGCATCGCTTTTCGTCGCTCCAATGGCGTCGTCCATCATCGGCAACGCCTACCACGATGGCGTGTCGAACCCGGCTTCTCAGGGCTTCGTCGCTGACCTCCTCGGTCGCACCCCCAGCACCACCGCCATCACCGCAGCCGTCATCTTGGGAGGCGCCATGTTCGTATCACTACTAAGCGCATTGGTGGCGCCTAAGATGGATGCCTCAGAACCTCCCATCGTGAAGCCTACGATTCCACTCATCGGACACATCATTGGCATCATACGCCATCAAACCGATTATCATCGCATCGTTTAGTACGTGCGGTTTGCCTTGTTCTAAAGCCTAGGTCTGCATCGCTCATCTACTAACCAAGCCCAGCAATTCCCATCCCTCGAAAGAAATCGTGACACTCCCTATGCTAAACGGCAAGATGTACTCTGTTTTCGACCCTCAGCTCATCCAGACAGTCTTGCGCAAGAAGCTTGCCTCATTTGACCCCTTCACCACCGAATTTGCCCAAAAGACGTTTGGCCTCACCGCCGAGACCTTTGCCAAGATTACAAATAACCCGCAGCTCGTACCCGGCTTCACGGATGCCATTCACTCCAGTTTCCAGACGGAAAGCCTCCACAAGATGAATGTGCACTTCCTGACACATATCTCTAACAAGCTAGGCAAAGTCGGCAGTGGTGCTGGAGTAGTAGACGCTGCCAATTCCGGCAAAGAGTCATTGATTGACCGAGGCGTCCAAGTCGAAAACCTGTTCCTTTGGATCCGGGACATCATGAGCATGGCCACCACCCGTTCACTCTACGGAGATCATGACCCTTTTGTTCGCGATCCATCTCTCATTGAAATGATGTGGTACGTGTCTTGTCGTCCCCATCAGCATCGCTCTACACGCTGACCGAATGTAGGACCTTTGAAAAGTCTGTGCCCTACTTCCTCCTCTCCATCTTCCCCTCCATCACCATGCGCAAGGCATACCTGGCTCGGTCCAAGCTTCAGACCGCCCTGGCAGAGTACTACACCGCCGAGCACGACCTCAACGATCCAACTACCTCGCAGCTTGCCATCAATCGCGCCAACGCACTACGTAAGTACAACTTCACAGGCGAGGAAATCGGCTACATCGATGCGATTCTGCCCGTTGTGGCCACGACCAACGCGGTGCCTACGTTTTACTGGCTGTTGCTCTACGTGCTTGCGAGGCCAGAGCTTGTATCGCGGTTGAGGGCAGAAGTACTGGCAGCAGCGACCATAACCAGCAACACAGATGGAGATAGGCCGGGTCGAACCGCGACATTCAATATTGCCAATTTTGACGCTCAAATCCCATTGCTCATCAGTTGCTATAGAGAAACAATGCGGCTCACGAACCATTCGGTTAGCATGCGACGCATCATGGGTGATCTTGTCGTCGACGGATCTACCGGCAGGCAGTACCTCCTCAAGAAAGGAACAGATATCCAGCTTCCAGCCGGCGTGACGCACTACTCAAAGTCAGTCTGGGGCGAAAACGTGTCTGAATTCGATCCCGAACGCTTTCTCCCACCATCCCAAGCCACACCAGCCGAGAAGACCCAAGCATCCATCGACACAGAGCGGAAAAAGAAGGACGCATATTTTCCCTTTGGCGGAGGTCGGCATCTATGCCCTGGAAGGAATTTCGCGTTTGCTGAAATCATGGGCCTCATGTGTGTCCTGCTGTTGGGTTATGACATCGAACCAGTAGGAATGGGGTTTGCCGATTTGAAGATGAGTCCGCCCTTGATGGCAAGCGGCGCTCTGAAGCCTGTGAACCGTGGAGTCGGTCTCGGAGGCAAGGTTATGAGGAGAAAGGGGTGGGAAGACGTGCGGTGGCATTTCAATTGCTGATGGGCATGACCAGCGTGTCATTGAAGTTGGCAAGCGTGAGGTCCTTAAAGTAAATCTACGCGCGGCTCAGGAATAAGAGAGGGCCCGTACATCCAGGTAATCGGCCTAATTGTTGTGTAAAACCTGCGGGAGAGATGGAGATCAGTAGGAGCGTTCAATCTCTCTCGCGAATTAGATAAATCTGCCCCTTTTTGCATTGTCCCATACTTATACACCATCAGGTGGCGTTTCCTTACCTTAGAGCCCCTAGAGTCCCGAGTAGCCGATCGGCCATGGTTCCGATTACAAGATCTCCTACCATGGATCTAGAAACAGGACTCATGTGGCCAGTTTTCGGCACGACCGCTACTACTAAACGATTTCTCTTGAAATTTCTTGTATCAGCCTATATTTAGTGAACGTTGCGGGTATGGAAATTACGTGGACGCTGCAGTACTATTACTATTAGGGGACTAGCGCGTGGCATCGACTTTGGCTCGGCGATGCAACAATAGCCCCGACGCAAAAAGTGGAGAGATTCCTAGCCGCAAACGAATTAGGAGTACAGGAGGTACGTACCGAAATGCGAAATGCGAGGTGCGAGATGCGAGGTATGGATCAGATCAAGTAGGGAGAAGTCGAGTTGATGGCTCTGCTTTGGTGTCAACTTGACGATATATAAGTCCACCTTCTAGACCCTCATTCATATTTTCTTTAGAGTCAACACCTTGGTTCTCGTATTCTCTACCTCCAACTTCCTTTCGACAAGCCACTAGTACCTCCCTTATCACCGTCACAATCACCCAGCCCAACTTACCATGGCCAACGAAGAGTATCAGCTTTACGACTATCAGCCCTCGTCTGCCGCAGCCATGATATTCCTCCTCGCCTTTGGTTTGGTGACCGTCTGGCATATCTGGGTCATTATTCGACAGCGAGCATGGTACTTTACTCCTTTGCTCATTGGGTGCATCAGTAAGTCCTCGCCAATCCCAGTATCACCGTCGCTCGACTAATACGCAGCAGTGGAAACTGTCGGTTATATCGGCCGCTTCCTCAGTGCATCCAACCCATCGAGCCTTGGGCCGTTCATGATGCAGACCCTATGCTTGCTTGTGGCGCCAGCTCTTTTCGCCGCCTCCATCTACATGGTGCTTGGTCGCCTCGTCCTGTTCCTTCGCGTCTCGTCCCTCTCCCCCATCAAGCCAACAATTATGACCAAGATCTTTGTGGCTGGCGATGTCATATCGTTCTTGATGCAGTGCATGGGAGGAGGCCTCCTCGCAAAAGCGAATACCTTCAACACAGGCAAGATGGTCATCTTGCTAGGCCTGGCTGTCCAGATCATCTTCTTCGGCTTGTTTATTATTGC
The DNA here is from genome assembly GCA_029931735.1 of Dactylonectria alcacerensis. Lineage (NCBI taxonomy): Eukaryota > Fungi > Ascomycota > Sordariomycetes > Hypocreales > Nectriaceae > Dactylonectria > Dactylonectria alcacerensis. The sequence goes on along the minus strand of JAPMUZ010000011.1, from coordinate 1,649,972 downwards.
CGGAATTGTGTTTCACCTTCGCATCCTCAAACGCCCGGCCTTGTTGCCCGTCGAGGATAGCAAGAAATGGCTTCAAGGTTGGCGGGGTGTCATGACTGTTCTGTACGTGTCGAGCGCCTTGATCTTTGTGAGATCTCTCTTCAGACTCATTGAGTACACGAGTGACAGAGACGGACCTCTCATGACTAACGAGGCGTATCTCTACATTTTCGACTCGCTGTTGATGCTTGGTGCAGCGGCTATTATTGGCATCTTTCACCCCGCCAAGTACGTTCCCACAAAGAAGGAAATAATGGATCTGCAAGATATGTAGGCTCAATATGGGCCAAGTGAGCAGTTGGGTGGATTCCTGAGTGGGAGGATTTTGCTGCGTTATTCGTTCTCCTAAACAGGCACGCTAGCTGAATGGGTCACTGAGGATAGGCCTGGGTCTCTTGTTACCCTTTGGATAGGAAACTATCACACATTTAAATATTTAATACATTTGTCATTAGAACCTCGGAGATATACCTTAAACCTTTCTGCACCTCCCAATCGTATCATTTTAGCTGAGTGCATGCATAAGAATGGTGTGAATTATTCATTGAATGGCCAAGATCTTGGCCCATGTCAACCTGGATGTTCTAGCCCCAATGCTCACTCAGATTTGCCTCCTAAGCTGTCTATATGCTATTCTTTGCGAATAAGAAACGTCCGATTAGTTCCGAGACTCCTATTGCGCCCAACTTCACCGAAATAGCGAGTAAAACATAACCTCTCTATGATTTCATTTATGACGATTTGTTGAGTTCAAAACTGTCTGGCCACAGGTCGGCCGTTGGTACTTCTTCGTGTGCCATATTTGGCATCTGGCCGACGAGATACTCTGTCAACAAAGATTCTTCCTCCATTCGTACCGCCTCCAGTGGAATAGACAAGAATTCGTGCCATTGAGGCCCCAGTACTCTCGTGATTTTCTCCAAATCCTCCCTCGCAACATCCTCATACAGCCAGATATCTGGGAAGTATTGCATAAATGCAAGATAGTAGGCCATTACTATCAGTGCTCTTGGTCGTTCTTCACGGGCCAGTTGGACAAAGGCTTCTGAAACGTATAAAAATGGCCAAGCTTTGAGTTGGGAGACAATTAATGGCACGGATGATTGGTGTAGTGTCTCGAAGAGCATGCCAATTCCCGATGCTGCTCGATGAAGGTCCTCGCGATATGCCCAGTCGCCGTCATCCTGGTCCATGTGTAGGGCTTCTTTTAGACTCGGCGGTATCGGAGAAGTGGCCTGTGGGCTTCCAAAGGGCCTTGTAATGGCGGCAACGTTTAATCGACGGATATCTTCGTAGGCTTGACCGCCAGCTCCGCGAGGAGGCATGAAGGTGCGAGAGCCAATATTGAGTGCCAAGAAGTTTGTGAGCCATATCCCGGAGTATCCTGTAACCCTATCGGCCGCAAAGGATGTCGTCGCTAAGAGCAGGGACGACGCGCGGATGGCGCGCACATTCTTCTCCGAGATGTTGTTGAGCTCCCCTCGAATGGCGCAAATCGCTTGGTTTCGATATTTTGCCACGTCCAACGTGTTGACTGAATGATTATCCATACTCGACATGTGTATCATGGCCACGAGGAGAACTGTGTCGAGGAGAAATGGGTGTTCAAAGGCAAGTAGGGGTATGTCAACCTGGAGACCGTGGAGGACCCAACCCTGCAACATGAAAGCTTCCGCAAAGTTTCTCACGGTAACAGTTCCGTAATGATGCATCAACCGGAGCTGCATCATATTCTTCCCGCTGTAGTCGAAGTACCTGGGCACTTCATTATGCGTATCATAGATGAGATCGCTAGATGTACCCCCAAGAGGAGTGGTGTTTAATGAAGCTGTAGATGAACATGCTGTCTCAGTGCCAGACGACTGCTTCACACGCGATACGTAGGTGCACTCGTCACCTCGACGAGTACAAGCTGCGCACGCAGGTTTCGCTTCGTCGCACTGACATTCGCTCAGTACGGTCCCTGTACAAGTCGTGAGGGGAGGCCTACCTTGACACGCCTAGTTTTACAGTTGGCACAGCCTCGCCGCGATTTGGTGTGGTGTCGAATGGTTCCCATTTCCAGATGCTGTATTTAATTGGCATGGATGTATGGCCTTCTTGTGGAGATGCGCTATCTCTGGTGACGAGCGACAGCTTTGCAAAAGCGCCAGGGAGATGCACGTTTGAAGATGAAGTTGGAGATTGGAGCTTGGCAACCTTGGTTTCGTCTGTTCTGGCCAGGTAGCCAGCTGATTAAGCGAATGGCGCTCCGCTATTGGGGCAGTGTGCCAATTTCAAGAAATCAAGGGTCTTTATCCGCTATTTCATCATGTGCGCTCATTCGTCCAGTTCTATCAATGTTATCATCCCACTCACGCATGAATGATGACTCAGCTTTACGCGTGTCCAATGCTCTAACATTCTTCATTAAGGCTACCTACTCAATCCATACGCTTTCCACTTAGTAATTAGGGTCCTTACTGGTTTGATGGGCGATTTAATGTGAAAACCAATGCGTCTCACTATTGACCTCGAATCTTGGATTACAGCCAACGTACTCATTGTATGGGAAATTTAGCATCGAGCAAGTCCGAAACGCACGCATTTCCAGAGGTTTGGTTGCATTCAACGATATAGTCGTGACTCGTGAGTACAGCGAGCAAAATAAGCAAAACATATTCAAACTCATCCTACTAGTATACAACTGTCCGCTCCATCGAGGGCGAGTTGTTGCTAGCACAAAGTCACTAAAACTCATCCAATAGGTAGATCACCCACATCACCTACACTTCAGCACACTATGATAAGTTAATTTTCACCAGCCTTCAACTTTTGAGCCAATTATTCGGAAGCATCATTCAGCTGAGACTTAGGTTGAGAGATATGGCGTGCAGAGTTCCATTTTCCCCTTCAAAGTCCGAACGGACCAAAGTCTATGACGCCAAAACTCCACAGATCCCGCAGCTTCCGATGCACGCTAGCGATCTGCACCACTGCCGTCGAGAATGGAGCTGATATCTTTAAACTGGCTGGCTCGATTAGGAAAGGCCAAAGCCTCACATCATTGTAAGCAGCTGCCGGATCTCAGTGATGTCGTCATCTCCGCGCCATGGGGTTTTGTGTAGATAATGAGTTTCCTCTGCTGAAGAAATCAACAATGGATCTACCCAAACACTTCATCCAGCTCTCAATACCACAGACCATTGATTCACCATGGAAGGTGGACGAGCTACCCCCCGAGATGAGGACATCCCAGGTGGCTACCCTGTCACACCGAGCATCCACACGCCAAGTGTACACTCTCTTGACGGATCTATCACTCCGACGGATGAAAGAGTAGAAGACGATTCGACCGAACTTGTCGCTGACAATGAAAGTTCGTCGCAAACGACGAATGTACCACGGTCCATTGTGTTGGGCTTCACCAATCAGGGCCGTCATTCCACAAGCACTCAACACACACGAGACAATGTCCAAGGTGTACAGCAGGAGCGTGATACTGCGGTTGACGGTTCATCTTCAACCTCCAGGGACTCTGGACTAGCATTGATCGGGGCTCAAGTCGGCGTGATCGGGATTGGAGCTTCAACTTCCAGTGATTCTACGCCGCCGGCCAACAGAACTCAAAGCAGTGCGGTCAACAATACATATTCGACATCTGGTGACTCTACGCCGCCAGTACGCAGAACAGTCGGCCATGCATCTTCGACTTCTAGCGACTCTACACAACCTGCATACAGAGCACGAGGCATTGCAGCCGATGATGCATCCTCAACATCCAGCACTTCTACATCTTCCGCAAGCGGCACTGAAATTGCACCCTTGAGAACATCGACACGCGAGGATGAACGCCCTCCCCTGGAACGAAGAACAACTCGCACCGAGGCTGACCTCTTCCGCGTGCTCTCCCGTCGCCGGTCCAACGCCACGGGCGCACAGGACTCGGAGGAGGAAGAGGACAAGCAGGAGATTGAGCGGCTCATGTCTCGCATCTTTGGCAAAGCCCGCCAGGCGAACAGTGAGGCCGAGCAGACTCGCCATAGCGGCGTCGTCTTCCGCGATCTCACCGTTCGGGGCGTCGGACTGGGTGCCAGTCTGCAGCCCACTGTTGGTGACTTCTTTCTTAGTCTTCCGCGAGCGCTGGTCAATCTCTTCACCAAAGGCCCGAGGGCTGCTCTTGGAAAACCCCCTGTGCGAGAACTCATCAGCCACTTCGACGGCTGCGTGCGACCGGGCGAGATCCTTCTCGTGCTGGGCCGTCCAGGAGCTGGATGCAGCACATTTCTCAAGGCATTCTGTAACCAGCGGGCCGGCTTCGAGGCTGTCGAAGGCCAAGTCACATACGGCGGCGCAGACGCCGAGACGATGAAGAAAGACTACCGCGGCGAAATCATCTACAACCCGGAAGACGACCTACACTATGCGACACTGTCCGTCAAGCGAACGCTCAAGTTCGCGCTGCAAACACGCACACCAGGGAAAGAATCCCGGCTCGAGGGCGAGACGCGGGCCGAGTACGTCAAGGAGTTCCTGCGGGTGGTGTCGAAGCTGTTCTGGATCGAGCAGACGCTGGGCACCAAGGTCGGCAACGAGTTCATTCGCGGCGTGTCGGGCGGCGAGCGCAAGAGAGTCAGCATCGCCGAGGCCATGATCACGCGCGCTTCGGTTCAGGGCTGGGATAACTCCAGCAAGGGCCTCGACGCGAGTACGGCGGTCGAGTACGTCAAGTCGATTCGTGCCATGACCAACATGGCCAACACATCGACGGCCGTCTCGCTGTATCAAGCCGGCGAGACGTTGTATGAACTGGTGGACAAGGTGCTCCTGATTGACAATGGCAAATGTCTCTACTACGGCGCGGCAGAAACAGCTAAGCAGTACTTCCTCGACCTCGGCTTCGACTGTCCCGAGCGCTGGACGACGGCCGATTTCCTCGTCTCAGTGACGGACGAGCACGAGCGCAGCATCCGCAAGGGCTGGGAAGATCGCATCCCACGGACCGCCAATGACTTTGCCGAAGCCTACTGGCAGAGCGCTGCCTATAAAGCAAATCTCGATGATATCCAGGCCTTTGAGGCCCAGTTGGAGCGTGAAGCCGAAGAGCGTCGAAACAATAATGCCGAACATAGCCCCAAGAAGAAGAATTACGAAATCTCGTTTCTCTCGCAAGTCCTCGCCTGTACCCATCGTCAATTCCTCGTCATGACGGGCGACCGCGCATCGCTCTTTGGCAAATGGGGTGGACTATTGTTCCAAGGCCTCATCGTCGGAAGTCTCTTCTTCAACCTACCACAAACTGCCCAAGGCGCGTTTCCTCGCGGCGGTACACTGTTCTTCCTGTTACTGTTCAACGCGTTGCTAGCGCTGGCCGAGATGACGGCTGCATTCGAGTCCAAGCCCATCCTGCTCAAGCACAAGTCCTTCTCCTTCTACCGCCCGGCCGCCTTCGCCATTGCGCAGACCGTCGTCGACGTGCCGCTCGTCTTTATCCAGGTCGTCCTCTTCAATGTCATCATATACTTCATGGCGAACCTCGCCCGCACCGCATCGCAGTTCTTCATCTCCACCCTCATCCTGTGGCTCGTGACCATGGTGACGTACGCATTCTTCCGAGCCATCTCAGCTTGGTGCGGCACTCTCGACTCGGCAACGCGATACACCGGTGTGGCTATCCAGATCCTCATTGTGTACACCGGCTACCTTATCCCTCCGGACTCGATGCACCCTTGGTTCGCCTGGCTCAGATGGATCAACTGGATCCAGTACGGCTTTGAGTGTCTCATGGCCAACGAATTCACCGGGCTGACGCTCGAATGCATAGCTCCGTACCTTATCCCCCAAGGTCCCAACACATCCAGGCAATATCAAGGCTGTGCTCTCGCTGGTAGCTCACCTGGTTCGACTTCAGTCAGCGGCGCAGACTACATCCAAGCATCTTTCTCTTACACAAGAGTGCATCTCTGGCGCAACTTTGGCTTCTTGTGGGCCTTTTTTCTTTTCTTCGTCTTCCTCACCGCGCTGGGCATGGAGCTGATGAAGCCCAACATGGGCGGCGGCGCCATCACAGTCTTCAAGAGAGGCCAGGTCCCGAAGACTGTCGAGGAATCCATTGCTACCGGTGGTCGCGCTGGAGAAAAGACTTCGGACGAAGAGGCTGGTCAGATACCGCCCGTCATGGATAGCGGCACTTCGGAGACGGTGGACGGCGAAAAGACTGCGCAGATCGCCAAGAATGAGACCGTCTTTACGTTTCAGAATGTCAATTACACCATCCCATACGAACATGGACAAAGGAAGCTACTCCAAGATGTGCAGGGTTACGTACGTCCAGGCAAACTAACCGCTCTAATGGGCGCATCTGGTGAGTTCATACACCTCAGTCATCAAGTATCACATCTAATTCCACATCCCAGGTGCCGGCAAAACGACTCTCCTCAATGCCTTAGCCCAACGCCTCAAGTTCGGAGCCGTTACCGGCGATTTCCTCGTCGACGGCAAGAAACTCGGAAAGTCGTTTCAGCGTGCCACGGCCTTTGCTGAGCAAATGGACATTCACGAACCGACCGCCACCGTCCGCGAAGCCCTCCAATTCTCCGCCTTACTTCGCCAGCCCAAGGACGTGCCGCGCCAGGAAAAAATGGATTACTGCGAGACCGTCATTGACCTGCTGGAGATGAGACCCATCGCTGGCGCCATCATCGGAAAGATCGGCGAGGGCCTCAACCAGGAACAGCGGAAGCGGCTCACCATCGGCGTCGAGCTGGCGTCTAAGCCCGAGCTGCTGATGTTCCTCGACGAGCCGACGTCTGGGCTCGACTCGGGCGCCGCTTTTAACATCATCCGCTTCCTGCGCAAGCTTGCCGACGCAGGGCAGGCCATCCTGTGCACTATCCACCAGCCGTCGGCCGTGTTGTTTGAACACTTTGACGAGCTCTTGCTTCTCAAGTCTGGCGGCCGAGTCGTCTACCACGGCCCTCTTGGGCACGACAGCCAGGACCTCATTCAATACTTCCAGAGCAATGGCGCGTCCAAATGTCCACCGACGGCAAACCCAGCCGAGTACATGCTTGAGGCCATTGGAGCTGGCGATCCCGACTACACGGGACAAGACTGGGGCGACGTCTGGGAAGGATCTGAGCAAAAAGAAGCCAGAGGAAAAGAGATCGAGGACATGATCTCCCAGCGCCGCTCCCTCTCGCCCTCCAAATCTGTCGCCGACGACCGCGAGTACGCAACATCACTCCCTACACAAACCCTCGCGCTCCTCAAGCGCACCTTCACAGCCTACTGGCGCACGCCCAACTACATCTTCGGCAAGATGATGCTGCATGTCATGACGGGCCTCTTCAACTGCTTCACCTTCTACAAGCTGGGCACGGCCGCCGTTGACTTCCAGAATCGCCTCTTCTCCGTCTTCATGACGCTGACCATCAGCCCGCCGCTGATCCAGCAGCTGCAGCCCGTCTTCCTGCGCTCGCGCCAGATCTTCCAGTGGCGCGAGGACGGCGCAAAGATCTACAGCTGGGCTGCTTGGACCACCGCTGCCGTGCTCGCCGAGATACCCTATGCCATCGTTGCTGGCGGCATCTACTTCAATTGCTGGTGGTGGGGTGTCTTTGGATGGAACACATCCAGCTTCACCTCGGGCTTCGCCTTTCTCCTCGTCCTGCTCTTCGAGCTGTACTACGTCGGCTTCGGTCAGGCCATTGCCGCGCTGGCGCCCAACGAGCTGCTAGCGTCGCTTCTCGTGCCCATCTTCTTCCTCTTCGTCGTCAGTTTCTGCGGCGTCGTCGTGCCGCCCCAAGGTCTTCCAACGTTCTGGCGCGAGTGGATGTACTGGCTCACCCCCTTCCATTACCTGCTCGAGGCTCTTCTAGGCGTTGCAATCCACGATCAGCCCGTCGAATGCAAGCCGGGAGAATTTGCACGATTCGATGCACCAGCTGGTTCTAGTTGTGAGGAGTACGTTGCGCCGTACATAAAACAAGCCGGTGGCTATGTTCAGACCGGTCAAGGAGGCGTCTGCGAGTTTTGCCAGTACGCAACGGGCGATGAGTTTGGTACTGGGTTCAGCATTTACTGCAGCAATATTTGGCGCGACTTTGGCATATTTTGTGCCTTCATCGTCTTCAACTACGCTGTCGTCTATTTTGCAACGTTCTTGAGGTTTCGAGGGAAGAATCCATTCAAGCTTCTCAGGAATAAGGCGTAGATGTTAAGACTTGGTCTATATATATATTTTTTTTTCCTAATTCATATCGAATGCTACCATTTTCTTAATAAGAATCTGATACTCTGCTGTATAAAATGGCACCATCGTGCGATACTAAGAAAGGGCACAGTTGAATAGCGAAGTCGACTACCTATGCCTCCAGTCGCCGCTCGCTCCCCATTTCGCCTATCACAACATTCAGTAACTTTAAGATCACATCGTTCCCTTAATTGAGGCATTGTCAATCAGCCTATAGTCAAGCCTGTGAAGGTTATGAGAGCTGATGCATGACGAGTTAATTTGGACACAAATCACGAGTCATGATTGCACATTTGTAGGTTTAACAAGTAATATTATTTTTGGTATTAATTCATACGTTCCACCAGTGGAAGCATGTAGTCTAAGGCAGCTCTAACAGTGTCCTTATTATGCAATTAAGCCTCCTCGTTCTCCATCTTGCGATCAAGAGCATTGGGCTCGTTGGATCCCTTGTAGCTAGACTTGGCAAGGTTGTTGAGCTCATCCTCGCGGGTGTCAAGGTGTCGGAAGCAGAACCAAAAGGCGATTCCACCGACAAACGAGATGCAGGCGACGGTAGTGTAGTTCCAGACCAGCAGGGGGTCGATGCTGAGAGGAACAAACGCCTGGCCGATGGCGGCGGAGATGGCGCTCATGAACAGGTTGACACTCATGACGAGCGACTTCATGTTCTCGGGGGCCTTGGAGTAGGCGTACTCGTACGAGGTGACGTTGGTGAAGATCTCGGCAAGACCGATGAGGATGTAGGGCAAAGACTGGGCCCAGACGTTGATGGGCGCGGCCTCGCAGTCGTCGCCGTTGGGGTACCAGCCGCAGGAGCCCATCTCGTAGATGTAGTACTGCATGACGGCCGAGGCGACCATGGACAGGGCAGCGATGATGAAGCCGACGGTCATACGCTTGATGGGGGTGAAAGCGATGCCAAGCTTGCGGAGACCGGGGTAGAGCACGTGGTCGATGATGGGGATCATGACGACGATGGAGATGGGGTTGAGGTTCTGGATGACATCGTTGGGCGTGCCGTGGAGCTGCATGGTAGCGGCCTGGGTGGTGAGGTTACCAGTCATCTGGTTGTAGGCGAGGAAGAAGACGGGCAGGAAGAGGAAGACCTTGCAGGCTTCGAGGCCTCGCACGACTTCAGAAACCCAGGCGTCGTCGTAGGTCATCCATTCGGGGCGAGAGTCGACGGGGATGCGCGAGGGCTTGGCCAGCTCCCAGTCCAGCTTGAAGGGCTTGCACTGCTTCTGCACATACCAGAACATCTTGAGGAACTTGGACAGCACGGAGCCGGTCGGGGGCGACAGCTTGTAGTTCTTCTTGTTGAGGGCCAGCACGACGGGGGCGACGAGGAAGAGAGCCGTGGGGATGAGGAAGGCGAGCCAGAAGCCGACGTACTTCTCAACGTAGACCATGCCGATCTGGCCAGCGAGCGAGCCGATGTTGATGCAGAAGTAAAAGTACAGGAAGACGCGGGTGTTGGTCACAGCAGGATCAACGATGACGCGCTCGCCAGACTCGAGCGTCTTGACGTGCATGCGAGTGTCCTCATTTTGTTCGGCCAGGAGGGGGGAGACGTTGGCCTTGAAGAAACCAGTGCCGACGCAGAGGGTGAGCAGACCGATGATGAAGGCGGCAAAGGCAGAATCGGGCTTGATGATGACGCCGGGGGCGGAGGCGGCGACGAGGATAACGTGGGCGATGGTCGAGATGCTGATGGCGATGTGGATGGTCCAGAAACGACCGAGACGAGCGTCAGCGATCCAGGCACTAGATGGTGTTAGTGAATGCAGTTTGATAGCGGGGTCGTCAACGCAAAACTCACCCAACAAGGGGCATGACATAGGCGAAGAACTGGTTGAAGAGAGACAGAGCCTGGGCAGCCTGCGAGCCCATGCCGAGGGCACCAGCCTGGGCATCAGCAGCAGACGGGTCCGTAGGCGCGCCGGTCGTCGAGCCATCAGGCAGCGGCTGCGCGATGAAGTTTGTGTAGAGGACGGAAGAGCCATAGTAGGAGAAACGCTCGCACAGCTCGACAAAGGCGATAGTGTACATGCTCCACTTGATGGCACCCGAGACGCGGCGCAGGGTGCGCAGATCCTCATCCGAGGGCACGGGGAGGTCGTCATCAGAGAGAGAGCGCGAGTCGACGCCCATCTCCTTGTTCAAGTGGCCGTGGGCAGGAATCTGCGGGATGCCGTGGGTCTCCGGGTCGACGAGGCCGGACTGCGCGATGGCGTCGTGGTCGAGGTTGACGGTGGTAGTCATGATGGGCTCTCTGTCAAGGGTGGTGTTGATAGGAGAGGATGGAGAGATGAAACCTGGGAAGAGGGATGGAGAGGAAAAGAGCAACTTCGAGACGGAGATGGGGAGCAGGTCTTATATCAAAAAACAAATCATCCCACATCGACTGCGACGCGGGCATCCCGTTCGCCACCAGTTCGTTCGCAGATGGCCCTCCGGGGACCACCAAGCCAACGAACGGGGCAACAATCTCCATGCCATGATAGCCCCCGGTCGGAGTCCCAGACGATCCCCAAGCCACCTCCAGACAAATGGACGCGGAGGCTAGAGAGCAAATTGCCGCATCGGGCAGGTCGCCCACGCGTCAAAGGCGGGACAGCAAGGCTCGAAAGAGGAACAAAAGTCCCAGCAAGCTCACAGAGGAGAAAGTCTTCTAAGTCTATTGGGAGACACAACGCTAGAGAACCCACCCTCGGTCGGAGCGTGCAGGGGAGGGACGCGGCTGTTGGTTTCTGGAGGGTGGACCAACCAGCCGGGAAAGCACCCAAGCGGGAACAAGTAACAAGGGCCTAGGGGGGAGGGAGAGGGAGTGGAGACCCGGACCCCGGGTGGGGCCTTGCGGGTCCGCCGGGGTCGCCAAGAACATGGCGCACTTCGGCCCTATTTCCAGCAGAAGAAGGGGCTTTAGACCTGAATGGGAAGGTGGCGAGAACATGTCCTAGATGGCATCCCATTCGAACAAGTTGACAGGTTCGGGGGAGGACAAAGGGAGGGAGGCGATTTGCACAAGCGGCCAATGAATCGCTCGACGAATGCAAATCGAAGAGCCCAGAGACGCTTCTCTCGTGTGGCCTCGCCGGGATGGACAAACGGCAAGCCGGAATGAAGCGAGGGGAGGGTGTCATGACACGGCGATCCCATCATGGCTGCTCAGCTGTTTTGTCTGGGCTGGATGTTTCTCGCCGCTGGTCCTTGTGGCTTCTGGAAGCCCCATCTATCTCAAGTCGGTCGATGGAACCTTACACCCAGGTACGAAGGGAGATAACGTAGGGTCGAAGGGTCATCCCAGCAGACGCATCTGCATCACGCACAGCGTCGGTCAACGGTAATCGCCCCCCCGAGATATCATATTACCAGCCATCAGACGAGATACGATGCCTCATGCCTACGCCTAATTGACGGGCCTGAAACTCTCATTACTAATAGAGAGTAACCCGAGCCGTGCAACGCTCTCCAAACCGGTCCTGCATGAAAGATGATGGGGTGGCGCATCGCATCGCAACATATGCCGAGGCTCACGTCGTTTCCCTCCCTCCCTCCCGCCAATGCAACAACCGTCCTGCAACAGCCGCCGGAAATAGACACGGAATAGGTGTGCAGGCTGCCGCTTCGGCTTCCGCGAGCAGTAAGGACGGGTGTCATGTCAGGGCTCGTTAGTTGCACACGGAATCCCTCCCACCCCTCCACGGCCATCGCCCGGCTCCGAGATTTGCGTCATCTCGATCAGTCCAGCCTCGGCTTCCAGGGGGTGGTTTGTCGGGGCTAGCCGTGTGTGGCAGTGGCTGCTGTGGCGCTACCCTTTTTTTTTTTTTCTCCGTGGCGTTTAGGGGGTTGCGTGGGTGGCTTAACTGGAATACGGTTTTTCTTGTTCAGCTTCTAGGTTTTTCTGGGGGAGGCGAAAAACAGGATGTCGATGTGAACCTCGGCTAGCATTGGTTGATATGCCGAAAATCTTGGACAGAATGGCATTTGGAAACATCAAATGATACGAAGAACAGAATTGTGCACAGAGATAGAAGGGATCGCCCGGAACACGGCAAGGTGAAGATAGTGGCCGGATTGGCCATGCTGTGATGCAGATGTCCATCGTCGTTCGTGTCCCAATAGCAGTTGATCTCACAACACCACCAACCAGCAAAAACCACCCAGGGTCTACCACCCTTGGCGATATCTTGGCGATGCATTCCCCTGGCCCCCGAAGCACTTGACGTGAACCGATCGTGCATACAGCCCACGTCCCAAGATTTCGCAATCGAAGATGCAATTCCCATTACACCACCTCGCATGTTTCACTCCCCGATCCCATATTTCCACACGGGCAGTCACCCACTCACAATAACTAATTCACTATCTATCACGCAGAAAACATGCACAGCAGTTGATCTCGTTACGTGATGTTTCAGCACGTCACCGCGCACAGTTATCGCGAAGCTCAAGTGGCGGGACCGCCGCCCTCCTATCCAATGTAACCGTAACCTTCCTAAACAGGGTTGGAGTCTGCTCTTCAGTCTCTGTGCTGCAACGCGTCGGCCGTTTCCGTGGCGGCAAGGAACCAAGGCGTGGATCGATTTTTCTCAGCAGCTTCTATCTATCCAGTCGATAATGCACAGCTACTACAGACGCCCATGCGCTTATTTGCGGGGGCGGCCATGGAGTGATACAGAGACGAGAGAGGCGAAGAAGCGATAGGGGCAATGGAGAGCACCTACGAGGGGGTTGTCGAGACACAGCGACATTTTCCAAACTGCCCACAACTTCTCAACGCCTCCCCACAGCAATCCACGCGTCCTATCATCCCGCCTCATGTTGCAGTAAACGCCACGCCACGGTAAGACAGGTGGCGTTCATCTACGCACTGAACAAACGCCTCCTCCACGATTCATCCCCAGATTCAAGAATACATCTCTCGTAACGAAAATGCCCTCTTTTCCCATCATCCCCAGATTCAAAGATACCTCTCTCGTAATGAAAACGCCATGTTTTTCCCCAGCTTCCCCATTGAGGCTCTCGCGATGTGTCTTCGAGCCTCGAGTTTGCGGGGAAAGCCCGACGACAGCCGCAGCAAAAGAGTGGAATGATAGTTCGCGATGGTTTTTTTTTTTTCTCTCGTAACACACGGCTATTGAAAGACTAGATATGCACAAGTTCTCGCCTCAACTAGATGCCGCCTTGCCGCCCTGCCCTCCATCCCAGGTACAGCACAGGCACAAGCGCAGAATCCCACTGAGACCGTACCAATAGCGCAGCATTCAACCCGTCACTCTATCTCTCTCTGGGAACTTTTGGAGCCCCGATGGAGCAACGATCTGTCGTGCATGTAACCTGCCGTCCGGTGTCTCCAGTTATGCCCGGACCACCCAACCCTTTCTAAGGACCTTTGTCTAGCGGCGCCAGAGGATCCCGAGCAGGCCCCTCAACCCCTCTAACAAAGGAACCCTTCCCCCACCCATTCGGAGGAAAAAGAATGGGGACAGGGGAAGAAAAGCCCTGGGAAAAAAACATGGGAGCATGGCAAGGAGGCTCCCCAGTTAGCGTAACCAGCGGAGCGGAGAGCGGCGGGGTGGGGCGGGTGGCCAAGACCTGCGAGTTTTGTCTCCGTTGAACTTTTGAAGCTTCATCTTTGATGCTTGACTACCACTACATACCAACCTACCGCTACGACGGCTGTAACTGGATGCTTTACGCATATACGGCTACCGACTCATGAACATTCCCTGGACACATGATTCCAAAATACAATCCCCACGTCGGCGAGACCCCCTCACCTCTCTCCATCCCCCAAATCTCCACCTCCATCTCAGCTTGCTTCTACTTCTCTCGCTTACGCACTTTCACGGCACGGCGAGCAGAGCCGCAGTCCACAACCTGGAGGAGAAGGCGAACTTGCCTGCGTCGATTCGCGCTAGGGAAACACGAAGCGCACGTCTCTGGTGCTAGACGCGCCGACGGAGTGAGGCCAACGTCTCGGCGCCACATGTTTCTACATTGTAGGCCTGTAGTAGGGCGGTTCATGGTCCTGGCGTAATTATCTGACGACTCTCACTTCGCTCCGCCGACTCGTGCAGTATCAGCCAATATTTTTAGCCAGTAATCTTCTCCCAGACAGGCATGTCTTGTTAGTATTCCCATTCTTCGCATGCCTGACCGGAAGCGCCAAAGTGCAGTCCAACATCTCGCACATGTGGCAAGAAATCGTAATGAGCGACCTGGCTCTTTCACTCCAAACCATCATCAGACACAAACCCAACCCATAAAGCAGCAGCTCGCAAACAAGCTCGGAAATTGAAAGCCCGGACATAATGCAGGGCCCTCCGAGCCCCGTCGTATAAGCTACCCATCTAATGTTAAGTCAACTCTACGACAGCTTTCGCCCCGTTCCCACCATCCCCATGCAGGAGTCTTGACAAAGAGTCCCTCATGCCAGCTCTTAGCTCCCAATAGTCAAACCAGCCCCGGATCCATGTCCGGTAGATCTGGATGCCTTTTTCGGATTGCAGTTCCCACATCACTTGCTGCATGCGGCAAACGTTGACTAAAAACTTCAATTACGAAAGCAGAGACCTCTTGTCGTTCGGGGCAGGTCATTGAGTTGAGGGTCTTGGTGGAGTTCTTGTAGCCGTTTGGCGATTGCACCATCGCCGACGTGCCCCCACGGCCCCGGGTCCTTTTGTAGATCTGGCACTGGACCCGCGTTGTGTCCATGCTTCGTTACGTGTTTCTGATGCTCATTGATATCTCTGGCCATTCGTTGTTGTTCGAGACTGACAATGACAAGTAATTATCTCCTGCTGGGAGTGGTTCTTCGGGCGCGTCGTCTTCCCTTCTTGGGCCATGCTCGTATTGGATGATGCTTCCATTGCGCACCTCAGTTGGGGCGTGAGCACTGACTAACGGTTCAGCGAAACCCCTGAATGGGAGAGACAGTTCAAGAGTCACTTCTTCCTACAACATCACAATACTGATAGAACTGAAAGCCCCAGTGTTCAGGCAACCGCATATCGCATCCGCCTGTGGTGAGCTGTCACATCGCGCCGCCAAATTCAACACCCACTCTCCAAACTCCACCAACAGACGACTGGCTCACTTCAGTTTCACCACTGACAATCATCCTAGGCAGCCGAATTCCACAGCGCACACTCGTCAAAAACACCAGGCACCGACAATTCTCCCATCTCCGTCTCGCCCGTTATTTTCTCTCCCCTTTCTTTATCCGGATGACTTAGCCTGTTTCCCCAGCGACAACAGAAAAATATCTCCCCAGTGAGGCCGAAAACAACGGGCACATTCTGCTAGGCAGACGGATAAGGGATTGGCAGGCGACCGACAGCATCCAACCAGCCGTGGTGGTTGAAGAAGTCTTCAATCAACCAAGGCAAAAATGTCATGTTTGTGTGTGATTTTGCTTTTACTTGGCGTATCGGCTGGCCAACGGCTGAGGACCGATGTGTGCACCCGTCGAGCATCCTGTCCGTATCCTTGTCTCGGTGTGCGCTGGGCATGAGATCAGCGACACATGCAATCGCTCCGGCTCAAGCGGTGAGCACCGTGAATAGCGACTGTGGCTGGCAACACAATGAGTTTGCAATCTGTGAACGTCGACAATCCTGGAAGAGACATTGCTTCACTATCACTAGAGGCTGCCATCCGGTCTCAACCCAGCGGATGGCGCTCCAAAGTCTACTAGCTAGTTACACAGCCAACGCAGAACAACTGACACATCAACAAAAGAGACACAACTACCCCCCATCCAGCACGTAAATAGAGTCGGCCAACAGAACAGCCAGCGCACAACAACTGACACATCAAAGTAACAAGTCTCTTTGCAACACTATCGCTTTTCACTTTCCCGCAACAGGGGGGAAGTAAGCATGTTCAGGAGAGCCAAGCGCTGTGGCACACGCCAGGACGCTGCTTGAATCAAGCCATGATTGTCATCAATGCAAGGGTTTGGCAAACAGCCATTCGCGCGCCCCTTGTTTGCTTATTCCAGGCAGCAGTAATTGCAGTAGTTTCTGTGTTTTTCACATACTGGTTGAATTAGATTGATATATTAGAGCAGCTCTGTTCCCATTTCCAGCAAACACCGGCGACCCATCATCACAACTAGACAGGTGTAGGCTACGCTAAACTTGCCTCGCACAATCTCACTCAGCGCCCGCCCCCTAATCGCAACAAAAACAACACCGCCCTGATGGATCGGTTCATCCTTGAAAATGCCGACCGGTACGAAAGCCTCGTCCAGCGCTTCGAGCCCCAGCTACCGTCGGAGCCTAAGGCCGAGGTCGCTCCGGCCGCCGACATGCTCGTCACGGCCCGGATCCGGCCGCTGTTGCCCAACGAGGCCGGCCTGCCCCTCGCCCTGCGCCCCCGGGGACCCAGTCAGCCGAGCGTGCTGGACGTCCACGAGCTCCGGCAACGGGTCCGCGGGCTGCCAACGATCAAGGTAACTAACTCTCAGTCGGGTGTATGTATATCAGCTAAATAGAAGTAAATAGTCCTACGACTATGAAGTCGACCGCATCTTCCAGACCGACTGCACCACCGAGGACATCTATCGCGATGTCGTCAAGCCCCTGGTGCCCTGGGCCTACGACGGCGGCATCGGCACGCTCTTCGCCTACGGGCAGACGGGCTCCGGCAAGACGCACACCGTCAGCCAGCTGGAGCGCCTTGTCGCCGGGGAGCTCTTCAGTGGGACACTCGGTGGTCATCGCGATATTCACATGACCATTGTCGAGCTGTTTGGCAATACTGCACTTGGTGAGATTTGCTTATGACACGGGATCGCCCAGAGCAACAACTAACACAGTCACGAAGATCTTCTCAACGACCGAGCCTCCGTATCGGTGCTCCAGGACTCGTTCGGAACCACGCAACTGCACGGCGCAGTTGAGCACCACATCACCTCAGCGGCATCCATGCTCGCGCTGGTCGAGACAGCCGCGTCATTCCGACGCACCGAAGCAACGGACAAGAGCAGCGCATCGTCCCGGTCGCACGCCGTCTGCCGTATCCGGCTCGTCAACGCCGCCCGGCCCTCGGCCGAAGACGGCGTACTGTACCTGATCGACCTGGCCGGGTCCGAAGCGGCCCGCGACACGGCGACCCACGGCCCCGCCCGGATCCGCGAGACGCGCGAGATCAACACCAGCCTGTCGACGCTCAAGGACTGTATCCGCGGGAAAGCCGAAGCCAACGCGGCCGAGGCATCTGGGCAGCGGAAGCCGCACGTTCCCTGGCGCCAGAGCTCGCTTACCAAGATCCTCAAGCACGTCCTGGACCCGGCTGCGTATCGGCCCTGCAAGACCGTTGTCATCGCCTGCGTCAACCCGTCGCTCGCAGACGTCCATCCGAGCCGCAACACGCTCCGGTACGCCGAGACGCTGCGGGTGCTGCTCCCACGACGCCCGCCGGTTGTTGACGATCCCAAGGCCCCCGTGACTTGGACTAACGAGATGCTGACGGAATGGATCAAAGAGAATGTGAGATGACCCCTTGATATCAGTGACGGCCTTAGTGCTCACCATCTATATAGTCCGGATCACCCCCCATCGACCCAGCAATCCTCGCCCCCACCGAATCAGGAACCCAGCTCCTGCACCTCCCCGTCCCAGACTTCGAAGCCCGGTGCCTCGACACCCCCGGCGTCAGCCTTGAGCAGGCCCGAGCCTTCCGCGCGAAGCTATGGCTGATGCACATCGACTCGGAGGCGGCGCAGAACGGAGCCGACGATAGCGGCGAAAACGACAACGGGAAGCCCAACAGCCGGGAGCCCCACTCGGCCGTCCGAGCCCTGCCGTGGAAGCAGCGCATCCGCTCCGGCATGTTCGTCGCCTGGGACCCGCCCTCGGGACATGCCCTGGAGCGGCCGGGCAAGAACTTTGCCGTCGTCATGGGCCTTGCTCGAGACAGCTCGAATATAAACTCCATGATCCCGGATGAAGATTACTGGCTGTGTGCGGATGTTCTTCTCAACAGCGCATCCAAGGGGTATGAGGTTCAAATGTGGCAACATGTGTCAATCGATGTTGCCCAGATGAGTGCCGAGGTCATCTTTGAGTACGATGCCTCCTCCAGACTCTACTACCTTGTCGTTTAGAGTCGTTTACCTAGAAGGCTCGACTGACATGTAAAAACCGGCGTTGGTACTCGCAAATAGACATCGCAAATAGAAAAGGATGGAATAAGATTGTGTGGGAAATGTTGTGTTCATAACTCGTGAATTCCTGGCCACTCCGCCGAGGCCTTGTCGTACACCATCCAAAATATGCGAATATCTTAATCCAACACATGTCTCATCACAATCTCTTCTTGTGCCAACCATGAGCATATCTCTATGTCCCATCCATGTGTCGTATATCCAACTTGTAAAACCCAAGCCCAAAGACGCCATTCGCGTTCCTTATATCCTGAGAAAATGTACCAATCTGAAGCATCTACTTTGATTCCCCGCCTTTGATGACCAACAGTCCCGCGTTGATCCCTGCGCGAGCAAATCGATCACCCAAGACACCCACAGTTCGCTGAAACTCGCGCTCGAGGCCGAACTCAGCGTGGAGCAAGTTCTCGAAGCACGCGTGGTTTCTACCAGTGACAATCAAGTCGCCAACGTTAAGACGAGACTTGCCCACAGTCTCACGAGCCACCGTAACGGCCCGGTCGGGAAGGTTTCGGACAGAGTCAACGATGACTTCGGTGAATGTGACACGACCCTCCAATGTTTTAGACGCATTTTTCTTGGCCGTGTTCAGAAGATCAAGATCGGTGGCCGACGGCTCTTGCGTCATCTGCTTGCCCACGCCACTACTAGTAGAGGGATCAGTGCTCTGGAAAGCCTGAGCATCTGGATCGTCATCGCTAAAGTTGAAGTGGGCGACGGTGATGGATACGTGAGGGTTGTGAGCCAGCTGGAGGACAAATAATAGGGCCATCCGGTCGTCTCTACCACCGACGAACGGAACAAAGATGCGTTGGTCCTGGCTGACAGGAGAGCGCATGACGGGGCCGTCATGGGCGCTGTGCACCGAGAGTCCAGTAAAGGGGCTTCGAGAGAGAGTTGGTCGCTTAGTCCCACTCGCATCCTCGAGGCCTCGGTTGATGTAGACACCTGTGGTGCAGGTCGCTCGGTCAATGGCGCTCTGGACGTAGTCGATGTACGATTTGCTAAAGAAACGGTCATTTTGCGAGCTGGTCTCGAATGGCACGGACGAGTTGTCCTCGGCAAGACTGCCGTGAGAGCTCCAGGGAATGAGCATAAAGTCGGATTTGGCCTCTTCGGCGCGCTTGGAGATGGTCTCCGCATATGCCGACGTGGGAATAACCGAAACTTGACCAGCCACAGCAACGCCATTGAGACGGGAGAAAGTCTGGAAGGCAGAGAAAACGGCATCGCGGTTAGCGAATTCGTCAAGATCTTCCGCTGCAGACATGAACGAAGAGAAACGCTCCGTGAGCTCGACAAGGCGAACACCGTTCACTTCGAGCGGGCGAGAGGCAGGTCGACTAGGCTCCACAGACATGACGCTGGAGGGAGCCGTCGTAGTCGCAGTACCATCCTCCTCCTTTTCCTTTGCTGTGGTGTTCAAGCTAGACGTCTTCTTTGCATCTCCGAGAAGGGAAATGAGGTTGAAGAGGCCGGAGAGAGCGTCGAGACGCAGGTGAAGTGTGATGCGACGGGTCTGAGCCTTGTCAAGGGCCTCTTCCATCCTGTTCTCAGAAGCCTGAGCCTCTGTGACAATCGGGTTGCCATCCCAGTCAATCTCTCCACGGCGCCACTTCTCAACCTTCTCGCGATACCACATAGGGTAGAGCCACCTAGTCAGAGGTGTGGTTGTGACCGTCGTGACCTAGAAAATGATTAATGTGTGCGATTTTAGTATAGAGCGTTGGACTTACCAGAGCCATGACGACGAAAATGGTAAAGGTGCGCTGTGACAGAATGCCTGCCTGCAGACCAATGTTCTACTAAACGTCAGTGTCTCGTCCAATACGTTGAAAACCTGGGACGTACCAAAACAATGAGTTCGACAAGACCCTTGCAACTCATGAGGGCGCCAATGGTGAAGCTCTCGCGCCACAGACAGTTGCACATTCGAGCAGCAACGGAGCCGCCAAAGATCTTACCGAAAAAGGCACAAGCAATAACAGCAATCACATAGCCCCAAGTCTTGCCATCATTGAGCAGACCGAGATCGGTGTTCAAGCCCGACAATGCAAAGTACAGGGGTAGCAGGAGGACAGTCACCAAATCCTCAATCTTCTCGGTGAGCTTGATCGCGAAGCCACCTTTAGGGCAGATGATGCCAACCAAGAAGGCGCCGAAGATAGCATGAACGCCAATGGCCGCTGTTTGTCCCAGTTAGCTTGTCGCCTGCCTCGATTACGAACGGGGACGTACCAGTAAACCAAGAGGAGACCAGCACCATAAGCAAGGTCAATCCTGTGATGGTCTGAGAAGGCCCATTCTGGATGCTATTGGTGCGGCGCAAAATCCAGAGGAAAGCAGGCCGCACGGCGAAGACGAGAAACAACACCCAGGCGACAGCGGTCAAGAATACATAGAGCGCTGTCAGACCGGATGCGTTGTTGACAAGCGCAACACTCAGGGCCAAGAGAACCCATCCAGTTACGTCGTTGCCAATTCCAGCCGCAAGAACTGTGACACCAACCGCAGTGCCAAGCAGCTGAAGCTCAGAGAGAATACGACACAGAACCGGGAAAGCAGTGATGGCGAGAGCAGTACCAATGAAGAGCGCAAAAGTGCCAAACGACATGTCTTCCAAGGTGCTCTCGGCACGGAAGTCATGGTAAAGGCCCCAAGCAACGGCGACACCAAGACCGAAGGGGATAATCATGCTGGCGAGGCCTACACTAAGGGCAACACGCCAATTGCTGCGAAACATGCGAGTATCAACTTCGAGGCCGACGAGGAAGAGGAAGAGGAGCAAACCGAGGTTTGCGACGTTGGAGAGGACAGGCATGGATTCTGTGGGGAAGATGTTCTCCTGGAAACCAGGAATGCGCATCATGACGGAGGGACCCAGGACGATGCCGCCGATGACCTCTGCGATGACGCGAGGCTGGCCGAACCGCGAGAGTGGGTAGTGGAGGAGGCGGCAGAAGACGATGATGATGATTGCCTGCACAATGAAGAGGGCGATGGGGTCTTTGGGATTGTAGTGGATAGGGTTGAGGCCTTCGAGAATGCCGCCCTGAGGCTTTGCGCCCGTCGAAGCGGCGGCGGCGGCCGTTGTTGTTGCGGACATGGCGGGCTAAGTCGGTGTTGGTTGATGGTGTGGGAGGAAGAGGGCGCTGCTAAGAGCGAGGGGACGAAGAGTCTCCTGCGAAATGCAGGGCGCAAGCAAGACGACAAGCGACTGATGGCAACAGATGCAAGATGCAGAGAGATGGCGAGACAAGAAAGAATCCAGGAAACAAAACACGAGACTACGGGTCAGTTTTAACTCTGGGCCTAGACCTTGAAAACGGCTTTGGAGAGCTAACGTTAAGTGAGCGGGGGGATGAGGGAGGCAACTGTGGACATGCCGGGATTCTCGGTCCAATAGTGGCTGTCAGCCAGGCTGTTACACTGGGTCCAGCCATTGATCCTCAAGGGGTCCAGCTTGACTCGTATCCTTGATGGTCATCTCATGACAAGATAAGAGCACAACAGTCGGTGGACTGGGCGGGAGTTGGGTCGTCGTTAGGCCAGGCGTGACCGAATGCGCCCCGGCATGCCAGTCAAACAACGGACCCTAGATCTCGGAGGCGACAGGGGTGGTCGAGCGGCGCTACGGGCGCATGGTCTAGAGAGATGTCGGCACCCAAAGAGGCTCTACACTTGTGTGTGCGCGTACCGTACTTCGTAGTGGTGGTGTCGCTGCATGCCGCTACAGACCAAAGTCCGAAGCCCCAGGGCGGCTCCTCAATTGCATCCATGTGCGCACAAGCATGCGGATGTGGTAATGGTGGCGGCTGAGACCATCCAACCGGTGAGACAAAGGCGACGACACTTCACAACAAAAGCAAAACGAAGCATCCATGGTCGAGGAATGAGGAGAGAGTGGTTGAGATCCAGGGAACGGTGGAGCATCTAGACCTCGTTGGAACCTGCTGTCGCATATCGACAGTCGCGAACCCCGGACGAGAAATCTAACCACGGGATCAACTTGGGATCAACTGGATCAGATACAGGCGCTTTGGGCGCAGGCAGCACAAGGCAAGGCCGTAATGTGCGATGACGCAGCCAAGTCAATCGGCTCTCCATTGTGGGGGAGGTTGGAGTAGGAGTGGTTTGGTGACTCCTGTCAGCCCCCCACCATCGCACGCACCATCGCACGGGGCGGTAACTATTTTATGACCGCCTACCACCTTACCTAGGTAGATGAAGGGGTCGATACTTGTCTTGGGTCCCAGACCAACCAGGGGGCGGTGACGGGATAGGGCATCATCGCCTGAGCCTCCTCCGTAAGCCTGACGATGATGCTCGAGAGCCGTTGATAAACGAAGTGTTGAGAGAAGAGGCGAGAGGAGAAGGAGAGACGGGAGGAGAGGCGAGTGAGAAACAACGGCGGGGCCGCAACCTTGCTGGCCAGACCGGGGAGGCAACCAGGGAAAACGCCATGGTTGTGGGCGTTAGTTGACAGGGAGCCATGAGGGGGATGTGGAGTTTGAGACAATGAAAAAAACCATCCACCACAACCACTTCCACCCACTGCAGCTCTTTGAGGCCCATGCTAGGAAACCTGGCAAATGGCAACCTGGCCAAGCTGTTTTGCCTCAATCAACACACTTGAGACAACTCCACCAATCTCTCCCATGTGAGTGCTCTGTGGATGTGTGCCAAGTCGAGACCATGACTGCAGATGCCATGTGATCAAGCCGCCGCCATCATCGCCATCTCACTGCCCCAATCCCCAACAACCATCAGATTTGCACACCAAGACTTTCTTTTTTTTTTTCCTTGCAAAGGTTAAAAATGTCTCCAAGTTTTGCGCCCGCACACTGAGCACGCGCACCATTACACAGCAGAAGCGTTGCACCACCAGTGCAAGACAAAGTTCGAAGTTGCTTGGCCCTTGACCGGCTGACTTGATCGCATCCCAGAGCTCTCCTCCCTCTGTCTCTCCGCTCGACACCGCCTGCTTGGTGGTGCGGGGGACCGAAATGGTCTGGTCAGGTCTAGTGCGTCGCGGTGGTGGACCTCGAGGATTCGACATGGTGAGACGGGCTAGAGATGGAGAGGGAAGAGCATAGGTACGTAGTAGTGTGCCCCTGGCTTGTTGTTCATGAACAGATGAGGCTGTAAAACAAACTGTGGCCAAACAAAACAGGTCGAGATTGAAATGAGGCATCCGTCCGCTGTTCCGTCCCTCGTTCATTGTTTCTGCCCTTCCAAAGGGTCACATCCCCACTGATCCTGACCTGGCAGTTGCCTCAGGCCTGTGTGCCAGCGGGGAGTTTGTTTCGCCAACTCCCCGAAGCCCAGTGCCTGTGGCGCCGGCAGGCAACGCCCACAGCGGCTCTGCCCCCAGCCGGCCGATTTAATTAGCGGCTGTCGCAATTGTCCCAGCCATCCATCCATCTGAGTAGACAACTGACATTCCCGCATCCCAGGTAACTCAACATTATCAAGGTGGTGGCACAACAACTAAAACCGCAGACCTGGGACTTGACCGGTTACCCGAAACTAGACAAGATCGCCGTCCTGCGAGACGAGCTGACCTGCGTCCCTCCGGCGCGATCGCTCGACGGAGTGGGTGTGTACACGAGTCCAGTTGACGATCGACTGACAATATCTTGTGTTGCAAAACATTGCGTCTCTCCTGCTTACATGTCGTGAGATGCAAATTTTCACCCTTGACTTTACGCTGTTGAAACTCTAAGCATGATTTGTCTGTAATCTGAAGGAGCGGTTGCACGAGGCCCGCGCTGAGAGGGCCGGATAGACAACTCTTGGGAAATGCTGTGACATCTTTTCAAGCATGCTCAATGCTGGCTTTATGTCTGCTGAGTGCAAGCACGGCATAAGCAAGGCCTTTAACTCAGAGCACCACACCCGTTGATTCATGGCGAAGTTAAGATAAAGTGATACCATTCGAGATCAATAGATTCCGTCGTAGCAAACACTACAGTGTTTCGTCAGACACCCAAACTAGCCCAACATCTCATCATTTATCCGTAGCCCTATCCAAATCTAGCAGCCACCGACACCCACGCCCGTCGTCCTTCGGCGCCACCCGACAGACCCGGTCAGCGGTCCCATCACCAAAAAAGCTGCTTCACCACCGACCTCACCTACCCTGCAGCCACACCACCCCCGCATTCGCCAGCGTCGCAGTCCCGTAGGCCCGTCGATAATATCCGAACAGCGTGTGGGGTAACGAAATTGAACGAATGATTTCACCTGCGCGACGGAGGTTTGGGGCGGACCAATGGTTGCATTCTAACGTCGATGGAGGAGGGTTCGCATCACACACGGTAGTGTGCGCTTTGGTTGGTTACCGCTGGCTTGTCTTGTGGTCTGGTGAATTGGATGCTGACCAGATGAATCGCCTTTTTTTCTCTCGTCGTACAGCGATGATCATGTCTGGGATGTCAACTGAACCATCACGGTGCAGAGGGATTGCAGATACCTCTGTCTCAAGTCATTTGTGTATCCCAACGGCTTCGCAGCCAGCGAACTCCCTCTGAGAATGAAAGCATATCTCACTGAGCATCGACTATCGCAAGCTCCTGCCATCTATAGGCTTAACGAGCGCAAAGCCACAGTGATGCCTGAAGGGCTCATGATCTAATATAGCACGCCAAGATGCTGGGCAACCCTTGATTACAGTCGGTGTTCGCTGAAGTTGTCCGCGACGGTGACTGCACGTACGACCGATGTGTTCGGACAATCGTGGGTTCCCGGCCTATCGGGAGTCGTCTCTTGTGATCACCCTCCACAACGAAGTGCACCGGGAATATGTGTGGCAGCACGACCATCAACAAAGCCGTCACACATAGTCCGCGACATTTGCCAAATCATGGCTTGCCATTGCTGCCTGGGTTGGTGTCGTGCTTCAGGTTACTGTTTTTGTAAGAGCCCAGAGTGACTACAGGGAAGAGCACATGCACATCGTAGAGCAAATGGTCACCAGGTAGGCTCTTGGCAAATGCTCGAGCACAAGAGATCCGAGAGCTTGGGCTGGCGGTAATGTTGGATCAGTAATGAAGCGGGAGAGGTTCCGTGCGGTGGATTATGTGGTCAGGCTCGCTGGAAGAACAATGTGTGAGGGTATTTGCCAGTGTTAGGGTTGTGACATGTTTGTTTGTGTAGTTGCTTGTGATTGGCCGTCTGCTTTCAATGGTTGGTTTGTGTCTACTCTCGATGGTTGGTGATTGTGGTCTTCAATTAATGGGTTGTTGGTGAGGGCCTTGTGAAGGCGTGGTGTAGTCTATGACTAATAGGGCAGACGGATGATGTCTTCCGGGTTGGAGAAAACGCCTGTCATGGTTTTGGCACGGCACAGAAGTGTAACCACAACTACCACAAAAACAAAATGTTTTGTCGTCAATGAGTCAATCGAAGTCCCAAAATAAAATAAAACTGTGTAGAAAGCAATTTGAAATGAAATTGTGAAAAAAGATGCCGCGAGAAGCACCATGACGCAACTGGCCCTCATATGTTAGTCAATCCCGGAATGTCGTCATAAGGGAGCGGTCTCACATGACCACAAACACTCTTCGCCTTCGCCCTCGCCCTCGCCGTTTAGGAAGGGAAGGGGAAGAAAGAAAGGATTGGAATTGCCGGCCTTCCGACCCAAGTTATACGTAAAAGAAATCGAAATGACCCTCAATGACTAAGAATTCGAGAGTGGAAAGAGAGGGAAAAACGGGGTGCTTGCCGAGCGAAACCCGACGTCCAACGTGCTCCTGTGTCCCCGCGATGCCGGCTTCCCGAGAATATTAGGTTAGAACCAGACTTCCAGCGCAAATTGTTCCGTTGCTCCCAGCAGCAAGAATTTACAGTCAGCAAAGTCTCCTCTCATGACCTGAGGGGGCCTCTGTAGCCTTTACTGAACGCAGCCCTAGCGCGGTGGTTCCGGGGTGTTCCCCACATTTACCCGGGCAGGGTTGGGCGAGCCTTGCAGCGCCTCACAGCAAAGGGCGAGTTTCAATTACGAAATCGCACCCGCGAGAGTGCCAATGGCAGAACAAAGGAGCCAGTCGACGTGCAAGGGCCCGGCAGAAAGGGTTGCTTGGTGTGCTCAGTGAGTTTTGCCAATCTCCGCGGCATCGGGATCTGCTAGAATGTGTTAAAAAGGATGCCCGTTTCCTTCTTCTCCTTCTGCTCTTTGACACACACCTTCTGGAATGCATCTGGGCCATTGGCTTTCAAAACAGAGTGTAACCTTCGCAGCAAACATCCTCTCCCACGCCAACCATTTTTTACCCCCGGCTTGGCAGTGGTACAAGGGGCCTTTTTTGCTCTAATCTCCCTTTACCGGCGTTCCGCGGCTCCCTGTTGGGAAAAAAACACACGCCCCTCTCTCTGCTGTTCTGTCTTGCTGGATCTAATTATATCACTGGGCCATCTCCTCCCACACGCATCGTGGACCTCGGCCATCTCATCGTCCGCCCTAGCACCCAGACCAGACTAGAACAGTTGAACAATTCCGCTAAGAGTCGACGTCATCAGAGCCTCCAATTGGATACACCTTTGGGAGGAAGACATCTGAAGGAAGAGAAAACAGCATCATCTTAGACACACGTTGGTGAAGACGGGGACAGATGGAGAGCACATCGACCATCCGTCCAGCGACCAGCGCCGACCATCATCACTCCTCCTCAGAAAAACCCTATATCCCTCCGCAAATCCGGAATCCGGACTCCCCACAAATGTCAGCTTGGAACCCAATGTCGTGGCGGTTCGACATCGACCGCCTCCTCAACCCCTACATCCCGCCTCCGCCATGGCAGCACATGCCGTATCCGGTGGCCCACCTGCTCGGCCACCGCAAGGAAAAGCCCCGCGACATTGGCAACGTGGTGCCCATCATGTGGGCGTTTGTCGGCGTCTTCTGCGCCATCAGCGTCATCGAGGTGGTGTCGGAGCGCATCCCCGAGTTTAAGTCGCGAGGGGCCCCAGTCATTGTGGGCAGTTTTGTAAGTGGCATCTTGGTTTTCCGCCCCGCGTCACAATCTACATCTGGGAATCTGGACCTGCAGCACATCCCCTGTAGAAGACGAACGTATCCACTGTTATTATCGAACCACGTTTTTTTTTTCTAACGGGCTGTTGCTATTCATAGGGCGCCGGAGCTGTCCTCGAGTTTTATGCTATCGAGTCACCACTAGCACAACCGCGCAACTTCTTCGCGGGCCAGATGTTAGCGGCAGTGTTGGGCATGGGTATCTGCAAGCTGTTCCAGATGAGCGTTCACTTTGCGGCGATCCGATGGGTGGGCGGGGCCGTATCCTGCGCAACGGTGACGGCCCTCATGGCCCTGACCAAGACGGTCCACCCGCCGGCCGGAGCCACCGCGCTGCTGGCCGTAGTGGACGATCAAATCCTCCATCTCGGCTGGTTCTTCATCCCTGTTGTCATGCTCAACTGCGGCATCATGTTCGCCGTCGCCCTGCTCATCAACAACGTCCAGCGCACTTTCCCGTCATACTGGTGGACCCCGGAAGACCTCCGACAAGCCCGGAAGCCGGATGCGGAGCTGTCGGACGAGGAGAGCAGCAAGGGCGCCGTCGTCGAGGAGGAGATGCGGACCGAAGACGGCAGCGAGCCGGATCACGACCGGCGCAGGGAGCACGAGGTCGTCATCCGGCCAGGCCGGCTCGTGTTGCCCAGCCACATTTACGTGACGCCCGAGGAGATCCAGCTGCTGGAAGAAATCGGCAATAGATTATAGAGCCAGCGAGCGAATCCATTGTTTTTATTTTAGCGACAGCGAGCAAAAACACCAGGCGACCTCTGGGTTGAAACAGGCGCCCCTGTAATGTGTTCAATGAGAAACAAAACTTCATCACTCAGGATACTGCGGCATCCATCTCTTCACCTCGACTGAATATTCCACGTGTACCTATGATCCATGCACAGAATCCAGGTCCAATACGTAGGTATGTATGTACAGAGTAATATTCGTAGATGCAGGTGCAACAGCTAGCTCAGGAACACCCGATTCCACACTGCCACAACCCCCCCGCCCGACGATTGTTTTAGCGCGCGGATGGCTTGCACGGCGCCAAGACAGCAGCAACGCAACAAAACACCACAAGTCCAC
Organism: Dactylonectria alcacerensis; assembly: GCA_029931735.1. Taxonomy (NCBI): domain Eukaryota; kingdom Fungi; phylum Ascomycota; class Sordariomycetes; order Hypocreales; family Nectriaceae; genus Dactylonectria; species Dactylonectria alcacerensis. The sequence goes on along the minus strand of JAPMUZ010000011.1, from coordinate 1,621,406 downwards.
GAATACAGAGGGTCGATTGACGCGCAAACGAGGCCTCTTTTTCCCTTTTGCCTCTTTATCTTTTCGTCCACGCGTTCCTGCGGCTCCCTTCCCTAAATACACCCGAGCCAGCCCCCCCTGAAAAAAACAAGGAATAAGTCCCACATTGACCAGTTGACGCGTCCCCTGAGCCGTTCTTCTGGTCCCTGACTGCCCGGATTCCCCACAAATGGCTTCATCCGCAGCACACTCAGGTTACGCAGTCCCATGGAGAGCCCACTGTCCGCGTACGCAACCCCGTCCGTACGTTGCTCGGTCCCCTTTGAGACGGCCGCCCAGGCCGGTGATGCTTCAAATGCGTGGAATGCTCCTGCTCAGATGGTGTCTTTTTTGTTTTATTACTCTTTACTCACCTCTCCTACAAAACACTCACTTCCTATAGTCCCGACTTACTTGTACATCATTCTTTTTCCTTTGCGTCTTTCACCTATATCCTACTTGTTTTACGATCATCTCACTCGCTTTGAACCATGTTGAAACAGTACTCCCTCGCTCTCGCGGCCTTGTTGTCCGGGGCCGCGGCTCAGACCTACAGTGACTGCAACCCTACCAACCAGAGTGAGTCTATTCAACTATCGTGTCTGTCTGTCCATGATCCTGTTAACACCATCTTCTCCTAGCTGATTGTGCCGATGATACTGCTCTCTCTACTTCTTACACCTATGACTTCACCGACGGCGAGGACAGCGACAACTGGTCGTCGACGGCCTCGACCGACGTCGAGTATACGTCCAGCGGCGCTGAGTTCACCATCACCGAGCAGGGCGACGCCCCGACTCTTCAGTCGGAGTGGTACATCTTCTTCGGCCGTGTTGAGGTGCACATGAAGGCCGCCTCGGGCACTGGTATTGTGTCGTCGGTTGTGTTGCTCTCCGACACCCTCGACGAGTTGTAAGGCGATATCCCCCTTCTCATACTTTTCTCACTAACATATTGAAACAGGGACTGGGAGTTCCTCGGCGGCGACGCCGACGAAGTACAGACCATCTACTTCGGCCAGGGCAACACGACCAACACAGACCGCGAAGTCGACATCGCCGTCGACGACGCGCAGTCGACGAGCCACAACTACACACTCTACTGGACGGCAGAGTCGTGCGTCTGGTACCTCGACGGCACCGCGGTGCGCACGCTCAACTACGCCGACGCTGACAACGGCAACCAGTACCCGCAGACACCCATGCGCGTCAAGCTGGGTATCTGGGCCGGCGGCGACAGCGACAACTCCGAGGGCACCATCACATGGGCTGGTGGCGAGACGGATTACGACGATGGCCCGTTTACCATGACGGTTGAGAGCATCGAGGTCACCAACTTCAATCCTGGTGCTAGCTACACTTATACCGACCAGACTGGTGACATGGACAGCATTGAGATCAATGAGAGCGACGACTCCTCGACCAGCTCCACCAAGACGTCGACCAAGACCTCTACCAAGACCTCGTCTTCCAAGACCAGTTTCACCTCCGGCACCGCTTCGGCCACCTACGCCTCTTCCGTCTCCCTCTCCATCACCTCTGCCGCCGCCGACTCCTCCGTCCTCACCCTGACCATCGGATCCAGCGACTCGGCCAGCAACGGCTCGGACGCCACTGCTACGCCGACCGCTACTAGCATCGCCGTCGTCACTTCTACGGCCGAGGGCCTTGGCCAGATCATCTCCCCTAGCACCTGGATGATTTTTGGTGCCGTCGCTATCGCTATCCTCGGCCACCTTTAGATCGTCTTGCCTTAGTAGAAAAAAGCGGGAGTTGTGCGTGGAAGATTGAAATGACCCTTAGATAGATACCCCAAAACTCTGTAGATACACAACAGAATAACATACAGTCAAGCCAGCCTCTCACAGGGACAATTGAGGTCGGACGCGTAATCTCCCCACTCCAGCATGTGTCTTTGTTCTTCTCAACTTGCCCCCTCTTGCCTCTGAAAAAGCAACCCAAATTCGAAGCCGCTATTTTTTTAAACCATGTACCCTACACTTGATGCCCGGAGACTCTTGACCCTCCAAATCCTCCGCTGCTATCTCTTCAACGACCAAGCTACTCCGTATTACCGTGTTGATGTTGTTGAGGACCCCGGTGGAGATGGGGTGACGTACGTCTGTGGGAGCCGGGCCCACCAACATCCAGAACAAATCGTCTAATCTAGCTAACCCCTTTACATAACAGGAATACCCTCAAATTCTGCGTAACCAAGGGCGAGGTTCATATTCTCTAGTAAAGGTCGTTAGCAATCCAGTATAAGTCTTGGATAAGAGAGACACTTACGTAGGCACTGAGTACTGGCTCCCTTATTGAGATTGTCTATTGTGGCGCAACTTCGCATAGTTAGTAAAAAAAAATAGCTCTAGAGAGGGTTTTGGGTAAGCACTTACATGACAACCCTCTTGCCAGTCTTATCAACAGCAAAGCCGCCAATCTCAACGCCATGCTTGCCCTGGATCGTTTTGACATAGGGCGCCTCACCCATAACCTTGACTAATTTCTCGCCAGCATATCTATCCTGGTAGATATTTCGGATATCTCGAGAGTTCATACTCTTATTCAGCGGAATGTTGACAGTCAGGTGGATCCCACGGAACCAGCTGGAAACTGTTACCTTGTATTAGTTAACCGTAAATAAAGTTTTCTTCAATTGATCCTAACCGTGAGGAATGAAGGCTACGTCTGTAGTATGATGACTGATTTCCCGCTCGTGCATGTGGTCCGTAAGCGAATCTGTAATACGGATTAGCGGCAGAATTCACAAGGTTGAGGGACTGGGATATCGCACATGGGAGTACACCTCCGGTCAAATAAGAGACATCGTTCTTCAAGCTCTTCTTAGTGCCGGCGCCTGAGTAACCACTAACTCCGAAAACTGTAGGGCTGGTCGCAATCAGGCCGAGTAGAGGAGAAATAGCAAGTTGAGCGGCAGTTGCAAAACAGCCTGGATTAGAGATGCGGTTAGACTGAGCAATCTTGGAGCGCGTAGTGAGCTCAGGGAGGCCGTAAACAAATGAGTCGTCGAATCGATAGTCAGCAGAGAGATCGACGATAACGCTCTTGTGGCTGTTGTCCTTCTGAACCTGATTGAGGGCGTCTATATACGGTTTGCAAACTCCATTAGGGAGAGCCATAACCCAGCAGTCAATATCCTTATCCAGCTGGGCAATATCCTCAGGTGATAAAGTCTCGTAAATGATGTTACGCTTGGTATATCCCTTGAGTTCTTGGCCGGCGAGCTCTCGTGAGGACACGTGCCGAAGGTCCATAAAGCGGTGCTCGTTGAGGAGGTCGATCAAGGCTTGACCGGTGTATCCCCGGGCTCCGATCAAACCGATGCGAGAAGGAACGTCGTTCGAGGCGTTCGTCTTACCGAGTGGGGGGTTCGGATTATTTATCGCGACGTAACCAAGGCTTCGTGTAGTTGAGAGACTTCGGGCGTTGACCTGTCGGCCGAGGAAATCTCGGCTCGGGCTCAGAGCTCCGGCGGCCATAGACGCCGCTCGTGGGACAATTCGCCCTGCGCCGATGCGCAGAGTCCCGGAAGTGGCAGAGAGCATTCTTCTAAGCCCAATGGAGTCAGGATAGGTGGATGGTTGTGGTGATGTCAACAATTAAGCCTGACTCTGATCTGGTGTGGGATTTGTTAAATGCTTTGTCTCTTGGCTGCGGCCGAAATCGCTCGTCCTGGGCCGAAATCGCTCGTCCTGTATGCTATGACTACGGACCACGTGACCAGACCAAATGACAAACACATTACTAGCGGCGAGACAATTATATAGTTCTGATGCTGTTGAATTGGAACCATGTTGGAACACCTAGGCGCAGGGTGTCACGCAAGATTAACTGGCCTGTCGGGACCGAATCGGGAAGGGAAGTTTCAGGTTACGGGTTCAGAGACCAGTCCCTGGGCTGGGGTATTTGTTTCGTGGGCTGCCCTGGACGGAGGTACGTATGTATAGGCAGAGGCGGTTGCGTTTCATTTTACTACGATCGACACAGATCACCGAGTCCTCATTAACTCTCGAAATCAGACACATATAGAAAAGTATCAATTCACAAGTGCATAGCCGGGTACGACAGTTGACATGAGATTGTCATTTTATTGCTATCTTACTCATAAACTTAGAGAAGTTTGTAGATTTATTATGCTGAAGAAAACGACATCTCCAACCACTCCACAATATTATGTTCATAATCCAAGCTTCAATGAAGGAAATTATGCGCTCGAGTATCGTTTTCATGGTATTTCACTTTCATCAACCTGGACGTGCCCCACTTCTCAGGGTTCTATCTCGGTCCCAGTTCCGATTCCGATCCCGATTATCGCAGGAACCTCAATTTCCATAAACAGATTCATTGGTTAAAACAGACCCTCAACAGCTTTCTCGAGATCCTCCACACCCTCGCCCAGCTGATCCTCCAACCAGCTCTCAGCCTTGTCCACCAGCATCTCCCAGACATCCTTCTCCGCCTTAAGGTTCTTCTTGAAGTACACCACGGCGCACATGGTGGCCAGGATCGTGTTTCGGTCCGCGTGGTTCGCAGCGGCATTAGGGAGGCTGAGCTTGGAGGCGGCTGCGGAGGTGACGCCCAGGATCTTCTCGAGCGTCTCACTCCAGGTCCAGCTTCCTACAAAGGTCTGGAGGGAGGTGAGGGCTTGGAGGGGATCAGAAGTATCGATAGTTGAAGCAGAGTTCGGGGCTGCGGCAGATTTCTCTGTGCTTCCGGCGAGCATCTGAGATATCTCACCAATCGGCCCATCGTCAGAGCTGTCGGCTTTGTCGTATGCGAATTTCTGGACGCCGGAAGGTGGAGGCGGAGGTGGAAGCACACTGGGTGATGCCGGTGAGGCACTTCCAAACAGTCCGCTGCCGCTTGGCGGTGACTGGGTATTCCCGAATAGCCCACCAGTCGACTGGGGGACGATTCCGGCTTTATTGGAATCACGGTTATCAGAACGGCTGCTCAGCCTTGCCATGGGCTTAGCAGAGCCGAACGAAATGGACTCTTGCTGTACCATAGGCCCTCCACCTCCGGGAGGAGCAGGGCTACCACCGAATGCGGAGAATAGCGAGCGGCGTGGTGCCGCAGGGGCAGGGGTGGCAGCTGCACTCATCATGCCAAAGTTTTGCGCGGTCGTCGAGCTGGGTGGCTGCGAACCGCCCCCACGGGAGCCAAACAGACTGCCGCCAAAGGAGCTGAACATGCCCCCTGACTTCTTTGCCTTGCGGAACCTAGTTGCCGACGCACTCAAGTTGACAGAGTGGGTGACAAGGCTCTCGAGCCTTTCTCCGCGTTGAGTGACAAGATTAATCAGCTCTCGTGTGCCCTCGACCGTGTTCTTGGACTTGGACCCATCGCTAGATACGTTCTCGGTCTCCTCAGCCGCCACGAACGAGCACCACTTGCCGCCGACTTGGAACCCGACACCAAGCCGAACAGCCTCTCGTTCGACCATGTCCGAGAATTGGCTCTCGTACTTCTCCTTCAGAAGTTTTCCGGCATCGTCCTTGGCCAGGGAAATCCAGCCGCGGCCTTCTTCGAGCTCCTTGACCTCCTTACGGGCTGCGAGTTGGTGGATCGTGGTGGACTTTTCAGTCAGGTTGACGATGGGGATCTCGAGCTCCAGAGGCCCGTGGTTGGATGTACCCCTGAGGATGACGGATTTTGGCTTCTGGGTCGGGGTGTCGTCCGAGAGCAGAACGTAGACGGTGGTTCGGTTGAAGGGGAATAGGGGCGGGATCGACGAGGGGGTCTGGAGATAACGAGGAGGTGTGACAGCCGGGAGGTGATCGTACTTGTTATCAACAGCGACGGGGGCATCAGCCATCTGGGTGTCGTCGTCATCGTCGGCATTCTTGTCAAAGAGAGAAATCTTCTTCTTGGGCTTTTCCTCAACCTTATTCTCATCGTCCTCCTTCTCAACCAGAGTGCGAATGCTCATAGCATCCATAACCTTCTCTATCACCTCGAAATCATCATCATCGTCAGCATCTTTGGACTCGGCCTTCTCATACTTGATCTCAAGGGTGTAATCGGTGATGTGAGGAAACAGAGAACCCTTGAGCATGCGGACAACCTTCTTGTCCATCTTCTCGTTGTCTCCCACCGTCTGGGAAAATCCATTGCCAGCTCGAGCAGCTCCTTCGATCAAGGCAGTACTAGCGCCAGATCCCACGCCAAGCGAAAAGACACGGATAGCTCCCCTGCTCTCAGCTACCCTCTCGTTGATGAGGTCAAAGAGCTTTTCCTGGTCCCAGATGGCACCATCGGTCAAGAGGAAAACCTCGAGGTTCAGGTCCTTATACCGCCGATCAAAAGTAGCCTTCAACGGTTCTACCATCTGAGTGCCACCGTAGTTGGCGCTGAACTTCTCCACGTGACGCATAGCCTTGTCGAGTGACTCCTGGCTGTAAGTCTTAGACTTTGACCAGAGGAAGTCGAACTTGGACCCGAAACTACAGATGTTGAACTTGACCCCGACCGGTAGGGACTTGAGGAAGATGCGCAGCGCCGCGACCAGGTCAGGGATGGTGCTCGACATGCTGCCACTGCGGTCACACAGAAAGACGATTTCGGGCTTCTCGGCAGGCAGCTTAAACTTGGGGACGAGGGTGGCCATGATGGCGCGCTGGTTGGGGATGGTAGGGTGAGTCTCGACGAACGCGGCAGGCTCACCCATCTTGGTGGCCACCACCTGGACGATGAAGTCCGCATCCAGGTTAGCCGCTGAGCGTGAGAGCGTGGCTGACGCTTTGCGTAGTGAAGGATCGGCGGATGGCTCTTTGGATGTGGTGCCGATGTTCACGGAGATGGGATGGGATGGCGATTGGATGGACTTGATGGCAGAGCCCTCGGGCATCTCGGCGTCGACTGTGATGGTGAATCCCTCGTCTATGGTCCAGGTCGAGCTGAGGCTGTCTGCAGAGCCATATCGCGGGACGATGTGATCGGGGATGGTGAAGCGAACGCCATCAACCTCGGCATCGTGCTTGAGCTCACCAAGATATGTGATGTCAACGACGATCTTCTCGCCGGCGGGTACATTTCCGATAGTGGTTGTGAAGACATCCGCTGCCTCGAGCGACTGCTCGAACAGACCGGCCATCTCACCACGGGCCGTGGCCTCGTCGTACACCTGCTTAGCCTTTTCGCGCTCCTTGACGACGCCCTTGATGACCCGGTCGCCCACTGTGCATGTGAAGCCGACCACGGAGACGCCATCGTAGATGGGAAAGACGTATTTGATCTGGTCCAGAGCCTTGTCCTTGTTTGGGTTCACGAAGGTCTGCGTGAGTGTTGTGCGTGATGTGGTGTCGAGAATGGTTGTGTGGGCGTTGACTTTGACTTGCGGGAGATACTTGCGGACGCTCTCAATGATGATGAAGCATCCGCAGAAAGCAATTCGCTCTGGGGGTCCGCCGAACATGATGGCGATTTTTTATGGTTTGTTTGAAGAGACAAAGAATGAGGGACTAGTGGTGGGAATGAGTGCGCAAGATGCGATGAGATGTATTAGATGGATCTCAGTAACAGGGAGCCAGCTTTGTCGTCGGAGTCAATAGACGTTGCGGATGACAGATCCGGGGGGTATCAAATTCAGAGTGCGATGGAGTGAATGAAGATGGAAAGCACAAATGATGGACGGGGAAAGACGTCGTTGATATAGCCGATCGCTATGGTCGTACAGCAGTAGCAGTAAGCCTCGTCGTCGTTGGGTTGAGGGGTCGTCGGTGCTAGTGCGGCTGAAGTGGCGAAGCGCTGGATGTTTAAGATTACAGGGCTTGAGCTTGTTGTCAGGGCAGTTTGCTGCAATGAAGAGCGGTTGATTGATGGGATTTTGTTTGTGATTGAATGGTGAAAGAAGAGCTTTGATGCATCGGAATGACGAATATTTAAATGTTTGGCTATTGTGTTGGTCCTGCCAACGAATGTTGGATTGACGAATCGATGACTGCCTCCAGATGGATGCCTGCTTGAGTAGGGCCTCCGTATTGGCTAGGACCTCGGTGTAAGTGTTGGCCTTACCAAGCACCCAACACAATCCTCTGCCTGAGTCACCAGTCCGTCCTACTTGATATCCCGTGCCCACTAGCTATCCAGATAACTGGCTGCCTGTGCCGCGAAACCTTGCACCAGAGACGCGACGACGAGTTTGAAGGCGTTTTCCTCTCCAGATGCTCCCTTGTTAGTAATCTGTCCGGCGTGTTAGTGCGAGGGAGCCCACGCCTCCGGCGGCCTAACAGCAGCCCATACCTGTCGCACCAGCCGCTGATTGGCTCGACGGCTGTATGCCTTGCCGCCTGCTTTGTCATTCTGGAACAAGTGCCTAACAGCCATGACGGAGAGGGGAAGAAAGACACGAAACTTCGAGCATGTGAAAAAAGAGATCCACGCAGCAGCTAAACCGGTTTGCTCTCCGGCGTGGCAGGCTGCACTTTTTACACTCCAGTAGCAAACGCATTGTTGGTCACTGATGCCAGCTTAGATGACACTGCTACTGCAGGGGTTCGTTATGCTGCCCCGGATCGGCTCCGGGGACGGACGCACAGGCGGGGCTCCCGTTCAGTGCTTGCATGCTGCCTCCCGCATCACGTTAATCGAGGCCCAGCATTTGTCGGCCCAGCAATCACTGCCGGTATGACTCTTTTTCTGCCAGCTGAGAACTAGTAATTAGGGACATACAAGCCCCAGATCTTCTTTTACTTCGGGTAGTCTCTTCCCTGAGCCTGTGGCAACCCCAGCGCCCAACACAAATCAGGTGAATAGCACCATCTCGCCTCCACATCCCCCACTGCCCGCGCTTCCATTATCTTATCGCCAACATCCATCACAAGCGATAAGCCAGACCACTGCCGAGCATCTCATCCCACCTCACGCAACAACAACTACCACCCTCCCCCCCAAACTATTGCCGACCACTGCATAGCCTTGGTGCAACCCTCCCGCTGCCGATCAAACCGGTACTTACTGCACTTGATCTGCCTCCATTGCTGTGGAATCTGGTTTGTCCAACTGCCGGGCATCGTCTTGTCCCGGTCACACCAACACCTCCAGCCAGGTTTGACGTCGTAGCCAGTTTCCAACAACAACCATACAGGATATGATAGTAAAATCAAAATTCAGTCACAGTACATTGCATAGATGGTTCTCGTTGGCCTTCCAATCACACAAATCGTAAACATGACACTTGGATAACTGTCCATTCCCCTTCGCCAACATCGAACCCCAACATTAAGATATGCACAACCTAGGCATCATCCTCCCACCCAACTATCCAACAACTTCCTTCAAGTGCATTCCATACCCCTTTTCCTCCTCTCTCACAGACCCCCTCCGTCCAACTCCATCAACGCCCCCCCATCCCCAAAATCAAACCTCCCCTCCCTCCACCCACCTCTCCCTCCAAACCTCATCCCATTTCCCCTTCACCGATCCCCCCATTCAACCCAGCCGCACGTAATGCACCGTCTCGCCGAGAAGTGGAACGATGAACTTGCACCACCCCCGGCGGCCCGGTCCCATGGCCCTCCCCCCGGATTCCGTGGCCCACCTCAAACTTGCCTGAGCGCCGGCCCATGGTGGTCTGACGTCAACCTGGCCGTGGACCCTCCATCACGCCAGGTGCCTGTGGCTGACATACGTCTGCCATGTGCTGTTGCAGCCTTTCCAGAACCTTAGTACCGATATCGTGCTTCTGGCTGTTTGACGTGTCCGATCGCGGGCATGTGGTCTTGGAGGTCGGCTTAGATAATATTGCTCCTGTCTTGGGGGTTGTCTCCAAGTGCTCTTTGCTGATGTTTTTGATTACGGGAACGTCGTTCACGAAGCTCTTGAAGCCATCAACAAATGTAAAATTCACGCAAGCCGCGAGAAAACGCAAATATTCTCAGGGGAATCAACATATTATGATTGGTATTGGAGATTGTGTGTGCTATTCAAAACAGTATTCCTTCCCAAGTTTTAAACCCAAAAAAGGCCCGTAGGCCGACGCCTTCCAATGCGCGCCAGTTGTAATAGTTAAATTCAGATTCGGTTCCGTTCCTCTTGTGCGCCAGAAACTCCAGGATATCATAAATCATAACGCGGGAGTATGAATATCTCTTTCCATGAGCAAATGGGGTTTAGGCCCAGACTCCAGGAGGTGGCGCCTGATCTCGGCTCATGACCAGCATCTCGAATCCCTCGACGCGATTCCGGAGCTGGTTGTTTTCCCTAGCGAGGCTCTTGTTCTTCTTCTCGAGGTGAGCAATGTACTCGGTGGCTTTGCTGAGGATGGTGGCCTTATTGAGCTTGTGAGCGGGGGCGAGTCCGCCAAGATCCTCCTCGCAGAGGTCGTCCTCGACGCCTTCGGGAGACGGCTGCTCTAACCGGTGGACCATGACGCGAAGCGCGGGAACGGAATCGCGGAGCGCGGCGATCTTGTCGTTGAGGTTTGTTCGGTAACGCTTCTCAATCATGTTGTGAGCCGTCTTCTTGGGAGGAGAGCAGTGACGGCGAGTGGCGGGAGGAGGCGAGGGCGAAGAGTGCGACGAGACGCTGCCCGAGCCGGAAGACTTGCGTTTCCGCGAAGGATATCGGTTGCGCGCATCCTTGGCAGCCATGGCGGCCGACATGGGCATAGTGTTAGAAGTGGTAGGCATCATGGAGTTGTGAAGCTGGTGAGGCTGAGGAGAGATGGAGGACATGGGAGTCTGGAAAAGAGGCTGGGTGTCGATGTCGTTCAAGCCAACTCTGCCAAAGGGAACAGCGTCAGGGATGGTGCCGGCGAGGTCGTTGGGGTTGATGGCGGGGCTAAGCTCCATGGTATTCCGGGAAGGAATAGTAGAGAGGTTGATGCCTTCAAAGGGCTCCTGCTTGGGGAGCGCGTCGAGATCAGGAGAGAGAGTAGCCTTGTCGTCCCAGTTGACCCACTCGTTGGCGACGGGAAGCTGGTAGGGGTTGGCGAAGACGGGCGAGAGCGGAGAGTCGGGAGAGTGAGATGAGTCGCCGCTGAAGTCGGCGGGGTCGTAGAGCGAGATGGGAAGACCAAGGTTCTGCAAGGGGCTTTAGGTTAGGCCTTGTTGACGAAGAGGTAATGGAGTGATTGCGTGTGTGTATGAGTGGGTGGATGTATATATGTGGTGTGGCTTGTGGTGTGGTAGGTGGGATTGATGGTGGGGGATGGTTGAGGCGTTGATTGAAGGATGGATGAGGATTGAATAGATGAATGACAGGATAGGGCAAGATTGAAGCAGATAGGTGGGTTGGCGTGATGATTAAGAATGGCAAGACGGGATAGGCTTGAGTCTTTTCAAAAAGGGCCTTAAGAGGAAGAGTGAGGTGAGGTGAGGGGGAGGAGGGGAACATATGTTTGCCGTAAAAACGAGGCCCCGGAATGCAAGATGGGGAGCAGACCAGGGGTGCGTGCAACGGCATCAACGGAAATGGAGGCTGTGATAGGTGGTATTGGGTGGTGATGGGGGCATGTGAATGGCAGAGGATGGGAGATGTGGAAAAGGGGGCCTTTGGGTTCGAAAGCGAGAGATGAAGAGAGATTGATTGAGAGCATACCTGTTTCCGCTGCTGGGGGTGGTCAAAATAGTCGAATGATACGTCGGCCATTGTGTCGATAGTGAAGACGATGATAGAGCGAGATGTGTCGATTCGGTGCTCAGATATGTCCTGGAGGCGGAGGTAGCTGTGGCTTGGGATGCCCCGGGGGTGTATATAAGCTCGTGTTGTGTGAGCGTGGAGAGCTGAGAGGGGATCCAAAGATGGGGGTGTGGACAGGTTGGTGGGGGTGGGTGTAGGTCGAGGCGTTGTTCTCGGGTCGGCGGAATTGGAATTAAGGAAGCAGGAAGAGGGAGAAGAAGAAGATGATGATGATGGGATGAGACGATGAGACGATTAGACGAAGAGGGGAATCTATCGTTTGTTGTTCGTTTGCGTACTCCGTAAGGTGAAGGTGGTCGTTGCTTGTTCGGCAAGGAGGCAGGCAAGGAGCAAGCAAGGAAGGGCAAGGTCGAAAGTCGGTGCTCGACGTTGGCAGTGCGAAGATATCAGACGGTGGATGGTGCGTGAATGGCGATGGTGGGGAGAGTCTCGAGTGATGTATTCAATCAGTGCATAACCACCAACGGGATGAATGGGCAGACACTTGGATGGCGAGACGGGGCGAGCGATATATAGCTTGGCTCAATGTGGGCGGGCTGGCGAGCGAAGGGCCGCAAAAAGGTGCCACCCAGGGAAAAAACAAGCCCACACAGCACAGGGACAAGACGGGCAACGGGAATTGACTCTCCCTCTCTGGTGGTCCCGTCTCTGGGGGTCCCTCCCGTCTCTCTCTCTGGCAGTACCCACACCCCCTGGGAATAGGAATAGGTAGGAACAAGGCCCTGGCGCCAGTCCAGTCAAGTGTGGGCTGGGGCTGGGCTGGGATGGTCACTGGTGCGTCCCAGGTGAAAATGGGCGAAAAGGAAAGTGGTGAAGCGTGAAAGGCGTCGGGATGGGAATTTCTGGCCCGGCCGTCGTATGACAAAGTCCCCGTCGGCCTACACAAGCAACTTAGCACGCAGCGGGGGGTGCCGAGCTCGAGCTTGGCGTGGTGCCGGGGCGGTACGAGGAATCGGCCATGTTGGGACGACTTGACACGACACGACACGACACACACACACTATAGGCCTACTGTATGTACATGCTTGATTCATACCGACGCCCTGGGTGTCGACCTTTTTCTTGTCTTCTCTTTTCTCTTGGTGGCTGGCTGGCATTCTGTTCCTGTTGTCCCGAGTCTGGCCTCAAAACCCAATGCTCCCCTTGCACGGACCCCCTCAGAGCAGTGAACATGAGTACTCACTACTGACTACCTACACACAAGGTGAGTACAGTAAGTACTGAATGCGGGTTATGGGCGTGTCTCTCTTCTGCTGGGCGCACATGTGGATGCCCACTGGTGGGTAGATTGCGGGTGCGGGCGGTCCCCCATGTCCGTCCATCCCACGCCACAGAAACAGAGCGACAAGAGAGAAAGAGATGGACGGGGGGGCAGCATAATGGGATGGGATGCATGGGCCATGGGAATCTCTCGACAAGGCCATGGGCAAATTGATGGACACTCGGCGGGTTTTCCAGGGATTCCATGGGATGTTTTTTCTCTGTCTTGCTCCCTAGGGTCCTCGGGAGGCCGGGGTTTGGGACCGTGGCCCGCAGCCCGCCAGGGGGGGTACGGTGGGAAGTGTGTGCGATGATGATGCTCATTCTGTTTCTTTTTTATCCGTCCTTTTGCTTTTCTTCCTTTTTTCCTTTTTTTGCGCCTTGTTAGATCGCCGATGCGTTTGGGGTGGGATGGGAAGCGTGGGGAGGCAACATCCAGGTTCCGGAATGGGCATGTTTGAACGACGCCGAAATGTCCACCGCGAGTATACGCAAAGTTTCAGTGACAAAGCCCAGAAAAGAACGCCTTCCGTTTTTTTTAGCATCTCCATCAATTAGCATTGGCGGCGGGGTTCCTCGAGTTGGACGCTTTTCTCAGGTTGGTTCGCGCACGATACGGGTCTTCCAAGCCCGCCGAGCTCTTGGATCAGGGCTGGAAGCAGCCATGGCTCTAAATTACTGTACTGATTCCACGCGCGCGATGAATCAAACCCGCTGTCGTCCCAGAAGCCCACGCCCCCGTAGAACAAAGAGCCCTCCATATTTTGCATCGTCCGCAGGGATCATTCTTGCAGCCCGCATCGCAACGCAGAGTCGGTGATTGACAGCTGCACGCAAACCGTGCAGCAGGCGGGCAGGCCCTCTCTTCCCCGGCTTGGTGGCGGTCACTGGGGCGGCTGCTATTTTTTTGTGCACGGCATCGCCGGCCTTGTGTAGTGGGGAGCGAGACCCCATTGAGGCTGCTGATGTTTAGATTGGGACATGCGAAAAGGCGAGACAATGAGTGAATGTGGTGTTGTTGTTTTTTTGTTTCTTTCGTGTGTTTTTTTTTATCATCGAGTGAACCCATACAGTGGTTTGATGCGAACCGAAAGAAAAGAGCCCTTTTCATGTCACCCTGCGATAGCCCAATCTTCTTCACCTTGCTTTCGCTACCACACTTCCCTCCACGCTATCACAGGGCTGCGAGCTCTGACGTGCACTTCCATCCTCGACTGCCCCCCACCTAGGAAGGGAATGCGCGAAGGTCGACCAATCGTATGCACAGATGGAATCAGCTCCCCTCATCGTCCCCCTGGCTAGGTTCTCTCTTCACCGTGGACCTCTTGAGTCGTGGACCCTCCAGCGCCGAAGCTTGAACGACAGGACATTCTGCCCGCCGGATACGATGGACCATTGAGACAGCCAAGACCATAGCATTCGACGACAGGCTTTCCCATGGCTCAGTATCGTATAACTCAAACAAAAGAGCGCGAGGCTAACAAATTATGATGGCAATGTGACCTATTTCGCATCAACACCAAGCTCTATTCCTGCGCAACGCTTGTCTCTGCCACACCCACCCCACCCCCCCCCACCGCCGCCGTCATCAGCACCTGCATTGCGACAGCAACTGCCACGCCCCCCGCCCCGGCGGCAGAATAGCATGGCATTAAAGAAGCAGGAACAGCACAGCAAAGACCAAAAGGCGATCTCGATCCGATGTCACAGGGAGAGAGAAGAGGCGGCGAAGGGAGAAAGACGGGTTCCGAAACATCCCACAAACAGCTCCGGGGAGCGGCCGATGGAAAATCAACCAGCGAGGGGTCCGCATCATGGACTGCGGCGCTCGTCCAGGCGCTGCCCGCCGGGAGGCGGTTGAACTGCCCACCTTTTGGCCGCACTCGCCGCAAGTCGGCCGCTCCTGACCGCCATATCCATAACGAATGGCTTCCTAGTGTTGCGTGCGTGCGTGCCAACACTTGAATGCCCTTTCTTGATGCGCCCCCGGGATGGCTTCCGCGGGTTGTAAGGGCGACGGCCTTTCTCTTGCGCTTGTGGTCCTCTTTGTTGGCACTACCAGTGGCTGACCGAGGCCGATGATGTCTTACAGGATAATGGAGGGGTTGCAACTCTTCGCTGAGACATGCAAGCAAGGGATGAGCATGAAATACAGTAGAAGCTATGTGTTGGATGATTGAGCGACCAATCAGGTAACTCAGGGACTGATGACCCAGCGAGATCTCATCTCAAGCATAAATCACAAAGCGGCTCTTCCTCATCGGCATTTGGCCACAAACGCCCAGCAGCCCAGATGCACATTCACAACTCGCATCACATCATCTCGCAGAAGTAACCCACCCCCAGTATCACAACTACAGCGAAGTCAAGCATAGAATCGCCCACGCCCCTCCCCCTCCCTCCTCCTCCGCCAGATCGGAAAGATACGTACCGCCCATCATCGTCACCGTCGTCATCTTGATCCTTTCTCAGGCCCCCTGGCTCCGGCAACAGCTCAGCTCTGCGGGTTCGTTTGCGACACCGGGCAGCTGGTTTGCGGGATGGAGTATCCGCAGGCTGGTGTACGTATGTAGTGCCAGGCACAGCGTGGTGTCCCATCGGCCGGGGAAGGCAAGGGATGTGGACAAAGAGGGGACCTGGCATGGACAAAACAAGGTCCCCCACCCAACCCGTGCTACGTAGAGTCGTCGGTGTTTAAACTACATGCGTCAACGTAGTGCTAGGCTATGGGAGTCCGTTCGACGACATGTGTCAGAGGTGGCCTGATGGCCCAACAGCCCATTCTCACCCAGGCGCGGCGCCAACCTGGAAAACGCGTGAGCGGAGAGGGCCGGGACGGACGGACCACCGTACGGTCCCACGAGGATTTGCCGCGAAGGGTCGCCCAGCTAGGCGAAAAGTCTCCCTACGTGTCTCTACAGCGCACGCGGTACCCGCCCACCATCTCGAGAAATTATCGTCCACCGTCCCGGTGCCTTCTCGAAGGGACCCTTTGTGTCGTGGAAGTTGGAACGGCCATCCGTCCCTCGGGCCATGTGATCTATGAATCGGGGGCCCTATGGGACGGTTTTTGGGATTACTCAACACAGCCTCGCACGCGAACGGCAGCGGCCCTCGCCTCCCACGGCTGATGGAGACGGGGAATAGAACGGGGGCAGCGGTGACAGTGACGGTGACGCTTAGGGAGCATCGCACACTGCCGGTTTCATTGCTTGGTGTTGCTGGCAAACGTCCCCCACCCTACTAAGAAAGGGCTTCCATCCGCCCTTCCATTCTATTAACCAGGGGGGGTTGCAAGTGTACTACGTGTGATAGATGCCGGCGGGTAACGGGACACGGAACGCTGGAGTGCGGTCTCAGAAGGCGCATGTAGTGAAGTGAAATGCGCCCATTGTGCGGCGGGATTGGGCGACTATGGGCCAACACTGGCCCATTGAAACCGTGCCATATTCTCCCATGATGAACCAATTCTGGTCGATGATTTCTGCGTCTTATGCCGTGGTTTCCACGGTGTTTTTCGACATACAGCATTTCGTCGTCGTCGCCCCGGAAATCCCGTCAGTCTGGGAACCCGAGTACGAGCGGCGGCAGAGGAACTCCATCATCTTGGGTCCAGATGACCAGCCATTGTGGCCTGGTTCTTCGTTGTAGTAAGGGTTGTATATTGCTCGAAATACGTGTTCTTCCGTGGACAATGCGGCTTTGCAACATTGTCCATCCCGCTGTTTTCACTCACTCACAGTTACCCGCCTTCACAAGGCAACTCGTCTCGAATCGGCCTCCGATGAGCGATCGTCAATCTCGCTCAGTTACCTTAGCCGCTTGGTCCAAGCTGGCTGTCAGTCATCTTCGCCTCACACCTCCCACCTCAGTGACACCTCACACACCCCCATCTCCACCTTTTCTCGGCCGGCCGTGCTCCCCGCCAGCCCATCAATCAACCCCATCCGCCATCCACCAATTCAGCCCCTTCAGCCCCGTCAGCCCCGGGCCACAGAGCGGAAATACGGAAAACATGGCGGATTCATCGCCTTGGAACAGGAAATAATTGCCTGCCCAAAGCTACGTAGTACGTACCCTTTTTTTTTCTCAGCTACGAGCAGGGCCGCCATGTGCGTTTTCCAACGGCCGTGCAGGCGCGGGCCGGGTCGGCTAACCTATTTTCTCTCCCAACTCTGGCCCAGGCCTAGGCTTGACGGAGCCTTGTTCCCCGTCCATCTCTGCAATTGCCCTACTCGGTCCCAGGATTGCCTTTTTTCTGGTCGAATCGAGGGGGAAGGTGGGTTTGGTCCCTTCCAGCTTGCTTGCTTGCTTTTTCTCCCCTCTGCCGGCTGTTGAAATATGGGGGAATCACAGATATCACAACGGCACTCGGCAGTTCCAGCGGTTCGATTGACGCAGGGCCAACGCACGTTCTTTGTGATGAATGCCTCCTCACAGATGAACGTAGCTTTTTCATTACTTGTCCCCTTCTGTCCATTCGTGTTGCCCCCCCTAAATTATTGAGGCGCCGTAGCTTGTGGGGATGATCTGCTCGGCGACGCATCGGGGTCTCACCGTCTCTCCCCAGCCAGCCCTCTAGAGCATGGCGTCCGGCCAACACACGGTAGCAGCCAGCACAGATCAGCGCCTCCCTCGACTATCGGCGGGGACTATACGTGGTAGCTTTCTAGATTGCCTCTCGTGCGTGGGCATAGATCACCATGCGCGCTGTCGCTTGCGGTTCCCCTTCATGTCCCGCCTCGCTTACCCATCTGTGACCCTATCGCTTCATCATTGCGACCCCCCGTTCGATAATCATGCCCATCAGCCCTCTTTACGGCCATGTCCGATCGACAAAAACCCACGCCGAAATAGCTACCGCTGGTGAAAGCAGAGACCATCCCTCCTCCTTCCGAAATCCCCGGCTTGCCAGAATGATGAAATGACTTGTTCCCGGTCCAATCGTGCCTCGCCGTAGACGCTCTCTTCCGCGCGGCATTATCTCCTATATTGCTTCGGCCCCGCGGGGCTCTTTGCGCGGTTGCGGCTGCGGTGCGTGCTCTGTTAGATGAATCGATTCCCCTCCATCGAACGAGTGGCTTCCAGTGCCATCATGTCAGATGAAATTACCACCCTCGGCTCTGTGCCCACTACCCAGACCGAAGGGGTTCTCTTGAGCTCAAGCCCAAAGAACAAGCTTGCCCTGTCTTATCACTCACGACCTATTTGCCATAAACGATCTAACTCATTGGACTCCTCTTTATTCTAACTGTTGCTTGAGGACTGCAGCTTGGGCGTTCCAACTTGCCCACCCCCTCCCTGCCTTTCATTCAGCTTGGCGCCATCATGGCCCACTTCCAGCTCAACCGCATCGAGATGCGGAAAAAGTGACCCTCCCGCAACCCATGTCCAGAATTCGGTGCCAGGCAAAAAGAAGCCCTCCTTTTGCCGGCCCACGGGATGTCACCGCGGCGACCCCCACCGAGCCAAGGCACGGCAACACGCAAAAAGAACAACAAGAAGAAAGCCAGCCCATCGAGGGATTCATCAGTGATGACAGATGTCGGCGGCCCGCATTGAGGGTCAGTGCGTGGCTCAAATCCTTTCGGTTCGGATGCCTCGCGTTCCTCCTATCATGATGCCCACCTGCTTCGAAGAGACCGAGACCCCGTTGTCTTTTCTCCCCCTCCTTTCTACCCCCCTTAGTTCAGTCATATAACGCCACGGCGCCCCCCTCTTGAAATGTTGACAGATCATTATATGCAAGTGGCCGCCGCATTGAACCACCCAAAAACAGGAATGTGATGCCTCACAATCGATAGCTCGAGCCAACATAGAGCTCTCACAAATAGCGAATTCAGGGTCCAATGCTATTCCAGTGGCGTCCCTCCTTCATCCAGACCGGTCGCTGCGGCTTGCACAGACCGAGGGGGGTTAGGCAGGGCGAAAATGCAGTAGACGGACTCCGTACTTCCCGTTATGCCACTCAGCGCCATCTTGTGGTTCATCCCCCCGTGCGTGCTTTTGATGGCATCGGGCGGCGATACACCCGTTCTGGCAAACGCCAAAGGGGACCGGGACCACCGGCTCGCAGGTTTCGGTGAGATTTGACAGATGATGGGGTTCACCAAGACGCTGCGTATCTAGCCAAGGGGACGGCCCAGATGGACCACAATGGGCTCAACCGCACACGGTGAATGGGTCAATTGGCCCAACCGCGCCTCACGCCGGCATGAGTGCAGCTGTTTAGCTTCCAGCCCAAGCCTCTGGAGGCCTTTTCAAAGACATGGCTTCCCTTCCCAGCTCACCCACGTCTAGTTTTGTTGTCTCCCCCGTTGTTGGCCCCTCGTTTTTTGCTTGTCAGAAACAGTGATCATCGTCCCGGTTTCCTAATACACCCAAAACTTCACATTCCCCCGTGCCTACCAAGTTCTCATCACAAAATGCCCATGCCCGCCACGCCCCAATCGGAAACGAGCTCGCATTAGGCGCACGGTTGGGTCTCTACGGAGCAAATGGTCCGCCATGCATTCCATCTGGGTATCTTGGCTCTCCAACGATGCCCCGTTGATCCCTCTTTTGAGGCTCCCCCGTCTCACCCACCACACAAAGTTGAATATAGCGGCCCGGCAGGCTCAACCATTTAAACAGTGCCCTTGCCCGGTACAACGTGGCACCGCCCTCGGGATGCGGAATTCTTGCCGTGGGGAAACAGCCCTGGCGCTGACGCCGAGACGTCTGCTGGTCTGCCCCACAAACCGGGGGCCGGCAGCAACAACTCGGAGCCGGAGCAGCGGGGCAGACCCACCCATTATTATCCCATCCTCCAAGTTTCCCTCTGATCAAGGCTCGATATATCCACTATCACGGTGGGATTTTCGCTCCCAGCTGCAGATCACAGCAATTTCTCATGTATCTTACGCCGCAACCCTGCAAGCAAGCTGAAGCCAAATGACCCTAAATTAGCGGCGTCTCCGGTGTCTCGGGACAATCAGCGGGATCGGGACGCGGGATCCCGGATCGGGCGGGTCAGATTCGAATGAGCTGTCAGAAGCGATTGCTCAGCTGAGGCAACTTGTAAGCACTTGTCAAGATCTTATGGGGAACACGTAGCCGGCGAGTCAGGGGGACTGTGAGGTTGCGCATTGGGCAGCGAGACGAGGCAACTCAGATGGTATAGGGTAGTGAACACCACAAGTAAATCATCCATTGTTCGTCTTAATTGTCTATTATATTTGGACAAAGAACCCGGTATCGAGCACATTGTTTCCGGAGCAAAATAGATTCATAGGCATACCACCCTTCGAGTAAAATATATTTGTAGTCCACTATGTGAACAATGGTGCATTGACAAAGATAAAGGCCATGATAAATAAGTAGGGTTCTAGTTATAATTACCAAGCATTCAAACCGCCCGACACTCACGAAGGTATTTTTGTCAGGATAGAAGATAAATGCCATATCTATCAGAACAAGCCATCCACTGCTAAACAAAGACTACTACTCAACATGGGACCAAAGAAGACTGTCCCCGCTGCCCCCGTCATCCCCGTCCGCAACCCCCAACGTGAGCTCTACGAGCTCATCTACGCTGAAGAGAGTGTAACATGGTGTATGGCGCAAGGCATGCAGCGCAAGATACGGCCTAAGGAGCGCACCTTGGTGGGGAAACTCGTCAAGAAAGTATTTAAGCCATCTAGGTTCCATAAAAACGAGTCGCGCATGCCCAGAAAGGATGCGAAGAACGTGACTTCGAGGTTGCACCACACTAGCTCGCTGCGTTTTGTGAGAAGGCTGTATCCCGAAGACGATGAGAACCATGGGTATAGTGGGGACGATGAGGAATCTGGCGACGAGGAAGAGGAGGAAGCTGAGGAGAAAGAGGAGGATGAAAAGAAGAAGAAGGCGAAGAACGAAGACTGGGAAGAAGCTGAAGAGGTGGACTCGAACTTGACATCTTTGGATCTCCAAGCAAGTGAGTTTGTCTCCTTTCCAGACCTCCCCGACGGCCTAGAATCATGCAATTCCGGCGCCGAATCTGACGTTGACAGCCTCGAGGCCTGGGACGAGAGTATGTCGGACCAACAGCTCTCTGCATGGATGGCTAAGGCTAACGCCGAGGTTGTCGCCGTTGCCGCTCACGCCACCCAACGCGCAACAGGTCTTAGCTCCAGCGTCTTCAAAGTTCCGCCTGAAGGTAAGTCGAAGTTTTCGACATCCTCGAGCTCAACTGGATCGGAATGCCCTCGAAGAAAGGATAAAGAAGACACGGATACCCGCAAAGAAGAAGACATGCAATAAGTACGAAGAATGGGCATTGTGATTGAGACTATAGGTCAAGTATAGGGCTTGTGTTGATGCAGCAAAATGTTAAGCCAGCTATTTCCCTTCATCAATATTAGCGTGAGGGAAGTGACCTTAATTTCATACAGTTAACAATATCAGCATCTAACGTGAGTATCTGCAGCTGGCCATGAACCAACCATCTATCTCCATGGCTTTGAGCCTCTAAATACATGTGCGTGCTTGTGATTGTGATATTGTGAGTCTAAAACATGACTGGTTCCACTGACTCTTCTCTGCCAGGTACTACCTCCGCATGTTCCCCATCATGCACGAGCCTGGTCCGCACTTACGAGGAGGTTGCCCTCCAGTTGATGCTGCTGTGGCAACCCTCACTCGCGCTCGTGCGGCGCCCGTGACAGCTCCCGGCTGAATGGAGAGCGGCCTCGAAGCTCATGTCTGAGTCCCGGCTGCTCTGTGGCGTATAAGGGCCCGCGTGTTGGCTGGAGTCACGGCCATCGGATGTTGATGAGATGATGCTGCGTTCTGTGTCTCTCTATTCCGCAGTACGCTCAGTGCCACCTCGCCAGAGGCCATAGAAGCCATCACAATTCTTCCACAACTTGATGGTGCCATCCTCAGAACCTGTGGCGTAAAGCTTGCCATCGGGGGAAAAGGCGATGGACCAAATGGGACCGTGGTGGCCCTTGTGAGTGTCAATCTCCGATTCATCGTCGAATCGCAAGACCTTGGCCCACGTGCCAGGCTCCTCGCCAACAACCAACTTGCGGCCCTTGACATCGAGGGCCACACTGGCAATGGTGTAAGGTAGCGAAATGCGCTTCAGCTCGTCCATGGCCTGGGGTCCGCCCCAGAAGTAGGCCGTTTTCCCAGCGGCAACAGCAAGCACGGGCTTGCCGCCACCAATATCATCAGGGGAAGCGTACTCAGCCGCAAGCGAAACCATCTCGCACGACTTGATGTCGCCGTCAAGGACTTCATGGCGGATGCAGGCACGGCTGGGGAGGTCGAGCCATCGAATAGTCTTGTCCGAGGCAGTGACGACAATGTTGGGGTCCTGAGTCCAACAGATGAACTTGATGGAGCCAGTGTGCACGCCCTCACCAATCTCAAAACCAGCCGAGGCAGGGATGGTCGCAGCAGCTCCGGGGTTGGAAGCAGCAAGCTCCGTCAAGTCGAAGACACGAAGCTTTTTCTCCATACCGCCAGTGGCGACCAAATCGGAGTTGTCAGGGGGGTAGGCGATGGCACGGACAATGTGGTCATGCTGCAGGGTGTAGAGTAGCTCGCCGGTATGGGTGTCCCAAATCTTGCTGATGAGAGGTGTGAGTAGGGGCACCCAAAGAGTGGAATGCAGACTCACGCAGTGAAATCGGCAGAGGCTGTCGCGGCATTGGACGCGTCCGGACTCAGTCTGGCCTGCCAGACTGCGCCCTTGTGGCCAATGAAGGTGCCGATCCTATCGAGTGTGAGATGGAGTTGCAGAAGGCTTGAGGCCAGGCACATACCAGTCACCAGTGATGCCGTCGCGGAGCATAGGGTTGCCATCTAATGCTCGGTCAGCACGCAGTATGCGACGCGTGGGCAAACGGCGTACCTTTGCAAGCCGAGATCATGTAGTAGACATCCTCCTTTTCCAGAGACGAGAAGCAGATGTGGGGGACCGGTCGAGAGTGACCGTGACAGGTCAGAGGGACGTATTGGCGACTTTCAGAGGCCATTGCGATGGAACAGACCAAGGAATCGGCTGCGAAGAACAGGAGTGTCTATCGATGTTATATACGAGTAGAGCGTCTTGCGGAGGCGGTGTCGAGGATCGGGGCGCAGCGTAGGACGTGTCAAGTAGCAGCGCAGAGGAATGATTCAGGATTTGGTAGGCAACGCAAGTGATGGGATGAGGCGATCAGTGTGATTGTAGGTCGTAACGGTCGTAAACTTCGTCAAGAGCGGGCTGGGTCGTGAGTCGTTTGTCGCGTGTGGTCGCAACAGGCGGGGTGAAGCGGAGGAGAGTGAGCTTGACAAGGCACGCAGGCGGCAGAACTGGTAGCAGAGGAGGTGAGAGAGAGTCCCTGCAGCGAATCTGAAGCCCCGTAGGTGATGTCGTGATCAGTTCCCCCCAGTGTAGAGAGGGAGGGAGGGAGCGGAAAAGGAGAGGGCGGAGGGTGAGTGATGGAAAGGAAATTTGTTAATGGTCTGGGCGGTTTATTTTGGCCCCAGGCGTCTTGTTTCCAGTGCTACCGTGCTACCGTGTACGGTCTGGCAAGGGACTGGCCAGGGACAGGCAGGTGCTGGTTGCGGGTTGCGCTTGCCCAAAGAGACAGCGGGGTTCAGGAGTTGGAAGGAGCGCATCCGGCCTGGGATTCCTGAGAGCGAACGGCGACAGATCGCAAGCGGAAGGTGCTCCGCGCACCGCCACAGAGCGGGGTTGTGCATCAGCCACTGTGGCTCACACAGCTGCTGAAGTGGAGGTGGCTGGTCCTCATGGATAGTGGCGGTGGCTAAGGTAGTGACGCACCTGTGGCTCCGAGCTGACTGACCAGTGAACAGCACGAGGGGCTGCTCGGCCCAGCTCTGTCTACCAGCTTCCATCGCTCTCCTTCGTCCTTGTCCGAACGACTCAGGGAGATAATCGCATTGTTCTGTGTGTACTCCATACGCACTGCTCCTCTAGTTCTTGCCCCTCTCGATTGCAACTCCTGTCACCTCTGTTGCTTCCACAGTGCGTCTACTCGTGGTACCGCACCCTGTCACCTTGTTGGACAATCCATCTCCCCACGTATACGCATCTACAACACGACAACTCGTCTACCGAATCCCAATATCAACCATGGTCGCCGACTTCAAACTGTCGGCGCAATTGCTCGGCCACGAATCTGATGTAACAAAATCCTCTGCAACCTATTCCCCCTTGCATGTCAGCTAACATGAGCACCAGGTCCGAGCCGTCTCCTTCCCCTCCCCCGATGTTGTCCTCTCCGCATCCCGCGACTACACCCTCCGTGTTTGGCGCCGCGCCCAAACAACTCCTCCCAGCTTCGATGGAACTCTTCTCAGCCGCGGCTCTGAATACATCAACTCCGTCTCCTTCCTACCGCCCTCTCAGGACCGCCCGGACGGTCTCGTCATCTCTGGCGGTAAAGACACCATCATCGAAGTGAAAACCCCAAGTGCCAGCTCTACCGACAACGCCGAACGTCTCCTCATCGGCCATGCTCATAACGTGTGTACCTTAGATGTAGGCCCTAACGGCGCATACATCGTGTCCGGCGGCTGGGATGGCCAGGCCCGCGTCTGGAATACTACCAAGTGGGAGACGGAGCTTATGCTGGGCGGTCACGAAGGCGTAGCCGTCTGGAGCGTCGTTGCTTATGATGAGCACACTGTCATAACAGGCTGTGCCGACAAGAGCATCCGCATCTTTGACCTGAGGCAATCTACCGCTGGCGAAGTGGCACCTCGCTCAACTATCTCCACCCCGGACGTCGTTCGGGCTCTCTGCCGCGTTCCCAAAGACCACCCCAGCGGCGCCGATATCGCTAGCGCCAGCAATGACGGTACCCTGCGCTTGTGGAAACTCAACGGACAACAGGTCGGAGAACTTCACGGACACGAGAGCTATGTTTACAGCCTAGCGAGCCTTCCTTCGGGCGAGCTCGTCAGCGCTGGCGAGGACCGCACAGTGAGGATATGGAAGGGAACAGAATGCATCCAGACCATCACCCTCCCTGCCATCTCCGTGTGGACCGTTGCCGTGAATGCCGAGACTGGCGACATCGTCTCAGGCTCGAGCGACAGCGTCGCTCGTATTTTCACCCGCCGCCCAGAAGCAGTTGCGGACGAGGCGACGCTGAAAGAATTTGAGGCCTCTGTCAAGGCGTCGTCCATCCCCCAGCAACAAGTCGGTGGTGGTGTCAACAAAGAAAAGCTCCCTGGTCCCGAGTTCCTCACTTCCAAGTCTGGGACCAAAGAAGGCCAGGTCCAGATGATCAAGGAGGACAACGGTAGCGTCACGGCGCACCAGTGGTCAGTAAGCCAGCAGCAGTGGATCAACGTCGGCACTGTCGTCGACGCCGTTGGCAGCACTGGAAAGAAAGTTGAGTACAAGGGCCAGTCATACGACTACGTGTTCGACGTGGACATCGAGGACGGCAAGCCCCCTCTCAAGCTCCCGTACAACCTCTCAGAAAACCCCTATGAGCGAGCCACCAAGTTCCTCGGCGACAATGAGCTACCCTTGACGTATCTGGACAGCGTCGCAAACTTCATCACGGAGAATACAAAGGGCGCCACCCTAGGTGCAGATGCACCACCAAGCGGACCTGACCCTCACGGCACTGAGTCGCGATACCGCCCAGGCGACGCAAACCAGCCTCAACAGCCCAAGGTCATTCCGCAGAAGGAGTACCTGAATATTTCCGCGGCCAAATATGAAGGCAAGTCTATCAGCCCTCTCGATCCTATATCGGAATCTCAACTACTAACACTTCGCTCTAGCCATGTTCAATAAAATCTTTACCATCAATAAGAACATGATCTCTTCGGGCCGCAAGGATGCCGCCTTTAACCCTGATGAGCAGTCCATCCTGAGCGCTCTCCGCGAATCCCTCGAATCTTCAAAGTCTGTTCCCCCTAAATCCCTTAGCCTCGTCGTCCGCCTTGTCACTCAGTGGCCCTATTCCGATCGTCTCCCAGGTCTTGATCTCCTCCGGTGTGTTGCAAAGTTTCCGCTCGCAGCCGACTTCTCCGATCCTCAACATGGTTCGCTCCTGGACCTCGCTGTCGCAGCTTCCATTCCCGGCAGCGGCGATGCCCCTAATGAAAACGCTGTCATGATGGGCCTGCGCACACTCGCCAACCTATTTTCCTCCGCCAACGGCCGTGGTGTCGTGAGCGCAAACGTCAGCAAGGCCATTGGCTTCCTCGAGCGCGTCACAGGCATTTCTGGAGGCGATCCCATCGGTCCCTTCAACCGCAATGTCCTAATTGCCGCCACAACTGTGGCTATCAACCTCTCCGTCCTCGCCCATCGCGAGCGACTCCTTACTCCCGAGCTACGCCGCCGTCTCATTATCGTTCTTGGCGCTGTCCTGGGTAAGGACCAGTCGGACTCTGAAGTTCTGTACCGCGCCCTCATTGCCCTCGGCACCGTCCTCTTGGTATCAAACCAAGAGGCCGCAAACCTAGGCATCGCCGGCTGGATCCAGGCGGCCGGCGGACGTTCTTCCGAAGAACGTGTCAAGGCAGCTGCTGCAGAGTGCGCCAAGGTCGTTCCGCGATGAAACTACTATTTCCTCAAACTTAAAACGATGTCAAGGGAGAGGGCGGCTGGCTATATCGGATCGCACGGAGGTGCGACAGTGTGATTGTGACGACGGGGCGCCGTTCTCCGTCACGGCGCTTACACCAAATTACGAACCAGCCGCCATATCCCCCGGAACGAGACGTGTCGGAGCGAATCCCCACACCGGCCGGCTATACGGGATTATGACCGGCGACTTATATGCGGTTCTTTGCATAGAATCGTTCCAGACGGCAGAGAGGAGCGAGCGATGATTCAATGCTTTTGGGGAGCACAAGGCAATGAAGCAAGTAGGTAGATAGACAAGAACTGAAATACCAATGGAACACGTCTGACGGTGATGATGACGACTGTTTTCTAAATGTGACTACTGTGCTTGTGAAACGTGATAGGTGAACTTGATGTTCAGTCTCTGTAAAAATACAGTCGTCTCATGGAACTCACTGAGCTACAAACCTCCACGGAATTCACATGTACGGACCATTCAGGCCAAGCTTCATAATCATATCATCGATTCATTTGCGCTCATTTCAGAGCTATGGAAACACAGTGCACCTCGCTGCTCTCCAAATCAAGGTTCCTCCGCTTCTGCAACTGCTGTCCCGGAGGTTCGAGTGCTCGCCTGGTGCAAGAGATGGCATAGAGAAAACCACTGAGTATAGCAAAAGAAGGCTGTCCCCAACACCAAGTGGAAGAAAAAATACAGGTGACATCCTCTAGATCCCCTGAAAATGTGGGAATAAATTATATAAAAAAAAAGACAGTAAAAAGGGATATCGCCAACCTCCCGTAACCAAGGAGAAAAACACCGCCCGTTAAAACGCCGTGGGTACCGTATGTAAATGCCGAATGTACATATTTTTATCGCTTCAGTCCGGGTCGGTGTTCCGGACACTCTTCATCAAACTTATGCGAGCAGCGTCATCCAGAGGCCGGCGCCGATCAGTGGTAGCCAGCCGGCCCAGCTGGACTGGCGGAGGATCGTGGCGCTCGATTGGTCGACGTACTGGTCGGTGCCGGACTCCTTGGTGGTGATGGTGTAGAGCTGGGCGAAGCCGATGTCGGTCGAGTTGTAGCAGTTGGTCTCGTTGACTTCCTTGAGCCGCTTGTCACCGGGTTCGGCGAAGATGATGTCGACGCACTGTTTTGATGAGTTAGTTTCTTATGAGTGATTCGGGTCACAGAGGGCGGAAAACATACGGAAAACAGCGCAGCGCCATGTACAGCCAGTTCGACAATTTGAATGGTAGCCTTGTCGCCGGCCTTGACGGTGGTGTTAACGGGCAGAGGGACCTGGGGCAGGCAGATGGTGCCGGGGAACGGGTTGTTGGTGGGGCCGAGGATCTGGAAGGCCGGGACCATGACGTTGGACATGTTAAGGGGACCGCCGTCCGGGCCGTCGGACCCGAAGCCCATGTTGATGTAGGCAAAGGCCGTCTCGTGCCCGCGGAACCAACCGGGCTGGAAGGCGACGGCGCCTCCGGTTGTGGGCCAGTAGGTGCGGTTCTGCGTCAGGTTGTGTCCGCCGCCTGAGTGAGACGCGAAGGGTCAGTTTGAGTCACGATGATGGTTGAGGACAAGGAAAGGTCATGAGGACAGGGTGAGGACAGACAATGGTGTTGAGAAAGTGGTCAAGACGAAGCAGGGCGATGAGAGAACAAGGTAAAGAGAGGCCTTGAGCACTTACAGGGATACATCCATTGCATGCCATACGGGAAGGTCTCGTTGGTGATGAGGTTGTTTCCGCGCCAGCCCGGGTAGGTGATGACGATGTGGGCGGAGGCGACAGTCGCGAGGACGAAGGCGAGGAGTGCGGATGATTTCATCTTGAATGTGTTTGTGTGTGTGTGTGTGTTTGATGCGTGTTGGTGTAGGTGGATGGTGGATGGCGGTTGAGTGTGAATGTCGAGGTATGAGCGTCAAGTGTTGAGAGCTCCTAGGCAGCTGCCGGCAAGGATCTACGTCTTCCAGAGACGAGTTCGACTTCTTGCTCTCCCGCGCTGGACTGAGAAGCAGCAGAGGTGAATCCTTGAGAGAGGTGTGCGGGTGGTTGGCGATGTCCACCTGGCGGGGTTTTCGTGCCAATCCTCGGTGTGTGGTTGAGGCTCTAGGCGAGGCTTTCCAAGAAGCTGTTGGCTTGGAGGAAGTCGGCGTCCACAAACGATATCAGAACAAAGCAGAGCTGGATTGTAAAGGATTCCCGGAGTTCGGATGGGCAGAGAGGAGGAGACGAGTCGTCGAGTCGAGTCGAAGCGGCAGAAGGCAAAGGCGGCCGCATGGGCGAGGGCAAGTCTTATGGCGCTGGGGGCCATTTCCAGCCGCCCGCCTCTTGGTCGGCGCCGCAGGAAAGCTCGCAAGGGCCCTGTGTGATTCGCTCGACGGCCCAGTCAGAGCCATCGCAGCCATCGAAACCCCGGCTCGGTGCTTTGAGGAGCCCTCAAGCCCTTGAGCCTACATGCAGGCCGAGGCCAGCGGGAGGCGGCATCATGGCTGCCCCCCTGTCACCATCCCGACGGACCAGGCCAATAAGCATCGCGCGACAGGGGCTTGTTGGCGCTCGAGTCGGTGCCGTTAGCGGTGTTCCTCGCGCTGGTTGGTGCATCGCAGGTCGTCGTTAAGCGCCCGCACCCCTGTCGCAGCACGAGCAAGTGCGCTGGAGAAGGGGAGGGTCCCGCTGGAGCAACCTAGCAAGAGAAAGGGTGGTGGGGGAATTGACCATCTTGTTTACCAACAGGCCAATGAGGAGCTGGCGACGGGACTTGTTCAACTGAACCAGGGGCAAGGGTCTATCGGGATGTGCCAGTGTGTTTCCCCTCC
The DNA here is from genome assembly GCA_029931735.1 of Dactylonectria alcacerensis. Taxonomy (NCBI): domain Eukaryota; kingdom Fungi; phylum Ascomycota; class Sordariomycetes; order Hypocreales; family Nectriaceae; genus Dactylonectria; species Dactylonectria alcacerensis. The sequence continues at coordinate 1,592,063 of JAPMUZ010000011.1, read as the reverse complement.
CTCATCCTAGTGTGTGCATAGCTAGACCTAGAGAGACAGAGACAGCTTGATGAATCGAGGTTGAGCAAAATACAGACGCCCGCCCCCGGAGCAAATCGACTGACTTATGGATAAATGGCATGAGCTTTCACCCATAGCCAGAAACCTACCCTCAATGAAACCAAACCGCGTCCCCTGCAACCAGATAGATCCCCGCGCAATTGTGACTGCTAGCCGCCCGGGCGCCTACAAGCTCCGAGTCGAACTGCCAAAGTCAAAAAAGAAACCTTCCACGTTCTAAAGAAAGACGGCTGTACTTTTTGATCGTCGCACTGCGTGGTCAGCAGGGGGGGGGAGTCGAACGACCTGCCTACTGTTCCCCCAAGTGCCGGCGCCAGCGGAAACGATTTGCAAACCCATTTGCTGGTCAGCGTCAGCGTCAGCGACGCGGCCGCGACACAAGGGTGCAACGTCAGTTTCTCTCGCCTTTTCTGTGTGTCACTGCGTGTTTTGTGGTAGCCATGTGTCGGCGTTCTGTGCGTGTGTGTCCGCCATGCAAGCCGTGAGAGCTAATGCTGCCTTCGATGCCGAGCAGTCCGGCTGGTGTATAGCTCTTTCTTTGTGCGACGCCTTGATGATGGCAGATGACGGTGGCAAAGAGTCATGGGACATGAGACTGACCGATGATGTGAGAAGCACAGCAGGGCAAACTGCGCTTTCCCCGCCTGACTGGCCATCTGCCTGTCTTGTTTGAGTCTTGGTCCTTCCTCGCAACTTAGTAAACCCTCATCAAGCCCTTCACCGAACTTGACCGAACAGTGGGGCCGGAAATTCCAAACATCTTCAATTTGCATCTCACTTGAGCAGCCCACGTCAAAAGTTCGACACCAAGTTCTCTCGTTCCAGACTTTTGCTCAATCACTAGACGACGTTGTCTTGAGGAAAACTACATATACCAGGAACTTGGATGTGCAAAAGATAAGAGCCGAAGCGGGAAAAAGACGCATGCAGGTCTCCCTCTCACATCATCCTATACCACCCACCCCTTCAACATGCCCCCCCAAAACACCCAACCAGCAGCCCTGGACCATGACCACCACACCGACACGCCCCAAGAGTTAGAGTGGACGCAGGTCAAGTCAAAATCCCGTCGCGGCCGCCGCCCCCACACGCGACCCCGCGACGCCGAGATCCCGGTGACCCCGCGCACCTCGGACCTCCGCCCCGTCGCCGACATCGCGGCCAACTACCGCCGGCTCCGGGCCCGTTGGGAGGACGACCTGTGCTGCAGCCAGGTGCGGGACCTTGTGGCCGCGCAAGCCGCTGGCATCGGTCACGTCTCCCGCGCCGTCAACCTCGGCATCGGCACCTTCGACCCGGCCGACGCCCCTTGGGAGGCCAAGCGCTCCAGCCCGCTCCAACTCATAGCGTTTCTCATCATGGTCGAAGAGCTCGGTGCGTGAAACGCATCGAATGAGCTAATTAGTATATACTAAATCGTTAATTCCCCGTGTTAGAAAAGATCACGGGCGCCAAGATCGACTGCGTCTTCCAGGATCCTGTCTTCACTCAGTCAGACAAGGACTTCCTTGCCAGCCTCGGCCACAAGGTCGTCGAGACGCCCGCCGCCTTCGACATGGTTGACGCGGACACATTTCTGTACGGGATACACCTGTACCAGGGCATCTACACCATGGCTCTGAAGACGAGCCTGCCTGTCATCTTTGTCGGTACCGGCTGGGATGTGTGGGACGAGTGAGTATTGGGCGCCTCATTTGAGGCCCCCCTTTATCATGCCCAGGAAGCTAACTCCATCATCATAGTCTATCCAACACAAAGGGCCTCGAAGAGATGGAGAAGATGGAAAAGACGTTCACGAAGACACCCTTCCCACAGGACGAGCACAGCTTCGCCTTCTCCAACACGTCCGTGTACTGGAAACCCGGTATCGAAGCTGGCACGAAACCGTCGCCGCCGGAAGACAAGGACAAGTTGTCAATCGAGACGGAAAACAACCCGTCTTCGGTGAAGGATGGAGGTGGTAGTTCTAGCAAACTAGAATCTACAACTGTTTCGTGATGCCTGCCTCCTTTCAACGATGTCTAATGTTTTGCGTGGCCAGTGATGTTATTTTTCTTCATTCGCTCATTGAATTCATGGTGCGCATTAACTGCGAACCTCGAGCTTTCTCATAGCCCCGGGCTGAATCACTGCCGCTTTCGTGGCCCAAACCAGCAGTTCTGTTCATCTCATCCTGGCCTCCAACTGCACTCCAACGCACGCCCCCCCTTTCAATTAGACCTGGCAAGTGACAGACTCGATCGTTCCTTCCCCCTTCTGCGTAACAACGACTTCGCATACAAAATCGCCATTCAAACCTTCCCTTTTTTCATCTTCTCTGCATTTTGGACCATATTTGGGGCTCTTGTTTTATTCCCTTTGGTATTCAATGCACGAGTTGCGAGCAGGCCTACAGACTTCTATCTCCGGTCTACCAACCTTCTCCAACCCAACTCCCGCACACTGCAACCCTCTCTGGACTTCAACCCTCCACCTCTCTTATTCTCCATACAATACATCGCACGCAATTGATCTTGTCCTCTCACTTCTTAATTCAAGGCGAAGCAAACCCCAATTCAGTTTCTTCCAATCTCGCCCAATCCGTTTTTACCAGTCTTTCATCCCACCAACTTTCCTCCAACATCTTCCATCACAGCCACCACTAAGATGGCCGACATGTCAGTCACCAACTACTTGGAACACTTCAAACCGGGCAACGTTCGCGCCCGCGAAGCCGAGTACCAGTCTCTGTGGCAGGCCTGCGAGCGCACCTCGCGCAAGGACGAGTACCTGGTTGCCGACATGCCCATTCGGTTGGCCCTGCTTCGCAATAGCTTGACGAAGCTCCTTGAGAAACGGTGAGTTACAATTTCCATGTCCTTCAACATCCGTTTGAGGCATATTTCTACCCTGTTTACCTCCAATTGCTAACAAGATGACTGGGGATAGACGCAATGATGGCAAGCAGATGTGCAACATCGACGTTGATCAGATGATCGAGCGCCACCTCAAGAGAGAAGCCCAGCAGCGCAGATTTAAGAGCAAAAGAAAGAACCGTGTCAGAGGCCATTCGGAAGAATACAACGACAACGAAGCTCTCTCCCCCATGGCATTGGCCCCGGCCCCCGTCCCGCAGGCCCAAGGCCCTCCTCCCGTCATCAAGTACGACCAGACGCCTCACTACCCGCTCCCAGCCAAGGATGGCACCGGCCCCGCGGAATACCTCCCCCAGATCCTCGACAATGGACACTCCAACACAACGCTGTTCAACGAGCTCGCCGCCTGTCGCGCCGACCGCTGCGCGCTGTGGCGTCGCGTCGGCGACCTCGAGGAGCAGCTCGCCCAGACGGCACACATCGCCTCCATCCTCTTCGCCGAGCGACACCCCGATATCATGGCCATGCCCCAGACGCCCGACACGATGGATATGGCCGGGCATGACGACATGCTGCAAGGAGGCGACATCTGAGAGCTTCTATGAGCTGGATATTGGCAGGTAGACAGGAGCGGATAGAATGTGACGGCAAGACGTGGTGGAAAGGGGATGACGAAGATGACATGATCAATGGGGGAGCATATCTGGCGGACTAGTTCCAGTGTCGAGGAAATCCTCAATACGTAATAGCTAGAGACGGAAGAGCAATTACTGATGTCCTATTACAAAACGATTTCACAATACGAGAATGACTTCATATCAAGAGACCCCAAACTGTCTCCTTGTCCATCATATGCCGGTGTATTTCTCGCCCGTGAGCTTCAATACTATGTACTCCCTATGTGTAACAGCGAATTTTACTTTGAACCTCCGCCCCATGCGTGTCTCGCAAATGTTCCCATCTCCGGCATCCTCCATACATGATTACAAAAAAGACAATACAGGACTATGCCCCTGAGCCAAACCAATCGCTCCCAGAAACGCCAGCTACAACGTAAATACCAGCCCGACGGCAGACGTCCGGCGTGTTCAACATGGGCCCTTCTGTAGAGTCCCCGGGACCAAATGAAACCTGCAGGGCAACTGAATAACACGCTCGGCTCCCACACATGATGTCAAACCAAAACCTCTCCCGAGATGCCAAAAAAGGGCCGCTCGCCTGTGACCCGTTGTCGCAATCCTCGCGTCCCTGTGTCGATGCAATTAAATGATGATTTTCAGCCGCTCCCATGCTTCCGGTGTATCATATCAAGCACAAAAAGGATAAACGCATTTAGCCGACGGTCTTGCCCCCGCAATCGGGAATCTTGACGCCGTCCTTGAGCTCTCGATTCACGGTCAGCAGACCCCACTGGTCCTCCCACCTCTTGCCAGCCGTGTTGAATTTGACCTTCCAGGGCTCATCGAAGGCTTCGAACCAAAAGTAGTTGGTGCCGTTCTTGAGCGCGTCGCAGACCCAGTCCTCCATGAAGGTATTCAGTTCGTCAATGCCCGCCACGGAGCCCTCTGCGCACGTCGTCGCTCCTCCGCAGTTGGTTCCGCCGCTTGTAGGCCAGCCAGTCTCGGAGATGATGTTCTTTGATTTGTCCGTCTTCCAGAACTGCCCGTTGTTGTTCTCCCAGAATGAATACGTCCAGCCAGCCGCCTCCTCCGCTGTCACTCCGGCGAAGAAGGGGTGAATGTTGGCCATGATGTAGTCGCTGTCCGCAGCCAGTTCTGAAGTCCAGTCATCGCCAAGATCCGACGTTGCAACGGGTAGCGAGAGTCCCTTTTTGGTCAAGTTGGTGCGAACATCGTCGAGAACCTCTCCTAGCTTCGTGATGGTCATTTCCTCACGGAAGAGAATCTCGTTGGCGACAATAACGCCCTCGAAGGGATCCTCGCCGTATTCGTCCAAGATACTCCACATCTGTTCGAGCTGTCGCGCATTGGTCGTCTCGTTGCCGTCTTGCCACACACCCAACCAAACCTTGGTGTCTGTTAGCTCGAGCCTGTCGATGGCGTGCAGAAGCATCTGAGTCTGGTTGCAGTCTGTGCCGTACAAGCGGATCTTGTTGGTCAGCTGGCTGAGAATGGCGACATCTCGGGTGACGTTGTTTTGTGACGGGGGGTTGTGAAGACAGGCGGGGTATTGGGTGTTGAGAGGGGTGTAGTCCATGCCCGGGAACACCCTGTGTAGGTTCGCGTTGTTGAGGAGCTTCTTGATCTCTGCGCTGTTGGCGCCGAGATCTCCATTCTTGGCCTCGTCCTCCTCGGCTGAGTCGCCAGAGCCACTACTACTGCTGTCGCTGCTGCTGTCGCCATTTCCCTTCTTTGAGAGCATGCTACCGACTACACCACCAGCAATGCCTCCTGCGACAATGAGAACGACAATGATGATGATTGCCCATTTCCACTTCTTGCTCTTATGCTGATTCTGTTGCAACCAGTCGGATGGCTTCTCCCTCGCGCCCATGTCGTAATCGCCCCCTCTTTCTCCTGATGAATGGCCTGCGATTCAATTAGTCCACCAGTCCTTGTCTTTGTGCGGTAGAGACTAACCTGCAGCCAGAAGGCTACCTGCTGCTGCGGCGCCACCAGCTCCCGCAGCGGTTGCGGCAGCACGTCTCCCTCGGTCCGAGTGTGGAAGGCTCAGCATAGAGTTTCGCTGATTTCTATGATAGCTAATACCGTCATCCCCGTCATCCTCAATATCGTTAGGGTTTACGATGCCAAGATTGGCAGCAGAAGCAGAGTTTCTTGAGCTGAATCCCTGATACGGATCATCGGCGTATGGGTCCGCACGATGAGGTGAATGCGATCCGTGTGGGACAGCACCAGCACCGAGGCCGGCCAGGCTCGAGTGCGAACCTCCCATATGTGGGCTATTGTTATACGCAGCTTCGGGGCTGTATCCCCCATTCGACTGAGGCGAGTAAGCATTCAAGGGCGGCGGTGGGTATTGGGAGCGGGAGGGGGGCGGAGGCACCTGGCCACCGCCGTGCATGGCGTCCATGCCACTGTTGCGAGGGTTACGGTCAGCAACGTTGTACGCAATGCCAGCCATGCCACCAGACGCAGTCTCGCCAAAGTTGTCTGAGCCTGGCGTAATGGGATATGAGGGATGAGCATACCCAAGGTTGCCGTGATTGCCTCCACCTCCACCTCCGCCTCCGCCTCCGCTTCTGTTATAGTATCCGTTGTCGCCGTGGGTCGGCGGGCTGGGAGCGTTATGGTGACTGCTCTCGTAGCCAGCAGAGCCCGAGTGTTGGGAGCTGGAGTGATGGCTGTGGTTGTCTTGCTGTTGGGGCTGCATGCGATTGTAGGCAGAGTCAGGATGGGCACTAGGATGATAGGAACGGCTCACGGGGGGAGCGTCGTGGTAGGGTGTATGCGAAGGTGAGGGCGAGTAACTCTGTTGGGGAGGAGCAGGATCTCGTGAGGGGGAGTCGTAGCGGTTATGGTAAGAGTCGAGAGGCTCCCGCTCGTAATGATCATTCCGATATTGCGACATGGCGGCGGTCGATATGCGCCTCGATATGCAGTCGATATGCGGTCAATATGCGGCCGGGCGCAATGGGCTGGTGACAGGAAGCCGACGAGGAGGCTGTGTCAAGCCAACGATGATCTCAGCAGCAGCAAGCTGACTGGCAGAAGCAAGGTGGTGAAGGCACGCTCGGTTTGAGTGTGCGTGTCCCGTGTTTCCTCGTGTTTCCCGTGTGTCCCGTACAAGAACAAGAATGCTGCGCACAATACGAAAGAGAGAATTCGAAACCAGGGAAGGGAGGGTAGCGAGCGAGGGGAACGGTTTCCAAGTACGGAGCATGAGAAACAGGGTCAAGAAGCAAGATCGGCAACGGTGGGAGTCGGTTGTTGATGAGGTCGTTGGCGAGCAACGGGCCTGTCCCTGGGTCTTGGGTCCTTGCTTGTACCTGTACAGTGCCCAATGGAGCGAATAGCGGATCTCATAAGGTACGGGGGCTTGAGGAATGTCCAGGGTCAGACCGGATGGGGACCGAACACAATGTGGGAAACCCAAGTTTAGCGGCGTTTAGCTTACGCTCGGCCCAGCAACCAAGCAAGCAACCCAAGCATGAAGCGGGGGGGACTTTTCAACGGGGATACCTAGCCAATCACTACAGAGAACAGCGAGCGCTGCTCGACCTGTCTGCTTTCAATGCACTGAACCGAAAAATGAAACCTGAACGGTCGGCTTGCCGCTTGACGTTGCCTTTGACGTTGCCTCTGCAGGTGCGTGAGTGGCGCCGAGAAAGAGGGAACGCATGCACTGTACACCTACTCGCAGGTCGCAGGTCGCAGCGTCAAGCAGCACAGCCTCAGAGCAAGCAGTAACACGAGCGCTAGCAGGTCCAGAAGGGGTGTGCTGACCCAACAAGACAAAAGCCACAGACAAACAGACGAAAGATCCGAATTGGAATTCGGGAATCAACGTCGACTAATAATAATGTCTCGCCGCTCGCCGCCAAGGCAGCACTGTCTCGGACCCCGTGGGCGGGTTGGCGGGCTCGTATAATTACACTGTCTCGTACTCCATATATTGGTTCAGGAAGGCGCAGCGCAAGCCGTGGCGTCTCTGCTTCTTTCGCTTTGTTCGAGACAGCCTGGGTAGAGACAGTGGTCACGCATCCCAGAGATGGCGCTTGGGTAGAGCACAAGGGAGAAGAGGAGGCACACGCCTGATTTTGTTCATCGACATGGCGTTTGGCAATGTTCATGGTTAGACACAGAGGGCCAGACAGCCGCGAACGAGCGACAAACGGGCTGGTGCGGAGAGGGCATGGTGAGGTGAGCGGCGACTGGGGCTCTTCGTATGTACCGGTACCGCGCTGCTCGTACCAGAACAGGGCACCAGGCCAGAACAGGGCACCAGGCCAGAACAGGGCTGGAACAAGGCTGGACAGGGAGCTAAAAGGAGCCCCGCAGGGTCCGCCGTGCCGTTGTGCCATCGGTGGAGTGAGTCGAGTCGCAGGGGGCCGTGGTGGCAGGTTGATTTGTGTTAATTAATGACCATCGCCCGCCGCGTTTCGAGTGTCGGTCGCTGGCATCGAGTAGCCAATTTCAAGACGAAGATGTTCATGTGTTTGGCCGAGACGAAAGATACGAGCATGAATCGATCGAGCGAACGGAACGACTCGACAACCTCCGTTCTCTTTTCGACCTTTTTTACCTGACTAATCGTGAAAAAGTGTGGTCGGTGCGCCAAGTCTGCGCGAATCCTGTGGGGAAAGTAGCGGCCCAGTTGAGTCCACCAGTTGAGTCCACTGGGCACCGGCTACTTCCGCCAGGAAACGACATAATTAGCAGCAAGATGCCCTGGAAACCGAGACTCCCAGCTCCCAGAGGCGGCCGCCACGACGGTGGTGGCGGCGGCTCAGAAAGAGTTGCAGTCATCTGTCGTCTCAGGCTTCTCAGTGCGGTTTTTCTCCAAAGTACCCAGAACGCAGAAGCGTCCCTAAGGCCCGGAAGGGGTGCCAAACAGGTAGAAGCTCGGGCTGGACATGGGGAACTCGGGCAATCAACCCACCTCTAAATTAAATCGGCTCAAATTTAAAGAACCTACCTAGGAGTCAGCGAACTACTCGAAACAAGGGTCTTCGGTCTATGAGAAAGCCATCACTTTAAGAGAAGTCGATGGTAATTTAGCAAAAAAAAAACTTGACACTTGGCCGCCGGTGTCGAGGTCGCGGTCGCTGTCGCTGTCGCTGTCGCATTCGCTGTCTCCCTGTGTCGCCCTGGCTCGCTGCTCGCCGCTTGCACATGCAATGATGCAACCTCCGTATACGGACAACCGGCTTGTTTCTGTCGTGCTGGTGCGACACTTGCCCCTCCCTCTCACGGAGTCGATCCTAGTAGGGCCTTTGTACCCTGTACAGTGCGTCCGGCTGCTTGTGCGACAGTGCTCGCTCACACCAGTATCACCATGCTCAAGCATCTCGCATCATGGATCGCCACCTGTCACCAGCGTCGCGGACTCACTCTCCCCATCGAATCGAAACAAAAAATAGGCATCAATGTTATGTCGCTGTGTACCAATTTAGCTAGGATTAACGCAACATTGCTCCATCTCCGAGTACTGAGCAACTGCCCAAAGGGATAGCCTCCAACTTAGCTCAATACCTGGCCCTCAATCAGCCCCATCCTCAGCCCCAGCCGTCATCTGCTGTCACGCTCACTGCATGCCATCTCTTTAGCCCAACTTCAGCTCCCCTTCCGTGTCAGCGGTTAGTTCGCTTGTGGCGTTAGGTGTGGCACTCAGCTGCCCCCGGCTAGAGGGCGATCCGTCTTTTAACAAACCTGGGGAGAGCCCCGAGACAAACTGGACATGGTATAATTATGATACGTAATAACTACGGTTGGTCTTATTACTCTGCGGGCTTGCGGCGTTGCGGCTTGGCTGCATTTCATTTCGCCGTGGAAATCGAGACCGCGTTCAAGCATCTGCTGACATTCTTCCATCAAGGACGGTCCTTCGCGCTAGAATAAATCCTGAACAACTAGAAATTCCTCAGGGACATCGACTGAACGAGGAGAATCCGTCCCACCTCCCCGTACGGAGGACCATCTCAAAAGTCTTTGCCAGCGCGCAAGCTACATTTTGCTTTTTTCTTGTCAAAAGAACATTAAGTACATCTTACGAACGTTAGCACTAAAAGAAGCCTTATATTATAGCATACTTAGCCCACTAGCTAGCCATAATACAGTCTAATATCACTAAAGGTGCAGTAGATTTAGCGGATATGAGCCTGTATCGATATGAGGCTGAACGTACTATTAAGTACCTAGCAGGGATTCGAGGGTGTAGCGTCCTTAGCGTAGGCAAAGACTTTTGAAATGGTCCTCCGTACTCCGCAACACATGGCACATGTACACCATCCGTCACACCTAGTGACATGAGATCCTCGCCCTTCTACTACCACGATTAATCTCTTTTCCTTCTGAACCTTACACAACATATCTGATATTCGGGGCTAGTTGAGACTCTGCGACCTTCCAACACTCTTTGAGCTGGTTCTATGACTGTTCCCTTGCGTCCTGTAGAGCGATCCTAACTGTCTTCGGCCCTGCTTGTATCACTCGCAGTCGCTAGGCAGATTCGTCGAAGCGATGAGATACTAGTGGCGTCGGAGCACGACGTCCTCCTATGGATCAGCAGAAGTGAAAGGAACCTGAGCATGGATTTATCCGCAGTAATTCCGCGATGTCATTGGATCAAGTTTGCCAATACATTCAAGGGCCTGATTCCTCGTATAAACAAGAGCGGCTTCATCCGCAGCCCTAATTCTTCCATATCCTGAACTCGTCACTGCCACCCTCCAGTTGTTTGCGGTAATAGATCCTTTGGCGGGTCTGTCATGAATTAGTCTCGAGCGATGTTGCGTCTGCTTCAACAACCATGGGCCTTTTCTTCTGAGGTTTTGGATAGGTTTCAATACACTCCTCGCACGCTGGTTCAGTAGGGGAGGGGGTTTCGTGTGATTAGTTTAGACGCGTCCAGGTATCCTCAAAGGCCTCAAGAGGCCTAGGTTTGGTGGGTGGAGGGTGCCGTTCTCGTGTGCCTGGTCGACAAACCATTGATGGTGCCGATTTATTGCTTCTATAACCAACTGCAGCGTGGAAACAACTCCCCTGGTTGCTCCACTTTACATTAGGTAGGGTTCTGTTCGCCGGCGCCGCGTTCGGTCACCTCTCGACCAACTGCACGAGCGATTCTCAGGCTTCGCTCCCAGGAGATTACGCTTTTTTGCTTGATAGAGGCCCGCTACCTGAGCAATCAGTATGTCTCATGTGTCCTCCAGTAATATTGACACCCATACCTGCACCTGCGTTTGCAATGGCATCCAGGAACAAGGCCCAAGGTAGCTCGTTCAGTATGCATGAGTCCTCTCTGCTAGCTCGGCCGACAAAGGCAAAGAAAATTCTGATTGAGCGTCGGAAATCGTGATGTATCATAATGCCATTCGACTTTCAATCACATATAGAACATCACCGAGCAAATAATGTTGAAAAAATAGCCAACCTTGTTTGGGATAGCTAAATGCTCTAATGTTCCGTTGATGAGTTCTTTTCGCTTCACAATTCATCGTGGCTGACGATCACAATTTTATCACCGCGACGGCAAAGCGATGGATATCCACGCCCTGTTCATCTCATGCTGCAATAGAAATAGCAATGAGAGGACAACGACAAGTGATGTGATGACTCGATGATATTTAGGTCAGCGATAGAGGCAAAGTTTAACTAACTTCCATCGACGCTGTTGGGCCAACAACATCTCACAATCATTCCGGGCAATAAAAAGTCTCTTTTCCTCAACCCATCGCATCATGATACTCATTATATATCAAGCTTTAATCCATATCCAACCCTTTGAGTCAAGGCCAATTGGGGGGTTGTCGTTGTTGAGTTTGAGTCGATGATCATTTGCTACAGGGTAAGCTGCGCTGGGCGTCAATCAAGTTCGCCTCAACGCCTCAAGGTCACGTCATATTCTGCTTCTGTCAAACCCTACTCCAGGTTTTACTTCGCATACATCAGATATATATGGAGCACGTGTGACGTCCTCGATGTAGCACGATAAGCTCTTCAGCCAACAAGATATTAGGCGGAGGTTCCCTCCATCCACTCTCCACCACCGCCTCCCGGGATAGTCTCCACCATATGACAACTCGAGAAGTGATAGACACCATGTTTATATTTTTCTTTCTGGCCCTTCTCCCAGTCACCTAGTTGGGGTAATTAGCTGACTCAAACATCTCAAGTCTGGGCAACACCCAAATATTGTGGTCTTTCTCCATTGTGATGTCATGGATGCGAGGCACTGACATCATACATCATACATCAAATATCGACGACAGAGAATAGAATTTATACATAAGTTGCTTCCCGCAAAAGAACTGCTCAAAAAATATACGCCATTAACATCTCAAAGATCAGCCAAGCATCTCTTGAAAGGCCACGAACACAACCACAAACAATCACATAATGTCTGTCAACAAGAACCCCGATTCCATAACTCCCGCCGTGGGAGAATTCTCAAGCAAGGTCCCTCCTTCAGAGCCTCTCACAACCAAAGGAGTAAGTGTCTCTTACCTCTACTATTGCACTCAACACACAACTCACCTATATAAAGCACGCGCCCGGCGTCAAGGTGGGCAACGACCTTAAGCCCGAGTTCCACCTCGAAACACATCCTCCTGGAACGGCGCCCGAAGACCGAAGCTTCGAGCCCCAGACACAAAACGAGATCCCCGGGCAGGCGTCCAACCCGGACATGCAGGGTGGAACCTCTGTGTCAGAGACGTTACCAGGCGCGACGTCGGCGGATGTACACCAGGGCTATGGACACCCGGGTGAGGGCATGACGAGCCAGGAGCTCCATGGTGGGAAGCGCAAGCGAGTCGGGGCTGGCCTTGAGGGCGTTGGCGCGAATGCCTCGGACCCTATTCGCGAGCAAGGTTTAGACGTAGACCACGAAAAGGGACACAATACTGATACAGATTGGGCTCTAGCGGAGGAGAGAGAGCCAGTAACAGCTGAGGAGCTTGCCAGTGAGCTCAAGGCTTGAGTTGTTTTGCCTGGGATTCTCTGCTAGCTGAACCGGGAAAGCGCGTGGGATGACGTTAATCGTCCATTGTATATGTGAATTCGAGGCTATCTAGAAATCCAACGGTCAACCATAACTTAGGATTCTTGGGTTGGATACTGAGTCGTCCAAGAACCGGCTTTCACAAGGGAATTGACTAAACGGCACTTCCGTGTCCGCGGTTACCAGGACGGCGGAACCGCCGAGGATTCATCAAGAGCTCTCTGACATGTGACGCAACTAAGTTTCAATACCATGTTTGCACTGCCGACATATTCAAGAGGCGGCATTGTTTAAAGGATTCTGAGTCCCATCACTCTATCCGGGGTGGCAGCTACCATGTGCACTGCCGCGTTTCAGGTTTGGTAGGATTGGGGCTTTGCACGTCGCATCTTACAAACCCGGTGGTCTGGACGGGTGTTTGAACTTAGGTCAGACCTAAAGAGATTTGACGTTCGCAGTCCGGGGTAAGAAAACACGAAAGGTGAAGTGGAAAAGTGGCAACGAAGGAGAAGTGTTGATGAAGTCGAAAAGATTCAGCAGGCCTGGCATGCGCAACCTATTGTTTTCCAAGTGTTCACGTTTCTGTGACTAACGCCGGCAGTTGTCGGAACGCTAAATTGACTTCACGATTGAAGCAGGCAAGGGTTAGGGCCATAACAGCTGCACAGGCCATGAGGAGTGTGAGAACTTCTGTTAGACCATTGGCATGTCCAGTATGAGGTCCGACAGCGACCAAGACGGGAAGGTCCACGAGGAAATGTTGGCACCGGTGAGTTAATATACCGGGACCCTTGCACTCGGTGTGCCCTGTGATAGTGACGGAGGCAAATTAGAAGGTGTCCCCATCTCATATCCCGCCCAAATTGCGAAGAAAAGTCGGGAAAACTGAACGCGGGGAAACTTTCCAATGTTCCGGGAAGCAGAGGAGCTAGACTTCAACTCGCACCACTGACAATGTCCATTTCTGCGCCGGACGCTAGATGGGGATGTCTCGGCAATCCTTTGTAACGATTGGGTGACGGGACTTGGATTGCTTCAAATGGCAGGTGGCTTCGATGTGCAGCTCGGTATGACTGCTGTTGGCTTATTGTTGATGCAGGTTGGCGCTTGACAGCAGGTCAGAAGTGCCGCATGCAGATGTGCTGCATGATGCAGCGCCGGCACCTTGATCCATTGATCATCCGTCAACTTATCTCGAACTCGTATTCTTCGACTGGTGTGCCCCTTCCTTCTTCCTCTGGAGGATTTAGTTTGATTGTGTAGTGAACCTGTGATGCTGAACACGAGAGGCGGAACTACCGCCGTCGTGAGAAAAATGCTTGGTTCTTTGCGTTGGCTGGTGAGAACCAAGTTGGTTGATGGGAAGGCAAGCAGGGATAAAAGCCCGCGTAACGGTAGTGGTTCCCGCGGTCTCCTCCTTGACGTCAGTCAGGCCATGCCCATGCTGAAAAATAAAAGAGAAAAATTACCTCCACCGCACTTACAGCAATTAGCGCGCCAGTTTCCCTTGCTCACCAGAAAGAGGCGCACATTTCGTCGTCCTGAAGGGAAATCGATTCGACGGAGCTTTAGCGCCGCTGGGTCCACGCGTCTTTTACTCCGTATTGCCATGCGGTATCCATATAATCAAGCTTGACAAGCAAGCCCCCCTCCCCTCTTCCGCCGCGGGGCCATGTGGCAGGCTGGCCCCATTTCGAGCAAATGGGAAGATTTCCAACGAGCGGCAGGGCCTCCGGTTTGAAGGTTTGGCCCCGTCCGCCCTACCGGACAGGGTCTTACTGCGGTAGGCAGCTCGATATGGACAGTCAGGGAATGAGAGACAGACGTTGCTCGAGCATGCCTGATTCGGGGAGCGCGGCTAGAAGGGGGTTTGATATCGAAAACTTGCTCCGGCCGGCTTTTGAGTTGGGCGAGGGCGGGTCGCTCGGCATTTGGATTCGCGGTTCAGCCTGCGATTTGGACTTGGCAGGCGTCCAGAAGGCTGCTAATGTCGTCACCCTGCTCCATCACAGCACGCGCTTGAGACAGCGGACTCGGGTCCGGGCTATTTCCCCGCGGGTGCCTTGACGGCGCTTCATGGAGATATCGGACCTACTGGAGGTGGTTAGGAGGGAGGCCCGAGAGTCGTCCTGAGACGGTTTGGTGGTATCGTGACAGTTGCTTGTTGAAGCCCCTCTCCCCACGCAAGGCGAAGTCGCCCGAGGGGCAAAGTGTTGCATGGATAGACACTCTGTCTAGTTTCCACCATCGCTCAAGTCCCTACTACGAATATCAACATACTACGTAGACAGTGGAAAAGAGTGGGCAAAAAAGCGGCACGCGTCTGGCCGGTAGTGGGACGTGGGATTACTTGGCTCTGGATCGGGACTGCGCCCTTGGCCAATCGACTGATGGACTATGACTTTGTATGGGTCGTCTTCGACTGGGCTGTGATTAACGATGGTAATCAAGGGATCTCTCTACCTAGTCCGGGGTCTAGGGGGTGAAGGAGGCGTCTTCATTCATCACCGTTTCCTAGGGACCATGACCACACCTTTTTCATTACCCCTTGCTCTTCTATCTGACTCTTATTCTCTCTTCGTCTCGGTCTTCACATTGCCGAGCTGCCGCTGACTTCACAAATATGAGCTGTATGTATTGTCTTCTTGTTCTCCTGTCCACGTTGCCCTTGCTCTTGTCGCAGTCTGGATCTCGACGTTTTCTGTAAGTGAGTGTTGCGCGTTGCCTGTTTTATCAAATTCAGCATCTAGCCCCCTCCGCTCCTCGTCCTGCTCCCCTCCAACACACCCACCAAACCCAACCCTGTCCCATGTCACCCTTAGCATCCCTACGACGTCCCCATGCCCATGCCCAATATTCGTAGTTCCATGCTTAGACACATCCATAATCCAGCAGCCATAGTCCTGGGAATCCACCCTCACACATCACCCACACGCCACCCGCTTTGACACAAGAACAGCCGCGCATATTGCTCGCTCCCTCGCCTCATCCACCCATCCACCCATCTACCCATCCACCCATTCACTCACACTCGGCTCTCGCGCAGTCGGTCCGGCGAGATACGAACCAGCGTTGCTCGGCCTTGCTGCTGACTTCACTTGTTGAGCGTCGTTGTCCCCATTCGCTCGCTTCCCCTGGTTGCCGATTTGTATCTGCCGCCGCCCTCCTCAATCTTTTCATCTCCCGAATCCCGTGACCCACGTCCCTGGTCTCTTTCTGATCCAGCCCGACTCCCTTCCAGAGCCATAAACCCAAGCGCAACACATACCGCAAACCCGTCTCTTTTTGTCCTTGGCTTGTTCAACCATCTCATGGACATCTCCCATGTCTGCTTGCCCTAGCGATCGTCATATTGCAACCAGACTTCCCGCGCCGATCCAGCGCTTCTACCCGCACCGCGCAATGCTAATTTGACCATCACAAGTCACCGAGCACCCACTCTGGCAATCACTATCCACTCGCGTCCTCGTATTCCAGCTCCACCAAACCTTCATTCATTCCTCAACCATTGTCACGAGCAGATGCAATCGCCGTTTCTATCTGCGAAGGGACGTTGACGCAACAGACCATTTCCTCTAAAGTCGGCATCAACCTTTGACTTTCATCGCTCGTGGAGTCTTTCTTTTGGCTACTGAGCTGAGTTGAGTTGAGGTTTACAGCGTTGCAGCGAACCGAGTGCCGACTGGACGAAAGTTGTATGGGCGTGCAGCACCCAGGCATTTAATCGGCGAGATGGAGATCCAGTTTTCGATCCCTCTCACTGTCAACCGCACTGCCAACACTGCCAGGTACGTCGCCCCCATCCGCATCTTGGTTGGTCGCTTGTAATCATGGATGCGAGCTGACTGAAAATATCTTCGCAGTGGCAGTGGCAGCAATAGCAGCCCGCCAGAAGCATCGGGCCGGTCAGCAGGTGCAGCGGCAGCGAGGGGCGGCACCCATCGCTTTGCGCTCGAGACGAGGACGAGACATACCCGGCGCAGCTCTACGCGAGCGCGAACGGGATGTAGTACGTGTAAGTTTAACCCTGGCTATTTGTGCGACCCAGTTGAGTCTGTTGCTGATTATGTATGTAGGCAAGTGAGTATCACAACAACAACCTGGTCAGCTCCTTATTGCCAGGATTTAAACCCGACTGCAGATCAACACGGACGCAAGCTACGACGTTTACTAACGCCAAGGGTCATAGAAAGCGGCACGTCAAGTGCGACGAAGCCAAACCGTCTTGTCTCAACTGCATGAAATGGCGAGGCTATTGTGATGGCTATACCGAGTCCTCCGATGGTCGGCCATCCCGTGCTGAGACTCCCGCAAAAGCCACCCCCGCCATCAAGGCCAACTCCAGCGCCAAACTTATCCACACGAAAAAGGCTCCCTTGATCCTCGAAGAACCTGCCATCAACACCATTTGCTTCACCAATAGCGAGCAGCGTGCCTACTTTGACGAATGGTCATCCCTTTCGGTCCACTTCTTGAGCGGCGGCCTGGGCCAGTCACGACTATGGACCACCACGATGCCGCAGCTCACCCTCCAAGAGCCGACCTTGCGATACGCCGCCATGGCAGTCGGGGCCTTACGCAAGGCTGCTTTAGATGTGGAGTCCGGGGCTGGCTCTGCGACAGGCGACCTCGTGGACAACAGGCACTCGCTCAACGCCATCTACTACTACTGCGAAGCCCTGCGGATGCAATCGAAGGCGAAGGTGACCAAGGAGAGTTTGCGTACGGCCATGCTGTCCTCCCTCCTGTTCATCTGCTTCGAGGCCCAGCGAGGCAATATCCCTGCTGCTCTGAAGCATGTTACTCACGGCTTTAGCATGCTTAATGAACTTGCTGCTTGCACCGAAAAGGCTCCCGATCTGGTCAGAATTGCCCCTGCACCGCCCGCACTCGTCCAAGAAATTCTGGATTGCTACAGACCCTTGGAACTGCAATCACGGTCATTCTTGGGCTCGTACAAAAAGTTCTTTTTCCCTCCGAAGCAGCAGCAGCAGCAGCCACGACCTGCGTCGAACGATTCCTCTGCGCCACCAGTCCCGGCCCCCACCGGTCCTCCCGCGAAAAGCCCTCCGAGTCAACCAGGTTCTCCGTGGCAAAGTGCCCCTCCTACGCAGCAACTTCCTACTGGGCTACCGAGTCCGCAAAGCCAGGGAAGCCCACGCAGTCAAGCTGAACAGCCAACACCCCCGAGAGGGCCCCCACAGAGACCGCCGGGTATTGCCCCATTTACCAAGCATTCGCCTTATTTCCGACCTAAACAAACCAACATCAGGAAGCTCGAGGAGATGCCCCCTGTGTTTAAAGCCCTGGGCGAGGCGCATGGCTACTGGGCTCTAGTGCAGAGGTCGATGGTCCAGTACATTCCATTATTGACCGCGACGACAGCACGGCTTGCTCTGACACACGTGGTGAGCCTTGAGGAACTTGAGGTCAAGTTGTCAAGTCTTAAACACCAACCAGGAATTGCTAAATTTATTGATGAGTCAAGATATTGGGTCCAGAGATGGGCTGAGGCATTTGACCCCTTGTTGCAGGCAGCTGCAAATAATCGACACGTCAATATGGATCCCTACCTTCAGGCCATCAACCTCCGAATCGAGTACCTTATCCTCTCTGTATACACAGCCATGACCCGATTTTCTCCTCTCGAAGCAGCCCTGGCGCTCACTCCCCAATATCACGAAATCAATGTCATTGCCGAGACCTTAATCTCTCATCGACCCAATTGCGGCTTCGCGATGGATTCTGGGTGGACTTGGCCCGTCTTTGTCTCTTCCTTTGGGTGCCGAGACCCTGCCGTTCGAGAGGAGTCGATTCGAATACTTTCTCAATACCCCATCCGCAATGCTCTACGAGACAGCCGCGTTTTCAAGGCGATCGCGATTAAGAACCGCGAGGTCGAAGACATGGTTGTAAGAGAATGTGCGGATCCAGAGGAACAGTGGCTGCTACTGCGGAGACGAGAACTTGTGTTTGAAGACTTGGGTTCGAGTATTCTCTTTCGATCATCCCAGAGGAACCCCGAGACGGGTGATTGGGAACTGATCGAGGAGACGGCGGCATGCTCGGTGGGACCTGATGATCGGCTGGACTGGTACCGACAGCCCATTTCAGGATCGCTGTCCATTCTCTCAGGAGTTTGTTAGGTTGGGCGAGAATTGTAGTGTGCTACGGCGGACCAACAATTTAGAGGATTAATAAGGTGAAAAGGGACGATGGATTTGAGGCGACGACACGCTTCATGGACGCTTTCTTGTTCTATTGCCAGGGTTTTAGGCCTTTGGGACTGTAGGATATAAAAGGCGTTATACCTGGCACGGGGACAGTGAATGGATACACCACTGTGGGATACGGTTGCCAAAAACATGAGGCAGGATACGATGTACGAATAGGACACGTTTGGAAGTGCTGTGATGGAAGTATATATCACTGAGTACTTTATTGATAAGATTGACGATCCATATTGTGTGGCGGTACCCTCGGATTGTCGCCTCCGGACTTCTCGATGTGTGAAGACAGCGCTAACGCTGTGTGGTTGTCTGGTCTGGGTTTGTGGCAATGTTCTTCAACCTGTCTGTCTTACTGCCTCTTGTTTCTAGACAGAGAGTCAACAAGTCGACTAAAATTTTAATAGCGGTGTTCGCCTAATATTTTATTAGAAACTGGGTAGGCTCACGCTCCTAGCCGTGGTCGAGGGCATTGCCGCCACCTCCCATAATGCCTCTCTGTATCGGCCCATCCTTCTACGCGAACAACAGCTTGACGTCCAATCTAGAGAATGTTCTAGGCTTATTACGGGGCAGGTGAGAAACACCCGATAGGTCGCTTGCCGCGTGGTGATGGAGCCCGTGTTTGCGCGTTCGATGACGAGCAAATGAGCCGCGTTGTCAAAGTCGGGATCGTGAAAGACGGCAGATAACGAATGGGAAAGCCCATTACCACAAACAACTGTCAAGACACTGAGATTTGGTTTATCCTTGGGTGACTTGTGAGCAAATATTTAAAGAATGCCGAAGACGAGGCATGTTGAGCATGGCCATAGTGGTGTTTTCATCACCCCTTAGTGTTAAAGTAAAGTGTCATAACCCTTTGGGGGGGGGGGGCTGCTCAACGATAGTAATCAAATGGAATGGAATTGGTTCCCGAATGATTCGAGGTCAGCAAGGACACATTGGAGAGGCGGCGGAGCCTTCAAAACGCCATCAAAACGCTTTGGAGAGGACATCTTCGAAAGGAGAGGCTAACGTGAACAGCCGAGCCCAAACACTGCAGCTTCCCGTTTGTTTCCCTACATATTCATCGGCTCCATCCCATTCCCGTTCTCCACACAGTCGGGAGCCAGTGTATAGTAACTGTTCTAGACCTTTTCGAATAAATGAGTGTGTAACAAGGGCCTCTTGCCAAGGTTGTCGTCGGCTAGCCATTGACACCGTCTGCCGAGGGCAGAAAGACTGGTATAAGATGGGCTATCCTTCTAGCACCTTCCCATTCCGACATTCCGTACCTATCTTATTAAGCGTCAGGTGGGAATTGCTTATGACTCGGTTATTAAAATCCATCCTTCGAACATACAACACCATCGCAATCGGTATTCTAACGGTCGAGTTCCCAGGACACCGTCGCGTCAACACCGCCGAGTTGAGCTCCAAGCTCCTGGCCTACTTTTTCTTACAGTCGCTACCCATTATTTCCATGCCACACGAATTCCGCACTTCCTTCCTTAGGAGTGGAAGTTTCGGTACTAGGCGGTGAACCTCCGACGGCTTGTTGCATCAAATCAATTTGCCAGGGGCATCAACTGAGACTACCTCCCTACTTACCTACTTACCTACCTGGTGCCTGACGACCAAGGTATCCCTTTCATTGTCATTTAGCAACAGTGAAGCCATTCACAACCTTCGGCAGCAGTCTCAAATGACTAACATCGAATTTGCACTCATCTCTGTTGCCTCAGGCTGCACTGCACCATAGTATCTACAACACGAAACGTTGCCATTGACACCTGCCTCACAACTGGCAACGAAATATTTTCACCGCGCACCCACACGCGCCTGCCTGTGGTTTCCGTGAGTTCTAAGCGCTTCTCTTCTCGCATCACCTCCTCCTCGCTCCTTTCACCTCGCCAACTCCTTTCTGCGCTGCCACCGCCGCCACCACCACCACCACCACCACCACCACTGCCGTGGCCGCTCCCAGTTCTTCTGGGTTTGGTACGGGAGGGTTCTTGTTCCATTATTTCTGGGAAAGGCGACACAGTCTCCATTACGCCAGTCCAGCTGTTTCGGCAGCCTGCGGAATCCGGTTAAGGAGCTTTTCGTGCCTCGGTGCGTCAGCTCTTCCTTTCTGCCTTACACCTTCGGTAGTCCTCGTCCACTGTTGTGAGTATATCTAACTTGCCGTGGCGAAATCTTCGTTGCATCACCTTCAGCTGCATTGCGCGGGCCACGGCTCGCGAAACACAACTACAATCCCAAGTTATTTAGCCACACACTCTGCCCTGCTTCACTTCATTGCTTTGCATGACTCGAGGCAGCTTGGGACTAACTCCGACAGGCCAAGGATTGAGATTGCGGACATCCGTACCGATAATGGCTTCCCATCAGGTATGCTGTCCATTTCACCTTGGCTTCTTTACCTCTCTGACATCACAGGGCAACTCCATCAGGGAGATTATCGAATACCATGTGCTCAAAAAGCACATTGATCCCCAAAAGGGGGACGACGCTCGCCGTCTGTTGAACTGGCAAAAAATCTCCGAGTTGCCATCATCCAATGATCTTCTAAGTGCCGAACCACTGTCACTCTCTCAGAAACGTTGCGATGAACCACAGAGCAAAAGCGAGTATCTGGAGAGACAGTACCTGCTTACACGTTTCGAAGGGACGGAGCTTTTACGTCGAGCAGTCAATCACGTCCGTGAACATCCTGGAATGATGGAAGAATCTGACTTTTATATCTACACACAGGTATGGTCACTTCTCAATGTGTCGTTACTTAGCTGACCGCCCCAGGTTCACATTCAAGGTTACATGTTTGCCAGGTCGGGGGCAGCCTGTCGTATATCGTTTTCCACAGAAAAGTCCCCTTCTAAGGTCATCTGGAGTCAATCCAGACGGCTGGTTGCCGGAACCTTGGTTGCACTATCGCCAAGATCTGATGCGTTCAAGACTCAGTGTTTCGTGGCAGTCGTCGCTGCACGATACTTGAACGGAGGCCTGGAGCCGGACCCTCAAGCTGGGGAGGACGAAAATACGCCGCCTCGAATTGAAATTTTCTGGGAAAATTGCGAAAACGCTATTCTTGACCCTTCCGTTGAGCTTATGATGGTCGAAGCAAATGGAGGTTACTACGAACCAATTAGGCATGCCCTGGTCGGCCTTCAGCATGCTGCGCTATACGAGTGAGTGACTTGGCTCTGGTTGTTTCGCGACCAACTTCTGATCATGCCCTGCAGGTCCAAATTTGACAAGTATATTGTCGAAGAATGCCGAACGATCCAAGATGTCAGCAATGCCAGTCGAATCTCACCTACCTCCTCCCAATTCGACCATTCTCAATTGGAAGCTTTCAATTGCATGACTTCTCGCGAGCTTGCAATTGTCCAAGGCCCTCCCGGAACAGGCAAAACATTTACATCGATCGTGGCAATCCAGAGCTACATCCAGACTCTGCGAGCAAACAAGGGCAAGGATGGACCGCCACCTCTTATTATTGTTTCCGCCCAGACCAACCACGCCTTGGACCAGCTCTTGAGCCGATGCATCCAGACTGGAGCAAAGGTTGCGCGCCTCGGTGGACAATCACAAGTACCTGAAATTAACGAACGTTCTCTACACAACCTCGAACAGCACTCAAAGGTCAGGGCTGGCCCTCGACAGGGAGAGAAAGATCGGAACCGTATTCTCGGAGAACTCAAGAACGACTTGTCCTTGGGCTTTCCAGGTGGCTTCATCACTGCGGACTATCTATACAGCAAAAAGCTCTTGACACAAGATCAGTTTGAGTCCCTTCATGACACTGAGTGGGAGACCGAGGCACAGCCATTAGTACAGGCCGATTCCGATGACCAGAACAGCCTCGACGGCGTAGATGAGTCTTTCAGTGGTCTGATCGCTGAATGGCTCAAGGACTGTTGCGAGAGGGATCAGACATACGTCTATCGCCCTCCCCAAGGACAGACCGAGGCATCCCAAGCCGGGCTTGAGAATCTGCAAGAACATCTGCCCACAGATCCAGAAGAAGACAAAAGACAGCGCCTGAACGGAGATTTTGTCTCTACCGAGTTTTACTACACTGGCTCACTCCCCGGCCTCACGTCGAGTAACTCCGCCTGGTACCATCAAGGTTGCAATTATTTGCGGAGGTATTCGGATCTCTACAAAATACCGCCACCCCAACGTGGTATGGTTTACCGATGCCTTCGACAGAAACTCATTGATGAGTTATCAAAAGGGCTTCCTAAGCGCCTCAAATTATATCAACAAGCCTGTGATCAAATCACAATCAGCAAGTGGATTCGCAAAGTCCAAGTTCTTCATGATGAGGAGATTGAGGTACTTGGCTGCACTACGACAGGGCTCACCAAGTATCGCGGACTGATCTCAGCAATGAAACCTCGCATTCTGATGATCGAGGAAGCTGCGGAGACGAAGGAGGCAAATATCACGTCTGCCTTATACCCATCTCTTGACCAGGTGGTTCTCGTCGGTGACCACCAACAGCTAGTCCCACACGTCAATGTTCATGAACTGGAACGGTACCCCTATCGTCTCAACGTCTCACTCTTCGAACGGCTGGTTCACCTCAGCATTCCATACACTATGCTGAAGGTCCAGCGGCGGATGATTCCCATAATTCGGTCCGTCGTACATACGTTCTATCCTGAATTAGAAGACCATGAGTCCGTCAGAGACCCAAACAATCGACCCCCAGTTCCCGGAATGGGCGGGAAGAACCTCTGGTGGTTTCAACATCAATTGGGAGACAGCGCCAACGCTGAATGTTCTTTCTACAACTCACATGAGGCAGAAATGATCGTTGGGTTCGTTACATACCTAGTGCTAAATGGTGTGCGGCCAAGCCAGGTTACAGTCTTGACGTACTACATGGGTCAGGTTTCTGCCATTCTCGGCCTGCTACGACGGAATGTGACACTGTCAAACTACAATCCAGCCAAGGAGTGGTCGGTCAGAACTGTCGATGGGTTCCAAGGAGAAGAAAACGACATCATCATATTGTCACTAGTCCGAAGCCCCCAAAGCCCTCACCATCGTCCCAAGGCTGGCTTTGTCGAGAATGAGAACAGAGCAGTTGTGGCAACGAGTCGCGCCCGTTGCGGCATGTACATCTTTGGAAACAGCAACAACATTCTCACTAGCAGCCCTGAAAGCGCTGAAACATGGCAAAGAGTCCACGATGTTTTGGTGAATGAGGGATGCATTGGGTACAGGTTACCTGTGGTCTGCAAAATGCATAACCGAATCACTGAGATTGGTCGCCCGAGTGATTGGGATACGATCTCAGGAGGCGGTTGCAAGGAACCTTGCAGCGGGACGTGTCCAGAAGGCCATCCGTGCAAACAGACGTGCCACCCAACCGACTCGGCACACGCCAGATGTAGAGAGATGTGCGCCAAGATATTAGCCTGCGATCACAAGTGCGGCTCGTTCTGTGGACATCCTTGCGAATGCCCTCGTGGGTGCAACAAACCCAAGCTCACAGGAGCGAAACTACTAATGCCACCACCTTCTTTGACAACGGCGAGAACCCAGCCGGGTGGACATCCCAACCCTAAACAGCCCAGCTCCCGGCAGCCCATCGGTCCCAAAGCTGGTAATCAGTCATCACGTGGCCAGGATGGCAAAGGGTCTGAACGAGGCAGCAGTCAAGTCATCAAAGGCTCAGGCCGAGGGAGTGGTGCTCGAGGTGGCAATAAGGGACCACGACCCAGTGGCGGAAGAGGCCAACAGGCGCAACAAGCACCAACCTCTCTTCCAATCCGAGGACCAGCACCACAGAGGACTATAGAGCCCCCATCTCGATCTTATCACAGCGACCCGACGAGTGAAGACCTGATAGAAATGGGTTACTACGCGGGGATCGCTGAGAAGGATGTACCAGTCAAGCAAATCCGAGAACATCACCGGGAGACCACGCTAATCCCTTACCTGGATTCGACGGCGTCAGTCTTTAAGAGTGCAGCGCAATCCGAAGATTCCATGTCTGACAAATGGACCCCAAGAAAGGTCAGGGAGAAGGATAGAGCATTGCAATTATCGCTTCAGGAGAACGACATCAGCCCAACACGAGTCTCAACGAAGATTATCCACCGATACTATTCCACTGCTGCGGGCTGGGCCAGTGGCCACCAGCCTACCGTCACGGAGCACGTCTTTCCAGCACCACAATTTCGGCGAGGGCCGGCCACTGTTGGCAGCGAAGCAAGCACTGCTCCTTCGGATCAGCTAAGCAGGAAACAGTGTGCCCTTGATATGGCAGCTGGGTTCTACGATGTTGACGACATGGAGTCGCTCACCCCAACCTGCAAGACCCAGATTGTGCACCAGCCTGACCAAGTTCAAGGACAAGATGCCGGAATCGATGAACTGATCCCGCCCCTCCTCGTATTTGATTAAAAGAAAGTGACATTGGAAAGTTGGGAGCTGCACATTGATTATTCAAGGGGGTATATATTGATTGCAACGGGCGAGCGAGACGTGGGTGGTGGAGGTCATAAAATTGGAATGGTTGACAATTGCTTAGCTCAAGGGGTTTACCCAGGTATCAATATCTGAGGCGGAGTATTAGGCGTTGAATTTTCAGTCATGATGAGTCAATCCGTTCAGTGAGTGATGCTGGCAAGTGTGGTGTTGAGTTCGGTGATGTGCTGCAAGTATCCACCTCGAGGTATCCATGCGATGAACCAAGACGGTGGTGGAGGACAGTGGGTGGAGACCTTGAGGGGATCTGTGGTGGTGGTGGGGGAATGGGGGAATCTCCGAAGTCAATCCGTCGAGGTTGGACGCACTTACCTTGAGCTCAAAGACACGCGACTTTAGACTCGAACCTGCATTTTTCCTGTCGGTTTTTTTGGCCAATGCTGCTCAACAGCCTGCATATTGATTTATCTAGCTTTCTCTTCACTGCTCTCAACGATAGATCATAGACATTTGCCCTGTCCTTGTGCTTGACGCGAACAGCGACTTCGCCTTGTGTCGGCTCGTCACTCCAGAGCCCCGGGAACACGGCATCGCGCGCATCAACTACCAGGTCCTTTGGCTGCCAGTCGTTGCTCTTGAAGCATATCAACTCTCCCACATCGGCCCTGTACTTCTTCTTGCCAAATTACAATCGCATCGGCTTAGGTTCCGGCGAGGGTGGCCGGTTGCGACAAGATGGACGACGACCGGTTGTCGGCGAGCTCGGCCGAGTCCGACCATGGGGACAGCAACGAGAACGAGAACGACGCGGACGAGATTATGGAGGATGCGGAAGATGTCGGCAACGATAACGACGCCGATGGTGATGACGACGAGAATAACGACGACGACGAAGACGACGGCGATGCAGACGGCGATGCTGATGGCGACGCCGACGGCGACAACGACGCAGACGGGGAGGGCGAGACCGAGAGCCAGACTGTGAATACGGGGACAAATGGCGATGCCAAAGTCAAGACTGAGCCCGGCAGCCAGGTCAATGGCCAAGTCAATGGCGATACCAACGGCCACGCGTCGGCAAGAGTAAAATCTGCCACGCCAGCTCCTCCTACTTGGTTCCCACGATGGCCAGTCCCCAGTGCTGAGGTCATGAATGCGCGCTTCTACGATATTGTCCCAACCATGGCGGCTCCCCAATCGACGAGCGTAAACGCCATGGCCATCACGCCCGACCTGCGATACTGGATCACCGGAGGCTCCGACGGATACATTCGCAAGTACGACGGACCCAACACCATCAATGGCAAGTTGGCCTTGACAGTGGCGCAGAGACACCCTTTTGTCGACAGCGTCACAAAGGCAGCCATTCTCATGTCGTACTGGGAAAATGAGGAGCCCGCGCCTCCGGGCCGCGGTGACCAAGAGCATATCCTCTCTCCCGTCTACTCGCTCGCGGTGCATTCCGAAGCGCTTTGGCTCCTTTCAGGCCTCGAGTCCGGCGGCATCAACCTACAGAGCGTACGCCACGACGAGGGCAAACGCATCTGCTGCTTACAGCAGCACACCAACGCAGTCAGCGTCTTGACGTTGGCACAGGATGAGAAGAGTGTGCTCAGCGGCAGCTGGGACAAGAACATGTTCGATTGGGACCTGAATACCGGACAGACAATGAGGAGTTTCGACGGCAGCGGAGGACAGATTTCGGCCATCGAGCTGCGACCAGCGAACGGGGCTCCGATTCCAGACGAGGCCGATGAGCCCTTGCCTTCTACGACTATTACGACAAATAACGCCCTGCCGCCAGTGAATGGGACATTCACCAACGGCATCACCGATACTCACCTTGCCGACTTCACTCAGGACACCAACTCGGGTGATGTGGACGCTCAGGGGTCACCGGCCGACGGAAGCTTGTTTGGCGGAAGCGACGCCGGAAGCCTCTTTGGTGACACAGCGGGAGACCAGCCATTCGGACACGATGAAGATGAGTACAGCACAAACGCCATGGGGATGATGCCGGGTCATGAGCACGACAGTGGCATGGACCACTCTGCAGACATGGCTATGGCGAGCTTGCGGGACCCGGAAAGGGAACCAGATTCAGAATCAGCGCCCGCTATTCAACTACAGGCCGAAGCAGATGCCATGGAGTTAGACGCTCCCTCATCACAACTTCTCGGGGAATCGCAACCTGCGATCGCATCCCACATCGAACCCGTTGCTGGGCAATCAGTGGACCTGAGCCATGGGCAGCCGTCTCAGACCACAGATAGCGACGTAGCTGCTCTGAAAAGATCACAATCTCCTTCAGCGATGCTCGTGACGGAGCAGTCAACACAACAGCATGACCCCACACAGACCTCATCAACGACATTCCTTTCAGCGGCGATTGACGGAACGCTGCGAGTCTGGGACCGACGAGTGCCTAATCCCGTAGCTCGCATTGGCAACCGACCAGGTGTGCCTCCATGGTGCATGGGAACGTGCTGGAGCCCCGACGGAAACATGATCTATGCGGGACGCAGGAACGGCACCGTTGAGGAGTTTGACATCCACAAGGCGAAGAGGGGATGGGAGCCTGAGCGTGTGTTGAAGCTTCCAGGAGGTAGCGGAGCAGTAAGCGCGGTGAAACCCATGGTTAACGGGAGGCATCTGGTGTGGTATGTGATTCTGCGGCTGCCCCCGAACTTCCGGCTTTGAAACTAACGTGTGACTCTCCTAGCGCCTCGTATGATATTCTTCGACTGTACGATCTCAAGGACACTCGTTCTGCGAAGCACTCGAGTGTCCCCTTCCTCATCATCCCCGGCCCCCCTAGGGCGGGTGTCATTTCAGGCCTGTATCTTGATCCAACAAGCAAGTTCATGCTCAGCTCGGCGGGGACTCGAGGTTGGGAGGGCACGAGCACCGAAGTGTTGATTGGGTACGAAATCAATGTGTCAGCGCGAGAATAGTATGTCAACATCACTGTGAGCAACTAGAACGCTCATGAGACGGGGCAAAAGGAGACTACAGTACCGTGCGGAGTGTTTTGGGTTTTTGTTTGGACACGGCGGTTTCTTGGAAAGCTGGGGTGTTCGGCGTCTGTACCTGGATTGATGGGAACTTGGGCCGTGGAGTTGGAGCAGCGCAGATATCCCTGGGACGTGTTCTATTGCCATGGAGAGGCACATTTCTGACGATGGTGTTGAGCACGATGGACTGTTAGTATTGTAGCGCAATACGGCTCATCGAGTCGGTCATGGCCTGCGTTTGTTCACGATGCGTGTGCGATGGGATTGTGGTTCTCGATATCAGGCGCGGTTTGATTTCTGAAGAGTAACTAACTAGCGATGGAAAACAGTTAAACCAAAACTCGACTGCAAGGATATTCATACATGTCAAACGCTACGATAAGGGGCGCAGTGACCGGCCTCAGCTCCATGGCATCGGAGGTGCTGGATTTGTCTGACCTGGGCCCATCCGGCGGCGTCGTGCACGCCACCCTACGCAGCTCATGCTATCGCCCGGTACAACTGTGCGCGAGTCGATACCGTCATCGTCATCATCGTCATCTTCACCATCGACCTTGGCGACGTTACTCACGCCGGGCCACACGGTCGAGCCGCCGGGGCTTGGTCGGCCCCGCCCCACGCCTTTGTCGCACCACGCCGCGATGTCGGATGGGCCACGGCCCTGAGCGATCTGCACCACCTCTTGCGGCTGCTGGTTGGGGCTTCCCTCGGGTTCCGGGTTGGGATTATGCGGCGCCGGCGCGATCTGATCAAAGGTGTAGATGCGCGGCCGCGCTTGGCTCTGGGTGCTGTGCACCACCAGCTCGCCGGGGAAGCGAGCGCCGGGCCCGCGCGGGATGTGCGCGTACAGCGAGTCACTGGCCGGATCGTACATGTACGCGCTTCGGTCGAGGTTTAGGACGTTGGCATTAGGCTCCAGAGCGGCGGTAGTGATGGCATCGCCGCCGTACCGTGGCTGCGTCTCGTGGATAGTCTCAGGCCGCGGGTTGGGGTTGCTCAGAAACGTGTGTCTCAAATGGTTTCTAACCCGGTCCATGATGGATTGCCGCTCCGATCCTCTGCTGGGCTGTTGGCCTTCGTCTTGACCTCGAGCTGATTGCTCGGGTACGTCTAGAGGTGTTAGAATAGGCATGTAGTCATTCTCCTCTGGTTCAAACCAAGCTGATTGCGAAGCACATCGTGGTGGTTCTAGGTCTGTGTTTGTTAGCTGCGGCGCGGGAGGCTTGGGGGGGGATCTCGAATGTGGATGAAACCAGCTCGTCACCGTCTCGTCTGTCACCGTCTCGTCTGCCACCGTCTTGCAGCCAACTTGTTGGTATCCCGTCGGATCTTGGTCTCGTTGAAGCTGTAGCTCATCCCGAGCTGGGTACGATATACGAAGCGGTGCGGGAGTCATAGTGACCTGTGAAGAAGGTGGGCCGGGCCATCTTGTCACGCCCCCATCCGTCACCGTCTGCGAGTCAACTTGTTGGACCCCTGGATTCGGCTCTTGCAGCAGGGACAGTGGCGTTTTTGCTGGCCTCGGGGGTAACGGGGCAGTTATCGCGAACTGTGAAGAAGGCGGACCAAGCCATCTTGTCATGACCCCATCCGTCATGATCTCGGCATCAACTTGTCGGTGGTCCCTCGGGTTCGGGCTTTGCGGCTCGGACAGTAGCGTTTTTGCTGGCCTCGGCGGTCGCTCTTCGAGTTCCGCTATGGCTCGCGTCGTAACTGCATGACTGATGCGCGAGGATGAAGTGTTGTTGTGGGGAGTGGTGCCGTATGCACTGCTGCCCCATGAGCTGCCCCCAAATGAACTACTCACTTGTGACTTGCTCGCGTGCGACTTGCTCTCGCGCGTAGCGTAAGAAGGAGGGGCCTCGTCTAGGAATGACTCACATGGCAATCTCCTCTCGGGACGGGAATTCTGGCACCAAGTGTGCCCGCATGGCGCAGCTTGTTCGTGGAAGTTAGCCGCATGTGGTGTATCCAAGGCTGAAGAATCCACACCCAGATACCACTCTTGCTCTTCATCTTCCTCTTTCTGTTTTTCTTTTTCTCTCTCCTCTGCTCTCTTTTCTTCTTTCCATTCGTATCTGTACACTTCTTCCTCTCGTCTCTCTCCAAGATGCTCCGATTCGTCTCCCTCTTGTCTCTCTCCAAGTAGTTCCGATTCTTCTCCTTCAACCGGCTGCCACCTCTCTGACCGGTGCCTCAGCTTCCCCTGGGCCGCAAACCGAGTCCGGGCCTTGGCGATCAGAACTTTGCGAACGTCTTTGTTTGCGGTGGCAATGGCCAGCGTGTCTATAAAAGACAAGGACTTGGGTTTGGGGCGAGAAGACATCTTCTCCTCTTCTTTGTTGTTCGCCATTTTGGTGAACTCAGTTTGTGGTGGATTGCCGTCGAAACGAAGAAGATATCGGTGGTGATGAAGAACTCTGACGCAAGATTCGCAAAGAGAGGAGCGGTACCTCACGAGAGGGAAAATGCAATCGCATTTATACAACGTAGTGAGAGGGACAGTGTTGCGAACAAACAGAGTACATGCCACATCTTGACGACAACGACGAGTTGTTCTTGGGACTGGGCGCACGGTTCAAAGCAGACTGTAAGGTAGTTCTCACACTCCAAGCAACATGAGGAAAGTGCCGCCAAACATGTTTGCCCGTTCCCGCTTAGACCAGAGAGTGAATAGAGGCATGAATCACGTATAGCAAATGTGGTCTATCCTTTGGCTTCCCTCTCCTCAAATCCACCGTCGTGCTCGTCGCGACATTACGGTCAAACCCCCGAAACCCCAACCCCTTGCCAGTCGAGCATATCCCAATCCACAAGGTCATCAGAAAAGTACAAAAGGCGGGAAGGGTTGTTCTCGAGTTCAAAGAACAAAGCATGTCCCCGCCATGTAGATCCGCTTTCTTTCTTGTCCCCGTTCTGTGAACAAGGCCATTGTTCAGCCTAGCCTCCCCAGATTCCAGCCAAACCCGTAGCGCCATGAGCAAACAGCCATCAGAGTTGCGGGCCAGCAAGACTTATGCGTCTATGCCAAGAGAGAATAGCTCCTTTCGTTGCGGTCTCTTTCCGCTTTACACTCGTCTTAACTTACGACGACGAACACACTCATCCACTCATCTCCAAGAGAACACGCTGGACTACTCTAACCAGCCAGGCAAACACACGCTCTCAGTCCAACCGTTAAGAACCATACAACGTACCTATTAGCCCGAGACACATATGGGTAGAGCCGAGCCAGTTTTGTCCTGTCTCAAGCCCAACCATTCCCTTCACTTTCTCCCTTCACATCTCTCTCCCTTGCATTACAAATCACCCAGGAACAAGTCTATGCCGCTCTGCGTCATATACCCCGACTCCCAACTCTTTTCCTTCACGAATAGACATTGCACAGAATTTGTCTTGAAAATCATCTGCGTCTTTTTGCATTCCAGTTCCTATTCCTATCTTACACAGCGGGCATTGATACCCCGTGGCTTCAAATCGAGCGCCAAAGCACACATATGCGTCAACATTAGGAACAGCCCATTCGTCATATACATCCGCACTCCATTGTTATTTGGTTCCTTCCGCTGCTGTTCGTCTGTTCCTCCTCTTTCTCTCCTTCTCAAGTATGTCTCTTCTTCTTCCTCCTCTTCCGTCATCCATCAAAATTGACGTTCCAAGCTCGCAAACCAAGGAAATATTTGAGTACAGGACAGTTTGCCTCCAACGCCATTTTTTCCAACACAAAGGAAGCCCAGCAAGTTCTCAGATCCCACACCTGCTATGAACACATGGGAAGAGGAAAACAAAAAGGACAGGTGCCCTCACCTTTCGTCTCGAGGGGGGTATTATCATTATCTACTAAAGGGAAAAAAATCGAAGCAAGGAAATGTGTGCTTGCACAGGGACGAAGCCGAGCCGGTCGAGCCGGTCGGACGGGGTTCGACTCAATGAAAGTAGGGGGCGCCACTATTGGGCAGGCCGTCCCTCAGGGTTGCGTGGGATGTGAACAAAAAAGAGAAAATCCAACGGTCTCGACGACGTCCACACGAGGAAGAGCATCAACATTTCAAGCCGAGCTAACTTCATGAAGAAACGCGAGGGTCGTTGAAATATTGCACCATGCCCCAATCAGCGGGCGGTGGGCCAGGGTTTTGTTGGTGTTGATGTGTTGGGGTAGCCTGCTGCTCCATCACCGCGCCAGCGAGGCTCTCCCAGTCGTCGAACACGACGGGAGCTGGAGAATACTCAAATTCCATCATCGATTCACCAGCCTCCTGGGCGTGTGATGGTGGCGGTGGCAGCTCACGCTTGTCGAGAGGCGAAGGCACCGGCGGTGGCATGAGGGGAGAAGTGGAGGGTCCCAAGGGCGAGTGAGAAGCGGAATCGGGCGATGGTCGCGCTGACGGGAACGGCTGCGATGGTACGAGAATCGTATTGCGGAAAGGCGTCGTGAAGGGGTTTTGCTGTGGATCTGGAGAGGGCATCATCGACTGGTGAGAAGCCTGTGTCGGCAAAGTCATGAAAGACATGCGAGGATCGAAGCCCTGAGGACTGAGATTGGTGTGCGAGTACTGGGGGGAGGGGATGGGCGCCGAGGTCAGGACGATGTCGGCGAGATCGTATGCGACACTGACAATCCATTGAGCCTCGCCTTCGTCTCCGGAGAAGAACTCGAGCAGATCTTGAAGTTGGCCAGGGTTCTCATTCTCGAGGAAGCCCTGCGCACGACCAGTCTTACTTGGGTGCCAGCTGAACTGGGGTCGACGACCGTTGTACTCGGACTGCTTGCTAACGACGAGAGCATCCCAGGCCTCGTGGATGAGGGGTTGGTGCAGCAAACCGTACACAACGCGCGAGTGCATCCAGTCACCCTTGGTCATGCCAGACTCGAAATGGCGAGCGACATGCTCGACATGGCGTTCACGGGCAGGGTGAAGAGCGGAACAGAAGCCGCAAGCCCAGTACTTGCGCTTACGGAGGAACTTGACAACTTTCTCGGCATGGGGGCAGGTCTTGCAGCCATGGCATTGCTTGTGATGCTGGTTGAACGAGTTGGAACCCCAGAAGCTGCGATTGCAACCAGGCTCGGGGCAGGGGTACTTGCGCCAGCGCTCGTGAAATTCGTCCTCGTGTCGCTTCCAGTCGTACTTACGCTTGAAGCTAGTTTCGCACGAGGTACACCAGTAGATGTTGGTCTTACCGGTGGTGCCGTGGGGCGCACCAAGGGGACCAGTGACAGGAGTCGACGGAGGAAGAGGAAGCGGTGCCTGGGATCGAGGGCCGGTCGAGGTCGAATGCCAAGAGACGGAGGATTGGCCTGAGTTCGTGGACCAGATCGAGGCGTGGCCGGACGAGCCGGACGAAGTCGATGAGACGGATATCCTAGGGCGGTGGGTAAAAGGGGCCGAAGGAGGCATGAAGATAGCTACACGACAGGTTAGATGGGACGACTCAACACAACACGGCAAGGCATGGCAAGAGGTAACGGCATGAACGGGAGGAAAACTCAAATCACGACATACCAGAGACGTCTTCGGGAAGGGCTTCAACTTTGATGTCGCTAGGGGGCGTCGTGGTCGTCGAGGGGGAGTTGCTGGTGGGCGTCGTAACAGTCGGAATGGCAACAGGGACGGGAGGCGGCGGCGGGCATCGCATCGGCGGCGGGGGCACAAAACTGGTTTGTGGTTGCTGATGGCTAACAAGCGTTGGTTGCTGATGCTGTTGAGGCTGCTGAGGGAGTTGTTGGGGCTGCTGCTGCTGGTGTTGCTGCTGGAGGGCCAGCTGCAGGGACGGGCTTTCGTCGACCCATTGGTGGAGGAGATCCTTGGATAGGCCCGAGTCGATCAGGACCTGGAGGTTCTTCCTCGCCTCGGCGAGGACATCTTGTGCGTGATTGTCGTGCATCTGGGGCGGCGACGGGCTCGGGTGTTGAGACATCATTGGATGTTGCTGCTGGAATTGCTGTTGTTGCTGATGCGGACTCTGACTCTGATCCATGACCCGCTCTTACCGCATCTGAGGGTTACAACAGCGACTGACGAAGAGAAGAGCGAGCGAATGAACGAGAGACAAGAGCGAGCGTGGGTTTTGCGAAGAGTGTGTTTTGGTTATTGTTGATTGTTGGTAAATGGTTGTTGTGTACAGTACGTACGTACGGAGCTGCGTCCAAGCAAAAGGGGATGTTGTTTTCAAGCGAGTGTGGTGTGGACGAGCCGACGACGACGGGAGAATGGGAGGCAACACACACAAAGAAGGTGCGTGATGACCAGAAGGCGGTAGTTGTATGAGCGCGTAGGAGGAGGGAAAGAGGGAAGAGAGGGTCGAGGTGTGGGTGGGAGGAGTTGGAGAGGTTAGATTAGAGAGCGAGGCTTGGGTCAGGGCGTGGGCGTGGGACGAGCGGAAACGGGGTGGGAGGAGTGAAGAGTGCAGAAAGAGGAGACGACAGGAAGGAGGAGCAAGGAGGAAGGGGCGAGTTGAGTGGGAAGTGGAAAGGAAGGAACGCCAAGGCACGGACAAGGATGGGATACCCAGGCCAGGGACCGGCCAGGGGCAGAGCGGCCCAGGGGAGAAGAGACAGGCTGCACAGGCGGGCTGGATAAGACGATGGGACTCCGTCCTCTGCCCAAAGGCCCTATGCGGCGTTCTGTCTCTGGCTCGGCTCCGTCTAACGTCCCGTTTCTGGGCCTCGCTCAGACTCTTTTTTTGTCTCTTATTCCCTATCCCGTCCCCTGCGATCTAAATGAGAAAGGAAATGCGTGGCATATTTCTCCGAGCGCAGTTACTACCTACGTACGTAGTAATTAGTAGCAGATCATTCTTCTTCTCTCGGCACGGGAAGCGAAGAGGGGCGTGGGAAATCCCGCCATCAAAGGTTGCCCTCCTCCTCTCACTCCTTCACATCCACCTTTCCCGTGGCTCGGGCTTTTTGGCTCGGAGGAGGAAGAGGAGAGGGGCTTTTCTTTGGCTGGCTGTTTGGCCTCCTCCTCCTCTGGCTGGCGCTCGAACTTGGCTTCCCCCGGGCGACGCCTACCCACGCGTCTACCTACCCGGCTGGTTGTCCACTAGGGAACCTAACCAGGACGCGCGCGAAATCAACACACGGACGGGCAGAGCAGTGGTAAAACTAGCTCCGCCCGGCCCTGAACGCCTTCTGTAAATGCGATCGCGCAGTCGGCCGTGGGCTGCGACTCCCCTCCCCATGTCCCTCCCAGCGCCCGAAAGTGACAACCCTCCCGCCCCTCCTTCAGTGGCATTTTGCGCTGGGGAGTCCCCAGCACGTCAGGAACAGGCCGCAAATCGTGCCCGCAGCGCGATGGGGTTATGCCTCCTCGCTTGCGCAAACCCGCTGCTGCGGTGTGCCCTAAATAAATGCAAAGGAAAAATAAAGGGTTACGGGGCGGCGGTGGTTTATAAAAAGTAAAATTGAACGAGCTGCACACTTGGCGGCTTCTGATGGCGAGTGGGATGCTTGAAAAGGCTTGTGGAGCTCTGTTCGCAGCGGCGTTGTTCAACGTACACGGCCGAGCCGCGGACTGTTGCCGGTTGAACGACAAAACCAGTGTGGTGGCGGCATGTCGGCGTACTGTAATCAATTACCTGCAGCTCATAAGCCCGCGTCTCCGACACAGCGAAGAGAGAGGAGACTGATGGCAGCAGTGGGGAGCTGGAGCAACTTAGACAACACTAAAGGTCGAACCGGACGGGTGGTGCCGCGTCAATGTGTGAGAAGTTGTCTCGAGCCATGATGATATCGACGTCGGGCCGAGTTGATTGGCTCTTCTGCAGCTCTAGATTATCAATCCAGGAGATGCTAGGATAAACTAAGAGGATGAGTAGCGGGGGGCCATGCGATCGGGACCCATTGCCCTTTCCGTCTTGTGCCTGTCCTGTCCAGTTTAATGTCTTCAACCACGGGACAGTTCAATTCAATTGTGCCTCGTGACGCCGACTCTCTGCATGTGTCCGTGTCTGCCTCTCTCATTCAGCGCCCTGTGCGTTGTGTCGCTCAAAATAAGACGGGCCCTCGTAGCAGATGGATCGCCAAGCAGTGGTCGATCCCCAACCACAGACTCTGAACTCACAGCAAGCCTGTTTCTCATTAACACGGCTTCACACGCGCACCAAGCAATTGCCCTGCGCGGCATGACACCTCCCACCTCGAGCCTCCCTCCTCCCTCATTCGATGTGCCGTTCAGGCATCGCAGGGATGGCCACACCAACCTATGAGTGATCCTTCTGGGGCGGCGAGACGAAATGGGTCCCCTCTTAGGGTCGATGACTGGGGCTGGGATTTCGCCCGGGATCAGAGCATGCAGCATGTGCTGGGGAGGGGCCCTGGGGGATGGATGGATGAGGGCGGCATCGCAACTGGGTCCCGGCTCGTAGAGGCGCGTCATACTGGGCCAGGTTCGATGTGCGACTGCATAAGAAAAGACGAGCAACCCGTTTTTGGGCCTTTGCGATTAGTGAGCCGGGGAGGCGGACACGGCAGGTCACAACGAGCTGCGAACAGCGAAGGGGAGAGAAGAAGAAAAAAGGGCCAAGCTTACAGTGATTGCTGCGCTGACTTCCAGCAGTGCCGCGCGCATCCTCAGGCGATTCGACTGTGAGATCATGAATGGGAATCCATTGTCCAACAAACCCCATCTCAGGCACTATGAAAGTAAAAAAGTATAGACACAGACACTGACACACATTACACCCCTGCCCTGCTGGAACCTGAGGTCATTCAGCGCTCTCCTCCGCTGCCTCGGCGTCGCTCAGGTGCTCCATTCCGCCCTCCGAACCCCATGCCATGGGCCGGTGGCTTTTGCGGCTTGACGTAGCTCCGTTCTCTAGCCCGTTCACAGGCATCGGTCTGATCCGATCCCGTGGAGAGAGGTAGGCTATTACCGACTCTTGTGTCCCGAGTCGCCGTGCTGTCCCTCGACGTAGTATCCGTCGAGCAGTGACAGACAGAGGGAGGGTCTGGACG
Source organism: Dactylonectria alcacerensis (assembly GCA_029931735.1). Lineage (NCBI taxonomy): Eukaryota > Fungi > Ascomycota > Sordariomycetes > Hypocreales > Nectriaceae > Dactylonectria > Dactylonectria alcacerensis. The sequence continues at coordinate 1,554,874 of JAPMUZ010000011.1, read as the reverse complement.
ACTGAGTGTCGTCACGTCACTATTAATTGTCATTTATTTTGGGCGATTTCTGTTTTCGGCCTCTGCCGCGCGCTGTTTTGCTATAATACTGCTGTTTATTATTACATTTCATTTCTCCTAACCTCCGAAGCCTGTCGGGAAGTAATACCACGTACGCAAACAGTAAACAAAACAAAAATCGACTCTCCCGTCCGTCCCAGAGTTGGAAGAAAAATAAAGGGGGGGGGGTGTGTACGCATCAGTGGAAAAATCAAAGAGTCCCATCTCCGGCGTTCCCTTGCCCTCGCACCGACTGACTGAATGACTGATGGACTGGTCATCATGCTCCTCTTGCTCCTGTTCTCTGTGCGTTCTTTTCTCCTCTGTTTGATTTACCGAGTCTCTCTTGCCCTCCCATCCTTCCTGTCATCGGTTACAGATACGCACGTCCTCGTCGAGTCCAGCCCTCTTCTTTTTTAGATGGTTTCTGGCATCTCTGCCTCTCCCGGTGCAACAGGAACAGGCGTACCTGAAACAAGATCAACCAGGGCCTCCTCACACTACTGTGTGCCAGAGGCGGAGGGTGCTTGGGTGTTTGGGTGCCTGACTTGACTGCCCTCTCAGTGCGTGCCTGTAGGCTCTGGTCACTGTGAGAGCGGCTGGGTCTGGCCGGGTTCTTTGGCTGGGGGTCCTCTATCGCGCAACGCGTTACCCACGGACCACCATCCCGAGCCCAGCGTTTCGAAACGGGGCCAGAAGGCGGTCGTCAGTTCCCGCCAATCAAGGCATCGTGTCCCCGCTGGGAGTGGAGACTAAATCTTGCCGTCATCTTATGATTTTCCATACTCTGGTCCTTCTGGCAGAAGCGCAAGAAGAGCATGCAGTAGAGCCCCCTCCCTCCTCCCCAGGTCGCCCCGAAGGCCCAGGCTACAGGGGCTCATGGGGGCCGTGGGGAAGCTAATAAGGAGAGCTTCTGGGTAAACTGGGACTCTAGACTCGCCCAAGGCTTGGCTAGGCTTGGCTCGACTTGCACCAGGATAACCAGGGCCTGTCACCCCATGCCCGCGCCAGGCTTGCTACACGGCGTCTGGTTGGCTTGTTAAGCGGGAAGCTGTCGACTTTGTCCGGGCCCCCGTGGCCAGTGGCGGCCGTTATTCCACCCAAGAAACCCGCCGACGGGACTCCACCTCAATCCAGGAGTCAGATCTGCCGGGTCACCCTCGGTCTGGGAGGTCGAGAGAGGAAGGGGCCTTACCTTATTTGTGAGGTACGCAGGCGCCTCCAAAACCTACACAAATAGGAACACAGACAGCCGGGTACTGCAGAGCAACCTAGGTAATTAATAACCCTGCCTTACCTCACTGCGTATGTCTGGACTTTCTGGGCTTGAGGCTTGTATCCCGTCTAGTTCCTTTTGCCCCACACGCTTTCCACAAGCCATGTCCACACGCATGTCCACAGTGACACAATCCCCTCCCCTCCCCTCTGCCTGTCTGTCTTTCTCTCTCTTGGCTTTCTTTCCCCCTGGCTAATGGATCATGGCTTTTCACAGGCTGGCCCGAGGGACCAGAGACAGCGCCCCGCCATACACCCACCCAGCGACTTGCACCGCCTATCTCATCCAACCAGCCAACGACGTGTGCCGTGTATCTGCGTTGTCTGCAGGCGCTGCTGTATGCTTGGGTATGCAGCTGCATGCTGTAACTTTTATGCCGTAGGCTGTAGGCTGTTTGCTGTAAGGCATGCTGCGTTGTCGGCACCTTGGTGCGCATCGGCATATGCATCTCTCTCTCGCTGTCTCACTGCATTGCTCTCGCTAACACAGGCTGCATTGCACACTGCCTCACCCCCCTGGTCCATACAGCTGTCAATCGCCCATCTCACCTGTCCCTATCCCTCTCCGGGCACTTTTTTGCTATAGCACCCCCGCGGTTATGGCTTGTCTTCTCTCTTCCCCCTCCCAATTGTCATCAACGTCAGCATCACCATCCGAGTGTCAGCCAGCAGCATCACCCCACAAGGGCACCCAAGCTTTCTGTACTAGTTTCTCTTTGAAGCCTGCCTTCGTTGCTCGGCGAAGTTGATCACAGCCCACACTTGGCCGTGTTGGTCTTAGCAGTGAGATCCCAGAGCGCCCAGGAACCGCACCCTGGGGGCCCTAACTCATCGCCATTCATCAGCCATCTTCATCGTCTTTCCCACGTTTCTACCCCGGCACCAACAGCTCCATTCCCAGGCCCGCCGAGATGAGATCATACTCGTTCTTTGTCCTGTCTTGTCTCTCTTTGTGCGGGCGCAATCCTGAATCCCGAATCCCAACGCCACTCGCAGCAGCGCCAGAATCTGTAACAGTCTGATGATACCAGAGCTCTCATCACAAATCCCACACGGTAACTACCTTGTCCATGCCGCAATTGTGCAGCAAGCCATGACCTCCCGTGCAGTAAACCTCAGCACCTTGATCCAGTTAGCCGACCGCTAGACCAACAGAAAAATCCACATCTGCCTCCCAAGGCTCTATTCGGGTCATCAGCAAGGGACAAACCCCCGGGGGTCCATAAAATCACATCCCATCCCCAATCCCTGCGCGCATCGCGCTGCTCCATTGGTCCCCCGAGGACCCCGAGCCAGTCCTCTGTGAAATTGTCATTTCGTATCTTGCTCCCGGTTTGTACCTTGAGCCTTGCAACAAGCCTTCTGATGAGTCCCGACTGATGACCTCGCCCATTTGTTCGAGAAGGCAAGAAGGCGAGAGATCTCACACGGGTCACTTTCAGCTCCGCTCACACCCCTTTTTTTTTCCCTTCATCCTCAGGACCTCAGCCCGGCATCCACCTGTTCTTCAACTAACAAAAAATTAATTAACCTGACTTGTTCTTCTCCAGTTTTGCCGCCAGGAACCACACACAGACCCAAAAATGCAAGACACTTGACGATCCGATGACGATGGCTGGCTGCTAGGCCATGCTCAATGAAGCTTCTCAAGTGATGGATTGATTGGGCCGCCCGATTGACGGGTTGTTGACGATTCTACCGGGACTTCTGTGACGGGCCCCGTACCGATATGCAGAGCGCAGATCGGATGTATCGAATATGCGGATACTCGTGTGCGCTTCCTTGCCTTGCTTACTTGTTCTCTCCTGTCTTTCGCCTTCCCGACGTTGACTCAGTTGGTCGTCCCTCCCAGGCGTCGTCATTGCGTTGCGTTCTTTTCCAGCGTTGCATCCCGCGCTCACGAGAACCAGCCATGGGAGCGAATCCCTCCCCCCGTGCTCGGCCCCAACCAGGGGTGTCGACTAAGTAGGTAACTCCTGACCCTCTTGCCACTCGATAACGTGAGTTGCGCGTTGTTGCATTGCGTTGTCCTTTTGTGTTGCGTTGCCCTGCGTTTCCCTGCGAGTCCGAGCCGTTCGCGCGGGCCAAATGCCCCGACGAGCAGCAGTCTATTTCCGGAATAGTCACCGGATAAAGAGCCAAGTTTGGAACTGGCGGCCCTCTTGGGACAAATGAATGGCCGTTTTTATCCAAGACATTGTGTACGTAGTCCATAATAAGCACTCCGTACGGAGTCATAGTTCGTACAACGCCATATGCACAGGTAGTGCAATCCATGCTGCGCATAATCTAACTTGTACATTGGTGGCGTCTCTTCTGTGTTACACCATTGTCAAATGATTCTTCGTACCTTATGTAGTTAGTATGAACAAGAGTGACAATAATAGCTACTATACAATGCCGAGTTATATTGGTAACCAAAAGAAAGAAGAAAAAAGGAAAATATGTTATCGGTGCTATATAAGTCTTCATTATGTTTCTCCAGTCGTTTTGCCGATGTTTGTTTCTAGCAACATTACATTGCTTCTGTTGTCTTGCCGTTATTAGTCTCCTCTCATGCACACCCTCTCACCCACACACTACACTCTCGGTCTTCGTTTCCCTCTCTGGTCTTCTTCTGAGTTTCGGGTTCGTTTTCTGTTTAGCCCGGTTCTGCTTGCACTCGCACTGGCATCTCCACTTTCTCGGCCCATCCCCAACCAACTCCTCGTGTTCGCTCCGCATGGCTGAATGTGTTTCAACTTCATTTTTTTTCTCCGACTCGTCAATGGGTTGCCTTATTCCCTCGGGAACACCCACCGATCCCCTCGTGTGAAGAACCAACAGAGTGGCACTCCACCAAGTTTAACGCCGGGTGAGAAGTAGCGCCACCGCTATGCCCAAGACGATCGTCGCCATCCTCCATCTAAGACACTTCGAACCTCGTCCGGGTTGTTTAGCGAAATCTCCTTAGAAAAAAAGCATGTATTAAAGAGTTCTCTGCGTGCCGAAGAATGTCGGGAAAGCGCCCGATCCCCACTCCCGATTGCCGTCACCAGAGAGCATGCTTGTTTGGGACAGGAAGCGTCTCGGAGGATATTGAGAGGGTGGGTGGCCAGAGTCGAGGCGGCCGGTACCAACACCACGGTGCTGCACGTCACACATCCCATGTTGGAGCAACAGCCCACTAGATGCTCCTCCAACTTCCCATCTGCGGCTCTCTCGTAGCCCCAGCGAGTGTGTGCGGCGTGTGCTGTGCATGTGCTGAACATCAAACATCCGGCCCTCGCGGCCCCTGCTCAGGAGCCCAGCCCCGTCCACCCTCGCCCGTACCATCCCGGGGCCAGAACCACTACATGTTCAATGTTCCATGTTCCTAGATGATCGACCTTTTCCCAACGCCGTTGAACTCTGCTGCCGCCAAGATTCCACGCACAAGGCATCAGGCCCACCCGGCACACACGAGCTGAGGTCATCTCGGCCGAGCACTGCCACCACTCGCGGCATGTAGTGGCACCTTCATGTTTGAAGTTTCCACTGTGCCTGGCCCTGGCCTTCCCGCGTGTCCGTGCTGACGCCTCCAGGCCAACTGTTGCTGACCCCCAAAAACTCCATGATCTCACAGAAAGCCATTGCAAACCACACCGAAGGTATCGCACGGCCGCGTATGCCAAAAAAAGAACATCAACCAGACGCATACTGTTCCAGGCTCACGTCCATCTATCAAAGGACCACCCTCCAAAACTGCGTCACCCAATGACGTCGGTGAGCCACCGCCTTACGCACTCGTGCTGAAGTAGTAGTTCTGCCAGAGATACTCATAGTCCTCAAGAATCCCGGCGATGAACCCTGGCATCCGCTTGCTGACGCCACCCACGACTCCCTTGGTAACGTTCTCGTAGCAGGCTCCCCGCATCACCCACCAAGCCATTGACCATCCACGCTTGTTCCACTCGTCGCGTTCCAAGGACGTGGTACGCAACCCGCGGTCCCGCAGCTGCCGGGCCGCGTACTCAACTGCCAGCCCGATCATCCAGGGCGTCCAAGACTTCTTGTTGCTGCTTCGCGCCATGGCAATGGCGTAGACTAATGGCGCCAGGATATGCAGCATCTCCGCGCCATGGCTGCTTCCCTGCAGTTGGTTGAGCAGTTTAGTCGCCGGCTTAATGTCATCAGCCGTAAGGACCCGGCCCAGCAGATACGAGCTGATATCGCCAGCAACTGGGAGAGATGGCAGGCTCATGCCCGTCCTCGGCATGGCCCACTCGCGTTCGTGCGGCGGTTTCAGCGTTTGCGTCCCGCCATTCTCAGATAGGGAGCCATCTACCGAGACATCGTCCATTAGCTCACTCTCGCTGCGGAAAGCGAGCGCATCCTCGTCCTCTTCATTCTTGTCTTCAGGGATGGGTTCTCGTTCCGGTAATACCGGTGAGACCAAGGGCCGTGAACGTGTGATGCGCATTAGAAGTAGTCGACAAAATGCCTTGATAGCTTCCAGAATCACAACCACCTTCCACCTAGATCGCTCGCCACCTCGGCGCTTAGCAGACATCTCCCACAGCATCTCAGTGTAGATGACCATTTGTAGCAGCATGGCTATCCGGCGGTAGGCGCCGCTCTTTTGCGTCCAGTAACGTGTGTAGCGCGCGTGCGCCGAGGGGATTGAGGCCATGGGCAGCCGCGATAAGGCTTTTTGGAGTAGCGTGTCGTGGTAAAGGGAGAGGAGCTGAACGCCTGAATGGATTGACTCGGATGCGATTTCGGCGTCGCGGAAGCGGCCTAGGTGCAGCGTTTCTTGTCAGCGTTGATTCTTCTTGCAAATGCTTCCCGTGCCGAGTATCCCTGATCGGAACTATGCGTGCTGAGATATCGTAAAGCCCACTCACCTGGGATAATGTACGTTAAGCTCCGTAACGCGCTCTCGATTTGCGACACCTGGCCGGCATTCTTGGTAATGAAATCCTCGTACATAGACAACCATTGCGGGGGCATCGATAAAATGCTACCGATCGATGCTTTAGGCTTTGCTTTCGCTTTGGAAGTCGAGGCAGGAGCCGGCCGGTTTGTCGAGGGTGAAGCCATAACGTCAGGATGCGCCTCTCGAGGGCCGTGGGGAAGCGGGCGCGCTTCTCAGAGGTCTAAATGCGGCGTCGGTTGGTGATTGTCTGCCGGCAGCATGACGCAAGGCTCGTGATGATGATGCGACAGCGACGACGCTGGTGATGATGATGGCAATTTGATGGTTAGATATTTCAGGTTAGGGAGAGATCGTTCATGCTCTTCGAATGCCGAGGCACGTCACGGGCCGCAAGCTCGGGATGTGACGTATGCCTCAGGCAGGATTCTGCCAGCGCTTTGGCATCCTGACTACCCTGTACCAAATGTTCACTACATCAAACCGTCCTTTTTACCAGCAGCCTCTTTAGCTACTTACCTAATAGTAATATCATGTTGTAGTTGTTGCCTGTTGATCACTGTGGGGTTTTAGGGGCTTTGGTTTTTCTAATTCGTTGTCATTTTCGCCCGCCTCCTTAGTTCGTCAACTTCAATTGTTTATGAGACCTCACAATGAACAGATCAAACTCGCTACACTTGTGAGAGCAAGAATGAAGACCTACATGTGCCCACAATCTATGATTGTTACACTCGTCACTTATATTAGACATACCAGCACATGGAAAATTGGATTGGTGTTGACATATATTACTCGTGTACTGCAACTATGACACCTAAGTAATACCTTATTTTGTTTTTAACCCCTCCAAGTTCGCAAGAACTGGCTTAAGGAGGGGACGCCAACCCCAACATGTAGCTTGTTTCTTTTCTCCTTTGCGTGTTGAGCCAACGCCGAAAGGAACAAATATTTGAGTGATCTTGAGAAGCATTTTAATGCACTCTTAACTCAGAACTCCTCAGGCATATGTCGTGTCTGCCAGCCTCTTTCATGGAGTCTAGTTCTTCGTTTGTAGATCATTCAGCAGCTTTGCCGAGACTCTGTCGCCGCAAGCCCTGGGGTTGGCCCTGGCATCTGCGAAAACTGCGTGTATTAAATAATCGCAAAGCCGGCCTCTTCCAACTCCTGCCCACTCGGCAGTATTGGCCGTCCCTGCATTGGGAACGGCCAGAATAAAGGATTCTCCATGCTGTCTGCTGTCTTGGGAACAGAAGGCCTATCGTCGCCCCCTGCTAGGACTTTACCAGTCCCCCAATTGCACAGGATATCCCCTTCCCGCAAATTTGGGGCAAAAAAGTTGAGACTCCCCGTGTTTGGCTTAACCAATCTATCGTACTCTTCCTGGGTGAGGGTGTTACCTTGTATGTCAACCTCGATATCCCATTTCTGAGCAAGGTAGCGCAGAATGTTCAGCGCCTGCTCTGCAAAGTGATGACACGGCGCCATTTCGGTTAGGTCCGCAATGCCCTGACGGATAGACTCCTTCACGCGGGGATCGAATTTGGCAGCGGCCGCCATCTTATCGGTTGTGGCAACATCCGAGTTGGACTCCATGCTGGCGGCGCCAATGGCTAGGTGCATGATGGACGACGTCAAGACAAAATAGGGCACGAAAGATGGAGTTCTGCGCAACGTATATAGCTGCGAGTATGATTTCAATAAGCCTTGAATGGCGTCAGCGGCCTGCGAGCAAACATCGCGTGGTGACACCTTGGACCCAACGATCCGCAGCTTGATCAGCGGCCTGAATAGGAGTAATATGGCAAAGTGGTAGTACATGCTTGAGGAAATTTGTCTTAGAATCCCTCTACTATTTTTCAAAAGAAGGAGGAAGAAACTCACTGGGCGAACAGGACGGCTGGAGTAAAGTTATGTCCCAGTCGCAACACCTCCGGGATCCGATCGTACCAGTTTAGGTATTGGGTATAAATGCTCAAAAGGTCTCTCGCCGTTAGGGGTCGTCCTGGAGAATGGAGAATGTACAGAGACTGATGGACCAGCTCGCTAAGTTCGCAGAAGCATTTGTACACCGAGCGTACATTGGAGGGCTGCTCGCATGAGCGCTGTAGAGGAGCACCTTCGCATTGTTAGCCTTGTTCTGGTTGCATAGTCGAGATGTAAAAGCTTGCCATCGTCGGTATATGGCACCCAAAGAGACGCCTCGATATCACTTATTATGGCAGGTTTGGGCGGCAGATGAGGAAAGCAGGAGCATTGCGGCAGCGAGCCGGTAGCAAGGGACCAAGCGCTGGTGAGGAAATGATTAGAAGGGGTATGGTACAAATCAAGGCATGATGAACTCACTGGTCCAAGGCAAAAGCCCCCCAGAAAGTTGCTGCTTGCACGGCTAGTTCGTCCTCATCACCTTCATCCTGAAGGCGATGCAGGCCCATTTCAATGGCTAGTCGGATACTTTGGCCCGCATAATACCAACTTTCTGAGTCTCGACCGCAACTGGCTTCTCGAATCGACATTATCCCCAGCGCCTGAATTGTTGTGAGAGTGTGATGATCCGTTTCCTGGTGAAGAAGGCGTTGTGATTCCTTAAAGAAATGGTCACCGGACGAGTATGGGTCATTTGGGTTTGCCCGTGTCATGGGCTGCGTTGAGAAGCGGCAGCCTAATGCAAGAAGGGCATTGATCAATATTGGAGAGCAGTAGCGTTGTCGGCCATCCTGGAAGTCTTGTAGGAAATGCTCTTTGCTCAGGGATGCAAAGGTGGGATATTCCCAGCAGAAGTAAAGGGCGAGGAGGTGCTGGACTAGATTGATGTCATTGGTGATGCTGGTCCATGAAGAAGAGGGAGTATGCATTTCTGGATTATTTAGGGGCGATAGGACCTGTTCGAGCCCACGGAACCTTGGCAGGCCGTCAGTTAAATGGTCTGGGTGTATGCCCTCGGCCCAGGATCCCACCTGGGACTGGGGAGGACCTCGAATATCAGCCGTCCAGCTCATAGCATCTGGGTGGGAGTTACTCCGTGTAGATTCAGTGTGGCTTTGTGAAGAGAACTGCCAGGGGCTGTTTCGACCCAGCTCTGATCTCACCCCAGATTGTTGCGAGGTGCCCGTATTCACGCCAAGGCTCATAGCAGCCAAGGTTCCTAGGCTGCCACCAGGAAAGCCGGGTCCAGAGCTGGAGGCAGAAGGTTCAGCTCTCGGAGCGAAGGAAGGCGCGGTGCTCCCGCTGGAGGATTGAGCACTACCTAGCCATTCCGAGATGCTCTCGACCGACTGGCCACCTCGGAGGCGTTTGAGGACCTCCTCCCATAGCTCCGGGCGTGCAAGTGCAGCAAAGACCTGGTCGTTGGAACGTTGCCGAAGCCGTAGGTTCTCGATTTCTGCACGCAGGTTCTCTTTCGACTGACGTACAGGGACTTCGTAGATACACTCGATGTCCTTCTGGCCTTTGCAGCGCCCGCAAGGGGTTTGGCCATCACACTGCGAATAAGACGGAGTTGTCAGCGATGTTGGTTTTAACGACGAAGAGGTCAAGAATTGGATGGTATATCAAACGTGAGCTCGCACGTACCTTTGCCCGCTTCTTGCGGCACTCAGTGCAGGCATTGGGGGTTACTACACCAAGTCCACGGCGTCGTTTAGAATGCTGGGTGTTGGGCAGATTGGATCCCGAAGCGGCGGAGGGCGTATTGGCGGACTGAACCGAGGTGGGGGTTGGATTGCCTTGCGACTGCGCGCCTGAAGCTCCCTGGGGCGTGTCGCTCGATGAGTTGCCCTGCTGGCTGGGCCCCGCGCCGGGGGTGTTTGCGGTGTTGTCCTCATCCATGGCGTCTCGGGCCAGACCGAGAGGTCGCTGGGCTCCCGAGGATGAGCGATCGATTCGCGTCGCGATTGCGTCGAGAGTCAGGTCGAGGCCGCCTGGGTAGGTCGAGGTCTCGGCGGGTCCACGGGTCGGCGATGACTGCGACGGGGGTAGAGCAACCTGACATGCTGCGGAGGGACGGCGCGGGGTGGGGGGTGCGAGGCGAGGGAGCTGCAGCTGGAGCTCTAGCTTTAGCAGACAGCTACAGCTGTTGCTGCTGGTGCTGGCGGGGGCGCTTCAGTTATCGCGGCGTCAGATGTCGCAAGACGCAAAGCAGCGGACTGATTGGGGCAGAGGGCGCAGAGGGCGCAGAGGGTCTCGGTATTCTTTGATCTGGAGCATCAGACAGCCTGGATCAGGTGGTGGTGTGGGAGGATAGGTCGTGAGAATTGTGCCGGGCGGTTAGGCTCGTCGGTTCTCGCGGCAGTTGATCTGTAGCAGCAAGGGCGAGAATCGTGTGAGTGAGGAGAATGAGGGAAGTTTCGTCCAGTACTTTGCACCTTTACAAAGAGTATGGGAATCGATAGAGGTTTGTCCTTTGTATTCTTTTTTTCTGGCGTCCCGTGGCTGTCGTCGCGGCTAGAAGACACGGAGGAAAGAAATCTAGAAGGGAGAAGGCGGTAGTTGTGCCTTGTGGGCGAGGTATCAAGACGGCAGAAGCGCGGCCGAGCTCACCAGCGTCGGCCTTCACCCAGATTTTAGAAGTGAAAGTCTTCCAATGCCAGGCTTCTTGTTGTGGCGCATCGTTTTCGTGCGCCGCCAGCACCAAGCACCAGATGGAAGGTAATTGCGCTTGCTACGATATAGGGGAATTTGCCTTGCGTGGTTAGGCTGTTGGGATGCTATTTCTTGCGACCGGAGCTTTGGCGCTTGAGTGAATCTTTTTACATGGGTCCGCATCTCGCTCATCTTCACCCTTCAATCGTCATCATGCATCATTTGCTTCTCCTTTGAGCTATTCTGGTCAGAGTATTTCCCAGGAGAGTTTACTTCGCTTCTTGTTTGAGATGGAGCTTTCCTGGTCCGTTTAATTGCGCTCCATCCCCTCAGTCATCGGCACTGACTTACATACCATCATGATATTCGCCTCACCCAACATTCTACAGCTTACGATGCAGAGACATCCCATCGATTCTCCGTGAAGTTTCTACTCCCTGAGCGGGCTCGCCAAATCTACTGGGCTGGGCCCGATCAGAAAAGAGCTGGGCTTTGCCCATGTAAAAATTAATTACTCGACCACGCTTTGGACACGCGGGCGGGAAGATCAGCATGTCCTCGACCATTGCTGCTGGATGGCGCGCATTATTGCGGAGCCATGACTTGCTTATTAGCTTAGTGCAAGGTTCGCTCAACACGCTTTCCGGGAGTTGAGCCTCGCCATCCATCCGGCATCCAAGGAAGACCGATTTCAATTTCTTGGGGATAGTTCCGTCACTGGTTAAGTTCATTAGTGTTTGACTTCCCCTCGCGTGGCCCCTCTGCCGTACCCCACTTAACGTCATCCACTCGTTTCGCGCAAGATTTGCACAAGAGCGCTTCAAACAAGAATGACGCAACACTGGAGGAGGCAAAAGTAGTTTGAGTTCTTTGGTGCAATCGAGACCACTAGCAAGAAGCCTCGGATTCAAGAGTCTTATTTGTTACTTTTGATGTTGTTGTACAAGCGCCCTGATTTTAAGTCAAATGATAGCTTCTGGACAGCTAGCTACCGTTTCGCCATTTCCCTTTCCGCCTGTGTACCTGCGGCGTGTGTGCATCCTGAACCCCGTGAGTTAATCTGCTATTGTACATTTGGTGTCCTCCTTTTTCTTGACTCCTCCGTGCTGTCTAGCTTCCCTTACTCATAGTCCGTCCATACTTGATTGGACTAAGTGACCGCTCCCTCTTGCTTGGACTTCGACGCCCTGATGGCGTGTACGGCGCGGCTAGTAGGGGCTTCATCTTTGGTGGTGAGCTATCCGTATCTGTCCCTTCGTCCAGCATCGCGTGTCGACTCGCCCTCGGCGTTTGGACAGGAACCCACATGAACCCAGGGCCGCCCTCTGGGATCAATGTTGGATCATGAATCGCGGCTGACTGTGAAGGGGCTGCTGGAGTAACCTTATCGCCACCATTGCCTAGTTTGATGTTGTTCGCAAACGCGCAAAAGACAAGGAACCCAAAAAATATGCCCTAGCCAGATGTTAGCTCACATTGTCTTCTGGTTGATATTGACACCACCCCACTTACCCAGGCCTTGATATTCATTGCATCCGAAAAATCGTTTATGATTTCCGCAATCTGCTTCGCCGTGACCTTGACTCGCATGATAGCTTCCGGGTTCTGCATCGCACATTCAAACCATTCGGCACACCTGTCCTCTAACCCCGGCCGGTCCTTTTTGGAGCACTCATTTATCTTGTACTTGGTTTGGCACACCGATATCTGGTTCATCAGTTCTGATCGGGCCTTCTCGTTGGCGCTGTGTATATCTCCCCGCACAGTGTCGACAACGGCCCATCCGATGTAAACGAAAATGGACACAAGAAAAAAGTTGACCAGCAGCTGAATCCATCGATATAAGTTGTCGGGGGCATTGGGGTGCTCATCCAGCAAATGGAAAAGGGAGCCCACAACGCCCTTGCGCGTCGGCGGTTTGGTCCTTTTGCCGCGGGATCGGTTCTGTACCCGCGGGGCGATGCTATCGTCCGAGTCAGTGTCCGAGTCTTCCCATCCTTGGCCTCGATAACGAGCCACGCTGCCAACATCTTTGTCGAGGTTGTGTCGCTTCCTCTTTCTCAGCAGGTCTGTCGCTGAAAGGTCCCTACTCCCCCGAATCTCCCCCCTCCCTGAAGAGTACTTCTTTGATGACGGGATTCCAGTCTTTCCATATCGAAACGACTTGTCGATCTTGGAAGGACTCATGGTTCCACCCATAACTATGTCGCCCATACGATCCGCCTCCGGGGTGTCGTTGGGGAAGTCAGATACCTCTGTGAGGGCAGGGCTGTCTTCAGCGCCGGAAGCTTCAGACAGTGCTAGCTCATCAAAGGGTTTACGAGGCGTCGTAAAAGCGGGATTTCGGAATGCAGGTGCAGAAGCTCTGGATGGCAGCTGTGGTGTGAAGGAGGACACTTGCGGAGGTGGCTGTTGAGGTCTGGTGGGCGTGCCTAGATTGGCAAATGGGTTTGGTCGTGATAGGGATTTTGACGGTGTAGCAAAAACTGCGCAATACAAGTTAGTCAGCTGTTGTCAGGTCACGCCAGGCGTCAACGTCAAGTGCTGCAACTGATAGGTGAGGCCACCGTATACCAACCATTTTGCGAACTGCCTTTGGCGGCATGGGTGAAAGGACTCGTAGGATCAAGAGCGCCACTGCCCTGGTACTCCCAGTCCATGTGGCCTTCATAAGTCCGGCGATCCATGGTTGGCGTGAAGTTGTTGGCTGTGGCCACTATGGTCTTGTTTTGTGTGGTGGAAGTTGACGATTTGACCTGTCTGGCGAAGGCCCGCATTGACAGTAATTAGCCAGCTTTTTGGCTGACTGGCACACTCAGCAATCCTCAATGCCCAGCAACCAGTTCCCAAGTAAACAAACGACGTTATATGCCTGAGGCTTCAAGGAGTGGGTCATGCTTAGGTCAGCTACAGGGGTGGCCAAATCTACGTCGCGGCTCAAACATGGCCCGGCAAGAGAAAGTTGAAGCTCCATGACAGGTCTCCAAGAGTTACCCAAAGAAATATTTCTCTATCAGGTACCAACTCCACATTGCGACTTCATTCGCACGGCATCATCAGGGCTCGAGACTGCCTCTTTCACAATCAGCCCTGAACCACCGTCATTTGACAACATGTCCGACAACGAGTCCCTGGCTGGATCGCCAGCCAACGAGCCGGTCGACCATGACAGGGAACGCGACTTTGATGAGGATGCTGGGGCTGACTCTGACAAGGAATCTGAGCTGTTGTCCGAAGTCGATGAGGATCAGTTTGAGGACTACGACCCAAAAACCGCCAACATTGAAGACCGACCTGTTGAGATCGACGAAGACATTGCACGTACCTTGAAGGCAACCAAGCGAAAGCGCGCGGATGGTGATGTCGTCAAGAAACCACGAGAGGGCCGCAGAGAGAAGAAGCGCCGAGATAGAGATGAGGATGTTGCCATGGATGATGGTGCGGATGATGCAGGCAAGCCGGCGCGACGGTCGAGGCGCGCTGCTGATGGAGAGCGACGCCCGCGGGCTAAAGCCGCCACGCCCGAACCAGAGAACGAGGATCACCTTAGCCCCGAAGAGAAAAGGAAACGAGCAATCGATCGCGCATTGGATGCCGCCATCAAGAAGCCCAGCGGTCCCAAACGCAGAAAGAAGGATGAGATTGTGAGTTGCGCCAGACCTCCGACAAACTTGGTAACCGTTGCTAACCTGTCCTTCTTTACAGGACCTCGAGGACGAGATCGATGAGCAGTTGGCGGACCTTAAAGTCCAAATGGAGCGCGCGTGCCAGGCTGACAACCAAGCCCGCGAGGCTGGCCAACCGGCTCTCCACAAGCTTAAGCTCCTGCCCGAAGTCACGGCCATTCTTAACCGCAATAATGTGCAACATGCAGTGCTAGACCCCGATACCAACTTCCTCCAGCACGTCAAATTCTTCCTTGAACCTCTGAATGATGGATCCCTCCCGGCCTATAACATCCAGCGAGACATCTTTATGGCGCTCACTAAACTGAACGTGGAGAAGGAAACACTTCTCAGCAGCGGGATCGGTAAGGTGGTCTTCTTCTACACTCGAAGCAAGAAGCCAGAGCCGAGCATCAAGCGAATGGCGCAGCGGTTGCTGGGCGAGTGGAGCCGACCCATTTTGAAGCGGACAGATGACTACAAGAAGCGACATATCGAGACTCGCGAGTTTGATTACCAGTATGTGTTCTCGAACCCAGATTTTGTGGCACGGCCGACTAACACGATTCAAGAGCCGCCAAACTGGCACAACGCCAGAAGACAAACTCGCAGTTCAGTCTTACCCAGCGTCCGGCTGTGTCTGCACGGGATGCGGAGCGGGAGCGATTCCTGGCACCGGCCCGGACCAACAACCAGGCTCGTATGGCTAACTTGCCATCAAGCTACACTATTGCGCCCAAGAGCACTTTCGACGGACCCCAGGGTGGCATGGGCCATCGCCCACTGGGCGCGGGTGGTATGGAGGCTTTCCGCAAAATGACACAGAAGAGCAAGAAGAAGAACTGAGTATTGGCTTGGGAGGGCCCAGAGGCGGGTGAGCGAGAGCCCGTCACTAAGGGATGTTGTATGTATGCTATTGGCTGAGGACATCAAAGGCTTGTTGGCGGGTGCCAGGTTCTTGGCGTTTTGGGCGTACTGGGAATGAATCTGTCACATAGTACTACGGAGTCTGATAAGAGAAACCATAACATGCTTTGCAGGCTAAAAGACGCGCGATAAAGATGGGGGAGTGGTGCCAAAGAAGGGCGTGACTGGTATTTTCATGTTGAAACATAACATGTGACCTGACGAGGAGGACGTGGTCATGACCACGGTCTCTCTCTCTCCTTATCTTAGTTGGACATGGAGAACGTGTCCTGTGATGTACGCAACCTATTTCAGCCACTCCACAGTTTGAGCGGCTGCCGCACATGACTTTCATGTGAAGGGTGTCGGGTCAGAGGAGTATCAAGAGTGGTGTGTTGTGAGTTAACACACTCGCACCCTAGGTGGTGGATGAGGTGATATGGCTCGGAGCTCATAGTAGTTAAGAGCAGGGGGGAAACACGGTCCCTGTTCTTTCAAGCTGTGCAACCAACGGATGCTTAGCAGGGGCAACCTGGAGCACTTCATCTTGAAGAGGATATACCATGTACGCGGGCTACACCACTTTTGGGTTCTCTGCTACCTAAACAATTCTTGGAGGGTGGGATTAGTCGGGGCGGCGCAGATGAGGCCTTCCTCGAGGAGTGAGGCGATGGTTGTGAGGGGCTTGGGTTGGTCTGAGTGCGAGTGGGAAGATTGAAACGAATGACATTCATTACGACCTGAGAAAAGCCTCAGACTAGGGCGATTCCCACGAGTGCCTGGCTTGGAGCAATTCATCTGTTCCATGGGATGACGTCGGGACATGCTGGGATCGCATGGACATCATCTGTTGAACAGCAGCAGCGACGTAACTTAGATGGTAGGATCGGGGATGGAGCGGCACAGGCGGAGGTGAAGAGAAGATTCCACAGCGGTGACGTCAGGTCAAGTCAAGGGAACGTCGGTTGTCGCAGATGTGGATGAGTAGTCGCACTACGGACGAAATTGAGTGGGAGGATTCAAGAGGATGCACGGGAAAATGGAAGATGGCAAGCCGACAGTGGCAACATAAGATATGTCGTCCCATCTGCGCCGGAGTTGACGTTTGTTTGACGTCTTTCCGGCTTGAGCAAGAGAAATAGGTAAGGGAAACCTAAGATGGTAGATGGGACAATTTGCCCTGACAAGGACATATCGCTGGTTGCGCCTTGAATTATGGTCTAACAAGGGATGGATTTTAGTGGTTCCTAAGCCCCCTTCGGACTGCAGTGATCATGGTCCGCCTTGATCCCTTGGTGAAGAATTGGGATCACAAGCTTGCCTGGGTGCATCTTAGACTTGCAAGGCCTGTTGGGAGCGAACGAACAGGGAAACATGATGTGATGGGCGGGATCGGATATGAATCTTTGTCGGGCTTTACACAGAAGGGGTTAGACATGACTTCGAGTCGTGGCTGCAGATTGAGGGGGCTCATCATGTATCTTTGATAAACAAGGTACCTCCGTTTATCTTGACGTCTCTGGGATTTGTAACGGCTAAGCGCCGACGCCAAGGTACTCTATTTACCGCTGTGACAGCCCGCGGGCTCCAACGATGGCTGCCAGTGCTGCAACCGTTGGCTGTGGTTGGGGTTCTGGTGCTGCTAGGGAATGTCCTAATCAGCAGGCTGCTCCTAGCGGGCTTCTTCCAATTGCATCAGATTCGTTTTGCTTGTTGGTGGGGAGAGAAGCCCATTCATCCCACCTCCAAATTCAAAATCTGCGCCCTGGAAACTTTTCCCCCTCCAATCTTGATCCCCCTCCATCATTGAATCGCCCTCCCGTCTTTGGCATTTCTGTACATATTGTTTGCGGCTGGGCATTCTGCCGACCATTGCGACGACGGTCAAACCTCTCTCGGTGAGTGTCTTCTGCTGCTGCGTCTCGTCTGTCTTGTCGCGCTCTTGGCCATTTTGCCAGACCAGAGCCTCATCATCCACTATCCCGATCCCCCCAGTGGCGTCGTCGTCGCAAAAGCCGCAAAAACGCCTCCGTGCTCAATGGTCCAATTCGTCTCCCCTAAACGCGCATCTTGCGATCCATTTTCGATGTATTCGGATGCCTTGCCTGGGCACTTTTCTTGGCCTGGACGTTTATGGATCTTGAGCAAGAATGATCTGTCAAAGAATGACATGTTCAAGGCGCCGCATCAGTTCCGCTACTACTTCTACCCTTCGAGCACTGCTTATTCCTTGAGCTCCCGGTTGGATGTCATTTGGTCTCTCTGGTTCTTGCTCCTCCTCGTCGGATGCGCGCAATCGGGTCATGCCCGCGCCCATTGATGCAACTGATGCCCTGTCTCCCATTATCCCCACACCCAAAGATCCCCTCCAATCCGTCCATACGAAGAAGTCATCCCCTCACCCTCTTTTGTCTCTGCCCGTCAACCTTCACCTTTTGGTTTGCTTGTCTTGTCTTGGCCTAGGTCGCATACTGTCGAGACGAGCTGCAACCCCGTTGTGCTGTCTCTACCTTTGTGCAGCATTCATGTTGACTTGCACCTCGTGGTATTGAGCTGACGATTTGCGACAAGGGATCTCCGCTAGACTACCCAACCAAGCTACGGCCACCCCGTCGACGACGCCTTCTTTTGGTGCGGTGCAGCAACTCGACTAACGACCCGTCCGACGAAACCGACAGACCCCAGCGTCCTTTCCTCCTATTCCTTGTGCTCGCACACCTTCTCCTCAAATCGCACCAGGTCCCTGTTGGCAAGATCACGGCTGCTTGGACGTCGTCGCAATCCTTCAATCAACAAGGCGATCAATCAATCAGTTGATTCGGCGGTCTGTTGATTTTTCAAAGCATTGCGAAGCCACAACACAGGTGTTTCAACTTTTGCGACGCGACCACCATCAACGCCACTACCGCTGTCATCGACGACGACCGCCACCACAATTCTATCACCATTCCTAGCGGACGGTAAAGGGACTTTGGCTCGAACCCGACCATTGCGCTGTCTCAAATCGTGAGGCGAACCCATCCAACCAAGCGCAGAATCGAACACTTACAAGCAGTCTGTGCTGTTTTCCCTCCGCCACCCCACCTAGATTCGAACAGCAACACAGTGCCTAATCGCTGTGCAAGCACGAAACGGTCTACGAGATAGGGCTGGAAGCGATACTGTCGCTCAATTCTCCCTGGATCCCGAACCCGCTATTACACGAGGAGTCGCAATAGCAAAACATAGCCATGAACGGCAGTCAACCTCCCGAGGCGCAGAAGCCGCCGCCTGCTTCGCCATCCGGCACTAATGGGCACAGCAACAATAGCAACAGCAGCCTCGCCGCGAAGAAGCGTAAGAAGGATGGCCTGAAGCCCATTATTACCATGGAGGGAGCGAGTCCTCAAACCCCTGGGTATGTATATGAAGTCTGTTTTTCTGGTTGTCTGTGAATTCGTTGTTGCTTGATTTCGCACCTTGTAATCTGCTTTCGTTTTGCATTCCCTGATGAAATACTTCTTTCCTTTGTCATTTTGCGCCCTAGCAGCTGGTGTGCTTGAATGCCATGCAAGGCCGAATTTCTCCCCACCTCGTGTCTCTTCAGCGTTTTCGTTTACCCTGCTGCTGAGCGGACCATGCGTTGCATGTGGCAAGGCCACGAACATGAACCTCAAGCATGGGTATTGGCGTGAGAGTTAGGAAGTTGGCGGGCATCGACATGAGAAGAGGATTGGCCGCGGGCATGTCTTATTACATACTGCTCCCCAACTGTTACTGGCCTAAGCTTGGGCCAGGGTACCCAAAAGACTACCCAAGCTCAGGCCGAAACCCGAGCCTAAAGAGAGCAACAACACAGCAGCGCCATCTCGCACCGCCGTCTTGCACGGAGCATGGCTGGGCATCACGTCACAGGGCAAGTGAGTGATGCGGTGGAAACAAGTTGTGGACACACCTCCATCTGCTGCAGGCACTTGATGGACACCAAAAGCTTGGAGTCTTGCGTGCGGCTTGGGCACCCATACACTCGATCTCTGGGTGTTATACATATGTTGGACGAGTCGGTTATTGGGCAGTCAGCGGCGGTAGTGGGTGATGCAGTCAGTAGCTCACCACCTGGACCCGGGAAAGTTGTTGAAGAAGTCGATTCACTGGGTGATTGGTGAAAGGGTTGGCAAAATGATCAATGTGGTGGTGTCCGGTGCCTGCATGCACGCTCTGTTGCCACCACCTGACTGAGACCATGGCCCCCGCCACCGACTATTAGCTGATGCATTGTTTCCCGTGTCCTACTATCATCACCTCACTGGTCTTTTCGATTTCCTTCTTGTCTGCAAGAGTACATGTTTTTGCCTTGGGCTAGGGCCGCACATCGGGGTGTACTTGGAACATAGCATCCCATGTGGGCAGCTTGGTGATGACAGCTCCAACCCAGCATAAACCGGCGGGCAGGCAAGACAAGACGAAGCGAAATGCAGGCCATGGACATGGGACGGGACGCTTCGTGTCTGGAGTGTGTCCGTCATTGTTTCGCCGTGGCGGTGCGTGGCTCCTTGATCATCGCCTTGTTACCGCCTGCAGCCGCCATGGTCCCGTTTTGACCCAAGGAAACCCACTCACTGATGGCACTGCACTGATCAAAGCAGCCCCCCTCCTTCGTTCATCGCATGCGTCCATGGTCCAGCGTCCCATGGTCTGTCCCGCATCCCGCATTCCCCCAAATCTCACATTCCACCTTGCATCTATTCTTCCCTCCGCTTCTCTTTCGTCTTGACTTTTCTACATTCTTGCATCCCTCTCACCGGTCGTCGCCTCACTTGCGTCCTGCGCCCTGCGTCTTGCACGCGCGCAGCCCGCCTTAACAACGGTAGAGGAGGCAAAACATTGCTCTTCTTCCCCCACTCTGCGTTCTCTTCCTTGCTCGTCTTACCCCCGCCGCTGTCGCCGACTGGCTGCCCCGACTCGGTTGTTCTCTCCATCGCAACCTCACCAAAAAACCCAGCGCGTCTTGCACCTTTGCACCTAGGACAGCCCATTGCCAGCGCGAGCTGCGCCATGTAGAGACACAATGAGCTTCCTCAAGACAAGGTGGCCCTCTCCTTCCCGCCCTCCCTCCCGCTCCCTCTACCCCAGTCCGTCCATCTCCCTTCCGTCCCCCCACGCAACGGTGGCCAAGATAGCTATCAATGTACTGTCTCGCTACCGTTTGGTATTCTGCTGCTGCACCCTGTTTGCCGCGCAGTACAAGCAGCAAAAAGAAGGGAAGCAGCAGAATCAACATTGGATGGCTCCTTCCCCGCCATTACCACCACCCAACCCCAATTCGGTCAAGCCCCCCACTACCGCGGTCACCATCACCAGAGACTCGGAACACAAGTTCGCGATCGTTTCATCCCATTGAAGCATCTCCCAGCCGCAGTTTGCTGCTTTGATATCTTTCTTCGCATCGCCTCTTCGCATCGCTATCTTCTGCTGTCTCTTCCACTTCCTCCAGCAATCTCTCTGACCAACCTTGCTAACGCCTACTCTTCTCTCCCCACAGATCCCATCAATTGTCAGCGATGACACACTCTCCATCATCCTCATCTGTCGACGACGCCGCCGAGAATACTGCTGACGAGGAGGATTCCGAGGATTACTGCAAAGGCGGTTATCACCCCGTCCAGGTCGGCGAGAAGTTCAAGGACGGCAAGTACACTGTCGTCCGCAAGCTCGGCTGGGGACACTTTTCTACCGTCTGGCTGTCGCGCGACAACATCAGCGGCAAACATGTCGCTCTGAAGGTCGTCCGTTCGGCCGCCCACTACACTGAGACCGCCATCGATGAGATTAAGCTTCTCAATAAGATCGTCCAGGCCAAGCCAGACCACCCCGGCCGCAAGCATGTCGTCAGCCTCCTCGACTCCTTTGAGCACAAGGGTCCGAATGGGACTCACGTCTGCATGGTGTTCGAGGTCCTGGGCGAGAACCTGCTTGGATTGATTAAGCGCTGGAACCACCGAGGCATTCCTATGCCCCTCGTCAAGCAGATCACCAAGCAGGTGCTGCTTGGTCTTGACTACCTCCATCGCGAATGCGGTATCATCCACACCGACCTCAAGCCCGAGAACGTCCTCATCGAGATTGGCGATGTCGAGCAGATCGTCAAGCGCGTCGTCAAGCCCGAGACCCCAGATAAAGAGAACAACCGTAATGGCCGCCGCCGCCGGAGGACTCTCATTACAGGCAGCCAACCTTTGCCCTCACCCCTCAACACCAGCTTCAACCACACAAACCTCTTCCCTTCTCAACCCGGCCACACTAGCCTTGCTGGCGTGCTCAACGACGGTATGTTCTTTTGCGCCACCTTTGCACCCCCTTTGCGCCCCCTATTTCCATCGCGCTAGTTTGAGTGTGATAGCAACCACAAGGCACCGCTGGCTAACCAAACCACCTTTCTCAACAGGCAACAAATCCAAAGACTCATCCCCCAAGGCCGACGATGCCCAAAAACAGCGAGAGAAGTCTGCGTAAGACATCCTATGCATAGTGCAATCCGTTGATCCCCAAGGGATAAGCTGACTTTGTGAAACAACTAGCGATCTCCTTAGCCGAGAAGTCTCTGGCATTTCTCTTGACAAGACAAACTCACCAAATGCGTCTACGGGCGAGAAGCGCAAAGCCGAGGACTCTCACGCCTTTGACATTATCAGCGTCAAGATT
This sequence comes from Dactylonectria alcacerensis, assembly GCA_029931735.1. Classification (NCBI taxonomy): domain Eukaryota; kingdom Fungi; phylum Ascomycota; class Sordariomycetes; order Hypocreales; family Nectriaceae; genus Dactylonectria; species Dactylonectria alcacerensis. Next base: position 1,532,836 of record JAPMUZ010000011.1, on the reverse strand, counting down.
GCGGACCTGGGCAACGCCTGCTGGACCAACCACCACTTCACCAATGACATCCAAACCAGGCAATATCGGTCCCCCGAGGTGATTTTAGGTGCCAAGTGGGGTGCTAGCACCGACGTGTGGAGTATGGCTGCTATGGTATGACAGTCCCTTTCATCTTTGTTTTGCCGCATAGTACGGTCTCGTGCGGTATGGCAATGCTAAGTTTTATGCTTAATTAGGTTTTCGAGCTCATCACTGGTGATTACCTCTTCGATCCTCAATCGGGAACCAAATACGGCAAAGACGACGACCATATCGCCCAGATCATCGAACTGCTTGGACCGTTCCCTAAGTCACTGTGTCTCAGCGGCAAATGGAGTCAGGAGATCTTTAATCGAAAGGGTGAGCTGCGCAACATCCACCGCCTTCGGCATTGGGCTTTGCCAGACGTACTTCGAGAGAAATACCATTTCAAAGAGGAGGAGGCAAAGCGCATCGCGGACTTCCTAACTCCGATGCTGGAGTTAGTACCCGAGAAGCGTGCCAACGCCGGCGGCATGGCGGGCCACATATGGCTTGATGACACTCCGGGCATGAAGGGCCTGAAGATCGAGGGCCTGGAAGTTGGCTCGCGCGGAGATGGCATCGATGGCTGGGCGATGGAAGTGAGGAAGCGATAAACGGTGGTAGATGCTCGAGGTAGTCGCGGACAGACACCAGCCAGATACCAAGGGCGTTACAAAGCATGCATCGTGGGTCTCTCTTGGGAGGACCGGCGGAGTTTGTTCGAGTTCCGGTATTCTGTGCAGCCCTTTGGGAGGCATCTCATGATCCAGTTTCGTGTCTGAAGCGAGAAACATGGCTGTTTGTCTTGTCGCCTCTTGCCTGTTCTCTGCTGTCTTTGTTCAAGACTATTGTTGCTTTCTTGAATTATACGAGCAGATACAAAGCCAGTCATGCTACCCGATTCTTATATGGCGATGGGAAACTCTGACTATTAAAGGAATGGCAAACACAGATCGGAGCGAGACAGGGGATGAGCATGCTTCGAGGAACTGATAGCATTCTTGGAGATGGTGGGATGGTGAAGTAGGAAATCAAAGGGATATTGATTTACGGGATGGCACGGAAATACGCGGGCAGAACCAAAGCTATAGATAGACTATGCGGGCATGATTCATTTTTGATGCTGTTTTTGATGATGCCTCTTCTTTAAGCACGTGGATATGTAAGCTACCCAGGTATATACAATGAGACTCCTGGATGAGCTACGACGTTTTGTGGCATTGGGGAGATGGCAATGGACTCAGCAGCTGTCGTTGCTGTCGAGAAAAAAATGAGGCTTAATGAGGGCATATTCTGTTCCTTGTCACCCTTCTCCCGATGTTCGTTGTTACTGGCAGTACCATATACAAATGAGAACTACAAAGCATAGAGGATCCGATATACATACACGGCCAAAACACCCAACGCCGAAAGGTAACCAAACCTGGTACTGGTGTCTTTATCTTTTTCATTACACTTCTCTCCACCGAAGGCTATTTCTTGCCCTTACCCCGGCGCTTCCTCGCTGCCGCGGCGGGTCCATCGTTTACCTCCAAGATGTGCTCCTTGACTACATCTACGACGTCATCGCTCGACGCATCTTCCACCTCGTCGCCAGTGTTATTCTCCTGCTCCAGCGCGGCATCCCCTGCGGCATGGCCCAGTACCTCATTGACGATGCGCTTGCCCTCATCGAGCTCGCCGTTCAAGGCACCGCATGACATACACTTCCATGGTCCCAGCTCGGATAGGGCTTTGGTGCCTGGGGGTGCCTGGCCGTTGACGAGACGGCATGAGCTGCAGATGAGAACTATTCGATTCTTGACAGCCGCCTCGTCTTCGCCAAGGAGCACGTCAAAAATGCGATCATACCAGTGTGGCTCTGAGGGGGTCGCGTTGTTCTGCGTATAACCGAACGGCGGAGGAGGAGGAGCCTGGCCGGCAGGAAACGCGGAGGGCGCAAACTCGGCATTAGGGGCGAACTCGGCGCTGGGCTCCATCGAGTTCGAAGCCGATACGGCAGGTCCGTCTCGTCGCTGGATATTAGCCGTAGGAGGAGGCGGCATTCGGGTTCGGGATTGAGGTCCCGGTCCTGCATTTTCCTTCTTGTCCTTGGCTTTTTGGGAGTTGTCGTCGCCATCTCCATCAACAGTATCCTTCTTCTTGTCCTTAGGTTTGCCGCCCTGTCCACCGTCCCGTCCGCCGTACTTCTCGATCAATTCCATCGTAGAATCATATTTGGTAGCATCTTTGAGCTTCTGGATGGTCTTTTCGCGTTCCTGTTGGTAGTCCTTCAGGCTAGCAGTCAGGCTCTCGATGCGGAAAGTGTAATAGGCGTTAAGGGTCGTTCGAGTGAGGTAGATGCTATAGATCGCAAGCAAGGTTTATTAGGCAACAGATCATAGGCTAGGGAGGGGGACAGGCAGGGGAGTGGCATACAGGATAGGGCCTCCGACTAAGCCAGTCCACTCATAGGCACCGAGATTCTTATACCCGACAACGAGGAGCAGGACGATGGTGTAAACCAGGTAAGCGAAGGACAGGTAGAGGGTCCAGAGAACACGGGCGCGGCGGGAGCTGGAGCGAAGACGGTCAAGGCGGGCCTGGCTGTCTGTGATTTTGGTTGAGAGGGTGGAGAGGGTCTTTTCAAAGGAGGCTGTCGACGAGTCGTCACCCTAGAGGAGAGTCCTGGTTAGTTACTTGTATTCCCTGTGCGTAAGAGGGTGACGAACCCTCCAAGGCCAAATAGCCATTTTGCTGAGTCAAAAGCGTAAGGGGCGGGGTTACGCTTGGTGTTGCGCTGCGTATTGGGAGAAGCGAAACTCTTGCAGTCTGTATGACGACGTGCTTTCAGAGCAGAGTAAAAGGAAACGACAAGTAGATACTTGGTAAGGAGCGGAGTGGCTAAGGAAAGAAGACTGGCAAGATAAAGAAAAGAAGTCAAAGAACCAGTAGGGGAAAAATCGCACTGCTTGATGTAGAAGGGTATTGAATGAGCGTGGCCTTTAGTCGGCGTTGAAGTGAAGTAAAGTAAAGTTGAAGCGAAGTGAGGTGATGTGTCGGATTGCGAAAGTACAGGTGTGTGTCCGTCCAGCTGAGCGGGCAAGGTTGGTGCGCGTGGAGAGGGAGGTACCTAGTACGTAGCTAGCTTTGAGTGACCTCATTCGAGGAACCTGGACAGACATGGGCATGCGCGCACAACTTAACATGCAGCTCCCCCCGGTCCCGTGGCCTGAAAGAGACTGATGGACGGACCACTTAACAGGCACACAGGTACGTAGTAAGGTACCTCACTTTACCACTCAAGGGGGGACAGTAAACATGGCACACCAAAAGCCTCCCAACACTATAATAGCCACATCCACCCCTAATTCAACGCTGAATTAGTCCCAGATAGCTTCATAAGAAAGAAATAAAAGTATACTAATGCTATTCAATTTGATTACTTTATGTATTGGGATTTTTCTTCTCTTTTCCCAATCGGTATTGCTTGGTGAGGGTGAAGCCGACTCTTGGTGTACCATCTTTCTGTCCCCGCTTGCCACTCAAGCCACACTTGGTGAGGCTTGCCGGTTCCTGAACGACCACCAGCCACAAGGGTCGAAATGATTCAATGCCCAGAATCCTTCAGCACAGCCCAGTAGCAGGCTACGTACGCGCTATTGCATGCCCGTTGGCGACTAACCACTGAACCGCTCCTACACATCTAATCTATCTGTCTTGAACGAAATACTTCCGTCTCCTTTTCAGCTCCCTCAATAATCTAGAAATCCTCACCACGAGCGCCATGCGGGTGTTCGCTTGAGTTGTTCATATTTTCCACGACTCTTCATTCTATTATTGCTGTTCCCCTTTCTTTACTTTGCGCTGCATGCGCCCACTCTCGTACCTCCTCCCATTCTCGACGACGAAACATCACGGTTGCAACGTAAGCCCTACGGTACTGCGACCTCCCAGGGAGAGCCGCCACGATGTTGCAAGTAAGGTCATATCTCTCTCTGTTCTGTCCCATAGAAGTGATGTTTAGGAAGCTAATCTAATTACTTATTTCTGCCACAGCGATTCCGAGGTGTAATCGACCGCACCATCGCCGAGGAACAGGCCCGTCAGAAGACCGACGCCACTCCGCTATCCCGATCCGCCTCAACCTCGTCGCGTAAGGGTGATGCTGCCCCTGGCAAACGGTCTCGTTCTAAGAAGCAACCCTCCGATGCTGGCGACGCCGCGCCCAACCCCGATCCCGCTGTTTTCGAAGCCGCCTTTGTCATTGACGACAGCGATGAACCTAGTCGATCTGGAACTCCGAAGCCCCCTTCAGACAATGACGGAATAAACGAGAAGACTACTGTACAACCCAATGGCCCAGATGGCAAGAGTCCAGAAGCCCCTGTTAAAGACGACACCCCGAACGGCAAGACGCAAGATGCACCTGGCGATGACTCCGGCGCAGCCTCCAAGAAGCCTGAAGCTGCTGCTGCTGCCGCGCCAGCTGCGGGACTAACACCGGAGATCAAACAGAGGCTGCGCAAGTTGGAAAAGCTCGAGGCTACGTATCCAGGTAAGGAAAAAAGTAATCACTTGGTGTACTTTGCGACAAAAAGACTGACGATTACGGTGCAGAGCTCCTGCGATCCTACAGGGTAGCCCATCGACGTGCCACTGCCATCGAACCATTCGAAAAGGCCCTCCGCGAGAATACGCCCCTCACCTCCATAGCCGACCCCGACTCCTTGATTGAGTACCTTAATCAGCTGAATCAGCGTGGCGATATGGTTATGCAGGAGCTCAAGAGAGTTACGACGGAAAAGGACGAGCTCCAGAAGAAACACGACAAGGCCGAGGAGAAGGCTAAGAAGCTGGAGGAGGAGCTCGAGGCGGCGAAGGCTGTCAAAGCGGATGACGCCGAGAAGCCCAAAGACAGCCAAGATGACAAGACCGAAGAGGCTGTTGAGAAGGTCAGGTCCCCTGTGGCCTCCGTCATTGGCATGTTCTCGCCGAAGCACAGAGCGCAAAAGTCTGTCCCCGAAACCATCATGGATAAAGAGGACAGTGCGGACCTTTTCTCCTACGAGGACGAAGTGCCCCAGCTCCAGGCCGAAGTGGCCTCCAAGTCGGAGGAGATTGAGAAGCTCAAGAACGACGTGGAGACCCTGCAGCAGGAGTTGTCGACAGTCAAGGAGAGCAGCGCTGGCCTGGTTGAAAATCTCGAGAAGGCCACCCGCGAGCTCAGCGAATCGCGCGACTCCTCAGCCACCCAACAGTCCTTGCAGACCCAACTCGATGCTCGGAATACGGAGATAGCGACCCTGAACAAGCGCTTGACGGAGACACGTGCCCAGCTTAAGAAGCTTGAAGATGACAATGGCGCGAAGGAGTCCAAGATCCAGGAAGTCGAAGCTTCGTTGGCTACTTCGGACAAGCGGACAAGCGAGCTGGATGCTGAGTTGGCTAAGGCTTCCAACGCAAAAGCCATCTCCAAAAAGCTCATTGACGATCTCAATGCTCAGATCGGGGTGCTGAAGAAGGACAAGGCCGAGAGCCAGGCAAAACTCGACGAACTGAGCAAGAAGCTAGAGGCTCGCCCTACTCCCGCCACAGCTTCTGCACCTGCAATTCCGGCTTCGCAGCCCGCACCGGCGCCAGCGCCAGCGACCCCTGCCTCTGCCGGATCAAAGAAGAAGAACAAAAAGAAGAACAAGGGCAAGGGAGGTGCTGGTGCCAGTACTGGTGGTGGCGCCTCAGCCCCACCCCCTGAGGAGCCGGCCGTGCAGACACCCGAGCCAGAGACACCTATCGAAGCCCCCGGAACTGCTGAGCTCGAGGCTGAGATAGCTAAGCTCAAGGAGGTAGTGGCCGAGAAGGATGGTCAAATCGAGCGCCTGGCTAAAAAGCGCAAGACGGAGGAGGAGCTACGTGAGGAGATTGAGTCATTGGAAGAGAACCTCATCGCGGTTGGTCAAGACCATGTGGAGGCTAAGGAGAAAATCAAGGCCCTCGAGGCCGAGAAAATAGATCTCAAGTCGCAAATTGCCGACCTCGAGAAGAAGATGACCTCGTCTGCCTCGGACGCCAAGGCGAGCTCGAAGCTACAGAGCGAGATGAGCGCTGTTCAACTCGAGTTCGAGGACCTCAAGGACAAGACGGCCACACTGCAGGCCGACCTCGGCGCCGCGCAATTACTGGCGCAAAACCGCTACAAGGACCTTATGGACCTGCGCGAGGTGCTACAGAAGGCGCAGCCCGAGTTGAGGAGCCTGCGCCAGGAGTCGGCCACGCTCAAGACGACCAAGGAGGAGCTTGCGGCCAAAGTCAAGGAGCTCAAGGATATGGAGAAGCGGGAGAAGGACCTCAAGCGAGACCTCACCCGTGCCCAGCAGATCTCCTCGGACCGTGAAACGGAGATCAAGGGCCTACAGGAGCGGCTAACTACCGAGACGAACAGCAAGGTCCGTCTCGAGGATGCCCAACGTGTATCTGGGCGGGACTTGCGACGGGCTGAGGCTGACAAGGTTGAGCTAAGCGCCAAGGCTGAGAAGGCGGATCGAGAGCTCCAAGCGGTACAAGAGGAGTTGACCAAGCTGCGACCGCGAGTCAAGGACCTAGAAGAGCAGGCGTACAAGCTGAAGCGCGAGAAGACGGCAGTGCAAGAGGAGGTGGAATTCAAGGGCCAGCAATACACTAATGCACAAGGCCTCCTGAGCAGCATGAGGGACCAAACCGCTGAGATGACGGTGCAGCTCAAGGAATCCAAGTCACAGGCGGAGTCGCTCGAGGAAGAGCTCGCCGAAGTGCAGCGCCTGCTTCAAGAGCGCACGCGCGAGGGCGAGACGATGCGACGCCTCCTAGCCGATGTGGATGAGCGCGCTGACAACAAGGTGCGAGACATGCGCGCACGCATGGAGGCGGCAGTTGAGGAGCGTGACCGCATAGAAGATGAGTCAAGCACGCTGGCACGACGCAAGGCACGCGAGACAGAGGACCTGAAGCAGAAGCTGCGCGAGCTAGAGCGGGAGGTCAAGACACTGGGCAACGAGCGTGATGAGCTGGAGCAGCGCGAGAAGGAGTGGCGACGTCGCCGCGAAGAGCTTGAATCGGTCGAAGAGAAGGCCGAGGCAGAGACGGCCGAGATGCGCACAACGGTATCGCAGCTGCGCACGGCGTTGGACGCATCCGAAAATCAGGTGCGCGACGTCGAGAAGCAGCGGACCGAACTGCGACGCATGCTAGATGAGGCTCGCGTGCGCTACGAGAAGCTGTCCAAAGACCTCAAGGCGGCGCAGACCAAGCTCGTTGCCGGCTCCAGCCGGAGCTCCTTCGACTCGGTTCGGAGCGGGGCTAACGGGGCTCAACCCGGCCCCGGCCCCGGCGGTGCCCCGGAGACAGCCTACATCAAGACGATTCTGCTGCAGTTCCTAGAACAGAAGGACAGCAAGCTACGAGCGCAGTTGGTGCCTGTGCTGGGGAAGCTGCTGCGATTCGACAAGTAAGTTTCCCCCTGATTCCCTTGATCGCCTTAGACACAGCCATCATATCCCCCTTTATCTTGAGATGTTGCACGTACTGACTGAGCTGCTGTTCAGAACCGACGAACAAAAGTGGATGAATGCCGTGCAGCACATTGATGTGCGATAGGAGTGATGAGCAAGGATTTGGTTTTTGGATAGCCAACCAGCCCAACGGATGGATCTCTTGAACCACGGTTGGACGTGGTATGTGCAAACAGTCTACGTGTAGCATTACTGTGATATAGTTGAGGAATCGATGGAACCCCAGCATCTGGGCGACGGAATTAGGAGATGAATAGGAAGGTCAGAATCGAAAGAGCTGGTTGTTGACAATTTCAACAGCTGTCTGGTATGCATCAAATTGCCTTTCGTCTTGTTTACCCGCTGCTTCCAGAGTTCTCTCGTAGGCTTTCACAACCCAGAGGTCAGTCCAATTGCTATGTGACAACTTTGTCTACGTTGACCCTCGAGGTGGAACTCTGATGAATCTAGGCCCAGTGAACATCTCTGGCAGCGTACTCGGGTGGTCGTTGCGTGGTGATAATCTCGAGGTCCATTGCAACATTGGTATATGCTCCTCCATGGCCTGTCTTCCAGTATGAGAGGTACTGGACTGGAAAACTGCTACATGGCTATACAACCCCTCGATCCAATGGGCGAGGGATGTTCTGATTTTCATGGGCGAGAAGCCACCGGTGATGTGTGTAGCCCGTCGCATCATCGCTCGCTCACACGGCGTCACGACACACGACACACAATAACCACGTCCGACTAACATCCAAATCTATGCTAGAAATGTAGTTTCCCTATTAACCTGACGACCGTCCATCTTTGTTTGCCATAAGAAAGCAAGCATGTCCCCCTTCCCAGTCTAATTGAAGCCTACCTCTTCATCCAGCTGCTTGGCCTCGGCCAATATCTCGTTGTCGAGTCTCCCCACCACGTTCAAGCCACAAACTCGCCCAAGCCACAACCTAGCGCCTCGGTAAAGCTATGGTCAAGAAGTACGGAAAAGGAGAGAAAATGCGCGACTCCACCGCGCCCGCTTTCTTGTTTGCTTCCAACCTTCAAAGCGGCCCCGTTTTGTTTCCCCACCGGATCTAGACCCCGTCCGTTCGAGCCTCTCACCGAAGAACCCCATACCCTTGTCCCCTCTGCTTCACCTCTCCCACACACTCCCCTTTGCTCTAGCTATGTACCCATCCTCCTCCTCTCGCTGGACCGGTACATCTCGCCCCAACCCTCCATTCCACTTGTTCTAGAAACAAACGCTACATTAGCTTCCACCTCTGCCAGCATATCCCTCCCCATCTGGGCACTGATTGATAACCCCCCCCCCTGGCTGATCCGCTGCATCGCTCCCGCATCCTGCGAGCGGCAACGCCCGCCGTCAGCATCCTGGGTCCCGGGTCTGGAGGCACGCTTAACCTCTAGAGGTAGCGAGTCGGTTCGTAGGGCTGAATTGGCCATGTGGTTCTCCATCATCGTGATGTTCATCTCCTCTTCAATGTTCCTGAACATCATTACTCCAGTTCTTCACATACTCGAACTCGTTCGGCAATGTTCGGCAACTTCGCCGGACAGACGGCACCTCTCTCACCACCGTCACACATGGTCACATTCACTTCGAGATTTGTTAATGAATTCTTCAACGTCATACTATATCCATTTCGTCACCTGGCTACCTAATAAATGGTCATGCAATGCGCGGCTGTCCATTCGAGTCAGCAGGTTGTGCCGCTGACCCTTTCGTGACCCCTAATGATCGTATCCTCAGCCCACGCATTGTCAACTCATCTAGAGACGACTTGGAACAGCCCAACTCGGGTCCAGGTCCTCCTTCATGGAGAGACCACTCTCCTCATCCACAGGTCAATTATGACCGATCCATCAGCTCCTTGGCCAATCCGGGGAACAAACGGCTTCTCCATCCCTCGCGGCAGATTGATCCAGTGAGGGAGCCGTGACTGTAAACAAAACGCCATACATGCATGCACCGTCCCGCCATACCCATATCCTCAAATCCTGATAAAAACTCTCGTCCAAGCCTGGACATCAAGGGTAACGAGCAAAGTGTAAGGGGTAAACGAAAATAAGAAAATGTGGAGTGGTGTGACGTGATCGCATAGGGGGTCATGTGTATATCGCACTCCGGGTATCATGGTAAGAATTCCCTTATGCTCTGGTGTATCGTTCAAGAACTGTGCCGTGATGCCAAGTAGTGCCCGTGATGTCATGCAAAAGCAGGGAAATAAAGAAGAAAAAAGGGACCGGGGACAGAAAGTAGTCAAAACCGTAGACTGTTAGACCGCTGATCATGACCATAGCCGCATAAAAAGAAGGCGGCAAACAAAAGGGGGAATAAACCTAACAAAGAGGATGCTGAATTGCGAGCCATTCTTGTGCCTCCAGCGAAGGGAAAACCAAGCAACAGAAAAGAGACGTCGTGTAACAAGTCGCTAGATGCAATATGATTCCCCCGTTTCGTGAAGGAGAATGAATAAGTCATGAGTAGAGAGATAAGCCCCATCAGGTACTTCGGATAGGTTGGTCGAGGAGTGCTATGTGCATGAGCGTAGACCGCATCACGAGGAGTGAAGACGATTAAGCACTTCATCGATTGTAAACTGGCTGGCAGAGAAGGGTGTGGCTGTTCGCTCAAAGGTACTGGCGCACCCAGTCGGCATCAAGCCAACCGACCTTGTCAAAGGCAGTCCAGAGCTTAGAAGCCTTGTTGACGTCAATCTTGCAAGCCTGCTGAGCGTCTGTCTTGCGAAACTCCTTGCCGTTGCGCAGACATTGTAGTCGTCGCTCAAAAATGCGTCGTTTGCTTGTCAAATAGGTGGCGCAGTCCAGTCTCAGGTTGCCCGCCAGAGTCAGCTCGTCGGGATGCAGAAGCATGGCTTGGGGGTCACTGCTGAGATCAATTGGCTGGCCCTTCCAATCCACCTTGAGGCTGTTGGGCTTGCTCGGGAGCGAGTTGAGCGGTGGACAATAGTTGGGAAGCGCCTTGAAGTCCTTATCCTCGCGATTGGGGGCGACAACCCGTCGTGAAGGTTCGGGCGTCGCACTGACCCTAGGCCTGGGAGCAGCGGGCCGCATAGGGCCGGGGGTAGTGGTGGTGCCGCCAGGGTGGGTTCGAATCGAGCGCGGGGCGGACTGGGGTTTCGAAACCCGGTCGACGCGCTGCGATCGTGGGGCCTTAGAAGCAACCACAGGCTTGGCCGCCGGCAGGATGGTGTGGTATCGCTGGGCACCGGCTCGTCGGTCGGCCTCGAGAAAGGCACGTTCTTTTCGCAGCCACGCCTTGCGGTTCGCTGTGAAATGCTTCATGACCTGGGACCGGAAAGTGAGGGCGAGCTCGTAGTCTTCTCGTTTAGGAGGCAGCACTCCGGCGAAGGATGTCTGCGACCGGGCTCGGACGTGGTCGTCGACAATGCGGCGATGATCTTCGATCTCGGCGGGAGCGAAAAGAGGCGGCTGCGACGGGCTAGAGAGAACATTATCCTCGATGGGATAGAGGAGAGGATCCTTGACTGGCTGGGACGGAGGAGTTGTCGGGGCATCGGTGGTGGAGATTGGCTTGCTGTAGGGAGAGATAGGCGGTGACATAGGCATTGGGTGCTTGGCAGACGACGAATGGGCGATTCCTGCGGTCGCAGGCTTGTTCATGTCGGAGTGGTGGTGGCTGTGACTGAAGCTGTCCAAGACGGGATCGGGGGGCGACATCAAGCTGGTGATGTCGAACTTCTTAGAGCCCACGCCCATTGAGGCAGCCGGCACAGCTGGGGGCGCCATTGAAGTAGTCGCGATAGTGATGCGGGGGGAATTGTTTGCCATGGCGGACAGGTTGTTTGGAGAAGGGTGATGGAAGGGGAACAGAGAAGAAGTAGAAGAAAAGTAGGATTGGGTTTCTGAAGTAGGGGTGGACGACGACTTGTTCTTGTCGAAAGTGGTGGAAGGTTGCATGGCGCACGGTGGTTTGTCAGCCAGGGATGGGCGACCGTGACCTTTGTCACTGCGACTGACGTGGTTGGGTGGCGAAGCCGTTTAACGGTTCGCGAATCCGAAGTAAAACGCAACAAGAGGGAAAGTCTCTTATCGGTGTGAGTCTAAAAGTATGACTCTGCCTTTTGGGCTGGTATGTGTTTGCGTGGAGAGTAACAGTGATGTCCTCTGATGTTATAAGCCCCAATTGGGTAGGCAGTCTCTCACTGTGAAACAGGCAGCAGGGCTGAGGCGGAGGCGGCGATGGCGGAGTTTAGGCGGGAGGAGTGGGGGTGTTTGGGTGGTAAGACGCCCGTAGGACTCCGGAATTTAGGCGACGACGGAGTTTAGAGAGCCGAAATATGGGATTGCTGCGAGATTCCGACAAAGAAAAATGGAAGGGCAGAGAGAAGAGGATCTTGGACGGGAAAACTGGACCAGTGGCGCCGTGTGCCAAAGTGCTTTATTAGTATGTTGGCTGTGAGAGAGAGGACACTTGAGATGGAGCACAATGGTGGCTGTTGCTGTAAGTGGATGGGGTGATGTGATCCAATTGTCTGGGCGCTTGAACACGGCGGGGGTGTTTGTCGTTCAATGGGTAACAACAACCGTATGACGGCGTGCGGTGCAATTGTTGCGATGGGGCATCCGATTGTGAGATGGGCGAATAATGGGCACCATGGGCAGACTGCGGCGCAAATGGTGCTCAACTGGCGACACCTGCAAGAGGAAACGGGGGACTGTCTGGGCCTGTTGGGGGGCTGTTGGAGGCCCAAGCTGGCACTGTCGATGCGTGGCAGGCCGGGGGTTGCGAGTGGTGGGACGGGGACCGTATGACTTTCGACAACAATGACTCTCAAGCTGGTCGTCTAGGCAGTCTGTTTGTACGGCGACCTGACGACTTTTGGGTCGGCGAGGAGGATGATGTGGCAGACAGGCGAGCCCAGGGTTGGCACAGGGAGTGACGGGGATCTGGGGACCGCGGACGGACAGCCGATTCGACTGGCCTGCTCTCAGGGGGCTGATTGATGAATTTGATTGATTGAATTGGAATTGGTATTGATCGATTGCTTCGGCGCGATGCGTGCGATGCGATGCGATGATGAATTGATTTCACTGAAATTTGGGGCGCGAGAAGGGGGGCGGTTTGCGCGCGTGTGCGCATACAGAGCCACACACACACAAGACAACGCAGACAGCGCACACAGGGGGTGAGAGATCGCAAACACACGTAACAGCGAGGCGATGCAAGTTGAGGTTGATGTTCCTCAGGAATTGAATTGACAGTGAGAGATTGTGTGAATGGGGTTGAAGGAAGAGGAAGGAGAGAGTGAGTGAGGAACAGTAGAAGTACTGTAAGAGCGACTATCGCACCCCTCAGCAACCAATGTCGGATTGGGAATGGATTGGGTCGCAACAAGAAACCAAACTTGTGAGAGACGAGAAGTCGGAGGAGGGTCCGAATCAACAGGCCTGGCTGGTGGGCGATGGCTAATACGCCGGCGGGCAGGCAGGTGCAGGTGTAGGCGTAGGAAGAGAAGCGGCCTCAACGCAGCACGCAGTCATAGGAGAAAGGGAGGGGGTGGGTGGTGGGGGTGCCAGTGGAACGAGATATCGATTGATGATGGTGATGATGGCCGGTGCTAACGATGCGATGCAGCGGGGGGGGAATTGGCGCCAGCTGGGTTTCTCTTTGTCGTCCGAGATGGAGATTTGGTTGAGTGATGGCGGACGGTGGTGGAAAGGGAAGGAGGAAGAGGGAGGAGACGGGAGAAGGAGAAACGGAGGGAGAAAAGGTGGTACACGACGGATGGGATGTGATGACTGATGAATGAATTGGACGGAACCTGGAAATGATGGTCTCTCTCTCTCACACACTCAATGTCTGGCAACCTTTGCTTTGGCGACCCTTTGGTCTAGATGGGCAGCGCGCTCATCTTGCACGCTTCACTGACACTCAGACCACAGACATGACGGCCGACATTATGAAGTGGCGTCCTGTAAGGAAGCAGGAGCAGGGCGGGAAGGAGGGATGATGGGGACCCTCGCATCGCGCAGGGTGGGGTGCCCCAGTGGGGAGGGTGTGTATGGAGGGCCAGGAAACGTGGGTTGTGAGCGCAGGAGCAGGGACAAATAATGTGACAATGCGACCACGATGCAACGATGCAAGATGCGATAATGCCACGCCCCCATCCATCTGCCTCTTTAGCCCCCAAAAGAAGAGACCAGAAGGACGCTGTGGCCAATGGGACCCACCCCTCCTCCGTGACGGGTTCCTTCCTTCTGTGTGCGCCCCTTTCCCCTTTCGCTGGCAGCCAGCGCTGGCTAGGCTGGACCGCAGCGAAGGAACACACTATCACAACGCTGGCCATGGGCCTGGGCTGCCTGCAGGCTGCCTGCATCCTCTGAAGGCTACTGCAGTTCCCAGTAGTGTTTGCCCAGCGCCCGGTTCCCAGCTTGCCTCCGTTCACGGGGGCCAGCAGCCAGCCACAAGCATCAATGGCCAGGGCAGAAAAGGGGTCCTGGTGCATTGGGGCTCTGGGCTTTGTGAATTGCGCTGCACCAAGACCTCCCCACGGTCGACGGCGCAAGCGCGCAATGCGCTGAATGGCAAGGCGTGGCATGTCACCCGTCGCTGTAAAGGCGACATCGGGGACACACTTTGGAATCAGGACGGATGTGCTACGCCCACGCCCCTCCTCCTCGTCGGTGTAGCCAGTCAGGTGTGAATCGCACACTCCAGACGCCCAAGATCCCTGGTCATCAGGGGACCGCCTTTCAGCCACGGGGCGTGTCACTCGCGGTCGGCGCGTCCCAGGCTGACCCTCCCAAAATATCCATCAAAGTGTGGCTGCTGCTTCCTTTGTTGCCCTCCCGTATCCTGTAAAGTAAGGTAGGTTGCCTTGTCTTCGGTGGGCAGTCCGTCGTGCGACAGCCCCTCCTCGTCTGTCCGTGTCTCTCGCTCGTGTTTCCCATCCGTCTCTCCCCAACCAATTGCACGCCAATTGCTGAGCCAGGCTAGGACTTCAGCTGGGCTGTATACCCTCCATGCCTCGCATTGTCATTGGCGCTGGAGAGATGACCAGAGACTCTGTCTAGGACTGTTCAATTACTCTGGAGTGTCTTTGTTTGTGCTGTGCATGTGAAAGTGCATGTTCTGTATTTGTGTGAGTGGGCATAGGGTGGAGCAACTATGACGAAGCGAAAGGGGCTCCGAGAGAGGGGTCCGAAATGGCGGAGAAGAAGCACAAGCAATGCAGTGTCAACCAGACAGAAATGGCCCAGATGGGGCAGCATGCAGAGGGCCAGGACTTACAAGTCCTAGGCCGTGCATTCGCCATTGTGCGTACCTGTAAGGACAACAACGCCTGGCCATGAACCATGCCAGGGCAATTGATGCGCATTAGTGGCCGATGGGAACACCGACTAAGATGAGGCACTGTGATGCTTACCTCCTTGCCTACAGAAGTGGTAAGACATCAATTGCAGCGAGAGATGGGGGTTGGCTAAAGGAGAAACCCATTGACCAGTTCGGGTCTGCGGGGTGGGGTGGAAGCGACTGCTGAGAAGTGACCAGCCAGACAAAACTCGCAATTCCTCTCGAGGCTGCAGGCCGTCCAAAGTGTATGGGTGCATCGCGTGCCACCCATGGTATACTTCGATATCCAGCCAGCCAGCCAGCCAGCCAGCCAGCCAGGACCAGCATCTAGCCCGTCCATCCATCCGTCTCGCTCTCAATGGAGGCGCTCGTGGCTTGATCAGGATGGGCAACGTCCACGAGGCCTGGCGCCAAAAGTGTCCCAGAGAATGGTGGTGATCGCCCTCTAGTCCCGTTGTCGTCCATCCATCCATCCACCCATCCATCTAGCCCATCCCATCACGTCCACTGCGCGAGCAACTTATCGGCGGCAGATGCGCGTCCTGCCTTGCCCACCAGCTCAACACCAGGACACGTGCCCATGTCCATCTACAATAGGGTCGCACCGATAACTACCCGTTGTGTCAATCATGATCAGTTGGGTCACGCTACGTCTCACGGCCCACCACCACCAACAAACCTGACCCAAGCCCGAGCATCGCAACTCTCTATGCGGATTGTCCCGTATCTATCCGTCTATCAGACTCTACGTTCTTTGCGCGCGCTCGCACTTGACATCACCGTCACCGTCGCCGTCGCCATCGCCTCCGGCTACTTCGCCATCCGGGCTTCTCTCCCCTCCCGTTTCTTTTTTAGAACCAACATAGTTTCGCCCAGGAGAAATACCGAGAATGGGGGCGCATCAGAGTCGTGTGGTTGGTTCTTGGGGGCGTGTGGCTCATTCCTTGTGACGGTTGTGTCTTGAACTACGAACCTAGCCGCTCCTCTTTTCGGTGCCCGACGCCCAGTGTTTGGAGATGCTGGGCGCCAACAGCTCTAGCTCGCTCGGCCGCTGTCTATGCGTGTTGTGCATGTTGTTGCGTGTGTACTGCGTCCTATGTATGTGTGTTGCCTCACCTTGCAGTCTTGCGCTCTCAATGAGAACAAGCATGAGTGTACGCCCCTCATCTCATCTCGCCCGCCGTCTTGGTAATCTTCCCGCCTCGCCTTGCCTCGTCTTGCGTTTGCTTGGCTCCTTGACTTCAACGCCAGTCCTTCAATGGTCAACGGGACCTAGCTAGCGCGTTCTGCTTCAGTATTAGGCGGATCTTAGGTTTGGCTGACGGGGCTTTTCGAAGGCATCAATTCAATCCATAGCCCGTAGTCTCCTGCCAACCACTAACACTGTGTCCAACCAATGCCTTCCCATGCAAACCGACAAGGGCTCAGATTGTCCGAACAAGGTACCTGCGTCGTATGGAGAGCGTAAGGTACCTATTGATCATCCCCGACCAGGGAAGTCACTTCACACCTGGTATACTAGGTACTTCAAAGTTTTTGCTGCGCTTACTACGTAGTAGTTGTTCTGTGAATGAGCTTGTGCCACCCGCCCGCTTCAAGCGGTGCATCTCGTCAATCTGGCCGCTTCTAGACCCTCTGATTTGGGACCTTCCATGTTCCGCCCCCGCCCGCCAATTCTAATGTCAGTTCCAATGCCACCACGCCGTCCACATCTCTGGATGACTTCGACTTCTTTGTTAGAATAACGGCACTTGCGCTGGCGCTGGTGCTGGCGCAAGCGTGAGAGCAGCAGACTCGTCAATTGATAGGTAGCCTTCTTTGTGCTAACGTCTTGCGACCTGCGTCTTACCGCAAGTGCCGCGCTGGGCGACGCAATCCATTAGAACTTGTTCGTTCGTCCCGTCCCATGTCCCCCTCCCGCCTCCGTTCCGCCTCCGTCAACCCCCGTTCTCAACATCTCATCTCCCACCCGCCTCTCAACAGGCCTTCTGCGTGACTGGCCGGCTGACGAGGGGAGGTGGCAGGCCTCCAGCCAAGACAAGCACTGTGAGGAGACTCGACTCACCACGCGAAGCCAGGGCAGGGTCCGAATGTATCTGTACTATATCCCATGTTCTGTCTTCCTTCTTTACCAGGGTAAGACCGCTAGCAATTCCAAATTGGCTATTTCTCTCGTGTACTATGGGCTTATTGGCTTACCGAGCACGCCGACTCTGTCTTCCCTGCTCATTGACTGCCCAACTCTTCTGACCCTAGGTACTTTGGTACTTTGGATGCTTCCTGACTCTGCTGCTCTCCCCACGCACCGACGATGTGAGTCACAGCACATGGAGAAACAGGTTGCGTCCACCTCAGACGCATCCTGGAGGCCGAAACAAGGCCTGGGGCCAGGCCTTTCTAGGATTAGAGGCTGTTCATGGGTGGATCTTTTGAGGCCCATTGGACCCTTTGGGGCCATTTGGAGCCATTTGGGGCCGCGACAGGGGTTGCCTTTGTGCTTCGCTGGACCGGGGGCCACCCTTCACTGAACGGGGGGGTGGCGTGGGCGTGGGCTATCGATAAGAGTACCAGCTCCACATCGTGCAGCCAGCAAACGGGACGCCTACCTGCGTTTGCTAGGATGGCCTTCCATTGCACATTTGCCAATTGCCAATTGCCAATTGCCAACGTCATCATCCGTAGCCAGGCCTCGACATGAGCCTACGAATTACTTTCGCAGGATGGCGGTTTTAGGGGGCGTGGGCTTATGTTAGACGCACAACGGGAGCAAGGAAGGGAAGAAGGAAGAGAGAATGCAATCCACTGCCGTGTTGTTTTGCTGTTCAATGGGTCGTTTAACATGGCATCGCATCGCATCACATCACATCCTGTAGCATTCCGTCGCAATCAGGGAGACCTGGGCGCTGAGACGCCTCCCCGTCGCAATTGGATGTCCGACCGCGCAAACTTGGAGACGACCACAACACCAGCAGGAGCCACTTGCCTTCCAATGAACAGACACTAACCATGTCAATGGGCTTCGTCGGAGTTGGATGGGTTATGCTTCCCCTCATTTCCAACTCCGAGCAGAAAGCGAATAGGCCCGAGCGAGCCGGCGCGCGCGCGCTTGAGCGAACCAAGCAAGCAAACGAATAAGCAAGATGAGCCGTGGATAGGGGGAGCGAAGGCCCCTAACACTGATCACATCAGCAACAAATTGCCCTTTCTGGGGGACGGATTGGTAGGATGAGAGCCATCCGAGCCGAGCAGCCAGCCGAAGCCCTTTTCGATGCAGCCAGCATGGGCGAAGCCAGGTCTGGACCGCTTCCCCGCCATCAGCCTGTGCAGGCAGCGCAGCACACACCAACTAACACATCGTACCGTACAAAGCCATGCATATTTCGCCCACACCGTTCGACTTGCAGGGGGCGAGACGGAGCACAATGCAGCCGAAGAGAGTCCACCGTCCCGACATTTCTCCATTTTCGCCTCGGATTCCTTTCTCCTGATTACTTGGTAAGCCGCTTCGCTCTTGTCGGTGTCGTTGTTGCTCCGGAGTAATTGGGGTGGCTCTGGGTCTGATCCAGCAGAACCACTGTTGTCTTCTCCAGTACTTCTACACTCTTTCCCAACACGCCCCTCCCACGATTCCATCCCACGTCCTAAAGTCAGTCTATCTGTCTGGTGGTGAGCAGTGGAGGGCCACATGACCCTCTCTGTCTTAGTCCACCAAGGCTTCTCGTCGTCAATCCTCTGTGCCAGGCATGCGTTATCAGCACCGTCATTAAAACGTGATATGGCAACCTCCCCAATGGTTCACATGTGCAGAGACAGATGCCAAGGCAGGGTCGCCTCCCATCCACCACTGCTAGGAGGGCTGGTCCGCGGCCTGGGGTGCCGGGCTTCCAATCTTCCTTCTTCCCTTGTGAAACGGCCCGCTCGCGCGCACCCTCCATCAGTTCTAATCGGTGAGTGTGTGAGTGCTGTTGGCTGATGACTGGCAGGCAACGGCCGGAAGGGTAACGCACAAAGCATGACGGGGACGGGTGACGCTAGCACCTGTCACTTGACCGCCTTGGTCTGAGACAATGGAGGCTGAGCCTCCCTCTAGTGTAGGTCCTGAGTTTGAGCCTGAGTCTGTCGGAGTGATTGAGTGTTAGTGCGAGTTACTATCGGGAAGAGTTGGAAGAACAAATGGGCATGTGAGTGAGTTTCACAGGAGGTTACGTCAGTGAGCCACGAACCTCCCGTCACGTTCCCTCCGAGCTTCTACTAAACACAGCAGATGACTGAGGGCGCCTCGAACGTCTTGGAGTCCTTGGGAAAACGAACCAGGCATTCCTCTCAATGATGCCCACGAAAATGAGGCAACGAACGGGAGTCGTGCACCCACCTACACAATAGGTTCCAAATGGTCTAGACGCAGGTGCTGTGAACTACGGGCGATGTAGGGTATGCCCATGCACCATCGAAGACGTCATGCTGCGATTGCTTGCTCAACTTGCGCTTGTACTCGTATGGCCTGGCCATTCCCATCGGGATTGGCATTTATGGTGGCGTGAGAAGTTGACCTAGGTACGCTTGCTATGTTTGGATTGTTGGTGAGGACCCTGCGATGGCGGCTTCCATCCCCCAACCCCCATCACCTTACCTTTGTGCTGTTGTGTCTCTGAACGGATGCAACAAGTGGTATTGAGAGAGCGGTTTTCGCAATGCTTATCGGTCTAGTTGCCCTGTGTGCAATTGTCTCTGCCTTGTCTCTGATGTCTTGCATTGGAACATGAACAGAATGGGTCCTCTGTCTGCAACACGCAGCAGTCAGTTATTAGTTTGGCTTCCTTATCGCTTATCACCCCTCCTTCCCTTCGCAGCGTCTTATCCATGGCCTGGGGAGAGGTGCTATCCCAATTGTTATTATTATTATCAATCTCACAGTTGTTGTTGCGCCTGCCACTCTTGTAGAACCCGTCTCTTCTCTTCAACATCAATTACGCTACAAAGAATACTGAGTATATGTTGAATTTGTCTTCTTGCTTGGGGCACATTGATTCCTTGTCAATGACGGTTCTCTCGCCCCTCAATAGCCAATCCATGAGGGAGCTGTACGTTTCAAACTATTGATGCATCGTCCAGTATCAAATATCCACGGGCCGGACATCCATTGCCGACCAGCCAAGCGCCTGCACCAGCACAAACGCCGGCACTCAACAAAACAACAGCTACGCCGTCGCCGACTCTCTCAACCTTCCTTCCCTTAATGGAGAACGGTGCCAAGTGTCCGGTCCTCGGCCCGCGATCACGGTACTCTTGTTAGAAACGTTGCAGCTACAAAGGCTTTAACAGATGGACAACTGGGTACTCGGGATTGAGCCTTGGCCATGTGCGTGCGCTCGCGGCCCTCTTGGCGGGGGAATCCTCGCTGGGAATGCGCCCATTTGGCAAACCACTCTTGATTCCGCTTACAACATCGAATGGGCAGAAACGTGGGATATTAATCTCACTCCCCTCCCGCATGCGCGCTGCCGCTCCACTATCCGGAGGACCTCCATCAATGGACGGCCCCACCGCCCGAGGCTACTGTAAAGCTGTTGCGAGCTGCGCGAGAGTTGTCGCTGCGGCGCCGGGGCGGGGATCGAGGGGTTGAAGGGTTGAGGGGTTGAGGGGTCCGGAGGGCCGCAAACAACAGCGCAACCAGCAGCCTTGGTGCATTCCACTGCCAATGGGTCCCCCAATGGCCCCAGAAGCAGACCAAGAGACGGTGAGCGAGTCGTAGCAAATGCAATTGAGTTGCAGCCCAGCCCAGGCGGTCAAGCGCAGCGCAACGCAGTGCGGCACCACGCATGGCGCGTTCCAGAGGCGCACCCCCAGCGCAAAGTGCCATGGAATTGGCGGCGCTTTTGCGTCAATCAATTCAAACCGCCTGCAATTCTGACGTAGCCAGAGAGCCCTTCCTCGGCGCGTGTCGCATTTTGCTTGGGCATCATTTCCCGCCCCGCTGAACCGCTACAGTCATCCCAACCACCATGTTGAATTGCGTCCAGGTTGACGATTCTCTGGTCGCAGGGCCTGGCGCTCCTTTTTTTTTCATCCCCTTACCCTGATGACTGGCTAACTGGCGTGATGCGCTGTCAGTACGACAGCAGAGCATGATGCCGTGGGCCCAGCTGCATGAGTTGCAATCTCGCGGGATCGGCATGCCACCCCTCTCCCGTCTGTCCGCGACGGACGATCAGGTTACTGTCGAGGCCTGACTCGACGGAATCGTTTCAGATGACCATCGTCCGAGTCCGGCTCTTGTTGCAGAATTCCAGACATCGCAGTGGAGACCCTAGGGCATGGCACTCTACGAAGTGCCTTGCAGCGTTGTGTAGCATTGGCAGTGGCGTTAGCAAGTGGCATTGGCCTCATTTTATCTTGTTGTAATTCTATCAACCAGGCGTTGACCGGATGCTCCCATATTCAGCCTCGGCGCTTTTGTGCTTCAGCGTCGGGCAGGCTATTGACGCCGAGATACACGCCCCGGCAATGTGCAATGGGTGTGTGCAACACTTGTTGCTATGACCACGTTACCTAGTGGTTGGCCTCACTATTCCTCATGTCCTCCGTACAATTGGGCGCCTTTGCTTGCGGGAAATCGTCTTCGTCACATTTCTGGCTGCACGCCTGACAAAAGTGTTGACGGGAACCCCCTGTCTCGTTGCTTCAGCCTGTTGTCATACTAGACCACTCATCGAGGGCGGATGCAGTTGCGGAAAATGCCACCAGTCCCGCGTACGCCACCAGGCTCCGGCTTCCTTTTGATCGCCGCCTAGCGCAGGGATGCGCACTCACACCGAGACGCTAAGATTCAAGGCTCTCTTGCCTGATCCGTGTTGACCTCGCCTCTTATCACATCTCAAGTCGACCGATTGTTGGGCAATGGTGCCGTCTCGCCTCTGAAAGCTTCCAGCCTCCAGCATCAACCCATCATTTGCCAATGGTCCTGGATGCCTACTTCGTGGCCACCTAAACCAGGCTCGTGGGTACCACTACGAGTAGTGCGCCACTTTCCTCGCATTGAATTGTACGAATGCACTCAGCCCGAACCCCGATCTCCTTGTTTGTGGTACGGGCGCTATTGTCGTTGCATTGATCCGGGTGTGGACATCGTATAGCGCCAAGTCAACATGTCACTACGTTACTCAAGAAGGCACTGGACTTCCAGAAGCTCAATCCGAGTAATCACATCGCAGCATGCAGCCCGATATAGAGGTGCACTTCACCATGGGGTCGAGGCTGGAGTCTCACAGCGACGTGGGGCGATGAGGAGGATTGTTAGGATCAAGCTCTCTTGTCGTGATCCAATGTGATGCGTCTGTGGTGTCCGTCATGTGAAGTCGTAGACCATCAAGCTTTCGCGACCGTCGCGTGCCTCCTTGAGCACAATAACCATTTCGTCGTCAAAGCCAACCCAGTTCCTGCGGTCCTCCCACTCGGCAAGGTCCAATCCCGGCGTTTGTGTCCTGTTGACTTGCTCAGTGCCACTTTCGCCGTCGTCCGCGTCGTCCGCGTCATCGACTGGCTGCCTAGGCCGAACCTCAATGCTGCTGCCTCCCACGCGGCCCTCAAGCTCCCACACGCGGATCTCGTCCCCACGCGTGCTGATGCTCACAGCCTTGCCCCGCGGGGTGATCTCCGCATCCGATATGCCTGACGTGTGGCCCCAGAGGCGGATACCAGGAGACAAGCTCAGCGAAGTGGCCGTCGACGTGCACAAGTGCAGCACCAGCGTGTTGTCTGGGAGCGTGGCAAGCAGGTACGGGTGGCTATAGCAGAGAGATGTGAGGCCAGGCTGTGAGTCATCAGGCGGTGGCGGGCGCGGGAGTGAACTGCGCGGCGACGGGCTGGGGGAGTGCGGGGGACAGGGCGTCGTGGTGCCGCTGTTGACCCCGGTCTCAATAGGGAGGGTGTAGGCAAGGCGGGAGGAGAGGCTGTCGGCGCCTGATGGTGAGGGCTTGATGTGGATGTCCTGGATGCCAATGCACAAGCCGTTGGGGGTTAGGAAGGTGTAAGCAATGGAGGCGCTGACAGAGGCGGCCATTCGGCGGATTGAAAGCGCGATGGGTTGGTGAGTGGTGTGCGATTTCAAAGAAGTGAGTAGGTAAGGCGGCGGGAGCTTGGGTCCTGTGCCAGCTTTCTCTTGTAGTTTCGTCTTTCCATTTCTGTCGTGAGCACTCTCTACGACTTGCGCCTGGGAAGTCGCCATACCCTCGTCAAGTGGCGACTCAGATGGTCGATTGAAGGTGTACAGCGAGATAAGCCCAGCACTGGTCGCCGTCAACACATAGGGATGGCCGTATGCCACAGCGACAAGCTCCCCATTGCAGCTCTTCTCGTGTCGGTATCTTCTCGTCAGTTGCCCCTGCCTCGTATCGAGCGTCCAAATCCCGAAACCTCCATCCGCGAACCCGACCACGACGTCGACCATGTCGCCTGACTGTCCCTGTTCGTCCACTGACAGAGCCTTCGGTTCATTACCAATATTATATCCATCTTCTTGTAAGTGCGCTTGCGCGATCGGCTGTCGTGTTCGTAGATCCCACGCTCGAAGTCCCGACGCCGAATCTGCCGTCAAGGCGATGCCCTCCACCACCTTCACGAGCGTCTTGTTCTGCTCTTCGGCGCCTTTGGAAGCATCTCGTACGCTAACCTCTTCGACTGCACACTTTCCACGCGCCCAGTTGTGCCGCAGCTTGTACTGTCCTTTCCAGTCGATAGTTCGGCTGGACTCGGTCGGTGTGTCGTCTTTCACGTCCACCAACCCACCTCTTCGTCCCCAACCACCATCAGCCCACACAGCCCTGCGCGCAGAGTACTGGAGCTTCGTCCCACGGTTCGAAGGTGATGCACCGCTGGCGCCAACGCGAAAGCCAGGGATGCGCAGCGCCCGGGGAAGAACGAAGCGCGTGTAGTAATGCGTGCGCCATAGCTGGGAGTCTGCAGCGAGGCGACAAAGGCGGCGCGATACTGGAGCGATGTCGAGGAGATCGGTTTCGCTGAGGAATGATAGGATTCGCACGAAGAGCTCGTCGGAAAGCGTAGAGATGACATCGCTGGAGGGTGGGCGGTCGGAAGCTATGACCGGCATCGGCATCTGCGGGGAGACTCGGGGCCGTTTTGGCTGGAGTTGATGGTTGCCGTGTTCGTTTGCGTGGGACGCTGATATCTTTCGTTTGGTACCCATTCTGAAGCGCTCTACCGAGCAGTGCAGGGCCCGACCTGCTTAGTAGCTGAGGGACTTGTGTTTGGAAAAGTTGAGGTTTCGAGGTGTGTAGATGGGAAATGTCGGTGGCGATGGGTTGGGGGCTATCGATAACGGTGCGCCATCCCGCTTTACCCTATACCCAAAATGTACGGGCTTTTTATTAGACTGAGCAAACGGTTACTTACTCTTCCAAGGTTTGAGCACTCCAGTAGGGTAAGTAGCATTTGAACTACCTAGCGAGCTCTTTGAGCTTTAAATGGCGAATTAGTGAATGCTCCAGAGTTTGGTAACCTTTAGGTTCTATCCTCCTGAATATCATCTTATCTATATTCTGATCTTGATTGCCTTAAAAATCTTGGGTATTTCCACAATACATTTATAAATGTTTTCCCATCATTGACCTGTAAAAAGAACCCCAACTCCGTTCTACAATGCGATCCACCCCATATCAACATTGTCTTGGGCTAGGTCATAGACCGATAGTCTCAAACATATCGTCATAGACCTTGCCAACCCAGCCACCCGTCAGTCCTCCTCTCGCGACGACGAGTAAGCCTCCGGCCGCCCACAGCGCCACGAATGCGGCAGAAATGCCGTGAAGGCCGGCCCAGCTTCTCCTTCGGTACTTCTTTCTCTTTTCGACAACCACATTTCTCGTTCGCTGGACCTCCTTAGTAGAGGGTGCAATCCCAAGCCACTTCGCTTGACCCCAAATCATATGACTGCAGCCAACTGTCAAGAGACCAATGTAGGCGACCTGAGAAAGAGCAGGGTGTCTGCCAAAACAGTGCGCAACGTAGGCGAGACCAATGTTGGAGCTATCACCTTCGACTTGTAATGGAAGCACCCGGTTGGCGAAGACATGAGCAGCGTAGAAGAACGTAAAGGCGTAGCCCGACATCGAAATGTAGCTCAATGGCGGCCACGGCGAAGCTGTTCCTGGCATGGCGCCCCCGTACTTCTTCAAGTTCTGAGACCTTCTCAGCAAGCGCAAGGCGATTCCCGAACCAACGTGCGCTATAACGGGGAGGGCGACCAAGATGGGCTCCGTGAGTGATGTCTGATATACTTCGCGGGTCATCAGCAAGTAATTTTCGGAACCGGCGACGGAGCGAGTGATGGCGGGGATAAGGGAGACGTTGGCGAGGTGGAGAGAGGTAAAGAAGCCCATGGCGTAGCTCGAGAACTTTTGAATTCGCATCACTATGTTTGGAGTCAGATTAGTGAACAGGCTTTGGATTTGCCGGGCAATAGTATCCCTTCTTCACATGGCATCGGATTGTCGGGAACGAACAGTAGAAGATAGGGCCAGGACCCGTGGCTGTCGTACTTGTCGACCCGAGGATTGCGCTCGCACTCAAGCCAGGAGCCCCGGCGGAGGGAGCCTTTATCACGACTGAATTGGCGTCAACGCCATTTTGTCCACTGCCGTCTTGAGATTCTGCGAGGCAGAGGTCCACGGGGCTGTCGGCGTCGACGAGTATTGGTGGAGAGTCGATGGGCTCAGGGTCGAGCTGGAGGAGCGGCACGAAGCTCTCTTGCGAGGCCGTACGATTCCGTGATGTGTCCGCGTCCATGATGCTGACCATTCGTCTGAGGCGTAGTGAATCGGATTAATGATGACGATGCAAAAGTTCCTGAGATCACGAGAAAGGCGGGCGGGATGGTGGGGAGGAAGTTGGATTAGCGCCTCAACGCTCTGTCACCCTGGGAAAGATAAAGTGAGCGAGCTCATCGACCCCTGGAATGGCCCTACCATGAGCCTTGAAAGAGAGAGGGACAGTGACGTTTTGTCGCAGCCACGCCAAAAGACCATCCACTGGAGGCGCTGGGCCCTGGTCAGCAGAGCGCCCTGGGACTCGATTGGTTAGCGCACTCGGCCCACTCAAAGACCCCAGGAAATGCCCCAGTCGAATCTGGAATCTGCAGCAGGATTCTATTCGGTCCAAGCTGAACCTTCCAAAGTTGCCATTTCCACAGCATCAAACTACCGCAACCATCCACAGCCGAAGTGACAGCGCACGATACAATGCCTCCAGTAAGCCCTAACTCACCGACAAGTCTGGAGACATCAGTCGTACTGACCTACTTCCAGCGATCGCAGATGTTCTACTGTACTACCTGCTCAAAGGGATATGCACGCAGCAACGAATATGAAGCTCATTTGAGCAGCTACGACCATAGCCATAGGCAACGACTTAAGGACATGAAGGCCATGGTTCGCGACCCAAATGCAGGATCCCGCGCTCGAAAAGCAGAGGCCAAGGCTGACGGCCTCGTCAGCATCAAGCTGCCCGGGCAAGAATCCACGACCAACACTACAGGCGGAGGTGGCTTCAAGAAGGGCGGTTTCAAAAAGAGCGGTTTCAAGAGCGCCTTCACGCGAGTCGATGGCCCTGCGAGTGGCACGGAAAAGGTCCCTAAGGCAACCAACGTATTGGACCCTCCTACAGTGAACCCAGGTCTGCAAAAGGGCATATCCGCGGAGAGCGATACCGAAGACGAAGGCTACGAGGTCTACGACCCTAGATTTCCAACGAACTGAGACGACGCAACCCTGGAAGCGCACGTTCCGTGGAAGAACCAACGGGAAATTTGGTGTGGTCTTCAAGAGTGGAGTTGAGAACTGTTCTATTACTACTGAATTCCGTCACAACGACCCTGGCTGTGGCCACTGAGGACCCCCTATTTGCGATATGTCTTGCTCCAACAATCCCAGCAAATTCCTACTCCCCGAGAACCAGTCTGCCATTTGAGCCACCTGTGAGCCCCCAGCCGTGGCACCGTTGCCCTCGTTCAAAGGGTTTCCAGCCATTTGCTCCTCTGTTGGCATGAAACCTAGCTGGCTAAGGTACATATCGAATTCATCTCCGATTGGAATCATGGTTTGGTCGTCTTGCTGGTGCGACTTGGCCTGCACATATAGCATCGCAACATTGCTCATTACATAGCACAGACGATGCAGCTTCTTTAATACCTCGGACACGTCGGACGCTATCTCAAGCGTTGCAGTGAATTCCTGGAGAAGTTGGAGGTCTTCCAGCGACGATGTCTCGATGACATGACAAAATACAACGAAGAAGGGGGCAAAGGGAGTTAGCAACAAGTTCCTATGACTGAATGTTAGCCTCCGTTGCGACAGGTCATACTCTAGGATTGTCGGGCGTTTACCAATGGACGTAAATGGCCTTGGCGTAGGCCTCGCGCCGAACCAGCTCCATACAGTCCAGATGCTTTTGCATAGCCCGGCGCGCTACTTGGATGCATTCGTCACAGAACCTACTCAAGGAGCCTTCTGGGGCCGGGATAGCACGGTACACAAGGGTCACGGTCGCTAGCAACTGCACCTCGTCGCCTTTGACGTGGATGTCGACAAGATGGGACGCCTTGATCCTCTCTAGTGACGCGACTGCCATTTTCCGAGCCTCAGATGCCTCTGCCTCTACCCGAACACACTGGGCGGCTAGTACCCGAGCTCTCTCGGCTAGTTCGGATTGTGGTCGTGCTAACGCATCTGGGCTATAACTGTTCAGTTGTTAGTCATCTAATCCGAGAGTTTCGACGTGGAATGGAGCGACCAACAGCTGGACATAGACTTCGCCCTGGAGGATTGCCGTCTTGAGCCACATGAGTGCTATACCCGATGCTTCGTCACCCATCATGCCGTCAAAGATGAAACTCCGGGGAATGTCGATGTCCCAGTCCTGTATCATAGGCGCGCGCCCTAATCGCAGGGCGAGCGCCTTGTCATTGGTATATACAGACCAGAAAAGCCCTGATCTGACCCTGTATGTTTCTGGGTCGGATTTGCAAGCGCTCTTACGGTGAAAGCCAGCCGTCTGGCAGATTTGTGCGGCTGCACAGTTGAGATGCCAGGCCACAGACGGCCTAGATACGTCAATGGCATACATAGTCTTTCAAATGTCAGCTGTTCATACATAATTCCGTGCAGACGGACCCTCTGAATGACTTACACCTAACAGAAGAGATTGGACACTTTCAACCTTGTTGGACATGAAGAGAGACATGTTGGCGAGGGCAGTCTCTAGATTGATTCGACATATTTGTATGTAAGGCTCGTACTCTCCTTTGGTTGCGTTATCGGGGGCAAAAGAGTGCTGCTCTAGGAACATATAGTACAGTCCAGCGTTGACAATGGCAAAGGCTGAATCAGAGAAGTCTTCGGTGGGGAAATAGACTATCCGGCATAGGCTCGAGAAGTCTGCGATTCCGACGAAGTAGCAGATGAAAGTGAAAAGACCGGGTGGTGCATCTTGGACTAGGTGTTAGCTTCGAGGGTCGGAAAATGAGGGTACTCTCTGGAACAGTGGAAAGAAGACCAGCGTACTTCGAATTTTCTTGAGGAGAGCCACGACGACATCCATGGGAGGCATCCGCAGCTGGGCCAGCCCCCCAGAGGGCATTGGTTGCTGGAGGGGGAAGCGAGGCCCATGGCTGATGGATTGGTGATTCTGTAACTCGACTAGCTGCCTGAGATTGGCCAGGCCCTCTCGCATGTTGGGGTCGACATCCTGCAACGACGTACGCTCTACGGCGTGCTCGAGAAACTCGCTGGCAAAGGTGGTGTGAGCAGCAAGGGTAGAGTCACCGCCAAAGGCTGATTCGCTATCGGAGCTATCGTCGCCGGCGATGGTGGAGGCAGCTCCAGTATGAGCTCCGGTACCATGACCGGACTGGGGAGTCTGGAAGCGCAGACCACTGTCTGGGGTGGAGCTCTGGCGGACGGTGAGGTCCCTTAGCAAGGTCTCGATGTTGGCGAGCCTGAGTTCGATCTGGTCGATCTTCTTTTCGCTGTTGGTGGGCGGCACATGGTGCCTCGGCGTTAGATCCTGGGGTTCTGGTTGGACGTACGAAGGTGGGATGGAAGAACGTGGAAGAGGGGAAGGAAACACGCACTATTGTGACGAGATGAGGACTCGCTGTCGAGGTTCCTTGACCCTCTGGTTGCCGCCGGTTGACGAGCAAGTGCGTTTGGCGATCCGGCAGTTGGAGCAGGGGAAGTCTTTGTCGCAGCGGATCTAGATGTCACAGCCAGGGTTATTGATCACGATTCATCTAAAGATTCCTGTCCACCATTGATCTCTCATGGCAACGACAAACTACGCGTGCAACCATACTTTTGGATGCGTAAGTTTGTATGATGATTTTATATGTGTATTCTTACCTTGCGTAGGCGGCATTGATCGCACTAAATGGTGATGAAAGAAAAAGTCAGTTAATCAATGTTGGTATGTTTTGTGTGCGGTCTATGCGACGGTGTATCGTGACGGTGTAAGTGATGCTATCAAAGCTGACAGCGACCAGCTTCAACCATGCCACGAGCAACGATGGGCTGCAGAACAAACCAGGCCACGCCAAGAAGATGTCGCGCAATGCAGCTTATCGAAAACGAGGCTTGAATAGGCGGCTTGCAGATGACACGGGGGGTGCGAACCAACTCACAGCTCTGCGTGTAGGGTCGTCGGAACCCGCGGACCCAGACGGCGCGGGGCCGAGAGTTGCGGTTTGCTCCATGCAGCAATTGCGGGGAAGACAAGACGAGGGAGAATAAGAGGGCAAGCTTAAGTAGCACAAGAGGCTGTAGCAAGATGGAGAATTGCTCCTAGTTTGGATGCGTCTCAGTTCCGAGAGGTGTTTTCTCCTTTCTTTCTGCCTCGCAGCGGATGGCGCGGAAGGCAGATGGCGGCCGGGAGAGGAGGATTTTGGGCGGCGTTGCGTAGGTGGTGAGTAAGTGAGTATTGCTGCCGCCTTTTCGCAGTTGTTCGGGCTCCGCGGAGTCCCGGTGAGACGGGCCAAAAAGGCGGAGCCGGAGCCGGGTCGGGATGGGCTGGTCTAGGGCTGCGAAGGGGAAGGGGCAAAACGGGCAAAAAGTGAACAACTACAGACTAGCAAGTAGCGGGATGACTCTTACCCCGATTGTTACGGAGTACGGAGTACGGGCGCTGATTCGACGGGATGCGCCCCTTCGTCATCAGGCAGTCACCGATTCATGTGTTCTTCCCATTCCTACTACGTACCTAGGTAGGTAGGTACCTACCTATTCATCAATGGACATCGTACGTCTCTGTCTCCCTCATCTCGACCTAGGGTTTTCGTTCTCGGGACTACGGCAGGTGGGCAGATCCCCCCACCCAAAGAGCGAATGGGGAAAAATCCAAGGCCAAGAGATTCCGCTTAGCTTTTAGCTTAAATTGATTCCCTGGCATGACTGCCACCCTAGGTCAAGTCAATACGAATCGGACATGGGGCGGATTGGTAATGGTGGTTGCTTCCCGGTGACGACTACTCGCATTCAATCGTATTCGTCGTGTCGTATCGTCGTGATATTAAAGTATGGCTGGCTGGGCTGGGCTTATTCTCATTTCTCTGTCTGTACTCTCTCGAATCCGGCATTGACGTCTTGTCAAGCATCTGAGATGATTGTGCGACAACCAACACAGCAAGAGAAGCTGCTAAGCGATGCACAGCAGCCGGTCGAAGACGTACTGAGTGATGACCACTCTAGATCTAGCGCGACTGAACAGCAGCAGCCGGATACGCAAGTAAACAGCGATGCCGTTACGATACAACCAGATCAAAATGATGGAGGCGAAGCAAAGACCAACAAAACGAAAGAGTCGGGCTTCAAGTACTACTTGGTGAGTTTGTTCAAGCTTTTTTGCATCGTGCTGTGCCTCCAGAAAATCTGTAATAGTACAGATCCCTTGTTTCTTCGGAGTCCTGCCTAACAATAATAATTGTATCTCCTTAATTTGCGTGGTCTTGCTTCTACACGTAAACTGGACGTACTTACTTATGGGCACATGGCAGCCTGCATCATGAAACATACACAGCGCGATATGCTGTCTGGTTGCAACTCAACATGCCATTTATACCTCTATAACAATGCTGACGAGTCTACCTTGCAGCGCGTCTTCACATACAACGACCTTCAAGGATGGATCTTCAACGCCATCGCCATCGTCGCCATGATAGCCGCGGGCACAGTGCTGCCCATTATGGACATCGTCTTTGGCAAATTCATCAACGCCTTCAACGGCTTCGTCAACGGAACGCTGTCTCCGGCAGGCTATCGGTCCGAGGTAGGAAAATACAGGTACGCCTTGGTTCCTCCTTTGCTGGTCTCGCATGATTGATGAGAGAGCTGACTCCTTTTCAGCCTGTACTTTATCTATCTTTTTCTTGCCAAGTTCGTCTTGACGTACATCTGGACCGTAAGTAAGCCCTCGATACCCTTCCCCCCCTGCTTAGTACCTATTCTAACCTGTCTTCCGCCAATTTTCAGATGCTCATCTCCTTGACTGCCATTAGGACCACTAAGGCCCTCCGCATCGACTTTGTCCGGCAGACTCTCCGCCAAGAAGTGTCCTTCTTTGACTCTCCCTCGTCATCCATCTCAGGCCAGATAACTACCAATGGGAACCTCATCAATCACGGCATCTCCGAGAAGCTCGGTCTCATCATCGCAGGCCTGTCGACCTTCTTCGCCGCCTTCGTCGTCGCCTTTGCCGTGCAGTGGAAACTTACCCTGATTGTCGTCTGCATCGTCCCCGTCAACATCATCGTCACCGTGGCTTGCGTCGCCATCGACATTGGCTACGAGTACGCCATGTTTGACATATATTCGCGCTCGGGCTCGCTCGCTGAGGAGGCCTTCGCCACGATTCGGACAGCCCATGCATTCTGGGCCTTTCCCAAGTTATCCAAGCGGTTCACGTCTATTCTTGACGACGCGGGAAAGATTGGCGCAAAGAAGTCGCTGGTCTATGCCATTCTTTTCCCCACTGAGTTCTTCTGTATCTTTTCTGGATACGGCTTGGCTTTCTGGCAGGGTATTCGGATGTATTCGACAGGAGAGATAACACAGCCCGGCACCGTCGTGACGTAAGTATTCTTCATGATGTGTCCTTCATTTCATCTGCTAAAAGCATCCCATGTATAGTGTCATATTTGCGGTGCTTGTCGCCGCTACAGCCCTCACGCAGATCGCGCCACAGACTATCGCGATCTCTAAAGCAACGGCTGCTGCCCAGGAGATGTTCCAGATGATTGATCGTGAGTCTAAAATCGATTCACTCTCTGAAGAGGGAGAGACGATACAGAACTTTCAGGGAGACATCAAACTTAGTGGTCTTTGCTTCGCATATCCGTCACGGCCTGATATTCCGGTCCTCCAAGGGCTCGACTTGGATATTCCAGCTGAGAAGACGACGGCTTTTGTTGGTTCGAGTGGTTCCGGCAAGAGTACAATCTTTGGTCTCCTGGAAAGATGGTACCAAAAAGGCGACGGTTCAATCACACTGGATGGCCATCCTGTTGAGAAATTGAACTTGAAATGGCTGCGAACCAACATCAGAATGGTCCAACAGGTATGGATTCAATGTTATGCTGAAAGTCCAAGAACGCTCCCTTATTATTCAACTAGGAGCCGACCCTTTTTAGTGGCAGTATCTTCCAGAACGTCGTCGACGGCCTCACAGGAACCGATCTAGTGAACTTGCCAGAAGACGAGAGGCGGAGACTTGTCGTCACAGCCTGCGAGGCAGCGTTCGCTCATGATTTTATCGAACGCCTACCTAATGTGCGTAAACACCTATGCCTCATCTGAACATATCGCTAATTGCCTTTGAAGGGATACGACACAGTTATCGGAGAACGCGGCGCCTCCCTTTCTGGAGGCCAGAAGCAGCGGGTCGTCATCGCTCGAAGCATCATCTCCAACCCAAAAGTCTTGATGCTTGATGAAGCCACTAGTGCTCTAGACCCCAATGCAGAAAAGATTGTACAGCGAGCCTTGAACAACGTTGCCAAAGGTCGTACCATGATTGTTATTGCGCATAGGCTGTCCACCATCCGGGATGCCGACAACATCATCGTAATGGCCAAAGGCGCAGCCATCGAGCAAGGCTCGCACAACGACCTGATTGACCTTGGAGGGGTTTACTCGAGGTTAGTTAGGCTGCAGGATCTTGGACATGGCGGCGTCGTTGCCCAAGAGGAAGCCGAGGCTGAAAAGGAGGAGTCACTTGCTCGCCTCGAAACGGTCATATCTCATGCCTCAGCGCATGCAACGCACGACGTTTCCAACGATAACACGATAAACTATGGGCTTCTCAAGTGCCTTTCGATCATGATCAAGGAACAACAGTCCATGTGGTGGCCAAATGGCGTTGTTCTCATCTTGATTTCGCTATGCGGAGGTTGGTAACGCCGTCTTTCAAGTCAAAAAGAAGTGCTAACATTTATGATAGGGCTTACATATCCCGCTATTGCCATACTATTCTCAAGGACTATGGATGCGTTTGCAAATATTGACGTTGAAAAGGGCAACTTTTACTCGCTTATGTTCTTCGTCGTTGCCCTCGCCAACGCAGTGATTTATGCTGCAGGTGGATGGGCGGCTAACAATATCGGCCAGGTGAGTTTATTTCCATATCAGAGACATGATTGTGGTGATGCATCATGACATACTGACATATCTTGTATTAGCATGTTATGAAGGTCTATCGCGGAGAAATTTTCAACAATACGCTCCGGCAAGACATGACCTTCTTTGACAACCCAAACCATGGCACCGGTTCTCTTGTATCCAGGCTGTCTACAGAGCCGACGAGTATCCAGGAGCTACTCTCGATGAATATAGCACTGATCCTGATCAATATCGTCACCGTCCTGTCTAGCTCCATCCTCGCCATTGCATACGGCTGGAAGCTGGGCCTGACGCTCGTCTTCGGCGCCCTGCCTGTGCTTGTCTTTAGCGGCTACGTGAGAGTTCGCCTCGAGTACAAATTCGACGTCGACACGGCAGCGCGGTTTGCCGAGAGTAGCAACCTAGCGTCAGAAGCTGTGCTAGGCATCAGGACTGTTTCTTCGCTGGCGCTAGAAGGGGCCGTTATCGAGAGGTACAGCTCGGCGCTCGAGGGGCTGGCGAATGAGGCCATTGCGGGCTTAGGTTGGAAGATGTTCTTTTATGCGCTCAGCCAATCTGCCTCGTTCCTTGCCATGGCGCTTGGATTCTGGTAAGCATAATTCCCATGGAGAAACAGCGGGAAATAGATGGTCAATATACTAACGAGGCTCGATAGGTATGGCGGGCGTCTAGTCTCGACGGGCGAGTATACCACTGAGCAGTTTTACATCATCTTTATTGGTGTTGTATTCTCTGGTGAGTCGGCTGCCATCTTCTTCCAATACTCGACAAGTGTTAGCAAGGCGCGCACTGCTTTCAACTACATCCTCCGACTCCGGAGGCAGGTGGTGCTCCATGATGAAGAAGGAGATGATGCCGATGTTCCACGTATCTTGCCCGAGAAGGCAGAGAAGGGCAATGGCCCCGAGGTGATATGCAACGCCGTTGGCTTTGCATATCCCCGTCGGCCCAAGTTGCAAGTTCTGCGGGGCATTGACATCAAGATAGAGTCGGGAAAGATGGTGGCCTTAGTTGGCGCATCAGGCTGTGGAAAGTCGACTATGGTTGCGCTGCTCGAGAGGTTCTACGATCCGACAACAGGCGAACTCAGATCAGACGGCCAGGACGTCAGGACCCGAAACCGTCGTCTATATCGGCGCGACATCGCTCTTGTTCAGCAAGAGCCCGTCCTATACCAAGGCTCCATCCGCGACAACATCTCGCTCGGGGTTGAAATTGGCATCCCCGACGATGACGCCATCATCAATTGCCTCAAGCAGGCCAACATATACGACTTCGTCGCCTCCCTCCCCGAGGGCCTCAACACGCCCTGCGGCAACCAAGGCCTCTCGCTGTCGGGCGGCCAGCGGCAGCGCATCGCCATTGCCCGTGCGCTGATCCGGCGCCCACGTCTGCTGCTCTTGGACGAGGCCACCAGCGCGCTGGATACAGAGTCGGAAAAGGTTGTTAAGGAGGCTCTAGATCGAGCCGCCCAGGGCCGAACCACGGTGGCGGTTGCTCATCGGCTCAGTACGATCCGGGACGCCGACGTGATTGTGGTATTTGCTGGTGGACGGGTGGTGCAGATGGGGACACATGAAGAGTTGGTGGCCAGGCGAGGTTTGTATTACGAAATGGTTCTAGGCCAGTCTCTAGACAGAGAGGCTTAATAAGATGAGAGTAGGTTATAGGCTGGTCAAGATGAAAGGGACCTTTCGGAGATAGGAATCGGACTCACTACAACTGGGTTTCTAGAATTACATGGACAACATTCACCTCTACAGCATAGAATACGGGTTTCAAGACGCCACTCAACCATAATCTAATTGTACAGCACAATCAGCATCACATAATGACAAGTCGCAGTGCCTTGGGAAGTTCGCAATGGTCATTATGTCCATGATCAGATTGACCCATCTCATGTGGCCGGCATGTGCGTCGTCTAGTACGCACTCTCTCTCACCGTACCACGACTACAAAGCTCCATCTACATAGAAAATTTGCGGCATCCCCAAGACGGCGCTTCTCGCCGGCCTGTCACCCTCTATTTTGTCACCCAATCCTTCATGTCGTCGTCATACCACGCTTAAGCCAAGACCTTCACATCACCGTCCTTGAGCTTGCCAGAATCCACGAGACGCTTGACCTCACCGCTCCACACGCTCTTGATCTCGTCGGCGACCTTGAGGCCGTTGAGCTTGCTAGCGAGAGCAGCAATCTCATCGGGGTCGATGTTGCCCTGGATGGCGTCGACGTCGTTAAGGACGGCATCAATCTGGGCGGCGGTAGGCTCGCCAGCGGCGAAGTAGTTGGCATCCTTAACGGAGCTCTTGAGCACACGCTTGTTCTTCTTGACAGCGTTCTTGGCCGCCTCCTTAGCCTTCTTTGAGGACTCGCGGTTAGCCTTAGCAGCAGCCTCAGCGTCAGCCGCAGCCTTGGCTTCGGCTTCCTTCTTAGCCTGGGCCTCCTCGAGGGCCTTCTTCTCAGCGGCCTCCTTCTCGAGACGCTTCTTGTTCTTGGAGGCGTTGGCTTCCTGTCGGAAGCGCTTGATACGCTCATCGCCAGCAGAGGCATCGTCGAGCAGCTTACGGAGTCGGGCATTATCCTCAGCCTTCTTCTTCTTGCGGGAGTTGGTGTTCTTGCGCTCCATGTGGCGCTTCTGGTCACGGTTCTCGTTGTCGTCAGGGACATCCTCATCCAAGTACTCAAAGGATCGCCAGCTGTCGAAGTTGTACCAGAAGTTGTAAAATTCGTCAACCTGCTCCTTGGTGGCATCGACGCCGCCGAAGCTGGGGACAGGGTGCGTCTTGGAGAAGCGGCCCTCGGCCTTGAAAACCTTGCTCCAGAGTTTGTAATAGTCGCCCTTCTGAGCCGCCTTCTTGGAAGGGGGCTCGACATCGGCCTCCTCGTCCACCGAGTCGTACTGGCGGCGTTTGATGGGATCGAGAAGAACATCGGTGGCCTTCTGGATGCACTTGAAGAATTGGTCGTCATCGACTCGGCCTTGGGCAGCCTTCTTATCGGGGTGGTGCTTGAGGACCTTCTTGCGGTGGGCCTTCTTGATCTGGTCCTCAGTAGCCTTGTAGCGATACTTGGAGAGGCCGAGGATCTTGTAGTGGTCCTGAGACTGTGAGGTGGTAGGATGGTCAGTAACAGGAAGAAATCAATGAGAATATACAGAATATATGACGTACCTTCCAGTCCTTGGCCTGGCTCTGAAGCATCATGGGGTCCTCGGGCTCGCTAACATCGCTCTCGTCACCATCCTCGAACTTCTTGGCGCTCTCCTGGGCCTGGATTCGGTCATCCTCGGAGAATGTGCGCTTGTGGCGGGCTCGGCGGGCGTGGGCGAGGAAGTGAGGGCCAACGGGCTCGATGCTGCGCTGGGCGGCCTCAGAGAGCTGACCAACGGCCTTGAAGTCCTTGTCTGCGCTCCAGCCGCTGGGAAGAGCGGGCAGAGGCAGCATAACGGTAGCCACAGATGCCATGGTTGGTCGTGGGTTTGGGTGGATCAGTAGTGGTGGGATGCAGAGGAAAGAAAAAAAAATTGCCAGTTGGATTTTAGATGTTCACATTTTCTCCCCCACCATCGACAAGGTGAAAATGTGATTTGGTGGGGATGAGGGGTTGGTTCAGACGATGAGATTGTGTCTACAGCGGGCTTCAACGCTATCATGGCAAGTGATACAGGGAGACTCGGCCGAATACAGGCACTTTGAGTAGTACGGTGGCGAGGCTACAGCCACTGTATGTACTGTAATTAGAGCTAAAGAGCCCGTCCTAAACCCTTGCAGCCAATCCAAGTGCAATACAATACCGGCCCTGGACATGCCATGACATGGGGCATCTTTTTTCCTGCCGAATGCATCCGATCATCCATCTTCAAAATCACCAGCATTGACGTCCACGCGCCCAGTCGATGACCTCGGCTGTCAAACTCAAGCCTAGCACAACAAAACGATTCGCATTACTAGATACAATTGCCTCAATCGGCAATCCCATCCCTAATCAACATGGCTGCGGCACTGTCTGCATACCGAACTCTCATGCGATCGGCTAGGATCGCTTTCCAAGGTAATGCTCTCGCCAACGAACCCACGCTTCCCATTGTGTCTCTTTGAGGGCAAGACCCTGCTTGAGACTTGAAAAACACATCAGTTGTGTATGAATGCGAGCTAATACGGCCCTCCAAACATGTAGGCGACGCTCCCATCCTCGCCGCTGCCCAGGTTCAAATCCGCAACGAATTCCGCCAAAAGGCCGCCCTCGATCCTACCGACGACAGTGTCACCGCCGCCATCCAACACGCTGTGGAGGTTGCCAAGGTCCTACGTGCGAACGTCGTCCAGGGCAAACGGTTAGGGGAGGAAGAAGACAGATTCAGTAAGTCGCAACCGTAATGGTCCTGGCAACGGCCAGTTGGGTTGGAATTTGCCCAAGCTAACGTACACAAACCAATCTAGAGCTACGGATACATGAGCATACTGAGAGGGGAGATAACGAGTCTATCAAGACAGCTGGCACTGGAGGCTCTGGTGGCTGCGGGTGCAAATAAAGAACGTACGAATGTGTAACACCACTCTGTTGATATGATACCCGCCGAATAATGCTTAAATGATCATCTTCGCTCTACCTCCATGACTCAATGTTGTCTTCAACCCCTTGGTCTGGTTTCCGTAGTCCCTTTTCGTCAGTGAAGCTCACCTGTTCATTGACCCTCTTTAACCCAACGCCTAAAACACCGGAAGCATGCTATGCGCCAGTTCGAATACGTGCAGTTGACAGACACCCCGATCGCTTTAATTCCCAGAGAGACTGGCATAGTTGGGTTCGTCGCCCATTCCTGGAGGCGCTGCCACGACTGGCGGTCGACTCTCTTGTCGGCCAGAATCTCCGGCGCCGCCCTCGATTGCCCGCGAGCCCTGGCCCTTAGATGGTCCCTGTCGTTGTCTCGCATCATGGAGCATTTGGCCACGCTGCTCCTTGTCCATGGTGCCAATGGCCTTGGGCACTCCCCACCGTATCCGCAGAGGGCATCCCGCAATAACAGCCCGGCCTTGACATGCCGCAGCCGCCTTTTCAGCTGCCTCTCTAGTATCGTAGTTGACAAACGCGCAATGCGACATGTGGGAACAAACCAAGCTCTTGATCTTGCCATGCACCTTGAAGTAATCGCGGAGCTTGAACTCGGGAAGATCATCCTCGACACCTGTTACAAATAGTGACATGATGTTTGTGTCTTGCGGCGGGAGCCAATCGCGCGGGCTGGGAGGCAGTTGGGCAGCACTCGGGAAAGCCTGTCGTGCCTTCCCCCCGGCTCTACCTCCGGCGGCGAACGCCGCCTTGGAATCACGCGTTCGGATCGGACCCGGTCCCCCCACTCCCGCTCCCACCAGAGCTTTTCCGCCGGTCGCGCCCTCGGCGGCGTCCACGTCAACGGCTTTGCCCTTACGGAAGTAGGGTTTGCTGTTGGCTAGGCGCCGTAGCAGCTCGCGCGCCTTCTCATCCGTCTTGCCATACTCCTCCGTCCCCACCTTTCCCTCCTCGATGAGCTTTTCGTTGTTCTGGGCAAAATATTCTCGGTTGATGTCGGATTGTGGCCCTGGGGCGACCATCTTAAGCGCGGCATCGCGCACGACGATTGGGAGGCCGAACGAAAGATCGAGCATACAACATTGGCAGCAGTTCTTGAGTCGCGCACAAGTCAAACAAACGTTGGTCCGCTTCTTGCGACCATGGGCGCGGTCGGCGCTCCAGCTGAAAACGGTGAAGGGTCTCGTACACTGTGAAGCGTATGCTAGTTAGTCAAGGTCTGCTGTTGCGTGCGACAGAATCGGGTGGACGCCTTACCAATTTACACTCAGCGCCGTAGTCCTCTTTGAGCATTTTGACATACGGATTGTCGGGCAAACACGTCTCACAGACGGAAGGGAAGTCGGTGGACTCCCATCCTGAGCGGTTGAGGTCCTGCTTGATCTGGGGCGGCATCGCGGGAGGGTGGACTGATTGACGTCGGCGTAGGTGATATCGTAATGGGGCGTCGGTAACTTTTAGAGTCGCGGCATGGGACTTAATAAATTCAAGTCACCGCCTGCCACCAGAGGCAAGGCTTTCTTACATAATGCGACACGGTCGGAGCCTAATCCTGATTGAGATAAGCTCCAAGGGAAAATACTGGATAAAGTCTTATCGATAAGTGCCGGCATCGATGCCATGCACAGTGGCAAGGAACTGGGAAGAATCAGCAGGGAACAAGGCGAGTAGACCCTGCTTACTCCGAAGAGCATGTGCTTGAAAACGAAAACCAGAAGGAAGCGCTTCAGAGATGACCGAATTGCTTACCCTTTCGCGTTCCGTGTTGCATTCCGAGCCTTGTACGGAGCTCGCCTGCCTGACCACGAGAGCGCTTTATCCACCGAAAAAGCAACCTGGAGATGCAAGACTGCAATTGCATCGCTGATATCCCTCCACTCTTCAAGGGCCCGTTGCGACCGCGCGGGGTCTGCTATTGGCCGATGGTTTAGTACCCAATTCTTTTATCGCAATCTTTCTCTCCACGAGAACGTGCCCACCACGCCTCCACCGCCAGTGTCATCATAGTCTTGCCAACAAGTGCCGTCCACCAAGTACCACTCCAACCCCTAGCTTCTCACTCTCGGCCGAATCGCTCGACAAGCATAATATGGTTCGATGAGATCAGGATGGGATCATTTTGACCAGAATCACAACGACAAGAGGGAAATCTATGTAAACCCGGGGCATCTCACCCACACCCCCAGATCGACAAGAAAGTCGCCAGAGATAGGGACTGATAGACTTTCGAAAATTCGAAAACATCACTTCATTATCCAACATCTCCTATTATTCAATCAGCGGAAGGAGAAGCGCTTCTTTGCGAGTTAGGCCGCAACTCCTCTTGGCCCTCTTTCTCTTTTTCGTACCGCGACGCTTTCGTATTCGTATCAATAACTCCCCCCGATTTCCTCCTTGCGAGCTATCAGCAAGTGCACTCACCGCCCAGAAAAGATACCTACACAAGGGTATACCACCCGCGTGCGACGCATGTACCTCCTGCTGCCACCAAGCACATGCTGTGGGGGACGCACAGCCAGAAGTGGCCCCCGACTCAGAGGCAACAACCCGTCCATCTAGTCCACTTGTGGAATAGCGCCCGGGTTTTGGTCAACCTTCAATTGAGATTGGATGCAGAGTGTCGTCCATTCAGGGGAGGGCCGTGAAATTTGTTGGAAATGCCGTCGCTCCGTTACCCGTCACCATTAAAACGGACGCCGCCTCCCTCTCCCAAGCGCGATTGACCTCCATTGCCTTCGATCCTGCTGTCCTTTCTCTCTTCTCTCCTCTCTTCACGTCCTTCTTGTTGAAACTCCTGGAATTGACAGGTTTATTTTCGGCTTTCACCCTTCCGCAGCCCTCAATTCACATTCAACATGGTTGCCTCATCCACTGCCTCCAACCTTGAACGCGAGGACCACAAGCGCGATGCCGACTTCAACAAGGCGATGCACGGCTCCTCTGCCCAGGCCCGCGGTGGGATCGCTGCCATGTTCTCGAAAGGCGGCGCTGCCAAGCAAGCTGCTGTTGACGAGTACTTTAAGCACTGGGATAACAAGCCGGCTGAGAACGAAACGGCTGAAGAGCGCGCTGTACGAATACGCCCTGCTGCCCCTCCCTCTTCTCTGGAGGCACACAATTGACAGCACAACTGACACCAATATCTAGGCCCGAACTGCTGAGTACGCGACGTTGACGAGACAGTAAGTTATCATCGATGTTCTCCATTGCAATTGATTTATTTTCTACCCCTGTGCTGCGTTCCCTCTTTGCCAGTTTTCATGTGGGGTTGGTCTCTAACCTGGTCTACTATAGCTACTACAACCTCGCCACCGATCTTTACGAGTACGGCTGGGGCCAGTCCTTCCACTTCTGTCGATTTTCTCTCGGCGAGCCATTCTACCAGGCTATTGCCCGCCATGAGCACTACCTGGCCCACAGCATTGGCATCAAGGAGGGCATGAAGGTGCTCGACGTCGGCTGTGGTGTCGGTGGCCCTGCCCGCGAGATTGCCAAGTTCACTGGCGCCCACGTCACTGGCCTCAACAACAACGACTACCAGATTCAGCGAGCCACCCATTACGCGGCTAAGGAGGGTCTGTCAAACCAGCTGGCCTTTGTCAAGGGTGACTTCATGGTCAGTCACATGTGATATAGATTCTCTATATCATCGCCTAAGGCGACCCTCATATGAGCTTTCAGCTAACCTAACTCAGCAAATGTCCTTCCCCGACAACTCCTTCGATGCCATTTACGCTATCGAAGCCACCGTCCACGCTCCCACTCTGAAGGGCATTTACAGCGAGATCTTCCGTGTTCTCAAGCCAGGTGGTGTTTTCGGTGTGTACGAGTGGTTGATGACTGATGAGTACGACAACGACAACCTGCGCCATCGCGAGATCCGCCTAGGCATCGAGCAAGGCGATGGTATCTCCAACATGTGCAAGGTTTCCGAGGCTCTTGATGCAATTCGAGATTCGGGCTTTGACATGCTCCACCACGAGGATCTTGCAGCCCGCCCCGACCCTCTTCCCTGGTACTGGCCCCTGTCGGGCGAGCTGCGATACATCCAGTCCATGGGAGACATCTTCACCATTGTGCGTATGACGACTTGGGGACGAACCATTGCACACGGTCTTGCTGGTATGCTGGAGACGCTGAGACTGGCTCCTGCTGGAACCAAAAAGACCGCCGACAGCCTCGCCCTGGCTGCCGACTGTCTTGTTGCCGGTGGACGCGACAACTTGTTCACCCCCATGTACCTGATGGTTGCCCGCAAACCCGAGGCGTAATTTATAAAATACTCTGATAGGAAACGATAAGAGAAGATGATGGGGCCCAGGGTCGGTGGGATTGCATTGGGTATGACCCTTGGACCGACAGGGTCCATGCAACAGAGGCGACCACTCTACGGATATAATTGTAATCTACTTGGGATAGGTAGACATCGGGACACTAGCACGGCGAGAGTCCTCATGACTTTAGATGTATATATATTTGAGCGTCGTCGCCTATGAAGAGCTTTGTCAGGTAGCCCAAGATTCAACGAGTACAGCGGAGCTTATGACATGAGACCGTTGCCTTTAACCTCTGATTAGCACACACGCAATTCGTCGCCATTATCTGTTTCCACTGCTTTTCGATGTTTTACTCGAAAATTGCGATGCCAATCGCAGGATACCAGTATTTCCAATGTGG
Source organism: Dactylonectria alcacerensis (assembly GCA_029931735.1). Taxonomy (NCBI): domain Eukaryota; kingdom Fungi; phylum Ascomycota; class Sordariomycetes; order Hypocreales; family Nectriaceae; genus Dactylonectria; species Dactylonectria alcacerensis. The sequence continues at coordinate 1,490,018 of JAPMUZ010000011.1, read as the reverse complement.
AAGTTGAAGCCATTTTGCTCCTATCGTGAGCGTTGAGTGGGCAGTAATTTTTATTAGTCAGCGTCTTTTCCCTTGATGAGAACGGTGGTAGAAAGTGGTGGGGATGCGTCCGGAGTAGCTCTAGCCGGGTCGGAGCCTTCTTTCTCCGGCAACACCACAAGTACAACTAAGGATCTGTCGGCCAAAGCCAATGCGCCTTGTGAATTATATATAGCCATGTACAAGCGTCACAAAATAGTTTCTTGCTGGCGGATTACCTTTATCGCATGTTGGTTGCTGGGCTGAGTCCGTTCGTCGGTGACCGTTGCTGGTGGGGATATCTCCCCAATATTCCCCCCAACAGACTTGACGACTAGGCCACTCTCTGGAGACTGCAAAGTGCAGCGCATTACGGCCGATGCGCGCCTGCGTAGTATGTGAGTGGTCCCCTGCCAGTTATTAGCGGGTTTTTTGCGTCTGGTACCCCCAAGACGCCCCCCGGGCATGGTACTACGAGTGCACCCAGGGCCTACGAGTAAGTGGCTCAGGGCGGGGGCCACCTAGAGGCACAAAGCTGCACCGCTGAGCCGCTAGCGGAGGTTTGCTCGGTGTCTCTTTCTCCCAGGTACAAGCTCCCCCCGCGAAGATATTGGGTGAATCGATGTACCTCGCGACGGGACGATACGTACCGACGAGCCCCAAAAAAAAAGCTGGCTGGAGAGCATCTCCTACCTCAACTCGGTGAAATTCCCTCTCAACCCGTCGAGCGTCCCGTCTCTGCCCATTCCCATCCTCTCTTTTCCTCCCTCTCCCGCCCTCGCCGTTGCCATTCCCACGTCCAATTTTTGACGACGCCCGGGAGAAGCTCTGCGCTCCTTCAGCCCTTGTCCCAATCTCTCTTCTCCCGCCCTGCGCCTCCGTGTTCAACCCCTACCGTCTCAATTGGTGGCCGTTTCGCCCTCAACAGCTCACCTTCGCCATCATCACCATGTCCCGCCTCCTCCGACCCGCAGCTCGCCTAGCTGCCTCGACCCGAGCCTTCGCGAAGGTGCCCGCTGCTCCCTCCTTTGCCCAGCGCGCCACCCTCGCCCGTCCCGCCTTCGGTTCCTTCCAATCCCGCTCATACGCCGACAACGCCTCCGGTGTCAAGGAGTACACCGTTCGAGATGCCCTCAATGAGGCTCTCGCTGAGGAGCTCGAGTCCAACGACAAGGTCTTCATTCTAGGTGAGGAGGTCGCCCAGTACAATGGTGCATACAAGGTCACCAAGGGTCTTCTCGACCGCTTCGGTGAGAAGCGAGTCATTGATACCCCCATCACCGAGAGTGGCTTCACTGGTCTGGCTGTTGGTGCTGCCCTCAGTGGCCTTCACCCCGTTGTAAGTCGTCCTCCATCGTTGTGGCTCTCTTGCGCCACTACAGTTCCCGTCTGACCAAGCTTGCGCCTGTCTAGTGTGAGTTCATGACCTTCAACTTCGCCATGCAATCGATCGACCAGGTCATCAACTCGGCGGCCAAGACCCTCTACATGTCTGGTGGTATCCAGCCCTGCAACATTACCTTCCGTGGTCCCAACGGCTTCGCCGCTGGTGTCGGTGCCCAGCACTCCCAGGACTACTCGGCATGGTACGGCAGCATTCCTGGCCTCAAGGTCGTCTCCCCTTGGAGCGCCGAGGATGCCAAGGGTTTGCTCAAGGCCGCCATCCGCGACCCTAACCCTGTCGTCGTCCTCGAGAACGAGCTGTTGTACGGCCAGTCCTTCCCCATGTCAGAGGCTGCCCAGAAGAGCGACTTTGTCCTTCCCTTCGGCAAGGCCAAGATTGAGCGCTCCGGCAAGGATCTCACTATCGTCACCCTGTCCCGCTGCGTTGGTCAGTCCCTTGTTGCCGCCGAAAATCTGAAGAAGAAGCACGGTGTCGACGTTGAGGTCGTCAACCTGCGATCCATCAAGCCTCTCGACATTGAGACTATCGTTCAGTCCATCAAGAAGACGCACCGTCTTCTCGTCGTTGAGTCTGGCTTCCCCGCCTACGGTGTCGGTGCTGAGATCCTCGCCCTGAGCATGGAGTACGCTTTTGATTACCTCGACGCTCCCGCCCAGCGAGTCACTGGCGCCGAGGTCCCCACCCCCTACGCCCAGGGACTCGAGGAGATGAGCTTCCCTACCGAGCAGCTGATTGAAGATTACGCCGCCAAGATGCTGCGATTGTAAGGGATTGTTGAGGACCGGACAGATGGTTGATGCATCCGCTAGCTCGTTCGTTCCCTAGGGCCATCGCACCCACGGGCCACGGGTAGCAAAGGGTCACATGCAATGCCCATCGCGCTTCCCGGTTGGCTTCCGGATGAAACAGGGCTACACTCAGACTAGGCGAACCTGGTCAAGGCTTTGCGATAGACGTACGGAAGGGAAGTGAATTGTAATTGTATTCCGTGTTGCCATGTGTATAGTCGGGCTTCGGCGCCTGTCTTTATTAATGATCTATCTACCTATCCACTTGCTCAAGTAGTTTCGCTTGGCGGAACATGGTGACGATCTTTCACCTTGTATTTATTAGGCGAGAGGAGGTAGAATATATGACCGATGCTAAGAGAGGCTGCCCTCAGAACACTTATTTGTACACTCTATCGCCTCGGATACTGAACAGCATAGAGTAACGACATTACACGATTTATTTTGCCACTAGACTTCATCAGTTCGACGCAGAGCTCTAATGTAAACGTAGCAACTGCACACCCAGAGCTGCAATTGAGACAAGTCCTCATTAAGCGCGTCAAGTCTAGTATAGGGTAGCGTGTAGCAATTTTTGTGCAAAGGCGTCCCGCACGTCACCATAATCCATTTATTACAAGCCAATGGTGGGGCAGAACTCACCCTGCCTACCTTCAACATTCAAGCCCCAAACATTCACCTTCACAACTCAAGCTCCCTGTGCCCTTTTGCCATCCAAACTTGCGGGCATGGTTGGAATAGACGACCTCCTTTTAAGGAAGTCGCAAGGAAACGAGAGCCTTGAGCCTACCCAACGTCAGCCTCTAATTCAAGACCCCGCGGACCTCAAGCGTCGCCTGGAGGACCTGCTGCTCTCGCCGTCACCCGAATTCTCACCAGAATGGCTCAACCGGCTCCAACAACGATGGGACTTTGAGGCGGACTATACTTCATTATTCAAGCTAGCTCCCACACACACTCGAACCCTGACGAGGTTCCAGCGACATGGCTTGGAAGGCAGAGTGACAGGGTACAAGAACGTAACGGTACCCGCGAACAGTGCCACGGCCAAGAACTCGACTAGCTTGCTTCGGAAGCCCGCAAACCGGGCGGACTTCGTGAGAGGTGCTGCCGGTTTTTTCCCCTTTGCACCTGGTGGCCTCGACGGTATCGAAGCTACGGCAGCCTTCGAAGATCAGGTTCACCCAGGCGGGGCCAGTGCCGAGACAAGCGGGACAGGCAACAAGCTGGAGCGGGTGATCCAGCTAAGCAATGAGGGAGGTCTACTGGAGGTTGCACCCGGGATGACTAGAGGTATTGATTTCAGCAAGAAGACGACCACTGTCGATCAAGAAGATGCCAACGCCATTAAGCAGGTGCTTGAGGAGGATCCAGAAGACGCCAAAGGGGAGGATGTGGGAGAGGACGCATCTGGCGACGGGGAATCGCCTGACCTCATGACTGATGGCCAAGAAGATGAGGAAGATGACGATATCGATGACATCCTGCCAGTCGAATTCCCGGCCTTAGAGCCCCATGGTGTACTTGCTGCTTCGAGCGCGAGAAAGGCGGGCCGTGAGTGGGCACACATGGTGGACATCACCCATGACATGTCAAACTTCAGAGATCTGGTGCCGGACATGGCCAAAGACTGGCCGTTTGAACTCGACACTTTTCAGAAAGAGGCAGTCTACCACCTCGAGAACGGCGACTCCGTCTTTGTGGCAGCTCATACTTCGGCCGGCAAGACCGTGGTGGCAGAGTATGCCATTGCCCTAGCGGCCAAGCACATGACTAAGGCCATATATACGTCCCCCATCAAGGCGCTGAGCAACCAGAAGTTCCGTGATTTCCGGCAAACTTTTGATGAGGTTGGCATCCTGACTGGTGATGTCCAAATTAATCCCGAGGCTAGCTGCTTGATCATGACCACAGAGATTCTACGAAGCATGCTTTATCGTGGAGCCGACGTCATTCGAGACGTTGAGTTTGTCATCTTCGACGAAGTTCACTATGTCAATGACCTTGAACGAGGTGTGGTATGGGAGGAGGTCATCATCATGTTACCGGAGCATGTGTCACTCATTCTCCTGTCCGCCACAGTCCCCAATACCTACGAGTTCGCTTCCTGGGTTGGAAGAACGAAGCAGAAGGATATCTATGTCATCTCGACCCCCAAGAGACCTGTGCCTCTGGAACACTATCTCTGGGCAGGGAAGGATATCCACAAGATCGTGGATTCGGAAAAGAAATTCATCGAGAAAGGATGGAAGGAAGCACACCAGGTGATGCAGGGCAAAGACAAACAAAAGCCTGTAGAGACTACCATCGCCACTCGAGGGGGTAATCCCCGGGGCGGACAGCGAGGCGGTACTCAGCGAGGAGGCGCCCAGAGAGGCGTTCAACGTGGAGGTGCACAGCGAGGGGGCGGACAGCGAGGAGGCGGACAACAACAAAGGGGCCGTGGAGGGCCTCCCCGAGCAAGCCACAACCCTGGCCATATGGGACGCGGTGGGCGTACTGGAGGATTCTCATCGGCGGCACAAGACAAGAACCTTTGGGTTCATCTTGTCCAGTTTCTCAGAAAGAACAGCCTTCTTCCAGCCTGCATCTTTGTCTTCTCCAAGAAGCGATGTGAAGAAAACGCCGACGCCCTCAGCAATCAGGACTTCTGCACCGCCTCCGAGAAAAGCCACATTCACATGATCATTGAGAAGTCAGTTGCGCGGCTGAAGCCCGAAGACAGGGATCTTCCCCAGATTATCAGACTGCGAGAACTCTTGAGCCGGGGCATTGCCGTGCATCATGGTGGCCTCTTGCCCATCGTGAAGGAACTGGTCGAGATTTTGTTTGCTCAGACACTAGTCAAGGTGCTTTTTGCCACAGAGACCTTCGCCATGGGTCTCAATCTTCCTACTCGAACGGTTGTCTTCTCCGGGTATCGGAAGCATGACGGCCATTCATTCCGAAACCTATTACCTGGCGAATACACACAGATGGCTGGTCGAGCCGGCCGACGTGGTTTGGACCCTGTTGGATCGGTTATCATTGTGCCCCCTGGAAGTTCCGATGACGCCCCGCCGGTTGCAGAACTGCGAAACATGATACTGGGGGAGCCCTCGAAGCTGCGATCGCAGTTTAGGCTGACCTACAACATGATTCTGAACCTGCTCCGAGTTGAAGCATTGAAGATTGAGGAAATGATTAAGCGCAGTTTCTCAGAACACGCAACTCAGCAACTGCTGCCCGAACACGAGAAGGATGTCAAGCTGGCACAGGCGGATCTAGCAAAGGTCAAGCGAGATTCATGCAGTATATGTGATGTTTCTATGGATGAATGCCATCAAGCCGCTCAAGACTACAAGAAACTCACGACAGATCTGTACAAGGGTCTATTGATGATTCCCATCGGACGAAGGATGTTCTCCCAGCATCGCCTTATCGTTTTCAACTGGGACGGCATCCGCTCTGTGGGTATTCTCTTAGCTGATGGCCTCAGCAACAAGGGGACAACGGAGGATCCAACCCTTCACATCTGTGCTATTAAATCTCTCAGAGAGCGACGCGATGCAACTGACCAGCTGCCATTTATCCCCTCTATGAGAAAGTTGCTTCATCAACTCCCCAAGGCGAAGAAGCGTGTGCAGACCAAGACTCTGCATGTGCCCCTGAGCGATGTTGAATGTTTGACTAAATGGGTCTCCAAGGGCATCATACCAGAAATTTTCCAAGGTGGAGATGGCTATCACCAGGCCAAGGATCGACTTCACGAAATTTGCAGCTCCTGGGATGACAGAATGGACGAGGCAGACTTCAGCCGAATCAAGCAGCTACAGCTCCAGGAGATGGTCGAGCAGAGAATCGACCTGGTTAAGACGATTACGAACTCGCCTGCTACCAAGTGTCCTGAATTCTTGAAACACGTGAGCATATTCCCCGTTTTATGCATGTGAGTTGGTACTAATTCGCACTCTAGTTTGCCATGTGCCATGATGAGTGGCTCATCAAAGAGCACATTTCTCAGCTGAAGCAATCCCTATCAGACCAGAATCTTCAATTGCTCCCCGATTATGAGCAGCGCGTTCAGGTGCTGAAGGAGCTTGATTTCATTGATGATGCAACACGTATCCAGCTCAAGGGCAAGGTTGCCTGTGAGGTCCATTCCGGCGATGAGTTAGTCCTCACTGAGCTTATCCTCGACAACGTCCTTGCCGATTACGAGCCAGCTGAAATCGCGGCACTTCTTTCAGCATTTGTGTTCCAGGAGAAGACAGACATGGAGCCTACCTTGACTGGAAACCTAGAGAAGGGCCGCGATACCATCGTTGCCATCTCGGAGAAGGTTAATGATGTTCAGACAAGATTGCAGGTTATTCAGTCAGCAGACGACTCCAACGATTTCGTCTCGCGGCCACGGTTCGGCCTCATGGAGGTCGTCTACGAGTGGGCCAGGGGAATGAGCTTTAAAAATATTACAGGCTTGACGGATGTGCTGGAAGGCACAATTGTGCGGACCATTACCCGCTTAGACGAGACGTGCAGGGAGGTCAAGAATGCTGCAAGAATCGTGGGTGACCCTGAGTTGTACCAGAAAATGCAACAAGCACAGGAGATGATCAAACGGGATATCACAGCTGTGGCGAGTCTCTACATGTAATTTACATCAGGGTTTTCAGGTTAGACATGTCATGTGATGATGGTACGCTTGAGCATGATAGACATGTCGAAACAAAAGGGGAATGAATATATGTCACAGGCTGAGGACCCAGGAAATTACGAGCTCAATGTGCGGCGCATGAAGTAGACAATGATGTGTTTGACGCATTCATAACAATAAAAAACCAACTGTCTGTGCCTCCTCCCAAACCCCTTCAACGCCATGTCCTGTGTCCAGTAACTGAAGATATCAACCGTTTAAACTTTGAGCGCAACCCATGTCATGACACAAACACCTCTTTAAATAAGCGTAGATCTATGCAGCCTCTCCATCTAAGCCCTCAGAGCCCGCAGCCTCTGCTGCAACTTGTCCTCTTCCTCGGCGGTAGGCTCGGCGGCGGCCTGAGGGTCGACGGTGGACGGCGCAGCCTGGCGCAGCTGCTGGTCAAACTCGAGGCCAGCGTCGTCGGCCAGCTTGCCAAGGAGCTCGTGGACAGCATCTTCACCGACCTGGACGGAGGTCGATTGTGTAATTGCGTCCTGGTAGATGCCGTTGGACATGGCATATTCTTCGTTTTGCTGCTTGAACTGCTCGAGGGTGACGAGGGTCTAAATTTCGCATGAGTTAGTCCGACCACATCGATCTTGGGGCATCGAACAAAAGCGAATAAACATACCTTCTCGGGATTAGCGTTCTTCTGAGCAATGTTCATAGTACGGGAGGACGAGGCCATCATGTGTGTCATGCGGTTCATGGAGTTGTTGGCCTGGATCTGGGCGGCTGACAGCTCAGCCATGTCGGCCATCTGGTCCATCTGCTGAGCAAGAGCCTGCTTGGAGAGCAGGACCTTAGCCTTTTGGTAGGCCTTCTGGGTCTCGCCCTTTTTGAGGAGCTCTTGGATCTGCTTCTTGAGGATGGGATCCTGTTTCGCGGCCTTTTGGGCTTCGCGGCGAGCCTGCTTGGCCTGGAATCGTGCCTGGAACTCGACTTGCATGTCGCGGGCTTGCTGGCGGTTCGACATGTTGACAATGATTGTAGAGACAAAATCAAGGCTCTTAGTGGACTGTCTTGAGGCGCGCGGTGGCGAGGCAGATGTGGTTGGGGTGCAGTCGTGAACGGAGCCGCCGTGGTCGGTATTGGTTTGGAGGCGGCTATCGATGTCATGTGAGCAACATGACGGCCTCTGAGAAGGCAGCCAGATTGGGAGGGGCTGCCAAGGCCCGGCGAAGGCGGGGGCGCTGTTGGCCGAGAATGACGCAGGGTGGCGCAGCTGGGCTGGTTGGGCTGGAAGCTTGTCGAGGCAATTGCACCGCCACAGGTCAATCGAGTCCACAAGACCACGAAGTAGGTAAGCTGTTGCAACTTATCGACCTAGATAAAAGGGCATTTCATGATCCTCCAAGTTTGACCGAAATCTAAAAATGCGGCTCATGTCGAGAAAAGGGTTTGAGGCTGTGCTGCTGCTTGTTATCGCCTTGGAACAATGCCTAGCTCTCAGGGTAACATATGCTGCTATATCTCACTCCAGCTAAGAGTAAGTGACCCCAGGTCGTAATATTGGCTGTCTTCGAGGAGAACGTCAGACCAAGTAAGGATGGAGGGAAGTAGGGAGCCAGAAGAACGTAAAATTCTCAAACAATATATTTCCATGGTCTGCATGCTCAACGTTGGACGCATATTGAGTACAGCTGTTTTATAAAACGGGGTGTATCCTCCGTAACCATGTCCGGTACCAACGGCTGGAATGCCTTAGGGAGGTGGAATGAAGATGGGCAAAAAGTATAGGGTCAAGGACCGAGCGTGGATCGAACACGCGACCTAGGGATCTGCAATCCCTCGCTATCATTATTGTTAGTCTTTGGATGCTGCTGCATTGCGGGGCATTTTGAACATACCTCTACCACTGAGCTATCTGTCCGGATCGTTGAATATCATGGTGGTTCAACTCGCAGATTAGTCTCAGGTCTCAAGGCGGGGTTGTACGGCAAGCTCCAGTCCCCCGCTATTTAACTTAGGTAATCGGATTCTCGTGACGACAGGGTTGACCTGGGCCTAATTAGACCGTTAGGCAAGGAGGTAACAAATATTCCTCTCAGCATTCGGCCAGAGAGATGAGCGTGAATCTACTCTGTGCTTATTCCTACTCATGGAGTTCCATACCCCCTGTCAACTCACTTCCAGTCCCTAGGCTCTGTGCTGATGACTACTGGATGATTCAAGAGTTGCGCGGGTGGTACTGTTTAGATCCACTGGGCCTAACTCATTCGATCATTGCAATTCTTAGCCTGCTCGTCAAATGTCGAGGAGCATGGTTATTCACCTGTCACCGACTACCATGCTAGATGTGAAATGTACTAAATCCAACAATGCCTTACCTATTCACATATTACTATCGGGTACGCCTAATCAGAAACGGGAAAAGACAACTTCAGACTGCAATGCATCTGACATTGGGCACTTTAGCGGTGTGACCCTGGGTAGGTGAGCTGGCATCTTGACAACAGGGTGACAGTTATCACCACCCCAGCTACCCTGGAGTGCGGGTGTTGGAACCGGGAAAAATATGAGAGGAGAAGTTCAATCTAAAGCTTTATTGTGGAGAATAGAATAGGCGAAAGGTACAATGTCGAGAGTGGCATGATCGACACACTTGCGCTTGGTGGTTATATGTCAGTAATTGGGTTGACTGGAAAGGTTAGGTAGTGTATTGAGCAGGGGTCCAGCAATAGTGAGTGGCTCAACTGAACAAACGAATTCCACAATCACACACAATCCTCGGCGTGGGTTAATGTCTGGGCTTTTCTTAGTCAAATTAATCTCGAATCAAGATCAGATCCAGTGATAGCTGAACCATGATCACAGACTCGCCATCAGGCGCCATCGAGGACGACTATTACGATTGCCATGGTTGTCGCGAGAAAAAACGGTGAATGACAGACACCTTCCCGAACATCCACTAGTGGAAAAGTGAGTTAGCGCATTGAGGCTGGTTTCAACGCCTGGGGATGTACCGACAAGGTCGGGGGATGCTCTGCTACTTCCTAGGTACGCAATGCAGTAGGTGCATCAACAGCCGCTCAGTGTTACCATTTCTCTTACAAAACAATTAACTCTACCTACATTGTGTTTCTCCATATGCTCGTCGTTTCTCCTCTGGGTCCTCTGGGGTTTGTATAGCGGGATATAGAAGCATCCGATGGCATTACTGTTCGAATATAAAGTACTACCTGACTCGATTTTCTAGTAAGGTGTTGCTGATGACAACGGGATACTACTTTCCGTTCGAGAGCAAGAGCCCGTCCACTTGCTCCGCCTTTGCAGCACCGATCGGATGGCATGGTCCTCTTAGGGGCCGAGGCCGGGGTAGGAAGCTTCCATGTCCAATACATGTGGGCACTGGAAGTGGTTTTGTGTTGGCAACATAGACTCCATTCGAGGTCAGAACTAGGCGGTGAATGAGATAGTGGATGTCAACCGACTGGTTGCAGGCGTGAGAAACGATGGGGGATACCCTCCTTGGATGGGAACGTAGGGTTATGATGTGGGGGTTTATGGTTCCCAGCTTGTTCCGTGGAGTTGGGCTAGGGCTTGGACATTTCACTCTCACATGCAGGTGAGTGTTTTTGACCGGGCAGCGCAACTACAGCCTGGGGATGATATGAGACAAGACAAGATGAAATGAGAATTTCCCTTGGATCTTGGCGGGATATTGCACGTATGGCCGACATTGGGGTTGTCATGATCTCGGAGGCTAAACGTCGAGAAAACTCGCCGTGGCTTGCTGACATTACCTCCCATGGATAAATTCGTGCGTCTATCGTGTGAACCGTCTGGCCGGTAGGGGCTATTGACTTGGTTATTCGAGGAGCTAGTGGGTTGGTGTGGGCATCAATGACCACTAGAGTGAGGCCAGTGGACTGGAATGGAACTCTTCGTTGAGCAGTACTCTGTATCGCTCACCTTGTGGCGGCTTATGTGACTATCTTAAATGCAGCTTATGCACCGCCAGTGCGAAAATAACTCAAACCACAACCATCAGTCCCGACATACATTCCTATGTTGACTCTGGATTTTGGCAATTCTCAGTTCCATCTACTCAAGCCATCTATCTGCCAGGTACGGAGGTCCATTTCAAAAGTCATGTCCCACGCTAATGACGCCACACACTCGCTCCCCTGCTAGCTACTTGGCAGTACAAGCTCTTTAGGGCACTTGTTCCTTAGCTCCACTGTAGCTCCCTGTATATCCAGAGGTCTTCAGAGGCTAATAGCGCCAGCCGCTATTTGCTAGCAGTGTTTGATGTGCTATAGATCTTAAGCTTTTAGTGGAGGTAAGTGATGTAAAGTACCTCATGTACCACACCCACTCTGATTGGCTGTTAAAAAAGTGTGGCTTGAGAGCAGGGACATGACTATTGAAGTGGACCTCCATAGATTGACCAGATTCCCGCCCATCTCGTTCTGGAGGGAATGGTTTGACAAGGGCATGAGGCGAAGGCCAAAATGTGGCACCGAGTGATTCTCGGAAGGACCAAACACGGTCCGTAGCGCAACATTCTAACGGCGGGGAGGCGATCCGACAATGCAGGAGGTTGCAAGGGCCGCCGACGGGACGAAGGACCGAGTCCCATTGTAGCTTGGACACCGAGCCATTGGGCTGAGAGTGGCTGGCTGGCCCATGTGTTCCACCAGCAAATTGGTTTGAAATGTGCTAGACTGTCGAGGATGTGTTGCAAAAGACAGGGCAGGGTAGCACCTTCCATTGCTGCACAGTTCATAGATTTGGTGGACTATAGGACCTGACCTGCCACAAGCCAATAGCTCACATTGGGATAGGGCATGATATGGTTAGATCGTTCAGATCAAGTGGTCGATCCCATCAGGAACTTGGCAATATGGGATGTGATGGGCAAAGGGTTGAGGGTGGATCGACATGTCTCTTATTGAGAACTAAGAGCCACAAGCTGTGTCAAGAAGCACCTGGTAAGCACGCTCTGTGAGGTACTTCGGGCTGGGTGAGCAATGGGAGATCGGTACTTTGCCAGACAAGAGGGCGGCTGCACTGGCGTGGGTGGCGGAGGCGGAGACGGCTGGATAACTTTGGTGGTGATCCGTAATAAGCCTACTAATGCACCAACATACGCCAATACGAAGGAGTCTTCGCATTGGACATGCACGAAGCGTTGCACCAACGCGAACCAAAATAGTGCACAAAAACATAACCAATGCATGCCTCAGCCTCGGTGCGTGCTGGTCCTCGAATGACAAAGCCCACCGTAAGTGATCCACGCACCCTTCGCCTCTGTCGGAATCATGTCCATGGTCCACACATTCCCAAAATAAAGAGGGAGAGGGTCCAAAAAAAGGGGTGGCGGAGGGAGGCAGCCATAATCGGCCCCATACTGGAAACACGAGGCAGCACAACGTCTGGCAGAGAGTCGTGTCAGGTCGCCGCTGATGCGTGCGAGGGAGGCTGAGACACCAGTGAGAATTGCCAGGCCCCTTCTGTCTCCTCCACCGTCCGGTGATCGTGCCTGATCTCGTACAGCTGGCGGTCGCCCTAACAATATCCTCCTGATGGTGGTCGTGTTACACGTATTGGTGGTACGTGTTGCTTTGGGCCACACTACAACTCGTAACTTACGTTACGGTCCGATGCTGTATCCGGGCAGGGCCTGTAATTCTTGGTTTTCATCTATGTATGCGTTTCTTTTGGGTTTGAGTGCCCAGCAAACCCACACAGGTAGTTGAGCAACTCAAACGAGACGCGCAAGCCGCCATATAGTTCTCATCACATACCTGAGCTTACCATGCTCTTGACCGTCTCTTCATGTATACAGTCCAGAAGAGCCCACCGGCCGCCACTTCAAGACATTGATGATGACTCCCTGCATAATGTGGATGCTTGAGTTGTGAGATGTACCATAGTACTCGGGTCGGTGGCGCGGGTGGGGTTGGCAAGTCGGGGATAGGAGAGCTGTTCAAAGTACCGTTCGGAGCCAGTCCACTATTGGGCTCAACTGGTTGTCAGTGCCTCCCTAATCTGGACACTGTGCCCCGCGGCCCCGTAGCCCCCCGGAATGGCAGTAAGACTGACCTGCCATTAAATATTAAATTCCCACTGGCAGAGTTGGAAGCTCCTTCTAATCCTTCTGTGGCCTTCTACGTCCCCGCCATCCGACCTCCTTGACACTTACCACGTAGGGAAACGGAGGGGCGAAGGCGAATCTCGTCATTGTGCAGGCGGACACGAACTCCAGGCAGATGGACAATCGGCTTTCGTAGTCCGCGGTACTGGGCATACAGTGCGGTCCAAGCTTAGCGTCAGTTTTCTGTACTCTAAAATTTTCCAGACTAGGCCATTTTCTGACTAAAGTGGTTTGTTACACAGTTCACACACTGTGTGTGGCTGAGGTCGTCACTAACAGCAACCAAAAATGTACCCACTGATTACCTAAGCCGCCACTGACTCGCTGCTTGCCCAATACTCTCCAGTCTCGCCCCTATAAGAATACTTCAGCCATGCAGGCTATGATTGGCACATATTACGCTTATTTGTCTCTGATATTTGATTCAATGTATAAAGACATGACCTAACGTGACTGATCCTGCCATCAAAGGCTGGATCTCCAGTGACAGAACGCACGTACTCTCAAGTAAGCTAGTAAGTCACGTGTACTTAGGCAACCATGAAGGACACGTGTCCTTTTGCTTATGCGGGCCATGTCCCCCTCTCTGGCTGTCCTGCTGTCCGCCTGGCTTACTGCCTCGCGGTCTCGCTGCCATCAGTCATCGAGGATTCGCCTCCCAGCCACTGTTCGCCATCCGATATGTATACACCTGATTACCCAACCCAGTACGCGGACGATGCCGAATTCGAACTCGATTTTACAACTCCTGTGCTCCCGACATTCGAGAGCCCCAGTGCAAGTCCCGCCGATCAGAGCCAGGTCGAAAGGGTAGAGCAAGGCCTACCGTTGCTTCAGTTTAGTGACTGGGACCCAGACGTCTATGATGATGAGGTCAGTCCTACATGTATCCATTATGATATTGAGTGGAAATTACAGGAAAAAAAGGGGAGAAGACTCGTGAAGCATGCGGAAATAACAGAGGAGAATCTTACCCTTGCGCCCGGCGCCTATTGGGAACGATTTTTGCATCAAGAACTGGCCAATATGGTGGCAGCCAAACTGCCTGGAGCCAACTACACACCTGACGAGACGAAGATTGTCGTATCCGTAGGGAAACGTAGTGAAAGAAATTTGAACAAGCAAGCGGACGGATTAAACGTCGATTGGAAGACGGTCGAAGATAAGTTAAGGGCTTGGGGCCATCTCTTCCAGGAAGGCAACAAGTTGAGAATCAATATGTGCTTCATTTATAAGGAGATCAACCAGCCGGTGGCTGTGACGACGCGGCAGCATGGCCGAGGTGCCACAGGCAGACAGCTTGCTGCTCGAGATCGACTCCTTGCCGAGCAGGAAGAAGCATCTGGCAATCGTCCAGTGTGGAAGGATGTGTACGAGCTTTTGCATTGTACCGGAGTGCCCTGCCCTAATACGCAATATTATTGTTGGCGGGACCCTGAGAGCAAAAAGCATTATAAATTAGACACTAATGTCTTAGACAAGCTTATTGATCATGCTGAGGCAGGCGAGCCGCTGAGGACGCACAATGACGTGCCAGAGAACATCCGTCAGCAAATCTATCTACAAGAGGAGGAGAACTCTAAGCGCAGGCAGCTGAAGCGCAAGAGATCCGATAGCTTGCCGCCCATTCACATCAGTGTTTCTTGTCCCGGGAACCATGATTCAGCCTCTAGGGATTGCCACATTGGGGCAAGCATGGAAGCTCAAGATGTGATGGTTTCGAAGAGGCGCGCAGCTGAGCTCAAGTTCCCGAAGCCGATTGATAAGGCTTTGGATCTGTATCGTGAGTCTCTTTGTGAGCAGGTAGAGAGCTCAATTTGGAAAGAAGGATACTTGGACGCGGATCGAATCACTAGGGAGGCGTGTCTCGATCTTAGGCATGTTATGAACCTGGACACCAAGTTCTACACTGATAAGGGCATCAAGTTGGGTATTGCCCTCTCGTACATTGGGGGCGTTTACGATTGGGTACAAGCGTTGGAGCAATAGAGAAAATGTTTTCTTCATTTCTTCATAGAGGACTAAGCTATCGTGTTTCTTGAGGAGGGTACTCGATAGACAGTCCAGCCTTGCGAAAATGACCTTCAGCACTCTCCCGTAGACTACCAACTGCTTTGACGCATGACGTAATGTAGGCTCCAAAGTCTCTCCTGATGAGACCGATCTGCTCGTCCCATCGTGACTTCACACATGCCTTCAACTGAGCAAAGTACTCTTCGATTGGGTTCGTATCCGGGGTATATGGTGCTGTATATACTATTCTTACACCAGCCTTCTCGCACAGTTGCTTGATTTCGTCGGAGCAGTGAATACTGGCGTTATCCAAAATGAGCACAGATTCCGGCTCTGGGTATCTACCACAGTGACAGAGAAGCTGCTCAATGAAGTCCACAAACATGGCTGTGTCAGTTGATCCACGGTAGACGCGCGAGAGCTTGATGCCCCTCTGGGTGTATGCTGCAAGCACCTGGAATCTTTCCTCGCGTTGGAACGGAGCAACTTGTATAGGAGGGACCCCCTTCGGGGCCCATCCCTTTCGCCGAAGCCCAATAGTTTTATCCAGGCCAGATTCATCGATACAGATCAAATGATAGGATCGGTAGCCGCCTAATTTCAGTCTATAGTGGTAATAATGCCGCAGGTGCGAATTTCGTTGCTGCGCTACGCGAAGTGTGTTTTTACGGGTCCATTCCTCGGCCTGCAAGGCTCTTGTGATGCTCGTGGGCGATACTTCCACATCGAACCTGTCGCGAAGGAAAGTGATCATCTCACGTCTTATCATATCAGGCTTCTTAGTCAGCTCTCTACGTAATGCATCTCGCATAAGAGGAGTTATCTTGGGATCGGGGCCGACGCGGTTCGCAGGAACTGTCGTCGTCCCATATCGTTTGACGGTCGCTTGTATTCTGTAGACAGCACGTTCGGTGCAAGGAATAGATTTGGCAATTTCGTCGATCGGGTCTCCACGTAGTAGCATCTGACGGATTTGCTCTCGCTTTTCGGGGGGCAGTCGCGGAGCCATCATGCGCTGCGAGTAGTGATGAGCCACTTCTGGCTTCTAAGATGAAGGAGGAGAAAGCCAGGAACTTGCTGCGCGTCTGTGTCCAAGCACCCAAACCGGATCATGCGTTTTGCCGAACTCCGTAATCAATGGCCCCACTGGAGGCGACTAAAGGCTTGGATACAATGACGGATGCTCATCACATGACTGGCCTGGAACCCAGTCCGTCATCGCCCCGAGGGTCGATGTCTTGTGCCAGTGATCGAGAGGCCACTGGAGAAGGTGGTATCGGCGGTACACGATGTGTAACTGTACATCTGCTGCGCTGCTGAAAAGACAGCGTCTTCGAACGGTTTTGTGCGGCTGGGGGCGGTCTGTGGTCGACGAATTGAAATCCGTGGTCGCCATCTGGGCTGCTGACCAACCTCGAGGCTCAGGCAACCGCATCCAACGTCGCTAAGGACGCACTGCACCTGAATGCAGCGATCAGCTCTCCCTTCGCTCCCATCCACGCAACGAACAGTATGCCCCTCGCCGTCCGTAACAACACTGCAGCCGACCGCTCCGCATCCCAAAGAACGCCACACTATATCTACGATGCCTAGCCTCGATCCAGCGCTCTACACGATTGCGTGGATTGCCCCCCTAGAGATCGAGGCGCGCGCCGCCTTATGTCTCTTCGACAAAATACACGACGGAGACTTCCCTCTAGCCCGAGGTAGCGACTATGTGTTCAACGCTGGCACGGTCTGTGGGCACTATGTTGTGCTTGCGACCCTGCCGCCAGGCCAGCCATACGGAACCGGCTCTGCGGGCGCACTTGCCGGCCAGGTCAAGATGTTCTTCCCGAACCTTTGGTTTGGACTGCTGGTTGGTGTTGCGGCAGGCTTGCCCAGCCTCTCGCGGTCTCCGCCGCAGGATATCCGTCTCGGCGACGTCCTTGTTGCTCTCCCCGAGGGAGATAGCGCTGGGCTTATTGCTTACGAGCTTGGGAAGGAGGTTGGGGAGAACACCGTCCAGCTATTGTATGGCGGGCACGTGTTGGCAAAGACGGAAACGGTCATCCGGTCAGCGATCGGCAAAATCAAGCTCAAGGCGCCCAAGGATGCCGACGTCTTCTTCCCCCACTACCAACGAATCCAAGATGAGGAGCACGCCAATGGTACGTTCGTCGATCCCGGCCAAGACCGGGACGTCTTATATGAGCTTGACAAGGCCGTAAGCCGACCACGTCGGCCTGATACCCGGCGGACACGAGTGTGGTACGGACCGATAGGTTCTGGAGAGAAGCTCATGAGGGATGCTACGAGGAGGAACGATCTACGCGATCAGCACGGCATTATAGGCCTCGAGATGGAGGCGGCAGGGACTATGAACACCATACCCGTCGGTGTGATCCGCGGCGTTTGTGATTACGCCGATAGCCACAAGAACAAAGAGTGGCAGCCGTATGCGGCAGCCATGGCTGCTGCGTATGCCAAAGCGGTTTTGAACATAATTCAGTCGAAAAAGGTTCAAGGTGAGTGATGCAGTGGTGGGTGCTATCTTGAGTACAAGAGACATACACGATAGGAGTAGGCTAGACTATAAGAGAATAAAACTGACTTATCTTGTGTCTAATAGAGAGTCACTTCATGGTCCCCTTCGGCCGAAATAAAGGCTTTGTCGGGCGTGCGTCCATCCTGGACCAACTTCTTAGCCATATCCCCCCGAGTGCAGACCCGGATGACTGTCAATCGACCGTCATTGAGGGCCTCGGCGGCGTCGGGAAGACCCAAGTCGCTCTCGAGGCCGCCTACCGGGTCCGCGATGAGCACCCGGACTGCTCCGTCTTCTGGGTGCCTGCTGTCAATTCCATCAGCTTTGAGAACGCCTACCGCGATATTGGCCAAAGACTTAAGGTTCAAGGAATCGAGGAAGACAAGGAGGATGTGAAAGCACTCGTTAAAGCTGCCTTAGACCGCAAGATAGGCAGCTGGCTTTTGATTATCGATAATGCTGACGACATGGAGCTTCTTTTTAGCGATAATGGCCTCTCTGACTACCTACCCTTTAACCCTACTGGGTCCATCTTATTCACGACTCGGAACCACGAGGTTACTGGAGGATTAGATGTATCTGCAGATAATACAATCCTTCTAGCAGAGATGAACAGGAGTGAGTCGATAGAGATGCTACAGAGAAGCTTGAAAGAAGGCCAGATGCGAGACGCGGCGAGCACGTCGAGCGTGCTTGACTTCCTGACGGATCTGCCGCTCGCTATCAAGCAGGCATCTGCGTATATGGCGAAGACGGGGATATCGACTGTCCAATATCTAGAATATTGTCAATCGAGCGACAAGCACTTGATCAAGCTGCTCAGCAAGGACTTCAATGACCGAGGCCGTTATAAGTCTATCCAAAACCCTGTGGCTACGACGTGGTTGGTTTCGTTCCAGCATATCTCTCGGGATAATCCCCTCGCCGCCCAATACCTAGGCTTTATGTCTTGTCTTTCCGAGAAGGAGATCCCTAAAAGTGTCCTACCACCTGGCAATGATAAGCTAGAGATATACGAGGCAATCGGCATGCTGAAAGCTCATGCTTTTATTACCGAACGAGCCAGCGACGAGTCGTATGACATACACAGACTTGTCGGACTGGCAATGCGGAACTGGATGGAGGAGAAAGGAGAGCTAAAGGCACACGTCATAAGTGTGACGGAGAGGCTCAATGGGATATTTCCGTTTCCAAAGCACGAGAACAAGATCCTCTGGGTACAGTATCTGCCACATGCACTACAAGCATTAAACTTCCAAGACCTAGAGCATTCGACAGACAAAGCAGCTATTTCGGATCTTATCTTGAAGATAGCACAGAGTCAATCTATGCTTGGGAGATATAATGAGGCCGAGATGATGCATCGACAGGCACTTGAGCTTGGTACAGAAGTGCTTGGCGCGAAGCATCCCGATACGCTTGCTAGCATGAACAACCTCGCGAGTGTGCTTCACAGCCAAGGCAAGTACGAGGAGGCTGAGGCGATGCACCGACAGGTACTTGAGCTTGGTACAGAATTGCTTGGCGCGAAGCATCCCAATACGCTTACCAGCACGAACAACCTCGCGAGCGTGCTTAACAACCAGGGCAAGTACGAGGAGGCCGAGGCAATGCATCGACAGGAACTTGAGTTTTGTATAGAAGTGCTTGGCGCGAAGCATCCCGATACGCTTACTAGCATGGACAACCTCGCGAGTGTGCTTGACAACCAGGGCAAATACGAGGAGGCTGAGGCGATGCATCGACAGGCACTTGAGCTTCGTGAAGTGCTTGGCGCGAAGCATCCCGATACGCTTACTAGCATGAACAACCTCGCGAGTGTGCTTAACAACCAGGGCAAGTACGAGGAGGCCGAGGCGATGTATCGACAGGAACTTGAGTTTTGTATAGAAGTGCTTGGTGCGAAGCATCCCGATACGCTTACTAGCATGGACAACCTCGCGAGTGTGCTTCATAGCCAGAGCAAGTACAAGGAGGCTGAGGCAATGCATCGACAGGCACTTGAGCTTCATACAGAAGTGCTTGGCACAAGGCATCCCAATACGCTTACCAGTATGAACAGCCTCGCACTTATGCTTCACAGCCAGGGCAAGTATGAGGAGGCTGAGGCAATGCATCGACAGGAACTTGAGCTTCGTATAGAAGTGCTTGGCGCAAAGCATCCCAATACGCTTACTAGCATGGACAACCTCGCGAGTGTGCTTCATAGCCAGGGCAAGTACGAGGAGGCTGAGGCGATGCATCGACAGGCACTTGAGCTTCATACAGAAGTGCTTGGCACAAGGCATCCCAATACGCTTACCAGTATGAACAGCCTCGCACTTATGCTTCACAGCCAGGGCAAGTATGAGGAGGCCGAGGCGATGCATCGACAGGCACTGGAGCTTGGTATAGAAGTGCTTGGCGCGAAGCATCCCAATACGCCTACTAGCATGAACAACCTCGCGCTTGTGCTTGACAGCCAGGGCAAGTATGAGGAGGCCGAGGCGATGTATCGACAGGCACTTGAGCTTCGTATAGAAGTGCTTGGCGCAAAACATCCCAATACGCTTACCAGCATGAACAACCTCGCGAGTGTGCTTCACAGCCAAGGCAAGTACGAGGAGGCTGAGGCGATGCATCGACAGGAACTTGAGCTTAGTACAGAATTGCTTGGCGCGAAGCATCCCAATACTCTTACCAGCACGAACAACCTCGCGAGCGTGCTTAACAACCAGGGCAAGTACGAGGAGGCCGAGGCGATGCATCAACAGGCACTTGAGCTTAGTATAGAAGTGCTTGGCGCGAAGCATCCCAATACACTTACCAGCATGAATAACCTCGCGAGCGTGCTTAACAACCAGGGCAAGTACGAGGAGGCTGAGGCGATGCATCGACAGGAACTTGAGTTTTGTATAGAAGTGCTTGGTGCGAAGCATCCCGATACGCTTACCAGCATGGACAACCTCGCGAGTGTGCTTGACAACCAGGGCAAGTACGAGGAGGCCGAGGCGATGTATCGACAGGAACTTGAGCTTTGTACAGAAGTGCTTGGCGCGAAGCATCCCGATACGCTTACTAGCATGAACAACCTCGCGAGTGTGCTTAACAACCAGGGCAAGTACGAGGAGGCCGAGGCGATGTATCGACAGGAACTTGAGTTTTGTATAGAAGTGCTTGGTGCGAAGCATCCCGATACGCTTACTAGCATGGACAACCTCGCGAGTATGCTTCGTAGCCAGGGCAAGTACGAGGAGGCTAAGGAGATGTATTGACGGGCGGTTGATTTATATGGGGTTTGATCCGATGGATTTAGTTCCGAGAAGACTGAACATCATAAATTCAAATTCCTGCTTGTTCCTTTCTGTTCTTTATTTCTTTCTCTCCTTGCCCTCTGAGGTTCGCAGGGGAAATCACAAATTTATACTCCTTATGGTATAACGTCAGGGTGAACAATCGAGAAACTTCTAGAACTCACCACCTAGTATTTAATCTATTGGTACAGTAAGTTACACAAAAATACGTATATTAAAAAAAAAAAAAAAAAAAAAAGGGGGGGGGAGGGCTTTCTTGGAGTCGTTATTTGGCTCCTAGGAAGTAGAAATTGTGCGGGGTAGTGGTACAGTCCTGTAACGATGAGCGCACATGACAGAAAGAATTCTGACTTCCAAGAACGATTGTGCTGGCGCTTGTTGCCTGAGGCATCATACTTGCTGTTATGGCTCACAGCCACATGGACTCATGGGCACCCAGCCACACACTGTGTGTCAGCCACGTTTGGTCCACATTTGGTAAAGTTTCTGACACTGAAAAACTGACGGTGAACCTGAACCCTACTGTACCACTCGATAGGACAGTAATTTTCGGGTCAAATGACGATCAAGTTGGCGAAATACATCATAGAATCAATCTATGCCTCGCCGCTGCACAAGCAAAAGAAATCAACTGCGGCTTACCTTTGGGCACTTATGGCGTGCAGTGTACGTACGCAGCTTATCTACTAATCCTGTACTCTCTGTACGAAGAATCTCACTCCTAGGTAAGGTACCTAGCGCAAATCAAACTCTCCATCGCAACGTTGAGCAAGTACAGAATTACTCCGGGCTACCTGGCCTGACCTGATCCTATCCGAAAGGGCGGAGCTTCACGGTGTCCGTTGTTCCGGGCTGAATTTAGTTTGCCTGTTAAATCAAACCTTTGACTCGGATTATGGTTTCAACGTATTGGATGATTACCCCTTCTCACACGAAGGTACGCGTGCCGATAGTCTTCAACTTCATATCCTTTTCGCTCGGCCAAATTCATGAACTCTGTGCATCCACCAATCGCCCAAGAAGCTCGCACCACGTCCGTCCCCTATCAAGCCTCCTTGGATCCTGCTGCTCAAAGTAATCGAAGGAACCAGAAGGTCCGTGGGCCAGATTCCCAGTGCGAATCTCGCCTCAGCCTGCCTTGGCTCTCGTCTCATTCCCATTCCCATTCACCCTGATGCCCCGTTTGCCCCCAGTCGGATTCCAGCCGTGGAACAACCGCCCCCCCCCTTTGTATCATGGAAAGGTTGTGGGGGCCGGCCGGCCGCTTCGATGGTGAGCACTCAACCCGTGGCTGCCGATTGCGTGTCAACGCCCGGCCTCCAGGCTTCAGGTCCGTCATTGAGGACAAGTGCGTCCACCAACCAAAGCACGCCATCCTTCGGGCACCCAGCTCAGCCATTCCCCCTGCAGTGAGCCACAACGCCCTGAAGCCCCAGCGGTTTGTGGGCTCCAGTGGGTCGACCTGCGTACCGGTGGCCCCTAAGCTTAGCCCCTCTTGCCCCTTCTGAACTTTCGGTTGGCGCCACTAAAAAAGCCCGGGGCCCCCATACGTACCTCCTGGTACCCAGTATACGGCGAGTACGTACCCACCTCAGGGGCCGCTCCAGGACACCCCGCAGGGGTGCCCTCCCCTGAATAGTGGCCTCAGGCAGCCAGATTCGCATCCCTCAACCCTCAACGTGTCCTCAAGATAAAGAGGCCTGGCCGCACCACCATCAGAGAAACTCAAGCCAGCAGCCTCCACACCAGCAACTGAGAACACTTGTCCTCTTCCCATCTCGTTGCCTTTCCCTGACTCATCCATCCTGGCCAGGCTGACTCACGCCTGCCGTTTGATGGTGGACCCGTCGTTGCCTGCGCCAGTGTACATGATGCAGTGGATGTATATCTGCCATTGAGAGACCCTCACCTTGCAGACTAACGCCGGTCAAGACACCAACGCCAAACCACTACCCGTATCAACGAAGACAGACACAATGGCATTTCAGCAGGCCTCACCCATGGTCAAGTTTGAAAACTCGCCGGCCGAGTCGTTCATCTCCACACCCGGCGAGAACTACACCTCCCTCTTTGCCGCGGCCACTCCCACGGCCAGCAACACAATGAACCCATTGGAGATGATGACCCCCAAGTCCTTTTCCGAGGACAAGCTCGCGGATGGTTGTAATGAGCCCCTATCAGATTCTGAAGAACTCGCCGCGCCCTCTGGGGACAAAAAGAGTACCAAGAAGCGCAAGTCGTGGGGGCAAGTCCTCCCTGAGCCGAAGACGAACCTTCCTCCCAGGTATGCATATGACACTGTCCTGTCTCGTCATCTATTGATCTAACACATTCCAAGAAAACGAGCCAAAACCGAAGACGAGAAAGAGCAACGTCGTGTTGAGCGTGTCCTTCGCAATCGTCGTGCCGCTCAATCTTCCCGCGAACGTAAGAGGCTCGAGGTCGAGGCTCTCGAGAAGCGGAACAAGGAGCTCGAGTCGATGCTCATCAACGCGCAGAAGGCGAACCTGATGCTCGTCGAGGAGCTCAATCGCTTCCGACGTAGCTCCGGCGTTGTAACCCGATCATCATCCCCCCTTGACTCTCTCCGTGACAATCCAGTCACCCTATCACAAGAGCTCTTTAGCTCCCAAGACGGACATAAGGCCAACGCTGACTCGTCCGCCCCACTCATGGATGATATCCTTATTTCTAACGCCACCGTCAATCCCGCCTCGCTCTCACCCGAGCTTGGCCCTGTTGACGACGCATCCGAAGGTGAGCCTGAGCAGCCCTCGATGGAGGCGCAGACCAGCGAGCCGAACTCGGATATCTCTCCCGATTTGACACAACGTCCTGCTGAGATGTTGTGCGACCTGCAGTGTCAAACATCGGCGGAGATGTCCAAGTCGTTCCTGGTCTCGCAAACCTCGATGGCGCCAGCCTTGGCCTGGCTGCTGCGGGTACGGATGATGCTACTTTCAGCCTCGGCGATTCTTTCAGCATGTCAACGGCCATTGACACAGATCGCTATGTCCTCGAAAGCGGGCTTCTCTCTTCTCCCAACTCCTCAATTATTGACGACGATTATCTGGTTGGTGACTCTGCCACCGGCTTCACCCATCAGTCCGACTTCGACCTCTTCGACATCAACGACTTCCTCATCGACGAAGCAAACCCCGGTGCTTCAGACTTTGTGGCAGCGAGCGATTTCGCCGCTGCGGACCACGACCTCGACTTCAAGGTCCACAACCCTGAGACTCAAGTCTCTTCGGAAAATCCTATCCAGCAGCCCCAGCCTGGCGCGTCCGCTTTCGGATGCGACGCTGGTGGCATTGCGGTTGGTGTCTGAAGAACGTGAAGATCGGGTCGGGACCTTGCGGTGCGAGTCCAGTGGGACGCGCGGGGACGATCGCGAGCTGACACGATGTTTGGGCGGCATCGCTTTGCCGTCGAAGGATGTTCTCATGACTCTCCTATGGGCCTTAAAGGTCGAAGAGCGGAGGATACGGCGAAGAAGCGGCGTAGTTCTCGACCCCGAGACACGCTCCCAGCAACAACCAGCAAATAATTATCAGTTGAAGGTGGTAGGGAACAAGCGAAAGATGGCAGATGTGGACAGCAGCAAACAGAAGCGCTGTCGCCTGGCATGAACTGAAATGTAAACATGACAATCGGATCACGGGGTGTATTGGCGTCACAAGGAAATATATCTCTTATGTCCCAGGCGGGACGGGGAACAAGGGATGGGGGATTTGTACATTTTAGGATATCCATGCAAATCAAAGCATGATGATCTTTATCAATTTAACCACAAACATACCAAATCCCCTTTCACCATTCTCAAGTGTCTAAACTACGCTCACGCAACCTTAAACATATCTATCGATGTACAGCGTTATTGAAAGATCATCACACATCACCCGATTGGGGCAGTCCTTGGAACACCGAACACCAGATGCCACCCACAACTAGCCCTTGCTACCATAGTCCCATCTCTTGCAACGCAGCCTCTTCATCATTGAAATCATTCCCAGGATTCTTACTATTGTTCGTCCTCTCTATTTCGCGTTGTAAGGGTTGGTCCTCGGCTCCAGCTTCAGCCATCAGCGCATCCAGATCATCATCATCTGGTTCGGCATCCGCCGTCTTCGAATCCTTTGCTCGATCCAGGCCCTCCGCCTCCGCAATCAAGGCCTCTAGGTCGTCATGTTCGGCTTGGACTGTGAGGATGGGAACGATCGGTCGAGAAGCTCGTGGAGTTGCGTCATACAGATCGTCGTCGTCGGGCACGTCGGGATCCCTCTCCGGTGTTATAGGTCTCTGCATGGCTGTAGAGGCTGTTGTACCTTGCTGGGAATCTTCAGGATGCGGAGCGGTGCCCGTAAGATCATAGTCCTCGTCTTCTTCCCGTTCCTCTGCGTTATTTGGCTTCCCCTCATTGATCAAATCGTTTCGGGCGATCATGATTCGCTTCTTGTGACCGGCTTTCTCTACCATGCCGAGGGCGTCGAGAAACTTGGCCTTTGGGAACAGATCATCCAGCCAAAGCTGGTAGAAAGACAGCAGGCGTCCGGCGTCAGAGAACTGTGGTGATTGTTTAGTTTTGTCTGTACAATTGAGGCGGGGAGACTGGACGCACCTCGTGGCCTTTTCCCTTGATTTTGAGGTCCCGAGCTCTAGCTCTTAACTTGGGGATC
Source organism: Dactylonectria alcacerensis (assembly GCA_029931735.1). Taxonomy (NCBI): domain Eukaryota; kingdom Fungi; phylum Ascomycota; class Sordariomycetes; order Hypocreales; family Nectriaceae; genus Dactylonectria; species Dactylonectria alcacerensis. The sequence goes on along the minus strand of JAPMUZ010000011.1, from coordinate 1,464,511 downwards.
CCATTCTCGCTCAGTAACCTGTTTGTGAGTGCTGTCAGCAAATGATTAATATCCGTCCAGATTGAAGTTAAACAACCTCTCTTCATCAAGCTTCACATTGGGAACGCGGGCTCGTTTCTGTACAGATACCTCCTTGTCAATTCCTAGGCCTGACTCTTGTTCCTTCCGTTTTTTAGAAGTATTTGTCGGGGGTGGGGATCCAAATGGATCGTCGGAAAAGTCGTCGGCGTCGTAATTGTCAAGATCATCGTGTCTCTCGGCGAGCGCGTAGCCCGAGTTCAGCGCGGAAGGCATCTATGAGGTTATATATTTGGGGGGGGATGCTGCTCGTAATGATATCGACACTTTGGCACCCCGCGAGATAACTCCAAGCGCGTCGCAGCCTCCTTGGACGCGTCGCGGACCTTAATTGACGGGGACCAACCTTGCCCACCCCAGAGGCATCCCACGTGACCAATCACCGAATTGCCTGATGGGATGATTACTCACGTGACTACATCCTGAGGCACGAACATCCGGCTCCAGCTTCAGTGTACCGAATTGATGGCTTCGACTTTCGTGATACCATCGAGAACTCGTTTGGACGAAGCACCGCACCATGGCCGAGAGCGCGATCAAGCAACCCACGTCGACCTTTGTCGGGACCAGCAAGGTCGTTCAGACCGATTATCCAGTACGTTTTCCTTCAATTGAACCTGCAATGGCCGTCGCTAACGAAGAGGATATAGCTCATTGACAATGATCCGTACGTTTTCTCTCGCTTGCCTCCTACGCTCCCTCGACAGACGAACCGTTACATTTGAATCCCTTACGAGCACCAAAATTTCTCATAATCGACGATGGACGATCAACTAACCCTCTCCGCAGTCACTTCAAGCGAGTCGTTGGCTATGCCCGAACCACCGACTATGTATACGGCCTGATCGCTGCTGCTTTTGCACCTGCCGCCCTCGTCACGCTTGAGAGGTTCGCCCCCTCTCATGTTGGAAAGGGTGGTTTCCCTAAGGCCCTGCGACTTGCCGGTGGTGTTGGTATTATTGGTGGTTTCCTCTATTTCTACCAGCGATCATGCCGTACGTCTCAGCGATTATGCTAACCCTCTGTCAACCCGTGGCATAAATCTAACGGAATTTCAACAGTTCGGTTCTATGGTGCCACCGAGAACGCTCGAGAAGTTGAAATGGACATGCGCGAGATGGTGGACAAGGTCAAGGCCGGTGAGCCTCCTTACGGTGTGAGTCGGCTGACTCCCCATCTCCAAGGTGTCGCCGCCCGCCAGAGCCGATACTCGGCCCTGTTTATCAGTACGGTACCCTGGTTCAACTTCGTGAACCACAACCAGCATGGTGTCGACACGGCCAAGTACTACCAGCAAGCAGAGCGGGAGCTGGAGGCGGAGCGAGCGGCCAAGAGCTCGTAGAAGGACGCCTGGCAGGATGGAAAGGGAGCAAGGCTAGGTGAGGGTGTGTATATTACCAGACCAGAGGAGGGGAATCATTACCTCTACAGCTCGGTGGCTTTTCTTGCGGGAAGAAAATAGAATTTTCCTGTCATTCATCCTTCGTGTGCCGGCTCTGGCCTGTCTAGGTGTCATGTTCTACATTGAACGAGTATCACGGTCTTTGTACTGATAGCAAAGGCTACCCAGGTTAGTTATAGAAACTCATTGCTACAGTCCACAACCCGGGGCCCCTGATGCTCTCCAGCGCTTTAAGAGATTGAACCACACTCTACGTTGCAGTTGGCCTTTGTACATACGTCCTGCGCTAAGCTAAATTCTTGTGCGTAAACTAAAGGCCTGCTCAGAACGTGTGGCTGCATGGGGTATTAGTTTCTTGTGAGCTTTGTCTTAATCTTTTGTCTCCTCATCATTGTATCTCAGTATAAGAATTAACGCAGTCGACGCGGCGAATGGCCTTGCGGAAATGTGTTAAATCTGCCAGGACCAGAAATTTACCGAGCGCAAGAGGGCTGACTGATTGATAAGGGAGGCGAATGCGTTTGAAAAAGGTAGAAAACTTAATGAGCAATAAAATAATGTTTTAATAGGAGAGCATTTAATAAGTGCTCTCAGTGTGTATCCTTGTGATGATCGAACAGGTTTATCAGTAATATTATATAAAGCATCACACAGGTAAAATACACGCTTGATTACTAATTGCTAAAATGAGTCTAATGTAAAGAAGTTAACAAAGTAAGCTGTTACAAAAATACAACTCCAAAATACCTAGGTAGCTAGTAAGGTCGTGATGAATATATAAGTTTAAAAAGAGAGCGTTGGCTATAAAAAAAACAGAGAAAACATACAACAGCGAGGATTCCCCGGTCGTCACCGACCCGAGTACTAGTTCGCCCCTCACCAGCTTGACTAAGGGAGAGCGGACGGGATCCCGTATTTTCTAGTGGGTATGGTCGTATGTACCGGAAGAGGTGGAAATCCAGCCTATGACCACATGAGTTGACGGTTTGTGAACCATCTCTATTCGCTCTCAGGTAATTCAAACACCGGAGTCATTGTGACACGAAGAAGATAGAGTAGGTAGATGCTTCTCAACGCCCTAACTGAGATATAATTTATGTACATCCATGACTAGATCATGGGTGGTTTGGAGCCACCCCATGATCATGATCCATGTCATCGGGCTTCGGCCAGCTCCGGCCTTGGGTGCTAATGCGAGACACTCGGTACTTACCTATGAGTCGCAGCAAGAAGATCACAGCCAATCAAGACACTTAGAGGTGGGAATGACCAGCGATCCAAAGCGACTTTATCCGTCCTCCTTCCTCATTCATGAGAAAGGCACCAAAGCGACATCCCATAAATACGAGCCGTCTTCCTTTTATTTTCGTTCTTTTTTTTGTGCGGTTCTCTCTTCGCACATTACCTGGCGCTTCTTCGTTGCGTTAATTGTATTGCCGCTTATCACGCACTCCCCCCGCCTCATTACTCGCAATGGCTGCTCCAACAGACGACCAGCAATGCGAACTACCTATGGATCTCCCCATCGTCGACCTTGATGTCTATCTCAGCAATCCGCTCGACTCAGAGGCCGTGCAGATCGAGTGTCGCAAGGCAGCTAATGCTCTCATCACCTACGGTGCCCTTGTCCTACATGATTCGCGTGTTTCAGAGCATGAAAACTCGACCTTCCTTGACCTTCTTGAGGATTACTTTGATCAGCCAGACCATATATTACGCGGTGACGAGCGCCCGGACCTGAGCTATCAGATCGGTGTCACTCTTGAAAACACCGAGAAGCCCAAGTGTGCAGTTGATGAGCCCTGTCTCGACGTCATCCAGCGTCTTCATCCCTCTCAGCGACCGCTCGACATTTCAGCCCACTCGCCCGACCCCAAATGTCGCTTCTTCTGGCGCATGGCCGAGCCACCTCCTTACCACACTGAGTTTCCTAGCCTCAATGCCCCAAACGTTGTCCCTGGGGCCCCTCATATCAAGGATCGCTGGACTCCAGCTATGAATCAGTGGGGTTCCTCCATGACAAACGCGTTGGTATTCCCTCTCTTCGGGCTCACCCCCTCAGCAAAGGCATCCTCGCTCACCTCATCTCGCAGCGTATCCAAGCTCGCCGAAATGGCCGCTGTCGGCCTCGGCCTCCCCGCTCAGTACTTTAGTGATGCTGGTCGCTATGGGTTTGTTCTCCGTTCAGTCATTGACCAAAGGCGGCAAAGGGCTCATTATTTCATTCTGTAGGCCTCATCTTCTTGCACCCACTGCCTCTGATTTGCGAAAATATGGTGACCAAGACACCATCCTCGCTGGTTTCCACACTGATCTCAACTTTCTCACCATTCATGGCCGCTCCCGGTTCCCAGGCTTACATATCTGGGCACGGAACACTGGCAATCGACTCCCCGTCAAGATCCCTCCCGGGAACTATCTGCTTGTCCAAGCTGGTAAGCAAATTGAGCACATCACGGGCGGCTTGATTAAGGCCGGCTATCACGAGGTTGTGGTGAACGAAAATACGCTCGACACCATCGAACGCCGGAAGCGTGAGCTCCCCAACCGCCCGCTCATCCGCATCTCAAGCACTCTGTTTTGGCACTTAAACTCTGACTTTGACCTTGTGCCCATCCCTGAGCTTGCTGAAAAAGCTCGCGAGCTGGTGACACGTCAGTCCAAAGGTAGCAGCGATGAGGATCAAGAAACCGAGTACCCGGCCACAAAAGTTGGCCATCAGGTACAAAGGTGCGTCCACCATTCGGTGTCGATCTGCTATCTAGCTACTAACGTCATGTCTACAGCGAATTGAAGCACATTGCTCTCATGACTTAACAAGGACAGAGACTATGAATCTATATATAGGATCAGTAAACATTACTCCCTATAAGCTCATACCAGTCATTCAGGTGATGCACTATGCGAGCAGTTTTACCCATGTATGTAGGTTGAGTGTGTGTGCGCGGGCGAAGTAGTCTAGCCACGCATCATTGGGTTATGTGTTAACCATCGCATTTTGTATTAACCTATATATATGTACATATTGCTTATTTGGGAGTAAGATCATCGACCAACTGGTCCGAATGGAAGAGCCGACGACATGATGGACACTCAAACAATGGTCCCCACTTGGCAACACCTATGGTATCAGAGGCGAATGCTAAGTATATTAATAGTCAGCCCGCTATTCCCTCCTCATTCTTTCCTGTGCCTCTTAGGATTCCTTAGATGCTTCCTTGGTCTGAGGGGCAGGCGTAGTATCCGTCACCTTGACTCCCTCAAACCCCCCGTGTTCCGAGCTCGTGCCCCTCTCAACTCCCGAGTTATCACCTTGTGCAACAGTCTCAACAACGGCCGGCTCATCCTCACGCCAGAAGTCCTTCTTTCCTTTCGAGAGCCTAACTAACCAGGGAGGGAAAATACCACCAGGGATGCGCCACGTCCAACCATCTCTCTCTTCGTAGTTGGGGGGCACAATGCGGCCGCCGGAGGCCACCTTGATGAGCCAGACAAGTGTGTTGATCAACATGTAGGTGCAAATGCCGGCAATAAGACCATCTGCGATGGAGTAGGTGAAGGGCATCAGGGCGATGGTAAGGAATGCGGGGACAGCATCTCCCAAATACTTCCAGTTGATATCGGTGACAGAACTGGCCATCATAGAGCCCACAAGAATAAGGACGCAACCGGTGGCCCACGGAGGAATCGAGGCGAAGATCGGAGCAAAAAAGACCGAGATGAAGAAGCACACGCCAGCCGTCATAGCAGCCAATCCAGTCTTTCCGCCTTCAGAAATACCAGCGCCTGACTCTACAAACGCAGTAACGGGGGGAACGCCAAGAATAGCACCAATGGAGATGCTCAGAGCGTCAACCATATATGCGGTTGAAGATCCCTCAAAATCTTGGGTCACTGGATCAACGAGATCCGCAAAACGCGCCATACCGTATAGGGTGCCTGTGCAATCGAGGATGTCAACGTAGAGAAAGGTGATGAGAGCGAGGCCAAATTGGCCACCGTAGCCCGAGACGTCCCATTTCAACACGTTGAGGATTTTCTGGATCTTGTGGAAATCGACAACATTCTTAAAGAAGTCAAAGTTACTGTCTCCGAGGGTTGTGTAAGGAAAGTAGGTGACTGGAGTGTCTCGAGGCCACGAGATGATACTGACAAGGAGAATGCCAAAGATGACGGCACCCTTGACACGGTACAGCATCAACATCACAGTAAAGATGCCACCGCAGAAGATGCCAATCCACATGGCAGGGTATCGCATCTTCTCTGAGGACGGGCAAACGCCATCGACTAGTTTCCCGGGATCGCAGCCGGCGAGCTCGGTCGGGGTCGCGGAACCAGGGACGATGAGGGCAATACCCTCGCTATAGGTAAGACCGATCAGGGTAAGGAATAGTCCAATACCGACACTCGTAGCAACCTTGATAGAGCGGGGAATAGCACGAGCGAGCCATTGACGCATTCCGAAAAGGGCGAGTCCGAAGAAAATGAAGCCCTCAATGAAGATCGCGGTGAGGGCGACTTGAAATGGAACATTCCCGGTACCATGGTAACCAACTGTTTCACTATGTTAATTGAGACTGTTTGAGTTGGATGTGCACAAAGCTGACGACTGACCAACAGTATAAGTGAAATAAGCATTGAGGCCTAGAGGGAAAATGGGTCAGTCTCCATCACCGTGAAAGCAGGAGTGATTCAAGGGATGAAAGAGTTGTGTAAGAACTCGACATACCCATTCCAGGAGCCAAGCCAACCGGACTAACATTAATGTGGTTAGCGATGAGAATAGCGGATTGAAGAGGAAGTGGCATCTCATGACACGGAGTGGACTCACAGATTGGCAAAAAGACCCATACAGAAGCTGGCAAGGGCAGAGATGGCGGCAGTAGCAGTAACAACGTCACGCTTGACCGTTTGCAAACACAGCATGTACTCCTCATTGTCGTCGCATGTGCCTTCCTCGGAACAAACACAAGTTCCTCCACTCTCAGAGACAATAGACGCATTTACAGCGATAATATAGGCCATGGCGAAGAAAATGGCGAGGCCAGCTCGGAGCTCAGTAAGGAAGTGAGAGCCTTTGCGTTCGCGGCGCTATCCGTCAGAGGTGGGGCGTTAGCAAGCTCGAGATACACAGGTTGTGGTAGAGGAAGAGCTACACGGAAACGACAGAACACTTACATGACCGGAGCCTTCGAGCTGAAACCAGCGGCCAACAGCGCTAGCTGCGACTTTTCGATTTGTGGTTTCAATCCAAGTCATGATGTCGGATGACTTATTGACAACTGCGGAATTCCAAAGGAGGGGGAGGTGGAAGGTTTCGATGAAGGCAAGCGCAAATGAGGGGAGCCAACCCAGTCTTTAACAGCAAGGACGGAGGCCAGGTTGATGACCAGGTTGGGGTCTAGATTCAGTTAGATTCAGCTTCAGGTGTAGGGCCAAGTGAAAAGTCCCCGAGAGGGTCGGAAAAGTGCAGATAAAGAGCACAGCGCAGGCGCAGAGACGGGACGAAGAGGACGGAGATTGGATACGAGTGGGGATGGTGGTTCGGCGACGTGCTGGGGTTGCGACGGGGACTGGGGCTTGAAGCTGGGGTTGCGACAGACGATGTGAACATGAGAACATGGGCTGGGTATGCTTGGACCTATATAATCCGGACCTGGTCTCGATAACACGGACTGGCGGACGGATCGCCGGGGGATTGGACCAGTATGGGAATAGGTACGGATAAAGAACGCCCCTTTGCGGGATGGACATGAAGTGAACCACCAGATGACAAGACAATGGAACTTAACCCTACGTACCAATGGTGTACAGGACCAGGGTAAGCCAAGGGCGATACAGCTGGTTCTGCGGTGCAATCCTAGTCGGAACGCGGCGACGCAGCGTTCAGCAGGGTGCAGGCGCAGGACGGCGCAATGCGAAGCGATGCAACCGCGGACGGGAGCACTGGATCCGTATCGGGGAGATAGATCGGCTGGGGTTGCAGAGAGAAACCTGGGTCCAGGTCTTGCTGCTGAGCTTAAGCTAGACAAGATAGGCAATCGAGGCGTTTGGCCCAGGTTAATTCAGGAAACGAGACGACTGGTCGACAGCTGAGAGATAGACCAATGGTTGGCTGGATTGGTTTGGTTGATGGCTTTGTGGTGTGCCGCCGGGCGAGTGAGAACCGCGGTGAAGGCGACAAGGTCCTGGAAGATAAAGCGATTTGTGTTGGTACTGATTGGCCCCAGGATAGTGCTGCAGTGGCCCAATGGGTGTCGTCTCAAGGAGGGAAGCGAGGCAACGTCTGTATTCAGTTCCGGAGTATTATCAAGGCAAAGGAAGAGAAGTATGGAGGAGGAAAGCCAAATTCAGTCCATGGACGGATGGCCTGCTTGAAAACGAGAGAGAAAAAATTGCCATCGACGGTGGAGGCGACCGCGCACCCGTCGCTCCTCCTCCGGAGTCAAGGCACAGTATGGATGATAGTTTCATCGCTGTATCCATTTTTGCTCCTCTTGTCCCATTTTTCCCATTTTCCCACCCACTTCCCTTCCTTAGTGGCCAGCCTGTGTGCTCTCTACCTTTGCCTGATGTGTGAGTGGCCGGCGGCGCATCATGAATCGAGCATAGCACCGCATCCCAGGACCGTTCCCCACGCGGTAGCCCGGGAATTGCAACGGTCATGGCCGAGAAGTGGAGACCTTGACCCTCAGAGATAACGAAACAACAGCGCGGTGTGCTAGTTGTGGACGGTCGGCCTATCCGCGCTCACTGGAGGAGGGCCTACGTGCGAATTAGTCGCTGATCATATCGTTTAGCGCCCGGGGGCAATCGTGGCTTGTTCTCTTCCTCTTGACTTTACATTTCCCCTCCCTTTGCATTTGTACCTTGGTGAAATTGGGGAAGATAGAGCTGTTGGCGTGGGGTCGAGATGATCGAAAATTTGGTTCGACAGGGCCTGTGGGCCTAACGGGGGAGGTAAGATCCATTGTGTCATGAAAACTGCGCACTGTCTGACTTTGTATCTTTGGCCCTGGTCTCGAGCCATGGAATGGCTTGATGGACATCGTGGCGACAGTATGCGGCGCCACTGCATCTCCAATCGCCAAGAGCTAGTTCAGCTTTAGCATTCATAGGACCAGTAGGCGCTGGGGACGACACATCTGTACAACCAAAGCCAAGTGACCCGAGTGATTCGACACGCCTGGGGTGACAGGTGGTCTATGACTTGTAGGCCAAGGGTTCTCGGCCTCCACTGGGATAATGGACTTGTGGATTGTTCTTCTGGAGGAGGAGCCGCACAGCATAGCTTTGTCCCCTTCCAGATCGATCGACTGCTCCGCCCTCGTTTTGCATGCTTTCTTAAGCTCAGCTTGAATCAGACACGGCCTGGTCGAGTAAGGCGTGCAATATGAGCTTGTTCGACCAAATACGGGAGGATTTCAGGTCGCTGCAAGCAATGTTAAAGGGTGGGTTATCATGCATTTGGTGGGCCATTGACGCTGGAAGGTGATTGAGGGCTTCTAGAAGCGGAGAATGCCCACCCGTTGTTGGTCAGCCCACGGAATCCCGATCTGATCGCCTCATCACCGCACTTAAGATATGAGTATCCTGTTGATAACAAAAATGAAAGTGGTGATAATGCCAAACGTAGGTATCGCATTCGTGACTATGATAACGACGATGCTAGCGATTGATGGACGGGACACTCTTGTCGGGGGCTGCCGTCATCAGGTGGCCGGATCCGAGGGTTACAAGATAAAGACAGCAGCATGTGATTGCTTGATTGATGCGAGAGCTACTCCGTACCGCTAGCAGTGATATCGACCACAAATTGTCCACTGCGTTCTAGGCGTGTTTGTGTGGCCTATTTTTTGGTGCATGTCTCTGGGTGTGTCAAGTGTGGGTGTCGTGTGCCCCCTATTTTGCTGAGATAAGTGAATAAAAATACCCATGGCTGTCGTCGCCTACGATTAACTCAGATGGGAAGCTGGATGTGCCAAGACGGACCGACACTGAGATAAGGCGACCCGATAACGCATTCTTATCGTCACGAGATCAATTTTGAGTACTAACAGATTTTAGTGAACAGTACCAGGGCCCCTGTGAACTAGTAGGGTGGGTGTGAGGAAATTGAATAAATACGAAGCAGAGGAAGGGCGGGAGCGGAAAGAGGAGCGAAATAAGGAATAGTAGAATCAGGGACGGAGCATTTAGATAACACCCAGCATATCATATTCCAATCCGTTTAATTATTTATTTAATTTTTCTTCTCTTTAGTATTGGCGTCACTGGTTAAGCTGTTCTCTCTCAAAAGTGCTGGGGTGGGTTTCATTCCTCAGCTGGCTGCCATATCATTGAGGTACAGCCATCTACTGTACACTTACTTGTCAGTTCTAGAACTTGTGTACCATCGGAAGACTATCTCGACAAAACCCAGTAAGAAGTTCTCGTCAATTTACTTCATTGCAAAACTTTCACATCAGTTGGTCTGCTTACATGATCACTTGACGCGCAACTGGTGCCTCACCCTAGCTCAACCACGGTACCGTGCGGGTAGGCGTTAGTAAACCAAGGTAAAGCGGGGTGGTAGGGATCGCCTGCCTGGTTGCTCTCCAGTGATCTTGTGATGGCGTTTGCATCGAGTCTTAGTGGACAACAATGTTGCGGTTTAGAAGCCCTTCACGTCTCACAGATATAGATTCCAAGGGTCACGAATTTGCGGGCTATGGGTCACAATGGGATATGGCACCGATTGTGTTCTGTCATGTTATTATTAGCCCGTCGGTCTTTGGCAGCCGGAATGCGAGTGTTAGCTAACGAGCAATGGCTATCTTCGTCGAGATAGGCATGAGTTTTAATACTGTGGCGTAATGCTGGTGAGCTCATTACAAGCTATCCTACTACAAGCATCGACAATGGCATTTCTATGCCTTTTACTACCTAGGGGGCCCTTGCATCTTAGCGTTGTTTTGCTTGTTACTTTCTGTACGGTGAAACTCAGAGATGTGGTGCAGTGTCGACCGCAGCTGCCCGGCCTCCAGGTTCCTGTCGCATGAAGGACGCGACATTGCACGGCACCCTGCACAAGAGATCAGCCGGTATTGTTACCAAACGCCATGTGAGCACACCCGAACACAGTCGTCCGTCCGCAAGTCGTTCCGTAGGGTAACTTAATTAAGGCAGGGGGTGCTGTCAAGAGGTGGGTACCACCTGCTTTGTTGTTTATATATTGGGGCATCAGGCACTAGCCAGACTTCTCCTCACTCAGGTGCCCAAACCCTTGTGCTTACTCGATGTGTTTTGTCGCGTTGGTGATCAATGATGCCCAAACCTACCTCCTTGTCCCACCCCAAGGCAAGGAATAAATGAAGGCAGGGATATTTGCATAAGACAAGGCGGCACGGGCGTCTATTACAAGGCTAGTCACTGCAGAACTGAGAATGATGACACAAAAGCCCAAGAGGCTGTCGTGGCGCAGCCGGGTGTGATGAAACATCCAGAGTTGGTCCTGGGAGGGCCATCCGCCTGTGCGAAAACACGAGTGGAAGTGCCGGTGTCAGCTATGCGCGAAATTATTGATGGAAGTCATACGGATTGTTCCACGGGAATCTCAGCAGGCTTTCCACCCCTCAAACATCCTGGCCGCGTGGGCTGTCCGTCAGTGTCTCGGTCAAGAGGCAGGCTCCTTGGTGATACCATCAGTAGGACGGGGTTTTGGCAGAGGTCATGCATCGGGTCCTCCACAATGACGACGAGCACGATGGTCATCGCATGAGTGGAAAACCTCTCAAACATATGATTGGGACAACACAACATGGTCCTGATTTTGCCCCAATACATCCCGCCTCATCATGGCAAATAAGGGCAACATTGAAGATACCAGATATGGTGCCCACCTTTATTTACTCATTGACAGTTCACTCACCGCATTGTTTCCCCAGGTTTGGAACAGCATCATCGTGATGATTGACGTCAGGGGGACTTTGAAAATGGTGGATCTGTCGACTCACGAGCTGGCATTCAGTCCACATGACGTCAGCCACTAGGACCCTGCATCATGTTGGTCAACCACAAACCTCTCTGAAGCGCCAGACCACACGATCTTTAGTGGGCATCCTACCCCCATCCAACGGGGAGAGCCCCGTGCTGCACCTCGACGCCACCCTGCTCCGATTTCCTGGTTGATTCATCGGCAACCTGGGGGTGATTAATCCCCGTGCACAGCCCCACCGCCCCAGGAGGCTTGCTGCCCACCAAGAGGCATCCAACTTCTTTGTCAACGCTTGTCGCGCTGTGCAAAGTGAGATCCGTTGGGAATCCAACACATATAAGAGTCTCGCAGCCAGGCACACTCGCCTCCACTAGACTTGCCCAGTCTCGCCTCGTTGATGCAAAGCAAGATATCGGTCAGCTCCTATTATTGACTTCTGATCACCTTAATCTCGCCAAACCCCGCCATTCCACCATTCGAATCCTCAACTGCTGCGCCTTCTACCTCACTCCGAAGCTTGCCTCACTGAAGAGGGCGCAGCCGCTTTCAAGGGTGTTGGGAGTCCCAAAATCTGCCAGGTCGTCTCATTGAGGCCCTACTATCATTTATCTAATCATGGGCAAACACTACCCATCACGACGTCGAGATCCTCGACTGGAGGATGATTTCCTCCCTTACGAATCGAACGAACCCTACCAAACCCTGGACCCTCGCGAGTACGAGGGGAACGCATATCAACAATACCCTCCTCGCAACGCTTTTCGTTCTGAGCATAGATCGCCGCCCAGATCGCCGCCACGCCGCCACAAGTCCGAGAGACATCGTGGTGCGCCAAGTCCCCACTACTACTCTGATGAACCCGCCGAGGAACCCCGTCGACACAGCGAGCGCTATTCTCGGCACGAGCAGGACCGTCGGGGCCGGAGCGCCGGCCCCGACCCCAGAGAACGTGGCTTAAGCCCGTCACGACCAGCTTATGATGCCAATCCATCCCGTCGATACCCACGCTCATCCAGGCAAGAGCGAGATGTCCAGCCGGAGCGGGGTCATCGGTCAAAGAGAAATGGTCGCTCTGAACGGAACCCCCGATTCATTGACCCCTACGACGACGGCGATGCTTACTCTCGTGACACACCTCCCGGGTACTACCCCTCGGATCCACGGGAAACATCCTCTCGAGACCGGTCCCGTCATTCACGCAAGACAGCACGTGCCCCTAACCTGGACGCTGCAGCTCGCGGTCGTAGCTCTCGTCATCTAGATAACGACGAAGATGAGTACAACGCTACACGCCGCCGCCGACCTCGCTCACAAACGAGAGACCGCCATGATCGAGGCCCATCAGGCCAGTCTCCAACGCGAGGGCGTCCCCCTCCGACACAGCGAGGCCGTGATAGTCCGGCATTCCGGCGGAAGTCGATGCCGGCTTCGACTAAAGCCCGATCGCCCTGGTGGCAGAATCCTCTCCTCCAAGCAGGAGCCCGTACGGCCCTAACTGCTGGAGCACAGGCTGCCATGAAGTCGCGCAATGATCCTAGCCCTTGGATGGGCGCAAAAGGTGCCAAGGTCGCGACTGCTGCTCTAGGAGCTGCCATAGTGGATGGCTTCATCGGCCAGAAGCATCCTAATAGTGTGAGACAGAATATCGCTCGGGAAGGGGTGGACTTAGCTACAGGGAAAGTGACGTCTGGTTCGACGCGACATCGTCGATAATGATAGTACGAAGGACCATTTCAAAAGACTTTGCCTGCGCTAAGGACGCCACACACTCAAATCCCTGCTAGATATATGGTAGCACATTTAGCCTCTTGTTATAATAGGCTGATATTCCTAAAGATTACTATAGTTTTAGTAATATTAAATATATAACGTATATAATAAGCATACAGCGCATTCAAGTATGCAGCGCATTTTTCCTAAAAACTCTCATCTTTTTATTTAAATATATATTTCTTAACTACTTAATATATTATAATTAAATACTAAAGTAAAAACCCTTCTTACCCTTCTTGCCTTTTAAAATAACCTAAAATTAAGTGTCTAAAGCGCTACTAGTACTTATAATATTAAAGAGTAAAGGCTTTATTACTAATAGAATAGTATTTAATCTTAATATAATTAGATCTTAAAATTGCATTATCTATCTAATCTAAAGGAATAGATTATTATTCAGTTTATTCTTAATCTAAATTTATAAGGATTTCCTTTATAATTATATAATATTAAAAAAATAGCTAACTAATTATTTACTAATTATAATATATTACTTATTAATAAATACTAAGCTTTTAACTTTATTAAGTAATATTAAAAGCTTAAGATATTTTTTTTATAAATATAATTATTAAAAAGCTAAATATAAAAATCTAATTATTATTTATAATTAATTTAAGTTTATAAAGAATATAATTATAAAATATAATATTAATTTAATTAATATTTATAATTTTAATAAAATTAGTTTTATAATAAATATAATTATAAATAGAATAATTATTATAAATATAAATAAATATAAAAATTTAAAATTAGTTTAATTTAAAAACTAAAAATAAGTTATAATTATTTAAATAATTAATATAAAAAGCTAAATAATCTAACTATTTATTATAATTATAAACTAATATTACTTTATTAATTAATATTAAAAAAGTAATTTCTTAAGTAATTAAATTATTATAATAACTTTAAATTATTATAATAACTTTAAATTATTATAATAACTTTAAATTATTATAATAACTTTAAATTATTATAATAACTTTAAATTATTATAATAACTTTAAATTATTATAATAACTTTAAATTATTATAATAACTTTAAATAATTAAATTAATAATAAAATAAGTTTTTAATAGTTTATATACTTTAATTAATATATAAAGAATTAATTAATTAATTATTATTATTTTTTAATTTTTAATAAATATAAAAGTTATTATTTTATTAATTTTAAAAAATATTATAAAAAAATAATATTATTATACTTTATATATTATTTTATTTATTTTATTTACTTTAGCTTTTTAATATTAAATACTTTACACTATTTAAAATAGCTTATAATTAAATAATTAAATAATTAATTAAATATTTTATAATTTATATTATAAAGATTATATTCTTTTTAGCTTTTTATATTATTTATATAATTATTATAATAAAGAGTAATATTAAAAGAGGGTTTTAAAAGACTAGACTTATTCTTTTAAATCTAGAAAATATTATATTAAAGCTTAATATATAACTATTAAATAGCTAGCTGTGGCAAAAGTGTAAGATCGCCTCACTTATGTCCTAGTATAGTAACTATTCTAGACTATAGGTCTCTAATTTAACAATAACTATTGTATTGGGGCTGAGGGCCCGGGACCCGGACAGTCACGTTACCTATAACTAACTATAAGAGGCAGCAGATTTCCCAGACTTAGATAGAAAGACAATGCTTCTCCTTCTTTTACTTGATTTTTTCTGATTTTCCTAGCCTTGATTTTCTTATTCTATTTTACTTAATCAACTGATATCCTTCTTCCTTTTCCAGCTAGCTGCTTAGCTAATGATTTTATCTGCATTTTTGGCTACTTTATTTTCTAGGCCTTATCTTGCCATCCTTCGCCCTCCTTTCGGGCCCAGCTCGCTGTCACTTCGGGTAGTTGTTTGTCCCCCTGCCCAACACACTATAGACTTTAATACTAACTATAAAAGAGGTTAGCTTCTCTAACCCTTAGGCCTTAAAGATCCTAAAGATAGTACTTAAAGCTAGTTTATAATCTAAATACTTTAAAAGATAAATAAAAAAGCATTAAAGTAACTTTCTAATATTTATTCTTTAAGTACTTAAGTTATTTTCTAAAAAAATAAAAGTAATAATATATTAAATAGTATTATTAAAGTCTAAGAATTAGATCTTTTAATAAATAAATAAGACTCTTAATAAATAATATAAAATAAAAAGAACCTACTTATAGAATAAAGAGAAGATAATTATATATAAAGTCCTTATATATAAAATATATAACTAATAAAGAAATATCTCCTTTAGCTCTTATTAGATAAGACTATAAATAATATATTCAAAATCTCCTGATTTTTAGCTTTATAATGGTATATATTATGCCTCAGAAAGCCAATCTTTCTTATACTATAACCACAAAAGACATCTATAATAAGAACCTTCAATAAGGTTAGAGTTCAAGCATCAGACATACGTCCAACAGTCCTAAAACTCAGGACACGTCTTACCCGGTTTTACTATGATAAATTGTCCAAATCCCCTATTAGATTGGACATGTGACTAGACAGCAATCTCTCTATAAAGCTGGGGCTTTTCTCTAGCCAGTCCAGAAGGATTATCATTATTAATACATGCATTTCTCAACCAATCACATCAAACCGACTACCTTTCTAATCGTCTTTTCCTGCTCTTTCTGAATCTTCAATCCCTTTTCTGATTGGTCAATTCCTTGACCCACAATCGCCGAGTTCCACTAATAACCTTCCACTCCTTCCACTCCTTCCACTGCTATAGCCTTTACAGGTTATGAGCCCGGGTTTCGCACTTGGGTATATCTTCTGATTGGTCATTCTGACTATTGGAAATAACCTATTCTATAGGTTCTGACTTTTCTAAGTCTATAAAAGCTCTTCTAAGTCTTTTAGACTTTAAGAACTTCTTTCCTTCTAAAACTTTATGAGTTTCTGACTTCATAATGGGGTCTGGGGAAAAATCCTCTTCTATACCTAAACTAAAAGGTAGTGAAAACTACATAGTTTGGTCTCTTAGAACAGAGGCATACTTAACTAAGCAAAAGCTAGTTAAAGGAATAGTTGAAGAAGAATATACTAAAAGTGCTAATATACTAGCAGAAATTCGACTCCTATTAGAGGATGGACCTCTCTTGCAAGTTAAGCAGGTAATCTTTGCTAAATAAGCCTGGGATTCCTTAAAGAACCTCTATAACTCTTCTGGTTTTACTAATGACTTTCTTATACTAAGAGAGTTATTAGAAGGAAGCTATTTAAGTCTTCCAATAAAAGGATATCTTAATAAGTTAAAAGAGCTTACTGATGAATTAGCTGCTAGAGAAATCTCTCTTCTAGAGCCTTTTGTTATTGCCTTTCTACTTTATAACCTTGGAGAAGAGTATAGTAACTATACTACCTCTATTATCCAAGCCTTAAGAAGTAATTCTAAGGCATATAATCTTGAATCTCTTTCCTCTTCCTTATTGGATGAGTCTAGAAGACTTGAGACTTCTAAAGAGGTAATTGGCTTAACTAAGTCTAAGAAACCTTAGAAGAAGAATAAGAGAGCTTTAAAATGCTCTTACTGTAAGCTCCCTGGGCATACAGATAAGGATTGTTACTTTTTACATCCTAATAAGGCCCCTAAAGGCTTTACCAACTTCAGAATCTCTAAGTCTACTTCTAAAAAGGTTACCTTACCTAATAAGAAGAGAGAAGAAAGAGAAGAGAAACAGGAACAACTCCTAGTCTCTCTAGCCAATAAGAAGGCTATTTCTAAAGTTACAGAAGTCTTAGAATCTGATTCTGAGTCTAAAGACCTAATGGATCTTAAAATCCCTCCTACTATTGCTCAAGCTTTAGATAAGGTTGATTAGGTAAATAACCCTAATAATAACTATAAAAATAACTATAATGACCTATCTTTAGGACTAATAATAAGAGAGATACCTCGAATTCTTAAAATTTTAAGGAGATATAAGAAGGTAAATTCCTCTCTTTAACTTATAAGAGATATAATTAACTTTATATATAATACAGGTGCTACTAAGCATATTGTATGTAATAGAAGCTTATTTATAAGCTATTATACTATAAATAAAACTGTTTCTTAGGACTAAGTATCTTCACTAGTTATTAAAGGCTGTAGTAATATAAAATTCCACTTTTCAGATAATAATAAAACCTATATATTAAGAAACTGTTACTATATTCCTAAATTAGGAGTCAACTTAATAAGTCATTTATCCTTTCAAAAGGATATATCTACATTTATTAATTATAATAATGTATATCTCTTTAAAAAGACTGAGCTAATAGCTAAAGGTCTTAAAAGAAATGGTTTATATATCTTTTCTTTAAAGATAATAACTAATAAGGAAATATATTATACTACTCTTCCTTTAAATAATATCTCTTTAACTAAAGAAAATAGAACTATAACTAAGACTATAGTTATAGATATATATAAATAGCATCTAAGGTTAGCTTATTTAAACCTTAAGACTTTAAGAAGATATCTTCTAAGGCTATATAAAGGAAAATATCCTAAAGATAATATTCAGTTCCAAATACCTCAAGACTAAATAACTCAAATAATTCAGTGTGAAAACTGTATAAGAGCTAAGGTAACTAATAAGATAAAAAGAGTTATAAATAAGACTTAATATAACTTCCTAGATAAGGTAGTTACAGATATATATAGTCCTATAATACCTATATCATATTATAAACATAGATATATTATAACTTTCTTTAATAAAGGCACTAAGTTTCTTAAAACCTATACTATAAGAAATAAAAGTGAAGCTTTAAAGAAATTTAAAGAATTCAAAGCTGAAGTTAAAAATAATAAGGAAAAAATAACTATAAAAGAAGTTTTTTCTGATAATGCTAAGGAATATAAGCATAGCCTAGCCCCTTATTATAAAAAGAAGGGAATACATTATAACTTTTCTCCTCCTTATACTAAAGAACCTAATGGTTCTGCTGAAAGAATAAATAGGACTATTCTTAATAATATAAGAGTGATAATTTTCACTTCTAATATACCTAAGTTTCTTTGGTCTGAAGCTTTAGAAGCTATAGAATATATATATAATAGAACTCCTCATTCTTCTATAGGGTTCTTATGTCCTTTAGAACTTAAGGATAATAAACTTCTTACTTTAGAAGAAATAGATTCTATAAAAACTTTTGGATCTATTATATATTATAAAAATAAGCTTCCTAGTAATAAACTAGATACTAAAGCTTATAAAGGCATTATAATAAGCTACTCAGATAATAGCTATAAAATCTGGGACTATAAAAAACGCAAGATAATAATTTCTAGAGATATTATTATCCATGAAAATACCTTTTTTAATAATCATTCCACTATAAATAAAGAAGAAGTAAATAATAACTCTATAATAGAGAATAATAATAACTCTTTAACAGAGTCTGAGCTTGATATAATAACTAAGTTAGTTGTTAATATTCCTAAGAAACCTATAGAATATTATAAAGACTTTCAGGAATTTCCTTCTATATATAATATAACTGAAAGTTATATAGAACCTTCAAGCTATAATAAGGCTATAGAAGGTATAGATAAAGATAAGTGGATACCTTCTATAAAGATAGAAGTAAAAGAATTACTAGCTTAGAAGGTTTGGTCTATAATAGACCTTCCTAATAATAGAACCCTTATAAAAGGCCGCTGGGTTTATAAGATAAAAACAAACTCTGATAACTCTATTATAAAATATAAGTCTAGATGGGTAGTTTAAGGTTATAACTAAATACATAGCCTTAACTATACAGAGACTTTTGCAACTACTATAAGACCTGAGACTATAAAGCTATTATTAATAATAGCAGTTATAAATAACTATAAAATAATATAATATGACGTTAAAAACGCATTTGTACATTCTGAAATAGATGAAGATATATATACTATATTACTTACTGGGTTTAAAGACTATATATTAAAGTCTTTAGAAAATACTATAACTAAAGAGTTATATAAAGAATATAAAGAAAATAAAAGAGACTTAGTTTTAAAACTAAATAAAGCTCTATATAGTTTAAAACAAAGTCCTAGACTTTAGTATAACTTTCTCTCTATGCATTTAAAGAAGCTAGGTTTTAAACCTATACCTTATGATAAAGGGGTTTTTATAAATAACCTATATAAAATAGCTATATTATGCTACGTAGACGATCAGATTTTCATTAGTCCAAATGAAGCTGATATATATAAAGTTATAAGTCTCTTATCTGAAGATATTAAAATGCAGTCTTTAGGAGAGATAAAAGAATTCTTAGGAATGAATATAACTATAGACTGAGAGAATAAAGGCCTATATATAAACCAAATAAAATATATAAATTCTAAAATAATAGAATATAATAAATAAGGTATAGGAACCTCAGAAGTTCCTTCTATAGCTAGAAATAAGCTATAAAAAGCAACTATAACTCCTTCTAATAAAGATATACTATAGTATTAAAGAGAAGTTAGTTCTCTCTTATATCCCTCTATAAAGACTAGACTTGATATAGCTTATGCTGTTAATAATGTCTTAAGGTTTATGTCTAAACCTGATAACTCTCATTTTAAAGCTCTAGACTTAATCTAGAAGTATTTAAATAACTATAAAGACTTGGGTTTATACTATAATTATAATATATAACCTAACTTATTATATAATATAATAAGAGGCTATTCAGATGCTGATTAGGCCTCTGATATAACTAATAGAAAGTCTATAAGTGGATATAGCTTCTTCTTATATAATAACCTTATAAGTTAGAATATAACTAAGTAGAAAAGTGTTACTCTAAGCACCTATAAAGCTGAATATATGGCTTTAAAAGAAGTAGCTAAAGAGAGTTTATCTCTTAATAGTCTCTATAAATATATAAATAAGAATTTATCTCTTTCTTATAATAGATCTATACTTCCTATTTTAACAGATAACAAGGCAGCTAAATAACTAGCTAAAAACTCTTCTTATTATAAAAGATCAAAGTATATAGATATATCTTATCACTTTATAAGAGATGAGATAAAAGAAGAAAAAATAACCCTATACTTTATAAGAAGTAAGGATAATATAGCAGACTTCTTTACTAAAGGTCTAAACCCTATAGACTTTAAAAGACTAAGAGCATTTTTAAGTCTATATAACTATAAAGCTGCTAAAAATAACTGAGAGTTTTTAACCCTATATAAGGTTTTCTCTTAAATTCCTAAATAAAAGGAAAAATATAAGAATTTTTTTTCTCTCTTAAAGAGAGTTTTTTATACATAAGTCCTTAAGTGGTAAATATATTATAAGGAAATATATTTAAGGGGAGCTGTAAAGTCCTTATATATAAAATATATAACTAATAAAGAAATATCTCCTTTAGCTCTTATTAGATAAGACTATAAATAATATATTCAAAATCTCCTGATTTTTAGCTTTATAATAGTATATAATATGCCTTAGAAAGCCTATCTTCTTTATACTATAACTATAAAGGACATCTATAATAAGAACCTTTAATAAGGTTAGAGTTCAAGTATTAGACATACGTCTAACTGTCTTAAAACTCAGGACACGTCTTACCCGGTTTTACTATGACAAATTGTCCAAATCCCCTATTAGATTAGATATATGACTAGATAGCAATCTCTTTATAAAGCTAGGGCTTTCTTCTAGCCAGTCCAGAAGGATTATTTTTTATTATTAATATATGCATTTTCTTAACTAATTATATTAAACTGACTACCTTTCTAATCGTCTTTTCCTGCTCTTTCTGAATCTTTAATCCCTTTTCTAATTGGTCAATTCCTTAACCCACAATCGCTAAGTTCTACTAATAACCTTCCACTCCTTCCACTCCTTCCACTGCTATAGCCTTTACATTATAAAAGTATAAAAGCTATAGTAGTAAAAGGAGTAAAAGGAGTAGAAGGTTATTAGTAGAGCTTAGTAATTATAAATTAAGGAATTAAGTAATTAGAAAAAGGATTAAAAATTTAGAAAGAATAAGAAAAAATAATTAAAAAAGTAGTTAGTTTAATTTAATTAACTAAGAAATATATATATTAATAATAATAATCTTATTAAACTAATTAAAAAAAAAGCTTTAATTTTATAAAAAGAATATTATTTAATTATATATTTATTTTAATAAGGGATTTAAATAATTTATTATAATAAAACTAAATAAGATATATCTTAAGTTTTATAATTATTAAATATATATTTAATACTTAAATTATAAGCTTATTACAGGTTTTTAATATAAATATATTTTATAATTATAATATAAAGAAAATAAGCTTTTTAAAGTATATTACATATTATTATTTTTAAGCTTATAGTCCTTAGTAGTGCTCACTTAAAGAAAGGCCAGAGGTTAAATAGTTAAAAAAAATATAATAGTAAATAATAGTATAAAGGCCTAAAACCTAAGCCTAAAGTAATAGTAACTTAGAATGACTAGAGTTTTTACTGCATTAGGGTATAAGCCTTACTATCCTATTCAACTTTTAAAATACATTAAGTAGCTAGAAAAGCTAGATAAAAAAGCTAAATATTAAAAAGTAAAATCATTATATAATAAAAGCCTTATAAAGGCTCTGCATTTATTATATTCTAAGTTACTTTATTATAATTCTAACTTATACTTATATTATATTTAACTATTTATAATTCTAAATATATTATAATTTAACTTATTAAAGACTAATTATAATAAATACTATAATAAATATCTAATATAATATACTTTATACTCTTAATAACTTAAGTTTTAATAGTTATTATACTTTTTTTATATATAATTTAAATACTAAGCTTAATAAGAATATAAAAACCTTTAATAAGCTAAAGGTTATAATAGTAAATTATAGTCTTAAAAAAACTAGAATTATTAAAACTTAATAACTTTCTAATAGTAAGTTATTTTAATGATTTTTAAAATTAAAGTATTCTTAAGACTATATCTTTTTAAAAGTAATTAATAATTTAAAAATTAAATTAAAAATAAATATTACTTTTTAAAGTAATTAATAATAAAGCTAATAATTAAAATATTTTTAAATGAAATAGTATTTTTTAAATTATTAATTAATATTTATAAAAAGTAAATAATATAAGTTATAAGTAATATAATTAATATTAATATATAAAAGGATTAAAAATAATAAAAGGATATAATAAAAGGAGGTTTTATTAATAAGTTCTTAATAATTAAAAAAAGAAAAATAAGAATCTATTTATAATTAGGTTAATTAATTAATTAAGTCTTTTATTTTATAATAACTTAAGTAATATAAATATATAATTATATAAAAATATAGTAATAAGAAATACAGTAGTATAGAAATAAAAGTCTGAATAGTGGTTTTAATAGTAATTATATATTATTATAAAATTAAAAATTAAAAGATTTTAAATATATTATTTATATTTTTATATAATAAGAATTAAAAGAAATATTTTCTTATTAATTATATATTTTATATATAAAGACTTTATAGCCTTTTTTAAATATATTTCTTTATAATATATTTATTATTTAAGGATTTATATATAAAAAACTCTTTTTAAGAAAAAAAAATTTCTTATAATTTTTTTATTAAAGAATTTAGAAAAAAACCTTATATAAAGTTAAAAACTCTTAATTATTTTTAATAGCTTTATAATTATATAGACTTAGAAATTCTCTTAATCTTTTAAAATCTATAGGGTTTAGACTTTTAATAAAGAAGTTTATTATATTATTTTTACTTTTTATAAAATATAAGGTTATTTTTTTTCTTATAAAATAATAAGATATATTTATATATTTTAATCTTTTATAATAAAAAGAGTTTTTAATTAATTATTTTATTATTTTATTATTTATTAAAATAAAAAGTATAAATTTATTATAAAAAAAATTTCTTATTTATATATTTATAAAAACTATTAAAAGATAAACTCTTTTTAATTACTTTTTTTAAAGTTATATATTTAGCTTTATAAATATTTAAAATAATACTTTTTTATTTAATTATATTCTAATTTATAAAGTTATTATATAAAAAGAAATTATATTTATTTATAAACTTTATATTAATTATATTAAATACTTAATTAGTATTTAAATAGCTTTTTATTATATTATATAATAATTTAAATTATATATTATAATTATAATATAAATTTAAGTCCTTATAGCGCAGTAGTTAATACATCTAGAGATTTTTATAATAATAATAAGTTATAAGTTTAAATCTTACTAAAACTAACTTCCTTTTTTTTTAAAAGAGACCCCTGCCTAGAGTTATAAATAGCCTTAAGATTATATAATACATTAGCTATAATTAATAAGGATCTTTATATAACCCGGATTATATACCTAATTATATATAAGCTAATTACTTTAGTATATAATAGTAAGACTTACTATAAGTCTTATAGCCTTATATAGCTTAATAGTAATAGTTATAAATAATATTATAAAGTACTATTATATTATCTAACTACTTAATATATTAAAAAGGGTTAGCTAAAGATATATTAAATATTATTAATAAGCTTACTATTATTTAACTAATTATTAATTACTAAGTTATTTATCTAGGCCTAGTCTATATATATATATATAGTATATATATATACTAAGACTAATAAAAAGAGATAGTAAGGGTTTTTTATTGCTTAATTAAATATATTAGTATTTAATAGTGCGGTTTTCTATTATTAGTTATATAGTATCTCCTAGAGGTAGTAAGTATAGTATAAATCGACTAATAGGGATAGGATTAAAAGGACTAGGCTGCTAGGTAAGGAGTCTGGACCTGTTTATAGGGGTTGGATATAAGGGCTTGTAACTAGCTTATATATATAAACCTTAGTCTAGCTAATATATATGCGTTTATTAATAATATAAATTTAAGTTTTTATAATTATTTAAATACTTTTAAATTTTAATTTAAAACTTTAAAATAAAAGTTATTAAATTTAAATATAAACTTTAAGATATTATTAATAATATAAGCTATATTAAGTCTAATCTTTATAAAAAGATATAAAAGAGAATTAACTTCTTTTTAATATTATAATATATTTTTATTAAAAAGAGTTATAATTACTTTTTATAATTTATTTCTAATTATAAAAAGAACTTTAAAAATTCTTATATTTTATTTATTATATTTTATTATTTTAGAATTTATATTTTTTTTTAATTTATATATAAGCTTTTATTCTCTTAGTTTATAATTATATTTATTCTTAAGAATTGTTTTATTTCTTTTAAAGATTATATTTTAATATTTTTAAATAAGAGATTTATAACTTTATATATATTAGCTTTATTTAAATTAATATAAATCTAATTATTTATATAATATATTATAGTTATTTTATAAAGGTTATTTATAAATACTCTTTTATTATAAAGTATAGGTTTAAAACCTAGTTTATTTAAATATATAGAAAGAAAGTTATATTAAAGTCTAAGACTTTATTTTAAATTATATAGAGTTTTATTTAATTTTAAATTTAAATCTCTTTTATTTTTTTTACATTTTTTATATAATTCTTTAATTATAGTATTTTCTAAAGACTTTAATATATAGTTTTTAAATTCTATAAGAAGTATAATATATATATTCTTATATATTTTAAAATAAATAAAAGTATTTTTAATATTATATTATATTATTTTATAATTATTTATAATTACTATTATTAATAATAGCTTTATAGTTTTAAGTTTTATAATAATTATAAAAGTCTTTATTATTATTAAAACCGCTATTCAGACTTTTATTTCTATATTACTATAATGTATATAATATGCGAGTAGGATAAATAAGCGAGTATAACACTCTGATTTTCACTTTAAATTATGATTTTAAAAAGATTATTAGAAATTCAAACTAAGCCTAAAATAGCTAAAAATTTAACTTTAACTTACTTATAATATATATTATTTTTATGAATTTTCTTAGATTATATATATATATAGCGCTAGTAGTATTAAATTCGCACTGTTTCTTTTACTATTTTTATTTATAAGTAGCTTAATAATTTTTTTAAAAATATAAAAAAAAGACTAGCTTATTAACTTTTTAGTTAAATATCTAAAATTAATTTCCTAAAAATCATAAAGCTTTATAGCCTATTTTAGAAATTTTAAAGTTTATACTTTTAGCTATATCCCTATAGCGCAGTAGTCAATGTGTCTGGAGATTTTTATAATAGCAATAGGTCATAAGTTCGAATCCTACTAAAGCTAACTTCCTTTTTTTTAAAAGAGACCCCTGCCTAGAGTTATAGATAGCCTTAGGGTTATATAATGTATTAACTATAATTAATAAGGACCTTCATATAACCTAGATCATATACCTAATTATATATAGGCTAATTACTTTAGTATATAATAATAAGACTTACTATAAGTCTTATAGCCTTATATAACTTAATAGTAATAGTTATAAATAATATTATAAAGTACTATTATATTATTTAACTACTTAATATATTAAAGAGAATTAGCTAAAGATATATTAAATATTATTAATAAGCCTATTATTATATAATTAATTATTAATTACTAAGTTACTTATCTAAGCCTAGCTTATATATATATATATAGTATATATATATACTAAGACTAATAAAGGGAGATAGTAAGGGTTTTTTATTACTTAATTAAATATATTAGTACTTAATAGCGCAGTTTTCTATTATTAGTTATATAGCGTTTCTTAGGAGTAGTAAGTATAGTATAAATCGACTAATAAGAATAGGATTAGAAGGACTGGGCTGCTGGGCAAGGAGTCCGGACTTATTTACAGGGGTCGGATATAAGGGCTTATAACTAGCTTATATATATAAACCCTAGTCTAGTTAATACACACGCGTTCTTTAATACTTTTAGCTATATAGTATAAGTATTACTCTCGCTTATTTATCTTACTCGCTTATTATACATATTATTTCTATATTATATATTTATATTACTTAAGTTATCTTAAGATAAAGAACTTAATTAATTAGTTAATTTAACTATAAATAGATTCTTATCTTTCCTTTTTTATAAAACCTTCCTTTACTAAATCCTTTAACCTATTATATAATAAGATTCTCTTAGTTTCTAATATAATTATTACTCCTTTAGCTATATATTAATTAATTCAGCCTGAAGGGCGTTTTACTCAGTCAGAAAGAAGAGCATAAAACCTTCTCTAATTAGCTAATTAGCCTGGCCTGTACTTAACTCATACTAGAATTAGTCAGCTACTGAAATGACACTACTAAATAAAGGCCATGTTATAAACCCCTGAGCATTAACTAAGTAACTAGCTAGCTTAGCAAGCTCTCTAAGAGCTTTCAGGTTCTTCTTTTCTTTAATATAATTAATATTAGGTTTCTAAGCAAGATTCTAGCCAAACAAGCCCTATACTCCTTACACTACTAATAGCTACTTCCCTTTTCTATTAAATCTACTAAATCCATCAGTTACTAATAATATCTAAGCTTATATATTACTTCTATAGCCAACCCACCCTTTAATATTCCTTAGTCATCCTGCCTCTAAGTAAATAGCATAGTATCCTTAAAGATAACCTCCCTATTAAAATCTATTATAGCATTAGACTTATAGGCTATTAGATAACTTACTTATATAAAGTAAAGTCTCCTTACTTAAGTAATATTCAATAGTCTAAGTAAATAAGAAGTAGATATATATATAGTGTGTCGGGGCTGAGGGCCCCGGGGCCCGGGACCCGGACAGTCACGTTACCTGTAGCTAGCTATAAGAGGCAGCAGATTTCCCAGACTTAGATAGAAAGACAATGCTTCTTCCTTCTTTTTACTTGATTTTTCCTGATTTTTCTAGCCTTGATTTTCTTCTTCTATTTTACTTGATTAACTGATATCCTTCTTCCTTTCCCAGCTAGCTGCTTAGCTGATGATTTTATCTATATTTTTGACTATTTTTCCTAGGCCTTCTCTTGCCGTCCTTTGCCTACCTTTCGGGCCCTGCTCGCCGTCACTTCGGGTGGTTGTTTGTCCCCCTGCCCAACACAATAGCTAGATGGAGAACGATATACTCTAGGCAGTTTAGAACTGCTGTACTTATAAGCAAGACCTGCCTAAAGTCGAATTTTAAAGCATTAAGGACCCTATGAAGTTTATAGAATAGTATAATAGCTATAGAGCATACTAAAAGGAACGGGTAACCGAATCCTGAGCCACTATTGCCACTATGCGGAATATTGCCTTAAGGCTATTACTATATAGAGCTACGAAGAGGACCAATTTACTAATTAAATTAATACTTCTAAAGCAGGCTATACTAATACTTGCATCTATAAATAGCTCATAACCTCTTACTATACTTACTTTATTCTATAGCCTAATGCCTATACTCTAAGAACTGCTTAGACTTTTACTAAGTCTATATACTCTAAGTATAATAAAAGGACCTCTTCTTATCCCTCTTACTCTTAGTCTACTAATAATAATTCTAGGCATGCTAATTCCTTAAATGCTAATTTCTTAAGGCACTCTTCTAATAGCTTCTATTATACTAAGCATACTTATACTATAAGAATCATTCTTTACTACTCTTTTATTATTACTATAAAGTTATTATTATAGTTATTATATATATTAAAGTATATATATTTAAAAGTAATGGTTTAATTAGATAGTTAATCTGCTTTTTATAATTAATCTTAACTTACTTACTCTTAGTAAGGAGGATTAGGCGCTTATATAAGAGTTTTATACTACTCTAAATAATAATAAGATATATAATTATATTTATTACTAAGAGCATTAGTTTAATATAAAGAGAAATAGCTTATAAATCTATAGTTATTATATTAATTAAAATAGGGAGAGAGCTCTTAATAAGCTCTATTTCTTTAGTATTATAAATAACCTTAACTTTAAAGAAGTCTTTAATAATTTACTTAATTTAATAATAGTTAAAGAAATGCTTATTACTAGGATTTATATATATATAAAGGTTTTATAAGTATATAGTGCTTAATATAAATACTATAGCTATATTATTCACTTTTTTTATAATATTAGTAGGCTATTTAAAGAGCTCTTAGTCCTACTTAAAGAGCTAGATATTATACTCTTATAGCTTTTTAA
This sequence comes from Dactylonectria alcacerensis, assembly GCA_029931735.1. NCBI lineage: Eukaryota > Fungi > Ascomycota > Sordariomycetes > Hypocreales > Nectriaceae > Dactylonectria > Dactylonectria alcacerensis. Next base: position 1,436,156 of record JAPMUZ010000011.1, on the reverse strand, counting down.
TATAAAAAGTAACCTTCACTTCTAATAATAGTTTGCTTATAATTTCTAAATATATTACTTATACTTATTAATTTAGCTATATTACTTATAATACTATTACTTAGGCTATTATAATATTATTATAAAGTAGGATTAACTATAATAGCTTCCTTTTAATAATAGTATAATTAATTCTATTATTAGTTAAATAGCTAATATACTTAATAGTAAGGTCCCCTAAGGCCTTATTAAAGAGGTTATAAAAAGGGATCCTTATAATACTAATATATTAATAATTCTAAATTTATAAGTTATTAATACTAAATTAAACACTCTATAGTTCTAATTCCTTTATAATACTCTTAACTCTAGGTATATAACTAATCTTAAGTATATATTACTTAATATATAGGCTTAATACTAAATACTATTGCCTTCTATTCATAGGACTTTTATTAATAAATTTAATTACTCTTAATTACTATTAATACTTATATTCCTTACTTTCTATTCTAATAGTAAGGCAGACTTTATAAAGCCCTGCTTATAGAGCATTATATACTAAGACTACTTTATATATATAATAAAATAGTAAGATAGATATTTTACTTATTATAAGATGTAGCTATTTATTACCTTTAATATGCTATTATATATATAGGTCTAAAAGCAAAGTAATTACTTTATTAAGTAATATAAAGGCCGCTATTACTCTCTTATATATATTAATATAAAGGAAGCGATAACTAAGCCTAATAAGCTAGAGGCTTAGGCCTTAATCCAGTTAATTATGCGCTAAGCCACTATAATTAGGGGCATCTAGCTATATTAATATAAGTAAAGAAAGGAATTAAAAGTATATACTTATAATCTAAGCAGGCCTGGCCTTTTTATTACTATAAGTATAGCTAATTATTACTAAGAATCCTTATATTATTATATACTTTGATTCTATAAGTAGTAAGCAGCTCTTAAAGTAAGCTAGATAGCCCTATTCTAATAACTACTAAGAGATAATACTTATATTACTACTTACTACTTCTATAAGTATTATATACTATTTAGAACTATTATCTTAAAGCAGAAGTTTAACTTAATAGACTTTTAAAGTTATTATAAATAGTAAAGTAAAGGGTCTAGTTATTACTACAGCCTCTATTAATTAAATAGCCCTTTAGACTTAGATCCTAATAATAATCAGTCTTAAAAGCGATTTGCTTATATTTAAGGATATTATATATTTATAATTAACCTAGAGCTTTAGTAAATACAGGCGCTTAAAGAAAGGAATCCTTTAATCAGTAATCTATTAAAGTATCCTCTTACTATTTAGTTCTTATTAATAATAGTTAACTATATATAATACTATTACTATAATAACTACTATATATAGCTTAATAAGTATACTAAGTAAGTAGAGTACTGCTTTAGATTTCCTTATAAGTAGCACTTCCTAGCCTCTTTTAATAAAGTTCCTTATTCTAAGTACTAAAGCTTTAGGAGTAAGTGAAATAATAGCTAGATTAACTACTATAACTGCTTACTTACTATTATATAGCTAGCTAATACAGATATCTCCCCTTATATAAGCCTATAGTAAGTAATTAATTATATAGCTAAATACTACTCTAAGTCAGAAAAGAAAAGTAAGTCTTTTACCTAGATTAAGAAAGCTCTAATGCCCTAAGTTAAGGACTATAACCCCTTTATTTCCTTTACATTAAAGTTCCTAAATCAGCTAGTTACTAAGTAGGATTACTTAAAATAGGAGGTTTATTACTTACTCCTTAGCTTACTATTATAAAAGGGCTTATAAACCTGCTTATATATTAACTACTATTATTCTAATAAGCATTTCTACTCTCTATATATAGATAGTAATAAGATTAATAAGACCTTTAATATCTATAAAAAGTATAGTTAATGCTTAGAAACCCTAAAGGACCTAACTTATATTTCCTTCCTTAAATACTAGAATTTCTGCTTTAAAGATTTTTCTAAGTAAAAGTAATAGTAACTAGAAAATATTAATAGTAAGCCTTATATATTAATTTACTTCCTTTATTATTATACTAATCTAGAAGGTTAATAATAACTAGATTATTACTATATAAAGCTAATATTAAACTACTTATATTACTAAGTTAATAAGCTTTTAATATTTAATAGCTAACTTTTTAATTCTTATATTAAGGCTTTCTTATATTATTAATAATACTATAGTTATAATAATAATCATTATAGTTAGCTAAAAGAGGCTTAACTATAGCCTTAAGAGAATTAATATAAAGCTCTGCTTATAGAAGAAGAATTTAATAATAAAGACTGAATTCACCTTACTACCCTTTTACTTAATAATCCCCTTACTTAAGAAGGTCTTAACTTACTTAGCTACTATAATATTAATATTAATTATAATTAAATATAGTATATAAATACTTATTTAGAACTTTAAGATAGCTATTAAAAAGACTTTATTATTAATTACTTTATAGCTAATAATATAGAGATCCTTAGTCCTTATTAATATAATTAGCTTAACTTATAATAATAGCTTATATATAATACTTTTATAAACTACTTCTAAGTATAAAATCCTATTTAAATCTTTTTCTATATTAATAGTAATAGTAATATAAGCAAGTCCTTCCTTATTAAAATGCTTTCTTCTTATTTTTAAGTAGCTGCTTTATTAAATCCTAGCCCTATTTATTATATAATACTAATAAGTATTATAAGTAACTAAATATAGAGTAGTATTATACATTTATTACTATATCTCTTAATATATAGTACTTTTACTAACCTTCTCTTAGCTAATATAGCCACTCTTCAGTCCTGCTTATAGTATATTAAGTACTTTATTATTAATAAAAAAAGCATACTAAGGCTTAAGCAGTTAGTATAAATCGATTCCTATTTATAGTAAGCCTTCTTATAGTATAGCCTTAAGTTCTTTAATAGTATAAGCATCTTATTAGTAGGTGATTTCTTCTAATTACTACTTATCTAGCAAAAGCTACTATATTTAACTAATACTAGCCTATTTTTACTAAAAAGGAGAGGGCAGGTAGCTTACTAATTATTTAATTACACTATCTTTTTAATTATAATATAATACTAAACTAATAATAATTAGGCCTAGTTCTATTAAGCATTATAAGAATTATATAAAGTTAAGTTATTTATATTATTATAAAACCTCTTTAGTAATTAAGTATAAGCTAAGCTAATATAAAGTAAGATTAATAGCTTTAAAACTATTTTATAAGTATATTCTATAAAGGCCTAGATTAATAAGTATAATTATAACTATATAATATACTTTAATAACTTAGTAATATAAGTAAAAGTAAAGAATCAGAGTAATAATATAAAGTAAGCACTAAGTAATAACACTAGTAACCTATCTAATAAATTCCCTATTACTAAAAGCACTAGAGTAATGCTTATAACTAACCTATAGTAGCCAGCTGGCTTAGTTAATAGCGCTCAGAGTACTATATATAATATTACTTAGAATAAAAGCACTAACCTATAGGAAGAACCCCTAGTAGTTATTATAGTAGATTTCAATAGCTATAATAAGCTACTATATCTAATAATAAATAAAAGCAGAAAAATCATACCTATCCTTCTAATTATATATAATTTTCTAGTAAGTAATAAGACCTATGCTTATATATAGTTTCCCTTAATTATAGCATTTACTATTACTATTTATAAATACTAGAGCCTAATAAAAGATTAGATAGTTACTAACCTTACTATATATAACTTCTAGGCCAGTATTAGTTATATTACTATCTTACGAATTACCTTACTAAAAGGCCTACTCCTTAAGGCACTATTTAACTGCCAGAGCCTCTATAACTATATGCTTATAGAAGGTTTATATGCCTGCATTTCCTACATACTGCATTTATAGCTAACTATAAGGCAGGGATGAAAATACACTTTACTAACTAATAATGCTATCAGGCTTAATAGCTAACCGATCCGCTATATTCACTACGCTATATTAATTAAATGACATTTTCCTATAAGCTATAGGGAAAGGGGAAATTCGATATACAGTATATAGTTAATTAAGCCTGTCAGGAAGTGAGAGAGGGACCCCTATGTCTATTAGTCAATTCCCTGACTATAGGTTTGAAGTGATTTAATAGCTAGTTACTGCTATAGTTAAAAGGGGATTCTAAGGGGTTCCCCCAGGAGAATTAATAGTAAGTATACAGTATTTACCCTTCGGGCTGGATATTCAGCTATTAAGTCCCTTGCCTTAGTAACTTAATGGGTGTTCGAAGTATTTTATAATATTAGTTTATAATTATATAATTTATATATTATAACTCTTGAAATTATTAAAAAAAGTATTATTAATAGTTATTATTTCTTTTTATTTCTCTTTTTAAATTAATTCTTTTAATAAAACTTACTTTATTTTAATCTATTAAATTATATCCTTATTTAATAAGGCTTATAAGAATAAGTTCTTTTAAAAGATATAGTAATTAAAAATTATTAGCTAAATAAGCTTCTTATAATTAGACTAACTAAACTTAGCCTTTATTATATATTTTAAGTTAAATAAGTAAGATACTCTTTATAGCTTAAGAAGCAGGCTTTAATCTTCTTTAATTCTCTTAACTAGTGTATATATAAGATAATTCTTATATACTAGTATTAGTAAGGGTCTACTAGGCTATTGTATAATACGCTATATGCATATTATATTATTTATTTAATTAGGGGGGGTTATTATAAATTAGTTATATTATAAGTAATTAAATTATAATTATTAAATTATAACTTAGAATTATAATGAGCTTAGAATACAATAAACCCTTATAGAGCTTTTATTATATAATGATTTTACTTTTTAATATCTAGCTTTTCTATTTAGCTTTTCTACTTAGCTTTTCTATCTAGCTTTTTAGCTACTTAATGCATTTTAAAGGGTTAATTAAAATAGTAAGGCTTATATTCTAATATAATAAAAACTAGTTATTTTAAACTACTATTACTTTAGGCTTAAGTTTTAGGCCTTTATATTATTATTTATTATTAGTTATTTTTTTTTAATTATTTAATCTCTAGCCCCTCTTTAAGTATGTATTACTAAGGACTATAACTTTAATAAAAGTCTTTATATAATTAAAATTATATATTTAATTCTAGTTTTAAACTATTTATTTAAACTTATATTTCATAATAGAATTATTAGAATTTATTTTTATTTTATAAACTTAATAGCCTTTTATAAGGGTTTTATTATTAAAAAGTCTATTATAAACTAAACCTTTTAAGCTAATAATTCTTTTATTTCTATTTTTATAAAAAGTATTTACTTATTTTTATATATACTTTCTATAATCTTATTATAACTTAAAGGTTTTATATAACTTTTAATTATATTATATATAATATTTATAAAAAGAAATTTTTAAAAATCTTTATAATGTTCTATAGGTTTCTTAAGAATATTAATAACTAATTTAATTATTATATTAAGTTTAGACTCTATTAAAGAATTATATATATTATTTTTTTCTTTTTCTTTATTTATAATAGAATTATTATTATTAAAGAATATATTTTTATAAATAATAATATCTTTAGAAATTATTATTTTATATTTTTTATAGTTTTAGATTTTATAATTATTATTTAAATAGCTTATTATAATACTTTTATAAGCTTTAGTATTTAATTTATTATTAAAAAGCTTATTCTTATAATATATAATAGATTTAAAAGTCTTTATAAAATCTTTTTTTTAAAGTAAGAAGTTTATTATCCTTAAGTTCTAAAAGATATAAGAACATTATAAAAAAATAAAGAGCTTTATTATATATATATTCTATAGCTTTTAAAGCTTTAGATTAAAAGAACTTAAGTATATTAAAAATAAAAATAATTATTTATATATTATTTAAAATAGTCTTATTTACTCTTTCAATAAAACTATTAGATTCTTTAATATAAAAAGGAAAAAAATTATAATATATTCTCTTCTTTTTATAATAAAGAGCTAGATTATACTTATATTCTTTAGTATTATTAAAAAAAACTTCTTTTATAATTATTTTTTCTTTATTATTTTTAATTTTAAAATTTTTTTTAAAGCTTTATTTTTATTTTTTATAATATATATTTTAAAAAACTTAGTACTTCTATTAAAAAAAGTTATAATATATTTATATTTATAATATAATATAAGTATTATAAGATTATATATATTTATAATAAATTTATTTAAAAAGTTATATTAAGTCTTATTTATAATTCTTTTTATTTTATTAATTATTTTAGCTTTTATATAGTTTTTATATTAAATTATTTAAGTTATTTAGTTTTAAAGTATTTAAAACTAAATATTATTTTTAAAATATTTTCCTTTATATAGCTTTAGAAGATATCTTCTTAAAGTCTTTATATTTAAATAAACTAGCTTTAAATATTACTTATATATATTTATAATTATAATTTTATTTTCTTTAGTTAAAAAGATATTATTTAAAAGTAAAGTTATATATAAATTTTCTTTATTTTCCTTTATTTTTAAAAAAAGAATATATAATCTATTTCTTTTTAAACCTTTATTAATTTTTTATTTTTAAAAAGATATATATATTTATAATTTTTCTAAGTTGCTGTTGCCTTGGGCTTGGGTTTTGGGCCCTCACACTGTTATTCACTATTGGTTGTTTTTTTTTTTTACTGTTTAACCTCTGGCCCCTCTCTGAGTGTGCGCTGCTAAGGACCATAACCTTAATATATTTATAATTTAAAAAAGTAAATATAGTCTTTTAAAAAGAAAAGTAACTTATTAAATTAATTTTTAATTTAAAAATATAATAATAGTTTTTTAATATATATATAATATTAGTATTTAAAATGTAGAATTTTATATTATTATAGCCTTTAATAATTAATATAAATACTTAGTTTTAAAAAATAACTTTATTTATATTATAATAACTTATAAATAAGCTTTTATTTAATATTATATACTTAATAGGTCTTATATTATATATAAAGTTAATTATATTTTTTATATTATTAAAAAGAGATCTTATTTTCTTATATTTTTTTAAAAACTTTTAGAATTTAAAGTATATCTCTTTTTATTATTCTTAATAAAAGGTTATTTTTATAGTTACTTTTATAGTTATTTCTATAGTTATTTTTATAGTTATTTTTATAGTTATTTTTATAGTTATTAAAAGGGTTATTTATTTAATTAACTTTATTTAGAGCTTAAGTAATAGTAAGAAGGATTTTAAGATCTATTAGATCTTCAGACTTAGAATTAGACTTAGAGTTTTTATTAACTTTAGAAATAGCCTTCTTATTAACTAAAGAGACTAAGAGTTATTCTTATTCTTTTTCTCTTTTTTCTCTCTTTTTATTAAATAAAATAACTCTTTTAAAAATAGACTTATAGATTCTAAAATTAGTAAAGCCTTTTAAAACTTTAAGATATAAAAAGTAATAATCCTTATTTATATACCCTAAGAGCTTATAATAAGAGTATTTTAAAGCTCTTTTATTTTTCTTTTAAATCTTTTTTAATTTAATATAGCTAATTATCTCTTTAGAAATCTTAAGTTTTTTAAATTTATTTAATAAAAAAGAAAAAAGTGATTTAAGATTATATACTTTAGAATTACTTTTAAAGCTTAAATAATAGAAGTAATATAATTATTATACTCTTCTCTAAGGTTATAAAATAAAAAGGTAATAATAAAAGGCTTTAGAAAAGAGATGTCTCTAATAACTAATTTATTAATAAGCTCTTTTAATTTATTTAGATATTCTTTTATTAAAAGACTTAAATAACTTCTTTCTAATAACTCTTTTAATATAAGAAAGTTATTAATAAAACTAAAAGAATTATAAAGATTCTTTAAAGAATCCTAGGCCTATGTAATAAAACTTATTTACTTAATTTATAAAAGAAGTCTATCTTTAAATAAGAATTAAATTTCTATTAGTATATTAGTACTTTTAAGATAATCTTTTTTAATTATTCTTTTAATTAGCTTTTACTTAATTAAATATACTTTTATTCTAAAAGACTAAATTATATAATTTTTATTACTTTTTAATTTAAATATAAAAAAAGATTTTTTTCTAAACCTTATTATAAAGTTAGAAACTTATAAAATTTAAAAAGAAAGAAATTCTTAAAGTTTAAAAGATTTAAAAGAGCTTTTATATAGACTTAGAAAAATCAGAACTTATGAAATAGATTATTTCTAATAGTTAGAATAACTAATTAGTAAATATACTTAAGTATATAAAACCTAGGCTTATAATCTATAAAGGCTAGAGTAGTAAAAAGAGTAGAAAGAATAGAAGGTTATTAATAGAACTTCGTAATTATAAGTTAAAGAATTAACTAATTAGAAAAATAAATAAAGATTTAAAAAGATTAAAAAAAGATAATTAAAAAGGTAATTAGTTTAATTTAATTAATTAAGAAATATATATATTAATAATAATAATCTTATTAGACTAATTAGAAAAAAGCTTTAATTTTATAAAGAGATTACTATCTAATTATATATCTAATTTAATAAGGGATTTAGATAATTTATTATAATAAAACTAAGTAAGATATATCCTAAGTTTTATAACTATTAGATATATATTTAATATTTAAACTCTACCCTCATTAAAGGTTCTTATTATAAATATCTTTTATAATTATAATATAAAGAAGATAAGCTTTCTAAAGTATATAATATATTATTATAAAGCTAAAAATTAGAAGATTCTGAATATATTATTTATATTCTTATTTAATAAGATCTAGAAGAGATATTTCTTTATTAAATATATATTTTATATATAAGGACTTTATATTATTAAAGTGGTTTAAGTATAAAGCTAACTTTATTATATCTTACTATTAGGTCTATTATTATATTACTATATATATTAATTATTCTATTAAAGAAGTTTTAAAAGTAAGGCTAGTAAAGTATGAAATATAACTATACTATTTTTAAGCTCTTTAAAGACTTATACTAAAGACTAGCTTTATAAATAATAGCTTATTTAAAATAAAGTAAGATTATTATATAATTAATTAATATAATTAGAATATAACTATAAGACTATAGTATAATTATAATATATTAATAATTCTTATATGAAAAAAAGGGCTAGTACTTATATACTATATTTATAATTATACTATAAAGCTTAATGCTTTTATATAAAAGCAGCTTACCTTTATTATAGAGCTATTAGATCTAGTCTAATAATAGTAAGAAGAACTAAGCAATTCAGATATTATATTAGTATTAATAATAAGAGATAAGACTAAATTATTCTTACTATATATTATAAACTGTATTTTTATAAGTAAAGAGCTTTTATAATTTAAAGTATTTAGCTATTTACTTAGCTTTAAGACTAACTTTATAAATATTCTTATTTAGATTTAGATATATTTTAATTCTTTATATTAAGCCTATATTAAATAATAGCTAGATCTATAAGAAGCTCTATTAATACTTAGTTAAGAGTTATAACTAAATAATATCTATTTCTAAATAAATAGCTTTAAGTTACTTTACTTAAAGGCTTATAAATACTATAGTCTAATCCTTTAAGACCTTTACTTTTATAATTATATATTCTTTATAATCTTAAAAAAAGAATAGTCTTACTAAAAAGGTATAATACTAATTCCTTTTTTATAAATAGTAATAGTCTATAAAGGCTAGATTTAATATTTCTAAACTTTTAATAAAATAGTAATACTTATCTTTAATAGTTATTTTATAAATAAGTTTAATAAATAAGATAAAAACTTTATAAAGAAATAAGTATTAAAGCCTTATAATATAAAGAAAAGTGCTTATAAAGTATTAATAAGAATATAGTCTTATATTTTATTCTATTTATTCTTTAGAAAAGGGTTTAAAATAAGCTAGTAAATAATATACTTAAACTTTAGTAAAGGTTATAAAAAAGGGCTAAGTAACTAAATTCACTCTTATATTTATAATATTACTTTATTATGCATTTTTATAAAAAATGCTTAGACTAATTATAAGCTTTAGAGTCTAGACTAAGACTTTAAAGAGAATATAGATTTATATACTTTTAGTAATTAAATTAAAAAGGAGGATAGTATTAGAGCGAATAATAAGAATATTAACTTATAAGAGTATTATAATGCTTTTTTAAATATTATATTTATAATTTAGAAAAGTAAAATTAAAGATATACTTATAAATTTAATATTAAAAAGTTTATATAAAGAAGTAAGAGTAATTAATATAAAGAAAGATAATAATATTATTATTTAATAAAGCTAATCATTTTATATAATATTATAAGATATTTAAGATTTACTTTTTTAAAGTATAAGCCTTTTTATTTAAAAGGAAATTAATATAATATTAAAGCTTTAAAAGAAAGAAAATATAAATATTATAATAAATATTTAAAATAAGAATAATAATAAGTTATTTATATATACTAATAGGCTTTATAAAAGGCTAGATATTTTATAATAGCTTGCTTAAATAAAAGAAATACTAGTTAATAAAGTTAGTTCAAAGAGTTAAATATATCTTAAAATCAGCCCTTATATATTATATATATAATATTACTCTAAGTCTAGTAAAGTAATAGACTTTAAATAAGCTATAATTAATAGTAATATTACTAATAGTAGTATTTTTTAATAAGTATAGTACTTAGCTTTAAAAAGAGGAGAGTAAGTAGTACTTTTAATATATTAGTAATAAAAAGAGTATAAGAAAATCTTATATTATATATACTATTAAGAATATTAAGGTTATAGTCCTTAGCAGCACACACTTAGAGAGGGGCCAGAGGTTAAATAGTTAAAAGAAAAATATAACTAATAGTGAATAATAATGTGAGGGCCTAAAACCCAAGCCTAAGGCAATAGTAACTCAGAATAACTAGAGTTTTTACTATATCAGAGTGCAAGCCTTACTATGCTATTTAACTCTTTAAGATATATTAAGCAGCTAGAAAAGCTGAATAGAAAAGCTAAATATTAGAAGGCAAAATCATTATATAATAAAAGCTCCATAAGGGCTCTACATTTATTATATTCTAAGTTACTTTATTATAATTCTAACTTATACTTATATTATAATTTAATTACCTTTTTATAAATCTAAATTATAATTTAATTTATTAAAGACTAATTATAATAAATATTATAATAAATATTTAATATAATATACTCTATACTCTTAATAACTTAAATTTTAATAATTATTATACTCTTTTTATATATAATTTAGATATTAAGCTTAATAAGAATATAAAAACCTTTAATAAGCTAAAGACTATAATAATAGATTATAATCTTAAAGAAATTAGAACTATTAAGACTTAGTAATTCTTTAATAATAAGTAAGTTATTTTAATAATCTTTAAGACTAAAGTATTCTTAAGACTATACTTCTTTAGAAATAATTAATAATTTAAAAATTAGATTAAAAATAAATAATACTTCTTAAAGTAATTAATAATAAAGCTAATAATTAAAATATTTTTAAAAAAATAGTATTTTTTAAATTATTAATTAATATATATAAGAAATAAATAATATAAGTTATAAGTAATATAGCTATTATTAATATATAAAAGGACTAAGAATAATAGAAGGATATAGTAAAAAGAGGTTTATTAATAAGTTCTTAGTAGTTAAGAGAAGGATAAGAGTCTATTTATAACTAGGTTAATTAATTAATTAAGCCCTTTATTTTATAATAACTTAAGTAATGTAAATATATAACTATATAGAAATGCAGTAATAAGGAATGCAGTAATATAAAAATAAAAGTCTAAATAGCGGTTTTAATAGTAACTATTAAGAATATATTCTAATTAAAAAGCAGCCTTTATATATTACTTTTAATAAGTGCTAGTAGAAATATGATTATATTTATTAATAAAGTAACTCTTTATTTAATATATAATATTAAATTTAAAAGTAAAATAAAAACTATAAAGAATATTTTAAAAGAAGAAAAGCTATATTAAAAGAGTAAGATTATATTAATTATTAATAAAATTAGTTATATAAGTAGCCTTATATTTGTATTTATAAATAGTTCCTTAAGCCTATATAAAGATAATACATATTACTTTTTTAATAAGATCTTAATTATTATCTTTTTAATAACTTCTTTTAATTTAAATTAATTAAATACATTAGTCTTTTTTTATTAAAGCCTAAAGAATATAGTAAATAAAGATTAAAAAGCTTAGTAAAGTATATAATAATATATAAACTATTTATTTAATTTATAACTATTATTATACTTTATATATAGGTCTATATTATAAAGAATATAAAGTTATATAGCTTTTTCTAATATATTTATAATAAGAAGTAAATAAAACTAGACTTTTAATAATTATATTATTACTTATATAATTAAGTATTCTAGCCTTTTTTTATTAATAAGTTATAAATAATTATAATTTTAAATTAAAAGAAATAAGACTTAAATATAATAGCTATTATATAATAAGCTTATACTTAAAATAAATATATCTTAATCTTTATAATAAAGAATAATAATAAAGTAAAAAAGTAATTATATATAAAAAAGCTATATAATATACTTAATTATAAAAATAACTTATAACTTCTAATCCTTAAGTTATTCTTTTATATATAAAGAATACTAATAATAATAATTTAAAACTAACTTATTAAATTAAAGCTAATTAATAAAGCGCTCTTTAAGTAATTAATATCTTTCTTAATCTTATTTATAATATTATTACTCTTATTAATAATATAATGCTTTACTTAAGCCTTTTAATAGCTATTCTTCTTTAATTAAATAATATTATAAACCTTATAATACTTAGACTTTTAAAAAGTACGCTCTTTATTAAAAGTAAAATAATAATTATCCTTAACTCTATATAAAAAAAGAATCCTAATTTAAGAAGTAAACTAGGCTTTTAGTTAATTACTTATAAAATAGGACCTTTATATATTCTTATTTTTATTATAATAGATTAGAAAAGCTAAAGTAAGCAGTTTTTAGAAGTCCTTCTTAACCTTAAAAGCATTTATAATAATAATATAATAATAAGACCTAGTTTTATAAGCTTATATATATAGCTCTTAAGAATAAAGAGGTAAGAAGGACTATATCTTTTTTAAAGACTAATATAAGGCGATTTTATTAAACTAAAGAATATATTAAATAGATAAATAAGGAATGCTATTTATAAACTAGAAAGGCTTAAGAATAAGATAAAATAGTACTTTAAGTATAACTATAAATATAAAAGCTAGTTTTAAAATTAGGATATAATAATAGAGTCTAATTTAATAACTAAAGTTAATAAAGAAGATAATACTTCTTTTTAGTATAATTCTAAGGATTCTAAGGCTAAGTCATAGTATATATATTAGTAATTATATTTATAAGCTATAAGGTAGTAATATCCTAAGCCTGTCTCCTTCTCTCACACCTATTAAAAAGTAACTATATAAGCTGATACTAATAGTAAAAAGTGATAGTAAAAATAAATAAATAATACTATAAAATCGACGAAGGCTTGGTAAAATGGTCCGTACTTTCTGTATTTCTAGTAAAAGTTTAGCCTAAGGAACCTTCTAGAACTCACTTCATAGTTCCTTTAGGCAAATTAAAATATTTTTAAACTTAAATTTTTTAAAAATAATTAATAATTTAAAAACTAATTTAAAAATAAATAATACTTTTTAAAATAATTAAAAATAAAACTAATAATTAAAATATTTTAAAAAATTAAATTATTAATTAATATTAATAAAGAGTAAATAATATAAGTTATAAATAATATATTTATTATTAATATATAAAATAATCAAAAATAATAAAAGAATATAATAAAAAGAGATTAGTTTTAAAAGAAGAGAAATAAGAGTCTGTTTATAATTAAGTTAATTAATTAATTAAGTCTTTCATTTTATAGTAAATTAAATAATATAAATATATAATTATATAAAAATATAATAATAAGGAATATAATAATATAAAAATAAAAGTCTAAATTGCGATTTTTATAATATAATATTTTACTATTAAAACCGCTATTCAGACTTTTATTTTTATATTACTATATTCCTGTATTATATATTTATATTACTTAAGTTATCTTAAGATAAAAGACTGAATTAATAAGTTAACCTAGTTATAAATAGACTCTTATCCTTCATTTTTTATAAAACCTTTTTTTATTAAATTCTTTAATTTATTATAATTAATATTAATAATAACTATAAAATTCTTTAGTTTTTAATATAATTATTACTCTTTTAATTATATATTAATTAATATAATATTATATTATAATTATATAATTTATATATTATAATTTTTTAAATTATTATAAAAAGTATTATTAATAATTATTATTTCTTTTTATTTCTTTTTTTAAACTAATTCTTTTAATAAAACTTATTTATTTTAATTTATTAAATTATATTTTTATTTAATAAGGCTTATAAGAATAAACTCTTTAAAAATATATAATTTTTTTTAAGGTTATAGTCCTTAGTAGCGCACACTCAGAGAGGGGCTAGAGATTAAATAGTAAAAAAAATAAAATAACTAATAGTGAATAATAGTATAAGGGCCTAAAACCCAAGCCTAAGGCAATAGTAACTCAGAATAACTAGAGTTTCTACTATATCAGAATGCAAGCCTTACTATCTTAATCAACCCTTCGAGATGCATCAAGCAGCTGGAAAGCTAGATAGAAAAGCTAGATGGAAAAGCTAGATAGAAAAGCTAGATATTAGAAGGCAAAATCGTCATACGATAAAAGCCCCGTAAGGGTTCATCGCATTCTAAGCTCATCGCAATTCCAAGTCACAATTCAATTACCGCTTTACAATTCCCATTACATCGCAATTTAACTTAAATAGAGATTAGCTTTATTTTCAAGCTGCTCGCAATATAACCGACTTATAATAACCCCCCCAAACCAAACAAATAACATAATATGCATACAGCGCATTATGCAATAGCCTAGCAGACCCTTGCTAATACTAGTATATAAGAATCATCTTATATATATATTAACTAAAAGAATTAAAGAAGATTAAAGCCTACTTCTTAAGCTATAAAGAGCATCTTACCTATTTAGCCTAGAATATATAATAAAGGCTAAGTTTAGTGTGTTGGGCAGGGGGACAAGAAGGACACCACTACCCGAAGTGACGGATGCCGTAGGGTAGGCGGGATGCGAAGCAGAGCGAGGATAGACAAGACTTACAAAACAAAACAGATAAAAGGAAGGCTAGAGCTATAATTAAGCAGCTGGCTAGAAAATAAATCAGATATTCTAATTAATTAAATAAATCTTATTATAATAATATTAAAAATAATTTAATAATTTAAAAATAAAAGTAAGTAAGAATATTATTAATTACTATTTATATTTAAGTTATCTCTACTTTTTATCTTAGACTAACTCCTATTATTCTTATTAATAGCTTTATTAAGACTAGTACTTAAATCAGTTAGTTAATTAAAATCCTAAGTTATTCTAGCTAATAGGCCTTCAGCCTTAATATATTCCTCTTTATATAGTTAGCACTTTACTTTTATAAGCCTAGAGACTGTAAATAGTAAAGAAAAGCAGAGCTTTAATAAATAAAAGAAATAATAAAAAAAGAAAGAAAATATATATAAGCTTAATATCTAAATATAATTAATTAACTAGAATCTAATTTATATTTATTCTTCTAAGATTATAGTAATTATAAAAGAGGGTCTAAAAGGAATTTAAATACTAAGGTTATATTAAGGATAGTAAGTAAAGTTATAGAAGTAGTTATAATAAGAACTCTTTAATAAAATTAATTCTAAAGTATATAAAGCGATTAAAAAGTATTTAATTAAATAGTATCCTTTAGTAAATTAGATAATTAGAATATATTAATAAGTCTAGTAAGTATAGAAGTAGATAGTAGTAATAATCCTTAGGCAGGTCTTAGAAGTAAAATGTAAGTTAATTTATATATAGTAATATAATTAGCCTAAGAGGGCCTAGTAAGAAGAAGAAGAGCTAATCTTAATCTTAAAGTATTTATAATAATATTCTATTAAGATAGAGAAATCAGACTATTTAAAATAAAAATAGTAAAGCTTCTTATTTAATTAATTATATATATTTATTAGTAAGGGGCTAGGAGTAAATAGAAAGACCTAGTAGTATATATAATTATAATATAAGTAGGAGTATTAATATTATTCTTCTTTATTACTTCTATAGCTTTTTTAATTATTAGTTTAGTAATATAGATTCCTTTAATTCTATTTATAAAAGCTTAGTTAGGAATAGCCTTAGTATAATTATTAGTATAAATAATTTAACTATTAGCCTTTTTTTTAATAATGCCTATTTTATAGTAATATCCTTATTAATCTTCTTTTACTTCTTATTAATAGCCCCTTTATTTAAGTTATTAGAATTACTATAGTTATTACTAGTTACTAGAGTAAGGATTATATAAAGTAAAACTGTTTAATTAAATGAATTTATAATACTTAAGCTAAGTTTAGAAGTAAATAGTAGAATTAGAGGAGTTTTAAAGCATTAGGATTTTAAAGTTATTATTAGTTCTAGGTCTTATACTAATTAGTTAATAAGTTCTTAGTTAGTATTAAGAGTATATAAAGTAGTTATATAAGATTTAAGTAAGTTAAGAGTCTTAATAATTTAGCTTAATTTAAGAAGAGTAATAGACTCTTTAAATATTATAGTATTAGTAAGTATAATTATTAATTAAAAGTCTTTAGTCTAGTTCTTAGTAATAAGAAAGTCAGTTTATTTAATTAATTAGTAATTACTTAGTTTAGTAAGAATAATAATAAGTCCTTTAAGTAATAAACTATAGATAGAGTAATAAGAAAAGAGTATAGAAAATACTGCCTTATTATACTTATACTTAGTAATAGTGACTTTTCTAAATCTAAGTTTATTATAAATAGCTATTAGGAACTAGGTCTTAATCTGCTCTTAGCTAATAGAGAGAGTGACTTTAGATAGCTTAAGTAATTAATTAAATAGACTAATAAGCTAATCTCTTTATAGAAAGGCGTATTCTCCTTCTATTAGTCGCTTCTTAGTACTTAGAGTTACTAAAGATAGATTTATATATAAATAGACCCTAAGTCTTATAGCTCTAGTTATACTTTATAAGTTTAAGAATATAAAGTAAATAACTAAGTATCTGCATTTAAAACCACTTAATTAATTAGCTATAAGAGTATAGAAGATATTAAAGTTATATAAATAGCTTATTTTAATTAAGACTAAGTACTAAGTATAAGTAAATGCTTTTTAGTAATTAAGTAAGATATAGTCTCTTAAGGTATTATAATAAAAGACTTAATTAAAGTATTAGTTAAAAATATATAATACTTAGTAAAAGTCTTTATAGTTAACTAGACTAATTATAAAACGCTAATTAAAGATATCTTACTTAATAGTATAGTAATTAGAATTATAGTAAGAGTTTAGTATACATTTAATAATAAGGTCCTTAAAGAATAAGCACTTATATATTTAATTAATTAGATTTATTATCTTCTTAAGTAGATTTATTATAACTATAAGAGCACTATCTAAAAGTAAGGTTAGAAATACTATAATAATATCTTCTAATCTATATATAATTATAGTTAGGAAGTCTCTAAGTCCTTCTTTATTAGCCTAAGCATTATCCTATAGCTTCTTATAAAAGTCCTAAAGGTAAAGAGTATACTCCTTCTAAAATACTCTAAAGAGTATTATATTATCCTTATATAAGGATTATATTAGTATAGCCTTTATATACTTAAAGTCTTTATAATTACTATATATATTAATTATCCTTTCTTTATTAAACTTAAGCCATTCTATATAAAGGTATAATAAGGCTAGTTAATTAATTATAATCTCCTTTAGTTACTTAGATAGGGATGCTTTTAAAGCGTAATAGAATGATCCCTTTCTATAATTAATAATAGTGATTTCCTTACTTTAGGCAGAATAGGCCTTTAGTAGAAAGTAGGTTTGTTTATTATTAATAGAGCTGCTTATAGTAAAGGCGCCTAGTAGGAGGAAGAGTAGAGGATTTATTTAAAAGAAGGCTAGGTTAAAAGGAGGTCATTTAGTAGTAAATTATTTAATTAAATGAATTATAAAGTCATTTAATAACCTACTATTATAATAATAATAAGATAAAGGAAATAGAGGGTTATAGTTAAAGAGGGGGGTTTTTACTATAGTTAGTAGTAAGGTTTTAAAGATAGGTTTTTTAAGACTAAGTAGTATAGGCTTATGCATATTAGTAAAATAAGTAGAAATAAAGGTAAGTAATTAGTTTAGAAAAAAAAGAGATTAAGGAATAGAAGGTTATAGTGATAAGGTTCTTATAGTAGGCAGTAGAGAGAGATTAGAAGTGAAAGCTTAGTTAAAAAGAAAGAGGGTTTTTAAAGGTATTATCTAAGCTAGTTTAAGAGTAGTATTTAATTAAGTAAATGCATTAATTAGTTATAATTAAAAGGTAATGAGTTTTATAAATAGTAACTATTATAAAAAAAGAGGTTAAGTTATATAAAAGAGAAAAAGAAGAAAGAGAAATAGCTTTTAAAGTCTTAAGTAATAAGAGGTTATTTATTTTCCTTACTAACTATAATTCACTTAATATATATTAATCTTAGTATATGCATTTCCTTTATTTTAAAATACTTCTTTTTCTCTCTTTCTTTTCCTTCCCCTTTTCTTCTTTTTTATACTTTATTAATATTATTTAATTAACTTATTAATAATAGCTTCTTTTAACTTCTACCTTTCTAATATTACTAAGGTCTACTAAGGAGCCCTTTCTAATATATATATCTATATAGCTAGTTAGTTAGAAAGTAATGAATTCTCCCTTTATATTAGTTTAATTTAGAATAGCTATTATAAGACTTTATTAACTAAAAAGGAGCAAAAGGAAGCTCACTTTATATTAATAACTATTCTCTTTTACTTAAGACTATTTAATCTAATAGTTCTATAGTTTAAAAAGCACTTTATTATCTAGATTTACTTATATATAGCCCTTAATTATAGTAATCTTCCTCTCTTTATTAAGTTCGCTTTTAAAGGAGAGTTATTTAATATTAACTCTACTAAGAAGTATATCTAAGCCTAGATTTATAAGGATAAGATAGTTAATATAGTCTTAAAATACTTAATAAAATATATTTCTAACTAGCCCTTTTAATTAGTATATATTCTTACTAACTTAGGCTATTTTTATAAGTATTTTATTAAAGAATTACTTTACTAACCTAAGTATAAGAAGGCTTTAATTATTACTTTCTTTAAATACTAAAATCTACTATTCTATAAGTATTATATTTAATTAAGTACTTTAAATTACTTTATAACTAAAGAATATTATATATAGTTATTTTATACTTATTAATCTATTTTAAGGTTTATAAATAGAAAATATATAAATTATATTTAAAATGCTAATTCTTAATATAAATAGTCTTTTCTTAATAAGTATTTAGCTTTTAAACCTAGTTTTAGTATTTCTTTTAACCTTTTATTTAGTATAAAGTATTCTATTAATCCTAATAATTAAGTAATAAGTATTCTTAATTATATAAGCTACTTTTATATTTTTAATAAATTCCCTTTAGCTTAGGAGAATAAATCTCTTTATAATAAAGCTATTTAGAATGCTAAGAAGCGTACTACTTAGGATAAGTTTATAGGCTTTTTTAAGGCTTAAGTCTTTAGTTTTAATCTATTAGTAGTAGTTTAGGATTAGATTAATTAATTAACTTAGTTCGATTTATCTTTTATATATTAAACTCCTTCGTTTAATAGCTTTAATACTTAACTTAGCTATTATAATATAAAATAAATAGGATTCTATTAATTAGCTTTTTTATAATTAACTTTTCTCTTATATAAAGTATGCTTATTTATTTATAATACTATATCTAACTTACTATTTTAAATAAGTATAGCTTTTATAGCTTTTCCTTTATCTTATAGTTCTAAAGTTATTTAATTAACTAGTTTATATACTTTATATATTAATTCTAATACTTATTTAATACTAAGTCTAATTTTTTAAATTATAAATTTATATAGCCTTTAACTAACTAGAATATTAATAAGTAGTAATTATTTATCTTTTCTTATTTCTTATATTATACCCTTCTTTAAAATAATAATAAGTATAAACTTTAGACTTATTATTATTTTTTACTCTTTTATCTTATTTAAAAAGATTTAAACTAGTCTTTTTAGGCTTAGTCTTTATATAAGAATTAGATTTCTAGTCTTCTTTCCTCTCTAGTACTAGTATTAGTCAGTTAAGAGAGAACTTTAGAGCTTATTTTTAATCTATCCTTCTCTCCTAAGCTCATTTCCTTATCTTAATTCATTTAATTAATTGATCTAACTTAAGAATTACTATAGAAAAGGCACTTCTAGTAAGAGAGAGCTAAAGAATCATCATCTGGGTTCTACTAGCTATTTTTATCTTATTAAAACACTTTAAAGTATTCCTTATAGTAAGTAATACTAAGTAATAGCCTATCTAGAGTTTTTAAGTAATACTAGCCTTTAACTAAGGCTATTTTAATTCTATATAGCCCTTACTATCTAGGCTTGAACTTAGCTATTATAAAAAGGTTAGTTTTTCTAGAGTTATTATATTATAATACTAAGTTACTAACCTTTAGTAAGGCTTTTCTTAGAGTATAAGGAAATCCTTAATCTTTCCTTACTACTTTCCTCTTTCTAAACTTAATAACTCTTTACTTTATAATCTTTATATCCTTATTTAAGAAAGAAAAGGCATGGATTCTAATTATAAATATTTAATTAAATGTTTTTATATTATCCTAAAGGATTATCTTCTATATAAGCGCATCCCCTTCTAATAGGAGACCTAGTTTATATTTATATAATAAGTATATAAGAGTATAGCTATAGAATGCTTTTAGTAATACTCTATCTATAAATAGAATAGCTAGGAGATTAACTAATTAATTCTTAGTCTTTAAAGTATTTATCTTCTTAATATAAGATATAATATTACTATAGTCTGATTTAATTAACCTATTTACCTTAGTATTATATATAGAGATATATATAGTCTATATACTTAGGTCTTTTAGAATATTTATAAAGCCTTATTAATATTCTAACCTATTATTAATAATTACTATAATAAGTATCTTATAATAAAAAAAGATCTTTCTTAAGAATGAGTGTATATAAGAGGCTTTAAGTAACTTTAAAGCTTTAACTTTAATCCATTTAATAAGGTTATATCTAGCTTCTAATAAGTACTTCTTACTTTAAGACTCCTTAAGATATTAAGTATTTATATAAATCTTTATTATAGGATAGCTAGGTCTAATAAGTATTATAAGTTCTCTAGCTTATTATATATTATGGATTTAGTAAGTCTTATAAGCCAGGATGGCTATATTTATATCCTTATAAAGGTTTAGCTAATAGTACCTCTCTTTTAAGAGGCTTATAGTTTTCTCTTAGCCTTAATACTTATAGTTTTTATAATATAATTTAATTAAATGCTTTTATATATCTTTATCTCTAATAACTAGCTTAGGATTATAGTTTAAATAAGTTATTTATAACTATAGGGTTCTTTTATAAAAGAAGAACCCCTTTACTTTAAGGTAAAGATATATATATACTTTATTTAATATATCTTAAGAGCATTACTAAGTCTATAAGAACCTCCCTAAGACCTTTAACTTACTAATATATTCATCTTTTAGTAATTCTAGTAGTAATTAAGATTCTTACTAGGTTTTTACTAAGTTAATTATAATAGTATTTAATTATTAGTTAATAAAGGCTTTAATATCCTCTTTAGCTTCTTAGTCTAGTTAATTAGATAGGCTTAGTGGTTTTTTAGATAGCCTATTAATTACTATATTTTTAATTCTAAGTATATATTAGACTATAAAGTTAAAGAGTAGTAAATAACTGATCTATTTATTAACTAATGCTCTTAAGATATCTGTCCCTTTCTTATTAAGCTAATAGACTAATACTTAAGTATCTATCTTTAATATAAAGTAGATTCTATATAAATATATATATAACTATTTAATTAAAAGCAGAATGCTTTAGTATTTTCTTTTTATAGTATTATAATTATATTTACTCTAAGTCTATATACTAGATTTAAATCTTATTAAATAGCATTTACTATTTAT